>JAYKKI010000018.1:26880000-28297500 GCA_039881145.1 Druceiella hillmani | reverse complement strand
ATTCCAAGACAATCGTAAATAAGGATTAAACTTTAGAGGCGCGTCGAAGCTCATACGCACAATGTTTTTTTTTTACTTATATCTTTCCTTTATCTTTCTAGATGGAAGAAAAAATAAACTGCAGTAGAAAAGAGAAAAGAAATAGTACCTTGTTTCCAAAACTAAGGACAGAAAATGTGTCCATAAATATGCATTCTCAACATGCAATCAAAATAACTATTGCCTGGATACGATTGAAAATAGGTAGGAAAAGAAATATACAGGGGTCCTGTAAGGAGTGGACCGACGAAAGGTCAGTGATAGAGGAGGTTATTACACATAGGAAACAATAAATTTTATTATCTTAGGCCTAATAGTTTTAGAGATATGATTTTTAAATTAGTTTTATAGTTTTTGTTATTGCGCATGAAAAATAATTATTAGGTATTACTATTTCTGCTTTTTTATTATCCAAGATCTGTAAGTGAACATTCGTCTTCCCATTTAAAATGTTATTCATTCGTTTATATTGGCAACATAAAAATTAAACGCTGAAACATTTGCATTTTTTTAAATTACAAAACATGAAAAGTGGTTTTTGAACACGTAAAAAAAATGTATGGCAACCTTGTGGAAATTTATTTTAAAAACATCCATAATTCACACTTATTCCAAATAATTTTCTGGTACTAAGTCATTTCAAAATATTTATTTAGTCCTAAACTCATACCATTGAAAGTTTTTTCGGTCATGGTAAAATAAAACATGTGTAGTATTTATGACCGTACCGCATTTATTATGTTTTTTTTATTACAGTAAATGCTTGAAATGCCTTCCTCTCGCTCTTATGCATAACCAGCATCTTCTTACAAAACTTCTTAAACTTTGTAAGGCCCATTCGTTGTTTTATCCATGTATCTGTGAAAGGACAAGTATTAGTTTTAACAGAAAATTATAAAAAAGGTTCATTGCTTAATAACTGTTTAAAAGTTATTTCATTGCGATATTAAATATACTCTGTTACATTTTAAAAGAGAATGTTAGAAAACAAAACAATTTGCGTGTACGATTTGATACGATTGGCACAAATATATATTCAGGATGTTGATGATTATCTACAAAACTCATTGTTTTATACTAATTGTTTAACATGGTAGTTTATTAAGTTAATATGTGATTATGATAACCATATTAACTTAATAAACGCCACGTTAATTAATATTAGATATATCATCGTTACACTCTTATTTCATGACTTGTAAACTTTATATGCGTATAAGAGGTAACGCTTGTTATCGATCACACAAAACTAACAGATATAAAATATTTTGGAAAAATATTCGATATTCTGCCACGTACAAAATCTATAAACGTATATACTATTCGATACACATAATTCACTTTATATTTTTTTGGAGTGAAATCGCTGCAATGAATCAGTTTCAATTTAATACAGATTATATTCAATTGTTTTTCTAGCGTCATGCTTGAACGAGACAGAAGGTACAAATGGGACAGAACTTTGGTCCTACATAACAGATATATATATATATATATATATATATATATATATATATATACATATATGTATATATATATATATATAAATATATATAATATGGAAAAAAACGTTGTGATAGTGTAGACTACTTGTTTTATGTATGCTATACGGTAGTGTTTTTAGGGCTTTTGCTTTTATTTCATTAAATATTTTCGATGGTAATTTTTAATGTTAGATATATTTATTCAAAGACAAATAATATTACAAAAAAAATTAATCTTAATCTTCGCCTTTATTTATATGCATTTCAATATTATGTATATTAGCGCAGTGGCTAAGGTGTTAATATCAGATTAAATGGGACCTCGTTCCATTCCCGGCAGGGTATATTTATATTCATAAATTGTTTATCTAATTGCTAACGATTTATATTACATATTGTCAAGCACGAGTGGAACTCGCAATACGAGGGTTCGTAGACATTTAGGAATTTATAAACATTTAATAGTACAAAATATTTCTACTAAACAATTTAAAAAATTGTAGTTTTTGGAGCGAAAATATATTGCCTACTATGTCATAGACAGGCGTATATTTAAAAAAAATTGTGTCATATAACTACAAATTAATGATTTTTGGATTTTTCCCTCTACTTTTGCTATAAGACTTTGTTTCTTACCAAATTTCATGATTCTAAGTCAACGGAAAAGTTTTGATTTATTTCCGAATGTTAAAATATGCGGTATAGATGGCCATATTTTTAGAGTTCTTCTTAATTGCGTTGACTTAGAAGCTTGATTTTTTTCAGATTCAAGGGACCATAGACCTAAGTATTTGATATTAATTTTAACTCGACACCTCCACGCGTTCCTGAGAATAAGTGACTTGGCAGATCGAGAAACGGACAACGAAGTGATCGTATAAGTGCTCTTTTTTTCCCTAAAAGGGTATGGAACCCGAAAAATAAATACCAAAAAAAAATTCTATTTTTATAAATATCAAAATAAATCTATATTATACCATTAAAATGATTACAAGGAAAAGGTTACCCTGTAATTTTGCTTTGTTTACAACGTTCTCTTTTTGACCGGAATGGATTATAAGTTTTTATTTTATTAGAGTATATTTGCGCGACAGTATATTCATATTCCATGTACATTTGACCTGTCATATTCAGACGCATTTATGCTGAGATATCGAGAAAAGAAATAGAACGCTCTCAAAAAGATGGTGTGCTGTATTGAAACAGAATTATTGTATTGTACAGCTTCAGTATGATTTATTCAATACATAGTGAAAATTGTAGATGTTCAGAACAGGAAAGTCAGTAGAAACTATTTTTGAGGCTTTTCTAACAGAACATTTACCTTTAATGTATTGTTAAATTTGTACTTATGTTTTTAATTAAAACCGTTAATTTTTGTATAACTTTGTCTAACTTACAAACATATAAGCAGTGTCTACGAATAATTTTAATAACATACATTTACATAATACATAATATTATAACAACAAAATATAAATTAAATAAATATTATAAAAAGCTACAAATTCTATATAAATCACGAGATTTTTTTATTCTTTTGTATTACAGCCCGTCGTTATTTATTAAAAAAAACATAAAATAAGAGATGAATTTAAACATAAAACAAGAAAAACATTTCAAATATTATATCGAAAAATTGAAATATTAGCAAATAATTGGTTAAAATGACGATTCATTACTAGGAATGTTTTATTAAAACTCGCCGTTTAACAATTGAACAGTTAATTTCTAAATACGAGTAAAATATATTAAACTAAAAATTAATTAAATAATTTAATATAATTATGTTTGAAGCTTATTGAGAAAATGAAATAGTTCATATTATATTATTAGTTTTTAGTAAAATTCCGTGATTATAAAAAGCGCATTCCAAGTGCGAGGAGCATTTCGTTTAGCACCTTGAGAATTCCGTACGGTTATACCTTATTGACATAAATCTTGTTATTTTAAAAATATACAAGCAAAAATGTAAACTGAAAAACTAAAAAAAATACTTTATCACGTAATTTCCACGTATAATTATAAATTAACGATTTTCGGATATATTATAGAATTTAAATTCTTGTTCTATGAAATCTTTCGTAGCAAGTTGTAAGATTCTATGCAATTCTCCGTATATTATATTTTAATAATAATTTCAATTTGATACTTTTAGTCGTTTTTGAGAAAAAAGATATGACAGAGAGACAGATTGGCAGCAGAATGATTTTATAAATGTTTCATTTTTTTTTGGTATAAATTAAGAAACCCTAAAAATTTGAAGTTAATATATTAGTTAAAAATAATTGCTAATATATTATTATATAAAAAAATAATCTACGCCGCTGTACTCGTGCAGCTGTCAAGGTTAACGCTACGCTCATATCTTACAGAGCGGCCAGTATTGGTCATCTAATGGAAAAGGGGAGCGGTGAACGCGCTCTAATTAATGCTGAAAAATAATACGAGGCTGCTGACCGATGGGGCATTGCATAGTTAAATTGTTTATCTGTTTGTGAGTGATATTAGTTTTACCGTTACTATTTTATTAGTTCCAATTAAAATTATCAATTGTTTGTTTCGTTACTAATTTTTTCCGTTTCTTTATCCTTGTAGGACTTTGATTATTGCTACTCTGCTTTTATCCAATGTTAATATTTATGTAACAATAGTACCCTTGAAGAGTCTAAACGTGACTTATATTTTAGCTTGAATTGTAAGCCGAGTTGCTGTCATAGTTTTGACTATTTTTATTCATCAATTCTTAAGCCTACCCATTCGAATCTTATTGCGCGGAAACCCCAGAAAATTTTAATGTCGAGTTACTTAAGATGTATTCCATCTGAAAAAAAATGAAAAGCAAATTCTAATCTGAAATTACGGTGCCAGTAAAAATTCAGTTAATATCCGTCCAGCAGTTCATTCCTTGTGCATACAAAGTGTCTTCTTTGTTATAGCTCAGATATCCCCTTTACGTAACATTTTTTAAAAATGTTCATCATATAAATTAGAAAAAAACTAATTTCTATGCCAAATATAACTTACATGCAATGAATACAATAACTTTCTTAAGTAAGATAAGAAGCTAAGTTTCTAGAAATAAAAAATGGAATCAACTGGTAATTTTATAATTTATTTATCGTTTTTCAAAATAATGACCCTAGTACTCTATGTATTCCTCGGAGTTTATATTTTTTCTTGGGAATAAATACAACCTCATAACCTCGTAGGTCGCGGCTCTATGGCGAATGACCCCTAATGTCTGTACCGGACGTAGTCGAATATTCAGTCTGTCGTCTTGCTGAGTGTGCAGAGGTATTATCGTGATGGAGGGTTTTACTGCGAGGTATAATAGAGATTGCTTTTGAATTTTTTTCAAAGCAACAGACAAACGATCGGTGGTATACGAGCTTGAGTAACAGTTATTTTCCAGATTAATCGTCATATAATAGCCCTTAAATCCTAAAAACTATGAGAGCCTATTGTTTCCACTATTTCATACCTTCTTTATCTTTGTAGGCAACTATTTAGGGGAAAACACTATGCAGTCTGCCTTTTAATTTTGCTTCTTTAAATCCAATTTTTTGTTTTCATCAGTCGTGATGGTGTCTTATAAAGCTTTTTGAGGGACCTCTACGGAATTATTTTAAATTTTGCGACATTAATCAATGGAACTGTATTTTTAAGCTTTGGTCAAATTATTGCATATCTACTTAGCACAAAGCTTCCTGACGCACACATGTTCATATAGAATTTTCTGTACTTGGCTCGTAGCAACGCATACACTTGTTGAAAATTTCTGATAGGTTACTCTCTTGCAGATCTTTACCATGAACTGCACGCCACCAATGTTATCTTCAATTGTCGCTGTTGAGGACGTCTGTCACGCAAATTATCAACGAGATTAATACGAACACTCTTGAACCCTTAAACCAATTGTAAACGGCTCGACTGATATTGTTTTTGAACTTGATTGAGATACTTCATAATACAATGCCAATCGAAGTCCATCGTAGTTTTCTTGTTAATTGAGACAAAAACGAATGTCATAAATAGTTTTTGGACGAAAGTTTTGTCTTGTTAAATTTATTTTGAAATAAACGGAGCATTAAATTCATTTTGTATTAAATTAATTCATCAATTAAATAAAGATGGATACAGATTTCAAATTGCCGCTAATTTGTAAAAATAAATTCAAGCAAAATACCTCAATAGCTTAAAAAAGAGTTTGAGTTTTGAAATTGGAATTAACTTCTGTATTGCCATTATTACAAATGGCTAGGTCTAAGAACGTTCAGTGTCACAGAACAGAACTATAATATGCTCTGCGTACAGTGGTACCTTTGAGTGATCGAGAGGTTTATAATTTAAAATTCGCTACCTCGATGGTTAAAATCAATAGTAACTTGTGACATACAAATATCGATCACAAAATGTTACTGATAATTGAAAAAGTTCTTAGTGTGTATAATGGAAAATATAAGTAGGACTCATCAATATATCTATGTGACAATAAAGAGTGAGTGGAATATAATTTGAAGAAATATTTACATTCTTTTAAAACCACAGAAGCAATTTGAAAAAAAATATCATTTTCGGCCGCAGTATGAGAATATACAAATTAAATACTTCTTTTTCTAAATTTTTCATTCTGCGGGTTAGGGAGATTATATAGGTGGAAAACATAGGCACAATCTTTAGTATTTTTGAAATTGTACGTTTATACCAGAAAGATACAAATAAAAGAGAACCATCATATGCTTAGTAACAAATGATTGAAGGTTCCGATGATTATCAGAATACGGGTTCTGATAATAGTTTGCCTGATTTGTAGGATTGCGTATATCAAAAGGAAGAACTGAATACTTATTACATCATTCACGTATCTTTCCGTAAGTCCACCGCAGATATTTTTCCCAGAAACCGCTTGAAACTGAATCTTGAAATTTGGCTTAGTCATAAAACATTAACCCGCATAGTCATAAAACATCAACCCGTTAGTCATACAATTTTGGGAGGGGACATATTAAATATTCAAAAATTATTTTTTTATTTCCACATTTAGTGTGGGGTAATATTAGAAAGTATCTCAAAAATACTAAAATGAGACTGAAAAATAAAGATTACATATTCCTCTCTACTGCTGAAAACATTCAATGTAAACTTTTGACGAAAATAGGATTTTTAGAAACCTTGGTTGTGGGAAAATAATAGCGATGATTCTAGATGACATAATGTATTAAACGCACACCATTTTTAAGGCCTATGAAAAATACTGTAGGCAATATATTAACATTTTTCTAAATTCACAGTCGATTTTCACTTAAACCACATGATGTAGAAATTTGAAATTTTGGCATAGTGTTTCATCTTACTACCCCACATATTTTGCACGCATAGGTATAGTTAAAATATGCATATAGTAATTAAAGAAGGAGCGAATGAAAATCATAAATTTTGTATTTCATATGGGATATATATCGTTTAAAAGATTTGTTGTGAGAAATACAAACATATTTAAATATTGTCGTTTTCCATAAAATTAAAAAAACATTTAGAAAAAATGCAGAAATAGAGCGTTCCATCCTCTTGCCTCTTATTTCCGAAATTAATGAGCCAAAAATCACTGGAAACCATTACAGGAAAATTAAAGTAATATATTTAAGTTGTGAAAAATTAATATTTATAAATATTTTAATAGAAATTTATAAATATCTAGACGTGTAAAAATCATTATAGTGTGAGTTCTATTCGTGGTTGACTCGTTATTTTGGAAAGTGATACAAATAACTAATTAAGTTCACTAAAAACTTTAAACATCTTACTATAAATGAACCATTGAGTCACCTGCTAAAGAGAACTTTACCAAGTTTAACTCTCATGTCATAAATATCAAATATTTGTCGAGATAAATTATAGGATAATTCTCATTCACAGATATTATAAATAGCGTTTATACTATATAACCAATATTTTATAAAAATCCACCTTGGCGCAAGTCAAATTTACATAAGGGAAATAGCGAAGTCATGCGGGTCCGATTGCGAACCCCAGTCCGACGTAGGGTTGCCAATTTTATTATGACATTTCACAGAAAAAACTTCAAATTGGAAATATTTTTGCCACTCGATTGGAGCCGGTGAGTCTGTGCCGTGGTTCCATTGGATGCTTTCACGGCCGAGCGCGCAGTAATGGAATTTCTCGATGAAATATTCGGCGAGCGTCGCGCGCCTCTTCACCATTCATACGATATTTTTCTGTCACTGTTGAACTTTCATTTTGATGTTTTGGGCCTTTTCATCGGCTGTATGTTTATTCACTGGTCTGGCTAACGTGATCAGCGATTCGTTATTCCTCGTAAGATTCTGAGTTTAAATGATCATAAATTAACCAAATATATTATGATTATTATTGTTTGTCCCACATAAGTTTTTGACTTCATTTATATTTGAGGGAATCCAGATATAAGTTATATTTATAAAAATCCCACTAGTAAACATGGAAATAAATGTTCTTTACGGCAATGCCCTATAAGTTATTGTACATCCCGTGGGCGAGTTTTCTTTTATTGACTAGCACGTCAGCCTGGAGTTTTTGTGATTGAAATAATTATAGCTTGGATAATTCTACATACAGTAATTAGCTTTTTTGAAAGAAAATATCTTCCTCTCAAAACATCATTTTTTATTTTGTAGTATATATGTATATATTTAAATTTGTCTACAAAAATTACTCTCATTTCCGTCTATTGGTATAAGTGAATTTACACGCTATAGGTCGTAACTCTTAACCGATTTTTGTTATCTTTTTTGTGCTAGAAAAGAAATCTATTGATTTTCAAAAGTTATTTGTGAAATAGTTTATTATATACAGACAATTTACTAGAAAAACTTCCCTTTTCGTTCTCTGTGATTATTTTTAACCTTCTCTTTTCTTCCTGCTTTAAACTTTGTTTTTATTTATTTTTGACTACTACTGTACTTATTGCATTACTAAGGTACATAAATATGAGAAAAACAATTTTCAACCTTAAAATATTATAACTAAAAAAAATATTAATTTTAAAGATTATGTCTATGGAATTCTCTGAACCAGCAAAATGAAACAAAGTGCTTTCATACACCTATATGATATACTTAGCCCAAGAGACTCCCAGACACAACAGGCTCGTCTAAAAAACCACTTATAATTCGAAAAGACAAAAGAATAATTGTCAACTTCAGTTACCAGTGTATTTTTAATTAACTTATGTAATGGTGTAACCACCACAAAAATAATCAGTATCGATAATTTTATTGTAATCGCGATGATTACCGTCCTTTAAAAAAAATAAGTGTTGCCGGCCTTAAACCGGAGAAAAGTGTGTATGCTGATAAGTTCCTAGATAACGGGATTATTTATGGCATGTTATTAAATTTCTTATTGAGTTTATTTACTTTAAAAGTAAGAGCACCGCGGTCCATTAATTGCATCGCACCGTATAAGCAGTTTTGCATATTAATTATTTCTCAGTATATAAACATTTAAGTTAATAATAGATAATTAAGAGTAAATAACACGACGTCATCGGTTTTCTAAAAACTTTATCTTAAATTAGTGGTAAACTTTTACCCAGTGAAAACATATTTATTTCATATCCGTAACTTACAAAAGTTTACTTCATATTGATATTTCAAAATTAATATTAGGTTACTTGAAGAGGTTTTCAGATAAATGTTTGGGACTTTCTTATTATCACGATTAACGACAGTTTCACGATATTATCATGTATAAATAGGCTGGCACCCTTGACTGATCATAGTTAGCCCCGAGGTTCTTATGTACATTGTATAAAAGGAAACGAATTTAGATCGACATTAAGTACGGATTCTTTCACCTTGTAAGTTAAATTTGTCAACAATTATTAAATTATTTGGTAATAAAAAGCACCTTACGTATTTTAATGACATTCAAAAACGATTCACCCTTAATATAAAGCAAACATGACACAAATCTATACCCAATACTAGAAAAGAAGTGCTAAGCTGCTGGCGTTACCCTTTGGTAGTTACTCGTAGTGGGATCCGTAGTGAATGCAGAAATCAGCTGTACGCAATTGAATAGACTAGCTAACAAACTAAAAATCAATGATTGAACTTCTAACAATTCAATAAGCTAGCCAATTGACTAGCTAACAAACTAACAAATCAATAAGATCGAATGTATTTATTCCACAATAAGCACCAATCGCAAAATGTTTCAATGCACTAGCAGAAACCAGCTTAATTCTTATAATTCTTTATTGAGCTGGTTTCTGCTAGTGCATCCATCTTATTCATCCTATATTGCGTCCTCTGATTGAGCAATCTTTAGGAGTTTTAAGCAATCAAAAACAGAATAATTCACAAAATAAAATATTCGACTGCATAGGGGATCTTGTAAAATTGATTGAATCAATGTAGTTAGATTTTTATGCTGAACGTATATTGTTGAAAGTATATATTATAGATAATCATGGTGTACATATCATTGGATTTTTTTTTATGAAATTTATATTGAAACAAGTTTGTAAAACAAGTTATCGATCCAATATTTTTGAAGTAATCATGGAATTACGTATAAGCGATGCCATTACAAAATTTCAATAAGCGTGGAAGTAATATGAGATGTGAGTATTTCAGACAAAGAGGAAAGAGACTCGAGGTAATAAGAGGTAAAATATTCTGAATAAGATAGGTAAGCGACGTAGAAATTAGATACTGGGCAAAACCAGACCAAATACCGATAACTACATACATGGAGGAGTTATGCTATTAGAGCGCGCAATATGTATAGATGACTCAATGGGGCATTGGTAACATTGATAACATATTCGTTTTTTTTATTTTATATATTGAATGAAGGTCAATTGTCTTTTTTAAATGAAAGCCATTAAGTACGAAAGCAACCTTCTACAATATATATATATATATATATATATATATATATATATATATATATATATATATATATATATATATATATATATATTGTAGAAGGTCGCAAGATCAGAAAAACCGTGTTATTTTAACATTAAAATAACTCTATATACAATTCAAATATTCAGATATGATTTATATGTCTTTTTTATTTAAATATATGAAATCTGTATTGAATATATTTGTCGTTGTTTTGTGGAAATTCATTATTCACAATTAAATGAAACTACGTGATGTAGTATTATTTCCACTTTCTTTTAGTTCTTTACCACACCTAGATTTTGTTGTATTACAACATCTCCAGTTGGGCTATTAGCAAAGATTAGTATATTGCGTGCGCGGAGGAGATTTGAAATATACTTGCAATGATTATAGAGGTATGCTTTTTGATAAAAGAAACTCAAAAACGTTCATAATTAAAAATTTAATGAATTACCGTCGAATTTGGACTATTGGGCGCCCATTGGTACAAAATAGATTGTTGTATTTTCATTTTTATCAATACTTTTATTTAAGATTTAAATAATTGTATTGATTGTATATAATAATTTAAAGGCGGAAAAATTCCTTTATTTCTTTGTTCTTATTAATCTCTATAGCCGTATATCATATTACAATATATATATATATATATATATATATATATATATATATATATATATATATATATATATATGTGTTTGAAATCCTATAATTTGAGGAAGGTTGTAGGTAATATATTATTAGACTATGTTTTTTAAGGACAATAAGGATATAACAGATAGTGGGGAATATTGCATAAAAGAACAGAGAGAGATAGGGTTATATTTTGACTAATTACACTGAGTATTGCCACCGACATGCATCCGACCCTCATGACCAAAGTCGTTTGGCGAAAAGAGCGTAGACGTTTAGTGACTACGGGAGGAAGCAATATAATTAAAATGATTCTACGCGAGTGGAATCGCAGGGCACAATTAATAAAAATGAACCTATTAAGTACAAGTAGTACCCTTTTTACGATTGCAAATGTTAAATGTTATTTTTCACAATGAAAATGTATCGCCTATCGTGTTTTTCACAAGCGTGAAAATATTACGAATTTCTTGAAATATTGGCACCGTAATAAATTGGTAAATTTAGAAGATTGCCAACAATTTGTATTTTAGCAATGGTTCTTTTTATATATGTAATTATGTTTTCAATATTTTTTAGACGCAAGTAATGATTTTTCTCAGTTAATTATTTTTCTTTTATCAATATAAATCCATTAAATTAACACTTAATTTGTAAATTAATATTCTACAAATTTTCGTTGTCGTTATCTTTACAACATCAACAAACAATTTCAACTTTACATTTAAATATTTAATCTGTTGGAAACCTTTACCCGAAAACTTACTCGAATATCATTAATTTAAAGTAAAGTTGGTTTAATTAACGGCAATTTCAAGGAATAATGATGTTTATACTTATTTTTTCAATTTATTAAACGTATATATTGCGAACAATGCCATTATTCAGATAGTCTATTTGAATTCATATATGTAATAGCGAACTGAATTGGGAATTCTGTCTTGATAATACTTAAAAAATGATTGATATTTGAATATCAATCTTAAATTATGTTTGAAATTGTTAAATTATGTAAATATATATTTTCTTGAACTATATTTTAATAATAGCATGTTTAGTACATAAGAAACGTGACGTCCTATATTTTAGTACAGCAAACCTGCACGTATGTAAGTGATAAAATGGTATTATGGGAATAAACACTTTATTAATACTATTATTACATAATGAAATAATATATAGAATAAACAGAATAAATTTATTAATATTATTATTACATAAAAATATAATAATTTAGGTTTAAATTTTTGAAGTCTAGTTTCTGACTAATATTATGTCTAATCGTCAAATTGTTTTCTGTATTTATCAAAACAATTCGATTGGTATGACCCCACATAGAGTTAATTCTTATGATTGATTAGAAATGTAGCTTGTATCACAATTTACAGCATTTTAGACAAAATCAGGTAGAATTATAAAAAACATGTTTAGGATGATGAAAATGGAAATATAACCCAATTTTTACCTTTTCATCATTTTAGAACGTTATGTATGAGATATTACTTTCAATGAATAGCTAAAAATCATGGCACTTCACTGAAAATGGAAACTTAAATTGGCTCTTCACTGAAAATGGAAACCTAAATTTTCAAAGCAGATAAGATTTGTCTTTTTTAAAATTGTTTTTGATATTTAATGTACTATAATTCTATAAAGTTTATGTTAGTAGTATAAGTCTATAAAGTATATGTTAGTTTCAATATATGGAATAATTTATTTTATATATAATTTATTTATCCTTTAAAGTATTTACGAAAGGTTTTTTCAAGGACTGCTTTATGCAAAAAAATATCTGGCATGAAACACTCAGCATTCACTACATAGTATTATTAAATAGTTGCACGAGATAAAAGGAAAATATTATGCTAATAGCCTACCTGAAGATGATCTTTGCTAATAGCCCACCTGAGGATATTGCCATACAACGAAACCTAGGTCGTGGTAGAGAACTTAAAGAAATTAGAAATAATACCGTACCATCCCGTAGTTCCATTTAATTGTGAATAATGAATTTCTACAAAATTAACGCTAAATATATTCAATATTGGAAAATATTATGATTCTTTGAAAGTATAGTAGTATTAAAGAAGTATTATTTTAGGGTCTGAACTTTAAAAGGAAGAAATGGAATGCTTACGAGGGCAGTCATCTATCCGTACGCCGCAGCCGTTTTTCATACAAAGTGTTTGATCTAGAAATTAGAAGCTAGGCTTGGCAACAAAGCATACCAATTTGGAAATTATTCAATAGCTAATACTCAAAAATACTTATATATAAATATTAGAATGTCACAAATAAAATTTATTTTTATTTCGCTTTATCTTGTAAGACCTCATTCGAAAGAGTTTACATTTTCAGAATTTTATTTAAGATAGTTTCAGGTATAGTGTTGAAAATGTTCTTAATAAGTATTTTTTCTAAATTTTGCAATTTCCGAAATTGCTTAAGTCAAAATTATGAACTAAACAGCGTTATTGAAAGTTTAGAAGTTTATTAGAGAACTACAGCGTTGATTTTAATTTACATAGTTTTGTAGAACACGATATTTTCACGCCTATGGAAAGTATTAAAAGTTCGGAAGTATATTAGAGGACTATAGCGTTGATTTTAATATACATAGTTTTGTGGAATACGATATTTTCACGCCTATGGAAAGTATTGAAAGTTCAGAAGTATATGAGAGGACTATAGCGTTGATTTTAACTTACATCGTTTTGTGGAACACGATATTTTCACGCCTATGGAAAGTATTGAAAGTTTAAAAGTATATTAAAGAACTATAGCGTTGATTTTAACTTACGTAGTTTTGTGGAAAACGATATTATCACGTCTATGGAAACTATACTGTGCTATAGACTTATATTGTTAAAAATAATTTTGATAGTTTACTAGTAATAACATAAGTCTTTCAATGTTTTTACATGCTTAAGTCTACAGCGGATAGATTAAAGAGGAAATTTATTTCTCAACTTGTGATAGTTTCTTTACAAAGGTCCCTTTAAAATTAATAACATTTTAAACAAAAAGTTATACTAAATCACCGCATAACAATATCGCACATTGTTATTCAGTTGTGAATAATTAATCGTTACCATTAAACTGATACTCAATGGTAAACACATTACTGCAATAAATATTCATTTACTTTGTTTATTCAGACTGATATTTGGCCTTTCTGTCAATCGCATATACACATGTTATTGGGAATTCATTGTGTCATTCGTTCGTTTACATCAACTTCAATATTCATTACTTTATTTTTTCTTCAACAATGACTCAATTGTATTAATATTCATTACTTCACTTTTTCTTCAACATTGATACTGTAAACAAATAATTCAATGTCTATATGCATGTACATATATATATATATATATATATATATATATATATATATATATATATATGTGTATATATACATACATATATATATATATATATATATATATATATATATATATATATATATATATATATATATATATGTAGATGTAGGTTCTACTATGAAAAGCTCTTTGGCAACACTTACTAACAATTATATAGATGAAAATATTTGAAAAATTTCATGATTCGTTTAAAATCTCTAAGTAATTTGATTGAGATATTTTGATTTATGTCTCATCTTTTAAAGTTGATGTATTCCTAATTTATTAAAACGTTTATATCAGTGATTTAACCTAAATAGCTGAATTTGAATTATTAGTTTAATGGTAATGATTGAAATGCCGGATTGCATTGTGGGAACCGGTTATTGTAAAAATGAGATCAAAACTTTTAACGAAATGAAAAGTTTTGATTGTAGTATTGAATTATTGTAAATTAAGACGAATACCACTTGAATTATTATAAATTAAGTAAACAAAATATACTGGTAATAAGACCATAGATTAAGTTACATATGTTAAGAACTTGTTAATCGAATTAAATTTTTTCAATTTTGAAAATAATTAACCAACTATCGTCCTTGGTTGTGAAAAAATTTTAGATTTGCAAAG
Organism: Druceiella hillmani; assembly: GCA_039881145.1. Classification (NCBI taxonomy): domain Eukaryota; kingdom Metazoa; phylum Arthropoda; class Insecta; order Lepidoptera; family Hepialidae; genus Druceiella; species Druceiella hillmani. The sequence continues at coordinate 28,282,428 of JAYKKI010000018.1, read as the reverse complement.
TCAATTTGTAATTGCGCCGGTGCTTTTTTTAAGATCGGTTGATTGCTTCCATCCATGAAATGTTGATATCAAGGAACATTACTTTTGAATATTTAGGAGCATTTGTGCATGAATTTTGAATATTATATCAATCATGAAGGAAAATGTATCGAAGAAGATAAAATTCGTATGGAAGTAGCACGTTAAAACTATGTATTGCTTGTTAAGTTCTAACGAAACGTATATTAAAATACCAGTATAATAATAAATTGTTCAGGCATTATATTTTCTCCGTATAATAATTTTACAGCTGGGAGGCGAAATATCGCACAAATAAGCCATAATAAGAATTAAAGCTTACCTATTATTATATACTATATTTTCTAGGTCGACCACGTATATATAATAGAACGAATATAAAACTTTGAAAGATGAATAGAGGACATATAAATATGCAAATTATAATATCTAAGACATATACTCGGGAATCCAAAATACCCTTTGATAAAATTAGCGTTGCAGGGGAAAGATGATAGAAGGAATTCTTACTTGAAGAATCCCAGGAGCTGGTATGGACTATCGTCAGCACATTCGTTTAGAATATACGTTTTTTGGCTAATCATAGCGAAAATTCTTTACAAAAGAGTATAAACTTAGACAAGAGAAAGATAAAATATAAATTTTATTTGCTATGTACAATGTTATAACTAAATAAACATATACATAAGTAAACATATATTCATGAATGTATGTATATGTATGTGTGTGTATATATATATATATATATATATATATATGTGTGTGTGTGTGTATGTATATATATATATATATATATATATATATATTCATAAGTACTGTCACATGGTTTAATATCTAATTAAGAACGAAATGATATGACAACTTAAATTTACATAAAATAACGATATGCGATACGGGAAATTCCTGTTCAGTATCTCTAGTATGTCATATCAGTGAACAATTTCAATATAAATAGCGCTAGGCAACCGAAGCTTTCAACAGTTTGTAGCAGTGGTGTCATTTACAAATCTCTAAACGGCGATGCAAATTACGAAGGAGACAATAGCCTCTATGAAATTGACTAGTACTTGCCATCAAACAATCCATGAGAAATTGGAAAATATTGTGTTATGAAAGTGGTAAAGAAAAGGTTTCAATGAGGTTCATAAATGAAAAAAAGAATCTTAAAAATATTCGAGCAATATCAGCAAACCACTTTGCAGAATCGCTTCCAGATTTCAACGGAGGAAAACTGATTTAAGAATTCACGCGTATATCACTGTAATTCATTCTAGATGAGATGCGTAACGAAAGGGGTGCTTGTTATATTCAGTTTAGTATGGGAAAATATTTTTGAAACGAAGATAATTAGTGACTTCAACAACATTGTAATAACGAAAATTCTATCCAGAACAAAAGTGTAATTCTGTTTGCCATTCTGAGTCGGTATAAAGTTATCTGTTAATCAAATATTTCTTTACGTTAGTATTTTCAAAGTTTATCTATAAAAGTGTATTCGAGTTTGTACAATGGACGGGATTTTTGGATCATTATTTTTACGTGGAGTTTGATTTCACAATCTATTGATTACAAATAATTCAATATATATAACATCAGCATATCTTTAAATTACAGAAGTAATGAAGACTGGTACTTTTAATATTAACTTAAAACTGATTTGATGTTCACCTTTTAACCTCTGTATCAGACAGGCAGTTTACGTAAGTTAGAAAAAGACGTTCACGGGCTTCGAGCCAAGAATGGGTTTATACCATTAAACCACTTATCTTAGATATCTCTAGTTTTGATTTGTGTTTACTTGAAATTGCTTAAATTTATAGTTTGCTTTTAACAATGAAAATACTTTTAGTATTGTGCAATTATTTTGAGGGTAATTTTGAAATTATTTTTGATTAATTTAGACCATTTATAGAAAATAATAATTTGTAGCAATAAAGTTGTATTGAATATATTTGCTGTTAATTTTGTAGAAATATACAGGATGTCCAGTGGCAGATTTCAATGTTTGAAAAATTGTAAAAAAAAACTACACCTCTAATACAAAGTAGGTTTATTTTAACTTTATAATAACAAATGCGGATTTCATTTTTTAAAAACCACGTTTTCCAAATGGCGGCTATCGAGTGTGACACACTCTTCGAGTCTAGCACGCATGTTTTCAAAAACGCGTTTACAGAGCGACTGGGGTATCCTACTGACTTCGGCTCGAATATTTTCTTTAACTTGTGTCACAGTGCTCGGATTTGTTTTGTAAACAACGGATTTTAAGTATCCCCATAAGAAAAAGTCATGGCTTAAACATGGGCTTAAATCGGGTGACCTAGGTACGGTACCGTTTCGGGATATGTTTTTTTCTGGAAATAACTGCCGCACTGCATTCATGGACACATTATCATTGTGAGCTGTGGCGCCGTCCTGGTGGAACCATGTGTTTTGGTTGAAGGATGGACTATTCTGTAGCTCTACCCTGAAAAAGTAATTTAACATCTGGGCATATCTCTTCGAATTCACAGTTACAGTTTGGCCACGTTGATTTTCGTTGAAATAAGGCCCTATGATTGCAGATGCAGACATGGCACACCAGACTGTTACTTTAGGCTTATGTATAGGCTCTTTATGCGTTTGTCTTGGGTTGTCATCTCAGTAACGAAAGTTCTGCTTATTCACATATCCTCCAATTTGAAAGTGAGCTTCGTCACTAAAGAATATGTTGCCCTTCCTTCTAGAACTTCCATAGAAACTTCTGCCTACTAATAGGAAATAGACAGAACTAGACATCTTGTTTGGGTTGTTGCAGGTACTCTTAAATACCATCAGCTCATAAATTCGGACCAAACGTAATCATAGACTTATTGCCTAGAGTCTCTTATTTAAAGTCGCCTTTTTAATAAAACTAAAGTAATTAATAATTATCGGCTCACAAAGGTATGGAGGCCATTACATTTTTTTTTAAATGCTTAAAAATTGTCGTTCTCTATCTTTTTAACAATAAAGATCCTTCAGAAAAACCTAAAAAAAATAGTGAACCTTAGGAATTAGGTATAGATTGAAAAAATATCAGGAGTGAAAAATTCCAAAGCTTTTTATTTTAAGTTTCGAAAATAATTTATTGAATTGACATAAGTTCGTCTTGTCTTGCTATTACTACAGTCCCAATATTAACAACACGATCAGGAGAAGTACATTTCTGCCTGACTTGTAGCATAATAAATATTCTAATGACACTTTTTCAAAATAATTACACCATTTAATCTAATACTTTTTTACTCTGAGTAAGATTAAAAAACTCCTCAGAGATATCGTTTGCAGGAAGATGTTGCAAAGGAGTCGACATGAGAAAATGCGTAGGTGTCATAACTTCAGGATTTGGGCCTGTAGACAAAACATTTAGTGGGCCTAAGTTTTATATACATTCAATATGTATTAACACAGTTTAAAACTCTTCATAAAAAAGAAGTTGGGTTTCAATTACCAGAAATACATGAGTCTTCAAACTCTTTATATTTGATTCCTACATCCCACCAAAATGGGGCGATCGTGATGGAATAATTTTCCATTCGATATGCCTATTATTAAACTTATATTTCAATTTGGATTAAATTTAGGAATTAATTAGAAATTTATAAAGCTCATCCAAAATTAGAGTTATCCGAATAAAGTGAACCACTTTGAGCAATAAAATAGCCAAAGGTTGCAAGGAATTAATTTGAGAATAAATCAGAAAATATCTCAATATGAATACTTTAAATTACATACAAAAAAAAACATATCTCAGATTCCCTTGACTTATTTAATAAATTCGAATTAAAAAATAATACAAACACTTTTACTTTCCTACAAAGTATAAATCAAATAAAATATAAACACTTTGACATCCTTACAAAGTACCAGTTAAAGCCCTGAGACATGGACTCGTATGAATAATTTTTGTTATACGTATTCATATTGTTTGTATGATTTATTTGCATTATCACGTAAGATATAAGTGTGTCTATTGATATCGATTTCTTGGACAATAAAGTGTTATTAGTTAACATAATAGTTAATGCAGACATTTAACGACTTTCACTAAATTGTGTATTTCTGGGAGAGTAAAGCCTAGTTGCATTAAACCTTTAACAAAAAAATAAAGCCAAATACCTTTCATTATCAAAACGAGATATAGATGAAATACTTAATTTTTAAATTCCGTCTCCTCAGGATTTATGAAATAAAAATTTGGTACCCCATTTTACTGTTCAGATTCATTTACATTATTGAATGTAGGCGTGGTAAACGAAGCAGTCATTTGATGTGATCCATCAGGGCAGTCCCCCGTTAAAACGTATCCAAATGTGGTTGGAGATTTATTCGTGCCCGATTCTATTTTATTTCCTAAATAAATGTATGGAAACAATTGCGCGCTTAAAACAATATCTACTTCTCCTGGAATATTCTATGTCAAATTCGCTAGTGGGATGTTCTTTAAATAACCCACATCACTCTTATCAATGTGATGAAGTTGTTCGATAATACAATCGACAATTAGTTGTTAGTTGAATAGCAGTTGTTCGATAATGCAATCGATAATTAGTTGTTCGTTGAATGGCAGTTGTTCGATAATACAATCGACAATTAGTTGTTCGTTGAATAGCAGTTGTTCGATATTTCAATCGACAACTAGTGTTTTTAAGTTATATTTATTGTCTGAGTATATGGGAGATTCGATCTCTAAATTAAAACGATCAATAATTGGACGTGATGATGAACCAATTCTTTCTACAAATGTTTTATTTAGTGGAGTGAATGGCAAATTAAGTTTTCTACACCGTTTATTTGTAATTAAACTGTTCTGTGAACCGGACCGAGTCCGATTCTGTGTTATCAATTAGACATATTATTATTATTTTATGACCATTTTTAGTTGTTGCATATATTTGTGCTGTTGATAAAATATTATTATTCAGTTTAACGCACGCACGTAATGATACGGACAAATCATTTGACGATAGCGTGACGTTATTATTGTGTGAATTTTCAGAATTGGCGACTAGCGACGATAATTCATTCGAATTTATTTTAGAAACATGTATGTGCTGTGTACATTCGAATTAATCTTACTTTCTTCCTTATTAAAATGCAATACTTTATGAGGACGCTTTCCTCATAGTTCACATCACAGCAAAAATCTAGAGTGTCCTCCAGCGAGTAATCCTTTTAAACAATTTACACAAAGATCTTACAAATTTATAATTTTTAAATTCTAAACCAACGGACATCAAATGGTCAGATTTATTGCAAAACATTGATTGTTTTCGATAAATCGGACCATTTGATTTCTGATCTGACATCTGATCGTTGTAAGGCAGCGGTGATTTTGAAATATTTTTATTTTTAATTTGTCTACTAGCCACAAAAGATTTGCGTAACGGCGTACGCGATGACCGATTAGTAGTTATTTTTTAAATAAACGTTCTTTTTTGCAGTTAATACTAAAAATTGTTTTATCTATTTTGAGAATGAAACGTGTTTTGAATATGCAAGAAATAATTCGGATAGTAATTTATTAATTAACGAATCGCGAAAGTAAATTTTTTTACCAACAACCAGAATTTAGGTATTTCTAGAATTTACCATATAATTTTAAGATTCTATTCTAAATGTTCAAGTATTTTAATACCAATTATGTTGTATAATCGTGTACCAATTTACGCTATATCTATATTAATTTCAATCAGAATAAACACATTCTAACACGTTATCAAATGTTATAAACATTTATTGCGCCATATTACCACATAACTAAACATGAATATAATTAAGCTATCCAGAATATAATATGAATTGAACTATATTCAATTATACCTAGATACTATCCAAATACTATAAATTATAAATATTAAATTATGTTAAGAATGCTAGTCTGGATTTCATCCGGCATTTCGAAGAACCAAAAATAATGGTTTGGCCGATGGAGATCCGGATATTAAATTAATTAAAAAACCGAAATCAATCTAGTTATTACAAATATTTAAATAATGCTAGGCTAATATGAATGTAGGACCATAAATATAGTGTAGAGAGGAGTGTAAAATAGCATTACTCCACTGGGATAAATTAGTCCGAACCAAAAAAAAATATTTAAATTAAGTGAAATAATATCTATCTAGCTTTAAACAAATGACTATTATCTGGTTCGTAAAACCAATAAAATAATGTCCTAGTTTTTGAATAAACCGGCAACCAGTTCGAATAATGAAACCAATGATGAGGTTCTGAACCAATGAGAATATATGTGAATATCAATAACCGTCTCACTAAAATAATTATTAATACCATTCATGTAAATCAATTTACATCTACTAACTCGGGGACACCCGACACCTGGTAGACCTTGTGTACTCTGAAGACTTCTTTATGCGAGAAAGTGGAACTTTCGACGCTTGGTGAATCTTAATCTCCATAGATGGAGTATCTTGAAACGAAGATACTCTCGCTCGATGAATAATGCTTACCAGCTGATTCGGTTAGATTCCTCTTTGTTTCAACTCCAATTATCCAATTGAGATTTAGTCCGTCAATGTATTGAAATAAAAGTAATTCTGATTATCGATTAGTGATTTATTTCTTCTTCGTACCAGAATTTACAATGGATATGTTATCGTTTACAAAACGGATAAAAGTACAAAGGCCTCTTAGCGAAATTTGTAACCTTTATTATCTTGAATATTTTCAAAAATTTGCAATTATTTCCAATGAAGAAAACTCGTGGAAAACTATCTCGAGAACTCACAAAAGACTTTCAATAGCAAGATACTGATTGACTAATTGATATCGAAAGGTGAATAAAATTAAATCGATAAATATAATATTTGTAAATCCCTCTAGAAATTTCTAATACGATGTGCATTTGTAAACTGTTACAAAGAAATGAATAATTACCAAGACAGAGTGATATAATGAACTCGCTAATTTAAAATTGAAATATAATAAAATTCTTCTTCTTCGAGAAAATTCTGTACAATGCAATATGGCCCATTACTAAGTGAAATTTCAGCTTCTATGTCAAACAATTTTTGATAAGATAGGTTGTGATATAAACAGATACAAGAGGGTATTTTTAAGCGTTTTCTTTTCGAGGTACACCACTCAAAAACGAATATTGTAACATAATCTCATCTGTATCACGTTAAAAAAACAAAATTTATGGGGAAAGGGTGGATGGAAGTTTATATTTAGAACTTGTAAGAAATGTGTGTACTGTGTAAAGAAATATTCTTTTGTCGCAACGACCTTCTACACTTTGCAGCCATTCAATCAAAGAAAAGGTTTCATACATATGGTATATTTTGCTACTGCTCTTGAGTTGCTCTAATGTTAGATTCGACTAAAATGATATTTATACGTAAGCTAGTTTAGGTATAAAAGTTTTCATAGGAGACGGTATGTCATGATTAATTTTATTGCAATAATTTTGTTTGAAACCAAAATGAGGAGTAAAGCGAAAATGGTAGAATTGTATTTTATCTATTGTCTTTACATTTTAAAAATATGCCTATTAGGCTTATCTATTTAAAAAAAATGCACGATCTGTACTCCGCTTCTGCTATTGTATAGAAAGTAGTGAGTATTTTTATGAATTTTCATAATTTGTTTGGGATCAGTACCTAAAAAGGTAAGATACGAGATATTTATGAGATCACTCGGTTGTTCGTCCATCGGCATTCTCGCAAGTGTACCAGTTTGTCATAGGACGTAGGAATTTAAAATCTGACATAGTAATAAAACTCATTAATCCGCATGTATCCTTATTGATATTAGAAATATGTGCAAATTTTGGAGGAGGCGAATCGAGTATTGGAACATTTTTTTTAAGTTTTGTGTATCGTGTGGTGTATAATTTGAAGAGATTTAACCATAAAGATTCTGAAAACATTTTTTTCAGAATTTGATTTAATATATTGCTGAAGGTGTTCACAAGAATATGTGCTTTACTTGCGATTTGCGAAACCTCTAAGTAAGAATTATGACTAAGCACCGCCATTGGATGTTAAAATTATGACGAAGCGGCATCATTAGGTGTTTCGCGATACTTACATGCTTAAGAAAAATATTCTAGCCTATATTTTTGTATGATAAAAAATAATATTAATATTTTTAAATAATTTAATAAGTCTGTACACGTTTAAACGTTTATATGTCCCTAAATGTGAACCTTAATATTTTATGTTTACTTAAAGGTTCGTCACAATTAAATGAAACTACGTGATGTAGTATTATTTCTACTTTGTTTAATTTCTTTACCACGACCTAGGTTTCGTTGTATTACAACATCTTCAGGAGGGATATTAGCAAAGATTAACTCTTAGGAACAACCAACAGCATTTATATGTTTCAAAAACAATAGCGGAAGTCTGGTTTGTGCGAATTTTTCCATTGCTTATGTTAGTGAGTTTATTGCAGGGGCGCAGTGTAGGTTTTATTATATTACCGAGAGTTATACAATATACCAGTATTTTAGTGAGGGTAATAAATTCAATTATTGTTATTATATGAGGTTATACAGTGCAAACTTTACGGTGTATGTAATAAAATTAAATGGAAGTTATTATCAGTAATATATTTATACAAAAGCAAGCGTATTTGAAAGTAAGGACAAGGTAATACACTAATTCTACATATCTCCGGTTTTGTGTAATCATATATTTATTTCTTTTATTTTTTGTTTTTATTATATTTACTTATATTTACATGTGTATTAGTGCTGAAACAATTTCCAGGGCACTGTAGTATCAATGTTGTATATTTATATTATATCTAGAAGATATTAAGAATGGGTGATGATATTATATTTACTTGTTCATTTAATATATTAACCTTGGTATGTTTCTTATGTCTGTTTATTTCTAATGTTTCTAGGCTACTAAGTTTATTACCTTTTGTATTTATTTGTAATATATAGGGGCATTATCAGTATGGGGGTGATGGTTATTTTCAATGAGATGTTTAGCAAAGTGAGATGTGTCTGGTTTATTATTTCGCCAGCTGGCAATGTGTTCTTTATATCTTGTATTAAAATCTCTTCCTGTTTGGTCTATGTATACACTATTTTTTGTATACAGTTGTATTAAAATCTCTTCCTGTTTGACCTATGTATATACATTATAATTTCAATATCCATCACTGAATTTTGTAATTCAACATTATATAGTTGAATTACAAAATTCAGTGATGGGTATTGAAATTACAAGAATTTATTTTAGCCTGAGTAAGTTCAGCGATAAAGATTTACGTAATAATATAACGTTAATGTTAATTAAATAAAAATAAAAATATGAGACTTATATGTACAAATATTGGCAGAATTGAAATTAAAAAAATAATAAATGGAAATAATTAGAGTTAAGAAACTTATTAAAAGGTTCTAAAAAATTGTATGTAAAATATTCTAAGTTCATAGAATATTTTATACAGTTCAATTTGTGAGTTTCTAGGAGATGTTCCCCCAAATTAATAAAAAACTGATTTAATAGATCTGAGCTTAAGTTCAATTATGCTCAAAACTACAAAATTTTACATCGTAGAAATCCAATAGTAACACATTATTAACACCCAAAAGTGGCTGTAAACAAATCAGGAAATCCTATTTACCCAGTGGTCGAATAGTTTTCAATATGTAATGGAAATTATACAAGTATTATACTAGGGTTTAGTACTTTAAAAGGATAAAAGGGAATCGGTATGATATTTTTAAGGTGTCCGTCCCTTTATCTGTAAGTCAGTAGTTTTTTTCAAAAACCATTGGACATAGAAAATTTAAATTTTGATGTCGTGATAAAGCATATACCTACAGATTTGTATGAATAGTTAATGCTAACTTTTCTAAATTCGTAGGTATCACGGTATAAGTATCAATAATTAATACAACATTTTTGAATTTCATGTATCCTGTGAATCTTAAAGCTACTTTTTAAATTGTTTCTTTAGTTATAGATAGGGATATTGTTGAAAATGTTCCCAAAAATTTTGACCCCACTTTTTTTTCCAAATTTCTGAAACTGATAAAGTCAAAATTATGAAAAATCAGCATTACTAGATGTTTACCGGGAACCCATAGAGATTAATGACATTTAAAAAAATACTATGTACCTCTCAATGTTTGTATATGCCTGATTATTTACGGAATCTTCATAGTGTTATTATAAATAAAAGTAATAAGGAAAAACGTTCGATCGATTTTGTAATTGATCAATCCATATATATTTTTGGAAATAATTTTTTCACGTCTATTTAGAAATATGAAAGCGAAAGAAATTTTGAGAAATTTCGAAAAATGTAAAAATTATGATCGTTTATAACCGAATACAGCCAGTCGAGAATTCATCGGATGAACTCAATGTATGGCAGCAAGTGTAATAAATTGGCTACAACCTTCAAATGTTGTTATGTACATATTCAATATAAAAAAGTCACTTTGTTTACGAGAAAGATCTCCGGTAGAAGCAGTTAGTCATTGACGTTATCACCTCCACAGTTCATAAAAAAAAAATTCAACTCCGTAGTAATATAATATTTGGTTTAGTTTTAAAATCTTACCACGAAAGGGGCGAAAGAAACCCTATCTATAATAATTTTGCCGTTAAAATTACTAGAATCTAAACAAAGTCATTTTTCATTAAAAAACCTAATGACAGGTTACAAAAACAATTATTTACTTATTATTCCAATAGCATCAAGAACTTCAAAAATATATAACATTGGTGTCCTTATTAAAGGTCTATTATTTCATAAAAAAAAATAGAAAATTATAACCACAATAGCGTATAAATAATTCAAAGAAAAGAGTAAAACATATAAGCCTAAGGTTCAACATACTATCTAAAATCAAATTAAATATAATGATTATATTATGGTTTGTATCACCTGATCGTACTTATATTTGTACACAGATTTTGCGTGGGCTTTTACTTAGAGATAATAAATTGACGCCAAATTATATGGCCCGGTACTACCGAATTAAAATTATAACTTATACTTAACTATCTTATATCATATAAAGAAACAAGTTTACAGCTGAGGTCCGTAGTTTCTTCAAATAATTTAATTAAATCTCATGCTAACCGATTATATGGTAAATTAAAAGTAAATGATCTTTTATACGATTTAGTTACTTTCATTTACATTCAAAAAGTTGCAAAAATGTTTTCGTTAAAGGAAATCCTATCTTCTGTGTTATTGATTTATACGTTTTTTAATCTGAGAATAGGTACTTACCTATTTTAAATTTAATTCATTTTAAATATTAAAAATACTAAACGTTTCTTTCTAAATTACGTCAAATTTGTTCCAAGTAATGTTTAATAAAATTTACCCACAGGTTCTTATATCTTCGTGTCACATAAACTTTGTTGCTACTTTTTATTGTCAATTTTTCTAAGTGGTAAAAAAATATTGAATATATTTGGCTTTAATTTTGTAGAAATTCATTATTCACAATTAAAATAGTTTTCTTGATGCATAGAGTTTTCGTAATCGAGGAATATAAATTAAATAACCAGGCCACCTCGGGTTATTGTGCGCAAATGTTTTATGTAGAACCGAACAAATGAAGCGAAAATAACAAAAATAATTGTTTAATTTTGCATAGTCAGTGGTACCATTTTGACGTCCACCCTTATAAAATACTCTTTGATTTTTGTATCATTTTGTTTTAAAAAATTAAAAATAAAATTCGTTTTCTTCACGCCCTTTTACAAAATTATTAAGCCATCTCGGTATTATGTGCAGTGGCAGAATGCTAATTTTTTGTGGATCTATTATCGAAAAGTTCTTCATATTTTTTTTAAAAAATAAATGTCTTGAAGGGCTAGTCTGCTATCATTAACCAACTGCGTTATACTGTTTCATTCGCATAAAGGAGAGAAAAGGAAATTGTTAGGTATAATCCGAAAATGAAACAAAACGACTATATTCAAGTTCACACATTTAGTTCAATTTTATTTCCTACATTAAATATCTCCTTACATAAATTTTATAAGTTTGTTCTACATTTATATCTTAGGCCGATGATATAAATTGTTTTAAATTAGTTTTTGATACATCTATGCATCATACTCTCCACTCTTACGTTATTTGTTCATATCCCAATGAAAATACTGAAATATTAATATCGTCATAATATTCTTAATTGAGTTTTTAGGAAAGCAGAGCCAACTCCTTATATCGTGTATAGCATTAGGTAACATTGAAATCAGAGAAATTCTCACAGTTTGAATCGTAAAATTAATATATACGATTTTTCCTATGACATTCAACATTGACATCTATGCATCATACTCTCCATTCTTCCGTTACTTTCCGTATTCATTCCAATGAAAATACTGAAATATTAATATCGTCGTAATAATCTTAATTGAGTCTTTAGTAAAGCAGAGCTAACTCTTTGTATCGTATATGGCATTAGATAATATTGACATCAGAGAAATTCTCACAGTTTGAATGGTAAAACTAATACATCTCATTTTTCCTATGACATCCAAGATTGACAGTGGCGTATTCTAAGTTATATGATTAAAAGTAGGATCTTCCCGAATTTCTTGTGGTGAATTCGACGTTTTGTAAGACATTTTTATTATTCGTAAAAAGATGGTCTTGGAACTGGTTAGGTTTCTGAATATCATAGCAGTTTCAATAAATTTTCAAGAACACATCTTTAAATTAGTGCATGAAATGAATCTCTCTGTGAAGTAAGATTGAACTTTTTTTTAAAAAATTTGATTTAACGGGTGATATAAATATGAAGTAAATTAAGGAGGATGTCTCCTTTTTTCTGAAATATCATTTAAAGACCGCAAAATAAAAGAAAGCTAAAGTTGGCATAAATTTATCGCACTTTTAAAGATGACGCAATTTTGTAGCAAATCGCTAAAATATCATTCACGTCAAATAACTTTTTCAATATTTCCTGCAAATAAACTAAAATTAAATATAATAGGCTATTTAAAATTTTACCAACGCTTGGTAAAAGAATAAAAACGTATCTCTTTGTTTGCACTTGAGATGCTATATTTAATTTCTTTTTATCTACAGGTCAGTTATTATGAAGAAGTATAACTAGAGTGTTCGCATTTTTTAATGGCCGTCAAGTGTTATCGGATTCATTTTACATTATTAGATAAGAAATGCTCTCGATTTGTAAATTAATACTAACTTTTTAGTTTCAATGAAGAACAAATTTTAATAATTTGAGGCAGGACGATACACACTTTGTTACTGGAGGAAGTATTTGTTCACAAACATTAATATTTGGAAACTTAATTTTTTGTTTTAAATTACCTATACTAATATAGGATAGGATATATATTTTATTTTTAATTGAAAATGACTAGTTTTTATAAAGTAAAAGCGGATTGGAAAAAAACACTTTAATAATAGATACATGAGACGGTTTTACAAATTGTTTTATTGTTTTTGAAAATATTAGTAAGATTTTGAACTAAATAAATTTGACAATATCGTCCGTACTCTAAGTCGGAGAGCAGAAACTGATGTTAGCTAAGCACGAAGATGTAAATTATAATATATTACCCGCTTGAATTGTTCACGATAATAATTTGATTCAATTTAAATTAACAAGCTTTTACTGAAACATATTATAGATTAGGTTCACTTTATTTAGCAGAATTACTCTCGTAGTCTATAAAAAGTAACTTCATACTTTGAATGTGAACTAAGAATATTTTGTAAGGCTGCTACGTTTTAATACCAATGAACTCAGGTTACCGGTTTCTGAACCGTCTACTTAATATGAAAAGAGATCTAGACGTTAACACAAACATTGCTTAATTATTTGAATTAACTAATTAATATTAAATTACGAAACTACAAGCAATTTTAAAGTCTGAAGAGGCGAACGAAACGGACAAAAATATCAATATAACTTCATATATCAATACAAGTTACAACTTCGTATTCTCATATCCTCTTTTCAGTTAGTATTACAAAGTACCAATACATTCTGTCGTGAAATAAATTTACAATTAAGTAAACGAATTTCGTTCCATTTTTTAAAGAAGCGTGTATAACGGTTGATAGCAAAGAAGGAGATTGTATTCCGCTGTTTGATTGCAATCTACTGTACCAAGTTTTCCAGAAGCAGCCGTTAACAAGAAGGGTTATTGCTTTGTCGAAAAAATCTGCTTGTGGATTTTTTTGAGAGCAATACCCATGTTTGCTGCTGTCGTCACATCGATATCAATGAAAATATTGGAAATAAGTTAAACTGATATAGTAAAAATAGGTAAAGTTCATAACATTAACATAAGATGGTTTATGTTGATGACATAGTTTGATTAATTTATGTAAATTATATTTTTTCACTTTTTCTGAGAAGAAAAATATAACATGTTTTTTTATTAATGCAATACTAATAATTTTCTTTCAATCTTCATCTTACTTAAAATATATTTTCTAATTAATATTTCACAAAATGCTGCAAAAAAATTCATAAGATAACCAGCAGTTCTATAAAAAAGGGAGCCAGGAATTCTGTCAAAAATTTTCATAAGAATTTGACGTTGAAAACGAGCTTTCCTTTGATATCCCACGTAATGACATTGTAAAATTTTTTTGTCTCTTCTTCTACTTCCCTAAAATTGCACACATCCACTTTTTACTTGACTTATATATTTGAATTACTTTTAATTGTGCTTCCTACACCTATGCGATTTAAACTCTCTATGATAAATTCGATGAACGGAGAGATCAAAGTGATGCCTCAATATTGAGTAAAGGAATTTTAAAAACTGTTATTATTTTTTCATCATATGTTAGTTTATTACTTTTGTCATTGTGCTTAGTTTTATTTTAAAATATTAATGACATAAGTTACGAAAAAAATATTGTAATTGATATTTGAAGCCTAGTCAACCGAAACCGGAACCAGGAAATCTTTCAGAAATGAGGGGAAGCGCTAATGAATTGCAAACATATCCCAATTAAGGAAATTAAGAACTTAAGCGGAATTATCACTGAAATTGACGAACATCCTTGGATAGCACTGATGAACTACGGAAATTGCAAGCATCATAAATAAGTTATGTCTTTAAGCAAATGAAAACTGAATCGAGTTAACAATATTTCAATAGAATGAAAATAAAAACGGTATGTTATCTATCATTTAAATTTTAAAAAGTACTTTTTCTTTCCGGTTTCTTACTGAAAACATCCTGTTTTAAATTCCCATATCTCAAATTTTGAAGAAATTTGACTTTTCAAACTTTTTGTGCGTGCTTGCTTTAAAGTCGCCGTGATAGATGTTGAAGACTAAATGGAGCCCTTTTAAAATGCCCAGCACTATTATAAAATGGTACAAAGATTTTTCATGACTTCCATATGAGAAAATAGTTTTTATGCATATTTTTAAAATTATCCACACAATTTTCGTACATGTTACTAATATCAGTTGTTTGTTGCAATTTAAATTTGCTTAGTAAATATATAAAACAGAAAATGAATAACAAAAAGGCCCAATTGCCAGTCGAACTTGCGTCATAGCACCATTCACTCTTTAAATTTTTATATGTATCTAAACCTATAGGGAAATCTAGCACGAAATCTAGTCGTGCTTAATAGCTAATCTAAAAATCTACTAAAAATTTTGAAAAAAAACAATATTAAACTTCTTTTGAAAGAAAGAATCTCCAGTTTTGAGATGATTGTTTAATATGTAGTTTTAATTCAATAATTTTGTACTGACAATAACTATTATTACACAGATAAAAACTGTTCTTTAGTTTGTTTTTTCTGTTGTAAAAAGTTAAGTGGTTATTATTAAGTTTAATAGCCATATAATAGTAGTGTTTTTCAAACTAATAATCTATACAATGTGAAGAATTCCTATTAAAGTGTTATCTATGACGTTTCAAATATATGAAAGCGTTTAATGTAAATAATAAATGAAGCGTTTTCATACAATTGATTGCAAATCAAACTGACGCATAGACGACCGAACCGACGCATTAATCTACTTCAATTCTGAAATATCGAAATTTAGGACTCCGCAGTGAAACAAAAATCTTTATGATTTTGTATCGTCTCTTCGTCCATGTAAAAGTCGAAAACTATAGTGTATACACTATTGAAAACTATAGAATCTTACAGTTTCTATAGTTTTCGATGTACGTGCAAACATTTTTAAAGTAAATGCTTCACGTATCGAAAATGATATTATGGCGCATTCTATCGAGTACAGGCTTTTAAAAATGAAATGATGTTTTCATTTAGAACGACTTATTTTTTAGTTGACTAAATACAAAGTTTCAAAGATAATGCTACATTTCCTGCCCTTATAATTTTTCTCCAATTTACTTGGAAATTAAAAAAAAATATAGTTTATTAAAATTTGCACTTAAAATTAATTCTCGTTTTTTTTTCAAATTTGGTACAGAACACCAAAAATGAAAACATGGATAAAATTGATATAATGTTTTATGGAGAAAATAACAAAATCTGAAAAACAGCCACTTTTATAAATGTTGCTGTGATTGCTTGCAAACAAGTAACGCCATTTATTTACTAATGCATTTAAAGACAGAGAAAAATAATCTAATTGTTCAGTTTATAACAGCTTATACATTGCCTATATAGCCCTTTTTGTAAATTCAAAAAATTGCTATAAATATATACATAAAGAAGAACAGCATAATATTATCTCTATCTATGTAGCATAAACTTGTATTATTTCAAATCACTAACATACGTTTGATATATGCTTAAGAACAAAATGCAACAGTAAAGATGATAGAATATCTCATTTGATAATTTACAGCTGGTAGTGGACCATTTTTAAAATGTGGAGGTCTCCTGATAAATATGAAAAGAAAAAATAATGAAAAAGAGCTAACTTTGGCAGACATTACACCTTTTTCCAGAAAAATGACCATTTTATTTTTTGATCTCATTGCACAACTATCGCCTTTCAGGGAGTGAAGAGGTTCACTTTAATGTCAGGAACTGATATCTATTTTTTTGTTGATCAGCTAAATATCGGTACGTAATGCAAAAACCTGCCGAGCGGTGTTCCCAATGGTGCATTGAGGATACTGTACATTTCGGAGTAATTTTGGGCTGGGATCTCTTTGACAGGACACACAGAGTAGGTGTTCTTTCCTTGCTTCACTTGGCAGATAATATGCCATGCCAAATTGTAGTTACATTGGCAAAAAATTCCACCAAATTCCAGATAACCAAGGCCATCCCGGAATTGTGACGCAGTATTTGGAAGAGGTACAGGCAAATCTGTGATTAGCTGGAAGGTCCTATTTTAAATCGATAAATTATCTATGAAATGTTTTAAAATAAAAGATTCTACCTTGCAATCTTGCAGCGACAGACCTTAAATACTATATATACCAGAATAATAGGGAAGAATTTGGCAAAATGTGATTAACAATAAGTTACATTATTAAAAGTGAATACTGTAATGAGGGTAAGAAGAAGATACACACTTTTCTCGATAAATTGAAATCATAAAATTTTGTCTTATGTTAATTGTTTATTTTTTCTTAATTTTTTATATCATAAACAAATTTAAAACCGTGGAGTCAAATTTTAGGAACCAACTTAAATTCTTAGAAAAAATTGTGATAGGTAAATTTTTTTAGTAAGCTGAATAGTAAATTGATGTACACTAGATTAATAAGAATTTTTTGTACATTTAAGATTGCCAGTACCATATTTTCATCTTTTTTCCTTTCTTTTTTCTTTTCTACGAAATCATATCAAAATAAAAACACAAGGTTTACTAGTTGAGGATTTTGCGCTGTTTTTGTGACTTCCAGTGATAGAAAACAACAGGTTTTGGGAGGAAATACCAAAACTTCTAAAATATTTTTTTGGTCATTTGTATATATTTAGAGCAATAAATATTACTTTTTCATTTTGAAGGAAGACCCTTAAATTTAGTTTAGAAAAACGTCTCTTAAAACTGAACTCTTGTTTTTAACTTTTCAGAAGGCATTTCTAACCATGGCCAGGCACTCTCTGACTCTTATTTTTTAGTAGTGTCATAATTTTTACGTCTAATACTGAATATCTCTATGGTTTTATTCTGTGTTTAATGAGATGTGTTACGCCCTAGGAAATATCTTTCTTAACTAAATTATATATATAAAGCCTGAAGAACGAAGGAAAATTTTGTAGAAATAGTGACATCGCCCTTGTTCGCTTGTCAAAAGACTTTAGCTATTCCAGTAAGTGTGATAATGTTTTTATAATAATTTTATTTTAATTTTAGTGGTACATTTAAGATGAAAAATAGAATAGAGTTTTGCACGACTAAGAATGAAAGCTAAAAGTCGTTTAAGAGTCAAAACTGAGTATGTCCCTCAAGAAAATACTGAGAATGTTGTCTTAAGTATTAGATTTTGTTAAGAGAAATATAAAAACTGTACTTCGAGAAGTTTATTATCTATGTGAATGAGAATGCTAAACAGATAGGAAAGTTCTTGAAAGTTCAGTTCTGACTTTTGTGAGTGAAAAATCATAAAAGGAGGTCAAGTCTATGAAACAAGACTTGAAGCAAGACGTAGAAAATTTTATCGCAGTTATTTAAAAAAGCTAATAAAACAATAATAATAATATATTTTTGATACTCTTAAATTTTATTTCAATATTTTAATTGTTATAAATAGTGAAGAGAAGAAACAAAATAAGCAATAAAATTCTTTAGGGTTACCTTAACTTGTGAAAAAAGAAATTGGAAAATATAGTTAGGGGCTCATTGTAGTTATTTGAAAGTTAATACAGTAATAATAATAATACAAATTTAATATAAGTACTTAATATTTACAAAACTATTCCTTTCCACTATTTCAGCAGCATAGACTAGAATTTTTTGTCAATTTGAACGATAGAAACTTTGCCATCTTACTTCGATTGTTTTAAGAACAGCCTTTATAAATTGAATTCCTTATTCATTTCAAAATTATAACTTTTTAAATATAAGTAACTTTTCATGGAATGAATAAAAGGACACATAGCTCACAAAAAACACCATGGGATTCTTTTCTTTACATATATATGATAATATTTCAAATTATTACTTTCTATTTCACGTTGGTTTTTAAAAAATGTCTATGTACTCCTTTAAATCTAAACATACTTTTTTAAGATATATCCAAATTTTCAAAGCAAGAAAGTATAGAAAAAGAAGAATATAGTGATAGAAAGACAGAAAGAAAAAGTGAAAAACTTTTTGATCAAATTTTCCTAAAACAACAATATTTCGTAACATAATTTGTAATTCACAAATGTTTATATAGGAAATTTATTTGGTAAACTCAATTTCGAGGTGAATTTTATATTAATATAAATTTTTGTCAAAAACTGTTGTATTTCAAATAATCCATTGGTGTACAAGATTTAGAATTATTATGTTCTAGAAGTTATTATTATTTTTTTTTTAATTCAATTAGGAAACATGCGCAAACAAGAGAAAAAGTATTTTCAATAACGAGCAGGTCGAATTATTTAGAGTGAAGCTTTCTTTCAAAGTTTTCTTCAAGAGTCCAAATTTTTTATATTAATATTATGTAAGTGATATTCGACCGATTAGTCTTTGAAATTAATATTTATCTTTTATCTTTGATCACCGTTGTCTGTTACTTTCTTTTAACCTTGTTCTCTGTCTTTCTATATGCCTTCACACTTGGAAGTTGAAGACAACTGTCGTCGCTGGTTGGGGGAAAAGCTTATTATATATTTTGTGTGAAACTTGATGTCAAATTACAATCTTTTTCTGTACTATTGCGAATACATCACACATAGAATTGTATTTGCGATGGCTTATATTGAATAAATAAATAAAAATCATCGACTAAGTTCAGGAGAAAAAAAAATAAAATAAGTTGAGTCAAGATAGTCTGCCTACTTTGAAGAAGATTTATCAACCGAAAAACTTAAAATATCCTAAAAGCTTTTGCAACAAAGCTTGAAGTATGGTTATATATTCTAAAATATGGGAATAAAGGTTTTCTCAGAAACTGTGATAAATCAAATACTGTTTATTAACTTTAAAAAGAATAAGCAAGAAATTGCACAATTAGTGTTTCGTGTTATCAGTCCTCCTCACTTAAATGTTAATAGTAATGCACTCCGACTAGATAATTAAAAAACATCCATCTACCGAGCTACTAGCTGCCGACCACACAAATGCCGTTATCACATATGCGAGGAGCTGAGTGGAGGGAGCAGTTTGACTAAGTTAAATTAAACATTTTGAAAAACATGTAAGAACAAAAGTTTAATCTTTACACAATGAGAAATATTTTTTGTCGGAAAACTTTTTACTGAAAGAAATAGTTCGGTAGTTATAAAGAACTGAAGAATTAAATTGTCTATACCAATTAATCTCACTAATATTTAATTCTAATAAAAATTTGCTTCAATCTATACTTAGTTTTCAATGCTCATAATTTTTTAAAAATTATTCTGAGCGATCCTGTTGATGATAAAAGGGGGGGGGTGGGGATAGCATTTTTTAAGAGTTTTCCTGAAAAAGAAGTAAATAAATTCATAAAAGATATACACCGTATATATTGTTGAATTCGTACTTCAATAAGTGTTTATTTGACACCTGACATGATAAAAATCTGATATGATTTTTTTCTTTTTGCGTCCATAATTGGGCTACTATATTTTATCTCTATGTTAAATAAAAATGTTTGGTTGTAGTTTGTTTACCTAGTTTCCCAGAAATTCGCTGTCATATTCGGGCGGACGGATATCGAAATTATTTCATTACTTTTCTATTTTGGCAATTACCACACGGAACATTAACAATCTTCACGTAGTTATTGAATTCTTCTTAATTCTTCTTATCTTTTAATTTTTTGTGTGGTAGTGATTTTCAATTTTGCAATTCTTTTATCATATGAAAGTTGTACCAGATAGATACCTAAATGAAAAATTACTTTGGTATAACTGTGGGCAGTTATGAAAAATATTAATGAAATCATGCAATTGCGAAAATGTCTCGAAATATCTTGATTATTATAATTAGCAATTACTAGTTAGTAACGTTCAAATATTGCATTCAGAACTGCTAACAGATAAGAGATAGCAAACATTCGATTCAGTATATGGTTCACAAAGTAAAACTAAATGAGAACGACTGCTATTTTATCCCATTTTGAACTAGCAGCTAAATAGATCTTTATGACCTTTGGTGAAATGTTAAACTCTTAGGACCTTTGGTGAAATGTTTTACTCTAGGAGTGCTATTTGATTTAATAAATATTAATTATATCGGAATTGAAAGGAACTGTGGCAATAAAATAAAAAAAATATATAATGAAGTGTTTAAAAACAAATATCCAAACATGTTTAACTATTTAGAAAGAAGTGAACAAGGAGGTTTTATGCATCTCATATAATTATAACGTTAAAACTATTTTTAAATGAAAATAATATAAGATATTTTTACAGTTATTTTATGATAAAATGTATTATTACTTATGAGTAGTGTTCGTAAATCCTTGCACAAAATGAACGGATCCATGTGGGAAGCTATCGGTGTACTGGCTTTTGGAAATATTTATGGGGCAAGTTTTTGCGGCTGTTTTTACAAATGTTTATAGTTATTTACCCTGGATCAAATAGAATTTGAAACCGTAAACAAAGAGTTGTGTTTGTGTTACATTTGCAATTGAGGAGATAATATTTGAGTGTTATTTTTGTGACATAAATGTTTAAATACAAACTTAGCAATAAATTTTTCCATGTCAAAAAACAATTATAAAAAAATTAAAATGTTAAAGGAGGTTTTATGCATCTCATAAAATTATAACGATAAATATTATTACTATTTCTTAAATGAAAATAATATAAGATATTTTTACAGTTATTTTATGATAAAATGTATTGTTACTTATGAGTAGTGTTCGTAAAATCCGTACAAATAAATATACTTCTTTTCACCGTTTATCTTATTTGTAGAATTTTTTATCTAATTTTCCCCATTTTCAGACTATGCCTATTTTAAACACATATTTTAAAATCATTACCTTCATATTTTCAATTCACAAAATATTGCAATCAACCCCGGAATATATTGTTTTTAATATGGTTGTTAAACGCAAGTAATAAATTATACATCTTTTTGAAAATTTTAATTTTTTCTTTCGATTAAAACAATTTTTGGAGAAAAACAAACATAAGCAAAATTGAATATGTATGCAATTATACAATAAGTACGCAGATTTATTTTAAATATTTTTTTCTGCTTCTTTTGAAATAAAATCTCATATAAAAATGTATAGGACAATAAAAAGAAAAAACATTTTGTCAAACTTTTTAGAAATGTTTAGTTTTTTATTATAAATGAGAAAAGCTTGGAGGATGGGAAAAATAAATACTTAAATTAATTTTAACTTTTAATATTTTGGCTAATTTGGCTTTTAATAATTTGGCTGTCCTATAAATTAATGTCTAAATTGAAACTGAAGTTAAATGAAGACATACTCTGGCCGATTTTCATATATCATAATGAGTAAAAACTACACTTTTTTAAGTTATCAGTATTTTCATAAATTTTCAAAAAATTGTTTATTTTAACCATGGACATACTTTGGGTGCTATTACTAGGAATTATTTCCAAACTTGGATATCTCGATTCTTTTACATCTTCTAACTTCAACGATGGCCTTGTAAAAGAAAAAAAATATGCCGGGAAATTATTTACAAAATTTTACTAAGTAATCAAAATTTCCAAATAGAATTTCTTTTATTTTTCGCTAATATTATTTGTCTAATATAATTTGTCCTGCGTAAGAGGATTAATTATGTAATAATAATGTCAACGTAAATGCACATCTATGTGCTCCTATGGTGTGTTTCCTTATACAGGCATTGTAGTTCAATAAAGCGGATGGTACATAGGTAACATGTTAAATATATTTTGAAAAAAAGAGAAGTTAGGGGGTATTCATAAATTTAAAAAAAAATCGACCGTTTCACATTTTTTTATTTTTTTGTCTGTTCGTTTGCATTTATTTCATGTAAAAGTTAATAAATGTTTGAAAAGGGATTTTCATCGATGTCTAATATAATATTTATAAAAAGGGACTAAAATATATTAAAAAGGAACAATTTGAAAAGTAAGAAAAATTTGCGGTAAAAAGTACTTTTTGTTAATAGTCCACATAAATAACCACTTTCTTGTGTATTAAAAGACATACTTGTATTCCAAAATATGTATCCTCACTACGTGCGTTATTTTCACCACGTGCACATGGTTGCAAGTACAGTATTGTCACGCACGAGTTTATTTTTCCCGCGAATGCCACAAAAAATCTTGATCATTCAGCAAAGTACTCTACAGTTAGGAGTCAGCATATTGATGACATGGCATTTAGAATATTTTTAATTGACACCGTTAGTGGACAGGTCTTAATATTAGTTTAAAATAAATTACTGGGCAGGGATTCTGAACTGTCAATAGTTACCTCTTGGAACTAAATGGTTTGTTTGGTTGCATTTGGTTATTCTCATCCCAATCACTCACTTAATGACCGATTTATTATCTCCTATTAAAAAGTTACTAACACATAAATTTGACAAATTTGTGATCAGAGCGTTTATAGGTTTCAAATATAAATTTCCGAAATTAGCTATACTTTATTTGTAAGAACTTTGGTCGTATGATGTTATATATATATATATATATATATATATATATATATATATATATATAAATTTATATATATATATATATATATATATATATATATATATATTGTTTTTTTATTTATTTTTTTTTCAGCACCATGTCTAAGTTGGATGATGCACAAGATTGTAAATTCCAAATCCAAAAAGAGCAATGGTTTACTCATATTTACGAAATTTTCCTAAAAAAGTATAAATTATTTTATTAGAATTAACGGCAACTAAAATATTTGGCTAAGGTAGAAATCTTCGAAAATATCTAAAGTATTCCAATAATCCGAAATTCTTGGGATTTTTTATAAACAGGAGAAATGGAATTTTGATAGTTGTAGTTTTGATTTAACTTAAGTGTTAATTTGGACCTTTATTTACGAGCATCTCTTTAGGGAGAAGTATTTGGAAACTTGCAACCAATATGAAAATTATCTTTTATTTATGAGATTGTCAAAAAGATGATTGAGGATCACTTACTCACATAGTCGTTAATGAAAGACACATTATGAGGGTACAAACTATTTTGCAGCTTAATTGTATAATTAAATTCTGAGCTGGCATCGATTAAGGAACTTTATCCATCGTTGTGCAGATATGTATGTCGCTTCGCTCACTTTTCAGTATTTACACAGATTATGAAGCAGTGAGTGATGAATTTATGAAATTTTTATATTTTGTTTGATCTTAACTCGCTGAAAAATCAATTGTTAACTGAACAAATAATCATGCACCGCGCTCTCTATGATTGTTTCATAATAGATAAGGTTCTTAAAATTCCAAAAATTGTGGAAAAATGTGACAAGTTCACTAGTTGAAACCCTAATAATATTTACTTTTAAAGCTTATTTTTGTTTCTTACTTTTATAAGAGGTGTCAAGCGAATTTACCAAAATATGAGGCATGGGAGTGTACAACCTTTGGCCAATTTCTTAATATAAAGCTGCTACATTCTTGAATTCCACATTAATGTGTAATTTTATCACATGATTTAAAAAAATAATTCAATATTATTTTACATTATATTTTTATTTTCATACCAGTGTTGTTCAAAAAGAAATTAAATTTAACGAAAAACAAATTATTATGAAAATATCCCGACAAGTCCTTAATCCAAAAATAACGGGAATTAGATATTTTGACTAATTGTTGATACAATTTTGTCCACTGTGTCTGCTACGAGTCATTACTGCTTTGTTTGTTTAAACACGATTGCGCGGAAGGGTGTTTCTAGAGCTTTGTCGAAAAAGCACTAGGTTTGAATATATGTATGTACGTATTTCGTAGAAATATGTATAAAATTTATAAGTTATCAAAACTAATTATTTCAAAATTTTATGATAAAAATTGCTAAATTATATGGAGATGATATATGTCTGGAAGTTTTACTTTTGATGAATGAGAAAACAATTTACATACATCTCGAAAGTCGTGTACCCACATCAGACAAATTTGTTAGCGTTCTTCAGAAAAGATTGTGTCAAAGAATGCACGATATAAATGAAATTTAATAACTTTTATGCGCATCGTACTAAACAAATGTATTTTGTAACGTAGTATCGTAAGACGAAAAATAACACAACATAAACACGAGAACTGAAATAATGAGGTCAATTATCAAGTTACGAAGCGTAGAGAAAGGTTAAGAAGACGTATCTAAAAATATAAACTGAAACTATCGAAGACGTACCTGACCTCTTGACCTCTGACGGTATATCAGTACACTCTATCATGCCATTTTATGCTCGTGTGTACTTTAATGCTGAGATGCACTGTTCATGTTAAAAAGTAGCAAGATATGAATGATAAAAGAAAACAATTATCAAACGTTAACTCTGGAATCTCTTTTTGTATTAGCGTTATAGTAGTCAATATAAGTCAAATTACTTAATTCTTTAATATAGACTAGTCTGACAATATACGCCTACTCGCATACGTACATACGAACGTGCACTCTCATTTTATCGATTACACTACAAAGTTTCAACTGTTCTATTGCTCGGTTTGGAAACAATAATATAGAACAGTATAGAGAAAAAATAGTATACTCCACGGTGTGGGTTATACTTTATTAATATTCAATAATACGTCTATCGGTAAGTACATAAATCGATGTCGTATACGCATATGATGAAACTGTTGTCCAATAGCATTTAAGTAAAAACAACGCTGATTACAAGAATGTAAATTCGAAAGTCACTTTGAGGATAAATTATTAAGATGAATTAATTATTACACAGAACAAATCAACATTTTAGATATATTTAAATTTAATTCGAATTGATTATTACTAATTTTATCACATTGGGACCTAAATAGTATAATTATTAAATTCACTAACGAATATTATTGTAATTCAGGAAATAAATCAAGTAGTAAAACTTTGATGCGCATAATACGTATCTCAAAGCAAATTTTAATTTGTGATTATTACCGGGAATTATAAACATTTCCCAGTAATAATCACAAAAAGGGACGATATTATATATATATATATATATATATATATATATATATATACATACATGTATATATATATATATATATATATATATATCTTTTATGATAATCCACTTTAATCTAAGTGGATTTTTTGTAAACGGAATAGTTGAGTTCGTGCTTGTTTAATCGTGAAATCCAGTCCGCCTTAGGGTTGTCAATTTTATTATGACATTTCACGAAAAAACCTTCAAATTGGAAATACTTTTGCCACTCAGTTGGAGCAGGTGAGTCTATACCGTGGTTTCACTGGATGCTTTCACGGCCGAGCCCGCAGTAATGGAATTTCGCGATGAAATATTCTACGAGGGTCATGCGCTACTTTGCCATTCATGTGATATTCCCCCATCGCTGTTGACCTTTCGATTTCGAGGTTTTGGACCTTTTTTGTTGAAGGTATGTTTATTCCCCGGTCTGGCTAACGTGATTGGCAATGCGTATTTATTCCTCGCAAATTTCTGAATTTCATTAGATATAAATTAAGGAAATACATTTTGATTATTATTGTTTGTTTTCCAAAAGTTTCCGAGTTTATTTAGATGTGAGAGAATGAAACCATAATTTTATGAGTAACCTTCTTTTAATCAGCTTTTTTGAAAGAGGTGATCTTCATTTGAAAACTACAACATTTTTTAGTTTGTTTAAATATGTATCTAAATTTATCTTCGAAAAATTACGTATGAATGAATGTACACGCTGCAGGTCGCTACCTTCGGCCAATTTTGGTGATCTCTTTTTTGTATCAGAATAGGGATCTATTGATTATCAGAATTATTTGTCAAATAGTTTATTATACTTAGAAAATAATATGAGATATGAGCAGTACAGTCAAAGGAAAGAGACACGAAAAAATAAGATGTAAAAGGTTGGGGATAAGATAGGTAAGCGATGTAGAAATGAAATATGTAACCACGTATTTTTTGTGGGAAGAACTAGATCAAATACCGATAATATGTACATGTACCAACTTTGCTATTGGAGCGCGATAAGGGTAAATGGTTCATTGGATTAAAGGACATTGATATCATATTTGCGTTTGTTATTTATACACGAATGAAAGTCAATTTTTTTTCCTAAATAAAAGCCATGAAGTATGAAAAAGACACAGATTATTTGCAGTTACCCTAGTTTGGACATAGATTACAATATATGTCCAGACTAGGGTAACTGCAAATAAGATAGGTAAGCGATGTAGAAATTAAATATGTAACCACGTAGTTTTTCTGGAAAGAACTAGATCAAATGCCGATAATATGTACATGCACAAACTTTGCTATTGGAGTGCGGTAAGCGTAAATGGTTCATTGGATTAAAGGACGTTGATATCATATTTGCTTTTGTTATTTATACACGAATGAAAGTCAATTTTTTTTCTTAAATAAAAGCCATGAAGTATGAAAAAGATACAGATTATTTGCAGTTACCCTAGTCTGGACATAGATTACAATATATGGCCAGACTAGGGTAACTGCAAAAATAAAATTTCATTGTTTGTTTGCCCTTTTATCTCTGGAAATATCTCTCCTATTTCAAAACTATTTTGATTTTAGAAATACCATATTTAGAGGAAGTTTATAGGTACAGTATTATTGGATTTTAATTTATAGGAGCAAATTGTTAATAAAGACGTAACAGAAACCGGTAAATATTGCTTAAATAGTACAAGTTAGAAAGAGACTGGCTTACTTATTTGTTAATCATCCCGATACACTTTCGTTTGTGATGATCGATGTTGTTAAGCAAAAGGAGTGCAGACGTTTAGTAAACACGGTGGAAATGCAACATAATTAAGGTAATTTTACGTGGGTGAAGCTGAGTGAATGGCATTACTAATGTACTATTCGCTGTCATTTTTCACGATGGAAATATATTGCCTAGCATGTTTTTACAAGCATAAAATTATCCTAAATTTATTGAAATCTTGGAACCATAGTAAATGGATACAATTTAAATCACTGGAAATAATTTGTGTTCCATCAGTAGTCAGCAGTAAAATCTAGAAAGCAGTAAATCTGCAATTTCTTCTTACTTTTCCAATTTTTTTGAAACGAGTAGGTGAACCATCATTTTTCTCACTTCATTACCTTTTCATCGATGGTATTCCATTGAAAGTTCCTCAAATTTTTGGTTTTCATGGTTAAAAACCTCAAATTATTTTTTTTATCCTTGGTTACCATACTATAATCCACTTTAGTAATTATATTTAAAACACGAACAAAAATTTGTACTTTATAGTTAGATGTTGAATTTACAGAGAATACTTCGTTTATAAAAAAATAGAATTCGCGCCTTGAAATTAGCATACTTGTATTGACGTAGCGCAACGCTTTTAATGAAACATATAACATAAATTACACGTAACATTACCTATTTTAATTATTGACATTCAATGCCAGAATTCTCTGTTATATAAAGGGAAACTATATATACTAAATTTTATCATTAAGGGACTTTATAAATTTCATTTAGTATAGTAAAAAATGTAAACTACTAAAAAGTTAATATCTATGTTCCAATATTATTCCTAATAACAATTGTTAATGTACCTGTTCCTTACTGCGTATTGATTTATGAATAGTAATAAATATTTATTACTATTCATAAAGTTATATAGTTACACATATAACTTTATGAGTAGTAATAAATATAAGTACAAAATATTTTAAAAAATTATAAAGGTATCGCTTATAATAACGATAATGAATACTTATCAGTCGTGCACTCTTGACAGAGTGGTCGTGGTTGCTTCGATGACTTCAGTACTAGGTTGAGGGTGCTTATACATGTCTATTCTTCATTCGGTCTTCCAGGTCTGAACTGCCTCCTTAGCAATATCTCTCCATTTCTGCCGGTTCGCTGCGCTCCAAGAGCAATCAGTCACTATAGTTTGCCTTACTGATTTAATTTGGTCCGTCCAACAAGTATGTGATCGGCTGCTAAATCTCCTGCACTCTACGTGGCCCTACACCACCAGTATTTCGATCGAATGCTCGTTCCAGGACATGTGGCCAAAAAATTTGAGTATTCGATAGAGTAGTGCGAAAAGCGGTTCAAAGGATCTTCAGTACCAATACCACATCTCCAACGCGTCGATTTTCGGCGATCCTGTAAATGCAGGGACCAAGTTTCAGCTCCATAGAGAAAGATTGGGAAGACAAGACCTTTCACGAGTGACGAAATTAAGAACAAGCATGAACATTTTCTTTAATTTTCTAATTGTTCTACTCTTTAATTGTTCCCACTTTATGAATTCTGTCCCGTTAAATACTAAAAGAAAAATTAAATGACATTTACTCTAATATAATGACACAAATGTCAATATCCTTAAATATGGAAGTGCAATAGTATCACTTATGTATAAAACTTCCCGCTGACTTTGGAAATTATTAGAAGCGTATTTATTAACATAAATAATATCGCTGTAAGGAAATAACACAATTTAAATCATAAGTTCTAGAATTGTTGAATATCTTTGGCGTTAATTTTGTAGAAATTCATTATTCACAATTAAATGAAACTACGTGATGTAGTATTATTCTACTTTCTTTAATTTCTTTACCACGACCTAGGTTTCATTGTATTACAACATCTTCAGGTGGGATATTAGCAAAGATTCCTTAATTTTTGAATCTTTGCTAATATCCCACCTGAAGATGTTGTAATGCAACGAAACCTATGTCGTGGTAAAGAAATTAAAGAAAGTAGAAATAATACTACATCACGTAGTTTCATTTAATTGTTCTAGAATTGTATAATCCTGAAATACCACATAGTCCAATTTAGTGAAATATTGTTGTTATTCAAAATTCAAACTATTAAAATTTACTTCATTTTCGTATTCCCGCGACGAGTTCCGTTGAGGACGTTTTCTGATGTAAGAAAGTAGATAAAAAAACTTCTGTTTGGCTTTATTGTTTTTTTATTTTATGTTGTGTTTTCGTCATTGAATTGATTTCTTTCAATAAATAGACCTGTTATATTTATTATTAGTATTTATGTTATTTTTATTTTATCAGCATTAAGCTCATATTTTTCCAATTTTATTTTAACCTCTATATTTAAATATATTATTTTTAGTTCATTCATCATAATATTTCATCAAGTTATATTACTGTAATTGATACAGATGAGAGTGCCATGACAGCTATTATGAGTACTTGTCATTTTGCCGTAAATTGATCAATATTATATTTGGAACTTTATTTTGAGAGTCAATTTTCTCAATTTTTGATAATTAATTATAAGTTCTCACACACACATAAAGTGAATAAAACCGAAAGATAATTTTGGTTAATCAGCACTACAAAAACATGTGACCAACATAAAGTGGCTGAAGTGGATATTGGCCGCTACGCCTTTATCAATTGTTAGTGTATAAAGGTCATAATTTCCTTTCTTTAATTTAAATTAACCAATTTATATTTTGATTAATTATCTTTATTGATATACAAAGTGCAAAATTTATTTATTTCTTTGTTCATGCTAATCGCTGGAACCACAAGTTCGGTTTCGATTTACTTCTCGCATTAGAAATCGCACATTTTGGGGAAGATTGTAGGCTATATATTACTTATATATAATCGCGCTACGATTCTCTATCCACTGATCAGTGGATATACATCAAATCTCGACGATGTTTGAACGAAGTCATTTGGAAAACGGAAAAAAGAGGTTTCGTGATCGCGGAGGGGAGTAAGGGGGATGGAAGAGCAACTCATTCTTGCGGTCGGCCTTCTAAACAATGGACGTATTACAGTGAATGCTTTAAAATGGAATTTTGACTATTGTAGGATTTAGATTATATATTATATACTATTATTATTTTAATATATATGTAGTATAGCACTCTTCAATTTTCTATTCTTTTCTATGCGGGCTCTTTAAGGACTTGGATATCCATAATCACTGTTTTCTTTATCGTCTGTGTGCCATTAGAAAGAGTTAACTTTTGTCTTCAGAATTTTAAATAAGATAGTTCTAGATGTAGTGTTGAAAATGTTCATAATAAATATGTTTCCTAAATTCCGTCATCTTTCAATTGCTAAAGTCAAAGTTATGAAACAACAAGCGTTACTTTCACAGTTTTGAAGAAAACGATATTTTTACACATATGAAAAGTATACTAAGCTATATACTTACATGGTTAAAAATAATATTAATAGTTTACTAATAATAATATATGTCTTTTAATATTTCTATATGCCTAAGATCACAGTAAAGAGATCAGAGAGGAAATTTATTTCTTAATTTATAATAATTTCTTTAAAAAGTCCCCTTTGAATTTAATAAAATTTTAAACAAGCAAAATTGTGACATATGACTGAACATCTGTATCACATATTGTTATTCAGTTGTGAATAATTAATCGTTATCACTAAACTGGTACTCAATGGAAAATATGTTACTAATTTGCAATAAATGTTCATTTACCCTGTTTATTACATTTTTTACTGATATTTGACCTGTATATCAATCGTCACATGCAAATAATTTATCTTATTGGGAATTGGCGTCTCCTCCAGCTCAGTCATGTGTAGTTGATGAGCTTGAACAGTATACTGAACAACTATTGTCGCACTAATGACCCATGCTCAAGAAAGTCTAATGTCTGTTCCGAAAACAAATAAACTAGAATCTCGGAAATATCTGGCTGAAAAATCTCTATGCCAAAATTGTTGTAGTGGCTAAAAGTGGAAAATCATTCTGAAGAACGTTTATCCACCTGCATGCATAGTGACGTAGTAGATACGAGGATACTTCCATAAACACATCCGCCAGGATTCAAAAGCAAGAGCCGCCTTTTTATCGAGAACCGAAAAACAATATCGATACAATGGTTTAGACTTTGAACAAAGAGCAGTGTAAACAAGTCAGGATGCGTTAGAATTTCCGTCGTTTAAGAAAATTTTGTTGCGATAATATTTGAAATAAAATAGTACGTTAAACAAAAGGAATAAATCAATTGTGACCAAAAAGGTTATATTATTTACAAGGCGAGTGTTTCGTATTAATATTATATATGTCCAACTTGCATAGAATTAAACGTCACCTTGCATAGTATCAGAAATAACTTCCTTTTCAAACAACTAGGTTTGATTTATTCTTTTCATAAAGAATCTTATTAATCAAAAAATCACATCTCTAATTTAGAGGTTATTAAAAGCACTGGATATGTGCAAACACTAAGGCTATAACATTTTACATTACAAAAAATGATTAATATAACAGAATAAATATACATTAATTCAAATTAAACATAAAACTGCCTAATTATCAATCGTCAACTACCAAGGAACACCATAATCGCATTCCTTAAGTAGCTAATGAGCAGAAAGAAACATCAAGATTCGGCACTTTTTCCAATACCTCGTAGATTTACATAAGTGCGTGAAAGATTGGTGAACGCTGCAGGATATTTTTGCGCACTCTAGGCAGATAAAATAAACTTTGATTACATTCTCCTCTTAACGGTCAGCAGTATAAAACTTTACTAAATACAAGACAGAGGATTATTACAATTTAGTATTTGAAAAAATGCACAATAAAAAGGAATTTTTGCCTGAATTTTACTGAATAACATCCGATTGTGCGCATTATAAAATCTGAAGGAATTAAATGAGTATAATACATGTATATTTTTTGCACAAAAAATTTGTCTTTTGATGTTTTACGCATTAAAAGTATTTAATTCTTTTAATACTTTCACCAACATAAATATATAAGATGCTTCATGTTGGAAAGTATCAAGTTGGAGCATAGACCACTCTATCGGTTTTAAGAACACTCCGGACTAAAGAATTAAACTAGTCTACAATGCACCCACTGTCGTGGAATATCATATGACAATCGTGTAAACAAGTTTCATTGACATGGTAATGAAATGTTAGGTTATTCATAATTGCACCAAGATCCCGTACAGATTATATTCTTATTAGCGTCGTTCCGTTTAATTCTGCATCAAGTGTACACGTTGACGGGAATAAGTCATTATTACGCATTTTATCATATTTAATTATGGCTGGTTGATCAGAAATCATGAAATACTGAGTTAATTTCACTTTGAAACAGCTCACAATTAGATTGTTTTTGTACCCTTGAGAATAGTTTCTAATCATCAGTAAAATGAAAGCAACGAGCAGCACCAATAAGAGGGCGAATCAATAATCACAATGAGAAACAAAAAAGGGCCTAAGTCATTAATTACATTGGTTGACTTAAGATTGAGTTATTAATGGCCTTAAATTGAAATTTCCGAATAGAACGTATTGTTTTCAAGTCCGAAAGTAACTGGCAATAAATTTTACTATAGTGGAAGATATACTAATGTCCAATAGTTTTACCAGGAAAATGTCGTAGAGTATTATATATAGAGTTAGAAATCATCGCCCTTTGGTAACAATTGACACTTAAAACTTATTTCAAAACAAATCGAAAATGTTAAAAAAACAGTCCTGCGTTTTCTAGTTTACACAAAACAACTAACTATTTAAACTGAGATATTGAGGGTTTTCAAAAATCACCTGGTTTGCATTTTTATAATGTGGGACATTAGAAGAAAAGAAAATAAGTTTTAAATTTAAATTTATCCAACATGTTTTGGCTAATGTTACTCTAATAGAAATAAATCAGACACATTTGATATGGTGATGATAACGGAAAAGGTTCCACAAAATTAGAACTCTTTTAAAATTGCGGATAAAAAACGAAAGTATAAATAAATTGACGTGTGTGAAGAAAAAGTAATTTTTACTTAAGAATACAATAATGAAAATTTTATGTTGTATATAAAAAAGTTTCTTTTTTTATAAAAAAATTTTTTAATAAAAGGTTTTGTCCATAAACAAATGACAAAATTCACTTTTGTATTATCACCCTTATTGTTAGCGTGTCAGAATTACAAGAATAACCAAATATTACTATTATTGTTTCATTTTTGCCTTCTAGACAACTTGAAATCAATCAAAGCTGAATAACTTAAAAGTGTAAATAAATATTATTTGTATGTATGATGGAATTTTGCTCCATGACTTTTGAAATTAAAATATTTTGCCTTAATGAAGAAAGGCTAAAATACCTTCCTTCTTTAAGGCAATTTTTTTTAATCGATGTTTCCATAAAACAAGGCAGTGGCAATAGTCTATATTGATTATATCTAAAGTAATACTGGATTACTCATCTTTTCAGGACAACTTTTAGAGCGTTAATGATTTCTCATTTTAAAAGAAAATTTTATATGAGTATGGAAGGTTTTTTAACATTTATATAGATAAAATAAGTCGCCATTACATTTCCTGCTGTGCTAGTGAGCGAGAAATAGATCAAGTGCTTTGGAAAACACTTTGGAGCGACAGTGTCTGCCACAATTTTCTAGATGAAGATGTTGGAGATTTAGGTTAGTGAATACTTCACACATACATCAACATTATTTTAATGATTTGCGAGAACATCTGAGTAAACAACTTGTTATATTAAATCAAATACTTATACTTTCCGGGGTAATTCACTCGACCTTGTTGTGGGCTATTTACATGTTTCATCACATATTCCTAGACATCAAAGCATTTTGAAATTTCTAGAGTCTATATTTCAAAGCCCTTCTTTGAATGGTAGAAAATTAATTAATAATTAAGTGATCATAAATATGTGAAGGTCTTGAATTAAAAATTCACTTTAGTTATTCCAAGATTCTGGTACCATAACGAAAGTAAAATTCAAACGCAGATATTAAAAAATTGTTCCAAAACGTTATTTATAGCTAATGATTAAATATTTCAGCAATCATTAATTATATACTATACATTATATAAATATACATTAATAAATGAAGTTAGTGAAATAAAATATATATGGGTTTCCTAGAATCTTCTTTAGTTAAAAATTAAAGCATGTATATGTCATATATATATATATATATATATATATATATATATATATATATATATATATATATATTTCCTATATGAAATATTCATCTCTATCATAGCGCTAATAATCTACTCTTAATTTTTGATTCAATTTTGATTCACGAAACTCAGATATTCTAGTGGACTGCGTAGTCTTGATAGAAAGGCCAGATTGCTTCTAAATGTCCTACAAAATACCTGTATAAAAATATTAAACAATTTAAGGGGACTAATAAATAACTAGTTTTTGAAACGATATCAACAAATATCATAAAGCAGGTTATTTATTCTCTTGAGATAAATCAAGAAAGATTTAATTCTGGTTAATTTATAATCATGTTAATGTCATTCCATATTTTAGTATTAGACGTCATCACGAACATAAACAAGAATGAGGCTGAGGCTTTGCTGAAAAAATTGGCTTCACTCTCAAAACACAAAGACAAACACAAAGTAGGTTAGTTTCTATTGAAGGTTGTCATATGTTCATGGTTACCTGCTTTATTAGATCTGCTTCAAATAATTACCATTCGTCTGCTATACTCCGTGGTAGTCTGTTTTGTTTCAATATGTTGTACGAAGGTGCAAGGTGTTAAGATCTGTAAGCCCTATGCTCTTTTCATGTACTGGGACTTATAATCGTGCTGGAGTTTCGATAATTGGAAAGAGTAACTATAATTAGAAGAGTAACTGTTGTAGTAGAGTCTATCTAGACCTAACGCCATGAGGTTTTTGAAAATTCGTCTGTTATTTTATCAGATACTTGTTTTACAAGTATGACAACAAACAGAAGAATAAATTAAATTTTTTATTTTTAAATATCGTAATTTTTTTTATTGTTTATGGAAATTATTATTATCATAAATCTTTTATTATCTAATGAAGATGATTTCTGTTAGACGACATGTACGTGTAAGTCTCTTAGAGTTGTAACTTGGCTTCGCTACTTATTTGTTTCTTTGTCACTTTAAATTTTCTATCTATATAAATGCATGCAGTTCGAATTGCATCAGTGCTTATATGATTAGATAGAAAAGTATTTTTTTGGCAGATTTTGTATTTCTTTTAATTATCTTATTTTAGTTATCATTTCTTTTACTACAGAATATGAATGTTACCTGCCATGAGCATGTATATATACCTGAGCAAATAAAATATGAGGCTGATGTACGTAGTTGGTGTGGCCACGTCTTTTTTTATATCAGTAAAACTAGATTTCCTCTCTTGAAAAAAGTCATTAAACAAGACCTTAAATCTTGTTTCATGTTGCGAATAAAATTAATGCGGAAGAAAAAAGAATGAACTATTATTTATTCGATAAAAAAGTTGTAACTTGTTTTAAAATTAATTAAAATATATAAAACTAACAACAAGAAAGGTCTTGGAATTTCTTTTGTAAAACGAGCCGTTTGATGACTAAAATGAAAGCTATTATAATGAATTTATTTTTGGAAGGTTTAATTGTTTAATGATTAAAAAAAAGAAACCTACCTAGTATGAATATAAATTCGTTACGATTGTTTTACGTATACTTCATATAAAAATAAGGTTTATATAATATTTAATTATTTGCCACGAAGTATTCCTATTAAACTATTTATAAATATTGATATTATTCACTGTAGGGTACATTTCGCAATCGTAAAAATATGTGAATTTCTCATTAACAATAAGACCTAAGACAGCGGTTTTGCAGATGAAGATAGATAAAAAAATTGCTATAGATTTCCTGTAACCTTTTAAATATTGAATACATTTGGCGTTAATTTTGTAGAAATTCATTATTCACAATTAAATGAAACTACGTGATGTAGTATTATATCTACTTTCTTTAAGTTCTTTACCACGACCTAGGTTTCGTTGTATTGCATATCTTCAGGTGGGCTGTTAGCAAAGATCTTCTGAATTAATCTTTGCTAATAGCCCACCTGAAAATGTTGTAATATAATGAAACCTAGGTCGCGGTAAAGAACTTAAAGAAAGTAGAAATAATACTACATCACGTAGTTTCATTTAATTGCGTAAACTTTTAATTTTATTATACCAAATAAGTTTTTTTATTGCACCAAGTATGTATATTTTTAATTTAGTAGTTTTGGCAATAATAGCGGTAATGGGTGTGCCACCACACAAAGGTATGCCACCTTTGAGAACATGATTCTTATATTCTGAAAAAAAATTTGGAGTTCTTATAACCAACCATTTCCACTATACATAAAAGTAAAAAATTGATTTAAATACTTAGTTTTCTCCTTTTAAATTATCATATAAATATTTTACCGGATATGCAAGTTAATATGATATATTACGGTATCAAATTTTTAGTTTCTATGTCAACTTTTCTGTGATCGGCTGTGACCCAGACAGACGCAAGAGTGCATTCTTTTAATTTTTCCGTTTTTCCTCTACTTTTAATGGTTCAGTTTTTCCATTTAAGGTACGGTATTTCCTTTATTAGGAAACAAAATTTATTAGGGAAAAGTAGGATGAAAATTTATATTTAAAAGTTGTTGTGTAAAGCAGTTTTCTTTCGACGCAGCAACGATAGCCTAGACTTTGTAGCTATGCAATCAAACAAAAGGTTTTATATATTTAATATATTTTGCTACTGTCCCTGTGTTGCTCTAACTCTATGAAAAGTTTAGTTGTAGTCGGATGCATCATAATTAATTTAATTACATTAATTTTGTTTCAAACCGAAATGAGAAGTAAGGCGAAAATGATAGAATTGGGTTTTATTATTATCTACTTTAATGTATTTAATTGATAAGTAGAAAGGAGAGCATTTTTGAATGAATATATTTTAAAATTTTCCCATATTTTTTTTTATTTTCATGAATTTTCTTGATTACAAAAAAAAAGTTTTTTAATTTATTTTGAAGTAAATGTTACGAGCTAATAGGCATTCACTCGAAACCTCAAAATTTGTTTGTCTACAAAAATACACTTACAAGTAGTTCTATGGAATTTTATAATTATTTGGGGTCAGTATCTAAAAAGGTATGAATACTGGATCTTTGTACGGTCACTCGCTTGTTCGTCTATCTATCTGAACGTGTAGCAGTTTATCACAGGACGTAGAAATTTTAAATCTGATATAGTAATAAAGCTCATTATTCCGTATGTATCTTAATTGATACTAAAAAATATTTATATGTTAATTTTGGAGGAGGCGAATCAACTACTAAAAAAATCTTTTTCAGTTTTGTATATCGTTTATATATACGATTAAAAAAATATTTTTTGTAATTTCATATAAGATATATTCAGCGATATTGCTGAAAATTTCCATGAGAACATGTGTTCTCTTTGCCCTCTGCTAAAACGCCGAAGTAAAAATTATGATAAAGTCAGTGTGGTTTTAAAAAAATCACGGTATTTACATACTTATGAAAAATATTCTAGTCAATATGTTTATATGGTGAATAAAAATAATGATATTTTTAAATAGTTTAATAAGTTATATACCCTTAAATCTTTACACGTGCTTAAATGTTTCACATTCACCTAAAATGTGTTAAATATCATAAATATCCCTGAAACTGTGGAAATTTTTGAAATTTTTTACATAATTGGTGTCCGCTATCGATTGAAACCGCAGTTAAGAATTTGGAAACTATTTTTTTTATGTGATAAACAAAAAATGTGATAAAGTGAAAATGAAAAAATACCATTTCCGAAACATGTTGAAACTGATTTTAAATAGTTTTTGAAAAATTGAGATTATTTTTATGTCTTTGAAATATATAATATGCACAATTTGTACATACATATTAAAATTATTAAAGTGTTTAACGCAAACAAACACTATGTACATTCGTACTTAACAAGTTTGTTAAAATAAGTACATCTAATCACCAAAATATTGTTAACTATGTATGAATAGTATTTACATCGAGCACGTGGTTAATAATTTAACAAGATAAACAAATATTAGTTATATGATGTTAAATTTACCCGATAATAATTACAGAAACACCGTGCCGTGTCATGAAGAAATAATGAGGTTCCATTTTTCCTGCTGTGTATGAGGAAAGATAGAAAACACCTTTTGTTTTTCGAAGTGTTTCCCTTTACGGTATCGAGTTTCTTACAAAGTAAATTAAATACACTGACCTGGTCAGAAATATCTCGAACAAGTTTTTTATCGCAGACAGTTTGTAATATTTGTCTCAATGATGGGGAATCCCCAAAATTTTATTAATGTTTTATCGATATTTTTATTAAAGGGGATTCTTACAGGCCGTATCGCAGTCGGACGTTTTAAATATTACTTTTCAGGTTGGAAATCAGCATTGATGTGGAAGGTTTTGTTTATAATTAATTCCAAAATTGAAAGACAAATTATTTTTGCTTACATATAATGATATGTTTCACATCAAAATAAAATATTGTGAAGTTAACAATTATGTAGGCAGATTTAAAATTTCAATTTTAAAAATGTATATACATATATATATATATATATATATATATATATATATATATATATATATATATACATATATATATATATATATATATATATATACATATATATATATATATATATATATATATAAATATAACCAAGTTCCCAAAAACTATTAGAATTAGAAGCATTAAAAGCATTAATAATTTTCCCGGTAAAATTTAGGTATAATGTTTGAATTTTCGAATTCGGTAAAATTCTAGTAAAATTCTTTTTATAGACAATATTTACAGGATGAATTGAGTTAGAAAATGACTGAGAAAGACCGATATCAAAGTTGCTCTATTCTCTAAAAGCAATACAATATTAAGTTAGGAAGAAATGGGGTCAATACTTTATGAAACTTGAAACATGATAGCTGTTATAACGAGCGAATGTTTTTAGACTAGCGTGCAGTTAGTCTGACTTATATATACAGTACAGTACATAATAATAAGCATACCTGCAAAATAATATTATTCAGAAATCCATAGTATTTAGTAAAATCGCTTAGAACAAGAATGAAAAATTCATTACACTCATAGTATAACAATTTCTTAATAAAGATTGTAACTTTGTGTAATGTCGTCAAGAAGTGTAGACTTCTTGTCTTCTTCTTCTGTTGTTCTTCTTGTAAAGAAGTGTAGACGCTTGAATAATTAAGTAAATTAAAAAAAAACTTTCTAGGTATTTGTAATGCTACTTTTCAAAAGACTTTTTATAGTGGTTACACATTTAGTGGAATTGTCAAATAGAAACAAAAGTGCTTTCTGAATTAATTTTTAAATTTCCGTTTAAATTTCTCTTTTTAATGCTATTTTTTCTAAACTATTCTTACGTTTATTTTTATGCCAAAAATCAGATATCTTTTTATTTTGAATTTCATTAAAATTTATTGTATTTGTTCTTTTTCGAAATAATTTCACCGTTTTAAAGAATAATGATCCCAAAAAGATTAAGTTTTGAATAAATCATTGGTATGGCATTTGAACATATACATTGGTGACCGACTTTACATATCAGCCTAATTTTGTCCATAATTTAGAACAATGTAGTGCAAACAATTAAACCGCTCTAAATATCTTCTGCGAATGGCAGCAAGAAAACAATAAAGTATAAATATGTAATATACTTGGACTTTCAGTCGTTTTCTCGCCAAGGTAATGTGACTAGCATAAGTTAAACACCATATTAAATTTGAGTGTCCATCAGGAATCTCAAGAATAAAGGTCTCATAAAGATCAGACTTTGATTGATTACAATTAAGAACGTAATTAAATTAAATATGTCCTTTTCATTTTAAATTTAAAAATGTCTAAAGTTATCATCAAAGCATATATTTATAACTAACTTTGCATCAAAATATGTTAAGAAGTATTCTTAACTAACTAGTTAAGAAGTATATATTTTTCACACTCATAGGCGTCTGGCATCAAGTCCGGCTTTCAAATTTATGCCAATGGCAGTAACGAATGATCAAAACAGGCAATTACAAAGTAAAGCGAATCATTCTAATCTTTGCATTTTTAGTATAAATATGCTCTTAATAATCTTTTCTATAATATAACTAAAATAGATAATGCAATGTTTCAATGTTTATTCACATTTTTTATTTAAGTCAAAATTTCGATGAAAGGATAGTAGAAAAAAGTTCCAGTGTAATTTCTTTGTGTTTAGTTGGAAGACGGAAGGTGCTCGGTTTCATTGGCATCATGCAGTTTTGTTTTTCGAGTATACAAAAAGATAAAATTAGATAAAATTTTAGAAATTAAAGCCTATCCCGTTAATTCTAGCAACGCAAACGAATATTTATAGAATGACTGCTCCGGAAAATCAATAATATATAATGAAAAGAGCAGTAGTAAAACCCCAGAATCTGAATAGTTGCACAATGGCAAGCCACATGAACAAAATGATTAATTTCTCTTTGTAATCAAAATATTTTTTAACCAAATTATCCTACTTGCCGTCGGTAATATTATTGAGCTTCAAAAATACTACTATGATACCATGATTAAACTGTAGTAGTATTGCTAACGAATACAATGATTTAAAAGTATAGTAAGATAATGAAATTTAATTAATATTATTGAAACGTTTTTTTTAATTAAGTTAACTATTGAAATTATAATAAATATATTATGAACAAACATACGTAATATTGATTGAATCAAAACCAAGCATAATTGCTACTTTTCTAGAAATATCGGGAGTAGTAATAAAAGTTATATTGTAAACCATTAATTATGGATATACTGCTAATTATACAGTTAAATTATATAACTCAAATTGTGATGAAATTTGATAAATAAGAATAGTTTTGGTATAAGAAAGTTCAGCGACAAAAGTTTATTTAATAATATAACGTTAATGTTAATTTAATTAAAATCAGAATGTGTAGATATAATTTATCTAGGGATGTCCATAAGCAACGCAACTTAGTAATAAGCGGTTATTGGTTTCAGAATCTTATTACAAATGAAGAATATAACGATTGTTATAACTTTGGTTCGAAGACTGATTTAATTTTTTTGCCACTCGTTTGATGCCGTTTATAAAGAAGAAAATGTCTAAAAAAAACAATAAGAACTGAGTATGTTTTGCCATACTTTGATGATAAATATTATATCTTGGTAATTTATTCAGGTATTTTGTAATTTTGTGGATAAAACTCATAAGCGGCAGTTAATTTGTTTCTACGTAAAGTTTTGAGATAAGCTAGACAAAGATATAATTGAAAAGTTAAGGATGTATTTACAAAATACCACAGTTCGAGAATGGATACTTACTGGTCGTAACTTCCCTGACACATGCATAGCGACGCCGCTTATTGGTGTGCAACTACTTTAATATCCATGGATGCTTATATTATTTTATAACTAAAATGAAAATATTTGTTTTATCTGTTTTGGTAATTGTTTTGGAAATTACATGGATACAATAATAGCAAAATATTAGGATTATATCAGTTTTCATTCCAATTTTATCCAATGACCAGAGCAGATAACGAGAATGGCAGTGTACAATCATTTTATCTTCCACATGGGATTTTATGGAGGCCATAATAACTCTTGACTATTAATAAATTTTTAATATTATTTTGCCTTTTGACATTATTTCCTGAGTCAAAATTAGAACACGGCGTAAAACTTAAACTACTAAATGTCAAATGTTTATATGAAAAAGAAACTCTTTAGAAAGTATTATTAAGTCAATTGTGAGATTAATACACGAAATTTAAAAAAAAAATAACAAAAGTTAATTTTTCAAGCAAGTACACTTTGTACTGAAACGTGTAATTTTCGTATCCTCTTTTTAGTTGGTTGATTGTGATAAAACATCCTAGTTGTTACCTCAGATCCAGAAGAATCCACTAGTAAAACTTCACCGAAATGCTTTTAGCTATTCTTGCGTAGTGCGTGAACAAATAAACAGGCTCATAATTTCAAAACAATATTTTTGTATCCAATTACTTTCATTATGCTACTCTTTTCTCGTGAATATCTTCAATATAAAGACAGGAAAATTCTACAGTTAAATTATCTTTACTAATGTACTACGAAAGTGTGTTTGTTTGTAATTCTTTAATGTTGCAAAAAAGTAATAGATATCATAATGTTGTTTGCATAAAGATAGCTAATTAATTAGGAAAGAATATAGAGTAAATATTGTTGGAAATTTTTTATTTAGAACTGAAAACGTACACAAAGTGGATAAGGAAGCAACGTTGCAACAGAGCAACATACTTGTTTGTGTTTGAATCGTTACATACGCAGTCTTAAGGAGCAACATAATCACTCAGATTAATCTCTAATTTATAGTCCTTTTTATAATATTATAAATGCCAAAACGTGTTTATTTGTCTTCATTTTATGTTACAGCTAAACAATGTATTGACATGATTTTTTCTAGCCATACAGAGCTAGCTTGCCGGGAAATAACTAATATTATAATCCTAACGGAAATTATAAATTCAAAATTGTGTTTATTTGTACTTCTTTCACTACGTGTTAGAGCTATGGATCACCGTGATTTTTGGCAAAGAAGTTTTTGGCGAATTTAGGAATATCATAGCCTTGTTTTATCTGGGATATCTCATCTTAATTCTACAATCCCAACTATTACCGTAAATGTAAAAGTGAGTCTGTATGTCCTTCCTTCATGTTGCAAAAGAGTTATGGAGGAAAGTGATTTCTTGTGCAGACATAGAAACAGAAAATTATATAGGTTACTTTTTATTCCGGGAAAACTTATACTTACAGAAAAATTCTTAATTGAAAGAAAAAGGTATACAATGAGAATAACAAAGCAAGGTTGCAATGGAGTCGCGGAAAGATGTGATGTGATCTTAAGAACGGTTCATCGAATTAACTTATAATCACGCCCACAGTGTAGGCGAGATCGCGAATTTTTTCGAAACGCAAGATGAAGAACGTTCGGAACAACGACGATCACGAAAGTTTCTCAGCGCAGAATGATTAGTGGACGCATAATATCGCTTTGCTGCGTCCTAACAAAAATGTGAGAAATTAAAACAATATTTTTGAGGAATACATCTTTTTCTTTTCCTCCTATGCTATTATGTTATAAATATTTTTTTCATTAAATTGAAGAAGAAGCAATAAATATTGTAGCACATTTTTTTGCATTTCAAGTTAAGGTAAAAGTGTTTCCAATCTAAACTTGCTGAAGAGGGCACCTCTTTTGCGATTTTGGCGAATGAGTTGCATGAAGCCGATTTTCATAAAAACAAATATATTAAAACTAATCAAAAGTAACCTTCTTGTAATATAGATGGTGATGTGATCTACTTTTCCAAAGAAAATCTTTGTTGTTCATGTAAAATCTTTGTTTTTTGCCGGAAATATATAATAAACTTCGCAAAAATAGCTGTTTTTCTTCCAAAATGTAAATAAAGAAGAAAATTGTGATTATTAGTCGTTATAATATTGTACAGTATGTTCTATTATCTTTTAAAGATAGTCCGTCTATTTTGATTTCTTAAACAGAGGCGTCCTCTAAGATGGACGGTGAGTGAAGCGCCTTTTATTTGAAATAATACGACTTCGAACTACTTTTGAAAAAAGGCGCTTAGAGATAGTACATTTTTTACATCTATATCGTACCAGCTGCTCGTTTGGATTTGTCTCGGTAAAAACTAACGCTTTTGTTTTCTTATATTGTTTTAACACGCACTTTGTTTTAGTCGAAATTCCTTTCTTACCGAGTACCTAGAAATCAATAGAAATATACGTAATGAATTTTAAGTTTTTTAAGCTTTATAGTTATGGATTTCATTACGATTAAAGTAAATTATGAAGGATATTGATTAAAGTAAATTATTAATTCTTTTAGAACGGATTCAAAGCTTACAAGCTTAATGTGGAATTTATATCAAAGTTATGAAGGTTGAAAGGATTATTAAATATATTTTA
This sequence comes from Druceiella hillmani, assembly GCA_039881145.1. Taxonomy (NCBI): domain Eukaryota; kingdom Metazoa; phylum Arthropoda; class Insecta; order Lepidoptera; family Hepialidae; genus Druceiella; species Druceiella hillmani. The sequence goes on along the minus strand of JAYKKI010000018.1, from coordinate 28,237,429 downwards.
TAGAAAATAATTAAGTCCTTCTACACGTTTATAACATGGTAATGTAATATAAAATACTAATTAAAGAAAAATGCAATTAAAGCGTGTCTTGCTTTTTACAGAGATCTATGAATATATACCTTATTTTGCAAAATAATTGCGCTATTAACTTTCGTTTCCTCGGTTTTGAAATTGAAAATCTTGTTCTAATATTTTCAGATATTTAAAAAAAAATTCTAAAATTACCAAAAAAAAGTCCAATAAGAATTATGGGAAAGATGGTAATAAAAGCTCTTAAACAAATGAAACATTTACAAGTCGTGCAAACAATTTTACGTATTCATTCATGAGCAAAGATTTTTATTGAAAGTTCCAAAAGTGACCTTTATTAACTATAACACTATAGTACATATTTATAAACTGATGCTCTATTTATGAGTAGGCATTCATTATTACTAAAACTATGTACGTTATTTAATTTATTTACAACAATACTTAATTAAAATTTAAAATACAATTGATGGATATTATCCTCAGCTGTATCCGATATTTTATTTAAATACTAAAATCATATCTTGTTGTAAAACACATGCCTATTAGAAGATATATATTCGGCTTTGAATTTCTTTTGATTAATTATAGGTTAAACTGATAATAATTAATTGTAAAATTGAAAGATGTTAGCATTTGGACAACTGGAGACTATCAGGACGGCTGAAAAGCCATTGGTTCCAACATGAAACAATAGCCAACCTAAAGTCACTGTTTTTTTAATGTAATCAATAAGTTTTGCAATTAGGATTACTGGCAAGAGCAATCGACATCCAACTAGAAAGAATCACAATCGACTCTGATGAAGGCAAAATCACTGGCAAATATGTTGAGATGTTAGAGTTTGATTTTATTACGGACTATTGTAAGATCTTTATAAAAGCCTAGATCGCTATAATAGGTTTTGATATATTTCTTTTCAGTATATGTTAATGTAATTTTATAAAATAAATGCAAGGAATTACATAATATAGACAAACCCTGAGCGTACAAAATGTGTCCCAATATGTTATCTATATCTGCGTCGTCACACACACTAAAATATATAAATGTTTATAAAGATATTGGTCTTTTATACTTGGGATAGATCGTATTGTATTCTTAATATTACCAATAAACAGTTGTATCTAAAAAAATGACGATTTATTTATTACACAACTGGAATGTTACAATTTTGATTTTAGTTTTTTTTTTATTCGATGAAAAAATAAGCATTTCATTATATTGACTCTTACAGTTTTCTTTTTACATAAGACTGCTAACAACGGATGTCGTTAAAATTTACTCATACTAAGGCGATGAGTTGTATGTATAGCCTTCAACTAATGTGAACGTTTTACTGTATTGACAGGGATTATTAGTATTTTTTTATCTTTGTATGAATGTCAGTAAACATGAGAATATCTTGTACGCTTTTCAGGAAATTCCTATAACCTAATCATGCTTATATTTATAATAAAATTTTGCATGAACTTTTACCAAGAGATAATAAACATAACGTTAAAACCCAGTACAATCGAATTAGAGATGTCGCTTATGCTTGATTCCATTATATCATATAAAGAAACAAGGTCGCAGCGAAGATCGGTTATTGGTTCGAAGAATTTAATCAAGACCCACGTTAGCTGTGTAGATGACAAATTGAATGGGAATGTTATTTTATATTATTTAGTTAATTTCATTGACATAAAAAATGGTTTCTTTGAAGGAACTTTCATCTTCAGTGTTATTAATTTATGTGTTTTTTAATCTTAGTACTGGTGAGTTATTTTCTGTTTAATAAATTTAAAATATGATATAAAATATTACTTAACTGTTTCTTTCAGAATTCGAGTAAATTTGTTCCAAGTAATGTTTAACAAAATGTAAATTTCCGGAGTTTCTTATAATCTTGCTATTATATAAATTAAAATGTTTTTTCATTGTCAATTTTAGGAAATAATTACACTAGGTAGTAAAACATTGCTTTTTTCCTTCATAATAGAGGAATATAAATAAAATAACAATACCACCTAAGGTTTTTGCAAGAAAATATTTTATATAAAACCGAAAAAAATAAACAGAAAGGTTTTTATCACAAATGACCAGTCAATAACTTTATTCCCACTTCGCGATTATAGCAATGTGTCGGTTTAACACCTCACCCATCATATATACTTCCTATGTTTCCTGGACGAAAAATTAAACGAAATGAATGAAGATAATTGTTTAATCACTTTTCGACGTCCTGATCTATAAGAATATCTTCTTTGATATTTGTATTATTTAGAGACACACGTTGTTTTTCAAAAAATTAAAAATACGACCCATTTTCCTCATTCGCCTTTTTATGACTATTAAATCATCTCGGTATTGTGAATATTGGCAGCAGAATAATGTTCTGTCCATCTACTAACAAGTTTTCCTTATTTTTTTTAAAGAATATATGTTCTCAAGGGCAAAGTTGCTGTCGTAAACTGATAGCGTTGTTCTGTTTCATTTAGATAAAAAAAATGTTTAAAAATTGTTAATTGTAATTCAAACAACAAAATAGTTATATTCAAGTTCACGCGTTTGGTCAAATCTTATTTCTTACATTGAATATTTGTTAAAGTAAATTTTATAAATTTGTTTTACATTAAAACCTTAGACCGATGATATAAATTATTTGAAAGTCATTTTGATGCGTCAATGAGTACTTTCGATTCTTTCGTTATTTGGTCATATCCCAATGATAATACCAAAATATTTAATATCCTAATGATATCCTTAATTGAGTTTTTAGAAAAATAGAGCCAATTCACTATATCGCATACGGCATTACGTAATATTCACATCACGAAAATTCTAATAGTTTAAATCGTGAAATCAATATATCCGTCGTAAATTGCGTTCTTCTGTTTCATTTAGATAAAAAAAATAAAAAAATTGTAAAACAAAATAGCTATATTTGCTAAGGTAAATATTATAAATTCGTTTTACATTAAAACCTTAGGCCGATGATATAAATACCGATGGCCGATGATATAAAATGTGTGAAATCCTAATAATTTAAATCGTGAAATCAATATATCCGCTTTTCCTTTTGGCAATTTCGGCCTTCGACTGACTGTGGTGTATCTACAAATTAAAAGCAGGATCTTCCTGAATTTCTTGTGAACAACTAAATATTTTGTGAGACGTATTCGTTATCCTTAAAAAGATGGTTTTTGGAATCGGTAACGTATCTGAACACGTTAACAGTATTAATAAATTTTCAGGAAAACACCTGCAAATTGGTGCAAGAAATAAATCTGTTAACGTACAAAAGTATAATTTAATTTGACGGCTAATATAAATATAAAGTAACTTAATGAGCATCTTCAAACGAAAAGTGTTGTCTTATGTTTCCTTAAACATCATTTTAAGATCGCAAAAGAAATGCGAACAATTGGTACAAAATTTATCGCACTTTTAAAGATAAAGCATTTTTATAGCCCAACGGTAAAAATCATTGACGTCAAAAGTCTTTCCCAATATTAATTGCATATAAACTCAACTGTAGTAGTTAGTTTCAAAATATTATTAATGATCGGCAAAACAATAAAAACTCGTATTTTTTGCATGTGATATGCAGAAACAATGTAAGTTTTTATCTACAGGTCAGTTGTTATCAAAAACTGTAAATACAGTGTTCGCAGATTTTTTACTTTCGTCAAGAATTATTGGATTCATTTTATATCTTTAGTTGAGAACTGTTCTTGACTTGTAAATTAATGACTTGAGGCAGAATTATACACGTCTGTTTGCTTGAGGAAGTAATTTATTTTCAAACATTGACATTTTGTAATTTAACAGCCTATTTTTAATTTTGATATTTGATTAGAAATTACAAGCTTATACGAAGTAAAAATGGATGTAAAACGAACTTTTATCATAGATAACTGGGGTGGTTTTGCAAATTGTTTCATTGTTTTTGGAAATATTAGCAAAATTTTGAAAGAAATGATCTTTTTAATATCGCCCACATTTGAAATTAGAGAATCAATTGTCAAGTAAGCAAGTAGATATGGATTGTAATGTGTTTACTTCATTAAGAACCCTCGCAATATCTCTCATAATTTAAAGATGATCGAAATAGTTTGACTAAATTCATACCAAAAAGCTTTATTGAAACAGATAAAGTTTACATTATATAGCAGAGTTACTCTCATATTGCCATAGAAAAACAAATTCATGCTTTAAAAGTGAATGAAGAATATTCTTTAAGACTACCACAATTTAATACTAATGAACTCTAAAAGCAGATTTCTTAGTTGCCAACTTAATATGAATACACGCTAGTGGGTGATACAAAGGTTACATAACTATTTGAATTAATAAACATTAATTTCGAACCCCTAAACAATTCTATAGCCTAAAGTGGGCAATAAAACAGAAAAAATATCAATACAAGATCGTAATATCAGGTTTAATAATACAAGACTATTAAAAATTGGTGACGACTTCAGGATATTTTTATGCGCTTCAGGTGGTTGGTAAAATAAATTACGACTTCGTCCATTTATGACTGTTTTCATTCAGCATTATAAAGCATCATCGGATCATATTGAGAAATACATTTATTATGTGGTAAATGAACTCTTTCAATATTTTACAGATGCATGTTTAACGGCTGATGGCAGAGAAGGATATTGCATTCCGCTAATCGATTGCAATAAACTCTACCGAGTTTTTCAGAAGCCGCCATTGACAAGATCAGTAATATCTTTCTTGAAAAATTCTGCTTGTGGCTTCATTGACGGGATACCCCATGTTTGCTGTCATGATGAAATCGATATCAATGCGAAAATTAGGAATAAGGTAAACTGGTATGATAAGAATAGTTAAAGTCTGTATTAGTTACATGTGATATGAGAGTAACTTTGCAATAACTTGATAAATACTGGAAAGCTGAAAAAAAATCATAGCTGTGTTATTTAAATAACAGTTTTTTTTACAGTTTCAATGTTTATCAAATTCATTATGACGATAACGTAACACGGTATACGTCACTAAGATCTAATGTAATGAATTTATGTAAATTATATTTTTATACGTTGGCTTAAATTTACGTTCAAATAAAAATATTGATTCGTACAAAATATATTATATTTCTTTTTATAAAAATAATAATGATATTTTTTTCAACCTTCACGTTATTTGAAACACATTTTTAGATTTTTCTGGGTGTTATTTTTCGAAATACTATGAGATCCAGGGATTCTCTAAATAAAAGATTACAAGAATTTTATATTAAAAAGAAGTTTCAATTTGATAGCCCCAAAATTTAACACTTCGTTTTTGCTTATATATTTAAACTACCTCTACATCCTACACCAATTTAAACTTTTTATGTTAAACATGGCCGCACGGACCTATCGAGCTGATTCCATAAGTATTCTGTTTATTACTATAAACGGAACACGGTAAAGAAAACTAAACATCGGTCGTATTCACTCATAATACATTAGTTTAATACTTTTGTTGCTGCACTTAGATTTATTTTAAAATACAAATGATATTCGTTACGAGGAAATTGTAATTTATTTTTGAAGTCGAGTCAACCGAAATCGGAACCAGGAATTCTTCCAGAAGGAACAGAAAGCGCTAACGAACTGCCAACATATCCCAATTGCGGAAGTGCCCCTATTAAGAACTTAAGCGGCGCTATTACTGAAATTGACGAATACCCTTGGACAGCTTTGTTGGGGTATGGACAATGTAAGTATCTTAAATAAATTATGTCCTTTAGCCAAAAAAAACTGAATTGAGTGAACATTTTCATAATATATCCAGAGTTCGAATTTTGCCTGAATTTGTTTTGAGTGAGAGTATTCATTTTACACTTTAATAGTGTCGAATGAGGATTTTTTTTAGTAACATTAGCAATACTTATGCCCAAATTAAATTTTCTATCTATCTATGCTTTCACATTACTAGGGATAGAAATTCTAACTGACGTTTTAGTTTTGCATATCAATAATGTATCTACAGATAGGAATTATTATCTCAACACGCTATCTATCAATGGGAGGGTAAATCACCCACTGGCTATCCGACGCTGTATAGAAATGACAGATGTTGCTCCCCAATAACTTTTTGACAGGTTAGATCTTTCATAGGTTAGATTATCGACATTAAGCGAGTTTTCTTTCTGTCATTTTCGAAGGATAAACGCCTATCAATTGGTGTGTTTTATGTAAAATTATCCAAACTGTCATTATAAAAAATTATTGAAGATCAGTAGCAAGCATATCGTCGTCTAATAGCATAATATTAAAAGTATATTTCGGATTAATAAGAGTTCTAATGAATTGTTACAATATAATTGTTACAATTTTAATAATATAAAAAAGGAAATATTTTAAAATGACGTGAAACTTAAAATCAAACAACTTTATACTTATTTCAATTAATTTTTTTACTGCGAACATCCTAATTGGATTTATTTTATTTCGAACCAATTTAATATTTCCAACTTTTTGTCGTAGTGACAGATAATAAGAGTGCTTGAAGTCTCTGTGCATTTTCAAAACGCGGTCCATTATAATACGGGTGAAGAGTTTTCACAACTTCCATTTGAGAAATTTATTTTGGATATATTTTTTTCCAAATGGTCAATATCATTTTCACACACGTTAATAATATAAATTATTTTTTACAATTTAAATGTAAATTTACGTAATGACTATATGAACAGATAATATTTTTAACAAGAAATGTCGAAGTAAAATGTTAATAATAAAAAGGCCTAAAGGCTAGTCGAACTTGCAATATGGAGTCATTCAATATTTAAACTTTTTCATGTGTCTAAATATAAAAGGAAACCTAGTACAATTTCTAGTTGTACTTTATAGCTTTTTTTATTATGTACAGATGTATGTAATAACATAAAAATACAAGAAAAAAATTATGTGACATTTACTTTGGAAAGAAAGAGATTCAGCTCTGAGAAAATTCCCAATTAAATGAAACTACGTGATGTAGTATTATTTCTACTTTCTTTAAGTTAACTTAAAGAAAGTAGAAATAATACTACATCACGTAGTTTCGTTTCTTTGGGAATAATGAATTTTTACAATATTAGCGCCAAATATATTCAATATGTGAGAAAATTGTTAAATACTAACGACGACTAATGTTACAGAGATGGCAACTGTTGGTTTTTTATTGTTTTTAGTATTAAATTTGTAATTTGAACAGTAAGAAATTAAGTGATTGTTATTAAGTTTAATAGCAATATTTTTCGAACTAATAATCTATTTAATAAGTCTATTATTCCTAAAATATGTAATGAAGCATTTTCATACAATTTATTGCAAGTCAAACTAAGGTGTATGATGGTTATTGCCCTAAATCATTTCTGAAGTATGCAATATTTTTAACAAAAAATAATTTTTAGGGTTCCGCAGAGAAACAAGAAAACCTTATGAATTAAGTTTTCATTTAGAATTTTTTATCTTGAAGTCGACTAAATAGAGAAAAGCAAGCTTTTCCTCTTATCTAATTTTTCATTTAATGGATTTGAACCATTTATTAGAAGTTGCAATTAAAAAAATCTTGCTTTTCTAAAATTTTGGCACATAATACTAAAAACGAAAACCTTTATAAAATTGTTAATATGGTTTAGGTAAAAAATAAGAAAATCTGAAAAAAAGCAGGTTTCTTTTAAAAATCTTTGCTTTGAACCTAATTACATGTAATGCATATTGGATGTAAGTGTTTAGAAACTAAATGCATTATGTTTGACACCACTTATTAGCCCTTCATGCAAACTCAAAAAGTAGAACAGCATAATAATATCTCTGTATCTTGTAACATAAACTGATATGGTTTGAAGTCACTGATACATGTTGGACATACGCTTAAGAGTCAAGAACAATAATAAAGATTACGGAACACCTTATTATATTTTTTTACAGTCAGTGCTGGATCATTTTTCAAATGCGGAGGCGTTCTGATAAATAAGAGATACGTCCTAACGGCAGCACGTTGTATCCCTTTACTCGGTGATCGTTTGTAAGTCCCTGTACCTATAAATCTCTATTTTCATTAAAGAAATATAATTATTTTGTATGAAATTTTTATCTTTTTTATGTTCTTTAACAGATCTTGACCGTGAAAGGAAATGGACCCATTCAATCTTTTACACAAAAATCATCAATATCGAAAAAATGATTTAAAATTATCTTTTGTAAAAAAATTTGTGGTTTTAAAACGACTTTTGACGGAATTTCTAAAATTTCATAACAATTTTAGAAAAATTTAAGAAATTAAGAAATAAAAAACTACTTAAAAATAGATTAACTCCGGTGTACTGTTAGCACGTTGCTGTTAGAGATCACGTCCAACTCGCAAACCATTTTTATTGAAACCCGTTGTCGATTATTGCAGTTTGTTCAGTGTGGTTGTATTTTTGTTTGTTTTTCATATGGCCGTATTTCAACAAAGGCTGTCAGAGTCTTATAGCTAGAAGACCGGATCAAAGTCTCTCAGCAGACCATATAAACAACATTTTAACGACTTGCCTCTATTTAAAAAAGCATAGATCGGGCAGACACTGGGCCTGTATCCAGAAAAAAATATTATTTTATAATATTTATCTCGCTACGCAACGTCGTTTTTTGAATGTTTCTTGCAGCGGTGTTCACAAGAAAATGTAAAAAAATGGGTAGCTATCAGTGATAAAAATAGGCAGTGTACCAAAATTCGAAACTAGGTTGGCTTGTTATTAAATCGAAGTTGACTTTAGAGCTCAGTGATATGTCTAACTTTAGTTATCGAGAAAATATGTTAATTAAATTATAGCATAATAGAAAGAGCTAAATGTCAGCATATAATGCAAAGGTCTGGCGAGCGGTAAACCCAATGACATATTGAGGAACCTGCCAATTACTACGTACAGGAAGCTCTCAAACATTTTGGCTGGCATGTCTTTGACAGGACACACAGAGCTTGTGTTCATACCTTGCTTCACTTGACAAATATCTTAAAATAATATGTCCTGTCATATGCCGGTTACATTGGCAAAAATTTCCATCTATTTCCTTATAACGCAAGGACACTCTGAAATTGTGATGCAGGATTTGGAAGAGGTACAGGTGGTTAGTTGAAAGTTCTTATTTTATACCGATGGAATATTTTCAAATAAAAGGTTCGATCTTATAATCTTACAGTGAAGGACCTTGAGTACTACGTATGCAAGAAGAATGAGGAAGAATTTCGTAAAATGCAGTTAACAATAAGTCACATTATTAAAAAGCGAATACAGTAATGAGGACAAGAAGAGGAAATACCCTTTCCACGATAAATAAAAATCATACCACAGGTTCTCAATTTAATTCTCAGGCAACAAAACTAGAATAAGAGAATAATTTTTAATTTTTTGTTATAATTCAATAAGTTAAAAAAAGGATTGATGTTATGATTAGTTATTTTAATTTTCCTTAATTTTTCACAATATAAACAAATTTAAAACCATGATGTCACATATAAGGTGAATTTTCACATTAAGTTCTCAATTATTAGGAAATATTGTGGTAGATCGATTTTTAACCGATTTAGATGAGATTAATAACATTTTTTACACCTAAGTTTTAGCAGAACCATAGATTTATCCCATTTTTCTTTTCTTATTCTTTTGGCTACGAAATTATTTGAAAGTTAAACCACAAGGCTTCCTAGTTCAGGACATTACACTACTTCAAAATAATAAGTCGGCTTCGTTCAGACTTTCAGTGATAAAAAACAATAAGTTTTGGGAGGAAACACCAAAATTTCTAAAATATCTTTTCAGTTAATCTTTGCAAATTATTTTATAAATATTTGATAAGGTCTCTGGAATTGGTTTAGAAAAGTGTTGAAAATGAATTAAAATTGAACAGCTGTTTTTAACTTTTCAGAAGGTACTTCTAACTATGGGCAGGTATTAGTTTTTTTACCTCTTATTTTTTAGTAATATACAATTTTTAATGACATAACCTTAAATATGTTTTCCTTATCTAAATTTGAAATATAAAACTTGTGAACGATTTTACATAATAATATGACGTAGGATAGTTTCTTGAAAATATATAATTTTATATTTATATGATATAAATAGCCATCTCTATGTTCGATACAAGTACACCACGCGACATTTTTTGGGCTTAATATAAGTTGTTGGAACCTAAACATATATAGAGAAGTAGAACTGTTGTTAGAATATAAAACATTAGATCGAGATGTAATTAATACAAGAGAATTCTGCAATATGTCATTATAATTACGTGTTTTTTTTGGTAAAAACCTGACTAAACTATTTATTTCTCGTTGGTTAATAGCTGGTGATAAGATTACCTATTTTTTATGATTCTGCTGAAGGAAAATTATTCTCAAAGGAAGTTTTATTATTATTTCCGAAATGACAAGTAAAAAAGAATGTTAGTACAAGGTAGCTTTACTAAAATAATTAAAAATTTAATTGCCTTCACAGATTGACAGTTCGGTTAGGTGAGTACGATACTAATGCCGAGCATGACTGTGATGAAGACGATGTGTGTGCGCCGCCTTACCAAATTATCGAAGTGGAAGAAGTTAATCCTAACCCAGATTATACAAAAGTTGATCTTTATATGAACAGATTGTTTCAAAAAAATTTTTATAAAGATGGTGACATCGCTCTCCTTCGCTTGGCAAGAGACGTTAGCTTTTCCAGTAAGTGTGATAATGTTTCTCGCTTAATTTTCTTCTAATTTGAGTGATAAATGTAAGAAAAGAAATAGTGGAGAGCTTTTATATTTCTAAGAATGAAGGCTAAAAATTGGTCGAGAACGAAAACTGAGTCATAATTTTATTCCTATTTTTTTTAAGTGTGAAAATTCTTTAGGCCCACCAGCGCACTTTTTCTGTGCAGTGAACTAAAACTAAGCCGTAACGCTCAGGTTGTTGACCCTGAATCGAATAATCTTGGCTTCTTTCGGCATCGGTCGTGTGAATTACTTTTTTAGGCGCACCAAATGCACTTTTTTTTAAAAATCAAGTGAACTACATTTTTAGGCGCACCAAGCGCTCTATTTCAAAACATAAAGTGAACTACTTTTTAAAGCGCAACATGCGTAATTTTCATATGTATATATATATATATATATATATATATATATATATATATATATACATATACATAATATTTTAAAGTCGAAGTTCACATTTCTATGGTGTGGTCATAAGCACACACCAGAATAATTTTTCTTTGATTTTGTCCTTCTTTTTTAGTTTCACTAATCTTTCTTTTTCTTGAAATTCACCTAACTTTATTGAATGCCTTTTAATTTTAAATTACCGAGCTTTTTATTTTGAACTACTTTTGAAGACATTTTTTAAAATTATCTTGCACTTGTTGGGTGATTAAATTAAATATTACCTGGTAGTCCTGTTTTATTAACTTGAGGTCAGTATTATTACATCTTAACTTTTCCTTAGTAATCATTAAAATTTATTTGCTTATTCTCTCTTTTTCTTATTCACGAAATTTCTTCCGATTGAATATTTTCATTTAAAGTTTGTTAACGAAGTATTCTTTTTTTTTTTTTAAAACAACCTTTTTTGAATTGAATTCCTTACTCACTTGAAAATAATAATTTTATAAATATTAATGACTTTTATGGAATTATTGACTGTCTACGCTTGACTGAAAGTATTTGAATGACTAAAAGGACAAAGCTAACAAATTCGTTTCATACGTGCATCTTCAACTTGATACCTCCTATTTTATGCCTATTTCTAAGAAATGGCTATATACTCCTAAGAATTTAAGCATATTTTTTTAACATGTATCCAAAATTTGAAAAAAAACTATAGAAAAAGAAAAATAGAGTCAGGAAAAGACAGGCAAAGAAAATGAATAAAATTAAAAAACTTTCTAAAAATATTTTTCGAAACGAAAATATTGCTTAAAATAATTTGCAATAGACATAAGCTTGCAGAGGAAATTAATTGAATCGATTTTTTGTCAAAAAAATTTAGCTGAGAAAAATTGTTGCTCATTTTTCTTAGCTAAGTTTTACAAGGGAGAAAATGTTTTCAATGATGAGTAGATCAAATTGTTTATATTGCTCTGTATTGTTTATTTTGCTCACTGTCGCCTATAACTTAATTTTAACCTCTAAAAATCTATAAATATTTTTATTACAGGATTTGTTAAGCCCATATGCCTTCCTACTGCGCCTCCAAACTTGGAAGTTGGAGACGTGGCTGTCATGGCTGGTTGGGGAGTAAACTTATTAGGTATTTCTTAAACTTGCCATCAAATTACCAATTTTTCACACATTGTTAGGAATATATAACGCACAGAATTACATTTGTGACAACTTAATTGAATAAATGAATGTAAGTCACCCATCAAGTAGAAAAAAACCAAGGAAGTTAAGCCAAGACTGTCTGGTGGCTTTTAGAAAATTCATCAATCAAAAAACTTAAGAAAATTTTTAGCGACTAATCTTTAAGTAAGGTTATTTCTCCTAAAATATAAGAATAACTTTACTTTCTTATATACTGTGTTGAATAAAATACCGTTTATTGAAAAATTTGCAAATCACGTACAGATTAATATTAACTAAAAAAGAATAAACAAGAAATTGGTCAAGTACAATATAAACTTGCACAATTAGTGTTCCGTGTTAATATTAATAGTAAGAAATATTTTTCGTGGAAATACTTTTCTTCTAAAACAAATGTTTCAGTTCAATTTTTTATAGCGGTTAATCGCGCAAAAATTTTTAAATCCTAATAATTTTGCGACAATCTATACATTATTTCCAATGTTTTTTTAATTTTTTTGAGCACGAATTTTTTAATGATATTTTAGAGTTTTTTGAACAATTCTATTGATTTTTGGGGAGACGGCATTTTTAAGAGCTTTCCATAAAAATCTTTAAACAAATTCGTAAAATAATAAACCGTATATATTGTTGAATTCGTGTATCAATAAGTTTTCATTTGTCACTTTGCATGATAAAAATATGAATTGAACTTTTTCACTTCACGTCCATAATTAGGATACCATTTCCATCTCTACGTTAAATATAATTTTAGGTTTCGAAAAAATCGCCTATGACAGACAGGCGGATGGACACTGAAATTATTCCAATAGTTTTTCATTTTGACAATTTTCATTCAATTTTATGATAATTTTAACAACATTTTTGAACAAAAACAAAATAAAAAGGCGTGAAAATATTTACCCAAGAAAATTGGTTGTTTTTTTAGGTAGTAATGAATTTTCCTTTTTGACTGCTTTTATCATATGGAAATTGTGTCTACTTATCCAGATAGACAAATGAAAACTTACTCTGATGCAATGGTGGGCGATTATGAATGATCCTAGAGAAATTATTCAGTTGTTAACATTTTTCGAGATATCTCCGTTATTACAATTAATAATTTTTAAATGTTACTAACGTTAAAACACAGTACTCACAACTGCTAGCAACATAAGACACAGAGAATGTTCGATACAAAATATGCTGTTAACATAACTGAAACAGACTAAAATTGAATGAATATGTGCGATGAGAACGACTGCCATTTTATGTTATTATCCACAAGCCCCTAGATAGGTCCTTATGACCTTAGGTTAAGTCTTAAACTCTTGAAGGAAATCAAATAAATATTAATTATCTTGGATTTGAAAGAAACTGTAGGAATTATAACTATTACTAAACATCAGTCTATGAGGATCATCAATAACTAATTTCATAATCGATTTTTAGAATATCTCATTAGTAGATCAATCCATTATGGAAATAAATCGTACCGCTACCCTAATTTATCTTACAAAAATAATTATATTTATTTAGATATGATCATCTACCATAAAGGAAGTTATTATTCAGAACAATAATGAAATATTATGGTGAAACCCAAGTTGAACAGGAACTTTTTTGAAGTCTAAGTATAATCAAAGTTTGAAGTCTAAGTATACGCAATTCTTCACGAATTCCACAAATTAATAATTCACCAAAGCATTATTCTGAACTGCAATAGTACAACTATTATGTGTTTGCCATTAAAATAAATTTCAACCTATTTTCTAAAATTTAATGTATTAACCTATAAGAAATAAAAAAAATATTTTGTTCCAGAGAAGGAAATCAACGTAAAACTAAAATTTGAGCTTTCTATTTTCAACAAAACTATGTGCGAAGCGAAATACAACCCATTCAAGACCTATTTGACTGACAAGCAATTTTGCGCTGGTGGAAAATATGCACACAAATTTTGCCATTTAGGCCGAAGTGAATCCTTGATGAAAAGGAATGGGTCCAGCTGGGAAGCTATCGGTGTACTGAGTTTTGGAAACATTTGTGGGGAAGATTCATGGGTGGGAAGGTCAGCTGTATTTACAGATGTTTATAGTTATTTACCCTGGATCAAACAAAATTTGAGATCATAAATAAAAAGTTGTTAATGCTTGCTTGTTATTAACTTGGCAATAAATTTATCCTTAAAAGAACAATTACAAAAAATTGTAAATCTATAAAAGAGGTAGTTTTATGCTTCGAATATGATTATAACTTTGAAATTGTTGTTTAAGTGAAAATAATATAAAATATTTTTACCGTAATTTTATTATAAAATGTTTTAATATTTATGAATAGTGTGCATAAAATCCGCATCAATAAAAATATTTTTTATCTCATCGCTTTTCTTATTTATGGAATTTTCTTCCTGATTTTTGTCATTTTCGTACTTTGCCTATTTTAAAATAATTACTTTTGCATTTTTAATTCACGAAAAATTGTTTTCAATACGTTATTTAAACGTAAGTGATAAATTATATATTTTTTGAAAATGTCACATATTTTCTTTTGTTTGAAAACATTTTTTTGGCAAAAAATAAATAAAAGCAATATTAAATATACGAAATTATGAAATAAGCGCACAAGTATACCTTAAAAAAACGTTGCTTCTTTTATGTAAAATTTTCCCTAAAAATAGTTGTTTGAAACAACTATAGAAAGGAAAAAACTTTTGATCAAACTATTTAGAAATTTTTAATATTTTTTATAAAATGAGAAAAGCTTAGAGAATCGGAAAAATTAATACTAAAATTAATTTTAACATTTTAGGAATTTGGCTGTTCTCTGAATTAATTTAAATTAATCTCACTATTTCTAATATTTAGGCATTTATATATTTCAGCCCTATACGTAATTTGGGTGATATTACTACGAATGACAAATTTTTTTAATTCCCTTTTTGTGAGACATTTTAAAACATTTTAATTCATTTTAAAAGTTTTCTCGAAATGTATATGGTATATTAAAAAATATTATCTTTTCTTAATCTCACATTATTTTGCGTCATTCAATAACTTGGCAGTAAAAAAAAATTATTTTTCATTGCCGGGAAAGTTATTTTTAAAATTTTTCTGATTATTCGAAATTTTGAAATAATATAAAAATTTTATATCAATGCATATTTACATACTCATATGGCGTGTACCCACATTGAGATAATGTGGTTCGATAAAACGGCAAAGGTACATAAGGTGATATATTAAAAATATTTTGCTAGAAAGAAGAATTTAGAAGTCATTTGTAAATTTTAGGAAAGAAATCGAACGTTTTTGTATTTGTTATGAATTTTTGTATTTATTTCACGTAACATTCTTAGACATGAATAATTGTGAAATAACATGTTGAACGTAATATTTAGAAAAAAGATGCTATAACGCAATAAAATGGAAAAATTTCTAAAGTGACGAAAATTTACTGTAAATATTTTTTTCCTTTGTAGTCCACATGAATAAGCACTTTCTTACGTATCATACAAAGACATACTATTATTCCAAAGCGTGCATAGGATCATTGAATTCTTTTATCTTTTTGTCACGTGTATTAAGTTTACCATGTGTTCTGTGGTTGCGTACAAATAACGCAACCACAGAATTATCACACGTAAATTTATTTTTGGCGACTATTTAAAAAATCCGAGATGATCTGGATTTATCAATAAAGTAATAAAGTAGTAAAAAAATACCCATGAGATGACTTTTTGAATATGTTTAACTGACACCGTTAGTGGTTTGAGAACCAAGAGGAAAGAGGACAGGTAAGAGGAAAGAGGACAGGTCATAATATTAGTTTCAAATAAATTACCGGACAGTGATTGTTAATGGCCACTTCTTCGAATTAAATGGTTTGTTTGGTTGCATTTGGTTATTCTAATCTAAATTAGTCATTTAGTGAACGATTTATTAGCTCGTTTCAAAATAATAACGAAATCGAAATTTTTGAAATTAGCTACGTTTTATTTGCAACATTTTTGCTTAAAGAGAGAAAACGACTTAAACCATTTTGAAATTTTGATTAAAAAAGAAAATATCAAAATAATTTGCTCGTATGTTGTAGTATCTATTTTTTTCAGTACTATGCTTTAAATTAGATGACTTGAAAGAATTTGGATTCCAAATGTAAAATGGCTAATTTTTTCTCAAAATATCACATAAATGTCAGAAATAGTTTCGTATATCTATAATAGGAAAATTATTTTCGAAAATTTCTAAAAATAAATGAAAATCGTCATTGTTAGTAAAAGTATCTAAAACATTAGGCAAATGTAAGAATGATCAAATATGGCTAAATCGTACTAATAATCTGAAAACCATGTAGTTTTCTATAAATGAGAATTTTTATCAGGTCTAGGTCTAATTTTAGTACGCTTTATTTCGACTTCACATCGATTGACATCAAACGAGCGATAATTATTGACGCATTCAAAAATTTCTTCAATAAAGTTTAAAGAAATTTTTGAATGCGTCAATAGTTATCGCTCGTGTGATGTCAAAGGTCAGTCAAAAATCATAGAGAGATCTATTTGAAATATTTATGAAACGACCCAATAGGCGTTGGTTTTCACATATAATTATTCTTTTCAATAAACTTTATTATCAAAACAATTGTGATCATTTATAATATATAGTACTGTGCTACTGTGTAATTATACTGGAAATCATGAAGTGAGTTTTTCATTTACTGTTATAGAACCAGAAAATCTTGTAGTATTAAAATTGCGTTTGAAAAGTTGAGAAACAATGACAATGAAATGCCTTGAGATAACTAACCGACATATTCTTAATGACAGAGTCAGTTATATATTTATATCGTATTTGACTATTAGATCGTATTTGAAACTTCGTTTTCTCAGCTTTGAAACAAGTAATACGGTGCTTGAAGGAAGTCCATAACCGGAACAGTATTGCACAGTTTGCTTATGTTAACACCTCAAATAGTATTATCCCGGAAATCCAACAAGGTATAATAACAGGGGCTGAAATGACTTCAAAAGCTCTCTTGTTATTGTAATGTACCCGCCATTTTAGCTCATCGATATTAGGTCATGCAGTAGTCAATCAGAGCTAGGGCAGGAAAGCTCATTATTTTAACCAATGGGATTTGGAGAGCGAACAACTGCCGCTCAAACGACTAATACCGCAATTTATTGGATGCTTTGCTTAATGTGTATCCATTGTGTCTGTTACAAGTTATTACTGTTTTATTTAATATGATTGTGGAAAAAGCTTGTTTCTAGAACTTTATTGAAAGATTACTAGGTTTGAATTTACACACACACACACACACATACACATATGTATATAACATATGTGTGTGTGTGTGTGTATTAGATAAGAATATGTATAAAATTGATAAGTTATTAAAAACGGTTATCTCAAAATTTTGTTAAAAAAATAGCTAAATTTCATTCCTATTCCGTATGATTTTGTATGTTTGAAAGTTTTATTTTTGACAAACGAGAACACAATTTATACATATAAAATAAGACAATAGTTCACTCATACCGGCAAAACAGTTAATACTCTCCAGAACATACCCTTATGTCAGAAAATGCACGATGGAAATGAAATTGAATAAGTTTTTTGTGTTTCTATACTAAATAAATATACTAAACAAGTATATATAAATTGAAAAATGGTCTCACAAGATGAAACATAAAATTACATAACCATGAGAACTAAGATAACGAGGTCAAATCAGGAAACGTTAAGAAGCGTCGAAAATGGTTACGAACACATAACTAAGAAGAACAAGGTAGAAATATTCGAAGATGTACCTAAACGCTGCACTAGTAACGGTATCTCATATCATTATATACGATATGTCATATCATTATAACGGTATGTCATATCATTATATACAATATTAAACTACCGTGACATACTGTCACGGTAGTTTAATATCACTGATCAGTAGCAGAATATCACTGATCTCTACTGAACTACCGTTCCAATTTAAAAGACTGCAATTTCCAATCAACTTAGCCTATCGTTTTACAATTAACAAAGCGCAAGCACAGATTTTAAAACATTGCGGAATCAACCTCAAAGAATCCTGCTTTTTTCACGGTCAATAATACGTAGTTTTTCCTCGAGAAGAAAATTCGAAAAATTGGTACATGTATACCCCGGATAACAAAATGAAAAATGTTGTTCAAACACAAATATTGTAAATAGTTAGACATATTCTAACTATTTCAATACAAAATGTTTACCTCTTATATTTTAAGGTTTATCCCTTTATTCCAGCTACCACACAATCTCATATGAACTTCCTGAGCGAAGCTGGGTACCCCAGCTAGTTCTTTAAAATATATTAGTCTGAAAATATACACGTACGCACGCAAGCTCGCACGCACGTACGCATATATGCACGCACGCCCTCACTTTATCGATTACACTAAGAGTTTTAGCTGTGTTGTTCAATTTAGAAACAAACCTATAGAACCCTATGGCAAAAATAGTATACTCCATGGTGTGAAGTATTCTTTACTTATCAATAGTACTACTACTTGTAAGTGCACGTATTGTTGACACACACGTATATTAGAAACATGTTATGTGTCCATTAGCATTTAAGGAAAAACTGCGCTGATTATAAGAATGTAAGGTTTTAAGTTGATTAGTCGATACATTATTAAAATGAACTGTTCTTTTGCTCAGGCTAGAATAAAATCTATAGAACTGTATGGAGAAAAATTAGTATACTATATCGTGTGGAGTATACTATACTTGCCAATAATAAGACTACTTGTAAGTGCACGAATTGTCGGCACACACGTATATATACACGTATATATATTCAAAATTATTATTTGGAAATAATTTAATGATACTATGTACATTTAATTGTTTTTATATGCCTAAGTATAAACCTAGATCATACAATTCGACCTATACTTGCACTTACAGATTTTTACTTATAATAATTTTTCAATTTATTAAGGCTAAAGTTAACGCACGCTTCCCATTCTCAACGTCATAGCACGAAAATGGTTAATAATATAAGGAACTACATAATCCCAAACTTGTAGAAAATTTGTGTTGTACAATGTTTGTTAAAGCCTTTAAAGAAATGTATACATAGTGAATGAGATATCTGCAAAAAACGACTAACGGATCTTATGACACTTTTCAGCCCTGAAAAGTGTAATAAGATCTGTTAAAACCTTAAAATAATAATTTGTATAAATTTTCAGCTTTTCTACTTTCATTCCGCGGTTTGGCCTTTATTTGAGTGTATTAAAGGCAATTTTTAAATCCTAGATTTAAAAGTGTTAATTTTCAATAAATATTCTAAATGTTAGGAGAATTTACATGCATCTCGCTAAAAATGTTAGAATGGCGCTACTTGGAGAGATCATGGAAATTTAATCAAAATTTGTAATTAGACAGTATTTTGCATATCATAGCATCTAATAAAAAAGAACAAATGCGCATATGCTACGTAAACAATACGTAAGAAAATA
Organism: Druceiella hillmani; assembly: GCA_039881145.1. Taxonomy (NCBI): domain Eukaryota; kingdom Metazoa; phylum Arthropoda; class Insecta; order Lepidoptera; family Hepialidae; genus Druceiella; species Druceiella hillmani. The sequence continues at coordinate 28,217,596 of JAYKKI010000018.1, read as the reverse complement.
ATGCAACAATGGAGGTCAGTAGTTGGTCCGCAAACTTGGCTTGAGGTCAATGTTGCTTAGTTGTGTGAGCTGCTAAATACTAAAATCTTTCAAATATGTTCAGAACTTGAGCTACGAGGCTTTTGTACACACTTAAACACTTATAAACATTTAAGGGTGCATAGTATCCCTACTGTACAATTAACGAATATTTGTTTCTCACAACGTAAATGTATTGCCTACAGGTAATTGATAATACATTTACGTACCTACCTGTGACCATAAAAATGAAAATTTTATTTTAAATTACAGTGGCGATAAAAGGCATTGGAAAAAAACTTATGAGGTAAAGTTTGTTTCCTGCTTCAACTGGGATTTTCCTGTCTAGCGTTTCTCGATAATTAGCTTAACTATTAGTGCAAATATTTTAGTTTAGTTTAACTGAACAGAAAGGAATTTCGTCGTAATTTTATAACGTAATCAAATCCTATTTTTAATGTTAGTCTGCTCTGATATCTTACATATCGATAACGTCGAATATAGAAATGATAAAGGCGGTACATTCTCTTATCGATGTTTGTTTTAATTTATGAATTCCAAATTCGTGCATTAAAACTACGAGCTTTCCGTAAAAACACAAAAATTTAAACATCAAGGTACATAATATTCAAACGTATAAAAGAAAATTATATAATATCAGAATATGTGGAATATATGAACAGATGATAAGCATAGAATAAAGGAATTTTTTTAGACATTTCTAATAATATTTTCCCTTTTCCAATTAATATTTTTCCTATTTATTTTCCTGGTAATATTATCTCCTAAATTAAAATAATATTTTTTCTACAAGTTAAAAAAAATTAATTAGGAAAACTTATAGTAACACACTAATAAAATATGAGTCGATTTATTTTGTAATTGTTCTTTGTTTTACTTCAAATTTCGCTACTCAGCCCTATAAAATTCAGTACTGTATTGTATTTCTAACTTTTTCAATTAATATCTTGCGGAAATTCTTATAAATTTCTTTCTTATAAAATTCGTTATCAAGGTAAGCGTGTCTATATTAATAAACTGACAGCCATACTTAATCTTTCTTTTATTACAAGCCATTTTCTTTGATTATTTTTCCACAGATTAAAAGAAAAATGTCAGACAAGTCTAATTAGCGAAACTTGTAGTAAGACACTAACAAAAGATGAGTCTATTTATTTTGTAATTGTTCTTTGTTTTTCCTTAAATTTCACTGCGCAACCCTCCAAAATTCACTACTATGTTGCATTTCCAACTTTCCAAAAATCGCCTTTATATTAATAAATCGATTTTATTACTAGCTATTGTCTTTTATTACAAAGCAGGCTTGATTTAACAAATTATTTGCTTATTATAATTTTTTTATTTTCTTATACCTTATCTAAACGTTACTGTAATTATTATTGAGATAAAAAAAAATTGTGTTAAGAGTATTAAGCACAATATATTACATATTTGTTAGCGTGTTAGCGTAAAGATCCCCTAAAGAGGTGTAAGCCTCCTCTAATACTTTCCAGTATTCTCTTTCTCTTGCAAGTCCAGACCATATTGTTCCAGTTATTTTGATTACGTCATCGCTCCTTCGATTTAACGTACTGCCTCGTTTTCGTTTTTTTAGAGTACCAGTTTGTTGCAATTTGTGACCGTCTATCGCCTTCAGTTCTTTGTATGTGGCCTATTAATTTCGGTGTGTGTTTTATTACGTTTTTTGCTTTTGTCTTTTTCCTGATGGTACGTTGTGCTTTTAACTCGATCTACCAGTTTGATATTCATGTAGTCTTTCTACCCCTCTTTGGAATGATCTTATTTTCATTAGATTAGACTTTGTCAGGGACCCCATTTGCTAAGCACAGGTTAAGCATGGCATCAAGCACATATTCATCGCTTTTGTTTTGCTTTTTGTTTTTGCCTCTGCCGAAATGGAGCCTTCATATATTTCCTGCATTTACCAGTACTTACTTCACGTATTACTTTTTTTTTAATCTATTTGTTTATATATACAAGATTCGAAAGGATATGAGATGTCCAAGATAGGTATAGTTATCTACATATTTCACAGAAGTGGACTGAATTGTGATTTAACAAATAAGACCAACTAAAAACAGAACGTTACTCTACTTTTCGTAAATGCTTGTACAACGGTTGACGGTCGATAGGGAGAGTGTATATTATTCCTAGATTGCGGTCCGCTGTTTCGAGTCTTCACACTGCTCAAGTAGCACACTGCTTGTCTGTTACAACGACGATATTGACATCAATCAATACTATCCAATAAAATAAGGTAAATATTTTTCATTAATACGCAGTAATTTAAATGTCGTAATATTGTATTTTCCTACACAATACTATGCATTCAATTACAGTATGATTATATGAGTTATCGTACGGGATACAATTCATTTACTGTACGACTTCTATACACATTTCCTCGCCATTTCCAAACTCATATGTATCTTTTCTGCAGAAAACTACAAAAAAAAGTATTTCCCTTTACTTTTTATTTTCCCGAATTTAACTGCATGGATATTCTTCAAAATGATTGAATTACAGATGACTTCGAAACTTTTTGATCCTCAAGTTTTCAAGGAAGTACATTTTAAATAATTATGGAAGGCTTTACGATTTAGCTTGTTACTCTCACTATATATTCATGGTTTATCTAATATTTGCGTTTTATATTGTGTTACAGTACGTTGTATCAATTTTTGAATTGTATAATATTTGTGTTACAGTACGTTGTATCAATAAAAATTATGTGTAATTTTAAAATCTTAATTACAGATGGTGCACTATAATATTTTTAAAATTGTTATGAATTTATTTCCTGACGTAATTTTTCAAATTAACCTAAGTTTTTTCCATGAAAATACGTTTGGAAAAATGTCAGTTTTAAATAATCATCACATATATAGACCCATTTAAATACACTGTTCTGACTACGAAAACATATTGTTTATACTTTCGCCTCATTCGAAAATAAAACATCAGTAGAACAAAAAGAACCATTTTAGATTAATAATGTTTGTATGTAATGCGTATCTCTGAAGACATGTAAATCAATATTATTAAAAAAACTATTTCTGATATTTCTAGGTTTTAAAAAATTTAATGCTTAATTTGCCCCTTGAAAATTTATTTTCACCTATTTATATACAAACAGGTCAATATACTTTACCACACACGCACACATGCACGCGCACGCGCACGCGCGCACGCACGCACCCACGCTCGACTTGTTGCGAGTGGTACTGAAAATATCTCATATGTAAAAAACTACACGGCATATATTATTGAAATAAATGTTTGTTGAAAGTTTATTTTAAGTTCTACTCCCTTAATTATTTCTGAATTTTCCACCAGGCAGTTGAAAGGGGTCCCATATTTTAAAACTTTAGAAGCGCTTATCTTCCTAACTAAAAAAAGTTATTTTGGTACCTCTATATCATTTTTAAGACCTATGTAATGACACTCCGCATGCCTATGTGCACTGGATTCTCTTTCATCTCTCAGTTACAACTAATTGATACATAAGGCGGACTCATTGCTATGAGAGTAATCTCTTGCAGCTAACCATAACACCCGTCCAGCCCCGCTTGCCGAACGGCCGGGAATCGAACCCGGGTCTCCGCGGTGCGCCGCGTCGTCATAGGGCGTATGCCTTGTGATCAACCCAACACACCACGGCGACGACGTATAGAGGTTCATCGAAGACACCTACCGTCCAAATTAAATTTATGTAGTGCCAATAATCTTCGAGTAAAATGACTGTGACATACGGACAGATAGACGGACCAAACAGACAAACCGACGGACGGAGGGGACGAAATTATAATGGTTTCATTTTTATCATTTGGCTACGGAACCTTCAAAAGAAACTCGTCAGACACATTATGTGAGATGATATCGCAAGATGTTATTAAAAATTTAACATAAATAATACGAAATGCCATAAAACTGGTATAGTCCATAAACATTGACGTAAAGACGTTGAAATATCATCAAATGAATATATACTAATAACTTTCCCTTGTTCTTAATAACTTCTTATATAATTTATTTAATGAACCGCATTAACTTTTACATTGCTAAATTAATGGATTATATCTATGATATAAGAAGTTATAATATTTACGTACCGCAAAAATGTTAAATGCCGTTAATATTAATATGTAAATCACGGCTGATTTAGTTAAAGTGCATAATTTTCAATTACTTCGAAATGTTACCTAGTTAATATTACCTATTTGCAGTTAATAATTACATTATCTGTTTGTTTTCTTTAAAGCAGCAAATTGCAGAAAGGCTTACATTTTTAACACGAAAATCTATAAAACTTATTTTTACTGCTTTTTATTATTTTTTTTTTCACTGCTTCATTTCTGAAATATTGTCTGCCCATTAGTTCTTATATAAAAATATAAGAACTCATGGATAGACAATATTTCAGAAATGAAGCAGTGAAAAGCCACGAAGGCTTAGCTTCGAAAATCGATTGCTTGTATTGAACAGTCAGAGTCGATTTCTAATAATTTTCGCTAAGTTTTACCACTTTAATGACTGTTAATCCATAAATGTCAACATTATTTAATTAAAGTCGGAAACCTTAATTAACGCATGAATTTAGATACGTTGACCCTAACAGGTAATAGTTTGTTTAACAATATTAACTACCAGTAATTAATGACTGATTAAATTGTACAAAATAAAAAATAAAACCACAAATGATTTAATTATCTGACAAAATTAATATGAAATCGAAAAGCTGTTACTCCTAACAGAAGCTGTTACTCTTCTCAACTTTTCTTTTCTTCATATTCTGCTAATAAGAAAAGTGCTATAAAACTTAGTATAATATAAATGTCAAGAAAATTATAAACATCTAAGATTAGTTTTCCCAATTGGTCTAGAAATTTCACATACCCTAAACGTTCATAAAACTTAAATCAAAACCAGCAAGCCAGACGTCCATCCAAAGTGGTATGTATAATCCAAGGCAGATTTACCTTCAAAACTGTCATTAATTTTTCCGTCTTTATCGAGGAAATGAAAAATGTAGTTGGTTTAGAAATCAATAACGAAAAGATTAAGAATAAAATCATTAATAAAAAAATTAAATGTTCAACAATGAAAATATGAAAATTGCTGATAGTACAATGCAAGGAAACAATGAAAGCTTTCAAAAAAATTAGTAAATACTAAAATAATTTTTCAGACTCTTGCATAATGCTTTTTTAATTTTCTTTTGGCATTAGAGAACTTACTTACTAGAGTACTTTTATATGAAATAAACTGTACAAAAAATTAGCTTAATAAAACAATGTGTACTGTAATGGATTAAAACAATTCTCGACGACATAACAAAAGGTTTTAATCATTTTTAAAATGTTAATTCTGATGAACCTGGAATTTTCGGGAGACGTTTATCGAATATTTATCTTTCGATATTGGTCATGTCAAGATTTCTCTACAATTATATAAATCACATCATTATAATATGCATTTTCACCTATAAGTAGAATTTGAATTTTTTATTTCCGTTCACGAGGCTTATCGAAACTTGAGTAAATTTCAAAATTATACTGCACTCTGCAATTATTGCGTAGATTGATTTTGTTGAAACCAATTCAAAATATACAGAACGTCACATGAAAAACAAAATGGTGAAACTAACATAAAACCAAAATTTCACTTAGATATTCCTTCGAAAGATAGACCTTCTCTTAGACAAACCTCCATTCAACATGATTACCTGACCCGATCAATTCGCCTAGATGAGTATGAGACTAATAGTCCGGAGAACTGTGATGAAGATGATTTTTGGTGCGCCGTAGCACCAAGATATCGGAGTGGAACGGTGCTTCTCAAATGGCAAACTCAACAGACAGGATGAAATCGCCTTGATTCGTTTGTCGAGAGGCGTCGGTTCAGTAAGTGACATTTCAGAATTTTTTTTGATTTGCTTTCCTTAAAGAGATATATATTTTTAAAATTTCAAGATCTGCAAAAATGAAAAAGTTTTACATGTATTTCTGTTGTTATTTATAGCCAAGTCAAATAAGGATTAAAACTCGCAATGTAAGGAGGAAAACTGAAAAATTGCATAATTCTTCAGTTTTCCTCCTTATTTTGACGTTTTGAAGATGGGCTGAAAAGTCTCTTAAGACATCGTGTCCGTTAGTCGAGATATCGAAGGTCACGATAATCGTTTTTTCGCAATTATCTCGTTTACTGTATCATATAATGTTTTTTTGCAATTATCTCGTTTTTTTGCAATTATCTCGTTTACTGTATCATATAATATTTTATGAAAATTGTGAACTATAAATTCTCTACAAATTTTTTTACACGCTCTCTTTTATGTGATTAAAAGTTTTCGAAAAATAACTAGGGAAATAGAGCGTAGATCTGTTTATAGGATAACGCTATATATAGTACGAAGCCAGATGTATAGCATACTTTACAAAGTTATTTTTTTAATATTTAAAAAGAATAATTTTATATAAGAAATTAAGTATTTAAAGTCGTTGAAATGAAATTATTTAAATAGATGATTAATAATTGTAATATCGAATTTATCTATGATTTATATTATTTGTAAATATTTGTTATTAATTAGCGATTTATTAACTTTGTTATTAACATATAATAATATTTTACCATATAATTAACTTTATAAAGTATACTATGGACATGAAAACGTATTAAACTTAATATTATTTCCACTTTCCGCGATATATCTGAAAATTGTTAATCATACAAAAAATGCATGGATATATATTTCTAGTGAACTGTTTACTCTATAACTTCAATAAATCTTCAAACGTTATGCGAAGCATAGAATCCAAGTTATTTGAGAAAAAAAAAATTTTCACACTTAAATGAAACTACGTGATGTAGTATTATTTCTACTTTCTTTAATTTCTTTACCACGACCTAGGTTTCGTTGTATTACAACATCTTCAGGTGGGATATTAGCAAAGATATCTATATAATCTTTGATATAATCATGACAGTTTAACTAATCATGACAGTGTAACAAATGTATACTATGTCGAGATATGTTAGTAATGGTAAGTTCGAATCTACATCAGTTAAAGTTAAACTGATCATGACAGTGTAACAAATGTATACTATGTCGATATATGTCGTGGAATATTTTTGAATGCCTCTGATCTCTATTCCAATATTTTTTTTTTAATTCCATTATTATTCTTATAAATTGTAGATGTATCTTCAAAATATCATTTTATTTTAGATATTTCTACACACAGTGAAGGTACAGTGAAGTTTCTTATTTCTGATATAGAGATAATATCGCTAACGTTAACAAATCGTGAAGTATTGTCAAGTGTAATAATATTTACGTTTATAAACATTTACGTTTAAAAATTTATAAATAATAGTTAATTATAATATGTTAAATAAAAATTGAGTTTATTTATTTGAACCACGATGTGAAACTAACATCAAAAATTGTTTTTTATTCTTACAGACAAGTAGAATAATATTAAATTAAAGCTCGGACTTCCCATTTTCGGTACGAGATAATATGCTTTAAAATATACATACTTCAATACCTTCTTGACTGATCAGCAGTTGTGTGCTGACGGAAAATACTTCCAAAATGCGTGTTGATAATACGGAAGTGGACCACTGATAAGCACAGTTTAAGCTGGGAAGTTTTCCCTGTCATGTCTTTTGGGGAAGTATGCTGTGCAGATGCTGGCTAGGTGTATATACGGATCTCTAAATACTTGCCCTGGATTAAATAAAATTTATGTACATATGTCAAACATAATTATGTAGTTGTTTGTATGTTTTTTACATTAACGTATTTTGGTGACGCGTGTCATAAATGAGCTTTAGAATATTTTTTAATGTATTGTTTTTCTGTACGAAGTAAACAACATATTATTTAAATACAAACGGGAAAGACATCAACGTCATAGAAAAAAATATTTACACCAACAGTAATAAAACGGTCTGTTTTCTTTAACTAACTCCAAAACCCGTTTCTTTTGCGTCACCTCTGACCATGACTTCAAGACTATTGGATTTATATGAAAATGTTGTCTTTACATTATAGTCTGACTTCATAAGTCGATATTATACAAATGTCACGGACTAAAGCTATAGTTTACTTTCCTTTTAATTAATATTATTTTGTCACCAATGTTTAATATTTTCTTGAAAATTTTGAATTCTGTTTAGCATTGTTAATCCGTGAATTACAATTTTAATTTTCCCCCCAAATACGTTCGTAGACCTGGTTTGCGAATATTTATTTGGGTGTAATTAAAATTATTTTTAATATTCTGGAAGGTAGAAAAATTAACCAAAAACTGTCATTTGTTTAATATACCGGTGATTTAATATACGTTATTCATTCACTATAAACACAGAGATTTTAGTAGTGAAGAATTGCAGCTGGTAAACATCCATAATATTATGATTGTAAATAAAATATTTATTAACAACTCTAGTTTATTAATGATTAACTTCAAGAGCAATAAATTTAATTCCGATGAAAATATTTTTTTTTAATTTGATTAGGAATATCGTAAAAGATATTCCGGTGTAGGTTACTGTCACTAAAAACAGAGATTTTAGTAGTGAAGAATTTCAGCTGGTAAACATCCATAATATTATGATTGTAAATAAAATATTTATTAACAACTCTAGTTTATTAATGATTAACTTCAAGAGCAATAAATTTAATTCCGATGAAAATATTTTTTTTTAATTTGATTAGGAATATCGTAAAAGATATTCCGGTGTAGATTACTGTTACGGCTTGGGAAATCATTTTTCTGAACGTCAATCAATTTCCCAATTTTCATTTCATATATTTTCAACTGCTAAACCGTATAATCTGTTCTAAAATTTAGTTTCTAAAATTTAGTTACTTATTCATATTGTTGCAACATATGCATATGCGTTGCAACATATGCATATGCGTTGCCGTTTTCCCGCCCTCCCGTTTCTTATGAGTCACATTGCTGTAAATTACTTTTCTCTAGCCGTAAGGAGTATTTCAGCCTCCTTTTTTTTTGTTTATTATTAAATAATTGTTAGTAGAAGTTACATGGAGGAGCAAGCCGAATTGGTCGTCAGTCATTATTTGTATATTTATAAAATTTTATGTAAACACTTTTCTTAGTTTTTTTTTTTAAAATAAGCAATAAAAATTATAATAATTTATTTTTCGAGGAATATATCAATTATATACATATTTCATCTTCATTTTTGCATTTTGGTTAATAGCTTTTCTTTTTTCACATGAAAATATTTCGATTGCGAATAAAACCTATGAAATAAATATACTATAGTCTTAAGAATATAACTATTTTTAAACGGTTTCAAAAAGAATATTATTTTATTTAGATGGACGATCATGGAATAATTTTGGGTACAATCTTAATGGTTTGTGCGCAAAGTTATATCAAATATGGATTTTTTTAGTAATATAATTTTCTAATCAAGATTATTTTAATCATTCGTTATATTTAGAAATTGATTTGTACATACGTAAAAAAACCGGTCCTGTCTTTACCTTGTTGGAAGTAAAATTACTGTATTTATCATAAATCATCATTAAGAGGGTCTTCTTAACGCAATAAATGTTTAATATTATCTAATATAATTAAGTAGGGTGGACATCCGGAACTATTATTATAGTTTTACCACAATCTTTGCATGGCCTTCTAAAAATAAGGTTTTTTGAATGATTTTAAGTTAATCAATTTTTGAAAAAATATGAACATGTTGTGACATTTTTTTGCATATTTCTCGGTATGTCAGAAAAAAGCGTCTGCAGCAGAATTTGTAAGCAAAGAAACCTGTCACTGGAACGAAATTAATGAGAACTCAGCGATATGCTTGTCTCCAGTTTGCAAGAAAACATGGTAATTGAATTGTAGCACAATGAGGAGCTGTTGTCTTTTATGATGAAAGACGAATTACAATGCATGTTGCTCAGCTAAATGTCAACACCAAGCCGTATGCAGATAGAGACTTCAACAATATTTTGGAGTGGGATCTCTTCGATAGTATGCACTGACCCGGTGTTCATACGTTTAACGACCTTGCATCACTTGACAAATATCTTAGAATAATATGTTATGCCGGAAGTCGTCTATATTGGCAAAAGTTTCCGACTGATGCTTGATAATGTAAAACCATTTTGAAATTGTGACACACTGTTTGGAAAAGTCGCGATACATACATTGGAGTGAGTATCTAGAAGTCTCTGTTTCAATCCCATAAAATATTTGTGGAAAATTTGATAATAATAAATCCGATCTCATAATCACGTACCGATGAACCATGAAAAGAAAAATATACGGAAAGAAGAGAAACATACTTTATTCGATGAATACAAATCATGCCACAGATACTTAATTTATTTTTGAAATCTCAAAAACAACAAAATAAAAATTATATCATTATTTGAAAATATACATTTTTGAATATTTTTTTAATTGTTTATTTTTCAATATTTCCTTCATACACAAATAAACAAATTTGAAAATATTTAATCAAAATATTAAAAATAAAAGGTACAGATATTAAATATTAATAGATCGATTTTTTGTCAAAGTTTACATTAAACAAATCTTGGACTAGGTCAATAAAGTTTTTTATTAGATTTAAGTTAGATTAAGTATTAAAGTATCATATATAAATTTTAATCAGGTTTTTTCCTTTATACGTTTTTTTTATCTTCCACAATATTTAAAGGTAGATAAAACGGAAAGCTTTTTTCAAGATTTTACCCTATTTTATAAAAATAAATCTTAAACTAATTTTCAAATATTATTTAAGGGTGACTGTACGTTTACCCTATGTAAATAGATATTCACAATAAAATTAAACTACGTGATGTAGTATTATTTCTACTTTCTTTAAATTCTTTACCACGACCTAGGTTTCATTGTATTACGACAGTAATACTACATCACGTAGTTTCATTTAATTGTGAATAATGAATTTCTACAAAATTAACGGCATATATATTCATTATTTAAATAAATATTACTTTTTGGATTGGAAAATGTTAAATATTTCATATCAAAATATAATTTTAATAATAATTAGAACTTAATTTTTTCATGTACTTTTTTTCATATTTAAGAAAGTCGTTTGAAATTACTTTAGGTAAATGTCAAAATTGCAGTTTTCTGATTTAATATTTAAAAAACACAATTAATTACAAAATCCACATTTTATCACTATCTTTATTGTAAATATATTTAAGATGATAAAGAAATGACATAACGAGTCATAGTTAATATATGAGTACAGTACTATAAACGCATTTTATTCCAATGACGAATGTAATATCTAAAAATTAATTAGCAAAATTGTCTTTATAATTTGATTTTGGCATCAAAACAAAAAATTATAAATGAAATCCAGTTTTTGAATTGTTTGAAGGTACTTTAGCTACTTAAACTATCCATCCAATTAATACCATAAATCATCCATCAACTATAGCTTTCACACTAATGCGTGAAGACGTTATTTTTTAACTATTATTTCTTAGTAATGTCATATAATTTTTACATCTAATGCCAAAATGTTTTATTTATGTTAGTTTTATTTTGTTTTTATTGAATAACCTATGAACTTACTTATTTAAATTTAATATGTAAAGCCTGTCGAACTATTTTGCATATGTGACGTATGCAAGCTCTTTGAAAATATATAATTAAATCTTTACACGTATATTGTGTAACGATTAAATTTGGAATTTTAGGTGACTGTACGTTTCACCTACGCAAATTACATAAATCTCCCTAAAAGTCGAACATGTTCTACTGCTTATTATACGTTTTTTGAAGTTGAACATAATACGTAAGTCGAGGAATAATTTACTGTTGGAATATAAAAAAGTATATTAGAATGTAAGTATTATAAGAGAATCCTGCAAGTATAATTAAAATACATAGTAAAAACTATTCGTTTTTTTTTAAGTAACTTCTTTACGGACGCTTGACTTGGGGAGTAAGCTGGTGAATGTGTGACGAGAGCGTTACGAAAAGTGTTATCAGGCGCGGCGAACGGAAGTTGAGAGGGAGATATGAGTTAGTGAAGACAGAAAGAGAGAGAGAGAGTTACGTTTCGAATATTACTGTAGGAATAAGAGAGAGCAGTGCGCGCGCATATTTTCTTTCTCTCTTCCTCTCATAGCCAGTGCATGGAATATATATATATATATATATATATATATATATATATGTATATATATATATATATATATATGTATATATATATATATATATATATGTATATATATATATATATATATATATATATATATATATATATATTTCATGATTTTTTTATTATTTTGTAAATTCATTTCGTTCTTGAACAATTTTATAAATTATTATTTTGTTCAATACATTAAATATTCTACGTTCAAAGTGAATAAAATTGTAAATTGATTTTAAAGTTCATATTTAGTGAATTTGAAGTTTTACTTCAGTCGTGTGGTTTGAAGCACACTCGTTTTTTTTCAAATTCATCAGGTATTTTTAAAAATATTTATATTTGCCTTATCTTTTGGGTAATATGACGGCGCATAATGGATATTTTTTTCTAGGATATTTAGAAAGTTTTTTTATTTTATTTTTAAAGTTTTTCCGAAATTTATGTGGTAAATCGGAAAAAAATAATAACAAATTTAAGCAGTTCTAAAATGGACAAAGTTTAAGTTTAAGTTCAAAAACAAGACAAAGTTTAAGTGCAACTCTTTTATAGAGCCGTAATGTCCCGATGTGAGTACACTGCAAGTGTGTGTGACGGTATACATACGTTTATATATATATATATATATATATATATATATATATATATATATATATATATATATATATATATATATATATGAGTATTTACGAGACACCTATGTAGATGAAAGCGCTGAGAAAATTGCAACCTACAACATAATTAATCTATTTATAAATGTTATGATGTTTTTAGTAGTTTACTTGTGACTTCGCGTTGCCTGAAGTTACGTAGGTTCACTCAAGCAATAATTATATAATCCATTCAACGTTTTTCCTAAAACCATTTGCCCCGAAATCTTCCACGTAAAATATTTACACAAAAAAAATATACAACTGAAATGAAAGAAAACTTTAAAATTAAAAAAAAAATACGTGATTATCAAAAACACTTACGAAAGAAGCAGTCTTCCCAAGGAAAGCGGCAGGAAGTCCCAAATCCCAGAAATGTTGTCATCGGTTTGCGTGTGTTTTTATGGAAATTACGAAGTACTTTTCTCGCATATAGCTTTTAAATGTACTTGAGCAAGTAGAACAATTAATTCTATAATTTTGGGAAACAATAATGTGATTAAGTTTAATAAAAAAAATGGATCAAAGAGTGAAATGCCTAATTGAATTTTTCTTAATAACAAGATAATTTACATAGATAATGCGACACATTGTACTTATATTTTAAATCAGTAATTCTGAATATTTTTTTAATTGGATATATACAAAATTTTACATCCAATACTATCGAAATTATATCCAATGTAATTATAATTATTTTTTTAAAAAATTCTAAGCTATCACATTTAAAAGTTTTGAAAGTATTTTAAATATATTATGGCATTCTTTTTTCTTCCAAAATTACGTAAAGGATTGAATTACTGTGAGGGTAATTAAACTATTTATTAGCATTGCATTTGTTCACAATGGTTCTTCCGATTATTGCTCTCGCAGAAGTGAACAGACTTGAAATGGCTCACCAAAAATTAAATTAAGGATAAGTTATTTTTAGAATAAATAATTTTCTATTTACGTTTACATTTAATTATAATTTACATTTTTTATGATTACAACAAAATTATATTTTGTGAAGACTTCCAGACTTTGGTTTTTTTTCCGGAAATTGGAAAACTGTTTTCTTTTTTCTTTTTATTGTGATTTTTTACCCTCATAACTATATAAAAATAAAAAATGCTTCGACTACTTTGAAACTAAGTTCTCTATCTACCATAGAAACAGTGGTGAGTAGGAAACATTGTAGGAAAAAGTGGTGAGTTACTAACTTTTGGTGAAAAAGTGGTGGGGTTACTAATTTACTCACCACTTTTTCCTAATAAATATTTTATAGCTTTTTCCTTATACTTGCAAGAAGGAATGAATTTATTTAAAGGTAAATGGAAATAAAGGCATGGGAGTATATAATTCTTAACTAATTTTTTAATTCCAAACTTTCAATTTGTAAGAATATCATAATACTTTTTAATACTGTTTTAATAAATATAAAAGTGCACAAAAAGAAAATAAATTTGTCAAAAAATACTACCACTTTTCCCTGTCAAGTTTTCAAACCAAACATGATAGGGAATCAACATGACTTGTCTTGTCATCATGACTTGTCTTGTCATCATGACTTGTCTTGTCATCATGACTTGTCTTGTCATCATGACTTGTCTTGTCATAATGACTCGTCTTGCCATCATGACTTGTCTTGTCATCATGACTTGTCTTGTCATCATAACTTGTCTTGTCATCATGACTTGTCTTATCATCATGACTTGTCTTCTTTAATTGTACCTTAATTATTATTCCTCTTTCTTTTTATGCTGAAGGTTCAGCCCTATTTTATTTGAAATTTACTCCGCCATTAATTTTCATACTTATCCGTTATTTTAAATGTACTGTGTAATATGCTGGATAAATAATGTTTTCTTTTAAACTTACAATTTGCCAAGAAATGGAATGAGAGGCAAATTTTCATAAAGACCAACCACCGGATGTATAGAATTATCCAATCTTATTCACTTGAGAGTCAATTTAAATTGACTTGGGAATTGTAAAATATGCCGTTAAATCGTTTTGTATATTTCTTTCTCACATCTTACACTTTGCGAGAGCAAATATTTATGAAGTATATTTGTTGTGCACAAAAGTGTTTTAATTTATTAGATGTGTGAATACTGGGTTTATATCCATCCAATATATGCATAATATTATATCCATCCAATATAAACTGGCCTTAGCGTAACATTTGTTGAACTTAATTTGTAATAGACATGTAAGTAATGTCATAAAAACTCTAACGAACGTGATATGTTACTTTGCCACTTTAAGATTGGGTTTTTAGGAATAACTTACCTGCGAAATATGTCTTTCCGTATATTGCCTCCCATTATTATTTTTATTATAAGAATATTTTTATTATATATGTTACCAAAAACTCTATGCAATTCCATTTTTCGACTAGCGTCTGTCCTAGGAGTTATTGTATTATATGAACATTACCGCAAGTTTCCACTGAAAATAACATTCAGTTCCGTGATCTGCATAAAATAGAGGAAAATTAAGTTTAAATCTGCTCCAATTTTCCAAGTAAAACAAAGTTATAACCAACAACGGAATTGTCCTCAATATATTAATTAATTGTGAAGCTTCATTCAATGTATGGACTTTGCTATTTCAGAACTAAATTTCGACGGTGTGTGTTTACGGCTGAGACAATATAAGTTTTCGAAGCCGTATAAAAAGTCGCTAAAGGGAAGAAAGTCAGAAAAGGTTGCATGCATTTCTAGATTTCCATATCATAGTTATATTTTAGGTACAAGTGAAAAGAATAATGTTAGATACAAATGCCTACCTCCTGCTGTTTGTTGCAATATACAAACTCTCAAGTTATATCAAAGTTTATAAAGAAATCTGGGGGCAGCCAAGATTTTAAACCAAGAATGGCAGAACTGGAAATACCACAAAATTTCTTACGTTTGCAGCAAAGAAAAATGATTAAATTAAATGCTAATAATATGCTTCACTGTTTATAGAAAATGTCACGGTAATTCCACTAATAATATTAGTAGCTACCAGATGTATCAAGTTTATGGAAGGATAATTAAGGTCATATTTATAACTATTATTGTGTTTTTGGAATGTGTAATAAAGTCCTAGCCACAAATTCGCGCCCCCAAATCAGAAACGGACTATTAACTATACACTCCTAACAAGTCCATTTTGATCGCCCCAGCACAACAAACAAATATTGAATATATTTGGCGTAAATTTTGTAGAAATTAATTATTGACAATTAAATGAAGCTACGTGATGTAGTGTTATTTCTGCTTTCTTTAAATTCTTTACCACGACCTAGGTTTCGTTGTATTACAACATCTTCAGATGGGCTATTAACAAATATAGCATCTTTGCTAATAGCCCACCTGAAGATGTTGTAATACATCTAAACCTAGGCCGTGGTAAAGAGCTTAAAGAAAGTAGAAATAATACTACATCACGTAGTTTCATTTAATTGACAACAAACAGAAGTGAAATCCGTGCAAATTCCGCCGATATTAATGAAGCCTCTTCCCGTACGTGTTCCACGTAAGTCATTGGATTCAAGTTACGGTAATAAATAAGGCCAGGAAAAGCTCATTATTTTAACCAATGGGATTTAGAGAGCGAACAACTCCTGGTCAAATGACTGACACCGCAATTTTTTGGGTGCTTTGCTTAATCGAGGTATTGTTCTGTTTTGTTGTGTCTGTTACGAATCATCATTGATTTGCTTGTTCGAAGACGATTATGTGAAAAGTTTGTTTATATAAATGTGTAGAAAAGTACTAGAGCTGAATATATATGTGTTACATTAATGCATCTGTAAAATTTGTAAGTTATTAAAAACGATCAATGCATAATTTTGTGACCGAGATTGGTAAAATCCATTTGGATAGCATACGTTCATGGCTTTGTATGTAAAACAGTTTTATTAATGCGGTGACCACTTACGAATAAAAAGGATACATACATAAATGAGAAAATATTAGTGTTCTTGAGAATAATAAGTCTAAGAAAGTATACCAAAGAATTGAACTTTAGTAAGTTCTATGTATTTTGTACAAACAAATATACTTTAAAAGATGGTATAATATGACAAAAAAATGTCGGAGCGTTCACAATTAAAATAATGAAGAAGAAGGTCAAGATGTATAAGTGACATGCGTTGAGATTGATTGATGACACATACTCTGTAAGAAAGTGGCGGAAACAATCGAAGACCCACGGAAACGCTCGAACGCTGATAATAAGTTGGGATACTCGATAACACCAGATTACTTCTGTGTATTTTTCCATGCTGACATGCACCGTAAGAAGTTTAAATTATAAAAAAATTTGTATATAAATATCGAACTTTCTAACAAGATTAGTTATCATAACGTCACAAATAAACGCCTTCGAGGTAGTTATTTGTGACGTTATTAAAATTAATTTAAGTCAAATATTTAATTATCTAAATGTTGAGCAGTCTGACAGTGTAAGTAATGATTTATTTAATACTTGACTTACAAAAAACAAGAAAACAACTTAAAAACAAATATGAATCACGAAACAACTTATTCCAAATTCATAAACCAGAAATCCAACAATCAAAAATCAAAGACACACGCCTGCACGCACGCAGCATCCTCGTTTCTCGCAGCATCCTCGGATATTCGTATATGTACACACTTGAATTGATTACTCTTAGAGTTTTAACTGTTCTGTTGCTCAGTACAGGAACAAAACTATAGAACGTTAAAAAGTATACTCTACAATAAAAAAATAGTGTATTCCACAGTATGGAGTATATTTTAATTGCTAAGAATACATCTACCCGTAAGCGCTATTGATAAGTATATAAAAAAAAATTATTAAGCTCGAATTAAAACAGCGCTGTTTTTAAGAAAGTTCCTTAGTCAAAATATTATTAAAATTAATAAATTGTCACCTGAAAGAAATGTAGATTTTGGAGATATTTAAATTTAATTCGAGTTGAGTATATATTTTATTTTCTTTCGTCATATTAAACATAAACAAATTCCATTATTCAATTTACCAAGAAATTTTACTACAAATATATCAGAATTACATCATGTAGCTGTTTGCTAAGGATATCTTTGACTCTCAGAATACGTGTCTAAATAAAATTTTAAACTTCTACTATTTTATTATCAATCAGAAATTCAAAAAAATCAGAAAAAAATCGAAATGATAACAGCTCTCTTATATGTATTTATTTAAATTAGTGACGATATTATAAATATCTCTTGTAATAATCCATCTTCATCCAAGTCGAATTTTCATAAAAGAAATTGTCGCGTTCGTACGTGTGTGATTGTGAAGCCCAGTCCGGTATAGTGTTGCCATATGACATTTCACAGAAAAACTTCGAATTGGAAACATTTTTGCTTCTTGATTGGATCCAGTGAATACGTACCTAGGTCCTATTGGATGCATTCACGGTCGGGTGCGCGGTCATGGAATTTCGCGATGAAATATTCCGCGAGCGTCGCGCGCCTCTTGCCATTCGTATGATATTTTTTTGTCTCTGTTGACTTTTGATTCCGATGGTTTACGTCTTTCTTCGTCGAAACCATGTTTGTTCACTGGTTTAACCAATGTGATTATGAAAGCATGTTTTTGTTTCGTTTGTTCTTTTTAAGTTTCTGACTTTATTTTGACGTGAAAGAATGAAAATTTAATTTGTTTCACTGAACGTTTTGATATCTATAAATATAAAAGATATGTCAACCTGAATTTCAGGCTCTCGAGAAGACTGTTTGTAATCTACCATTATTTTGGAAGCATATTTTAATTCTTTTGTTAAATATTAATATTCTCTTGTTTTCTTAAATTGCTGAGTTTGTTTAGAAGGGAAAAAATGAAAAAATTTAAATGTTTAAATTTATTTATGTGCGTAAGTGTGCCCATAGATCTTATAATTCTACCTCTATTTGAACTCAATAGGTTTTAGTTTGATAAAAAAAATATATTTTGAAAATTTATTCTTTTAAACATAAGTCATATATATCTTTCTCTATACATATTTTTGATATTTTTGTTTTCAGATGATTAAAGGGAAATTTGATAATTATTTACTTTTTGCGTTTTAATAAATTGTGAAGCATGTAATAAGCTCAATTATATATTTTAATTCGAAAAAAATTGCGTAAGTTACAAAAGATAGCCTGACTGAAAAGTATTTCCTAGAACAAAGTGAGCTACGTGTAGAACAGTTGTAATTAAGGATTAGATAAATAACTAAATTATTTATTTATTTTTATGGCAATATTATCATAACTTCGAGATGAAGCAATCGTTACAAAGCACAATTTTTCTTGAAACTGTATACTATATATTATAAAACTATATTTTTACGGTTAAGCTATATTAAACTATATTTTTACGGGTAGTGTTTTTGTTATTTAAATGGCCGTCGCTCTAAATTTGACCATTGTCAATATTTTACAATATACTTAGGAGATGTTTAAAAAATTATTAACTTTTATGAAGCTAACACGTAAGACTTATTAATTTTAGATCAAATTTATGAAGCTAACACGTAAGACTTATTAATTTTAGATCAAATTTATGAAGCTAACACGTAAGACTTATTAATTTTAGATCAAATTTATGAAGCTAACACGTAAGACTTATTAATTTTAGATCAAATTTATGAAGCTAACACGTAAGACTTATTAATTTTAGATCAAATTTATGAAGCTAACACGTAAGACTTATTAATTTTAGATCAAATTTATGAAGGTAACACGTAAGACTTATTCATTTTAGATCAAATTGCGATTATTGAATGAAGTCATCAAAAATTCCAGAGTTTCCGCAGGATTTCGAAATCATTAATAATTTTTTTTCTATAATTATATAACACTTATTCTAAATGTGACTATAATGTATATACTTTATGAAATAATAAGGTATATACTCAACTATTAACGAGCGTCTAGCCTTCTTGGAAAACTTAAGGATTTTTTATCAGCAGGATTTCGGAGAACTCATTAACTATAACGGTTGAATTATAATTAACTAAAACTACTGAACAGATTTCGATTAAACCTACACAAACAATATCATCATGACGTTACCAGAAATATATGAATAATCGAATAAACCTACAAACATGGGCGTAAAGTATGACGCAATGTTATACGCATGCATGTATCGATTTTCAGAGGGAAAATTTTGTATATGACTCTCGCAGATTTGCTACTAAAAGCACGAAAAAATACTCATTTCCAATGAAAACTGTAAAATACACATTCATTGGGTTCTCATAGGAATTTATGGTGAATAAAAAAATACCAATACCTAGTTATAAATAAGATGAAGCGTACTGTAATCGTACTGTAACATTTTATCTACGTAAACAATAAACTATATTCTAATTCCTTATGATTATACAGATGTAAGTGCCATTAATTAATTCAAATTTATACAGCCTGATACCTCTTTTGTTTTACATAATTATTACTAATTACAATACGTGCTTATATTATCCTTTGTCATGATGACCTTTATTATTTTAGTTTATTTCATTTACAATATTAATTTATAAACAATAATCGAAACAAAATTTGTTATAATAATACCATACTGCCTAATAGAACTTTAATACGTTTTCCCATCCGTGGAGACTATCACTCTCTTGTCGATTCCTTTTCGGACTTACTAATAAAAAAATATGAAATGTTTGAAAAAGATATCAGAAATATTCGAAATGAAATTGTTTCATTACGAGTACCTATTACATGCATAAGATTTATTATTTTTCATAATTAATTGAAACTACGTGATGTAGTATTATTTTTAATTTCTTTAATTTTTTTACCACGACCTAGGTTTCGTTGTATTACAACATCCTACCCAGGTCGTGGTAAAGAAATTAAAGAAAGTAGAAATAATACTACATCACGTAGTTTCATTTAATTATGAATAATGAATTTCTACAAAATTAACGCCAAATATATTCAATATTTATTATTTTTATTTACCTAAAGATCAGATATTCGTTCTTCCAATAGTATTTTGAGATTCAAACAGTGTTAACAATATAAAACACCTATTAATATTCATAGAATTTAATTGGTCTCCGAATAAAGAATCTCATTAAACACATTTCCTCTTTTAATTTGGTATTATGGAATATTTATAAAATAGGGTAAATTTGGTGTAAAACTTTTATAACAGTGATTATTTTGTAGGTAATTTATTAGCCACATTAAAAAAAAGGCATTATCTTGCTTGCAGCAGTATATCAGTCTGAGTGATGCACAGCGTATACTTCGCCCTCGCGATAACCCGGTAAAGTCCATAAACAATTTAAGCTCGGAAAGAACACGAACAGAAATAAGGTAAAGCACAGCAAAAATGTTATTTCTTAGGCGGATTCGATTACTCTTGCTTTACGAACATTCCATTACTTCACTCCACTCTCCAAATTA
Organism: Druceiella hillmani; assembly: GCA_039881145.1. Lineage (NCBI taxonomy): Eukaryota > Metazoa > Arthropoda > Insecta > Lepidoptera > Hepialidae > Druceiella > Druceiella hillmani. The sequence goes on along the minus strand of JAYKKI010000018.1, from coordinate 28,196,316 downwards.
ATTTGGCATAAATAAGAAGTTTTTGAGCCAGTTCAAATAGAGAGCGGAAAAGAAGTAGAGAGAAAGAGAGAGAGAAGAAAAAGAAGAGAGTGAGTGGATGAGGAGAAGGGAGGTAAAAATTGCAAGTATTATGGATATTGTCCTGGATTCCTTTTCAAAAGAAGGATAACAACGAACAATTTGTTACAGCGAACCTTAAATTTAAAAATACTTTTGCCATTGCCATAATGTTATATTAAATTTATTAACTCTTAGAAATTATGAAAGACACTACTCTTTTTAAATGACTATTTCTTTTTAAATGGTGCAAAAACTAATATTTTTTAGATACTAAATATTCAGTTATGACAAAAAATATCATGATGCATAAATAATCTTTTCTTGATGCGATTGCATAATTTAATTTCTAGCCATATTTTTAACAAGAAATGTAATTTCTATAATTCAAAGTTTAATTAAATTACTTCTTTAGTGAAATCGTTGCTCAAATTGGAGTTTATTGCTAATGAAAAACAAAACAATTATATATCATGAGAGTATATACAAGTAATATTAAAATATAATTAATGCAAAAAAAATAAATTTAACGTAATGAAAACAATGAAATATTGCAGTGAAATATTCAAATAATCCGTGATCTTGACTCTAAAACCGCGAACCGAACAACAATTAATTAATTAAATAATTAATTAATTAATTAAAATTCAGTAATTAATTAATTAAACAACAATTAATTAATTAAATAACTAATTAATTAAACAACAATTAATTAAACAAGTAATTAAACATTGAATATATTTGGCGTTAATTTTGTAGAAATTCATTATTCGCAATTAAATGAAACTACGTGATGTAGTATTATTTCTACTATCTTTAATTTCTTTACCACGACCTAGGTTTCGTTGTATTACAACATCTTCAGGTGGGATATTAGCAAAGATTCAAAATCCCACCTGAAGATGTTGTAATACAACGAAACCTAGGTCGTGGTAAAGAAATTAAAGATAGTAGAAATAATACTACATCACGTAGTTTCATTTAATTGCAAGTAATTAAACGTTATGAAAACAATGAGCCGTGCAGTGAAATATTCAAATAATCCGTGATCTGACTGATTCTAAAACCGCTAACCGAACAAGGGAAGTAGATGTAAAGCAACATGCCCAATACCACGCTAAGCAAAATTAAGCCAGCGAGAATGGTGAACGAATGTTTATAGGAAAATGCTATATCCATTAGTTTTATTATGAGAATATCATTGTCAACCTGATAATTTTATTTATTTTTAAAAATATTTATAAATAATACACAAAATTATATTACATAAATTTAAAGTCATTGAAATTAAATTATTTAAATACTTTATTAGTAAATGTGGGAGTTTTAACAAAACAATAAAGCCTTGCATGTTATATTACTTATAAATATTTTCTCTTAACTAACTATTATTTTTAATTTCATTAACTATAAAGGTAATATTTTTATCATAGAATTAAATCTGTAAAGTGCATTATGCATTTGACCCCGCTGTTTAGATGGCGTTATCTTTTATATAGATGTAGATTCTCCCCAATCCTATATCGCAATAGCAGTTAATCATACAAAAGAAGCTTAATCCAAAATTTGTAGAGAATTCGTTGCTTAACAAAAATTGTTGAAACTAAAACGAAACAATCTTCGTGATCTATGACATCTTGACTAGCGGATACGTCATCTTATGAAACTTTTCAGCCCATCTTTAGAACATCAAAACAAAGGTCTATGCACATTTTCAGCTTCCCTCCTTTAATTTCGCGGATTATACTGTGTTTCGTTTTCTTCAACTTCACTAGTTGATAAAAACAACGTACACTCATTGTTTTTGTCACCCGCGTACAGAGGCGCCAAGTTGAAAAGTGGCATGTGATGTGCCGCGATTAACACACCACTATCTCATCGATTGGCTCCTTGGTCTGCAATCGTCATAATAAATCCGCCGCCGAATAACTCGGTACTGGAATACGACTGGTCAGCAATTTTTCAGAAAAAGCAATATGTGGTATGGCATGGTCAGTACGTTACTTGAGAACTTGTTGATCTTTGGGTTATTATTACTTTATTTTTAAATTTCTAACTAAGTGCTTGTACCGCATCGAGGCTACCTAGATATAAAGGATTAGGACTCCAGGATTAATAGAAAGATCTTACTGTTTAAAGCTTTTTTATTATTTTAACCTAATAAATATCTGCAATATACATCCAGAAACGATATATATATATATATATATATATATATATATATATATATATATATATATATATATATACACACGAGTATATATAGGCTCAATACTCTAATCTTTATTCTGTAATAAAAAGTAATAAACACATCAACAGACGGTACGAATATTATATCAAATATATTACTTGTATGTCCGTCTCGAGCACCTGTAACTAGCATGATAATCCCGACACCTTAAGCTAAATATCATCTGAGGTAGGCTTTGGGTAAAGCAATAAAGCCAGATTGTGAAGCAATGTATAAAATATACATATTATAAAATATATGTACAGCAAATATATAACAATCGAAGAAACGAATGAGAAAAAAATGTAATTAAGTAAAAAAAGAGCTTTCAAGTGTAAATAGAGTTCGATATCCATACTCGTTGCCATGCTTAAGAGTGTCGTATATATATAGTTACTTACATTTGAATTATTTTTATTACAACATACTAATTTTCCATAATGTAAATATACTGCCTCCTATGACTTTCACAGGATAAAAGCATGGCCCATGTTTAAACATTATTTCCCAGCATGTATACAAATTAAATATAAAAGACCTAATATATCTTTAATAGATATAGTAAATACATATTTTAAAATAAAAACTTAGGTTTGCACTTGGTTTCAGACACTTATATGGAGTTAATATTAACTTTTTCCAGACCCAACTACATGATATAAGTAGGTCTATTATTACTTGTAAAATAGGGAAGCCTTCTTGCCTGTAATAACTTTCCTTTTCAATTTGTTATATGTGCTACTGTTGTGACTGCTTTTCGGGCATTTAAAAACAGTGGCTTAACTTGTGATAAAGTTGCGTGAGGCCATCCCTTGGTGAGTACGTAAAATTATCTAAAATGACCAATATAAAGCTTAATATTTAGTAAACGTATCTCTGTATCGAAAAAATGATCATGATATATTCCAATATTTTTGAAAAGCTTATGCAACGATACCGTATACAACGGAGTACAAGAAAAAAAAATCACCTTATCTTTGCATGTAGTAGAAATATTCTAAATAACTTCTTTTTAAGGTTTCACATGGATTTTAATTTGTTTCTAACTTTATAGGCATTATAATTAAGTATAACCCACCAAATTTCACTTTTATAGCACTAAAAATCTGTAAGTTGGTACAGTTGTGACATTTAAATGGACAGACAGACAAACGAACACAGCGAAACTATAAAGGTTTTTTAGTTTTACTCCAGAATCCTAAAAATTATATTCACATGTATAAGGAATTTACTTACGGCTTACATACAATCTTAGGAGTGACAACACTGGATAGTGCATGGAAACTTTAATCGAATTTGTAGCTTGATACTATGTTAAAAAAGATAACATCTAACAAAATATAACAAATATACACCTAATATAATATAACATTATGCAAGACTAAAAAGGAAGAAATGTTTTAAAACAGAATAACAAATTGTGAAAATAATATACGATATCACGGGTATAACCCATCGTATAGATAATTACTTATGCTGTATCCCTATAGATAATTTGTACAATTTTAATAATGTAAGTCAACGTGTAATTGAGTTCAAATCATCACTTGTTGTAGGTGTTGCTATATAAGAAAACATAGCCACAGTGGAAGGTCAGTAGTTGGTCTGAAGATTTGGCTTGAGGCTGAGGCTGTGCCAAGTACTGATTTTATTTTATAATATACGTGGAAGGATTTTGAACTGCCGCATACGTGTACAATATAATTTAACCTAAAAATTGAATCATTGGGTGCAGAAATGATTTTGTTAACGAGACTCTTGTCGTTTGGTTTGTTGATTTGGGCACTTTTTATTCTTAAAATTGGTAAGTTGCATTTTGCTTTATGTCTTTTTGAAACTTAATGGATATTTAAGAAACTATTACAGGAGGTAACTTAGTTATTAAAGTTAATCGTGGTGCATTACAATTTTCTGTTAATGTCATCATGTGTCTACGCAATGCTGTATTCACAAATATATGCAGCTTAAGTATTATACGGTAGATAACTAAAGAATTTTAACAACATAGATAAATTTAAAAGAATTAGTGACACTTGACATATAAATATTTTATCGTAATTTGCCTATAATTTAATAACAATAAATACTTGAAACCATATAATAGCCAATGTTGTTCATAAATGAAATGTTGTTCAATGAAAGTCAATGTTGTTCATAAAAGTTTTATTTAAAAATATAGGCATTTGAAAAAATTTAGGAGGTAAAGTTTGTTTCCTGTTTCAGCTGGGAATTTCCTGTTTCAATTTTTTTAAATTAGCTTAAAAAGCTTATCTCTCAGTACAAATATTACTACTGATTTTTTTGTTATATCTACGGTTTATTTAAAGAAACAAAAATGAATTTCCGTTACGATTTCATTACATAAATGCGACTTATTTTTATTATTAGCCTATGCAGAAATGTCTTAAACATATCGCACGGATTGACATTGGCAATGTCGAATATATGACCCCAGAAATGATAAAGGCGGTAAATGGCCATATTGCTCTTTGTTTTAACTTAAGAATTTGTAAATGGAGATGTGGCTCTGCGGATGAACAGTTTTTAATCTGGTCAATGTTGCCTAGTTTTTTAGCATGACATTTTGATGATGAAAAATGACAAAAAATATATATATTGGATACTTGCCAAACATGAGTTTTTTTCTTTGTGGACCAAGCAATCTTAGTTAGATGTCAAGAAGGCCATTTTTATTATACAAAAGTAAACAGGGTATCGAATAAGTATAGCCACATCCGATATCTTGTCTCACAGCTAATGTAAATTACAACTAAATTAATGAAGATTCATTGGTAATAAAAAATACTGAAACAATTTTAATAATTTTACCAAAATAACTACTTTTAAAATCGTTCGATAATATTTTATTAATCATTTTCAATTGTCGAATATATTTAAAATGGGGGAAAGATAACATTTAAAACATGGTAATTTTTCTCGGCTCATCATGTCTTTCGATGACTTGGACTCTGTACAATTCTAAGAAAACCATTAGCAAAATAACGTTCATAATGATAAATTATTTTGGAGTATTTTTATATAAGTATATTATTCTGCTAATAATTTAAAAATAACAGGAAAGTCCATTTTAATAACAAGTTAAGCACGAGAAGTACGGATATTGTCAGGTTTCCATACACAAATATAAGTTTAAACACATCCATGTAAATAACATTGCTATTAAACTATTAGAGTTGTTGATATTATTTTTTACCATGTAAATAAATTGAAATGATCGTAATTTTCTTAACGACTATGTAATCTATTTTAGTTATTAATTTCCTATCTGTAAAATTTCTATATAAATTTTTATGAGTACACACTATGAAATAAGCACTACGCAAATGGGTTGCTGAGAAAAACGGCTGTACAGATGTACAGATGAATTAAATTAGAGTGTTTAGTTTTTTAACCATGTATGGGTTTGAAAAAATCCAAAAAAGAAATTGTATGTGTGATCCTAACCGGGTTTCGTTTTTTCCCTATTGATATACCGAGTTCTAAAAATGCGATAATTTCAATTTCAAAATAATAGCTTCAGTATGATTTTCAGTTTTATTTACATTATTTTATAACATTAAATTATTATATAACAGTATGTCATCATAGAAAATCGAATTAAATACACTTTTATAATAAACAATTATCAGAACGAAATTTATACAATAATATAGAAAGTGGAGAGATAATAATTATAACGACAATTTCTGAACACAGATTTTATTTTTATCCGGAAATAATATAAATGTAAAAAATAATGATACATACTATAGAATGTCTAGCTGTTTTTATATTTATTTATAAACAATATTTAATTATTCCTCGTAAATTTATAAAAAAAATTAAGAACTTATTGCTATAAAGAGCAATTTTTATAACTATTTACGTTAAAATATATGTTAAAATATATGCTATTTTATGGAATAGATTGATAATTACCTATACTACACATAATAAAATAGTAAAAGAGGGAATTCTGTACATGGACAATATTTAAAAAAGCATGATTGATTTAGCATAAATAATGATAACACAAGCCAGAAAACCTGTTATCAAAAATTGATAGAAAGACATTCTATCTATCTGTATGTTAATTTGTTTGTCAATCACGCAAAACCTTCTAGACGGATTGGGCTAAAATTTGGTATGATAATAGTTCATACGCTCATGTATCTGGATGTTACAGAAAAAAAAATTCCTTCATTTGGGGAATTTTGCGATATCGATACTGCTAACGACATCTGCTAGCGTTTTTAGTAATAATAATGGTAATAACAATAATAGTGATGTAGTTTTGACAGTGAAATATTTTAGATTTGTGTCCTTTTTTTCTAATAAATTGGAAAATAATTATAATAATTTTTCAAGTTATTAGAAAGAAAGGATACAAGTCTCGAGCTTACGCATTGAGAATTCCGTACTTTCTTTCTATTGAATTACTTTATTTATGATAGTTATCACTAATTTGAATTTCTTAGCGCAATAATTTTTTTATTATACCTAGCATAATAAAATAGAGGGGATATATATGTTTTAGAATAATTCATGGGTCCTCTCGTAGAAAATATCTGTAAAACTATATTCACTATGCAAGGAATTTTAATTTTTTTCTAGCAATAAAAATATGTTATTTGCCTCATCCATGTTTGTTTCATCTGCTCCTGGACATTCCCACGGATGTGTGCTTTATTTCAGTTAGCGCACTAGCCTTGAATTTTCACTATAAAACAATTATAGCTCGGAAAATTGTACAAGTAACCAAAGTTTGATATAGTTTTTTGGAGAGAGATCTTCTTTTAAAAATTATGATTTTTAAGTTATTTATTTTGATCTAAATTTGTCTATGAAATAACATGCCTTTCCGTTCTTTGGTATATACGTATGTGTGTATATACGAGTATGTACGAAAGAGAACACTTTACAAGTCGAATTTCTTCATCGATTTTGGTGATTCTCTTTCTACCTATTGAAGATCGACTGAAACTGGTGACTAACATAGTAAAAGGCTATCGTTTTCACTATTATCTATTAAATAGTTTCATCTGATCTGTGAGGATCTTTGCGCTTTCTCCCTGCTGCCCATTGTTTTTAACTTTTGAACTCCTTAACATTTTTATTAGGAAAATTAAAAAAAAATTGTTTAGTACAAGTTTTAATTAGAATTTCCAAAGAAAATTTTCACAGTTAACTCATTGTTAACATGCATTTTCCGGCTTACATAATAGTGTTTTGTTTAAAAGTAGTAATCATAGATTATATACTAAATAGATGGTCAATTTCACTTTCCCATTTTCAAGTACTACGCTGCTATATTCCCCTATTGCCCAGTCTATTGAAGTTGAAGCGAGTGCCCATTTGCTGAGCACTCGCTGCAACTTCGTACTTTCGCTGCAACTCGTATTTTTGACAGGTGTACTTTTCTTACATTTTATATTATAAACTATGTACAATTGAAACAACAATTCTGGAATTAAAAAACTTTATTAGAAAAAAATTCGCCAGTTCGAGCGACATAACTAAAAACAACCAACAAAAAACTTAGTGACCGCATACAAACACATTGAATGAACGTTTCTATTTTACAAACTATCTGCCGCTTTCACATATCAAGATGAACTTAACTAGCTTCTATCATTAAAATAATATACTAATACTTTAAATTTTTTATTAAATAAATTGTTAACTCTCCTTTTACTGTTTACTGTATTATAACTCTAAGAGTTTTTAACAAATATCCGTTTATTTAACTCGACATTTACCTTTTTTGTAGAAGTAATTCATAACCTTTATAGTGAAAAATATCAATGTTCTATATCTTACAGTTTTATTCTATATATTAGTAACACAAAATTATTGCCCTTCGTACTATTTTGAATTAAACAATTAATCCATGAAATGAAAAAAAAATCACTATGGAAATTATACTTTACGAAGAGAAAAAATGCTGTTATCCTACACTTCAGTTTTACACTTCAGTTTTGTGGTACAAAATGTAAGAAAATGCTAAATCGAGGGGATAATTTCTATTTTTTAAACTATTTAAAAGAAATTGAAACTATGTACTGAATAAAAAAAATAAAACGGATACGGTTCTGGCGTAATTGTTGATTTAACAATCTAATCTAATACGTATTAAATCAATTATTTTGTTGAATACATTGAATACATTTTCAGCTGAACAAATCACTTGGATGCAGTAGCAACTTATTTTTATCTTTTAAATCAATATGCTCGTAGTTATATGTTAATATTATTACTAAAAATCTTATTTTCACAATCCTTTGTTTTAATTAGAAGCATACGCGCAATCTAATACACATGCAGTATTTGGTATAATTCAAAAAATTTGGCAAATTTTGGAAGCGAATGTAATATACCTATCAATGTTACAGCGAACAACTTTTGTAAGAACTTGTAATTCGGAGCTATTATTAAATATTGACAAACAACTTCGTATTTATTCTAGTTCTGATTCAATAATTATCTTTTAACAAATATTCTCTAAATTATTTAAACCTTCCAGTAAATTATAAAAAAAACATTTAATCTCTCTTCGTTCAATTTTCGTACCACTTTCTGTTTTGGTTGTTTTTTCCACCTTCAACTGCAAGTAAAAGAACAAATTATTTAACCAATAATGTACATATATAATATTGTAAATTTATAAATGGATTCTTTTTTGGTTTTTTATAATTTCTTCATCATAATTACATACTGTATAGAATGTTTTTTTCTTTAGAAATCAACGGGCTATCTATAAAACTTTAAGCTAACCGTCTAATGTAATTTATATAAAACTTTAAGCTAACCGTCTAATGTTTTTATCTGCCGTATCAATTATACGGGGCCCCCGAGCCACGGGGGTCCCCACCCATTCACAAATGAAAAAGAAACAATTTGTCTTTTTTTGCAACTTTTGAATATCAAAAGTTGGCACCACCCTACATCGGGTATTTATCGCGGGCTGCGGGATTTCCCCGTTTAAGGATAGCCCCGTTTAAGTAATCGATGTACATACGATGATAAACCACGGAGAGCAGTGTTTATTTATGAGTTTTATTTAATTGTGTATTACAATGCAATACAATACAAACAATTGTTGTTTTGGTTTAGTTGTATTAGTAGCGATTTGTAAAAAAAGAATGAGTGAAAGGAAAAGAGATTATCCCAGCGGAGCTACGAAAAGAAAAAGTAAACAGAAAAGGGAGGAGGTCATAAAAAAAGTACCCAAAATTTCATCATTTTTTGAGAAACCAGCTCCTGTTAGTGATTTAGATTGTAAAGGTATGTACCTACTACCCAACCTATTTGTCTTATCTGTATACCTGTAGCGAAGGGTGAATTTCGTTTTTAACCCACTTCCAAAAACGGAGGTTGTTCGAATTGGATAATAATTTGAGTATAATAAAATAATCCATTTAGGTTTCCAAGCACTGAATTTCGTACGTAAGTGTATGTTTATATACGGGGTGTACGGGACAGCTTTCCGAACTGATTAATAAATAATCGACTCTCCATACAAAATTGTCAGCTGACTCGAAGATTTTGTATGGAGGGGGGAGGCGAAAAATTTATTTCATTTCCGCAAAAAAAAAATTTTTGGTGGTCTGAAGCCATGGTTAAAGTTTTCGGAAACCTCTCCCTTACACCCAGTATTTGTATGTTTGTATATTTGTATGTTTTCTACGAATTTCTCGAAAAGATCGAAAAGCCATATCGACAACGATATTCATATCGAGATGATTCTTTTTGATTTAAGTGAGGCACAGTCCAACTTAGGAAACAGTTTTGGTTTCATGAAAATCGGTTCTGTGGTTTTAGAAATTAAGTAGTACTATGTACGTTTGTTTGCGATTATCTCAGGTTTAACTGAACTGAATTTGGATGTGATTTTCAGAAAAGTATTTGTTATAGGTACTTAAAAAGATTTTGATATACATAACACAAAGACTGTCCAATATAAATTTCATCACTGTTTGAAATTGGTTAATGGGTTTTTAAAATCGATTATTAGGGTTTCGTACCTCAAAACGAAAAAAACGGGAACTCTTCCTTACCTATTATCAGTCCGTATTGTAAATTACGTGTTCAAACGTGCGCGAGCTCGAGTTGTGTTCGTTTTGTATTGCTACGCGCTGCGTTCGGGTCGCACGCGGGTGAAACGCATGGGCTGCGCGCAGGTGATTTTGTACTAATACACGCACAACCCGCGTAGAGCCTGCGTACGTCTGAACACTCTCTAACTGTAACCTTACGTATAGTAATTTATTTAACATATATTTTTGAAATTTATGAAAACATTCGCTTTTATTTTTTGACAATTATATTTTCAGATTCTTCTGAAGCACATTCTACATCAGATATCCATCCCGAAATAGAAAAAACCCAAACACATTCTCTATCGGATGTCTATCAGGAAATAAAAGAAACTCAAGCACATTCATCGTCGGATGTCCGTCCGGCAATAGAAGAAACCCAAATCGACGATTCTGAGATATCTGAAGATTGTAATATAGTTTCATCAGATAGAGGAAATTTTGGTGACGGTCTAAATGAATGCGAACGAAAAATAGTTTTTAAATTAGGTCCATTTAAACCACAAGGACCGTTTCTAAAAGATTCAGAAAGTAACCGACTTTTTCGGCCTATTATTATTCATATTTCAATAAGGCAGGCATAAAAATTCCAAGACCATGGTTATGTTATCCTAATGTTTTAAACAAACCGTATTGCCACTTCTGTTGGTTATTAGCAGATCGTCGAAGCAAATTGTACTCCTCTGCATGGGTTAACGGTGTTTCCGTTAGAAGCAATTTTACGCAAACTATACTTGACCATGAAAACTCACAGCAGCATATTAATGCATCCCTATCTTATAATAATTGGTTACAAGGAAATACCATCGATACTTTATTGCAAACTGAAATCAATAGTAAAATTACAATCTGGAGAAATGTATTGCATCGTATAATTAATGTTATAATTACTTTAGCATCTTGTAATTTACCTTTAAGAGGTCATGATTCTGATTCTGGAAATTTTATGGCAATTTTAGGTTTGCTATCAAATTATGATGCAATTTTAAAAGAACTTCTTTTAAAACCGAAAGGCGAAATAAATTATTTAAGCCCTACTATTCAAAATGAAATTATTAATTTGCTTGGTACCGCAGTTAGGCACAACATTATCTCAGAAATTAAAAAACCTCCATTTCTGACAATAATTCTGGATACAACACAAGACTTGTCAAAAATTGATCAACTTTCTGTAGTTTTTCGATACATTTCGATTACAGAAAATGATGATAATGTGCCTAAAGAATTAAAAATCTGTGAATCCTTTTTGGGGTTTAAAGCAGTATCCGATTGCAGTTCTGAAGGACTTAAAACTGAAATTTTAAATACGATTCATGAATATGGAATTGATTTGACTAAATGTAGAGGACAGGGTTACGATGGAGCAAATGTTATGTCCGGTGTTTATGGAGGATTACAAACCCTAATAAAAGAGCATGCTCCGAATGCCGATCATGTTCATTGTGCTGCGCACGCATTAAATTTAGTTTTAAACGATGCTGCGAAACATGTCCGTGAAGTGTCCACTTTTTTCGATAATTTAGAAAAAATATATACTTTTTTTGGCAATAGTATAAAGCGCTGGGCAATGTTAAGTGAGGATTCATCTGAAAAATATTTAATTACCCTTAAAAAGGTATGTCCTACCAGATGGTCTTCAAGGAACGACGCTTTATTAGCGGTAAAGAAACATTATTTATTAATCATGAAAACTTTGCACCAACTAAATTTAATTTCGAATAAAAAAGATGAACGTGAAGAATGTAAAATTATAATTAACATTTTAGAGAGTTATGATTTCTTAGTGCTTGTCACATTTTTTTCATCACTATTTGAAATCATTAATCCTGTTTCTAAAGCTCTAGAGCATGAAATAATGACTTACAGAAAACTAGTATTTTGTTAAGTAATCTTTTGAATAGGCTGTGTGAATTGAGAAATCAAAATTCATTCAATATTTTGTTAAACGAGTCTAAAGATTTAGCAAAAGAGTGGGGGGTAACAACCGTTTTTAAAAACAAAAGGCAAAAGATAACGAAGCGTTTTTTTGATGAGTTATCAGAAGATGGGAGAATTTCAGACCCGGAATCCTATTTTAAAGTCAATGTATACTATTGCTGTTTAGATATCTTAATTTCTCAAACTAAACAAAGATATCAGAGCCTTTGCGACCAGAGTAGTTTGTTTGAAATATTACAACCGGAGAAACTCCTGTCTTCTTCAAACGAAGAGATATTAAACGCTACCGGAAAACTTTCGGCTAAATATAGTAAAGACATCTCAGTTAATCTTTGTGACCAATTAAAGGCTCTAAAAGCATGCTTAAAATCTGAAATTCAAAAAATCCATTCCATTAAGGAACTCATTGAGTTATTGCTGATAAAATTCAATAGTCTTGCATACAGTTTTCCGGAGGTAATAACAGCATGCTTTTTATTCTGGACCTTTCCAGTTACAACCGCGACTGCTGAAAGAAGTTTTTCGAAATTAAAACTGATAAAAAATTACCTAAGAACTTCGATGGGAAATGAGCGCCTGTCAGACCTGTCGCTATTGTCCATAGAGGCAGAAACTTTAGGAAAATTAAAGTCATCATTAGCTATAAATGATTTAATAAATCAGTTTGCCGAAAAAAGGCAAGGAGAGTCTATATTTAATTTTATTTCTTTGTAAAAATTATCTGTCTGTAAAATTACAATGAATAAATGTTTATTTTAATTTTATGCAAGTATTTTTTTTGTGAGAAATTTTTACCCTTCATAAGGGCCCCAAAAAATTTTTTATACGGGGCCCCGCCAAGGCACGCTACGCCACTGCAACAAATATAAGTTAAATATGGTAAAAATGAAACTTTTAACAACATATTGACTGAAGATAAGTCTGTTTATTCTACATAATATTTATTCTGTAGTCTAATTATTCTTTTTATTATATATTTATTGAAGGTAAGTTTATCTATTTATTCTGAACGTCTTTTTGCAATTTTGGCCGAATTTAAAAAACAAAACTGACAACCAGAATTAAACTGTGTTTTGTCACTGTGACATAATCATATTTGATTTAACAAATAAGACCGATTAAAAATAAAATTTCGTTCTACTTTTTGCAGATGCCTGTACAACGGCTGATGGTCGACGGGGACAGTGTATCTCACTCTTAGATTGTGGCCCGCTGTATCGAGCATTCGATCAGCAGCCTGTGCCAACTCCGGTCATTAGTTTCCTCAGGAAGTCCACTTGTGGATTTGTTGATAGTATAGTACTTCTTGTCTGTTGCCATGAAGACATAAATGTCAACGCCATTCAACCAAATGAGGTAACCGTATTTTACTAATACATAGTCGCCGTATTTTTGTGTACAACTCATGAAGGAAAAAATAAGTAAATATAATATTTTCATAAGTGACTAGGATGACTCATATTTATATTACGAATGCTGTATACCAAATACCATACACACACACACACACACACACATATATATATATATATATATATACATACATATAAATTGAGAACGATACATATCATGTATATGTATCGTCTCAGTTTTTTCCTAAAGTATGTGAAATATTTTTTTATTTTCTCGAATTGGTCACGATTTATAGATCACAGACCATAAAATACAACTAGGCATGGCATGCGCGCAATATATACGATCCACATATCATATATTGCTCCTTATGCTATGATGTATACTTTAGTCGCAAATCGCTTGCGATAAGTGGTAGAGCTCCATCGTTTCATTGGGTCCATTAGGGCCAAATTGGTCATTAGGGCCCAGGAAATCACTTTTGAGCCATAATTTCTGGTAAAAACAGAAGCCAGCAAAGAACGTAACCCATCACAGAATTTTCTACGATCGGGAGGTTATCTTCAATACATTTTGTCGCATTTTAGATAAAAACTTTCACAGCTGAATAAAACTACGCGATGTAGTATTATTACTACTTTATTTAAATTCTTTACCACTACCTAGGTTTTGTTGTATGACAACGTCTAGTTGAAAATATCTAAAAAATAATTCTATCTCAAAAACACGTGAACCATATGTTGTCATTTATTGTTTACCTCTACAGAATATAGACTATTTTAAGATTTGTTGAAAAAATATTAATTTTGCTATTGAGAAATAATGAATATATATGATACTAGCGTGACCCGTGCGAAGTCTTCGCATTATATCAATTTGCATGGTAGATTATAAATATTTACACATGAGAAAATGAACTCACAGCTGTCATATTAGTTACAACAGAGTGTTTAGAGTCAATTTAATAAATCAAAATTGATTGCAGGTATTCAATTCATTTCTAATTTTGCACACTGCTTATTACGTTTTTATTCCATTATGAAGCTCAGATGACAGATCAAACAAATATTTTACTAAAATTGACATATAGAGGCGCAAATATCAAAAGCATTGAGCTAAAGCGCCACTTTATTTATACGTGAGTGGATTTGAAATTAAACAAAAATGTTACCGACCGTCAATCATATTGACGTCGAGCCGTTAGATGGCAGCATTGCTGTTTTGTGTATATAATTTTAATAATTAATTAATTTGCAAAAATAATAGCAATAATAATTTTTTTAGTGGTGGATGCCGATAGAGCAAGCAATTATCTATAAAATGATATATAATTTATGTGGATTAGTTGTGAGGTTTTTTCTAAAAAGGGAGAGAAACATAGTAACCTTAGCGTATTAATATATATGATGATGATGATGATGATATTATATGTGTAAACTCACTATTGTCTTACTTTTATATATTTATTTCTGAATAATAGTAAAAATGTTAAGATTGTGAATGAAGATGCGACGAAAGAAAATTAATTTTAAATTCATTGCCTGGCAACAAATTTATTTTTTAACGTATATTTTAATTAGATTTGCCGTATCATAAGCTACAATGACAAGTGTGTCCATAAAAGGTAGGATTCTATTATTTTCAATATATACATAAATTGTTAATAAAACTGATTGAAATATTATAGTGGGGGCACAAAGGAATAAAGAATCAAAGATAATGTGTCGGAATAGAGTTTAAAGACAAAGAATACCCCAGTATGGTTTCATGGATATTACAAATTTCAATGTCAATTAATCAAGTTAATAAATTATTTCCTCATCGCCATTAGTAAATAAAATATCTGCGTAAAAAATAAAGCAATAATTAGTTTAAACGAACGAAAAAAAAAATTATTTAATAATGTTAAATTCTCTTTCAGCCTCGTCCAACCACATCGCCGCCCGAAACTTCACCAGGAGAATTCGGAAAAGCTAACGAACTTCCTTCATATCCCGATTGCGGAAACGACGTTTCCAACAGAATCTTTGGCGGAATCATCGCCGAACTTGATGAATATCCGTGGATGGTGATGATGGGTTATAGAAATGGTGAGTATATTAAACAAAGTGAATACGTTAGTTAATAAAATGAAATTTTGTTTAAAACATATTAAGTTCAATGAAATGTTTTGAAAGAAAAAAAATCACATACTAATTTATTGACATGAAACTTGTTTCTTTAAATACAAAGATTTTTTAAAAATATTTTTTTACAGTCAATTTTATCTTTAAGCACTATTTCTCTCACGAATATTCATAATAAATAAATGTTTTTTTTTGTGTTATATGGACCATTATTAAATTTCAGTTACTAAAAATATTATTTAAAAGCTCATATATAACTTTCACTCTCATAATTTTTTTCATAACGCGCATAAAAAAGTACAACTTTAAAAATGTAATAGTTATTAATAATATTAAAGTATTGAATAATATTTTACAGTACGGGAAGAAAAATGTGAAAAACATGATAGTAATTTTGAACTTAAATATTTGCGGAAAAGCTTCAAATTAAAAAAGAACTGTTTTTACTTTTCTCTTTAGGATATTGAAGTAAATTATCTTACTGCCATTTTATCACCTTCAGCTTTACAGTCTGTAATAAAAGGTTAATTACAACGAGAAAAATGAATAAATAATTTTGTGATTTAACGATCGGCAGCTAGTGGGGTACTGACTTTCGAATGCGGAGGTGTTCTCATCAACAATCGCTACGTCCTAACAGCAGCTCATTGCGTAGTCGGCGCTATCGTGCCCAAGTTTGGACCACCGTAAGTTCCCGATTTTCATAATTGTAATATGTAATTACTAAATTTTTTGAAGAATTGTGAAGAATACAAAATAATATTAAGTTATTAGAAACACAAAATCTAAATAAAATAAGAAATAAATTTGAAAAGTTACGTTCTTTAGTTCAGTTTGCTTAGTTTGCTTTCCTTTCGTTAATTAAGAAAAAGGAAACGAAATTGTACTCAGGAACTAAAAAAGTTTCTTGGATTATTTTAAACTAATTTTTAATTATAAATATTTTCAGTTAAAATGTCAATGACGCCACAAAAAAGATTCAGTATAGTTAAAGAAGTTCAATTCTAAAAGCATAAATGGAATGAAGAGATTTTGAAAATTATCATAGAAACTAATAAATAAATATTAGAAAATTTCAAGACTAATATTTTCCTTCTTTCCTGATAACTTGTTTTATAATCCATTCAATAAAAGTCCTTTAACTTATATAAAGTGTAGAGTTTAAAATTATTTTTCTTATTTTTTTATAATTATACACTATTTTATTTGTATACTGTTATGTTGTTGTTTTTATATTGTTTATATTCTGTTTTGTTGTTGTATAACTACGTTACTGCTTACATTATCTGATTGATTCCTTAAAGACGAAAATCGCACAGTACGAAGATAGAAAAAATTATTCAGGTAATATCTTAAAAAAAAACGAGGAAACATTTATCGGTATATATTTATAATGCTGATAATTATGATTAAATTATATTACAAAAATAGGTTGAATAGTCTTTTCACAGTTTATATTTTCGAATTAGTTTGAAACTCCGCTATAATACCTTCCACTGAACATCTAATATAGTTCAAAATTGAATAATATTCATGTGCAATGAAAAAAAATGTACTTAAATGTCTTTGATAGGAAAAATTATAGAACTTATTCTTAAGCCTACGAATTATTATTATTAGAGATGGATAAGATCTTCTGCGGAATGAAGCAGTGAAAAGAAACGTGGGCTATGAAATGTCGTTTGGTTTTATTAAGCAATTAGGATCGATTACCATCTTAAACCGTGTTAATCCATGAATCTTAATTCTAATTAGGTTGTCGATATTGAAAGCAAGCTGGCTTTAACGGTAACATGTACATTTTTTTTATAAAAATAAAAATGTTTATTTTTAAAGAAAAAAATATTCAAGGGCGTTTTACAAATTATTAAGAATAAAATATATCACCATAAATTAAAGAATTATGTGACAAAATTTATATAAAATCGAAGCGTAACAATAACAGGACAAAATTATTCAAATATAAACAAAATATAAACAAAATAATATAATTATAAACAGCCATCAAGGAAGAAGAAACCCTAAATATCTTGAATTACCATCACAATAGGATTTGGAATATTAATATCCACCAAATAAGCACATACCTTAAATCCAATGGGTTGAATAATATATATATATAAAACAGAATGAATAATTTCATTAATATCCTTTGCTTTTTGGTTTAATCAAGAAGATGGAAAAAAAGTCGTTAGTTTAAAAATCAGGAATTTTTTATTTGCTTCATAATTTTTAATTTTTTTTTAAATTTCGTAATGATTATAAAAAAATTATCAAAAATATTAATTTTTGCTAATTTTTTATTACAAAAAAGTAACTCAATAAGGCATAACACTCACGAATTTTGGAAAAAGAAGAGTGTAAAATAACTGATATTTTCCTTGCTACAAAATGTGTAAAATTATGAATATCATTACATTTCTTTAACCCATTCATAGTAAAGGTTTTATTTTTTTAAATTTTCACAGTGGAAAAGTTAAAATTGTCAAATATTTATCTATTGATACTGGCCCTGGCAAGGTTTATCTGAAATTATGCAAATCACATAATAACCTTATCGAAACCTGTGGCAATTTCAAAATTATACTACGCTCTCGGCTCGTCATTGTTTTAGAATATGATTCAAAATATATAAAATGTAACTTAGAAACAAAATACTGAAGCAAACAAAAAATAAAAATTTAACTTAGAAATAAGCATTTTTGCAATTATTAAGGCTCCGATAACTTGATTACTTGTCCAGAATAATAGCTCGAGTAGGCGAGTATGACACAAACACTCCTGTGGATTGCGATGGAGATGGTTTTTGCGCACCACCGCACCAAGATGTCGGAGTAGAACAGACTATAGCTCATGTAGGCTTCACAGATGCTAAGATTAACAGAGAGGATGACATCGCCCTGATTCGTTTGTCAAGGAACGTCGCTTTCTCCAGTAAGTGATATTTTAGAATTTTAAATTATTAGCTCAAATTCTAATGATTTATCTCAAAAAATCTGTTACATTTTTCTTCGTTAATTGAGAAAATTAAAATGAAATTGTGAGTGTATAAATAAGGAACTGAAAAAATTCTTGGATTAATTTTAATTATAAATATTGTTAGTTAAAATGTCCACGTTTATTCTTACAATTATTTATAACAAGCCATTTATTAAATCAACCAATTTAATTTTTGACAATTAAACGAAACTCACGTAGTTTCGTTTAGTATTATTTCTGTAATACTAAACGAAACTACGTAGTATTATTTACGATGTAGTATTATTTCCAAAACAATCTTTACAGATTGCCCACCCGAGATGTTGTTATACAGCGAAAGCTACGTTATGGTTAAGAATTTAAATAAGTAGAAATGATACCACATCACGTAGTTTAATTTAGTTGTGAAAAATTAAATTGTAATGAATTTCTACAAAATTAACGCCAAATATATTCAATAAATTAACCAAAACAACTTTAGTTATGTTTACTCAAACATTTATTTTAGTATCTAAATACTCAATTATTCTCAATTAAATGAAACTACGTGATGTAGTATTATTTCTACTTTCTTTAAGTTCTTTACCACGTCCTAGGTTTCGTTGTATTACAACATCTTCAGGTGGGCTATTAGCAAAGATCTTTTAACAATCTTTGCTAATAGCCCACCTGAAGATGTGAATAACTTAAAGAAATTAGAAATAATGCCACATCACGTAGTTTCTTTTAATTGATAATAATTAATTTCTACAAAATTAACGCCAAATATATTCAATATCTAAATACTATTAATTAAAATATCGCCCATATTGATTACTTTAATTTCTTGTTTTAATTCATTTTGGAGAGCAATAAAAACAATTTTATTTTTATTTAAGTCAAATACCATATTTATTGAGATGAAAGAAGGATAGACATTAATATTTAAAGTTTTAAGAATTTTAATATCCGTTATTGTTTAGTAGCTCGCCAACTTTGAACACAAAAACAAACAAATTAATAACAAGGATTTCTCATAAAGACTATTTTTAATATCACAAATTACCGCTAAGCCAAAAGTAAGGCAGTACTCTAATATATCCCGTACATATATGTAAGTACACATTGATATTAACCATTTCCATTACGGAGCTCAACATCTGTACCGATTCCAACAAATGAGGTATTGTTGGATATGTATTAACACTGTGGTTTATACAGGTATTTATGGAAATAGCAACATATTAGCTACCTAGAAACAGGTTTTAAAAATTTTTTTAAACCCTTGCAATATGGGCATGGACTTTGCGTTTAATATGAATATAAATATGTGGATAATGGTTGGCACATTATGTTGCTCTGAATCGTGTATTTCACTTGGATATTTTACAAAATTATCTAAAAATGATATAGTCACGATGGGTACCGACATTGTTTTCAAAACTTCTCCGCTATTATTTTTTTCCTATCAAGATACATAGCATATTTTTAAATGTTACTTACTCTTTAAAACGAAAAATTTAGAAATATGACATAGCAAGGTATAATATAAAATTATGGTATTTTTCAAGAAATGCTTTTGATATTTTAAAGGTCTATGAGGTCACAATAATTCATTAATTATGAATAATAGTGGTTAAACTAAGTACTTTCTTTATATTTTTCTACATTTCACTTTTTTAATTAATTCTTTAAATTTGTTACACCAAATAGTAATTAGCCTTCTTTATTTACAGGGTTCATCAAAGCTATCTGCCTTCCCACCGAGCCTACGAATTTGGAAGCCGAAGATCGCGTCGTGGTCGCTGGTTGGGGGAGAACTCTAAAAGGTATTTAAAATAAATTGTGAAGTATTAAGAATTTGTTAGACTTAAATAGAGCAAGATATAATAAATTTGTGATGAATAGATAATTATGTATAACAAAGAATCTAGAAAATAATATAGTGAAATATATGTAGAAAGTACTCTAAACTAGAGTATGAGAGTACACGAATATTCAGTAGACTTTTTTTACGTCATGATTTACTGTAATTGAAGAGAAAGTTAAAATTTATATACAAATCGTATATTCGGTATCTTTCATGTACAAAATAATTACCTAGCTCCAGTTATACAGATAACATCGTTAACGCTAACAAATCGTCAAATGTTGTCTAGCTTAACCATATTGAATTATAAATATTTATATAAAAATATATAATTATGTATCACAAAAAAGTATTAGACAGTACTCTAAACTAAAGTATGAGAGAGTACACGAATATCCGGTAAACTTTTCATACGATATGATTTACTGTAATTGGAGAGAAAGTTAAAATTTACCTTCGAGGGCTCAATTTAACATATTTTTAACTTACTTTCATATAACTTATTTTTCCTTACCGTAACTATAATAACTAATCTCCAATAACGTGCAATTCTTCATAATTCTTGCTAATACTTCAGTCAGTTTTACAAAAAATAAGTAAACATGACTCTGTTAATAATAATCAACTAGCGTGACCCGTGCGAAGTCTTCGCATTATTTATTCCATTATGAAGCTCAGATGACAGATCAAACAAATATTTTACTAAAATTGACATATAGAGGCGCAAGTATCAAAAGCATTGAGCTAAAGGGCCACTTTATTTATACGTGAGTGGATTTGAAATTAAACAAAAATTTTACCGACCGTCAATCATATTGACGTTGAGCCGTTAGATGGCAGCATTGCTGTTTTGTGTATATAATTTTAATAATTAATTAACTTGCAAAAACAATAGCAATAATAATTTTTTTAGTTGTGGATGCCGGTAGAGCAAGCAATTATCTATAAAATGATATATAATTTATGTGGATTAGTTGTGAGGTTTTTTCTCAAAAGGGAGTGTAACATCTTAACCTTAGCGTATTAATATATATGATGATGATGATGATTCGATTGTACATTTCTTATCGCTTAATCGATCATTGTATGATGGTGTAATATAAATGTATAATATTGAAATAAGTTATATAAAGCGTTTGAATTAGTTCGATCCGTATAGCATTTTTTTCTAAATTTGTAATAACATTATTACAAAGTGTAGGTTAATCCACAAATATCTTTCAACTTTAGGTTTCTTTTATATACAAAATAATTACCTAGCTCCAGTTATACAGATAATATCGCGAAGTTTTGTCTCGTGTAACCGTATTTGGTTATAAGTATTTATGCCTAAAGAATTACGTCCTATAGCTAAGTATAATATACGCAGTATAAAGTTTGTTTATATTTAAACCATGAAATGAAACTAAAATCGAAAAATTGTTTTTATTCTTACAGACAAGAAGAGTAACGTTAAACTAAAACTCAACCTTTCTATTTTCGATAAGAGCCAATGCACAACAAAATATTCAAACCACAAGGCTTACTTGACTGATAAGCAGCTGTGCGCTGGTGGAAAAGACCTCCAGGATACGTGTTCCGGAGACAGCGGTGGACCACTGATGAGAAAGAACGGTGCAAGCTGGGAAACTGTCGCTGTCGTGTCCTTTGGATACGGATGCGGTAGGGATGGCTGGCCAGGTGTATATACAGATCTCTATAAATATTTGCCCTGGATCAAGGAGAATTTGCGACCATAAATCAAGCAAAACTATTTAATTGCTCAAGGTCTTGCTTTTGTACATTGTCGAGATCTAACTTGTGTAATACCAGTGTCATAAATTTGTAAACATAAGCTTTAGAATAAACTTTTCTGATGTATTTCATTTTTTTTTTCGTTATGAACAAAATAAAATAATATGTGAATACATCCTCATATTTTTTACTATTACTGTCACTGCCTATCATTAAAGTCACTTAGAGCTTTTCATTGAAGGGTGATTTATAGTTCCGTGATCACAACTAGTAAATAACAGTAAAGACATTGAACATTTTAAAATAACAATAAACGAGTAGTTAAGAATATTTCAGTGTATTTCTAGATTTTAATAAAATAAATGATTGAGCTAGGCTTTCTTCTCAAAGTTGATATAGCTGTATCTTGGTTTTTAACTTAAAACATGACCAAAATCAATGAAATTTTTGTAAACTGATTAATTTTTAGACGTCATAGGATGATTATCCATATCAAAAATATTTTTATTATTTTCCCGAATAGAAACCATTGACAAAACCCACTAATATAACCTACCGCTTTTTGAACGGTTTCTGAAATATTATAGAAACTTCGTTAACTCCTTTTTAGGTTTCAGTAGCATAGCGTTTAATCTCCTTTAATCTTCTGTTTGGTTAGCAAATGATTTTGCGCGAATAAATAAACATAAAATTTCACAAAGAGAACTCACAGTGCTTTTGCTTCATGAATTCGGTTCAGTACAATAGCAAGCAAAGCAACATATGACTCGTGAAAAGGTGTTCTCCAATACAAGACTTTCCAATAATAGTCATTAGTTTCAAAGGTTATAAGACCTGTACAGAAGAAATATTTACACTGTTATTAATAAAGTGTGGTCTCTCTTTTTTAACGACTCAAAACTCGTTTCTAATGCTTCATTTGTGACCATGACTTCAAAACTAATATGTTAATATGAAAATATCGTCTTTAGGTTAGAGTGTGATTTTATATATCGATGTTATACACGTGTTATTGAATCAGATTTAATTTGTGATTAAATTTGCTTTTATTTTACATTATTTTGTTCTTACCACATTTGAAATGAGTCATAAATATTTTCTTGAAAATTGTATTCAATATTGTAAATCTATGAATTAAGATGTGATTTTTTCCTCATAATTATTACCGTAGACCTAATATGAAAAAAAAATGTTTAATTAGGAATTATTTTTGAACAAATCTGGAAGGCAAACAGAGATAACCGAGAAATTATTTTTGGTTCAATACTTGTTATTTTATTAATGGTAGCGTGACCCGTGCGAAGTCTTCGCATTATTTATTCCATTATGAAGCTCAGATGACAGATCAAACAAATATTTTACTAAAATTGACATATAGAGGCGCAAGTATCAAAAGCATTGAGCTAAAGCGCCACTTTATTTATACGTGAGTGGATTTGAAATTAAACAAAAATTTTACCGACCGTCAATCATATTGACGTTGAGCCGTTAGATGGCAGCATTGCTGTTTTGTGTATATCATTTTAATAATTAATTAATTTGCAAAAATAATAGCAATAATAAATTTTTTAGTTGTGGATGCTGGTAGAGCAAGCAATTATCTATAAAATGATATATAATTTATGTGGATTAGTTGGGAGGTTTTTTTTAAAAAGGGAGAGTAACATCTTAACCTTAGCGTATTAATATATATGTTGATGATGTTTATGTGATTATTCTCATTACAATATCTGTTTCTCTATTATTATATTAAAACATCTTAAGTCATTGACGAAAGTTTCATTTACAATCAATCTCTCAATGTTAATGTTGTGCATCAGAATATTCTACAAGATTTGTGTCTATGATATTCTCTCAATATAATTATAGCGAACAGTTTGAATGATAGACTGGTAACTTTTACCGTAATTAAAAATTTACGATTAGTCAAACGAGTTAATAACTTATGGACGCTTTGGCTTTTAACATCGATAACCTGTTAAGTATTCAAATGTTTTTTACATTAATCCATTAGTCCCTAACACTATAAACGAAATATATTTAGTTTATGTTGATACGTACTAATCGACTAAATGTGATTTACTTAATCTATTATTGTTATAAGTAATCGAGTCAAATTCAAATTTGGCTCACACACCGATGGTTCTGTATCTACATTGAATACATAGATTTGGCGATTAAAGGATTTCAATAGGTAAAGGTAATTATAGTGATGAGTATATATAATATATTTAATTAATTAATAAAAAATCTGATAATAATTCTGCTCCTTGACAATTGCAGTCGAGAATATTATTTTAATTGTTGTTTTTTTGTTGAACACTGATTATTGCAATCTGCAATGTGCCTAAAAAATACCTAGTTTTCAAAACTTTGGGATTTCTAGTAAACCGCACATGCACATAGAGTAATTCTAATGTTTGTATGACATTCCAGATATTAGCATTACTATAATTTTTTCTCTTGATCCTTTTATTTAGATATTGTTTTTATACGACATGTGGATTTAACCGTTTGACATTGAACCAAAACCCAGCCAGTACTATCAGTCATAAATATTTTACGACAGTAATATAAACATTTACGCAAAGAATACAGAATTTTTTTCAAACAAATCAAATAGCATATTGACATACACAAAAGACCATGTGCAATGTTTATGTTATTGACTTTTGCTTAGCTCGAGGTCGCAATAAAAAAAAACTATTTAAATAATACATTCACATCACACAATGATACATCCATAAATATTTTGAAATAGTAAAATAAACAATTACGCAAAGAATAAAGAATTGTTTTTTTTAACAAAATTAAATACACAAAACACCACGCGCAATATTTATGTTACTGACCTTTGATCAGTGCGAGGTCGCAATTTAATCAAATTTTTGTTTTCAAAAAAATTACACATTCACAACTCAAAGTTTTATTCGAATAAATAAATCCAAACATGTTGTTCGTTTTTATGGGGACTAGTAGCGTATTATATCGTATAGCGTATATCCTTTATCGTATGAGTGATAAAGGAATTAGATTCATTTCACTATTTGCTTGTAATTAAAAAATTAAATAACTTGAAGATGTTTATGTGGCAACGGATACTGGCCTAGCAAATTCTCGGTGAAAATAAATCTTGTTTGAAATTACAAATCAATTAAAACTATTTCTGTTACTAAACTATTACATTTTGTTGATTTATGGTTGAGAAACATCATTTAATTTTTGTGGATTTATTTAAGGTCACATTGTAAACTTTCTACTGTAGAAGTAGAAGAAAGAAAATAGTTTTAAAGTATAAGTTATTTAAATATTAAACTATTGATATTTAATATTACTTTAAAAGAAATATTAATACAGTATATATGAATTTGATTTTAATTGTTCCTATGTTTCTTTTAAGTGCTACAATCGGTAGTCTATTTAAATGTTTGTTAACATTTCGTACATATCCTGCTGACTAGACGATCGGTCTCAGTGAACTTAACAGCGATTTCTGCAACATAGCCACTACTTGATTGAAATCATTTCGAGATTGAAATCATCGACCAAATTTATTCAAACATTTTTTGCAACTATATCTATTTCAAAGGGTAATTTTGACAACTAAAAATAATATTGTCGACGATATGAACTTTAATATTCAAAAGAAAATTTCCGATGAAATGAGAATATACAAATCGTTGGAAAAGATGGTAAACGTTGCAGAAAGTGTCAACTTTCATACATAATTTTTAAACTCTTTGCAAGTACCAGGAACGCCATTATCTTGCCTTCTACTGAAAATTGGATCGATCTTAATGGAACACGGATGATCATCAAACAGGTATCGAATAACATCACCGAAGTCTTACTTATAACTGGAAAGGATAAAATACACACAGTATTTATCCCCAGAATACCACTGATCTCTACTAAACTGCCATTCCAATTTAAAGGAATCAATCAAATTGGCCTATATTTTTACAATTAACAAAGCGCAAAGTCAAATTTTAAAACATTACGGCATCAACCTCAAAGAATCCCGCTTTTCTCACGGTCGATTCACGAAAAATTTGTACATATGTACCCTGGATAACAAAATGAAAAATGTTCTTTATAAACAATATTTTAAATAGTTAGAATATATTTTCGTTCAATTTCTTTTTAATTGTTGTGTTTTAAAGTTTCTCTTTAATCCAACTACCACACAATCTCATATTAACTCCCTGAGCGTACCCCAGCTAGTTGTTAATAAATTTTAGTTCCAATGATTTACCAGGTAGTTTACAATAACGTTGTAATTATTGTTTTCGTTTCGTTATTGTAATTATTTATAAATATTACAGGATTAGTAGAAAATTCACGAATATTTGTGAGCTTTTAAATTTGTGACCCAGAATTACTCGTTTTAAGGTTTATGAGTTTTCAATTTGATTTACGTGAAATTTTGTGTTAAATAAAATTAAACTGAAAGTAGAAAGTTGCAGAAGTATAAGTAAATAATAAGAAAATAAAATAAATTGTATAATTTAGAAAATTAAAAATAATACATTTAAAATGACCTGTGTAAACTTAAGGTTCTGTAAAAATAGATTTCTTAAAAATGAATAAAAATGTAGTATAAAACAATCTGGTGTGATTACGTTCATTGGTCTGAAATTTTTATCTGGTTTTCAATAAATTGCTTAGTTTTTCCTTTTATGTATTTTAGAAAAATATTTCAAGGAAATAAGTTGTCATCTGGAGAAAACAGCTGCTGACTATATATTACTTTAGTACTGTTATTTTTATGATTAAGAGTCCAAGATAATTTTTCGTTTAAAACGTAATCCAGTTTAAAACTATTAAAGAAATTATTTTTCAATATAACGTCGTAAACCGTAAAAAATAAATAAATGCAATCTACATTAGCCTATTTATTTGAACCCATGAAAATTCAATGCAAAGCTCCGTAATTATATAATTAATTTTCCTAGCTCAATTGCAAGTCTGAGCTAGGAAAATTAATTATATGTTCGAATGGATTTAACCGATACCGATCATAGAAAACATATCGGATAAAAAATATAAACATATCGGACATACGAGTAATATATTTGATATAATATTCGTACCGTCTGTTGATGTGTTTATTACTTTTTATTACAGAATAAAGATTATAGTATTGAGCCTATATATACTCGTGTATATATATATATATATATATATATATATATATATCGTTTCTGGATGTATATTGCAGATATTTATTAGGTTAAAATAATCAAAAAAGCTTTAAACAGTAAGATCTTTCTATTAATCCTGGAGTCAGTAACGCACTTTTTTCTTTATATCTAGGAAGCCTCGATGCGGTACAAGCACTTAGTTAGAAATTTAAAAATAAAGTAATAATAACCCAAAGATCAGCGAGTTCTCAAGTAACGTACTGACCATGCCATACCACATATTGCTTTTTCTGAAAAATTGCTGACCAGTCGTATTCCAGTACCGAGTTATTCGGCGGCGGTTTTATTATGACGATTGCAGACCAAGGAGCCCCTCGATGAGATAGTGGTGTGTTAATCGCGGCACATCACATGTCACTTTTCAACTTGGCGCCTCTGTACGCGGGTGACAAAAACAATGAGTGTACGTTGTTTTTATCAACTAGTGAAGTTGAAGAAAACGAAACACAGTATAATCCGCGAAATTAAAGGAGGGAAGCTGGAAATGTGCATAGACCTTTGTTTTGATGTTCTAAAGATGGGTTGAAAAGATTCATAAGATGACGTATCCGCTAGTCAAGATTTCACAGGTGACGAAGATTGTTTCGTTTTAGTTTCAACAATTTTTGTTAAGCAACGAATTCTCTACAAATTTTGGATTAAGCTTCTTTTGTATGATTAACTGCTATTGCGATATAGAATTGGGGAGAATCTACATCTATATAAAAGATAACGCCATGTAAACATCGGGGTCAAATGCATAATGCACTTTACAGATTTAATTCTATAATAAAAATATTACCATTATCGTTAATGAAATTAAAAATAATGGTTTATTAAGAGAAAATATTTATAAATAATATAACATGCAAGGCTTTATTGTTTTGTTAAAACCCCCACATTTACTAATAAAGTATTTAAATAATTTAATTTCAATGACTTTAAATTTATGTAATATAATTTTGTGTATTATTTATAAATATTTTTAAAAATAAATAAAATTATCAGGTTGACAATGATATTCTCCTAATAAAACTAATGGATATAGCATTTTCCTATAAACATTCGTTCACCATTCTCGCTGGCTTAATTTTGCTTAGCGTGGTATTGGGCATGTTGCTTTACATCTACTTCCCTTGTTCGGTTAGCGGTTTTAGAATCAGTCAGATCACGGATTATTTGAATATTTCATTGCACGGCTCATTGTTTTCATTACGTTTAATTACTTGTTTAATTAATTGTTGTTTAATTAATTAATTATTTAATTAATTAATTGTTGTTTAATTAATTAATTATTTAATTTTAATTAATTAATTATTATTTAATTTTAATTAATTAATTATTTAATTAATTAATGGTTGTTCGGTTCCCGGTTTTAGAGTCAAGATTTTTTTATCGATTATTTGAATATTTCACTGCAATATTTCATTGTTTTCATTACGTTTAATTAATTTTTTTTGCATTAATTGTATTTTAATATTACTTTTATATACTCTCATGATATTTAATTGTTTTGTTTTTCATTAGCAATAAACTCCAATTTGAGCAACGATTTCACTAAAGAAGTAATTTAATTAAACTTTAAATTATAGAAATTACATTTCTTGTTAAAAATATGGCTAGAAATTAAATTATGCAATCGCATCAAGAAAAGATTATTTATGCATCATGATATTTTTTGTCATAACTGAATATTTAGTATGTAAAAAATATTAGTTTTTGCACCATTTAAAAAGAAATAGTCATTTAAAAAGAGTAGTGTCTTTCATAATTTCTAAGAGTTAATACATTTAATATAACGTTATGGCAATGGCAAAAGTATTTTTAAATTTAAGGTTCGCTGTAACAAATTGTTCGTTATTATCCTTCTTTTGAAAAGGAATCCAGGACAATATCTATAATACTTGCAATTTATACCTCCCCTCTGCTTATTCTCTTCTTTTTCTCTTCTCTCTCTTTCTCTCTATTTCTTTCCCGCTCTTTGGAATGAACTGGCTCGAAAACTTCTTATTTATGCCAAATTAATATGGAGAGTGGAGTGGAGTAATAGAATGTTCGTAAAGAAGGAGTAATTGAATCCGCCTAATAAATAGCATTTTTCCTGTGCTTTTCCTTATTTCTGTTTGCGTTCTTTTCGAGCTGAAATTGTTTATGGACTTTACCGTGTTATCGCAAGGATAAAATATGCGCTGTGCATCACGTAGACTGATATACTACTGCAGTCAGGATAATGCTATTTCCGTATGGCTAATTCCTACGAAAAATCACTCTTATGAAAGTTTGACACCAAATTTACTCTGCTTTATAAATATTCTATAACATAAAATTAAAAGAGGAAATGCGTTTAATGCGATTAGTCGGAAATTAATCGGAAATAGAAATTAATCATAAAATCGTAAAAATAAATATAAATTAATCGAAAACCAATTAAATTCTAAGAATATTAATAGGTGTTTTATATCGTTAACATTGTTTGAACCACAAAAAGACTATTGGAAGGACGAATGTCTCATCTTTAGGTAAATAAAAATAATAAACCTTATGCATGTAATTCGTACTCGTAATGAAACAATTCCATTTCTAATATTTCTGAGATTTTTTCAAACATTTCAAATTTTTTTATTAGTAAGTCCGAAAAGGAATCGACAGAAGAGTGATAGTCTCCACGGATCGGAAAACGTATTAAAATTCTATTAGGCAGTATGGTATTATTATAACAAATTATCGATTATTGTTTATAAATTAATATTGTAAATGAAATAAACTAAAATAATAAAGGTCATCATGATAAAGGATAATACAATTACGTATTGTAATTAGTAATAATTATGTAAAACAAAAGAGGTATCAGGCTGCATACATTTGAATTAATTAATGGCATTTATATATATATTTCATAGTTTATTGTTTACGTGGATAAAATGTTACAGTGCGATTACAGTACGCTTCATCTTATCTATAACTAGGTATTGGTAATTTTTTTATTCACCATAAATTCCTATGAAAACCCAATGAATGTGCATTTTACAGTTTTTTATCGGAAATGAGTATCGCTTGGTCCTTTTGGGAACAAATCTACGAGAGTCATAAATACAATTTGCCCTCCGAAATCCGCTACATGCGTGCGTATAACATTGCGTCATACTTCACGCCCATTTTTGCGGGTTTATTCCATTATTCATATCTTCCTAATAACATCATGATGATATTGTTTGTGTAGGTTTAATCGTAATATATTCATTAGTTTTAGTTATATTATTATAATTCAACCGTTATAATTAATGAGTTCCCCGAAATCCTTTACAGTTTTATTGGAATTATACAGTTTTCATTGGAAATGAGTATCGTTTGGTCATTTTGGGAACAAATCTGCGAGAGTCATATATAAAATTTGGCCTCAGAAAACCGCTACATTCGTACGTGTAATATGGTGTCATGCTTTACGCTCATTTTTGTAGGTTTATTCCATTATTCATATCTTTCTATTGACATCATGATAATATTATTTGTGCAGGTTTAATAAAATCTATTGAGTAGTTTTAGTAATTATAATTCAACCGTTATTGTTAATGAGTTCCTCGAAATCCTCCTGATAAAAATCCCTTCAGTTTTCCAAGAAAGCTCTGCTCGTTAATTGTTGAGCATATACCTCTGTATTTCATAAAATATACACATTAGAGTCACATTTAGGTAATTTTTTTTTCTAAATTTTAATAAAAAATTTAAAATCAACAATATAAATGCTATTTATTTATTTGAGTGAATGTGATTTTAAGTTTCTACTATTGTTTGTGTTTATTATAAATTTCTTCAACTGCTTGCCAGCAGTTAGCACGCTAATTTTATAACAAGTTATGTTTCGAACACGCTTTCCCTCTACATTTCTAAGACTTTTATATCTGTAAATTGATATATGGGGCTCAATACAACTATGCTAAACACAAGAATAAAATGTTTACTGTTTTGTAAAGATTAAAATCCACTGTTAAAGCCATCTAACTGACCTTTACTTTAAAGGAGAAACCTGAAGGTATCTAATATATATTCGTTTCATTATTGAAAGAAACATTAAAGTAGTAATATTTTTGAATTTGAAATATACGACAAAAATTTCTTACTTAAAGTTTTTTAATAAAATATAGTAGAACTTTTGGGCTTACAAATATATGAAGAGGATATACCGCTCGTTATAATCATTAGCTGTAATCCTCAGTGTTGAAAGAAAGTATCGCTTAATGACCCGAACAAAACACCCTGAATAATATTGAAAAATAAGGTGGAGTTTCATCCAAATCTAAAAACTTAGTCACACTTTTTAGTCGATCTTATTTATATATATTTATTGACCTATTTTTTTCTATAATTATAAAAAAAAATATGTCAATATATGATACGAGTTTTTTTTTAATGAACCAATAATGAGTTAGAAGTAGGTGAGAAATATACTAATAGATGAAGTAAAACCCTCAGCTAAGTTAATTTAATTTTAATGTATATATATTGATGAAAATAAAATGTAATTCTTAAAACTATGCACTCCGTGTTAGACAGTGAACTTGCTCAACCAATACAGAAGGGAGCCGAGTTTACCCGTAAGAATGAAAAAATGGGTTTATGAAAACTGTAATGTTATAACAGTTTAAATTAAAATTTCTTATTTATTTATATCTAAAAAAATAAGGTTATTTGAAACTTAAAAAGGGCGTACCACTTTTTAGGCGCAAAAGTGGATCACTTGGCCGATACCAAAGGGAGCCGAGCTTACCTGATTCAGAGTCACCGACTCGAGCGCGACGGTTCAGTTTCGTTCACTGCTCAAAAAAAGTACGCCTAACGAAATTGTCGTTTGAAACGTTGGAAAATATTTCAATAAAATTCATTGAAAAGTAAACATCACGTACTTAGTACTATAAGATGATGTCTTTATGTTTAATTGTTAAAAGGCACAAATTTAAGAAAGAACAAAATACCAATCTACTTATTTATTGAACTGCTGTTCTGGATTCATAACCGTAAGGATTTCACCATTTTCCTTTGCTGTAAGGATTCGCAAATGATTTATTCATACGGTTTATACTAATTATTTAGACCTATTCTGGTAACTGTTAACTAAACCCATAATAGTCAGCTGGTCAAAATATTCATTAACATGTAGAGCCAATGTATATTTATGAAACTTTAAATTATTTCTTGCCGTGTTTAGATAATTTTATTTTGGGTATCTTCTGTTACTAAAATCAGCTTAATGGTATTTAAAGTGTATCGGCACTCGTAGTGTCAGTTACTTGACATGATCTTACTAAAACCAGATATCTCAACTTTGCATTAAATTTTACGTGTACATTATTAGTTTTTCTGAGCAACTTGCAATAAAATCGATATTCACAAAGTCAATTTGATCTACACATATTCGTTTTATATATTATTAATTAATTTATGTATTGAATATATTTGGCGTTAATTTTGTAGAAATTCATTATTCACAATGAAATAAAACTACTGTAGTATTATTTCTACTTTCTTTAAATTCTTTACCACGACCTAGGTTTCATCTCTATTACAACATCTTCAGGTGGGCTGTTAGCAAAGATCTTTGCTAATAGACCACTTGAAGATGTTAGTAATAAAGAACTTAATAAAAATAGAAATAACACTATGTCACGTAGTTTGATTTAATTGTAATTTATGTATATTTCCATTCAATAAGAAGAGCTCCGTTACAAAAGAGACTAAAAGCACAAAATAGACAAAAGAGTGAAATTACAAAGCCATGGTAATTAAATAAAATATATTTTATCCATATTATTTAAAATAATTCCTAATAAAACTTGTAGTATATAAGAAATACCCCCTCTACTTTGATTAATAACACCTATAAATAGCTCTGTCTTAAGCATATATTTTTATTTATCGACACTCGTCCAAGCATTAAGAAAAATATGTTATTTTATTTATATTTTTAGGGTACCGTACCCCAAAAGGAAAAAAGGAACCTTCATAGGACCATTTCATTGTCTATATGTCGGTCTGTAAAGACCCTTTTTATCAGAAAGTCGTGGAGGTTTCTAATTGAAATTAATATTAAATACTTACGTCTACTAAGTCAACATAATCAAGAAGAACTCTGAAAGTATATCCATTTATACCTCATATTTTGACACTCGCAAATAAATCAAATCAAGAAATTGAGCACATAATAAGGTCTCAGAGCATAAGTAAAGAAAAAAATGTATAGTTATATCATATAATATACATATAATTTTTTTTTAATATGAGCCTTTGAGTAAGCAAAATATATTCGTACTAAAAAATTAAAATTTTGTAAATAGTTTAATAGAAATTTTATGAATCATTAAAAGTTTACGAAGGCCTAAACGTGTACGAATCCCTTGTCGTGAAAGTTCTACTCGTGCTTGATAGGGTTTTTTTATTAAGTAAGAAGAGCCTTGTTTTATATAAAATAAACAAAGGACAGAAATTATGGAAGAGCCATTCAATAAGATACAATTTATCAATATTACTGTAATAATGCCTAATAAAATGATAGTGTACAAAAGTTGCTCTTTACTGTGATTACTGACACCTAATAAAAAGCACTGTTTTAAGTTTTATTTACACTTTCACAAAGAAAATTTTCCTTCTCTTGTTAAATCGGCTTCAATATAATAAAATCAAATATAAATATACATATTTACGTAAAATTTTCATCGATACTCGTTCAAGTATCAAGAATATATGAAGATAGTGAGGAAACAAGCCTTATGCCCGGCAAGTAGCGATTACCCCACTCGAGACCGGATAAATTGAAGTTTTATTAAAAACAAGCCGTAAAAAATATCGTCGTATTTTCGCAAATTCTCATATCCTTCAAAGCTCGTGTGTGTTAAGCTCATGGAAATGATTGTTAAATCCTTCTCGCCGGCTCTGTTTGAGAGAAAACATTTCAGCGAGTTAGCAATACCAGCGTTCGGTGTATTGCCGAAGTTTTGCCACTGAAATAAAAATACGAAGTTGTCTTTTGTCAAACTGGCGAGCTTAAGAGTATAAAAGGGCGGGGTAGGAATATTATGCAGAGCTATGTTTTACGACAGTTTTTGTTATGCGCTTCGAGCTTGTATGTAAAATAGATTATTACGAATGTGGATTTTTTTAGGTACAGGGGAGAAATATTAGGTAAAAGCTTGTTGCGTAAGAGCTTTTAACAAATTAAGCTTCCATACAATACACGTATTTAGTACTACTCTTAGGCGGATACATTTTTCTCTTTATTTCTGTAACAGGAACACAAATAGCGAGTTGAAAGTATCTGAGAATTATTATAATTATTTGTGGTGTTCGTAAATTATGGTTATTAATTAATTTTAATAATTTTTCGTTTGTCATTTCTGTTGTAAGTAGTCATCAACTTTACTTAATGAAAATAATTATTTCCGCAAAATTAATTGTATTTATTTAAAAATTAATATGTATGATTATAGTATGTGTTGCACTGATAGTTATTTTTTTTAAATACGTATTTGAGAAAAGTGGTATCAAATTAAAATAATTTTACGGGTTCTACCGCCTTAGATTTAAAAAAAAATATAATTTTTCATTTTATCGATTCGTCGTCGCGGAGTATTGGGTTGCTTTGACGGCGCGACGCATTGTGTATATATAGGTTCTATTCCCGGCCGCTCTTCTAGTATGGTTGGACTGGTATCCTGGTTGGCTATAAAAGACTTAACGGAGCACATATGGCAGACTTATTGCTCTCATAGCAATACGTCTGCCATATGTGCAAAAAAGTCAATTTAGTACAAAAAAAAAATGATAAATAAATAAACGTTTTAGTAATAATTTAATGTCACATTATACTCATTTGCAAAGTGTTAAAAATGCAGGTAAAACAATATATTTTAAATTGAATCTTTCAATATTTATGTAAAATAATACGCGAATTCGCAAATTAAAATAATACGCAATTAGCAATACGCAAATTCGAAACGAAATACCCTTCCTATTGTTTTTTCTAGATTTCGAAAGCTTGTCCTAAAATACGTGACTTTAGTTAAATACCTAAATACTATGAGATCATTAAAGTCTACATTAAAGTCTCGAATAAGGAAAAAGAAAATAACAAAGCAATCAAAGTTTAAAAAAAAACATAAAATACACATTATATTTTATAGTAGTAATTATGAGATAATACGTTCTCAGACTGGTCGGCCTGGCTGCGGAATCAACCGTGAAACAATATGACGGCCGAGACATTAGAAACTTTCATTAAATGCTATTCTGGCTTAATCGTCAGGTGGCCACAGTTTTTCATGCCTATTAGCCGCGCATTTACCGTTTAGAGGGTGAGATTCACATATATATTTTTTATTGTTTTGAGCTTACAGAAGTTATTAATTGATGATAAGAAAATAATATAATTTAGAGTCAATTTATTTAGAGAAAGATAAATAACACAACGCATAACCGATAATAAACCTAAAATGCTAGATAACACAACTCATAACCAACATGTATCCCGTGACGAAATTTTTCTAAAAGAATATAATATCAATAATGATTTTTTATGCAAAATATTGTCACCTTTATCGAGAAAATAATAAATGTTGAAAGGGGAAAAGCGGAGAATAAAGCAGTGAAATAAATTGAAAGGATCAAAATGGAAAGGAATTATTGTTTTTTATGATGATATTCTATACAATAGATACAGAATGATTAGGTGTTAAAGAGTTATCCAACATTATTTCCCTAACTTGCACCAGAAACGACAAAATGTTCAAACCGGACCTATCGCATTTGAGAACGTATCAAGCGGCTGTAGAAGAGGCCGGCAAAAAAATAAACCTTGCTTTAAAGAAATAAAATGTAATTTTAAAAAGTATCAATTTTCAGTGTATTTCAATTTTCAGTAACATGCAGTGTTTGATGATTGTATGATTGAAAATCTAGAAAAACCAAAAAATAAAATACTTATAATTTTTAAACTTCACAAAATAAAAAAAACTGTCGCCATAAACGCGTGCACATATTTATTTTTAATAAGTCAAGAATTTATGAAAAAAATGTAATTTTAGATGTGTACATGATATTCTTTTAAACGGTTATAAAAAATAACCAATACCAAAACATGTAGCTTTTGCCTAATTTAATTAAACATAAATTTCAACTGACAGAAAGGATGTCGATATAATCATTGTGATGATATAATCATTTTATTCGTTCTGTGTTTTCAAAATGTTTTTTTTACACTTCGAGTTTTAAATGGTTTTTTGCCGACTCTATTGAGTTTGCGATTTTTCTATGTTCGAATCTGTTCGAAAATTGTTTTATATGTTCGAATGGATTTAACCGATACCGATCGATAACGTAAAACATAACGATAACTTAGAACTACAGTATGAATTTGCACAAATTATAGATAGTAACTCGGAAACAAACCTAGTTTTTGTTTTACCATATTTTTGTTAAATTTGAGTTGTTCAAAAAAGATGCAAATAGAGTAACAATATCTTTTATATTATAATGTAGTATTTGTTAAACATTTTCGCAATATCTTGTGTTTTTCGTAAACGAATAAATAAGTATGGAAGTATATATTAGAACAAGTACAGATTTGGATGTAGCCAATATTTTATTCAATTAATAAAAAGGACAGGTGTAAAAATGCGACAGTTAAATCATATAATATTTTTTTTGACCTTAATGTATCTCAGTCACGTTTCGAGGCATTGAACTGCAAAAAAGGTCTTTCGATTCATGCGATACATAGATGTAAGAATATTTTTTTTTATAATCGGAAGGAGTATTTCCGTCTTGTTTATTTTTTATTTATTAGTAAACTAATTTTAATGCGCAGCTTCAGTCCCGTAGTTACAGCTACGAACTTACAGACACATTAAAATGTGTAGCGTCGTCTAAGAATGATCAAGGCAAATTAAATACTAAATCTTTTTTTCGTGATTTCATAACAAAAATGACAATTGAACAAAGAGTATTTCTCTCAGAATTAGGGTTTAGATGGAATGACTTTCTCGCTCCGTTATGTTGTGTTTTTAGGGCTTATAAAAATTACGCCGATCCATTGCTCCGTTGTTTCATGGTTCCGTTTATGTACGTTTTCATTTTCAAATAAAAATCATGCCGAAGGAATGCGATTTTTCTAGATAAAAAGTAGCCTATTTCATTTGCTGAAATTGTAATTTATCTCGCTGATAAGCTCGGGAAAAGGGGGAGACAAACGCCTCATTTGCCCCACTTCGGCTTTTCAATAGATGCCGAAAAAATAGTCTGTTGTGATGTCAGAACATGGTATGTGAAAACTTATTAATTTCTTCATAAAGAAAATAATTACAAATTACAAAAATAACTTCGTCACAAATATTTTTATCAAATAAAATTTAGAAAAATCAAAGTGTCGGAAAGATAATAATTTTTACATTTATACTTACGTGCATAACTAGAGGTATACGTAACTTCGTTTTTGCACTTTGAGTAATAAGTTTCTCCTGTTTATATAAAAATATTTCGATATCTAAATCATTCCACAAATATTAAGCATAACAAATAAGTATAATATTACCTGTAGAATCTAATTATTTTTAATTTGTTACAAAAAAATATTATAACATTTAAATAGACTGAACCATCTCGGGATGACTTTGAAGACATTAAAATTTCTTTTTCTTAATATTTAATTTTCTGCCAACAAAAATTTCTTTTTCCATTCGTACTACTTAAAAATTTATTTGTATAAGTATAAAAAAATAATAAACGTCAAGCAATTTAAAAGTAATGAAAATTTATGGTTGTAATTTTCAGGTGTTTCTCATTTTTTTTTCATAGGAACATTGTATACAAATAGTGAATAATAACTACAGAGTTAAGTTGTCACATACTATTTTATATATTGTAGCTAGCTTAAAGCAATGTCATCTCATTTAATAGATACATGATCCGTACTAATTTATAAAGCGGAAAAGCTTAATATTTGCTAATAATTGCTATTTATTATATAAATATTTTCAATTTGTTTCAATAAGAATATTATAACTTTTAAATAGATTGAACAAACTCGGGATGACTTTGCAGACATTAAAGTTTTCTTTTTCTTAATATTTAATTTTTTGCCAACGACGATTTTTTTCCCATTCGTTCTATTTAAAAATTTATTTGTATATATATAAAAAAAACATAAAGATGAAACAATTTGAAAGATATGAAAATTTATGGTTATAATTTCTAGAACAAAATGATAAACACCATTTTCTTTCAATTATCTTATTAATTATTTATCTTATTAATTAAATGATAATTTCGAATATTCCCGTTGAGTATACTCCCTATCTCGATGATCGATATCATTTGATGAACAGAGTGAAAGTATTTAGCGACGGAGCAGGTAAATAATTCTACATAAAGAAACCCGCAGGGAACAGCTGATACTTTTATAAAACTTTTATATTTTAGGAAATCACACCTTCTGATATATATCTTTAATATACCAGAAGGTGTGATTTCCTAAAATACAATAAAATGTTTTATGGCCCTTTTGAGGTCAATTTCAAAAATTGAATCTTTGTAAGATTACTCACATGTCTGGTTGTCCTTCTTTATAATTGTTTTTCTCAAAAAGAGCTTGACATTACTATGTCAAGATGTACTTGAATTTTGACATAGTTTTTTATCACGGTAACCCACACATAAGCCAGTAACCAAATAAAATATATATTTAGGAATTATCGCGCAGGGGGTGGAGTGAGAGGAGAGGAATTGATTAATCCAAAAAAATAAAAATCATCAATCTTTGCATAGGATTTTTCTCATAAAGAGCTTGATATTTCTATATCAAGCTGTACTTGAAATTTGATTTAGTTATTTATCACGGTAACCCGCACATAAGACAGTAGCCCACGCATAAAATATGTATTTATAAATTATAGCACAGGAGGTGGAGTGGGCGAAGGGGGAATCGATTAATCCAAAAAAATAAAAATCATCAATCTTTGCATAGGATTTTTCTCAAAAAGAGCTAGATATTTCTATATCAAGCTGTACTTGAAATTTGATGTAGTTGTTTATCACGGTAACCCGCACATAAGACAGTAGCCCACGCATAAAATATGTATTTATAAATTATAGCACAGGAGGTGGAGTGGGCGAAGGGGGAATCGATTAATCCAAAAAAATAAAAATCATCAATCTTTGCATAGGATTTTTCTCAAAAAGAGCTTGATATTTCTATATCAAGCTGTACTTGAAATTTGATGTAGTTGTTTATCACGGTAACCCGCATATAAGACAGTAGCCAACGCATAAAATATGTATTTGGAAATTATAGCACAGGGGGTGGAGGGGGAAGAGGTGATTTAGGTAATTAAAAAAATAAAAGTCCTTGCATAGAGTATCATTTGAAAGGACTAGTTATAAGTGTCTGAAAAAATTATTGTTTTTTTTTTCAGAAATATACTAAAACACCCAAAAATATGTTCCTTCCTTCTTTTTCAGTATCTACTGAAACTAAAGTTATTAAAGAAGGGAGGTATAGAAATCTATTCGGCGATTTTAGGGACACTACAACAACGATTCTAAAGATTCGAAATAATAGTTTTTTATATATTAACCATAATTTATAATACTTATATACATTTTAATACTTATGGTATTATTGAAATATAATATACATTTTAATACTTATGGTATTATTGAAATACTAGCGTGACCCGTGCGAAGTCTTCGCATTATTTATTCCATTATGAAGCTCAGATGACAGATCAAACAAATATTTTACTAAAATTGACATATAGAGGCGCAAGTATCAAAAGCATTGAGCTAAAGCGCCACTTTATTTATACGTGAGTGGATTTGAAATTAAACAAAAATTTTACCGACCGTCAATCATATTGACGTTGAGCCGTCAGATGGCAGCATTGCTGTTTTGTGTATATAATTTTAATAATTAATTAATTTGCAAAAACAATAGCAATAATAAATTTTTTAGTTGTGGATGCCGGTAGAGCAAGCAATTATCTATAAAATGATATATAATTTATGTGGATTAGTTGTGAGGTTTTTTCTAAAAAGGGAGAGTAACATCTTAACCTTAGCGTATTAATATATATGATGATGATGATGATTTATTGCCCTAAGAAGCTTATATTAGTAACGACTTTTGTTAAATAAGGTAATTTGATTTCAATACTGGATGGGCAAGTCAGACATGCAATTTGTTGATATTTTTTCGATGACGATGCGCCAAATCGCGGGTACCTGGGTTCGATTCCCGGCCGTTCGTCGAACGGGGCTGGACTGGTGTTATGGTCGGTTGTAAACGATTGCTCTCGTGGCAATATGTCCGCCATATGTATCAATTAGGTACATTAACCATTTTTGTGCCATGGTTTTTTACTCATATATACTTAAAAATGCCAAAGAAATCTTTTGTTTTTGATATCATTTACCCTTGCCTCGAAAAAAACTGTATCTCTTCCAAAAATTATCCAATTTTAATAATTTTTTCGGTGTTCTTTTAATAAAAACTTATACAAGGATGATAACATACAAAGAAAATTGTGGAAATATATATTGTAACAAAAATTATAACAAAAACTAAAATCAATGTCACATCGTATTTTCGCAGTCCGGTACATCTTCCGTATAAGCAAAATAATTGTCACTCGTATCGTCACTATTATGACTATCACTCAAACTTTGCATTACGCCAAATAGTGAACGCACCACAATGTCACTCCCACTATCACTTTTTTCACAACTTGAAAGACGATCATTTTCACTCGAATTATTTTCGTATTCCGACATTATGGGTTAAAATTTTTCTTTTCCTGGATCCTTTTTATATTGTAATTACTAATAATATTATAATTTGAACTTTACGTAGCACGTAGAAAGATAAAAAATTAGCGATGTGTGCGAGCGACCTCCTCTACCGCGCGCTAATCAGCAACTGATTTCGCGAGCGCCACTGCGCTCGTGGCAAATTGTTAGTACGTGCACGTGGGCACTCTAACAGTTAAAGTATATAAATAAGAATAAAATAAAAATTTTATTTCCCGTACAGTTAGGGATTGAGTAAAGATATCACTTTCATTCAACTGGTCATAGATAATTGCTGGATTATCAGGTATTATCGTTTTTTAGATTTGGAGAAAAGAAAATGTTCTGATACACAAAATTGCCTATATTATTTAGCAAATTAATACAGGCAGACTACAGAGAAAAATTCTAAAAATAGGTTTTCTGGTTTTGTTATCATTCTTTACGCTAAATTAAGTTACAGTTTAGCGTGTTTGCATCTCCGCATCTTCGATTGACTACTGAATTAGGTGACTCTATCTAACAATTCTTAATCAATTACTCATCTAACAATTTCTTTTTCAATTATTATAATTTGTCATAATATATTAATATTTTTTAAATCTTCAATATCTATTTTTTAAATCTATAATACCAAAAAGGTCAAGAAGAGAAAAGCGAGCGAAACAGAATGCAAAATAAGTACAATGATGGATGAAGACTTATTCTCTTATGATACAGCTAAATATTCCCAGAGAGTTGAAGAAGGAAACTTTTATCTCTCCGATGATCATCATCCAGAGCGACTTGCTAAATTCAATTTAGAAAAATATTATTCGGTGTATGGACAACAAGTTATATTCTATGGAACATGTTCTAGTCATCATATCTATTAATACGCTAAGGTTAAGATGTTACTCTCCCTTTTTAGAAAAAACCTCACAACTAATCCACATAAATTATATATCATTTTATAGATAATTGCTTGCTCTACCGGCATCCACAACTAAAAAAATTATTATTGCATTGTTTTTGCAAATTAATTAATTATTAAAATTATATACACAAAACATCAATGCTGCCATCTAACGGCTCAACGTCAATATGATTGATGGTCGGTAAAATTTTTGTTTAATTTCAAATCCACTCACGTATAAATAAAGTGGCGCTTTAGCTCAATGCTTTTGATACTTGCGCCTCTATATACCAATTTTAGTAAAATATTTATTTGATCTGTCATCTGAGCTTAATAATGGAATAAATAATGCGAAGACTTCGTACGGGTCACGCTAGTAATACATAGTATTTTACAGTAAAATATGATAGAATTTTTTGAAAAAAATAAGTCTCAGATATTAATGAACAATCTCATGAAGTTCAATGATTGATCATTTCTATTAAGGATTCCGGTCAAACTTCAAATCCTACTATTGCCATTCACCTCATTTAGGAAATTGGCTAAAGGTGTCTTGAAGATGCTGCTAACTGCATTTATA
Organism: Druceiella hillmani; assembly: GCA_039881145.1. Taxonomy (NCBI): domain Eukaryota; kingdom Metazoa; phylum Arthropoda; class Insecta; order Lepidoptera; family Hepialidae; genus Druceiella; species Druceiella hillmani. The sequence continues at coordinate 28,153,469 of JAYKKI010000018.1, read as the reverse complement.
AATGACTCATTTAATTTAATTTAAAATTAAGTAAATATCTATATATTATCTCAGAGGCTCACGTAATAAACCTACAAACCGGCCATTTCTGGATAACCAGTCCAGGTGGTTATGGGGCCATTAGCTGTCAAATTGTCATCTTAATCAGTAATAAATACTTTTATACCGACATATTCTCTGGTTTTAAATGATGATAAAAAGGAAGTTTTATCTCTCCTATAATCATCATCCAGAGCGATTTGCTAAATTTAATTTAGAAAAATATTATTCGATGTATGGAGGACAAATTATTTTCACGAGGAACGTGTTCCAGTAATGCATAGTATTTTACGGTGAAATATGACAGAATTTTTGGAATAGTACGGAACTGCAAAAATAAATCTCAGATATTGATGATGAAAGATCACTTTTATCAGGGTTTCCGGTACGATCACTTTTATCAGGGCTTCTGTTCATGGTTTAAATCCTACTGTTGCCATTCACCTCATTTAGGAAATTGGCTAGAGGTGTTACGAAGATGCTAGAGGTTTTATGAAGATGCTAACTGAATTTATATGTAACTTATTTAATTTAATTTAAAATTAAGTAAATATCTATATATTAAACTTATAAATGACTAAGACCAGCATTGTTGGATTACGTCTAGATGGTAACGGGCCATAAGCTGTCAACTTGTCATCTTAATCAGTTGTAAATACTTTGGACCGATATACTCTCTGCTTTTATATAATAATAAATGTTTTATTCTCTTTAAATTTAAATAGGAACGACAGTTGAAAACAATCTTATCGCATTAAAGACGAAGAAAGTATTGACCTTTAACATACAGCAAACTTTAACATTGTATTACTTAGTGTAACAAATAATTCCACGTATTATATATTGACACAGTGATACTTAATATATTAAATTATATGGTTGATTATCATAAGCGACATTCTCTAGTTAATAGTGTACAGTTAATTGGTTTATGCATGGTTAAGGAGTATACAAAATTAAATGAATTAAATTAGCCATCGATATAAAATAAAACAAACTTATTGAGATTGGTTTCTATAATTGAATATATGATGTCATGTGAATTTTTTTATAAAATAAATGATTAACTAGAACTATGATCAAACAAAAACAAGTTACAACTCACCATATCTATAACGAAATTACCGAGAAATTAATACGAATACTAATCATTATCGTAATAAACCATATGGCTGTATATAAAGATTTAATGATTTTTTAAAATTTTATCTGTCATTTCAATAGAGACGTATACTTATTAAGACTAGACAAAGGTTAAAGTGCAAAAAATACGTATAACTAAAAATTAATTTGTTAGTCATACGTATTTTTTGCAGTCTATTTGTGTAAATAATAAACTCGAGAGTCTTTCAAAACTATTGGGAACTATTAACAAAACGATGTATGCAATGATGTGAGCCAATTATTCATGACCTCGCCACGATTTTCGTTACTCCAAACCAGTTCTTGAATAATTATGAATACGGATGACGAAAACATATCATCATGGCGAATCTACTAATATTAAAATATAGTTTGTTGTTTAAACCCTGTAGATAAACAGTATGTCACTCAAAAGTAGCCCGTTGTCGTAAATAACAGCCATTATCAAAAAGAGTTTCCAGTATTGGATGGAAGATAATCTACGACACTTATGTGTACAATAAATCATTTCTAATAGAAGGTAGCATTCAAAGAGTATAAGATAGTAAAATTTATGATTTTGTGAATGAAACGATCAGTTCACTATTTCTGTACTTCCCCGATATATATTTTAATTATTTTCTTAAGAAACAATTCATTATGTATTATCAAAAGAGATTGTTTATTTATTCGAAGAATGAACCTTGCATTCTTTATATCAGAATTATTTAGATTCTAATGTTTTGTATATCGACGAGAGAGGTGCTTTCAAAGAGAGTGGTGGAAAATCAATAGGAAAATAGTTACTCAAGTTTTGACTTAGTATAGGCAAGATTAATTTTACATTTTTTATTGTTCAAATTTGAGTATTAATTGCATAACAACATTAGATTACAACATTTACCCATTAGAAAAGGTTTTTACTATTATGCGTTAGGAAGAGTTAAAAAGTTTATCCTTATTTTTTATGGTAATAAGAATATTCCTTTCTTCTAAATAATACTTGCAATGAAAGGATTTAATTAAAAGAAGTGCAGTTATTCAGGAATATGTACTGTAGTGTCCTTCCCATCATTATTATTGAAATAAATATTGGTTCTTCTGTTCCAACTTGTCCTGAATTACTGTAATGAAACATTGTAAGTTCGTTATTTTAAAGGAATTTTAATTCTGATACGTCCGCTTTGGATATGTCAGGAATCACTTTCTATACTCTACTGATATCTGTTTACAATTTGGCTGAGCAGGTTTTTAATACATATATCTGGGCCAGAATCAGATACATAATAAAATTTCTTTCTAAGAAAAGCGGGACAAATTCGATTGTTTAAAATATTGTAAGAAAGTGTGAATCCATATAGATGGAGTAGATGACGTATTCCCATTCATTTAGTTGCGCTCTTAATTAAAAATATTTTTGAATTTTCTGTGACTAAAAACGAAATGAATGTATAAATTTCTAAACTACTCTAACTTTATTTATTTAAATTTCTTAGTTTAGATAAGTTTATAAAATTGAATTATGTTCCTAAATATTATATTAGGAGACCCAGAGAAAAAGAAACATCAACATATCGAGCATATAAACATAAGAAATATCTTTGTTTATGAAGCATAAATTAGTTGTTTTATAATTTACACGACACCGTTTTTATTCTTCGATGCCTATGTAAAATTTATTTCACAAATACCGTACACAATGATGAATAAATTCAGAGTTCGTACTAAAGGCCACTTGGCACATGTGGATATCTGGATAGTTTCTGTTCTTTAACACTTTATGTGAGCAATCTTGCGCTTTTTGTTACGCTATTCGATAACTCACTTCATCTTCAGATCTACCTTTGTTGGAGATGTTGAAATCCAAGCAAATTAATTTGCCACGACTCACAGTTTCCATAATAGCTATAGAGAAACACAATTCATCATTATAATTTAATACTGAATTTGTTAACGAGTTTTGATTCTCCTTATCAGTCAAAATCTAGTCAATATATCTATTCAATTATTATTTATTGAGAATAATATTCATCAGTTATCGTTAATGACTATACGCATTAAATCTCGTCATCTTGTACAAAAAGTACAAGGAAAATAGGTACTCGAGTTGTATTTAAATATAAACAAGATAAAGTTAATATCTATTTAGTGTCCAAACTTGAGGGTTAATTATTGAATTAGTTTTCGATGCTTAAGATAAGATAACAAGATTCACACATTAGGAAGAAGTTTTTTACTACTCTGTGTTAGTAAGAACTTAAAAGTTTATCCTTATATTTTATGGTAAGGTAAAACATTATTATCTTTTAAATAAAATATACAATTAATGGTTTTAATTAAAAGTGTAATAGTTCATAGCGTAACATAAGAATGTAACATAGCCTGCTTCCCGTGCTTAAGTATGCTACTAAACCGTGCTTCCCGTTATTAAGAGAAATGTAGATACTATCTATTACATCATATCATGCTGTAATAGATTTACAGCATGATATGAATTGCTGTAATGAAACATTTTACATTCATAAGTGTAAACTAAGTTTCATTCTGATATCTACTCTTTTGATATTTTAGAAATAATTTTCAATACTCTAATGGTTTTTCCAGATAGTTTGGGAAATATAATGAAATATATTGATTCAGGGACTTAGTTTCATCTTAGGAAATTCTAAATATTTTATGTTCTCGTTTCTCGGTCCTGAAGTGCAGTACTTCATTCCTGGAAACAATTTTTTAATGTTATGTAGGTATTTCAGTTTAATGTTGGTCTCTATACTTAACACTTTGAGGAAGAATTAGTGATGTTTTGTACCGAAAGTCAATGAGATTATTTTCATAAAAAATGAACAGCATTCTTAAGATTTGATTGGTAGTTAAAGCGAAAAAATATCGAAGAAATCAAAATTATGCATAACAACCAACCAAAATGACCTCGATATTTTGATTAGATTTTCCCATAACCTCATGAAGGACATGGGTCAAAGTCCATAAAAAGTTAGGGCCTAGGGTTATTATAAGAAAGTAACGGTATCCTTCAACAGAGGAAATATAAGAAATAAACCCCTCAAAAGTTTTATTTAAATCGACAGTCAGAGAAACGAGTAATCTTTTATTTTTTTACGATAAGTCAATTTGGTTTTCATAATAGTTTCTAAATGCTGTTGCTGAGGAATTCTTTAAACCAGTATAATGAAGGCAGATTATGGCTCTTTGTATCCTCTATATACAAGTGTAGCATAGTAATTCTGAAAAATCGCAAACTCAATAGAGTCGGCAAAAAACCATTTAAAACTCGAAGTGTAAAAAAAACATTTTGAAAACACAGAACGAATAAAATGATTATATCATCACAATGATTATATCGACATCCTTTCTGTCAGTTGAAATTTATGTTTAATTAAATTAGGCAAAAGCTACATGTTTTGGTATTGGTTATTTTTTATAACCGTTTAAAAGAATATCATGTACACATCTAAAATTACATTTTTTTCCATAAATTCTTGACTTATTAAAAATAAATATGTGCACGCGTTTATGGCGACAGTTTTTTTTATTTTGTGAAGTTTAAAAATTATAAGTATTTTATTTTTTGGTTTTTCTAGATTTTCAATCATACAATCATCAAACACTGCATGTTACTGAAAATTGAAATACACTGAAAATTGATACTTTTTAAAATTACATTTTATTTCTGTAAAGCAAGGTTTATTTTTTTGCCGGCCTCTTCTACAGCCACTTGATACGTTCTCAAATGCGATAGGTCCGGTTTGAACGTTTTGTCGTTTCTGGTGCAAGTTAGGGAAATAATGTTGGATAACTCTTTAACACCTAATCATTCTGTATCTATTGTATAGAATATCATCATAAAAAACAATAATTCCTTTCCATTTTGATCCTTTCAATTTATTTCACTGCTTTATTCTCCGCTTTTCCCCTTTCAACATTTATTATTTTCTCGATAAAGATAGACGTGACAATATTTTGCATAAAAAATCATTATTGATATTATATTCTTTTAGAAAAATTTCGTCACGGGATACATGTTGGTTATGCGTTGTGTTATCTAGCATTTTAGGTTTATTATCGGATATGCGTTGTGTTATTTATCTTTCTCTAAATAAATTGACTCTAAATTATATTATTTTGTTATCATCAATTAATAACTTCTGTAAGTTCAAAACAATAAAAAAAATATATGTGAATCTCACCCTCTAAACAGTAAATGCACGGCTAAAGGCATGAAAACTGTGGCCACCTGACGATTAAGCCAGAATAGCATTTAATGAAAGTTTCTAATGTATCGGCCGTCATATTGTTTCACGGTTGATTCCGCAGCCAGGCCGACCAGTCTGAGAACGTATTATCTCATATTTACTACTATAAAATATAATATGTATTTTATGTTTTTTTTTAAACTTTGACTGCTTTGTTATTTTCTTTTTCCTTATTCGAGACTTTAATGTAGACTTTAATGATCTCATAGTATTTAGGTATACAACTAAAGTCACGTATTTTAGGACAAGCTTTCGAAATCTAGGAAAAACAATAGGAAGGGTATTTCGTTTCGAATTTGAGTATTGCTAATTGCGTATTATTTTAATTTGCGAATTTGCGTATTATTTTACATAAATATTGAAAGATTCAATTTAATTTTTTTTTGTTTTACCTGCATTTTCAACACTTTGCAAATGAGTATAATATGACATTTAATTATTACTAAAACGTTTATTTATTTATTATTTTTTTTGTACAAAATTGACTTTTTTGCACATATGGCAAACGTTTTGCTATGAGAGCAATGAGTCTGTCATATGTGCTCCGTTAAGTCTTTTATAGCCAACCAGGACACCAGTCCAACCATACTAGAAGAGCGGCCGGGAGTAGAACCTATATATACACAATGCGTCGCGCCGTCAAAGCAACCCAATACTCCGCGAATCGGTAAAATGAACAATTATATTTTTTTAAAAATCTAAGACAGTAAAAACCGTAAAATTATTTTAATTTAATACCACTTTTCTCAAATACGTATTTAAAAAAACATTAACTACTCAGTACAACTTATACTATAATCATACAGTATTAATTTTTAAATAAATACAATTAATTTTGCGGAAATAATTATTTGCATTAAGAAAAGTTGACGACTACTTTCTACAGAAATGACAAACGAAAAATTATTAAAATGAATTATAAACCATAATTTACGAACACCACAAATAATTATAATAATTCTCAGATACTTTCAACTCGCTGTTTGTGTTCGTGTTACAGAAATAAAGGGAAATATGTATCCGCCTAAGAGTAGTACTAAATACATATAACGTCTGGCTTTTACCTAATATTTCTCCCCTGTACCTAAAAAAAATCCACATTCGTAATAATCTATTTTACATACAAGCTCGAAGCGCATAACAAAAACTGTCGTAAAACATAGCTCTGCATAATATTCCTACCCCGTCCTATTATACTCTTAAGCTCGCCAGTTTGACAATAGACAAAATTTTTATTTCAGTGGCAAAACTTCGGCAATACATCGAACGCTGGTATTGCTAACTCGCTGAAAAGTTTTCTCTCAAACAGAGCGGGCGAGAAGGATTTAACAATCATTTCCATGAGATTAACACACACGAGATTTGAAGGATATGAGAATTTGCGAAAATACGACGATATTTTTTACGGCTTGTTTTTAATAAAACTTCAATTTATCCGGTCTCGAGTGGGGTAATCGCTACTTGCCGGGCATAAGGCTTGTTTCCTCACTATCTTCATATATTCTTGATACTTGAACGAGTATCGATGAAAATTTTACGTAAATATGTATATTTATATTTGATTTTATTATATTGAAGCCGATTTAACAAGAGAAGGAAAATTTTCTTTGTGAAAGTGTAAATAAAACTTAAGACAGAGCTTTTTATTAGGTGTCAGTAATCACAGTAAAGAGCAACTTTTGTACACTATCATTTTATTAGGCATTATTACAGTAATATTGATAAATTGTATCTTATTGAATGGCTCTGGTTCCATAATTTCTGTCCTTTGTTTATTTTATATAAAACAAGGCTCTTCTTACTTAATAAAAAAAACCCTATCAAGCACGAGTAGAACTTTCACGACAAGGGATTCGTACACGTTTAGGCCTTCGTAAACTTTTAATGGTTCATAAGATTTCTATTAAACTATTTACAAAATTGTAATTTTTTAGTACGAATATATTTTGCTTACAGTATTTTTCAAAGGCTCGTATTAAAAAAAAATTATATGTATATTATATGATATAACTATACATTTTTTTCTTTACTTATGATCTGAGACCTTATTATGTGCTCAATTTCTTGATTTGATTTATTTGCGAGTGTCAAAATATGAGGTATAAATGGATATACTTTCAGAGTTCTTCTTGATTATGTTGACTTAGTAGACGTAAGTATTTAATATTAATTTCAATTAGAAACCTCCACGACTTTCTGAGAAAAAGGGTCTTTACAGACCGACATATAGATAATGAAATGGTCCTATGAAGGTTCCTTTTTTCCTTTTGGGGTACGGTACCCTAAAAATATAAATAAAATAACATATTTTTCTTAATGCTTGGACGAGTGTCGATAAATAAAAATATATGCTTAAGACAGAGCTATTTATAGGTGTTATTAATCAAAGTAGAGGGGGTATTTCTTATATACTACAAGTTTTATTAGGAATTATTTTAAATAATATGGATAAAATATATTTTATTTAATTACCATGGCTTTGTAATTTCACTCTTTTGTCTATTTTGTGCTATTAGTCTCTTTTGTAACGGAGCTCTTCTTATTGAATGGAAATATACATAAATTACTATTAAATGAAACTACGCGACATAGTGTTATTTCTATTTTTATTAAGTTCTTTATTACTAACATCTTCAGGTGGTCTATTAGCAAAGATCTTTGCTAACAGCCCACCTGAAGATGTTGTAATAGAGATGAAACCTAGGTCGTGGTAAAGAACTTAAAGAAAGTAGAATTAATACTACAGTAGTTTTATTTAATTGTGAATAATGAATTTCTACAAAATTAACGCCAAATATATTCAATACATAAATTAATTAATAATATATAAAACGAATATGTGTAGATCAAATTGACTTTGTGAATATCGATTTTATTGCAAGTTGCTCAGAAAAACTAATAATGTACACGTAAAATTTAATGCAAAGCTTGAGATATCTGGTTTTAGTAAGATCATGTCAAGTAAATGACACTACGAGTGCCGATACACTTTAAATACCATTAAGCTGATTTTAGTAACAGAAGATACCCAAAATAAAATTATCTAAACACGGCAAGAAATAATTTAAAGTTTCATATATATACATTGGCTCTACATGTTAATGAATATTTTGACCAGCTGACTATTATGGGTTTAGTGAACAGTTACCAGAATAGGTCTAAATAATTAGTATAAACCGTATGAATAAATCATTTGCGAATCCTTACAGCAAAGGAAAATGGTGAAATCCTTACGGTTATGAATCCAGAACAGCAGTTCAATAAATAAGTAGATTGGTATTTTGTTCTTTCTTAAATTTGTGCCTTTTAACAATTAAACATAAAGACATCTTCTTATAGTACTAAGTACGTGATGTTTACTTTTCAATGAATTTTATTGAAATATTTTCCAACGTTTCAAACGACAATTTCGTTAGGCGTACTTTTTTTGAGCAGTGAACGAAACTGAACCGTCGCGCTCGAGTCGGTGACTCTGAATCAGGTAAGCTCGGCTCCCTTTGGTATCGGCCAAGTGATCCACTTTTGCGCCTAAAAAGTGGTACGCCCTTTTTAAGTTTCAAATAACCTTATTTTTTTAGATATAAATAAATAAGAAATTTTAATTTAAACTGTTATAACACATTACAGTTTTCATAAACCCATTTTTTCATTCTTACGGGTAAACTCGGCTCCCTTCTGTATTGGTTGAGCAAGTTCACTGTCTAACACGGAGTGCATAGTTTTAAGAATTACGTTTTATTTTCGTCAATATTTATATACATATATATATATATATATATATATATATATATATATATATATATATATATATATATATATATATATATATATTAAAATTAAATTAACTTAGCTGAGGGTTTTACTTCATCTATTAGTATATTTCTCACCTACTTCTAACTCATTGTTGGTTCATTAAAAAAAAACTCGGATCATATATTGACATATTTTTTCTATAATTATAGAAAAAAATAGATCAATAAATATATATAAATAAGATCGACTAAAAAGTGTGACTAAGTTTTTAGATTTGGATGAAACTCCACCTTATTTTTCCATATTATTCAGGGTGTTTTGTTCGGGTCATTAAGCGATACTTTCTTTCAACACTGAGGATTACAGCTAATGATTATAACGAGCGGTATATCCTCTTCATATATTTGTAAGCCCAAAAGTTCTACTATATTTTATTAAAAAACTTTAAGTAAGAAATTTTTGTCGTATATTTCAAATTCAAAAATATTACTACTTTAATGTTTCTTTCAATAATGAAACGAATATATATTAGATACCTTCAGGTTTCTCCTTTAAAGTAAAGGTCAGTTAGATGGATTTAACAGTGGATTTTAATCTTTACAAAACAGTAAACATTTTATTCTTGTGTTTAGCATAGTTGTATTGAGCCTCATATATCAATTTACAGATATAAAATACTTAGAAATGTAGAGGGAAAGCGTGTTCGAAACATAACTTGTTATAAAATTAGCGTGCTAACTGCTGGCAAGCAGTTGAAGAAATTTATAATAAACTCAAACAATAGAAGAAACTTAAAATCACATTCACTCAAATAAATAAATAGCATTTATATTGTTGATTTTAAATTTTTTATTAAAATTTAGAAAAAAAAATTACCTAAATGTGACTCTAATGTGTATATTTTATGAAATACAGAGGTATATGCTCAACAATTAACGAGCAGAGCTTTCTTGGAAAACTGAAGGGATTTTTATCAGGAGGATTTCGAGGAACTCATTAACAATAACGGTTGAATTATAATTACTAAAACTACTCACTAGATTTTATTAAACCTGCACAAATAATATTATCATGATGTCAATAGAAAGATATGAATAATGGAATAAACCTACAAAAATGAGCGTAAAGCATCACACCATATTACACGTACGAATGTAGCGGTTTTCTGAGGCCAAATTTTATATATGACTCTCGCAGATTTGTTCCCAAAATGACCAAACGATACTCATTTCCAATGAAAACTGTATAATTCCAATAAAACTGTAAAGGATTTCGGGGAACTCATTAATTATAACGGTTGAATTATAATAATATAACTAAAACTACTGAATATATTACGATTAAACCTACACAAATAATATCATCATGATGTTATTAGGAAGATATGAATAATGGAATAAACCCGCAAAAATGGGCGTGAAGTATGACGCAATGTTATACGCACGCATGTAGCGGATTTCGGAGGGCAAATTGTATTTATGACTCTCGTAGATTTGTTCCCAAAAGGACCAAGCGATACTCATTTCCGATAAAAAACTGTAAAATGCACATTCATTGGGTTTTCATAGGAATTTATGGTGAATAAAAAAATTACCAATACCTAGTTATAGATAAGATGAAGCGTACTGTAATCGCACTGTAACATTTTATCCACGTAAACAATAAACTATGAAATATATATATATATATAAATGCCATTAATTAATTCAAATGTATGCAGCCTGATACCTCTTTTGTTTTACATAATTATTACTAATTACAATACGTAATTGTATTATCCTTTATCATGATGACCTTTATTATTTTAGTTTATTTCATTTACAATATTAATTTATAAACAATAATCGATAATTTGTTATAATAATACCATACTGCCTAATAGAATTTTAATACGTTTTCCGATCCGTGGAGACTATCACTCTTCTGTCGATTCCTTTTCGGACTTACTAATAAAAAAATTTGAAATGTTTGAAAAAATCTCAGAAATATTAGAAATGGAATTGTTTCATTACGAGTACGAATATTTTTAACAAGAAATGTAATTTCTATAATTTAAAGTTTAATTAAATTACTTCTGTAGTGAAATCGTTGCTCAAATTGGAGTTTATTGCTAATGAAAAACAAAACAATTAAATATCATGAGAGTATATAAAAGTAATATTAAAATACAATTAATGCAAAAAAAATAAATTAAACGTAATGAAAACAATGAAATATTGCAGTGAAATATTCAAATAATCCGTGATCTTGACTCTAAAACCGCGAACCGAACAACAATTAATTAATTAAATAATTAATTAATAATTAATTAATTAAAATTAAATAATTAATTAATTAAACAACAATTAATTAATTAAATAATTAATTAATTAAACAACAATTAATTAAACAAGTAATTAAACGTAATGAAAACAATGAGCCGTGCAGTGAAATATTCAAATAATCCGTGATCTGACTGATTCTAAAACCGCTAACCGAACAAGGGAAGTAGATATAAAGCAACATGCCCAATACCACGCTAAGCAAAATTAAGCCAGTGAGTAACCGAGAATGGTGAACGAATGTTTATAGGAAAATGCTATATCCATTAGTTTTATTATGAGAATATCATTGTCAACCTGATAATTTTATTTATTTTTAAAAATATTTATAAATAATACACAAAATTATATTACATAAATTTAAAGTCATTGAAATTAAATTATTTAAATACTTTATTAGTAAATGTGGGAGTTTTAACAAAACAATAAAGCCTTGCATGTTATATTACTTATAAATATTTTCTCTTAACTAACTATTATTTTTAATTTCATTAACTATAAAGGTAATATTTTTATCATAGAATTAAATCTGTAAAGTGCATTATGCATTTGACCCCGCTGTTTAGATGGCGTTATCTTTTATATAGATGTAGATTCTCCCCAATCCTATATCGCAATAGCAGTTAATCATACAAAAGAAGCTTAATCCAAAATTTGTAGAGAATTCGTTGCTTAACAAAAATTGTTGAAACTAAAACGAAACAATCTTCGTGATCTATGACATCTTGACTAGCGGATACGTCATCTTATGAAACTTTTCAGCCCATCTTTAGAACATCAAAACAAAGGTCTATGCACATTTTCAGCTTCCCTCCTTTAATTTCGCGGATTATACTGTGTTTCGTTTTCTTCAACTTCACTAGTTGATAAAAACAACGTACACTCATTGTTTTTGTCACCCTCGTACAGAGGCGCCAAGTTGAAAAGTGGCATGTGATGTGCCGCGATTAACACACCACTATCTCATCGATTGGCTCCTTGGTCTGCAATCGTCATAATAAATCCGCCGCCGAATAACTCGGTACTGGAATACGACTGGTCAGCAATTTTTCAGAAAAAGCAATATGTGGTATGGCATGGTCAGTACGTTACTTGAGAACTTGTTGATCTTTGGGTTATTATTACTTTATTTTTAAATTTCTAACTAAGTGCTTGTACCGCATCGAAGCTTCCTAGATATAAAGAAAAAAGTGCGTTACTGACACCAGGATTAATAGAAAGATCTTACTGTTTAAAGCTTTTTTGATTATTTTAACCTAATAAATATCTGCAATATACATCCAGAAACGATATATATATATATATATATATACACACGAGTATATATAGGCTCAATACTCTAATCTTTATTCTGTAATAAAAAGTAATAAACACATCAACAGACGGTACGAATATTATATCAAATATATTACTCGTATGTCCGTCTCGAGCACCTGTAACTAGCATGATAATCCCGACACCTTAAGCTAAATATCATCTGAGGTAGGCTTTGGGTAAAGCAATAAAGCCAGATTGTGAAGCCATGTATAAAATATACATATTATAAAATATATGTACAGCAAATATATAACAATCGAAGAAACGAATGAGAAAAAAATGTAATTAAGTAAAAAAAGAGCTTTCAAGTGTAAATAGAGTTCGATATCCATACTCGTTGCCATGCTTAAGAGTGTCGTATATATATAGTTACTTACATTTGAATTATTTTTATTACAACATACTAATTTTCCATAATGTAAATATACTGCCTCCTATGACTTTCACAGGATAAAAGCATGGCCCATGTTTAAACATTATTTCCCAACATGTATACAAATTAAATATAAAAGACCTAATATCTCTTTAATAGATATAGTAAATACATATTTTAAAATAAAAACTTAGGTTTGCACTTGGTTTCAGACACTTATATGGAGTTAATATTAACTTTTTCCAGACCCAACTACATGAAGTAGGTAGGTCTATTGTTACTTGTAAAATAGTAAAGCCTTTTTACCTGTAATAACTTTTCTTTTAATTTTGTTATGTGCGCTACTGTTGTGATTGCTTTTCAGATATTCAAAAACTCCAGTTTAACTTATGATAGAGTTGCGTGTGTCCATCCCCTGGTGAGTATACGTAACACTATCAAAAATGACCAATATAAAGCTTAATATTTAGTAAACGTATCTCTGTATCGAAAAAATGATCATGATATATTCCAACATTTTTGAAAAGCTTATGCAACGATACCGTATACAACGGAGTACAAGAAAAAAAATCACCTTATCTTTGCATGTAGTAGAAATATTCTAAATAACTTCTTTTTAAGGTTTCACATTGATTTTAATTTGTTTCTAACTTTATAGGCATTATAATTAAGTATAACCCACCAAATTTCACTTTTATAGCACTAAAAATCTGTAAGTTGGTACAGTTGTGACATTTAAACGGACAGACAGACAAACGAACACAGCGAAACTATAAAGGTTTTTTAGTTTGACTACAGAATCCTAAAAATTATATTCACATGTATAAGGATTTTACTTACGGCTTACATACAATCTTAGGAGTGATAACACTGGATAGTGCATGGAAACTTTAATCGAATTTGTAGCTTGATACTATGTTAAAAAAGATAACATCCAACAAAAGATAACAAATATACACCCAATATGGTAATAAAACATTATGCAAGACTGAAAAGGAAGAAGTATTTTGAAACAGAATAACAAATTGTCAAATTAATATACGATATCATGGGTATAACCCATCGTATGGCCTTATGCTGTATCCCTAGAGATAATTTGTACAATTTGAATAACGTAAGTCAAAGTGTAGTTGAGTTCAAATCATCACTTGTTGTGGGTGTTGCTATATAAGAAGACATAGCCACAGTGGAAACTCAGTAGTTGGTCTGAAGATTTGGCTTGAGGCTGACGTCGTCGAGCTGTGCGATGTACTGATTTTATTTTATAATATACGTGGAAGGATTTTGAACTGCCGCATACGTGTACAATATAATCTAACCTAAAAATTGAATCATTGGGTGCAGAAATGATTTTGTTAACGAGACTCTTGTCGTTTGGTTTGTTGATTTGTGCACTTTTTATTCTTAAAATTGGTAAGTTGCATTTTGCTTTATGTCTTTTTGAAACTTAATGGATATTTAAGAAACTATTACAGGAGGTAACTTAGTTATTAAAGTTAATCGTGGTGCATTACAATTTTCTGTTAATGTCATCATGTGTCCACGCAATGCTGTATTCACAAATATATGCAGCTTAAATATTATACGGTAGATAACTGAAGAATTTTAACAACATAGATAAATTTAAAAGAATTAGTGACACTTGACATATAAATATTTTATCGTAATTTGCCTATAATTTAATAACAATAAATACTTGAAACCATATAATAGTCAATGTTGTTCATAAATGAAATGTTGTTCAATGAAAGTCAATGTTGTTCATAAAAGTTTTATTTAAAAATATAGGCATTTGAAAAAATTTAGAAGGTAAAATTTGTTTCCTGTTTCAGCTGGGAATTTCCTGTTCCAAATTTCTTAAATTAGCTTAAAAAGCTTATCTCTCAGTACAAATATTACTACTGATTTTTTTGTTATATCTACGGTTTATTTAAAGAAACAGAAATGAATTTCCGTTACGATTTCATTACATAAATGCGACTTATTTTTATTATTAGCCTATGCAGAAATGTTATAAACATATCGCACGGATTGACATTGGCAATGTCGAATATATGACCCCAGAAATGATAAAGGCGGTCAATGGCCATATTGCTCTTTGTTTTAACTTAAGAATTTGTAAATGGAGATGTGGCTCTGCGGATGAATAGTTTTTAATCTGGTCAATGTTGCCTAGTTTTTTAGCATGACATTTTGATGATGAAAAATGACAAAAAATATATATATTGGATACTTGCCAAACATGAGTTTTTTTCTTTGTGGACCAAGCAATCTTAGTTAGATGTCAAGAAGGCCATTTTTATTATACAAAAGTAAACAGGGTATCGAATAAGTATAGCCACATCCGATATCTTGTCTCACAGCTAATGTAAATTACAACTAAATTAATGAAGATTCATTGGTAATAAAAAATACTGAAACAATTTTAATACTTTTACCAAAATAACTACTTTTAAAATCGTTCGATAATATTTTATTAATCATTTTCAATTGTCGAATATATTTAAAATGGGGGAAAGATAACATTTAAAACATGCTAATTTTTCTCGGTTCATCATGTCTTTCGATGACTTGGACTCTGTACAATTCTAAGAAAACCATTAGCAAAATAACGTTCATAATGATAAATTATTTTGGAGTATTTTTATTAAGTATATTATTCTGCTAATAATTTAAAAATAACAGGAAAGTCCATTTTAATAACAAGTTAAGCACGAGAAGTACGGATATTGTGAGGTTTCCATACACAAATATAAGTTTAAACACATCCATGTAAATAACATTGCTATTAAACTATTAGAGTTGTTGATATTATTTTTTACCATGTAAATAAATTGAAATGATCATAATTTTCTTAACGACTATGTAATCTATTTTAGTTATTAATTTCCTATCTGTAAAATTTCTATATAAATTTTTATGAGTACACACTATGAAATAAGCACTATGCAAAAGGGTTGCTGAGAAAAACGGTTGTTAGGGACAGATGAATTAAATTAGAGTGTTTAGTTTTTTAACCATGTATGGATTTGAAAAAGTCCAAAAAAAAATTATATGGGTGATCCTAACCGGGTTTCGTTTTTTCCCTATTGATATACTGAGTTCTAAAAATGCGATAATTTGAATTTGAAAATAATAGCTTCAGTATGATTTTCAGTTTTATTTACATTATTTTATAACATTAAATTATTATATAACAGTATATCATCATAGAAAATCGAATTAAATACACTTTTATAATAAACAATTATCAGAACGAAATTTATACAATAATATAGAAAGTGGAGAGATAATAATTATAACGACAATTTCTGAACACAGATTTTATTTTTAGCCGGGAATAATATAAATGTAAAAAATAATGATACATACTATAGAATGTCTAGCTGTTTTTATATTTATTTATAAACAATATTTAATTATTCCTCTTAAATTTATAAAAAAAATTAAGAACTTATTGCTATAAAGAGCAATTTTTATAACTATTTACGTTAAAATATATCTTGTATTATACATCTATTTCATGGAATAGATTGATAATTACCTATACTACACATAATAAAATAGTATAAGAGGGAATTCTGTACATGGACAATATTTAAAAAAGCATGATTGATTTAGCATAAATAATGATAACACAAGCCAGAAAACCTGTTATCAAAAATTGATAGAAAGACATTCTATCTATCTGTATGTTAATTTGTTTGTCAATCACGCAAAACCTTCTAGACGGATTGTGCTAAAATTTGGTATGATAATAGTTCATACGCTCATGTATCTGGATGTTACAGAAAAAAAAATTCCCTCATTTGGGGAATTTTGCGATATCGATACTGCTAACGACATCTGCTAGCGTTTTTAGTAATAATAATGGTAATAACAATAATAGTGATGTAGTTTTGACAGTGAAATATTTTAGATTTGTGTCCTTTTTTTCTAATAAATTGGAAAAGAATTATAATAATTTTCCAAGTTATTAGAAAGAAAGGATACAAGTCTCGAGCTTACGCATTGAGAATTCCGTACTTTCTTTCGATTGAATTACTTTATTTATGATAGTTATCACTAATTTGAATTTCTTAGCGCAATAATTTTTTTATTATACCTAGAATAATAAAATAGAGGGGATACATATATTTTCGAATAATTCTTGGGACCTCTCGTAGAAAATATCTGTAAAACTATATTCACTATGCAAGGAATTTTAATTTTTTTCTAGCAATAAAAATATGTTATTTGCCTCATCCATGTTTGTTTCATCTGCTCCTGGACATTCCCACGGATGTGTGCTTTATTTCAGTTAGCGCACTAGCCTTGAATTTTCACTATAAAACAATTATAGCTCGGAAAATTGTACAAGTAACCAAAGTTTAATATACTTTTTTGGAGAGAGAAGATCTGAAAAATTATGATTTTTAAGTTATTTATTTTGATCTAAATTTGTCTTTGAAATAACATGCCTTTCCGTTCTTTGGTATATACGTATGTGTGTATATACGAGTATGTACGTAAGAGAACACTTTACAAGTCGAATTTCTTCATCGTTTTTGGTGATTCTCTTTCTATCTATTGAAGATCGACTGAAACTGGTGACTATCATAGTAAAAGGCTATCGTGTTCACTATTATCTATTAAATAGTTTCATCTGATCTGTGAGGATCTTTGCGCTTTCTCCCTGCTGCCCATTGTTTTTAACTTTTGAACTCCTTAACATTTTTATTAGGAAAATTCAAAAAAAATTGTTTAGTATAAGTTTTAATGAGAATTTCCAAAGAAAAATTTCACAGTTAACTCATTGTTAACATGCATTTTCCGGCTTACATAAGAGTATTTTGTTTTAAAGTATTAATCATAGATTATATACTATATAGATGGTCAATTTCAAGCAATTGTGCGACGAGATAGCACTTTCCCGTTTTCAAGTACTACGCTGCTATATTCCCCTATTGCCCAGTCTATTGAAGTTGAAGCGAGTGCCCATTTGCTGAGCACTCGCTGCAACTTCGTACTTTCGCTGCAACTCGTATTTTTGACAGGTGTACTTTTCTTACATTTTATGTTATAAACTATGTACAATTGAAACAACAATTCTGGAATTAAAAAACTTTATTAGAAAAAAATTCGCCAGTTCGAGCGACATAACTTAAAACAACCAACAAAAAACTTAGTGACCGCATACAAACACATTGAATGAACGTTTCTATTTTACAAACTATCTGCCGCTTTCACATATCAAGATGAACTTAACTAGCTTCAATCATTAAAATAATATACTAATACTTTCAATTTTTTATTAAATAAATTGTTAACTCTCCTTTTACTGTTTACTGTATTATAACTAAGAGTTTTTAACAAATATCCGTTTATTTAACTCGACATTTACCTTTTTTGTAGAAGTAATTCATAACCTTTATAGTGAAAAATAGCAATGTTCTATATCTTACAGCTTTATTCTATATATTAGTAACATAAAATTATTGCCCTTCCTACTATTTTGAATTTAACAATTAATCCATGAAATGAATAAAAAATAATCACCATGGAAATTATACTTTACGAAGAGAAAAAACGTTGTTATCGTGCCAATTACACTTCAGTTTTGTGGTAGAAAATGTAAGAAAATGCTAAATCGAGGGGATAATTTCTATTTTTTAAACTATTTAAGAGAAATTGAAACTATGTACTGAATAAAAAAAATAAAACGGATACGGTTCTGGCGTAATTGTTGATTTAACAATCTAATCTAATACGTATTAAATCAATTATTTTGTTGAATACATTGAATACATTTTCAGCTGAACAAATCATTTGGATGCAGTAGCAACTTATTTTTATCTTTTAAATCAACATGCCCGTAGTTATATGTTAACATTATTACTAAAAATCTTATTTTCACAATCCTTTGTTTTAATCAGAAGCCTACGCGCAACCTAATACACATGCAGTATTTGGTATAATTTAAGAAATTTGGCAAATTTTGAAAGCGAATGTAATATACCTATCAATGTTACAGCGAACAACTTTTGTAGGAACTTGTAATTCGGAGCTATTAATAAATATTGACAAACAACTTCGTATTTATTCTAGTTCTGATTCAATAATTGTCTTTTAACAAATATTCTCTAAATTACTTAAACCTTCCAGTAAATTATAAAAAAAAACATTTAATCTCTCTTCGTTCAATTTTCGTACCACTTCCTGTTTTGGTTGTTTTTTTCACCTTCAACTGCAAGTAAAAGAACAAATTATTTAACCAATAATGTACATATATAATATTGTAAATTTATAAATGGATCTTTTTTGGTTTTTAATAATTTCTTCATCATAATTACATACTGTATAGAATGTTTTTTCTTTAGAAATCAATGGGCTATCTATAAAACGTTAAGCTAACCGTCTAGTGTAACTTATTTACATTACTATAAAATTAATTAATTGATTCGCAAAGACAAAGTTTGCAAAAATTATCATTTAAAGTTGACGTTTAAATTTCAGGAAAATATTCTTGGAGAAAAATAAAGTAATTACCAACAAATTAGCATTAGTAAAATTGATTCAATGGATGTTATAATATTTTGCTACAAATTATGTTACTGTAAATTTTCTTAGACTTATCAGGTGAAAAGATACCAACAAATATAAGTTAAATATTGCAAAAATGAAACTTTTAACAACATATTGACTGAAGATAAGTCTGTCTATTCTACATAATATTTATTCTGTAGTTTAATTATTCTTTTTATTATATATTTATTGAAGGTAAGTTTATCTATTTATTCTGAACGTCTTTTTGCAATTTTGGCCGAATTTAAAAAAAAAATGATAACCAGAATTAAACTGTGTTTTGTCACTGTCACATAATCAGATTTGATTTAACAAATAAGACCGATTAAAAATAAAATTTCGTTCTACTTTTTGCAGATGCCTGTACAACGGCCGATGGTCGACGGGGACAGTGTATCTCACTCTTAGATTGTGGCCCGCTGTATCGAGCATTCGAACAGCAGCCTCTGCCAACTCCGATCATTACTTTCCTCAGGAAGTCCGCTTGTGGATTTGTTGATAGTATACCTCTTGTCTGTTGCCATGAAGACATAAATGTCAATGCTATTCAACCAAATGAGGTAACCGTATTTTACTAATACATAGTCGCCGTATTTTTGTGTACAACTCATGAAGGAAAAAATAAGTAAATATAATATTTTCATAAGTGATTAGGATGACTCATATTTATATTACGAATGCTGTATACCAAATACCATACACACACACACACACATATATATATATATATATATATATATATATATATATAAATATATATATATATATATATATATATATATATATATATATATATATATATATATATATATAGATACATATAAATTGAGAACGATACATATCATGTATATGTATCGTCTCAGTTTTTTCCTAAAGTATGTGAAATATTTTTTTATTTTCTCGAATTGGTCACGATTTATAGATCACAGACCATAAAATACAACTAGAGGAGTGTAAGTAGGCATGGCATGCGCGCAATATATACGATCCACATATCATATATTGCTCCTTATGCTATGATGTATACTTTAGTCGCAAATCGCTTGCGATAAGTGATAGAGCTCCATCGTTTCATTGGGTCCATTAGGGCCAAATTGGTCATTAGGGCCCAGGAAATCACTTTTGAGCCATAATTTCTGGTAAAAATAGAAGCCAGCAAAGAACGTAACCCATCACATAATTTTCTACGATCGGGAGGTTATCTTCAATACATTTTGTCGCATTTTAGATAAAAACTTTCACAGCTGAATAAAACTACGCGATGTAGTATTATTACTACTTTATTTAAATTCTTTACCACTACCTAGGTTTTGTTGTATGACAACGTCTAGTTGAAAATATCTAAAAAATAATTCTATCTCAAAAACACGTGAACCATATGTTGTCATTTATTGTTTACCTCTACAGAATATAGACTATTTTAAGATTTGTTGAAAAAATATTAATTTTGCTATTGAGAAATAATGAATATATATGATACTAGCGTGACCCGTGCGAAGTCTTCGCATTATATCAATTTGCGTGGTAGATTATAAATATTTACACATGAGAAAATGAACTCACAGCTGTCATATTAGTTACAACAGAGTGTTTAGAGTCAATTTAATAAATCAAAATTGATTGCAGGTATTCAATTCATTTCTAATTTTGCACACTGCTTATTACGTTTTTATTCCATTATGAAGCTCAGATGACAGATCAAACAAATATTTTACTAAAATTGACA
Source organism: Druceiella hillmani (assembly GCA_039881145.1). NCBI lineage: Eukaryota > Metazoa > Arthropoda > Insecta > Lepidoptera > Hepialidae > Druceiella > Druceiella hillmani. The sequence goes on along the minus strand of JAYKKI010000018.1, from coordinate 28,131,983 downwards.
TATAGAGGCGCAAGTATCAAAAGCATTGAGCTAAAGCGCCACTTTATTTATACGTGAGTGGATTTGAAATTAAACAAACATTTTACCGACCGTCAATCATATTGACGTCGAGCCGTTAGATGGCAGCATTGCTGTTTTGTGTATATAATTTTAATAATTAATTAATTTGCAAAAACAGTAGCAATAATACATTTTTTAGTTGTGGATGCCGGTAGAGCAAGCAATTATCTATAAAATGATATATAATTTACGTGGATTAGTTGTGAGGTTTTTTCTAAAAAGGGAGAGTAACATCGTAACCTTAGCGTATTAATATATATGATGATGATGATGATGATGATGATATTATATGTGTAAACTCACTATTGTCTTACTTTTATATATTTATTTCTGAATAATAGTAAAAATGTTAAGATTGTGAATGAAGATGCGACGAAAGAAAATTAATTTTAAATTCATTGCCTGGCAACAAATTTATTTTTTAACGTATATTTTAATTAGATTTGCCGTATCATAAGCTACAATGACAAGTGTGTCCATAAAAGATAGGATTCTATTATTTTCAATATATACATAAATTGTTAATAAAAGTGGTTGAAATATTATAGTGGGGTCACAAAGAATCAAAGATAATGTGTCGGAATAGAGTTTAAAGACAAAGAATACCCCAGTATGGTTTCATGGATATTACAAATTTCAATGTCAATTAATCAAGTTAATAAATTATTTCCTCATCGCCATTAGTAAATAAAATATCTGCGTAAAAAATAAAGCAATAATTAGTTTAAACGAACGAAAAAAAAAATTATTTAATAATGTTAAATTCTCTTTCAGCCTCGTCCAACCACATCGCCGCCCGAAACTTCACCAGGAGAATTCGGAAAAGCTAACGAACTTCCTTCATATCCCGATTGCGGAAACGACGTTTCCGACAGAATCTTTGGCGGAACCATCGCCGAACTTGATGAATATCCGTGGATGGTGATGATGGGTTATAGAAATCGTTAGTATATTAAACAAAGTGAATACGTTAGTTAATAAAATGAAATTTTGTTTAAAACATATTAAGTTCAATGAAATGTTTTGAAAGAAAAAAAATCACATACTAATTTATTGATATGAAACTTGTTTCTTTAAATACAAAGATTTTTTTAAAATATTTTTTTACAGTTAATTTTATCTTTAAGCACTATTTCTCTCACGAATATTCATAATAAATAAATGTTTTTTTTGTGTTATATGGACCATTATTAAATTTCAGTTACTAAAAATATTATTTAAAAGCTCATATATAACTTTCACTCTCATAATTTTTTTCATAACGCGCATAAAAAAGTACAACTTTAAAAATGTAATAGTTATTAATAATATTAAAGTATTGAATAATATTTTACAGTACGGGAAGAAAAATGTGAAAAACATGATAGTAATTTTGAACTTAAATATTTGCGGAAAAGCTTCAAATTAAAAAAGAACTGTTTTTACTTTTCTCTTTAGGATATTGAAGTAAATTATCTTACTGCCATTTTATCACCTTCAGCTTTACAGTCTGTAATAAAAGGTTAATTACAACGAGAAAAATGAATAAATAATTTTGTGATTTAACGATCGGCAGCTAGTGGGGTACTGACTTTCGAATGCGGAGGTGTTCTCATCAACAATCGCTACGTCCTAACAGCAGCTCATTGCGTAGTCGGCGCTATCGTGCCCAAGTTTGGACCACCGTAAGTTCCCGATTTTCATAATTGTAATATGTAATTACTAAATTTTTTGAAGAATTGTGAAGAATACAAAATAATATTAAGTTATTAGAAACACAAAATCTAAATAAAATAAGAAATAAATTTGAAAAGTTACGTTCTTTAGTTCAGTTTGCTTAGTTTGCTTTCCTTTCGTTAATTAAGAAAAAGGAAACGAAATTGTACTCAGGAACTAAAAAAGTTTCTTGGATTATTTTAAACTAATTTTTAATTATAAATATTTTCAGTTAAAATGTCAATGACGCCACAAAAAAGATTCAGTATAGTTAAAGAAGTTCAATTCTAAAAGCATAAATGGAATGAAGAGATTTTGAAAATTATCATAGAAACTAATAAATAAATATTAGAAAATTTCAAGACTAATATTTTCCTTCTTTCCTGATAACTTGTTTTATAATCCATTCAATAAAAGTCCTTTAACTTATATAAAGTGTAGAGTTTAAAATTATTTTTCTTATTTTTTTATAATTATACACTATTTTATTTGTATACTGTTATGTTGTTGTTTTTATATTGTTTATATTCTGTTTTGTTGTTGTATAACTACGTTACTGCTTACATTATCTGATTGATTCCTTAAAGACGAAAATCGCACAGTACGAAGATAGAAAAAATTATTCAGGTAATATCTTAAAAAAAAACGAGGAAACATTTATCGGTAGATATTTATAATGCTGATAATTATGATTAAATTATATTACAAAAATAGGTTGAATAGTCTTTTCACAGTTTATATTTTCGAATTAGTTTGAAACTCCGCTATAATACCTTCCACTGAACATCTAATATAGTTCAAAATTGAATAATATTCATGTGCAATGAAAAAAAATGTACTTAAATGTCTTTGATAGGAAAAATTATAGAACTTATTCTTAAGCCTACGAATTATTATTATTAGAGATGGATAAGATCTTCTGCGGAATGAAGCAGTGAAAAGAAACGTGGGCTATGAAATGTCGTTTGGTTTTATTAAGCAATTAGGATCGATTACCATCTTAAACCGTGTTAATCCATGAATCTTAATTCTAATTAGGTTGTCGATATTGAAAGCAAGCTGGCTTTAACGGTAACATGTACATTTTTTTTATAAAAATAAAAATGTTTATTTTTAAAGAAAAAAATATTCAAGGGCGTTTTACAAATTATTAAGAATAAAATATATCACCATAAATTAAAGAATTATGTGACAAAATTTATATAAAATCGAAGCGTAACAATAACAGGACAAAATTATTCAAATATAAACAAAATATAAACAAAATTATGAACAGCCAACAAGGAAGAAGAAACCCTAAATATCTTGAATTACCGTCACAATAGGATTTGGAATATTAATATCCACCAAATGAGCACATACCTTAAATCCAATGGGTTGAATAATATATATATATAAAACAGAATGAATAATTTCATTAATATCCTTTGCTTTTTGGTTTAATCAAGAAGATGGAAAAAAAGTCGTTAGTTTAAAAATCAGGAATTTTTTATTTGCTTCATAATTTTTAATTTTTTTTTAAATTTCGTAATGATTATAAAAAAATTATCAAAAATATTAATTTTTGCTAATTTTTTATTACAAAAAAGTAACTCAATAAGGCATAACATTCACGAATTTTGGAAAAAGAATTATTTTTTTTTTATTTTTATTATTTTTTTAAATTTTCACAGTGGAAAAGTTAAAATTGTCAAATATTTATCTATTGATACTGGCCCTGGCAAGGTTTATCTGAAATTATGCAAATCACATAATAACCTTATAGAAACCTGTGGCAATTTCAAAATTATACTACGCTCTCGGCTCGTCATTGTTTTAGAATATGATTCAAAATATATAAAATGTAACTTAGAAACAAAATACTGAAGCAAACAAAAAATAAAAATTTAACTTAGAAATAAGCATTTTTGCAATTATTAAGGCTCCGATAACTTGATTACTTGTCCAGAATAATGGCTCGAGTAGGCGAGTATGACACAAACACTCCTGTGGATTGCGATGGAGATGGTTTGTGCGCACCACCGCACCAAGATGTCGGAGTAGAACAGGCTATAGCTCATGTAGGCTTCACAGATGCTAAGAGTAACAGAGAGGATGACATCGCCCTGATTCGTTTGTCAAGGAACGTCGCTTTCTCCAGTAAGTGATATTTTAGAATTTTAAATTATTTGCTCAAATTCTAATGATTTATCTCAAAAAATCTGTTTCATTTTTCTTCGTTAATTGAGAAAATTAAAATGAAATTGTGAGTGTATAAATCAGGAACTGAAAAAATTCTTGGATTAATTTTAATTATAAATATTGTTAGTTAAAATGTCCACGTTTATTCTTACAATTATTTATAACAAGCCATTTATTAAATCAACCAATTTAATTTTTGACAATTAAACGAAACTCACGTAGTTTCGTTTAGTATTATTTCTGTAATACTAAACGAAACTACGTAGTATTATTTACGATGTAGTATTATTTCCAAAACAATCTTTACAGATTGCCCACCCGAGATGTTGTTATACAGCGAAAGCTACGTTATGGTTAAGAATTTAAATAAGTAGAAATGATACCACATCACGTAGTTTAATTTAGTTGTGAAAAATGAAATTGTAATGAATTTCTACAAAATTAACGCCAAATATATTCAATAAATTAACCAAAACAACTTTAGTTCTGTTTACTCAAACATTTATTTTAGTATCTAAATACTCAATTATTCTCAATTAAATGAAACTACGTGATGTAGTATTATTTCTACTTTCTTTAAGTTCTTTACCACGTCCTAGGTTTCGTTGTATTACAACATCTTCAGGTGGGCTATTAGCAAAGATCTTTTAACAATCTTTGCTAATAGCCCACCTGAAGATGTGAATAACTTAAAGAAATTAGAAATAATGCCACATCACGTAGTTTCTTTTAATTGATAATAATTAATTTCTACAAAATTAACGCCAAATATATTCAATATCTAAATACTATTAATTAAAATATCGCCCATATTGATTACTTTAATTTCTTGTTTTAATTCATTTTGGAGAGCAATAAAAACAATTTTATTTTTATTTAAGTCAAATACCATATTTATTGAGATGAAAGAAGGATAGACATTAATATTTAAAGTTTTAAGAATTTTAATATCCGTTATTGTTTAGTAGCTCGCCAACTTTGAACACAAAAACAAACAAATTAATAACAAGGATTTCTCATAAAGACTATTTTTAATATCACAAATTACCGCTAAGCCAAAAGTAAGGCAGTACTCTAATATATCCCGTACATATATGTAAGTACACATTGATATTAACCATTTCCATTACGGAGCTCAACATCTGTACCGATTCCAACAAATGAGGTATTGTTGGATATGTATTAACACTGTGGTTTATACAGGTATTTATGGAAATAGCAACATATTAGCTACCTAGAAACAGGTTTTAAAAATTTTTTTAAACCCTTGCAATATGGGCATGGACTTTGCGTTTAATATGAATATAAATATGTGGATAATGGTTGGCACATTATGTTGCTCTGAATCGTGTATTTCACTTGGATATTTTACAAAATTATCTAAAAATGATATAGTCACGATGGGTACCGACATTGTTTTCAAAACTTCTCCGCTATTATTTTTTTCCTATCAAGATACATAGCATATTTTTAAATGTTACTTACTCTTTAAAACGAAAAATTTAGAAATATGACATAGCAAGGTATAATATAAAATTATGGTATTTTTCAAGAAATGCTTTTGATATTTTAAAGGTCTATGAGGTCACAATAATTCATTAATTATGAATAATAGTGGTTAAACTAAGTACTTTCTTTATATTTTTCTACATTTCACTTTTTTAATTAATTCTTTAAATTTGTTACACCAAATAGTAATTAGCCTTCTTTATTTACAGGGTTCATCAAAGCTATCTGCCTTCCCACCGAGCCTACGAATATGGAAGCCGAAGATCGCGTCGTGGTCGTTGGTTGGGGGAGAACTCTAAAAGGTATTTAAAATAAATTGTGAAGTATTAAGAATTTGTTAGAATTAAATAGAACAAGATATAATAAATTTGTGATGAATAGATAATTATGTATAACAAAGAATCTAGAGAATAATATAGAGAAATATATGTAGAAAGTACTCTAAACTAGAGTATGAGAGTACACGAATATTCAGTAGACTTTTTTTACGTCATGATTTACTGTAATTGAAGAGAAAGTTAAAATTTATATACAAATCGTGTATTCGGTATCTTTCATGTACAAAATAATTACCTAGCTCCTGTTATACAGATAACATCGTTAACGCTAACAAATCGTCAAATGTTGTCTAGCTTAACCATATTGAATTATAAATATTTATATATAAATATATAATTATGTATCACAAAAAAGTCGAGAGAATAGTATTAGACAGTACTCTAAACTAAAGTATGAGAGAGTACACGATTATCTGGTAAACTTTTCATACGATATGATTTACTGTAATTGGAGAGGAAGTTAAAATTTACCTTCGAGGGCTCAATTTAACATATTTTTAACTTACTTTCATATAACTTATTTTTCCTTACCGTAACTATAATAACGTGCCATTCTTCATAATTGTTGCTAATACTTCAGTCAGTTTTACAAAAAATAAGTAAACATGACTCTGTTAATAATAATCAACTAGCGTGACCCGTGCGAAGTCTTCGCATTATTTATTCCATTATGAAGCTCAGATGACAGATCAAACAAATATTTTACTAAAATTGACATATAGAGGCGCAAGTATCAAAAGCATTGAGCTAAAGTGCCACTTTATTTATACGTGAGTGGATTTGAAATTAAACAAAAATTTTACCGACCGTCAATCATATTGACGTTGAGCCGTTAGATGGCAGCATTGCTGTTTTGTATATATAATTTTAATAATTAATTAACTTGCAAAAACAATAGCAATAATACATTTTTTAGTTGTGGATGCCGGTAGAGCAAGCAATTATCTATAAAACGATATATAATTTATGTGGATTAGTTGTGAGGTTTTTTCTAAAAAGGGAGTGTAACATCTTAACCTTAGCGTATTAATATATATGATGATGATGATTCGACTGTACATTTCTTATCGCTTAATCGATCGTTGTATGATGGTGTAATATAAATGTATAATATTGAAATAAGTTATATAAAGCGTTTGAATTAGTTCGATCCGTATAGCATTTTTTTCTAAATTTGTAATAAAATTATTACAAAGTGTAGGTTAATCCACAAATATCTTTCAACTTTAGGTTTCTTTTATATACAAAATAATTACCTAGCTCCAGTTATACAGATAATATCGCGAAGTTTTGTCTCGTGTAACCGTATTTGGTTATAAATATTTATGCCTAAAGAATTACGTCCTATAGCTAAGTATAATATACGCAGTATAAAGTTTGTTTATATTTAAACCATGTAATGAAACTAAAATCGAAAAATTGTTTTTATTCTTACAGCCAAGAAGAGTAACGTTAAACTAAAACTCGACCTTCCTATTTTCGATAAGAGCAAATGCACAACAAAATTTGCAAATGCTAGTGTTTTCTTGACTGATAAGCAGCTTTGCGCTGGTGGAAAATATCTCCAGGATACGTGTTACGGAGACAGCGGTGGACCACTGTTGAGAAGGAACGGAGCAAGCTGGGAAACTGTCGCTGTCGTGTCCTTTGGGAACCTTTGCGGCAGTGTTGGCTGGCCAGGTGTATATACAGATGTCTACAAATATTTGCCCTGGATCAAGGAGAATTTGCGACCATAAATCAAGCAAAACTATTTAATTGCTCAAGGTCTTGCTTTTGTACATTGTCGAGATCTAACTTGTGTAATACCAGTGTCATAAATTTGTAAACATAAGCTTTAGAATAAACTTTTCTGATGTATTTCATTTTTTTTTTCGTTATGAACAAAATAAAATAATATGTGAATACATCCTCATATTTTTTACTATTACTGTCACTGCCTATCATTAAAGTCACTTAGAGCTTTTCATTGAAGGGTGATTTATAGTTCCGTGATCACAACTAGTAAATAACAGTAAAGACATTGAACATTTTAAAATAACAATAAACGAGTAGTTAAGAATATTTCAGTGTATTTCTAGATTTTAATAAAATAAATGATTGAGCTAGGCTTTCTTCTCAAAGTTGATATAGCTGTATCTTGGTTTTTAACTTAAAACATGACCAAAATCAATGAAATTTTTGTAAACTGATGAATTTTTAGACGTCATAGGATGATTATCCATATCAAAAATATTTTTATTATTTTCCCGAATAGAAACCATTGACAAAACCCACTAATATAACCTACCGCTTTTTGAACGGTTTCTGAAATATTATAGAAACTTCGTTAACTCCTTTTTAGGTTTCAGTAGCATAGCGTTTAATCTCCTTTAATCTCCTGTTTGGTTAGCAAATGATTTTGCGCGAATAAATAAACATTAAATTTCACAAAGAGAACTCACAGTGCTTTTGCTTCATGAATTCGGTTCAGTACAATAGCAAGCAAAGCAACATATGACTCGTGAAAAGGTGTTCTCCAATACTAGACTCTCCAATAATAGTCATTAGTTTCAAAGGTTATAAGACCTGTACAGAAGAAATATTTACACTGTTATTAATAAAGTGTGGTCTCTCTTCTTTAACGACTCAAAACTCGTTTCTAATGCTTCATTTGTGACCATGACTTCAAAACTAATATGTTTATATGAAAATATCGGCTTTAGGTTAGAGTGTGATTTTATATATCGATGTTATACACGTGTTATTGAATCAGATTTAATTTGTGATTAAATTTGCTTTTATTTTACATTATTTTGTTCTTACCACATTTGAAATGAGTCATAAATATTTTCTTGAAAATTGTATTCAATATTGTAAATCTATGAATTAAGATGTGATTTTTTCCTCATAATTATTACCGTAGACCTAATATGAAAAAAAAATGTTTAATTAGGAATTATTTCTGAACAAATCTGGAAGGCAAACAGAGATAACCGAGAAATTATTTTTGGTTCTATACTTGTTATTTTATTAATGGTGACTAGCGTGACCCGTGCGAAGTCTTCGCATTATTTATTCCATTATGAAGCTCAGATGACAGATCAAACAAATATTTTACTAAAATTGACATATAGAGGCGCAAGTATCAAAAGCATTGAGCTAAAGCGCCACTGTATTTATACGTGAGTGGATTTGAAATTAAACAAAAATTTTACCGACCGTCAATCATATTGACGTTGAGCCGTTAGATGGCAGCATTGCTGTTTTGTGTATATCATTTTAATAATTAATTAATTTGCAAAAACAATAGCAATAATAAATTTTTTAGTTGTGGATGCCGGTAGAGCAAGCAATTATCTATAAAATGATATATAATTTATGTGGATTAGTTGTGAGGTTTTTTTTAAAAAGGGAGAGTAACATCTTAACCTTAGCGTATTAATATATATGATGATGATGTTTATGTGATTATTCTCATTACAATATCTGTTTCTCTATTATTATATTAAAACATCTTAAGTCATTGACGAAAGTTTCATTTACAATCAATCTCTCAATGTTAATGTTGTGCATCAGAATATTCTACAAGATTTGTGTCTATGATATTCTCTCAATATAATTATAGCGAACAGTTTGAATGATAGACTGGTAACTTTTACCGTAATTAAAAATTTACGATTAGTCAAACGAGTTAATAACTTATGGACGCTTTGGCTTTTAATATCGATAACCTGTTAAGTATTCAAATGTTTTTTACATTAATCCATTAGTCCCTAACACTATAAACGAAATATATTTAGTTTATGTTGATACGTACTAATCGACTAAATGTGATTTACTTAATCTATTATTGTTATAAGTAATCGAGTCAAATTCAAATTTGGCTCACACACCGATGGTTCTGTATCTACATTGAATACATAGATTTGGCGATTAAAGGATTTCAATAGGTAAAGGTAATTATAGTGATGAGTATATATAATATATTTAATTAATTAATAAAAAATCTGATAATAATTCTGCTCCTTGACAATTGCAGTCGAGAATATTATTTTAATTGTTGTTTTTTTGTTGAACACTGATTATTGCAATCTGCAATGTGCCTAAAAAATACCTAGTTTTCAAAACTTTGGGATTTCTAGTAAACCGCACATGCACATAGAGTAATTCTAATGTTTGTATGACATTCCAGATATTAGAATTACTATAATTTTTTCTCTTGATCCTTTTATTCAGATATTGTTTTTATACGACATGTGGATTTGACCGTTTGACATTGAACCAAAACCCAGCCAGTACTATCAGTCATAAATATTTTACAATAGTAATATAAACATTTACGCAAAGAATACAGAATTTTTTTCAAACAAATCAAATAGCATATTGACATACACAAAAGACCATGTGCAATGTTTATGTTATTGACTTTTGCTTAGCTCGAGGTCGCAATAAAAAAAAACTATTTAAATAATACATGCACGTCAAACAATGATACATCCATAAATATTTTAAAATAGTAAAATAAACAATTACGCGAAGAATAAAGAATTAAATACATATTTTTGAACAAATTAAATACACAAAACACCACGTGCAATATTTATGTTACTGACCTTTGATCAGTGCGAGGTCGCAATTTAATCAAACAAATTTTTGTTTTCAAAAAAATTACACATTCACAACTCAAAGTTTTATTCGAATAAATAAATCCAAACATGTTGTTCGTTTTCATGGGGACTAGTAGCGTATTATATCGTATAGCGTATATCCTTTATCGTGTGAGTGATAAAGGAATTAGATTTATTTCACTATTTGCTTGTAATTAAAAAATAAAATAACTTGAAGGTGTTTATGTGGCACTGGCCTAGCAAATTTTTGGTGAAAATAAATCTTGTTTGAAATTACAAATCAATTAAAACTATTTCTGTGACTAAACTATTACATTTTGTTGATTTATGGTTGAGAAACATCATTTAATTTTTGTGGATTTATTTAAGGTCACATTGTAAACTTTCTACTGTAGAAGTAGAAGAAAGAAAATAGTTTTAAAGTATAAGTTATTTAAATATTAAACTATTGATATTTAATATTACTTTAAAAGAAATATTAATACAGTATATATGAATTTGATTTTAATTGTTCCTATGTTTCTTTTAAGTGCTACAATCGGTAGTCTATTTAAATGTTTGTTAACATTTCGTACATATCCTGCTGACTAGACGATCGGTCTCAGTGAACTTAACAGCGATTTCTGCAACATAGCCACTACTTGATTGAAATCATTTCGAGATTGAAATCATCGACCAAATTTATTCAAACATTTTTTGCAACTATATCTATTTCAAAGGGTAATTTTGACAACTAAAAATAATATTGTCGACGATATGAACTTTAATATTCAAATGAAAATTTCCGTTAAAAAGAGAATATACAAATCGTTGGAAAAGATGGTAAACGTTGCAGAAAGTGTCAACTTTCATACAGAATTTTTAAACTCTTTGCAAGTACCAGGAACGCCATTATCTTGCCTTCTACTGAAAATTGGATCGATCTTAATGGAACACGGATGATCATCAAACAGGTATCGAATAACATCACCGAAGTCTTACTTATAACTGGAAAGGATAAAACACACACAGTATTTATCCCCAGAATACCATTGATCTCTACTAAACTGCCATTCCAATTTAAAGGAATCAATCAAATTGACCTATAGTTTTACAATTAACAAAGCGCAAAGTCAAACTTTAAAACATTACGGCATCAACCTCAAAGAATCCCGCTTTTCTCACGGTCGATTCACGAAAAATTTGTACATATGTACCCTGGATAACAAAATGAAAAATGTTCTTTATAAACAAGTATTTTAAATAGTTAGAATATATTTTCGTTCAAATTTTTTTTACTTCTTGTGTTTTCAAATTTCTCTTTAATCCAACTACCACACAATCTCATATTAACTCCCTGAGCGTACCCCAGCTCGTTGTTAATAAATTTTAGTTCCAATGATTTACCAGGTAGTTTACAATAACGTTGTAATTATTGTTTTCGTTTCGTTATTGTAATTATTTATAAATATTACAGGATTAGTAGAAAATTCACGAATATTTGTGAGCTTTTAAATTTGTGACCCAGAATCACTCGTTTTAAGGTTTATGAGTTTTCAATTTGATTTACGTGAAATTTTGTGTTAAATAAAATTAAACTGAAAGTAGAGAAAGTTGCAGAAGTATAAGTAAATAATAAGAAAATAAAATAAATTGTATAATTTAGAAAATTAAAAATAATACATTTAAAATGACCTTTGTAAACTTAAGGTTCTGTAAAAATAGATTTCTTAAAAATGAATAAAAATGTAGTATAAAACAATCTGGTGTGATTACGTTCATTGGTCTGAAATTTTTATCTGGTTTTCAATAAATTGCTTAGTTTTTCCTTTTATGTATTTTAGAAAAATATTTCAAGGAAATAAGTTGTCATCTGGAGAAAACAGCTGCTGACTATATATTACTTTAGTACTGTTATTTTTATGATTAAGAGTCCAAGATAATTTTTCGTTTAAAACGTAATCCAGTTTAAAACTATTAAAGAAATTATTTTTCAATATAACGTCGTAAACCGTAAAAAATAAATAAATGCAATCTACATTAGCCCATTTATTTGAACCCATGAAAATTCAATGCAAAGCTCCGTAATTATATAATTAATTTTCCTAGCTCAATTGCAAGTCTGAGCTAGGAAAATTAATTTATATGTTCGAATGGATTTAACCGATACCGATCATAGAAAACATATCGGATAAAAAATATAAACATATCGGACATACGAGTAATATATTTGATATAATATTCGTACCGTCTGTTGATGTGTTTATTACTTTTTATTACAGAATAAAGATTAGAGTATTGAGCCTATATATACTCGTGTATATATATATATATATATATATATATATATATCGTTTCTGGATGTATATTGCAGATATTTATTAGGTTAAAATAATAAAAAAAGCTTTAAACAGTAAGATCTTTCTATTAATCCTGGAGTCAGTAACGCACTTTTTTCTTTATATCTAGGAAGCCTCGATGCGGTACAAGCACTTAGTTAGAAATTTAAAAATAAAGTAATAATAACCCAAAGATCAGCGAGTTCTCAAGTAACGTACTGACCATGCCATACCACATATTGCTTTTTCTGAAAAATTGCTGACCAGTCGTATTCCAGTACCGAGTTATTCGGCGGCGGATTTATTATGACGATTGCAGACCAAGGAGCCCCTCGATGAGATAGTGGTGTGTTAATCGCGGCACATCACATGCCACTTTTCAACTTGGCGCCTCTGTACGCGGGTGACAAAAACAATGAGTGTACGTTGTTTTTATCAACTAGTGAAGTTGAAGAAAACGAAACACAGTATAATCCGCGAAATTAAAGGAGGGAAGCTGGAAATGTGCATAGACCTTTGTTTTGATGTTCTAAAGATGGGCTGAAAAGTTTCATTAGATGACGTATCCGCTAGTCAAGATTTCACAGGTCACGAAGATTGTTTCGTTTTAGTTTCAACAATTTTTGTTAAGCAACGAATTCTCTACAAATTTTGGATTAAGCTTCTTTTGTATGATTAACTGCTATTGCGATATAGGATTGGGGAGAATCTACATCTATATAAAAGATAACGCCATCTAAACAGCGGGGTCAAATGCATAATGCACTTTACAGATTTAATTCTATGATAAAAATATTACCTTTATAGTTAATGAAATTAAAAATAATAGTTAGTTAAGAGAAAATATTTATAAGTAATATAACATGCAAGGCTTTATTGTTTTGTTAAAACTCCCACATTTATTAGTAATAAAGTATTTAAATAATTTAATTTCAATGACTTTAAATTTATGTAATATAATTTTGTGTATTATTTATAAATATTTTTAAAAATAAATAAAATTATCAGGTTGACAATGATATTCTCATAATAAAACTAATGGATATAGCATTTTCCTATAAACATTCGTTCACCATTCTCGATTACTCACTGGCTTAATTTTGCTTAGCGTGGTATTGGGCATGTTGCTTTATATCTACTTCCCTTGTTCGGTTAGCGGTTTTAGATCACGGATTATTTGAATATTTCACTGCACGGCTCATTGTTTTCATTACGTTTAATTACTTGTTTAATTAATTGTTGTTTAATTAATTAATTATTTAATTAATTAATTGTTGTTTAATTAATTAATTATTGAATTTTAATTAATTAATTATTAATTAATTATTTAATTAATTAATTGTTGTTCGGTTCCCGGTTTTAGAGTCAAGATCACGGATTATTTGAATATTTCACTGCAATATTTCATTGTTTTCATTACGTTTAATTTATTTTTTTTGCATTAATTGTATTTTAATATTACTTTTATATACTCTCATGATATTTAATTGTTTTGTTTTTCATTAGCAATAAACTCCAATTTGAGCAACGATTTCACTAAAGAAGTAATTTAATTAAACTTTAAATTATAGAAATTACATTTCTTGTTAAAAATATGGCTAGAAATTAAATTATGCAATCGCATCAAGAAAAGATTATTTATGCATCATGATATTTTTTGTCATAACTGAATATTTAGTATGTAAAAAATATTAGTTTTTGCACCATTTAAAAAGAAATAGTCATTTAAAAAGAGTAGTGTCTTTCATAATTTCTAAGAGTTAATAAATTTAATATAACATTATGGCAATGGCAAAAGTATTTTTAAATTTAAGGTTCGCTGTAACAAATTGTTCGTTATTATCCTTCTTTTGAAAAGGAATCCAAGACAATATCTATAATACTTGCAATTTATACCTCCCCTCTGCTTATTCTCTTCTTTTTCTCTTCTCTCTCTTTCTCTCTATTTCTTTCCCGCTCTTTGGAATGAACTGGCTCGAAAACTTCTTATTTATGCCAAATTAATATGGAGAGTGGAGTGGAGTAATAGAATGTTCGTAAAGAAGGAGTAATTGAATCCGCCTAACAAATAGCATTTTTCCTGTGCTTTTCCTTATTTCTGTTTGAGTTCTTTTCGAGCTGAAATTGTTTATGGACTTTACCGTGTTATCGCAAGGATAAAATATGCGCTATGCATCACGTAGACTGATATTCCTACGAAAAATCACTCTTATGAAAGTTTGACACCAAATTTACTCTGCTTTATAAATATTCTATAACATAAAATTAAAAGAGGAAATGCGTTTAATGCGATTAGTCGGAAATTAATCGGAAATAGAAATTAATCATAAAATCGTAAAAATAAATATAAATTAATCGAAAACCAATTAAATTCTAAGAATATTAATAGGTGTTTTATATCGTTAACATTGTTTGAACCACAAAAAGACTATTGGAAGGACGAATTCGTACTCGTAATGAAACAATTCCATTTCTAATATTTCTGAGATTTTTTCAAACATTTCAAATTTTTTTATTAGTAAGTCCGAAAAGGAATCGACGGAAGAGTGATAGTCTCCACGGATGGGAAAACGTATTAAAATTCTATTAGGCAGTATGGTATTATTATAACAAATTATCGATTATTGTTTATAAATGAATATTGTAAATGAAATAAACTAAAATAATAAAGGTCATCATGATAAAGGATAATACAATTACGTATTGTAATTAGTAATAATTATGTAAAACAAAAGAGGTATCAGGCTGCATACATTTGAATTAATTAATGGCATTTATATATATATATATATTTCATAGTTTATTGTTTACGTGGATAAAATGTTACAGTGCGATTACAGTACGCTTCATCTTATCTATAACTAGGTATTGGTAATTTTTTTATTCACCATAAATTCCTATGAAAACCCAATGAATGTGCATTTTACAGTTTTTTATCGGAAATGAGTATCGCTTGGTCCTTTTGGGAACAAATCTACGAGAGTCATAAATACAATTTGCCCTCCGAAATCCGCTACATGCGTGCGTATAACATTGCGTCATACTTCACGCCCATTTTTGCGGGTTTATTCCATTATTCATATCTTCCTAATAACATCATGATGATATTGTTTGTGTAGGTTTAATCGTAATATATTCAGTAGTTTTAGTTATATTATTATAATTCAACCGTTATAATTAATGAGTTCCCCGAAATCCTTTACAGTTTTATTGGAATTTTACAGTTTTCATTGGAAATGAGTATCGTTTGGTCATTTTGGGAACAAATCTGCGAGAGTCATATATAAAATTTGGCCTCAGAAAACCGCTACATTCGTACGTGTAATATGGTGTCATGCTTTACGCTCATTTTTGTAGGTTTATTCCATTATTCATATCTTTCTATTGACATCATGATAATATTATTTGTGCAGGTTTAATAAAATCTATTGAGTAGTTTTAGTAATTATAATTCAACCGTCATTGTTAATGAGTTCCTCGAAGTCCTCCTGATAAAAATCCCTTTAGTTTTCCAAGAAAGCTCTGCTCGTTAATTGTTGAGCATATACCTCTGTATTTCATAAAATATACACATTAGAGTCACATTTAGGTAATTTTTTTTTCTAAATTTTAATAAAAAATTTAAAATCAACAATATAAATGCTATTTATTTATTTGAGTGAATGTGATTTTAAGTTTCTACTATTGTTTGTGTTTATTATAAATTTCTTCAACTGCTTGCCAGCAGTTAGCACGCTAATTTTATAACAAGTTATGTTTCGAACACGCTTTCCCTCTACATTTCTAAGACTTTTATATCTGTAAATTGATATATGGGGCTCAATACAACTATGCTAAACACAAGAATAAAATGTTTACTGTTTTGTAAAGATTAAAATCCACTGTTAAATCCATCTAACTGACCTTTACTTTAAAGGAGAAACCTGAAGGTATCTAATATATATTCGTTTCATTATTGAAAGAAACATTAAAGTAGTAATATTTTTGAACGACAAATAATACGAAAATATACGACAAAAATTTCTTACTTAAAGTTTTTTAATAAAATATAGTAGAACTTTTGGGCTTACAAATATATGAAGAGGATATACCGCTCGTTATAATCATTAGCTGTAATCCTCAGTGTTGAAAGAAAGTATCGCTTAATTACCCGAACAAAACACCCTGAATAATATGGAAAAATAAGGTGGAGTTTCATCCAAATCTAAAAACTTAGTCACACTTTTTAGTCGATCTTATTTATATATATTTATTGACCTATTTTTTTCTATAATTATAGAAAAAAATATGTCAATATATGATACGAGTTTTTTTTAATGAACCAATAATGAGTTAGAAGTAGGTGAGAAATATACTAATAGATGAAGTAAAACCCTCAGCTAAGTTAATTTAATTTTAATGTATATATATATTGATGAAAATAAAATGTAATTCTTAAAACTATGCACTCCGTGTTAGACAGTGAACTTGCTCAACCAATACAGAAGGGAGCCGAGTTTACCCGTAAGAATGAAAAAATGGGTTTATGAAAACTGTAATGTGTATAACAGTTTAAATTAAAATTTTATTACATATCTAAAAAAATAAGGTTATTTGAAACTTAAAAAGGGCGTACCACTTTTTAGGCGCAAAAGTGGATCACTTGGCCGATACCAAAGGGAGCCGAGCTTACCTGATTCAGAGTCACCGACTCGAGCGCGACGGTTCAGTTTCGTTCACTGCTCAAAAAAAGTACGCCTAACGAAATTGTCGTTTGAAACGTTGGAAAATATTTCAATAAAATTCATTGAAAAGTAAACATCACGTACTTAGTACTATAAGAAGATGTCTTTATGTTTAATTGTTAAAAGGCACAAATTTAAGAAAGAACAAAATACCAATCTACTTATTTATTGAACTGCTGTTCTGGATTCATAACCGTAAGGATTTCACCATTTTCCTTTGCTGTAAGGATTCGCAAATGATTTATTCATACGGTTTATACTAATTATTTAGACCTATTCTGGTAACTGTTAACTAAACCCATAATAGTCAGCTGGTCAAAATATTCATCAACATGTAGAGCCAATGTATATTTATGAAACTTTAAATTATTTCTTGCCGTGTTTAGATAATTTTATTTTGGGTATCTTCTGTTACTAAAATCAGCTTAATGGTATTTAAAGTGTATCGGCACTCGTAGTGTCAGTTACTTGACATGATCTTACTAAAACCAGATATCTCAAGCTTTGCATTAAATTTTACGTGTACATTATTAGTTTTTCTGAGCAACTTGCAATAAAATCGATATTCACAAAGTCAATTTGATCTACACATATTCGTTTTATATATTATTAATTAATTTATGTATTGAATATATTTGGCGTTAATTTTGTAGAAATTCATTATTCACAATGAAATAAAACTACTGTAGTATTATTTCTACTTTCTTTAAGTTCTTTACCACGACCTAGGTTTCATCTCTATTACAACATCTTCAGGTGGGCTGTTAGCAAAGATCTTTGCTAATGGACCACCTGAAGATGTTAGTAATAAAGAACTTAATAAAAATAGAAATAACACTATGTCACGTAGTTTGATTTAATTGTAATTTATGTATATTTCCATTCAATAAGAAGAGCTCCGTTACAAAAGAGACTAAAAGCACAAAATAGACAAAAGAGTGAAATTACAAAGCCATGGTAATTAAATAAAATATATTTTATCCATATTATTTAAAATAATTCCTAATAAAACTTGTAGTATATAAGAAATACCCCCTCTACTTTGATTAATAACACCTATAAATAGCTCTGTCTTAAGCATATATTTTTATTTATCGACACTCGTCCAAGCATTAAGAAAAATATGTTATTTTATTTATATTTTTAGGGTACCGTACCCCAAAAGGAAAAAAGGAACCTTCATAGGACCATTTCATTGTCTATATGTCGGTCTGTAAAGACCCTTTTTCTCAGAAAGTCGTGGAGGTTTCTAATTGAAATTAATATTAAATACTTACGTCTACTAAGTCAACATAATCAAGAAGAACTCTGAAAGTATATCCATTTATACCTCATATTTTGACACTCGCAAATAAATCAAATCAAGAAATTGAGCACATAATAAGGTCTCAGAGCATAAGTAAAGAAAAAAATGTATAGTTATATCATATAATATACGTATAATTTTTTTTTAATATGAGCCTTTGAGTAAGCAAAATATATTCGTACTAAAAAATTAAAATTTTGTAAATAGTTTAATAGAAATCTTATGAATCATTAAAAGTTTACGAAGGCCTAAACGTGTACGAATCCCTTGTCGTGAAAGTTCTACTCGTGCTTGATAGGGTTTTTTTTAATAAGTAAGAAGAGCCTTGTTTTATATAAAATAAACAAAGGACAGAAATTATGGAAGAGCCATTCAATAAGATACAATTTATCAATATTACTGTAATAATGCCTAATAAAATGATAGTGTACAAAAGTTGCTCTTTACTGTGATTACTGACACCTAATAAAAAGCACTGTCTTAAGTTTTATTTACACTTTCACAAAGAAAATTTTCCTTCTCTTGTTAAATCGGCTTCAATATAATAAAATCAAATATAAATATACATATTTACGTAAAATTTTCATCGATACTCGTTCAAGTATCAAGAATATATGAAGATAGTGAGGAAACAAGCTTTATGCCCGGCAAGTAGCGATTACCCCACTCGAGACCGGATAAATTGAAGTTTTATTAAAAACAAGCCGTAAAAAATATCGTCGTATTTTCGCAAATTCTCATATCCTTCAAAGCTCGTGTCTGTTAAGCTCATGGAAATGATTGTTAAATCCTTCTCGCCGGCTCTGTTTGAGAGAAAACTTTTCAGCGAGTTAGCAATACCAGCGTTCGGTGTATTGCCGAAGTTTTGCCACTGAAATAAAAATACGAAGTTGTCTATTGTCAAAATGGCGAGCTTAAGAGTATAAAAGGGCGGGGTAGGAATATTATGCAGAGCTATGTTTTACGACAGTTTTTGTTATGCGCTTCGAGCTTGTATGTAAAATAGATTATTACGAATGTGGATTTTTTTAGGTACAGGGGAGAAATATTAGGTAAAAGCTTGTTGCGTAAGAGCTTTTAACAAATTAAGCTTCCATACAATACACGTATTTAGTACTACTCTTAGGCGGATACATTTTTCTCTTTATTTCTGTAACAGGAACACAAATAGCGAGTTGAAAGTATCTGAGAATTATTATAATTATTTGTGGTGTTCGTAAATTATGGTTATTAATTAATTTTAATAATTTTTCGTTTGTCATTTCTGTTGTAAGTAGTCATCAACTTTACTTAATGAAAATAATTATTTCCGCAAAATTAATTGTATTTATTTAAAAATTAATATGTATGATTATAGTATGTGTTGCACTGATAGTTATTTTTTTTAAATACGTATTTGAGAAAAGTGGTATCAAATTAAAATAATTTTACGGGTTCTACCGCCTTAGATTTAAAAAAAAATATAATTTTTCATTTTATCGATTCGTCGTCGCGGAGTATTGGGTTGCTTTGACGGCGCGACGCATTGTGTATATATAGGTTCTATTCCCGGCCGCTCTTCTAGTATGGTTGGACTGGTATCCTGGTTGGCTATAAAAGACTTAACGGAGCACATATGGCAGACTTATTGCTCTCATAGCAATACGTCTGCCATATGTGCAAAAAAGTAAATTTTGTACAAAAAAAAATGATAAATAAATAAACGTTTTAGTAATAATTTAATGTCACATTATACTCATTTGCAAAGTGTAGGTAAAAATGCAGGTAAAACAATATATTTTAAATTGAATCTTTCAATATTTATGTAAAATAATACGCGAATTCGCAAATTAAAATAATACGCAATTAGCAATACGCAAATTCGAAACGAAATACCCTTCCTATTGTTTTTTCTAGATTTCGAAAGCTTGTCCTAAAATACGTGACTTTAGTTATATACCTAAATACTATGAGATCATTAAAGTCTACATTAAAGTCTCGAATAAGGAAAAAGAAAATAACAAAGCAGTCAAAGTTTAAAAAAAAACATAAAATACACATTATATTTTATAGTAGTAATTATAAGATAATACGTTCTCAGACTGGTCGGCCTGGCTGCGGAATCAACCGTGAAACAATATGACGGCCGAGACATTAGAAACTTTCATTAAATGCTATTCTGGCTTAATCGTCAGGTGGCCACAGTTTTTCATGCCTATTAGCCGCGCATTTACCGTTTAGAGGGTGAGATTCACATATATATTTTTTATTGTTTTGAGCTTACAGAAGTTATTAATTGATGATAAGAAAATAATATAATTTAGAGTCAATTTATTTAGAGAAAGATAAATAGCACAACGCATAACCGATAATAAACCTAAAATGCTAGATAACACAACTCATAACCAAAATGTATCCCGTGACGAAATTTTTCTAAAAGAATATAATATCAATAATGATTTTTTATGCAAAATATTGTCACGTCTATCTTTATCGAGAAAATAATAAATGTTGAAAGGGGAAAAGCGGAGAATAAAGCAGTGAAATAAATTGAAAGGATCAAAATGGAAAGGAATTATTGTTTTTTATGATGATATTCTATACAATAGATACAGAATGATTAGGTGTTAAAGAGTTATCCAACATTATTTCCCTAACTTGCACCAGAAACGACAAAATGTTCAAACCGGACCTATCGCATTTGAGAACGTATCAAGCGGCTGTAGAAGAGGCCGGCAAAAAAATAAACCTTGCTTTACAGAAATAAAATGTAATTTTAAAAAGTATCAATTTTCAGTGTATTTCAATTTTCAGTAACATGCAGTGTTTGATGATTGTATGATTGAAAATCTAGAAAAACCAAAAAATAAAATACTTATAATTTTTAAACTTCACAAAATAAAAAAAACTGTCGCCATAAACGCGTGCACATATTTATTTTTAATAAGTCAAGAATTTATGAAAAAAATGTAATTTTGGATGTGTACATGATATTTTTTTAAACGGTTATAAAAAATAACCAATACCAAAACATGTAGCTTTTGCCTAATTTAATTAAACATAAATTTCAACTGACAGAAAGGATGTCGATATAATCATTGTGATGATATAATCATTTTATTCGTTCTGTGTTTTCAAAATGTTTTTTTTACACTTCGAGTTTTAAATGGTTTTTTGCCGACTCTATTGAGTTTGCGATTTTTCTATGTTCGAATCTGTTCGAAAATTGTTTTATATGTTCGAATGGATTTAACCGATACCGATCGATAACGTAAAACATAACGATAACTTAGAACTACAGTATGAATTTGCACAAATTATAGATAGTAACTCGGAAACAAACCTAGTTTTTGTTTTACCATATTTTTGTTAAATTTGAGTTGTTCAAAAAAGATGCAAATAGAGTAACAATATCTTTTATATTATAATGTAGTATTTGTTAAACATTTTCGCAATATCTTGTGTTTTTCGTAAACGAATAAATAAGTATGGAAGTATATATTAGAACAAGTACAGATTTGGATGTAGCCAATATTTTATTCAATTATTAAAAAGGACAGGTGTAAAAATGCGACAGTTAAATCATATAATATTTTTTTTGACCTTAATGTATCTCAGTCACGTTTCGAGGCATTGAACTGCAAAAAAGGTCTTTCGATTCATGCGATACATAGATGTAAGAATATTTTTTTTTATAATCGGAAGGAGTATTTCCGTCTTGTTTATTTTTTGTTTATTAGTAAACTAATTTTTATGCGCAGCTTCAGTCCCGTAATTACAGCTACGAACTTACAGACACATTAAAATGTGTAGCGTCGTCTAAGAATGATCAAGGCAAATTAAATACTAAATCTTTTTTTCGTGATTTCATAACAAAAATGACAATTGAACAAAGAGTATTTCTCTCAGAATTAGGGTTTAGATGGAATGACTTTCTCGCTCCGTTATGTTGTGTTTTTAGGGCTTATAAAAATTACGCCGATCCATTGCTCCGTTGCTTCATGGTTCCGTTTATGTACATTTTCATTTTCAAATAAAAATCATGCCGAAGGAATGCGATTTTTCAAGATAAAAAGTAGCCTATTTCATTTGCTGAAATTGTAATTTATCTCGCTGATAAGCTCGGGAAAAGGGGGAGACAAACGCCTCATTTGCCCCACTTCGGCTTTTCAATAGATGCCGAAAAAATAGTCTGTTGTGATGTCAGAACATGGTATGCGAAAACTTATTAATTTCTTCATAAAAAAAATGATTCAGAATTAAAAAAATAACTTCGTCACAAATATTTTCATCAAATAAAATTTAGAAAAATCAAAGTGTCGGAAAGGTAATAATTTTTACATTTATACATACGTGTATAACTAGGGGTATACTTAATTTGGTTTTTGCACTTTGATTAATAAGTTTCTCCTGTTTATATAAAAAATATTTCGATATCTAATCCGTTCCACAGATATTAAGCATAACAAATAAGTATAATATTACCTGTAGAATCTAATTATTTTTAATTTGTTACAAAAAAATATTGTAAATTTTAAATAGACTGAACCATCTCGGGATGACTTTGAAGACATTAAAATTTCTTTTTCTTAATATTTAATTTTCTGCCAACAAAGATTTCTTTTCCCATTCGTACTACTTAAAAATTTATTTGTATAAGTATAAAAAAACAATAAACGTCAAGCAATTTGAAAGTTATGAAAATTTATGGTTATAATTTTCAGGTGTTTCTCATTTTTTTTTCATAGGCACAACGTATGCAAATAGTGAATAATAACTACAGAGTTAAGTTGTCACATACACTTTTATATATTGTAGCTAGCTTAAAGCAATATCATCTCATTTAATAGATACGTGATCTGTACTAATTTATAAAGCGGAAAAGCTTAATATTTGCTTATAATTGCTATTTATTATATAAATATTTTCAATTTGTTTCAATAAGAATATTATAACTTTTAAATAGACTGAACAATCTCGGGATGACTTTGCAGACATTAAAGTTTTCTTTTTCTTAATATTTAATTTTCTGCCAACGACGATTTTTTTCCCATTAGTTCTATTTAAAAATTTATTTGTATATATATAAAAAAACAATAAACGTCAAACAATTTGAAATGTATGAAAATTTATGGGTATAATTTCCAGAACAAAATGATAAACACCATTTTCTTTCAATTATCTTATTAATTATTTATCTTATTAATTAAATGATAATTTCGAGTATTCCCGTTGAGTATACTCCCTATCTCGATGATCGATATCATTTGATGAACAGAGTGAAAGTATTTAGCAACGGACCAGGTAAATAATTCTACATAAAGAAACCCGCAGGGAACAGCTGATACTTTTATAAAACGAACAAAATAACTAATGCCAAGTAGAGTTCGCGAACGGACCATAAAGAACGAGATAGTCAGGAAAAAAACATATTGTTTATATAGCGTAAGTAGTTCTTAATTAAAGATATACCAGAAGGTGTGATTTCCTAAAATACAATAAAATGTTTTATGGCCCTTTTGAGGTCAATTTCAAAAATTGAATCTTCATAAGATTACTCACATGTCTGGTTGTCCTTCTTTTATGATTGTTTTTCTCAAAAAGAGTTTGATATTACTATGTCAAGATGTACTTGAATTTTGACATAGTTTTTTATCACGGTAACCCACACATAAGCCAGTAACCGAATAAAATATATATTTAGGAATTATAGCGCAGAGGGTGGTGTGAGAGGAGGGGAATGGATTAATCCAAATAAATAAAATTCATCAATCTTTCCATAGTATTTTTCTCAAAAAGAGCTTGATATTTCTATATCAAGCTGTACTTGAAATTTGATTTAGTTATTTATCACGGTAACCCGCACATAAGACAGTAGCCCACGCATAAAATATGTATTTATAAATTATAGCACAGGGGGTGGAGTGGGTGGAGGGGGAATTGATTAATCCAAAAAATTAAAAATCATCAATCCTTGCATAGGGTTTTTTTTTATAAAAAGAGCTTGACATTTCTATTTCAAGCTGTACTTGACATTTGATGTAGTTGTTTATCACGGTAACCCGCATATAAGACAGTAGCCAACGCATAAAATATGTATTTGGAAATTATAGCACAGGGAGTGGAGGGGGAAGAGGTGATTTAGGTAATTAAAAAAATAAAAGTCCTTGCATAGAGTATCATTTGAAAGGACTAGTTATAAGTGTCTGAAAAAATTATTGTTTTTTTTTTTCAGAAATATACTAAAACACCCAAAAATATGTTCCTTCCTTCTTTTTCAGTATCTACTGACACTAAAGTTAGGAAAGAAGGGAGGTATAGAAATCTATTCGGCGATTTTAGGGACACTACAACAACGATTCTAAAGATTCGAAATAATAGTTTTTTATATATTAACCATAATTTATAATACTTATATACATTTTAATACTTATGGTATTATTGAAATATAATATACATTTTAATACTTATGGTATTATTGAAATACTAGCGTGACCCGTGCGAAGTCTTCGCATTATTTATTCCATTATGAAGCTCAGATGACAGATCAAACAAATATTTTACTAAAATTGACATATAGAGGCGCAAGTATCAAAACCATTGAGCTAAAGCGCCACTTTATTTATACGTGAGTGGATTTGAAATTAAACAAAAATTTTACCGACCGTCGATCCGATCATATTGACGTTGAGCCGTTAGATGGCAGCATTGCTGTTTTGTGTATATAATTTTAATAATTAATTAATTTGCAAAAACAATAGCAATAATAAATTTTTTAGTTGTGGATGCCGGTAGAGCAAGCAATTATCTATAAAATGATATATAATTTATGTGGATTAGTTGTGAGGTTTTTTCTAAAAAGGGAGAGTAACATCTTAACCTTAGCGTATTAATATATATGATGATGATGATGATTTATTGCCCTAAGAAGCTTATATTAGTAACGACTTTTGTTAAATAAGGTAATTTGATTTCAATACTGGATGGGCAAGTCAGACATGCAATTTGTTGATATTTTTTCGATGACGATGCGCCAAATCGCGGGTACCTGGGTTCGATTCCCGGCCGTTCGTCGAACGGGGCTGGACTGGTGTTATGGTTGGCTGTAAACGATTGCTCTCGTGGCAATATGTCCGCCATATGTATCAATTAGGTACATTAACCATTTTTGTGCCATGGTTTTTTACTCATATATACTTAAAAATGCCAAAGAAATCTTTTGTTTTTGATATCATTTACCCTTGCCTCGAAAAAAACTGTATCTCTTCCAAAAATTATCCAATTTTAATAATTTTTTCGGTGTTCTTTTAATAAAAACTTGTACAAGGATGATAACATACAAAGAAAATTGTGGAAATATACATTGTAACAAAAATTATAACAAAAACTAAAATCAATGTCACATCGTATTTTCGCAGTCCGGTACATCTTCCGTATAAGCAAAATAATTGTCACTCGTATCGTCACTATTATGACTATCACTCAAACTTTGCATTACGCCAAATAGTGAACGCACCACAATGTCACTCCCACTATCACTTTTTTCACAACTTGAAAGACGATCATTTTCACTCGAATTATTTTCGTATTCCGACATTATGGGTTAAAATTTTTCTTTTCCTGGATCCTTTTTATATTGTAATTACTAATAATATTATAATTTGAACTTTACGTAACACGTAGAAAGATAAAAAATTAGCGATGTGTGCGAGCGACCTCCTCTACCGCGCGCTAATCAGCAACTGATTTCGCGAGCGCCACTGCGCTCGTTGCAAATAGTACGTGCACGTGGGCACTCTAACAGTTAAAGTATATAAATAAGAATAAAATAAAAATTTTATTTCCCGTACAGTTAGGGATTGAGTAAAGATATCACTTTCATTCAACTGGTCATAGATAATTGCTGGATTATCAGGTATTATCGTTTTTTAGATTTGGAGAAAAGAAAATGTTCTGATACACAAAATTGCCTATATTATTTAGCAAATTAATACAGGCAGACTACAGAGAAAAATTCTAAAAATAGGTTTTCTGGTTTTTATTATCATTCTTTACACTAAATTAAGTTACAGTTTAGCGTGTTTGCATCTCCGCATCTTCGATTGACTACTGAATTAGGTGACTCTGTCTAACAATTCTTAATCAATTACTCATCTAACAATTTCTTTTTCAATTATTATAATTTGTCATAATATATTAATATTTTTTAAATCTTTAATATCTAGGTAAAAAATTTAAAATTTAAAATTTAGATTGCTAAATTTTTTTTAGAATTTGATATGGTAATAGTATAAACCATTACCATACCAAATTTTGTTAAAATTCGTCGAGTAGATTTCGCGTATTTGAAGAACAAATTAATACAGGCAGACTACAGAGAAAAATTCTAAAAATAGGTTTTCTGGTTTTTGTTATCATTCTTTACGCTAAATTAAGTTACAGTTTTATTAAATGTTTCATTATATGTTTCCATTAGTTGGACAACTAACAAAACTTGTTATTTTCCTGCCATTTCTGGAACTTTACAGAAATTTTCGAAAATTTCTGAAAGATTGTATAAATAGCACGGTGCTTGATTTTCTGCTATATTAGTAACGGAGTTTTGGCGAGTAAAAAACAGAAAAAATTGGAAATTTCATGAAAAGGTCAAGAAGAGAAAAGCGAGCGAAACAGTATGCAAAATAAGTACAATGATGGATGAAGACTTATTCTCTTATGATACAGCCAAATATTCCCAGAGATTTGAAGAAGGAAACTTTTATCCCTCCGATGATCATCATCCAGAGCGATTTGCTAAATTCAATTTAGAAAAATATTATTCGGTGTATGGACAACAAATTATATTCATGAGGAACATGGTCTAGTAATACATAGTATTTTACTATAAATAATAGTATCTAACTGCAAAATAAGTCTCAGATATTTATGAACAATGTCATGAAGTTCAAAGATTGATCATTTCTATTAAGGATTCCAGTCAAACTTCAAATCCTACTATTGCTATTCACCTCATTTAGAAATTTGGCTAAAGGTGTCTTGAAGATGCTGCTAACTGCATTTATAAATGACTCATTTAATTTAACTTAAAATTAAGTAAATATCTATATATCATCTCAGAGGCTCACGTAATAAATCTACAAACCGGCATTTCTGCATAACGTCCAGGTGGTTATGGGGCCATTAGCTGTCAACTTGTCATCTTAATCAGTAATAAATACTTTTGGACCGATATATTCTCTGGTTTTATATGATGATGAAATTGTTATTCTCTTCAAATTTAAATAGGAACGACAGTTGAAAGCAATCTTATCGCATTAAAGACGAAGAAAGTATTGACCTTTAACATACAGCAAACTTTTTAATGTTATGTAGGTATTTCAGTTTAATGTTGGTCTCTATACTTAACATTTTGAGGAAGAATTAGTGATCTTTTGTACCGAAAGTCAGTGAGATTATTTTCATAAAAAATGAACAGCATTCTTAAGATTTGATTGGTAGTTAAAGCGAAAAAATATCGAAGAAATCAAAATTATGCATAACAACCAACCAAAATGACCTCGATATTTTGATTAGATTTTCCCATAACCTCATGAAGGACATGGGTCAAAGTCCATAAAAAGTTAGGGCCTAGGGTTATTATAAGAAAGTAACGGTATCCTTCAACAGAGGTAATATAAGAAATAAACCCCTCAAAAGTTTTATTTAAATCGACAGCCATACAAATGAGTAATCTTTTATTTTTTTACGATAAGTCAATTTGGTTTTCATAATAGTTTCTAAATGCTGTTGCTGAGGAATTCTTTAAACCAGTATAATGAAGGCAGATTGTGGCTCTTTGTATCCTCTATATACAAGTGTAGCATACTAATTCTGAAAAATCGCAAACTCAATAGAGTCGGCAAAAAACCATTTAAAACTCGAAGTGTAAAAAAAACATTTTGAAAACACAGAACGAATAAAATAATTATATCATCACAATGATTATATCGACATCCTTTCTGTCAGTTGAAATTTATGTTTAATTAAATTAGGCAAAAGCTACATGTTTTGGTATTGGTTATTTTTTATAACCGTTTAAAAAAATATCATGTACACATCTAAAATTACATTTTATTCATAAATTCTTGACTTATTAAAAATAAATATGTGCACGCGTTTATGGCGACAGTTTTTTTTATTTTGTGAAGTTTAAAAATTATAAGTATTTTATTTTTTGGTTTTTCTAGATTTTCAATCATACAATCATCAAACACTGCATGTAATTGAAATACACTGAAAATTGATACTTTTTAAAATTACATTTTATTTCTGTAAAGCAAGGTTTATTTTTTTGCCGGCCTCTTCTACAGCCGCTTGATACGTTCTCAAATGCGATAGGTCCGGTTTGGACATTTTGTCGTTTCTGGTACAAGTTAGGGAAATAATGTTGGATAACTCTTTAACACCTAATCATTCTGTATCTATTGTATAGAATATCATCATGAAAAACAATAATTCCTTTTCATTTTGATCCTTTCAATTTATTTCACTGCTTTATTCTCCGCTTTTCCCCTTTCAACATTTATTATTTTCTCGATAAAGATAGACGTGACAATATTTTGCATAAAAAATCATTATTGATATTATATTCTTTTAGAAAAATTTCGTCACGGGATACTTGTTGGTTATGCGTTGTGTTATCTAGCATTTTAGGTTTATTATCGGTTATGCGTTGTGTTATTTATCTTTCTCTAAATAAATTGACTCTAAATTATATTATTTTGTTATCATCAATTAATAACTTCTGTAAGCACAAAATAATAAAAAAAATATATGTGAATCTCACCCTCTAAACGGTAAATGCACGGCTAAAGGCATGAAAAACTGTGGCCACCTGACGATTAAGCCAGAATAGCATTTAATGAGAGTTTCTAATGTCTCGGTCATATTGTTTCACGGTTGATCTCATATTTACTACTACAAAATATAATATGTATTTTAGGTTTTTTTTAAACCTTGACTGCTTTGTTATTTTCTTTTTCCTTATTCGAGACTTTAATGTAGACTTTAATGATCTCACAGTATTTAGGTATATAACTAAAGTCACGTATTTTAGGACAAACTTTCGAAATCTAGGAAAAACAATAGGAAGGGTATTTCGTTTCGAATTTGAGTATTGTTCATTGCGTGTTATTTTAATTTGCGAATTTGCGTATTATTTTACATAAATATTGAAAGATTAAATTTAATTTTTTTTTGTTTTACCTGCATTTTCAACACTTTGCAAATGAGTATAATATGACATTTAATTATTGCTAAAACGTTTATTTATTTATTATTTTTTTTGTACAAAATTGACTTTTTTGCACATATGGCAGACGTTTTGCTATGAGAGCAATGAGTCTGTGATATGTGCTCCGTTAAGTCTTTTATAGCCAACCAGGACACCAGTCCAACCATACTAGAAGAGCGGCCGGGAATAGAACCTATATATACACAATGCGTCGCGCCGTCAAAGCAACCCAATACTCCGCGACGACGAATTGGTAAAATGAACAATTATATTTTTTTAAAAATCTAAGACGGTAAAAACCGTAAAATTATTTTAATTTGATACCACCTTTCTCAAATACGTATTTAAAAAAAAATTAACTACTCAGTACAACTTATACTATAATCATACAGTATTAATTTTTAAATAAATACAATTAATTTTGCGGAAATAATTATTTGCATTAAGTAGAGTTGATGACTACTTTCTACAGAAATGACAAACGAAAAATTATTAAAATTAATTAATAACCATAATTTACGAACACCACAAATAATTATAATAATTCTCAGATACTTTCAACTCGCTGTTTGTGTTCGTGTTACAGAAATAAAGGGAAAAATGTATCCGCCTAAGAGTAGTACTAAATACGTGTATTGTATGGAAGCTTAATTTGTTAAAAGCTCTTACGCAACAAGCTTTTACCTAATATTTCTCCCCTGTACCTAAAAAAATCCACATTCGTAATAATCTATTTTACATACAAGCTCGAAGCGCATAACAAAAACTGTCGTAAAACATAGCTCTGCATAATATTCCTACCCCGTCCTATTATACTCTTAAGCTCGCCATTTTGACAATAGACAACTTCGTATTTTTATTTCAGTGGCAAAACTTCGGCAATACACCGAACGCTGGTATTGCTAACTCGCTGAAAAGTTTTCTCTCAAACAGAGCCGGCGAGAAGGATTTAACAATCATTTCCATGAGCTTAACACACACGAGCTTTGAAGGATATGAGAATTTGCGAAAATACGACGATATTTTTTACGGCTTGTTTTTAATAAAACTTCAATTTATCCGGTCTCGAGTGGGGTAATCGCTGCTTGCCGGGCATAAGGCTTGTTTCCTCACTATCTTCATATATTCTTGATACTTGAACGAGTATCGATGGAAATTTTACGTAAATATGTTTATTTATATTTAATTTTATTATATTGAAGCCGATTTAACAAGAGAAGGAAAATTTTCTTTGTGAAAGTGTAAATAAAACTTAAGACAGAGCTTTTTATTAGGTGTCAGTAATCACAGTAAAGAGCAACTTTTGTACACTATCATTTTATTAGGCATTATTACAGTAATATTGATAAATTGTATCTTATTGAATGGCTCTTCCATAATTTCTGTCCTTTGTTTATTTTATATAAAACAAGGCTCTTCTTACTTAATAAAAAAAACCCTATCAAGCACGAGTAGAACTTTCACGACAAGGGATTCGTACACGTTTAGGCTTTCGTAAACTTTTAAGGGTTCATAAGATTTCTATTAAACTATTTACAAAATTTTAATTTTTTAGTACGAATATATTTTGCTTACTGTATTTTTCAAAGGCTCATATTAAAAGAAATTTTTTTATATATATATATATATATATAGATATATATATATATATATATATATGTATATATTAATTAAAATTAAATTAATTTAGCTGATGGTTTTACTTCATCTATTAGTATATTTCTCACCTACTTCTAACTCATTATTGGTTCATTAAAAAATGTAACATTTGCGTGACATCGATATAATTGATACTCGGATCACATATTGACATATTTTTATATATAAGTATTCATATATAAGTAAGATCGACTAAAAAGTGTGAATAAGTTTTTAGATTTGGATGAAACCCCACCTTATTTTTAAGATTATACAGGTTGTTTTGTTCGGGTAATTAGGCGATACTTTCATTCAACACTGAGGATTACAGCTAAAGATCATAACGAGCGGTATATCCTCTTCATATATTTTTAACCCCAAAAGTTCTACTATATTTTATTAAAAAACTTTAATTAAGAAATTTTTGTCATATATTTCAAATTCAAAAATATTACTACTTTAATATTTCGTTCAATAAAGAAACGAATATATATTAGATACCTTCAGGTTTCTCCTTTAAAGTAAAGGTTAGTTAGATGGCTTTAACAGTGGATTTTAATCTTTACAAAACAGTAAACATTTTATTCTTGTGTTTAGCATAGTTGTATTGAGCCCCATATATCAATTTACAGATATAAAAGTCTTAGAAATGTAGAGGGAAAGCGTGTTCGAAACATAACTTGTTATAAAATTAGCGTGCTAACTGCTGGCAAGCAGTTGAAGAAATTTATAATAAACACAAACAATAGTAGAAACTTAAAATCACATTCACTCAAATAAATAAATAGCATTTATATTGTTGATTTTAAGTTTTTTATTAAAATTTAGAAAAAAAAATTACCTAAATGTGACTCTAATGTGTATATTTTATGAAATACAGAGGTATATGCTCAACAATTAACGAGCAGAGCTTTCTTGGAAAACTGAAGGGATTTTTATCAGGAGGATTTCGAGGAACTCATTAACAATAACGGTTGAATTATAATTACTAAAACTACTCAATAGATTTTATTAAACCTGCACAAATAATATTATCATGATGTCAATAGAAAGATATGAATAATGGAATAAACCTACAAAAATGGGCGTAAAGCATCACACCATATTACACGTACGAATGTAGCGGTTTTCTGAGGCCAAATTTTATATATGACTCTCGCAGATTTGTTCCCAAAATGACCAAACGATACTCGTTTCCAATGAAAACTGTATAATTCCGATAAAAACTGTAAAGGATTTCGGGGAACTCATTAATTATAACGGTTGAATTATAATAATATAACTAAAACTACTGAATATATTACGATTAAACCTACACAAACAATATCATCATGATGTTATTAGGAAGATATGAATAATGGAATAAACCCGCAAAAATGGGCGTGAAGTATGACGCAATGTTATACGCACGCATGTAGCGGATTTCGGAGGGCAAATTGTATTTATGACTCTCGTAGATTTGTTCCCAAAAGGACCAAGCGATACTCATTTCCGATAAAAAACTGTAAAATGCACATTCATTGGGTTTTCATAGGAATTTATGGTGAATAAAAAAATTACCAATACCTAGTTATAGATAAGATGAAGCGTACTGTAATCGCACTGTAACATTTTATCCACGTAAACAATAAACTATGAAATATATATATATATAAATGCCATTAATTAATTCAAATGTATGCAGCCTGATACCTCTTTTGTTTTACATAATTATTACTAATTACAATACGTAATTATATTATCCTTTATCATGATGACCTTTATTATTTTAGTTTATTTGATTTACAATATTAATTTATAAACAATAATCGATAATTTGTTATAATAATACCATACTGCCTAATAGAATTTTAATACGTTTTCCCATCCGTGGAGACTATCACTCTTCTGTCGATTCCTTTTCGGACTTACTAATAAAAAAATTTGAAATGTTTAAAAAAATCTCAGAAATATTAGAAATGGAATTGTTTCATTACGAGTACGAATTACATGCATAAGGTTTATTATTTTTATTTACCTAAAGATCAGACATTCGTCCTTCCAATAGTCTTTTTGTGGTTCAAACAATGTTAACGATATAAAACACCTATTAATATTCTTAGAATTTAATTGGTTTTCGATTAATTTATATTTATTTTTACGATTTTATGATTAATTTCTATTTCCAATTAATTTCCGACTAATCGCATTAAACGCATTTCCTCTTTTAATTTTATGTTATAGAATATTTATAAAGCAGAGTAAATTTGGTGTAAAACTTTCATAAGAGTGATTTTTCGTAGGAATTAGCCATACAGAAATAGCATTATCCTGACTGCAGTAGTATATCAGTCTACGTGATGCACAGCGCATATTTTATCCTTGCGATAACACGGTAAAGTCCATAAACAATTTCAGCTCGAAAAGAACTCAAACAGAATTAAGGAAAAGCACAGGAAAAATGCTATTTATTAGGCGGGTTCAATTACTCTTTCTTCACGAACATTCTATTACTCCACTCCACTCTCCATATTAATTTGGCATAAATAAGAAGTTTTCGAGCCAGTTCATTCCAAAGAGCGGGAAAGAAATAGAGAGAAAGAGAGAGAAGAGAAAAAGAAGAGAATGAGCAGAGGGGAGGTATAAATTGCAAGTATTATAGATATTGTCCTGGATTCCTTTTAAAAAAAAGGATATAAACGAACAACATATAATACATGGCGAACGAATGTTTATAGGAAAATGCTATATACATTAGTTTTATTAGGAGAATACCATTGTCAGCCTGGTCAATTTTTTTTTATTTTTACAAAAATGTATAAATAAAATGCAAAATATTATTATATAAATTGTAAATTATTAAATTTAAATTATTTAAATATTTTATTAGTAAATGTGGGTGTTTTAACAAAACAATAAAGGCTTGCATGTTACGTTTTGAATTTATTTATGAATTATAATATTCATAAATATTTCTATTAACAATCCATTTTTTTAAATTTCATTAATAATAATAGTAATATTTTTATCATAGAATTAAATCTGTAAAGTGTATTGTGCATTGGACCCCGCTGTTTACATGGCGTTATCTTGTGTATAGATGTAGATTCTCCACAATCCTATATCGAAACAGCAGTTAATCATACAAAAAAAGCTTAAACCCAAATTTGTAGAAAATTCGTTGCTTAACAAAAATCGTTGAATCTAAAACGAAACGATATTCGTGATCTTGGAAAACTTGACTAGCAGATACGTTAGCTTCTGAGACTTTTCAGCCCACCATTAAGTACATCAAAACAAAGGTCTATGCATATTTTCATCTTTTTTACCTTCATTTCGATCATTATACTTTATTTCGTTTTCTTCAACTGCACTAGTTGATAGAAACAACGTACACTCATTCTTTTTATCACCCTCGTGTAGAGGCGTCTAGTTGAAAGTGGGCATGTGATGTGCCGCGATTCCCACGCCACTATCTCATCCACAATAAATTCTCTGCCAAATAACTCGGTATAGGAATATAATTGGTCAGCAAAGTTTCAGTAAAAACAAATAAGTGGTATGGCATTGTCAACAAGTTACTTGAGAATCTTTGGATTATTATTATTTTATTTTTGATTTTTTAAGTGCTTACGCTCTATCAGGGGTTACTAGATAAATCGAAAAGTGAGTCATAAAGAGAAGAAAATGTGTTGCTGACTCCAGGATTAATAGAAAGATCGTACAGATTAAATCTCTTCTAATCATTTTAACGTAATAAATATCTGAAAAATACCTCCAGAAACGATAACAAGGTAGTGGAAACAACCACCTATATTCCCAAGCCGTTCAAAAATGTTTATAGAAATACTAATACTATGATAATTAAACAATTATAAAAATATATTTATTACACATATCCTCAATTTAAATGAAACTACGTGATGTAGTATTATTTCTACTTTCTTTAATTTCTTTACCACGACCTAGGTTTCGTTGTATTACAACATCTTCAGGTGGGATATTAGCAAAGATCAATCGAAAAGTCAATCTTTGCTAATACCCCACCTGAAGATGTTGTAATACAACGAAACCTAGGTCGTAGTAAAGAAATTAAAGAAAGTAGAAATAATACTACATCACGTAGTTTCATTTAAATTGTGAATAAAGAATTTCTACAAAATTAACGCCAAATATATTCAATATACATATCCTGTTGACATCCTGTGATTCTCCTCTTTGTTTATAAAGTATGATTATGTTCGTCATCTGGCTCATATGCTGTTATAATTATAGCTATCTCTTTATCACAGACATCCTGTTAATATCTCGTTCTTCGATCCCTGAAAATGTCGCCTTTTCATTTACAGTACTAGTAAATAATGTTTGATTTTATTTTTTGCTACATTTTTTTCATATATTTCGAATTGTCGAAGACACGATAGAGACAGTAAGATTGTATTTCTTTTATGAGATTTGCACTGCGTCAACCATTGTGATGGGACCTAACTGAATTATCCTCTATATTTATGTATTATAATGATATTCGCTACCTTACAGCGATGTTATTTCTTTCGAACTTACGTATTATTCGCTCAAATATAATATAGACTATCACAATTGTAACTATGTCCTTTTTATGCAAATTCTATTGATACGACATTTCGTTCTTCGATCCGTGAAACTACCAGCATTTCATTTATAAGTACAAACTATCATAAATGTAATTATCCCTTTATAATAAAACATATCAAATATGATAGAACTCTCAAAATACCAGTATCTCTTTTTATAGGTGTTCCATTGATTCGAGATCTCAATATTGAATTCGTGCAAGCGTCATCTGAAACCATCTTTTTCTTTAATTCTATAAGAGTATAACCTGTCTATTTAATAAAATGTCATAAGTATTTGATGTCCTCATGTGATCCTTTTGTCAGAATAAAATGTTAGCCCTCTTTATAGTCATACCTCATAATTTTTTAATAAATTATTTAAAAAAAATAATTTTTGTTTAACGCATTGCTAGTTCTATTAACAATTGTTTAAAAGTAATTTACAACAAATATACTTTTTCCAGTTATTGAATGAAATAAAAATCAATATAATTTTAATGAGTTTACTGAGTTAAATAACCATTTTAGGGAAAATTCGAAATAAAGTTAAAAACTACAAGATGAACTGGAAAGACATTTATTTAGAGATATAATTACTTATGAGAAACACGGCCAAGAGAATTAACAACAAAACGTACATGTAAAATTACCAATTGTTTTAATGATAAAGAATTTTTCAGTACACTTCAGAGACTATCGCTGCTTATTCGATCCCAGTAATAAAAATTATAATGACATGTATGGGATAGCAAGACTAAATTTTTTACGTTAGATAAATGAATCTATAAAGTTCTTTCAGATTTAAATAGTTAATACTTTTTTAATATAAACGAAAAACCATAATCATAAATAATCTAGAAAACAGTTGAAAATGCAACGAAATATATATTAATGCAAAGTATATTTGAATGTTCGTTGATTTCATTTCATTTATTTAAAATTTTAAGTGATTATGTAAATAATAATTTGGTTTTTATTTATTTCTGAATGGCAATTGGTATTTTCTTTGAAACTTTGCAAAAAATAAACATTTTCAGATTCCATTTCTCAAATCTTCATTTGCTTAGAAATCATTAACGAATCAAAATAAAATAGTTTTTACCCCCATTAATTTTATAAGTCTGAAAGTTGAGTTGTTTGTAATTTTTATTGTTTTATGATTTTTTGTATCATTTTGTTATTAATTAACAACCAACGGGTGGCCATAAATTTAATACGTGCATAGGTCGCGAGGCGAAGAAATACATGAGCTCTTACTCCAGGTTAGGTACAATCTTAAAATTGGTTTGAACGCTTGTTACTCCTAGAGGAAGATCTAAACTTAGGTAGCTCTACCGCCTGGAAAAAGATTTAAAAATTCTAAGTGTAGCGAACGGAGAATAGGAGACCTTGGGAGTTGATTCTGCGAAAGACAGGGGAAAATCCTGGGCTGGCAAGCCATTGAAGAAGAAATAGAAATTTGTTACTCCATCACGGATAATGATTTTGTTAGAACTTAATGAAAACGTAGCTCACAATTCATATAAATATATAGGTTACTTTTAATCTGAAAAGTGTAATTGCTTCAAAAGAACTATCTTCAACACATAACTTCATAGTTTTTACTCATTAATAAAAAAGAAGTACTAAAACAGACCAACAGACGGCGCAATTAGTGTAGCAAATGTATTGCTCGTATATCGTCTTAAGTAACCTTTCAAGTGATAATAGAGCTCGCAATTGAGAGTGTTTTATACATATAAGTACTTATACATTTATTGTATTTCTATTAGATTATTTATAAATATTAATTTTCCACAATGTAAATATATTGTCTCCTATATCTTTTCCAGGATAAAATGGTTTATGTTTAAATATTATTTCCCAACATGTATATAAACTAAATATAAATGACCTAAAATGTCTTTCACGGATATAATAAATATACATTTTGAAATACAAACTTATTTTTGCAGTAGTTTTTAGTTTATTATTACTTGTAAAATAGTAAAGCCTATTTACTTGTAACAACTTTCCTTTTAATTTTGTTATATGCGCTGCTATTGGGAGTACTTTTCAGATATTCAAAAACAGCGGTTTAACTGGCGATAGAGTTACGTGTGCCCATCCCCTGGTGAGTATACGTAACACTATCAAAAATGACCAATATGAAGCTTAATATTTAGTAAACGTATCTGTGTATCGAAAAAATGATCATGATATATTCCAATATTTTTGAAAAACTTATGTCACCTCCACTTTGCATGTAGGGAAAATATTCTAAATAACTTCTTTTTAAGGTTTTACATTGATTTTAATTTTACTTAATTTAGCTTTATAGGCATTATAATTATGTATAACCAACCAAATTTCACTTTTAGAGCAATAAAAGTCTGCGATTTGGTACGGTTGTGACGTAAAAACGGACAGACAGACAAACGTACACAGCGAAACCGTAAGGGTTTTTTAGTTTGATTGCAGAACCCTAAATATTATATTTACATGTATAAGGAATTTACTTACGGCTTACATACAATCTTAGGAGTGATAACACTGGATAGTGCCTGGAAACTTTAATCGATATTTATAGCTAGACACTATGTTAAAAAAGATAACATCTAACAAAAAATAATAAATATCCACCCAATATGATAAAATAACATTATGCAAGACCAGAAGGAAGAAATATTTTAAAACAAAACAACAAATTGTGAAATTAATATACGTTATCACGGGTATAACCCATTGTATGAATAATTATTCATGCTGTATACCCAGAGATAATTAGTACAATTTGAATAACGTAAGTCAAAGTGTAGTCGAGTTCAAATCATCACTTGTTGTGGGTGTTGCTATATAAGAAAACATGGCCACAGTGGAAGGTCAGTAGTTGGTCCGAAGACTTGACTTGAGGCCGACGTCGTCGAGCTGTGCGATGTACTGATTTTATTTTAAAATATACGTGGAAGGATTTTGAACTGCCGCATACGTGTACAATATAATTTAATCTGATAATTGAATCATTGGGTGTAAAAATGATTTTGTTAACGAGACTCTTGTCGTTTGGTTTGTTGATTTGTGCACTTTTTATTTTTAAAACTGGTAAGTTGCATTTTGCTTTATGTATTTTTGAAACTTAACGGATATTTAAAAGATAAAGAAGTCAATGACAAATTTAGTTACTCATTTCTGTTTCTTTAAAAGCCGACATGGGATCGGATATAATTTTTTTGCTACAGAAGTTAACTTAGTTATTAAAGTTAATCGTGGTGCTTTGTAATTTTTTGTCAATGTCATGATGTGTCTACGCAGCGCTGTATTCACAAATATATGCAGCTTAAGTAATATATGGTAGAGAACTGAAAAATTTTAACAACATAGATAAATTTAAAAGAATTAGTGACACTTGACATATAAATATTTTATCGTCATTTTCCCACAATTTAATAATAATGAATACTTAAAACCATATGAAAACCTATTTTGTTCATAAAAGTTTTATTTAAAAATATAGGCATTTGAAAAAATTTAGGAGGTAAAGTTTCTTTCCTGCTTCAGCTGGAACTTTCCTGTTTCAAGTTTCTCTATAATTAACTTAGCTCTTGGTGCAAATATTACTATAAATTTCATTGTTATATCTATAGTTTATTTAACCAAGTAAAAAGGGATATCCGTGACGATTTCGTAACGTAAATGCGACTTAGTTTTAACCTTAGCCTATGCAGAAATGTTATAAACGTATCGCACGAATTGACATTGGCAGCGTCAATTGTATGACCCCAGAAATGATAAAGACGATAAATGTTCATGTCGCTGTTTATTTTAACTTAAGAATTTGTAAATAGTGACGTGGCTCTGCGGATGAACAGGTTTTAATATAGTTAATGTTGCCTGGTTTTTTAGTCACGCATGACATTCTGACGATGAAAAGAGACAAAAAATATGTGTATTGGATACTTGCCAAATGTGAGTTTTTTCTTTGTGGAACAAGCAAGCTTAGTTAGGCGTCGAGAAGGCCATTTTTATTATACAAATGTAAACAGGGTTTCGTGTAAGTATAGTAACATCGGATATCCTTTCTCAAAACAAATGTAAATTACAAGTAAATTAATGAAGATTCATTATTAATAAAACATTGAAACAATTTTAATACTTTTACCAAAACAACTACTTTTTGTACAATCTTTGGATAATATTTTATTAATAATTTTCAATTATCAAATATATTTAAAATGGAGGAAAGATAACATGTAAAACGTGCTAATTTTTCTTTGTTATTTTGGAGTTTTTATTTTATATATTTTTATAAGTATATTATTCTGCTAATAATTTTAAAATAACAGGAAAGTCCATATTAATAACAAGTTAAGCACGGGAATGTACGGACATTTGGGGGCTCTGTACACAAGTACAAGTTTAAACACACCCATGTAAATAATATTGCCATTAAACTATTAGAGATCTTAATATTATTTTTTAATGTTTAAATTGAAACGATCGTAATTTTCTTAACGACTGTGCAATCTATTTTAGCGTATTTTTTATAATTAAGATACATATATATATATATATATATATATATATATATATATATATATATATATATATATTTATATATAACTAAAAAATTATGTTATTAATTTCCTGTCTTCAAAATTTCTATATACATTTTTATGGGTACGCACTATACAAAAGGGTTGCTGAGAAAAAATGCTGTTAGAGATAGAAAGATCAAATTAGTGTGTTTAGTTTTTTAAGCTCCAAAAAAAATGGTATGGGTCGTCTTAACCGAGTTTTTTTCCCTATCGATTTACTGAGTTCTAAAAATACAATAATTTCAATTTAAAAATAATAGCTTCAGTATGTTTCCAGCTTTATTTACATTATTTTATAACATTAAATTATTACATAGTAGTACATTATCGTAGAAAATCGAATAAAATACACTTTTATAATAAAAAGTTATCAAAATTATATTTATGCAATAATATAGAAAGTGAAGAGACTATAATTATAACGGCAATTTCTAAACAAAGATTTTTATGTTTAGCCGGGAATAATATAATTGTAAAAAATAAAAATGATACGTACTATGGAATCTCTAGCTGTTTTTATATTTATTATAAACATTGTTTAATCATTCCTCCTTAAATTATAAAAAATGTTAGAAACTTATTGCCATTAAGAGTAATTTTTATAACTATGTGCGTTAAAATGTGTTTTGAGTCTTTACATCCATTTTATGGAATAGATTTATAATTATCTACACATAATAAAGTTATAACAAAAGGGATTCTGTACATGGACAATATTTAAAAAAGCGTGATTAATTTAGCGTATATAATGATAATATAAGTAAAAAAACCTGTTTTTAAAAATTGCTTATCTCTCTATCTGTCTGTATGTTAATTTGTTTGTCAATCACGCGAAATCTTCTTGACGGATTGTGATAACATTTGGTATGCTTTACGTTTTATCTGGATGTCACAGACAAAAAAAACTTTAATTCGGTGAATTTTGCGATACCGGTACGGCCAACGACATCTAGCTAGCGTTTTTAATAATAATAATGATATTGAATATTTGTCGTTAATTTTGTAGAAATTCATTATTCACAATTAAATGAGTGATATAGTATTATTTCTACTTTCTTTAATTTCTTTACCACGACCTAGGTTTCGTTGTATTACAACAACTTCGCGTGGTCTGTGTGGTGTGTGATGATGGTGGTGGTGGTATCTTTGCTAATATCCCACCGGAAGATGTAATACAACGAAACCTAGGTCGTGGTAAAGAAATTAATGAAAGTAGAAATAATACTACATCACGTAGTTTCATTTAATTGTCAATAATAATGATAATAACAATAATAGTGATGTAGTTTTGACAGTGAAATATTTTAGATTTGTATTCTTTTTTTCTAATAAATTGGAAAATAATAATAATTTTCCAAGTTATTAGAAAGAAAGGATACAAATCTTGAGCTTCCGTACTTTTTTGGTATTAAATTGTTTTATTTATGATAGTTATCACTAATTTGAATTACTTAGCGCAATATACTCACTACACAAGGAATTTTAATTTTTTTTCTAGCAATAAAAATAGGTTATTTGCCGCGTTTGTCATGGATGGACGTGTGCT
Source organism: Druceiella hillmani (assembly GCA_039881145.1). Lineage (NCBI taxonomy): Eukaryota > Metazoa > Arthropoda > Insecta > Lepidoptera > Hepialidae > Druceiella > Druceiella hillmani. Next base: position 28,089,659 of record JAYKKI010000018.1, on the reverse strand, counting down.
TTATTTCAGTTAGCGCAGTAAATTCGAATTTTCACGATAGAAACAATTATAACCGGAAAAACTTTTCAAAACACCAAAGTTTAATATAGCTTTTTGGGGAGAGAAGATCTTCCTTTAAAAATAATAAATTTTAAATTATTTATTATGATCTAAATTTGCCTTTGAAATGACATGCGTATGTATGAATGTATGTGTGTATACATGTACGTAACAGAACACTTTGCAAGTCGAATTTCTTGACCGATTTTGGTGATTCTCTTTCTATCGATTGAAGATCGACTGAAACTGGTGACTATCATAGTAAAAGGCTCTCGATTTTCACTATTATCTATTAAATAGTTTCATCCGTTCTGTGAGGATCTTTGCGCATTCTCTCTGCTGTCCATTGTTTTTAACTTTTGAACTCTTTAACATTTTTATTAGGTATATAAAGTGGCGATGAAACCTCTTTTATCCTTTCAGTTTTTAAACCTGGCATGAGTTTGGAAAATACAACAAAAATCATTTAGTACAACTTTTAATTAGAACTTCCAAAGAAAATTTTCACAGTTAACTCATAGTTAACATGCATATTCCGGTTTAAACAAGAGTGTTTTGTTTTAAATTAGTAATACTCGTATATGTATTTGAAACAAAAATAATGTTAGACCGAAATAAAACGTTAGACCGACCGAAAAAAATGTTTCCATATAAATATATCACTTGCGATCTCAATATATGTCATAACTATCAATCTATAATAAATGTTATGTACCCGGAAAATCGGAAAAATTTAAATATCTTCATCACATTGAAAATCGATGCATTTACGTAACGTACAAAATTATTTACTACTTTGTTCTTATTTCGCATCGATTATAATAATAACAGAATATCGTGTATCTTGTCTATCATACTTATATGCGCCTTGGATGTTGTCGATTTGATACTCGACCGGTTTTCCCGTTGACATTGTATGTGTGAGTGTATTTGAACGAGCTCGGTTAAACCGGTTTCTTCTTGCGGAAAATAATTATTTGTTTATATAAATTGGCTAATTTTATCTCATTCATAGCTTGAAAAAATAAAAACTACTTTATTGATACTTTTATGATAGTACTTTATCGATTCCTAATAATTAAATATGAAGAATTAATAGCTATGTATTTAATTATTCATTTACATCATCTATAATAGATTACGCGACTCACCATTTATGACCGGTGCCTCCTGTTATTTTAAATTTTTTTGATTAAATTTATTTTACGTCTGTCCACTTTAACTTTAAAAATACACTTATATATTTTTTTATTATTCATGGCAATTTAATTATTAGCCATGACTTAAAGGACACAAGAATTCAAGATATGTGCCATAATTGGATTTTATATGTCAAAAATTTTTGAATTAAAATTGTACGCCCTAATTATATTTTATTTGACCTTGTTTTGAACCTCTCCATTCCTTCTTATATTTTTTGAAAGGAATGAGGTTGAAAACGTTATGGGTGGATTGCAAATATTGTCCATATATATAGATATTTATTTTTTAATTATATACCTATTTAATCGTAATCCAAATATTAGAAATGTGAAAGTGTATTTGTTTAGCCTTCTTTCATATTTTTATATAGAGGTATCTTATTCCCATATATATATACATATATATATATATATATATATATATATACATCATCAGGCCAATAAATATAAAAACAAAATAAATACTCGCATACTCAAACAGAAATATAAATTAGACAATTTAAAACTAAAACCATCATGTGATTGTAATCTCATCTGTCAATATGTATTAACACAAAAAAAACGTCTATTACCTTGTGCTTTTGAGCACAACAGTCAGATGTAATAACATAGCTAATTTTGACCTTTAAAGAGAATTTGTCGCTTAGATATAGCCATACAAACAATTATATTATTATACCTCCATAAAAATGAAAATAAAAGTATTTTTGGCATTCTTTCTTCATTAAAAAGGTATTAATAAATAATCAATAGATGCGACAATATTGTTCATTTTGAGTTTTAATGAGAATTTGTCGCTTAAATATACCCATACAAACTATTACATTATTATACATCATTAAAAACTAAAATAGAAGTATTTTTGACATTCTCTCTTCATTAAACAGGTATTAATAAAAAATCAACAGATGCAACGACATTGCTCATTTTGACTTTTAATGAGAATTTGTCTCTTAAATACACCCATATAAACTATTACATTATTATACCTACTTAGAAATGAAAATATAGATATTTTTATCATTCTTTCTTCATTACAAAGTATTAATAAATAATCGACAGGTGCAACGACATTGCCCATTTTGACTTTTAATGAGAATTTGTCTCTTAAATACACCCATATAAATTATTACATTATTATACCTACTTAGAAATGAAAATATGGATATTTTTATCATTCTTTCTTCATTATAAAGTATTAATAAATAATCGACAGATGCAACGATATTGCTCATTTTGACTTTTAATGAGAATTTGTCTCTTAAATACACCCATATAAACTATTACATTATTATACCTACTTAGAAATGAAAATATAGATATTATTATCATTCTTTCTTCATTACAAAGTATTAACAAATAATCGACAGATGCAACAACATTGCTCATTTTGACCTCTTTGTTGTTCTTTTTTACGCGAAGAGAGGTATTTTTTAACATTCTTTCCTTCATTAAAATATATCGATTTTAAACAAATGAATATTTCAAAACTTATTATAGAAATATGCGTAATTTAATCGAATATGCTCGTTTTAAAAAAATAGGGTTTAAATCAGCCTTTATTTTAAATTTTATTTAATCACTAACATTTTACGACTATTTCGTTACTTATTTTCATATTTTTTTTAACAATTCAGATTGTGATTAAATATTGTTCTGGAATTCTATTTTAATTATAGTTTTCTGTATATTTTCAGATAAATAATAAATTTTGTCGATCTATATAAATAGGTTTCCTTGTCAATAAGAAATGAAAGAAAGAATAAAATAAAATAATGATGAATGAAAAGATGTCAACAAAGATAAGTAAAAATATTGTAAAAATGAAACTTTTAACAACACATTGACCTGAAGATAAGTCTATGTATTCTACATAATATTACATATTTATTCTTATACGTAGTCTTATTATTCTGTTTATTATATATTTATTGAATATAACTTTATCTATTTAGTCTGAATGTTTTTCATAGATTTGGCCGGCTTTTAAAAAAAAACTGACAGCCAGAATTAAACTGTGGTTTGTCACTGTGACATAATCAGATTTGGTTTAATAAATAAGACCGATTAAAAATAAAATTTTATTCCACTTTTTGCAGATGCCTGTACAACGGCTGATGGTCGACGGGGACAGTGTATCTCGCTCTTAGATTGTGGCCCACTGTATCGAGCATTCGAACAGCAGCCTCTGACAACTCCGGTCATTACCTTCCTGAGGAAGTCTGCTTGTGGCTTTGCTGAAAATATACCTCTTGTGTGTTGCCACGACGATATAAATATCAATGCTGTCCAACCTTATAGGGTAACCGTATTTCACTAATACATAGTCGTAACATTCTCTATACGACTCATGAAGGAAAAAATAAGTAAACATAATAATATTTTCATATTTTCATAAGTAACTAGGACGACGATATTATGATTGCCTTATACCTAATACCATATATAAATATATGTATATATATATATATATATATATATATATATATATATATATACATATATATACGCATATACATATATCGTTCTTAATTTTTTATATTTAAATACGTGTATATATTAGTCTAAATAGTCTTTTATTTTTAGTCGCGCGGTACACATATGATCCACATATCATATATTGCTCCTTTTGCTATGATGTATACTTTAGTCCAAATCACATGCCATAAGTGCTAGAACATCATCGTTTTATTGGATCTATTAGGACCCATATTGCTCATTAGGGCCTAAAAATGCACTATTGTGACAAAGGAATTAAGAATCAAAGTGAATGTGTCGGAATACAGTTTAAAGACAAAGAATAGCTCAGTATGGCCGCATCGATTAACCAAGTTAATAAATTATTTTGATAAATTATTTTGATAGCTATGAAAATGTGTTCCATATATTTTGATCACGTAAATAAAATGGCTGCGGAAAAAAATAAAGCAATAATTAGTTTAAACGAATGAAAAAAAAAATTAAATTATTTAATAATATTAAATTTTCTTTCAGCCTCTTCCAACCAGACCGCCACCTGTAACTCCATCAGGAGTATCCGGAAAAGCTAACGAACTTCCTGCATATCCTAACTGCGGAAACGACGTTGCAGACAGGATCCTTGGCGGAACCATCGCCGAACTTGATGAATTTCCGTGGATGGCGTTGCTGGGTTATAGAACTTGTGAGTATATTAAAAAAATTAAATACGTCATTCAATAAAATGAAATGTGGTTTAAAACATATTAATTTTAGCGAAGAGTTTCTAAAAAAAAATATTTTGTTACTGATTCGTTCAATATAAACTGTTTTGTGCATATGTATTCATGTAAAACTTATCGCGGCTTCATGTTCACGAATAAATACGTTTTTTTATGTATACAACTCCAGTAAACAAGGCACAATTGATTGAAGGTCAATGAAAATATACTTTATGATAAATGTGTAAATAAAACTAACATGGCACAAAAGGTTAACGCAAAATAAAAGAGATTATAGGGTTATTACCCTATAAACTTTTTAAGATAATAAGCTTGGTAGCGTGTTCTCCGATACTAATCGATATATCTATACCAATTATGAGTAAATACATAAATAAATTATTTAGTTAATAAAGCGTACTAAAATAAAATGGGGATATTGATTAAAAATATTTTGAACTTAGCGATAGTACAATTCTTACTATTTTGCATACAGGTGTAGAGTAGCACGCGATACAGCCGCGGAGAAGTAATTTTCTTCGATATTCTGAATAGAATAGTGAAAAATGTTTTTTTAAATTTTGCACAACGAAAAAGTTATGAAAAATTTCAACAAAACTAAATTTTTGGCTCGAGAGTTAATTAAGTAATCGTCAGTTCATTTATAAAATAGACAAGAACATACTTTTGATTTTCACCGAAAGCGACGTCCATATTACCTACATTACATAAAATGATATTACTAGTAACGAGTTTTAATAATATTTTACAGTACGGGGAAAAAATATGAAAAATATGGTAATAATTTTGAACGTAAATATTTGCGGAACTGCTTCAAATTAAAAAAGAACTGTTTTCATTTTTCTCTTTAGGATATTGAAGTAAATTATCTTACTGCCATTTTATCACCTTCAGCTTTACAATATGTAATAAAAAGTTAGTTACAACGAGAATAATGAGTAAATAATTATATGATTTGAAAATCGGCAGCCAGTGGCGCGCAGTCTTTCGAATGCGGAGGTGTTCTCATCAACAATCGCTACGTCCTTACAGCAGCTCATTGCGTAGTCGGCGCTATCAAGACCAAGTTTGGACCACTGTAAGTTCCCGATTTTCATAATTGTAATGTATAACGACTAAATTTTTTGAAGAATTGTGAAGAATAAAATATAATGTTAAGAAACACAAAATCTAAATAAAATAAGAAATAAATTTGAAAAGTTACGTTCTTTAGTTCAGTTTGCTTAGTTAGCTTTCCTTTCGTTAATTGAGAAAAAGGAAATGAAATTGTACTCAGGAACTAAAAAAGTTTCTTGGATTAATTTAAACTAATTTTAATTATACATATTTTCAGTTAAAATGTTAATGACGCCACAAAAAATGTTTATTAAAAATAAAGATATAAAAACAAAAAATGTTTATTAAAAAAATATTCAAGAGCGTTTTAAAAATTATTAAGAATAAAATATAATATCATAAATTAAAAAATTATGCAACATAATTTACATGTATATGAAATCGAAGAGGAAAAAGGACCAAAAAAATATAATAAAAAAAACAGCCATTAACAAAGAAGAAATTCTAAATATCTTAAATTACGCCATAAATGTTCATATACCTTAAATCCTTTATCTACTAAATGGGTCGGATAATGCATATCCAAAGCAGAATGATTAACTTCATAAATACCTTTGTTTTTTGACTTAATCAAGTGATAAAGAAGGTGGAAAACAAGTCGTCAGTTTAAAAATCAGGAAATTAAAAAATATATTTTTTTATTTGCTTTATAATTGTTTTTAATTTTGTAATGATTATAAAAAAGAATTTATCATAAATATTAATTTTTGATAAATTTTTCACTATAAGAAAATAACTTAATAAGGCATTACATTAACAAATTTTGAAAAAAAAGAGTGTAAAATAACTGATATTTTTCCTTTACGTTACGAATATCATTACATTTCATTAACCCATTCATATCAAAGGTTTTACTTTTTAAAATTTTCATCCTGGCAAAGTTAGAATTATCGAATATTTATCTATTAATACTGGCCCTGGCGTGATTTATCTGAAATTACTTGATAACCTCACGTATTATCTGAATTAGACTTTTACATTTTGAGATCTGAATGAGACTTATCGAAACCTACTGCAATTTCAAAATTATATTACGCTCTCGGCACGTCATTGTTTTAGAATATAATTCAAAATATATAAAACGTCATTTAGAAATAAAAACTGAAGTGAACAATAAACGACAATTTCACTTAGACATAAGCATTTTTACAATGAATAAATAACATGCTTACTTGTCCAGATCAGTAGTTCGACTAGGCGAGTATGACACAAACACTCCTGAGGACTGCGATGGAGATGGTCTGTGCGCACCACCGCACCAAGATGTCGGAGTAGAAGAGACTATAGCTCATCCAGGCTTTACAGACGCTAAGGTCAATAGAGAGGATGACATCGCCCTTGTTCGTTTATCAAAGGACGTTGCTTTCTCCAGTAAGCGAAAATTCTAATGATTTATCTTAAAAAACATCGTTTGCTTTTCCTTCGTTAATTGAGAAAATTAAAACTAAATTTTAAGTGTATTATACACTTAAAATACTTAGGGATTATAAATTTTCTTGTAGTATTTAAAAATTATGTTTAAAAATTATTTTTAATTATAAATATTTGCAGTTAAAATTTCCATGTTGATTCCTTTAATTATTTAAAATAAGTATTTTTTTAAATTAACCAATTCAATTTTTCACAATTAAACGAAACTACGTTATGTAGTATTATTTCTAAAGCAATCCTTACAAATTGCCCACCCGAAAATGTTATCATACAACGAAACCTAGGTCGCGGTAAAGAATTTAAATAAAGTAGAAATAATACTACGTAACGTAACTTCTTTCATTTTAGAAACCAATAAAAACAATTTTTTTTCTATTTATTGGCTATCGTTTTCACAGGATTGAGATGAAAGAAGATATTAATATTTAAAATTTTAAGAATTCGAATCTCTGTTGTTATTTAGTAGTTCGCCAACGTTGAACATAAGAACAAGCAAATTAATAACAAGGGTTTCTCGTAAAGACTATTTTTAATATCACAGACTACGGCTAGTCCAAAAGTAAGGCGGTACTCCAATATATCTCGTACGTATATATAAGTATACACTGATATTAATTAGTTCCATTGTGGAGCTGAACACCTATACCGATTCCAACAAATGAGTTGAATATGTCTTTGGATATCTCATTGGATATGTCTTAATACTAGAGTTAATATTGCAGCTGAGCTGGATATGTCGTTGGATATATCTTAGTACTGCAGTTTATACTGGAATGTTATGAAAATAACAATATATTAGTTACCTAGAAAAAGGTTTTAAATATTTATTTTCTAACCCCTATAATATGGGCATGCATTTTGTCTTTAATATGGATATGAATATGTGGGTAAAGGTTGCCATATATTGCTCTGAATAGTGTTTTTTTAAAGAACATAGGTACTTGATAAAATTGTCTAAAAATTATTTAATTACGATGGATATCGTAATTAAATAATTTTTAGATCACCATCATAGGTACATTATATGTACTTCATAAAATTGTCTAAAAATTATTTAATTACGATGGATATCGTAATTAAATAATTTTTAGATCACCATCATAGGTACATCATAGGTACTTGATAAAATTGTCTAAAAATTATTTAATTACGATGGGTATCGTAATTAAATAATTTTTAGATCATCATCATACATCATAGGTACTTGATAAAATTGTCTAAAAATTATTTAATTACGATGGATATTAATATTGTCGCCGAAACTTCTATTGTTTTTTCCCTATTAAGGTGCACAGCTTATTTTCAAATTTTAATTATGCTTTGAAAAGATAAATTTAGAAATACGATATAGCAAGATATAATATAAAATAATAGTATTTTTTCAAGAAATGCTTTTGATATTTTAAAGGTATCGCAATAATTCATGAATTATGAATAAAAGTGGTTAAACCAAGTACTTGCTTTATATTTTTCTGTGTTTCACCTTTTTATTAACATTTTTTTAATTTTTTACACCAAATAGTAATTAGCCTTTTTGTTACAGGGTTCATCAAAGCTATCTGCATTCCTACCGAGCCTCCAAATTTGGAAGTCGGAGATAATGTAGTGGTCGCTGGTTGGGGGAGAACTCTAAAAGGTATTCGAAATAAATTGTGAAGTATTAAGAATTTGTTAGACTTCAATAGTGCAAGATAGTATTAATTTATGATGAATATATAATTATGTATCACAAAAAAGTCGAGAGAATAATATTAGAAAGTACTCTAAACTAGAGTATGAGGGAGTACACGAATATTCAGTAGACTTTTTATACGATGTGATTTACTATAATTGAAGAGGAAGTTAAAATTTACCTCCGCAGACTCGATTTAACGTATTTTAAATTTACTTTTAATATAACTTATTTTTTGTTACCGTAACTATAACAACCGTAACTATAACGTAACATACCGTAACTATAATTATAAGTGATCTCCGATAACGTGCAGTTTAATACTTCAGTCAGCTTCACAAAAAATAAGTAAACATAACTCTGCTGATAATGATCAATTCGCCTGTATATCTCTTATCGTTTAATCGATCATTGTATGATGGTGTAATATTCATTGTATGATGGTGTATTATATTGAAATAGGTTTTATAAAATGTTTGAATATGACAGATCCGTATTGCGTTTTTGTCTAAATTTGTAATAACATTATTATAAAGTGTAGGTTAATCCACTAATCTTAATTCTACTTTAGGTACTTTCATATACAAAATAATTACCTAGCTCCAGTTATACAGATAATATCCCGAAGTTTTGTCTCGTGTAACCATAATTGATTATAAATATTTATTCCTAAAGAATTACTTCCTATAGCTAATTATAATATACGCAGTACAAATTTAGTTTACATTTGGACCATGAAATGAAACTAAAATCTAAAAATTGTATTTATTGTTACAGACAAGAAGAGTAACGTTAAAGTAAAACTCAACCTACCTGTTTTTGATAAGAGCCAATGCACAACAAAATATTCATACTTCAAGGCTTACTTGACTGATAAGCAGCTGTGCGCTGGTGGAAAATACCTCCAGGATTCGTGTTACGGAGACAGCGGTGGACCACTGATGAGAAGGAACGGTGCAAGCTGGGAAACTGTCGCTGTCGTGTCCTTTGGAAACGGATGCGGTGGAGATGGCTGGCCAGGTGTATATACAGATCTCTATAAATACTTGCCCTGGATCAAGGAGAATTTGCGACCATAAATCAAGCATAACTATTTAATTGCACAAGGTCTTGCTTTTGTACATTGTCGAGATCTAACTTGTGTAATACCAGTGTCATAAATTTGTAAACATAAGCTTTAGAATAAATTTTTCTGATGTATTTTATTTTTTTTTCGTTATAAAAAAAATAAATTAATATGTGAATCCTTATATTTTTTACTATTACTGTCACTGCCTACCATTAAAGTTTACTTTGACTTTTCCATTAAAGGGGGATTCGTAGCTCCGTAATCACGACTAGTAAATAACAGTAATGACATTGAAAAACTTTAAACAACATAATCTAATAACAATAGACGAGTAGTTAAGAATATTTCAGTGTATTAATAGATTTTAATAAAATATATGATTGAGCAAAGGTTTGAATTGAAGCCATTAGCAAAGGCCACTAATATAATCTACCACTTTTTCAACGGTTTCTGAAATATTATAGAAACTCCTCTAACTCCTTTTTAGGTTTCAGTAGCATAGCGTTTAATCTCCTTTAATCTCCTGTTTGGTTAGTAAATGATTTTGCGCGAATAAATAATAATGAAATTTCACAAAGAGAACTAAGAGGGCTTTTACATCATGAATCCGGTTTAGGACAATAGCAAGCAAAGTAACATATGACTGGTAAAAGGGTGTTCTCCAATGATAGAGACAATCATTAGTTTCAAAGATTAAAGAATCATTAGTTTCAAAGGTTATATGAGACCTGCACCGAAGAAATATTTACACTGTTATTATTAAAGTGTGGTCTCTCTTCTTTAACGACTTAAAACTCGTTTCTTATGCGTCATCTGTGACCATGACATCAAAACTATTATGTCAATATGAAAATGTCGTCTTTAGGTTATAATATGATATCATATAACGATGTTATACACATGTTATGGATTCAGATTTAATATCATTGTTTGATCTTACTACGTTTGAAATTGGTCATAAATTAAAAGGTCATAAATTGTTTAAGTCTTACTACATTTGAAATGGATCATAAATTAATAGGTCATAAATTGTTTTGGTGTTACTTCATTTGAAATGGGTCATAAATTAATAGGTCATAAATTGTTTTGGTCTTACTTTATTTGAAATGAGTCATAAATACTTTCTTGAAAATTGTCATTTTTTCCTCATAATTATGCCCATAGACCTGATCTGAAAAAAAAGTAATTAGAAGTTATTTTTGAAAAAATCTGGAAAGCAAACAGAGAGAACCGGGAATTTGATTTTGGTTCAATACTTGTTATTTTATTAAATGTAATGTTTACATGATTTTTTCCATTACAATTTTTGTTTCCCTATTATTATATTAAAGCATCATAGGTCATTGACGAGAGTTTCATCTACAATCAATCTTTCAATGTTGATGTTCTCCATCAGAATATTCTACAAAATCTGTTTCTATAATATTCTCTCAATATAACTAAGTGAACACTTGGTAGACGGGTAACTTTTATAATTTAGTAATTCCATCAGACCATAATTAAAAATTTACCATTAGTCAAACATGTTAATAACTTATAGACGCTTTGGCTTTTAATATCCATAACTTGTTAAATATTTTAATATTTTTAACATTAATCCATTAGTCCTTATCGATATAAACGAAGTATAATTATTTTATGTTGGTACTAATCGATTAATTGTGATTTACTTAATCTATTATGGTTTTAAGACAATAAATCGAGCCAAATTCAAATTTGGCTGACACGTCGATGATTCTGTACCCACACTGAACACGTAGATTCGGCGATTAAAGGATTTCAATAGGTAAAGGTAATTATAGTGATGAGTATATATAATATATTTAATTAATTAATAAAAAGTCTAATAATAATTCTGCTCCTTCATAATTGCAGTCGAGAATATTATTGTAATTGTTGTTTTTTCGCTGGACACTGATTATTGCAATCTGCAACATGCCTAAAGAATACCTAGTTTTCAAAACTTAGCAATTTCTAGTGAACGGCACATTTACATAATGCAATTCTAATGTTTGTACGACTGTCCGAATATCAGAATTACTATAATTTTTTCTCTTGATTCTTTTATTTAGATATTATTTTTATATAATATGTGGAGTTGACAGTTCGACGTTGAACGAAAAGCCAGTCAGTACTAGCTGTCATAAATATTTTAAAATAGTAAAATAAACAATTACGCAAAGAATAAAAGTTGTTTCTCGAACAAATCAAATAGCATATTATCGTAAATAATTTATGTTACCGACTTTTGCTCAGCGCGAGGTCGCAATCAAACAAAAATATTTAAATAATACATTCACAATACAAACATTGTACCGAGTCAGTACTAGTTTCCATAAATATTTTAAAATAGTAAAATAAACAATTACGCAAAGAATAAAGAATTTTTTTCGAACATATTAAATAGCATATTGACATACACAAAACACCATGTGCAATGTTATATTACTGGGGACTCGTAGTGCATTATGACTCTTACGACAAAGCGCAGAGGACTCGTAGCGTGTTATGACTCTTAGGACAAAGAGCAGAGGACTCGTAGCGTGTTATGACTCTTACGACAAAGCGCAGAGGACTCGTAGCGTGTTATGACTTACGACAAAGGAATAAGATTTATTTTGCTATTTACTTGTAATTAAAAAATAAAATAACTTTATTCGAATGTGTTGATGTAGCAAGGAACATTGACTTAGCTAATTCTAGGTGACAATACATCTTGTTTGAAATTACAAAGTAATTAAAACTATTTTTGTGACTAAACTATTAAATTTTGTTTATAGATTTTAGGTGTACAGTTCGGAAACACCATCGAATTTGTGAGGATTTATTTAATGTCGAATGATCAAATCCACATTGTACACCTTTCTACTGTAGATGTAGAAGAAAGAAATACTTTTAAAGTATAAGTTATTTAAATATATATTGACTTTAAAACAAATATAAATACAGTATATATGTTTCTTATGAGTACTACAGTCGGTAGTCTATTTAAATTTTTGTTAAAATTTCGTACTACTAATTTATAACAGAAGATATTACAGGATTAGTAGAAAATTCACGAATATTTGTGAGCTTTTAAAATTTTGACCGAGAATCGCTGGTTTTATGGTTTATGAGTTTCAATTGAACTTACGTGATATTTTGTGTTCAATAAAATTAAACTGAAAATAGAGAAAGTTGCAGAAACATACGTAAACAATAAGAATTTATAAAATTAAAAATATTACATTTAAAACGGCTTTTTGAAAATTTAAGTTTCCTTAAGATTACTTTCGTTTAAAGTGAATAAAAATGTAGTATAAAACTTTCTAGTGTGATTACGGCCATGGTTTTGAAAAATGTTTTTATGGCTGTTAATCAATTTCTTAATTTGCCGTTTCATGTATTTTAGAAGAATATTTCAAGGAAATAAGTTATTAACTGGGGAAAACAATTGCTGGTTATGTACTACAATACTATGGTTATTTTTACGATTAATAGTCCAAGATAATTTTTCCTTTAGATCGTAATCCAGTTCAAAAGTATTAAAGAAATTATTTTTAAAAAAATCGTCGTAAATCGTAAAAAATACAAGAATGTGATCTACATTAGCCAATTTATGTGATCTACATTACCCATGAAAATTGAGTTCAAAACTTCTTAATTTTTTTAATTCTTAATATATGATTAATTTTCCCAGCTCAACCCCAACAGAAATTTACATATTTCCAGAAATATACACTTTAATGACGAGCGGACTGAAAATCTAAAACAGTAATTATCTTGTGTATTTAGTTTGCTATTGATTGCTACTTGATCGACTTTTTTGCCAATAAATAGTTAAATAGTAATCATGTTAATTAAGTGTTAACAAATTATGTTCCAGTCAAAAAAATTCATAAGACATCTTTTAATTTCTTTAACTAAAAGTACTTCAAACTGCGAAGAGAAAACATATATACGCATAAATTATCATAATTCGCTAGTGCAAAATTATATACCGCGAAGGCAAATTTTGCCGGAAACATGGTCTAAAAATTATACAAGCGCTGTTAAAACAATGTTAAATTTTAATTACGAAATACGATACGCTCAACGGATATGAAATGTTCGACGTCTAAAAATCGACTCACAATTGAACGACACATTATTTTAGTAACTTTGCTTCAATGAAATAATAAAACCATATAAAAAAGAGAGAAAGTGCGTTTTTGGTAAATGACTTTTAAAATGATAAATAAAGAACATTTAGAAGACGTCTATCGAAATACTATACATTTAAATAGATGTCTCCGTAATCTAAATATTATTCAACAACTGTGTTGATTAAGGTAAGAAACATCCATCAAACACTAGCCAAAGCAGATAAAACTATCCGAAGGCGGAATAATAAAAAAAAGATATATACATAAGTATTGATTTATGGAAGTAACAACGTAAGTTAGATTGGTCATTATAAACAGCTATCATATACCATTCAAATTGGCACTATTTTTAAATGAGAAAATTATCTACTAAAAGAGTTTGTAAGGGAGATTATTAGCAGATGGTTATTTTAGAAAATGCATAATACATTACTAGTACTGGTATAATAGGGAAATAAAGAAAGAAATAAAAAAATAAGAAAATTTGTTTTCCAGTTTCACAGTTGTCATATTTTAATGTTTTTATTCCAAAACATGACACGTTATCTTGATTTGTTTTCTTTTTTAAATTCATCATTTTTTTTCTCAATACATATCTGTAGATATCACGATAAAATTTCCCATCTTATTTACTAAACAATGAAAATACGTCTGTATACTTTAAGTATACAGACGTACAGGGGAATAACAAGGGAAGCTTAAAAAACAAACAGCGCTATGCATGTAGTTCAAGGAACATTAAATCATAATACTTTATGCATCTGCCCGTTTATATTTCACATCATGTCCCACCAAGTCTTACTTGCCTTTCTATCCGTTGATTATGATCAGCAAGGGCATGAAATTCATTTTCTTCTCTACGAACCTTTATGAGTCTCGGGCTGTTGTACAATTTTCTTCCAGATATTTTTGTTTTTAATTTTCTTTTTCAAAGTTTTTAATTTTTACCGCTTTGATAATATCTAAATCCAATGTGATGAAATTATCTTGTAAAAATTCATTTACGTGGGCAATAGTTTAAAATGTGTACAGGCTCTGAGCAGTCGCGAGTTTAATGAATATAATGAGACGTAATATTTTAATAACCAAGTAGCTAGGTATTTCAGAAACTGTTGTTCTGGTCCGTTTCATATGTTCGTATGGATTTAACCCGAAAACTATTAACACTGCAGTATGAATTTGCACAAGTTATAGATAGTAACTGGGAAACAAATCTAGTTTTTGTTTTACCATGTTATTTTAAACGATTCCGAGGTTATGATGATATAAGTATTGTACTCGTGAAGTATGTCTACTCACTCTTACTTTTTGAGGCTACATGTAGTACTTACATGTACGTATTGGATAGACCATACTGAATACCTAAAGAAAGTCAAATAAGCATTCAAATATGGTGGTCCAAGAAATATTCTTTTATATATATGGACCCATATGACTACCTTACTCTCTGATCAGGGCCTTCTCCCCTTTAAGTTTGGAAGCAAGGAAAAAATAAACTAGGAATTCATTTAATCTATACTTTACAAAGGATAGAAAATTGAATTCTATTAGTGACAGTAATTTTTTGTTAAATTTGAGTTGTTAAAAAAAACTTAATAACAATAACAACATCTTAACAATATCTTTTATATAATGAGGTATTAATTGAGAAACATTTTTACAATATTTTTTTTTTCTTAAACGAATAAATAAGTATGAAGTATATATTAGATCACGTACAGGTATGGATGGTATGGATATGATATGGTAAATATTTTAATTACTTAATGAAAAGGGCAGAACTTTCTTTTGAACTTAATAATAATTCTTTTGAACTTAATGTATCTCAGTCACGTTTCGGAGTTCGCTTTTTGAACTTATTACATATCAGTTGCCTTGAACTTCAGAAAACGTGTTTCGATTCTTATGGTACATAGCTGTAAGAATATTTTTTTTATAATCAGGAGTGTTTCGGTCTTCTTTATTGTTTATTAGTAAACTAATGTTTATGCGCAGCTTCGGTCGAGTGGTTACAGCTACGAACTTACAGGGAGAAATTAAAATTAGTGTCGTCTAAGAATGATCAAGGCAAATTAAAGACTATATCTTTTTTTTCGTGATTTCATAATAGAAATGACCATTAAACATAAAGTATTTCTCTGTAAATTAGGGTTTAGAGGGAATGACTCTCTCGTTCCGTTTTATTGTGTTTATAGTGCTTATAAAAATTACACCGATCCATTGCTCCATTGCGAAGTTGCTTCGTTGTTCCGTTTATATACATTTTCAATTTTAATTAAGAATCATCTCGAAGGAACGCGATTTCCCTAGATAAAATGTAGCCTATTTCATGTGCTGAAATTTTAATTTACGTTGTTCATGAGCTTGGGAAATGAGGGAGAAACGCCTCATTTGCTCCATCTCGGCTTTCCAATACACGCCGAAAAAATAACTAGTTGTTATATCAGAACATGGTATATGAAAACTTATCAATTTCTCAAAATTTAGAAAAATCTAAGTGTCGGGAAAGATAATAATTATTTACATTTATACTTTATTTATACTTACGTACATAACTAGAGCTATACTTAACTTCGTTTTCGACTTTGATTAATAATTTCTCTAACCCAATTATTTTTAATTTGTTTCATAAAGAATATTATTATTTTAAATAGACTGAACTCTCTAGATGACTTTGCAGACATTAAAGTTTTATTTTTCTTCATAGTTAATCTTCTGACAACGAAGATTCCTTTTCCCATTCATTCTGTTTAAAAATTTATTTGCATATATATAAAAAACAACAAACGTCAAGCAATTTAACAGGTATCAAAATTTATGGTTGTAATTTCCAGATGTTTATCTTTTTTATTTCATATAAACAATGCATATATGCATTGTTCCTACGAAAAAAGTTAATAGTAACTACATACACAAAAATAGTGAATAGTAACTACAGCGTTAAATCGTCACATACTGTTTTATATATTTTAGCTAAAGCCTTATAAAGTTATAGTTAAAGCAATGTCATATTATTTAATAGATACATTATCCCTACTAATATATAAAGCGGAAAAGCTTGTTTATTTGTTTATTATTAGCAAACACATGTCTGATCTAAGAATACATTTTTGTGTTAGAAAGCGCATTTTTGAGGAAAATTAAGAATTATGTAAAACTTTGCTATAATTTATAAAGATGGAACAATGTATAATTGCTTCATTTCTTTATTCATGCTAATCTCTGGAAAAACACAGCCTATTTAAACAATTATTTCTTTGTGAAATAGCATTTAGTTTCAGAAATATTATATGCTATTAGAATTAAGAAGATATCTAGATATATATTGTGCTCCAAGGATAGAGCAGATATAAGTAAGAGAATTTGGGGAACACTACTTGTACTGTTCAAGACAAATCGGCTTATTAATTAAATGTTCATATCGAATATTCCCTTTCAATGTACTCCCTATCTCGATGGTCGATAAAATTTGATGAACAGAGTAAAGTTGTTTAACGACGGCGTAGGTAAATAATTCTACATAAGGAACCCCACAGGGAACAGCTGATACTTTTATAAAGCAAACAAACAAACTAATACCGAGTAGAGTTTGAGAACGGACTATAAAAAAAGAGACAGAGTCAGGAAATTCATATATAAAGGAGATAATTATATAAAAGGTAGGCTCGTAGATAAAATATCGATATATCAATATATCGATATTTTTTATTCTTTATATCAATATTATTTGGCGATATTTAATATTTCGATATAGCGATATAAAATATCAAGTATCGGAAACGTATCAAAATTGATATTTTTTCTTATGGCGACACTAAATTCTGTGGTCCGCAGCAAGCAACAATTCAATTCCAAGCTCAACCAGAAGTGGTGTACGCCTAGCGAACTGAAACAATGTCTTGACCAATCTATAATACCTACCCAGAAAAGGGAATCCAATAAAATTCTGATGGATATTCGCCATTTTACCCGGCTCCTTACAGAAATAGCTCTAAAAATTTTGATACCTATTGCGTCCTCGGTTTCATCTGAGAAAGTGGCATCTGCTGTAAATCTCACAGTACCCAATGACACCAGAGCACATCAAGCTAAGAGTTTTCATTTTGTCTCTGTCAGAAAAAAATATTCATTTGCCTGGGTGATTGTTTGACTAATGTTAATTATTACCTAAATTAAGTATTTGAATAAAAAATAATATTTACCTAGGCTAAGTACCTATTTGATTAATAAACAAGAAAATTATTCTTGTCCATGTTTTTGATTTCAGATATATTACTTGATTTATTAGAAGAAATATTCATAAACAAATAAACAAGAAAATTATTCATAAATAAACAAGAAAATTATTCATAAATAAACAAGAAAATTATTCTTGTCCATGTTTTTGATTTCAGATATATTACTTGATTTATTAGAAGAAATATTCATTGATTGGTATTTATTTACTAATCTGAGATTGTATTTAGCTAAACTAGACAAAATACACTACATTTTTTTTGGAACGCTAATATTATCTTTAAAGTCGTCCCGATATATCGATATTTTCTTTTTAATATATCGATACTATTAAAATATATCGATAATTTTTGGCAATCCCGATATCTCTAATAAAAGGCAAGACCTCGTTTTCTTCTTATGACCACTGTTAGAGCGTAAATTACAAGTATATATAAATCGAAGCTATTCATTTCTAGTAGTCGGTTTCTGAGTACTTTTTATGACTTATTATATATTTGTACTCAACCGGCCATTAATAATTTATCTTGAAAATTGCTCTTTCGTAATTTATTCTTACCTCTATTTACCTATTAAATTCGCACATAGTTTTGTACCACCTACTACGTAAACATCCGACTATACCGGATTAAGCAGCACTAACTAGTCTCTAACTGTACGGAAAGGTCATATGTAGAGAAGCAGGAAAACATAACAAAAATGATTTTATCTCCTCTGTCTGTTCGTATATGTGTATTCGTCAAACACGCACTTGCCCGCGTGACCCATCAATGTTAATTAATCACATCGGTTGTTAGCGGAT
Organism: Druceiella hillmani; assembly: GCA_039881145.1. NCBI lineage: Eukaryota > Metazoa > Arthropoda > Insecta > Lepidoptera > Hepialidae > Druceiella > Druceiella hillmani. The sequence continues at coordinate 28,070,768 of JAYKKI010000018.1, read as the reverse complement.
GATAATGTAAGCGATATTGCGGATGTATCCAATTGCGTAATCGGCCACAGTCATCACAAATGTTTGTCTATGTCTAGGACAATCAGTGAAATGTGCCTGCGGTACAAACATGTTCTTTATATAACATAAGTAGTTCTTAATGAAAGGTATACTAAAAGGTGTGATTTCCTAAAATAAAATAAAATGTTTTATGGCCCTTTTGGGGTTAAGAGCAAAAATTGAATCTTTATAATATTACTCACATGTCTGGTTATCTTTCTTTTATCATTGTTTTTTTTTCAAAAAGAGCTTGGAATTACTGTGTAAAGCTGTACTTGAATTTTGACAATTATTTATCACGGTAACCCGCACATAAGACAGTAGCCAACACATAAAATATGTATTTAGACATTATAGCACGGGGGTTAGAGTGGGAGGAGGGGAATTAAATAGTTAGAAAAATTAAAAATCTTTGCGTAGGTTTTCATTTGTAGTTGTTTTTCTTAAAAAAAAGCTTGATATTTCCATATCAAGCTATACTTGAAATTTGTACTTGAAAACAGTAGCTAACGCATAAAATTTGTGTTCAGATATTACAGCACAGGGTGTGGAGAGGGATATGGAATGGTTATAAATTATTGCTGGATTATCAGGTATTATCGGTTTTTAGATTTGGAGAAAAGAAAACGTTCTGATACACAAACTCGCCTATATTCCTTAGCGTGTTTGCATCTCCCCATCTTAGGTCGATTAGTTAATGTGGTGACCTTTACCTAAGCAAGATTTGACAATTTGTTTTTCAATTATTATAATTTGTCGTAAATATATTAATACTCCTCCAAATTTCTATTTTGAAAAAATATTTACATCGACCTAGTTTTAAAAACTGTGACCCCATAATGCTGACAATAACACCATGATTTTATTGCTGTTCTATCCGATCAAAAGTAAAGGATGGATTGATCTTGAGCTTGCTTTATTTAATATATATGTGAATATTGGCGTACACACACACACATATATATATATATATATATATATATATATATATATATATATATATATATATATTCTCTTTGTTATACACCGTAACACCGTAAAAATGGAAAATTTATTTATTTTCTAATTAAATTAATAACTTTGTAGTAACCTTCGATACTTCTTATTACAATACTAGCTTGTGCCCGCGGCTTCGCCCACGTTATATTAGATTAATGCAAAGAAGCGTTTTTTTTTATAGAAAGAGGTGTAGATTTCAGTTAATATGAGGATAAAGTTATTATAATCTATAAATATTTATCATAATATTTGCGAAATCAAGGATTTTTTTTAAAATCCTCAATTTCTAGACGAGTATCATTTATATTGCTAGAGAGTATAAAATATATCATACCAAATTTCATCAAAATCCGTCGGGTAGATTTCGCGTATTTGAAGAACAAATTAACACACAGATAGGCAGGACACAGACAAAAATTCTAAAAACAGGTTTTTTGGCTTTTATTATGATCCTTTATGCTAAATTGATCACCATTTCTAAAATATTTTCCATGTACACTGTCACCGTTTTATTCGATTGCAATTAACAATTAATTGTACACTGTCACAGTTTTATTCAATTGCAATTAATAATTCTTCTTCGATTTCTGGAATTTTACAGAAATTTTTGAATATTTCTGATAGATTATGTAAATAATGTGGTGCTATATTAGTAACGGAGTTTCGGCGAGTAAAAAGAGAAAAAATTGGAAATTTCATGAAAAGAACAAGAGAAAAGCGAGCGAAACAATAAACAATATACGCACAATGACACAGCCAAATATTTTCAAAAGTTTAAAGAAGGAAAGTTTTATCTCTCCTATAATCATCATCCAGAGCGATTTGCTAAATTCAATTTAGAAAAATATTATTCACAACACAAATTATTTTCACGAGGAACATGTTCCAGTAATGCATAGGGTGAATATTTTACGGTGAAATATTTTTTTTGGAATAGCACGGAACTGCAAAAATAAGTCTCAGATATTGATGATGAAAGATCACTTTTATCAGGGTTTCCGGTACGATCACTTTTATCAGGGCTTCCGTTCATGGTTTAAATCCTACTGTTGCCATTCACCTCATTTAGGAAATTGGCTAGAGGTGTTACGAAGATGCTAGAGGTTTTATGAAGATGCTAACTGAATTTATATGTAACTTATTTAATTTAATTTAAAATTAAGTAAATATCTATATATTACCTCAGAGGCTTACGTAATAAACTTATAAATGACTAAAACCAGCATTGTTGGATTACGTCTAGATGGTAACGGGTCATACGCTGTCAACTTGTCATCTTAATCAGTTGTAAATACTTTGGACCGATATACTCTCTGCTTTTATATAATAATAACTTTTGTTCCCTTCAAATGTAAATAGGAACAGCAGTTGAAAACAATTTTATCGCATTAAAGACGAAAAAAAGATTGACCTTTTACATACAGCAAATTTAACATTGTATTACTTAGTGTAACAAATAATTACACGTAGTATATATTGTCATAGTGTTACTTGATATATTAAATTATATAGTTACATATCGTGAGGAATATTCTCTAGTTAATCGTGTACAGTTAATTGGTTTATGCGTGATTAAGGGGTATACAAAATTAAATGTTTCTTATTGGAATTAGCTATCGACGTTAAATTAAAAAAAAAAACACTTATTGAGATTGCTTTCCGTAATTGAAGATATGATGTAATGTGAATTTTTTTTATAAAATAAGTGATTAAGTAGAACTAAGATCAAACAAAAACAAGTTGCAACTCACCATATCTATAATGAAATTACCGAGAAATGAATACGAATACTAACCATTATCTTAATAAACGAATTGGCTTGATATGGAGATTTAATGATTTTTTTTAAATTTTGTCTCTCATTTCAATAGAGACTTGTACCCATTGAGACTAGACAAATATATTAATTTGTTAGTCATAAGTATTTTTTGCAGTCTATGTATCTAGAATTCTAAATAATAAACTAAAGAATCTTATAAAACTATTGGGAACTATTAATAAAACGACATATCCAGTGATGAGAGCCGATTAATCATGAGCTCGCCACGATCTTCGTTATTTCAAACCAGTTATTGAATAATTATGAATAATAGGATTAAGCCGGCGAAATTGAATCATCATAATGAGTTTACTAATACTGATGTATAGTTTATTTTTTAAACCCTGTAGATAAACAGTGTCGATGTCACCCAAAAGTAGCCCATTGTCGTAAAAAACCGCCATTATCAAAAAAGGTTTCCATTATTGGGAAATGCAAGATAATTTATGACACTTTTGTGTACAATAATTCATTTCTAACAGAAGGTAGCATTCAAAGAGTATAAGATAGTAAAATTTTTGCTTTTATGAATGAAAAGATCGGCCAAAATGTTAACGAGTCTCGAATACACCATTATATCTGTAGTTCCCCGATATATTTTTCAATTATTTTCTTAAGAAACAATTCATTATGTATTAACAAAATAGATTGTTTATTTATTCGAAGAAGGTGTATTCTTTATATCGGAATTATTTAGATTCTAAAGTTTTGTAGATCGACGAGAGAGGTATTTCCAAAGAAAGTGGTGAAAAAACAATAGGAAAATAGTTATTCAAGTTTTGACTTAGTATAGGCGAGATTAATTTTAAATCTTTTTAGTGTTAAAATTTGAGTATTAATTATTTCATTAGTTTTCAATGATTGCATAACAACATTAGATTACAACATTTACACATTAGAAAAGGTTTTCACTATTATATGTTAGGAAGAATTAATAAGTTTATCCTTATCTTTTATGGTAATAAGAATATTCTTTTCTTCTAAGTAATACATACAATCAAAGGATTTAATTAAAAGAAATGCAGTAATTCAGATCATTACATTCCCATCATTACAATTGAGAGAAATATTGGTACTTCCGTTCCAACTTGTCCTATATTACTCTAATGGAACATTTTAATTTCATTATTTTAAAGTAATTTTAATTCTGATACGTCCGCTTTGGATATGTCGGGAATCACTTTTGATACTCTACTGATATTTGTTTATAATTTGGCTGAGCAGGTTTTTGGAACATATATCTGAACCAGAATCAGATACTAAATAAAATTTGTTTCTAAGAAAAGCGGGACGAATTCGATTGTTTAAAATATTATGAAAAGTGTAAATCTGTGTAGATGGGGTGGATCGAGTATTCCCATTCAGTTAAGTTGCGCACTTAATTAAAAAATATTTTTGAATCTTCTGTGATTAAAAACGTAATGATATTCATTACGTTTTTGTCACAAAAAAATTCTAAATTGCTATAATTTTATTTATGTAAATGTCTTAGTTCAGGTAAGTTAATAAAATTGAATTATGTTCCTAAATATTATATTAGGAGACCCAGAGAAAAAGGAAACATCAACATATCGAGCATATAAATATCAGAAATATCTTTGTTTATGAAGTATAAATTGGTTTTTTTATAATTTATATGACACCGTTTTTATTCTTCGATGCCTATGTAAAATTTATTTCACAAATTTTTAACATAATCTCAGTACCGTACACAATGATGAATAAATTCAAAGTTCGTACTAAACGCGGTTTAGCACATTTAAATATCTGGATAGTTTCTGTCTTTCAATACTTTATGTGAGCGATCTTGCCCTTTTTGTTATGCTATTCGACAACTCACTTCATTTTCAGATCCACCTTTGTTGGAGATGTTGGAAACCAAGTAGACGAAGTTTTCCACAACTCGTAGAGCCCGTTTCAGTTTCCCATATATAGCTATATTGAAACACAATTCATCATTATAATTTATACTGAATTAATTAACAAGTGTTGATTCCCCATATTTGGTAAAATCTAGTCAGTAAATCTATTCAATTATTATTTATTGAGAATAATATTCATCAGTTAACTTTAATGCGAATAGTCTCGTCATCTTGTACAAAAAATACAAGGAAAATAGGTACTCGAGTTGTATTTAAATAAAAACAAGATAAAGTTTATAGCTTTTTAGTGTCTAAACTTGAGCGTTAATTATTGCATTAATTTTTGATGATTAAGATACGATAACAAGATTCACACATTAGGAAGAAGTTTTTTACTACTTTGTGTTAGTGAGAACTAAATAGTTTATCCTTATATTTTATGGTAAAGTAAAACGTTCTTATCTTGTAATTAAAATATACAATTAAAGGTTTTAATTAAAAGTGTAATAGTTCATAGCGTAACATACGAATGTAACATAGCCTGCTTCCCATCCTTAAGTATGCTAGTAAACTTTGCTTTCTATTATTAAGAGAAATGTTGGCACTACTATAACAGCTTGTATTGAATTGCTGTAATGGAACATATTACCTTTATAAATTTAAAGTAAGTTTCATTCTGATATCTCCTCTTTTGGTATTTTAGGAATAATTTTAAATACTCAGGGATTTAGGATCAACTTATGAAATTCTAAAGATTTTATCTTCCCGTTTCCGGTCCTGAAGTGCATGTACTTCAGGCCTGGAAACTATTTTTAATGTTATATAGATATTTCTGTTTAATTTTGGTTACCAAACTTAACACTGTCAGGAAGTATTAGTGATCTTTTGTATCCAAAGTTAGTGAGGTTATTGTCACAAAAGAATGAACAATATTCTTAAGATTTTATTAATAGTTAAAACGAAAAAATATTCAAGAAAACAAAATTATATATAACAACTAATCAAAATGGCTGCGACAATTTGATTAGACTTTCCCATAACCTCATGAAAAACATGGTCAAGGTCAAAGTTCATAAAAAGTTACGGCCTAGGGTTATTATAAGAAAAAATCTTTCAACAGAGAAAATACAAGAAATAAGCCTTTGAAAGTTTTATTTAAATCGACAGTCATACAAATGAGTAATCTTTTAATAGTGTGTAAGTGCTGTTGCTACGGAATTCTTTAAACCAGTATAATGAAGTCAAGTGCAGATTATGCAGATATACAAATGTAGCATACTAATTCATAAAAGTTTCAAACTCAATAGAGTGGGCAAAAAAAACAAATAAAACTCGAAGAGTGAAAAAACATTTTCAAAACTTAGAACGAATAGTATGATTTTATCATCAGAACGATGATATCGACATACTTTCTGTCAGGTAATAATTTACTTTTAATTAATTGAGGCAAAAGCTATACGTTAAAAAAACTTTTGGTATTGGTAATTTTTTTATAACCGTTTCTAAGAAACAGCATTTACACATCTAAAATTACACTTTTTTTCAACAATTCTTGACTTATTAAAAAAATAATATAGACGCGTTTATGACGATAGTTTTTTATTTTGTAAGGTTTAAAAATTGTAGTTACTTTATTTTTTGGTTTTTCAAGATTTTCAGTCGTCCAATCATCAAACACTGCTATGATATATTATTGAAAATTGATACTTTTTAAAATTACACTTTATTTCTGTAAAGCCAGGTTTATTTTTGCCGATCTCTTATATAGCCAGTTGATATGTTCTCATAGCAATAGGTGTGGTTTTGCAAGTTAGGGAAATAATGTTGGATCACTTTTTAACACCTAATCATTCAGTATATATTGTGTAAAATTTCATCGTAAAAAACAATAACTCATTTTCATCCAGTCAACTTATTCTCCGCTTTTTCCGTTTTATTATTTTTTCGACAACCACACACGTGACAATATTTTGCATAAAAAATCATTATTGATATTATATTCTTTTAGAAAATTTCCGTCACGGGATACATGTTGGTTATGCGTTGTGTTATCTAGCTTTCTAGGTATATTGTTGGTTATGCGTTGTGTTATCTACCTTTCTCTAAATAAATTGATTCTGAATTGTATTATTTTGTCTTTATCAGTTCATAAATTCTGTAAGCTCAAAGTAATAAAAAAAATATGTGTGATCTCACCTATATAATTTCACGGATGAAGAGAAACGGTTTCTTTAATGATCGGTTTCATTTAATATTTTTAAACTAATCATTAATTTTCTGAAAGCATTTCCTTTTTTTCTTTATATTCTGATTAATACTATATTTTCAATAATTTACAGTAAAATATTCAATAAATTTCCACTCAAAGCTATTGTATAAGTGATAACATCATACTCATTTATAAATTTCTATTAATGTACGGCTAAAGCCACGAAAAACTGTGGCCCCCTACCGATTAAGCCAGAATAGCATTTAATTAACTTTCTAATGTCTCGGCCGTCGTTTTATTTCTCCGCTGATTCCGCAGCCACGCTGACGAGATACGTTCGGTATTTATTTTTTAAAGTCTTCCTAAAGAAATTAAAATTGTAAGCCTGTAAATATTGTTACGATTTTTATACCTTTGAATGCGAGAATGGGTGTGTGCCTGCATGCTTGTATGTATGTTATTCTAAGTGACCATATATATAAATATGGGGAAAAAATCTAGACAATGGCGTTTAGCAAGTAGTACTTTAAAGCCAAATTATTTAGGTCAAGTTTATTTTGATAGTGGTAATATGCACAATAAAATATTTGAATTTTTTTATATATTTAATTGTGTAGAGGGCTTAACAGTTTCACTAGTTCATAGTGCTCCAGAAAATAATAACCGATTTATTGTATTATTTAAATATCTCATAATAAATTAATCGGATATGTATCGGAAAGAATCTTGATAATTAAAAAAGGAATATTTAGAAACGTATATAATAAATACTTAGTTCAATACCGACTAATATTAAGTATAGAAGATAGAGTAATTAATTATTTTTTATTTTACTGCTCATACATCATTTGGAACAACATCGTGATATAATGTATTGATATTGGAAATTGTTTTCTTTTTATTGAGTGAATTCAAAAAAGGGGTTGATTTAAATATATTTTAGCTACCGGATTTTCTCACCTAATTTGGATGATTTTTTTACTTGGAAGCATAAACTATCAATATGTTTCCATGAAATTTTGGTTGGAATCTGACAATGTAAATAGAAGACATACCAAAAAATTTTCCAAAATTTAACAGCATAGATGTCATGATCGAGTTTGGATAATATAAGTTCAATCAACATGGATCGTGGTTTTTTATTTGGAAGGGTATATTTCCGATATGACCCTTTAAAAATTTGTTTAGAATTGATTATGGAAATTGAAGATATACTATAAAATTCGCCAACTCTGAATAGTACAGGTGACTTAATCGATTTTTTGATAATGTGGGTATAATGATGATTTAGTAAAATAAGACTAAGGGTGACATAAATTTGTTTTTTAGGAAAATCAGTACGCATTAATGTAGCCGGAAGGCGGTAACAGGAATTCTTCACTGATCAGGCGTAAAATCATCAAGTTTGGAGTCGTTTGACTTGTCTTGACGTTACGAAAAAATAATTAATAAGTGAGTATCTACGGACATTTAAAATATAATTTTAATTTTTAAAATCTGATATTTTAAAATTGATATTCTTAGTCTCAGGCAAAGACTCTGTCATTGAACTCTTGGTTACAACTCATCAGTCCTACTATTGCAGAGATATCGTCCGCATAAACTGTAAAACTTCAACTTCTCAAGCGAAAACCCTATTAGTGAACTTCGGGTTACAATTCCTCAATCCTAATTTTTCATGAGTGCTCCCTGCCTAAACCGTAAGACCTGAGGATTTGCTATCTCTAAATTAGTATTTTGAGCCTCAAGCAGAGATCCTGCCACTAAACTTTGAATTAAAATTTCTCACTCTTTTCGCTGTAGGGGTACTGTCTCCGTAAATCATTAAACTTGAGAATCTCCTGTTTTTTAAATATTATTGTGGATTTCAAGCAAAAACTCTCCTATTAAACTCCGGGTTTCAACTCCTCACATCTAATGCTGCAGGAGTACTGCCTTCCTATACCAAAAACTTGAGGACCTGCTGTTTTTAAATTCGTATTGTGACTCTAAAGCAGATGCTGTATCACTAAACTCTGGATTCCAATTGCTCAGTGTGAAACTTTATATCATATGTCCGGCATTGATAAACTAATCTGTATGATTCTTTTTATTGTTCGAACACCGCCAGTACAGTTCCGTAAGAAATTCGTTAAGAGTTTGACTATGGAAATTGATGATACACCGTGGAATTCATACAAGGTACACCGTAGAATTCTTCAGCAATGTACAGCACAGGTGCCGTGATCGAGTTTGGACGTTATAGAAAGTATAGATAATTTAGTAATACAATACTTTTTTTTAGTTTTGATACATCTAAGTACAGTAAAAGTCTGCCCTATTCTATAAGCACGGTAAATGATCGAGCCTAGGGGTAGCGACAAGAACTTTTCACTGATGAAGATTAAACTCATCTAGTAGGAACTTATTTCACTTGTATTAATATAACCAAGAAAATAGCAAGCCAATATGCAGGATAATACACATACACACACACACACACACACATATATATATATATATATATATATATATATATATATATATACATATAAGGGTATGAAACAACTAAAGTGTTAATTGGTAGAGAAGTAAGTAAGAAACACAGGTGTAAACAAATGCATGACTCGACTAAAATTAGTGCGTGGGTAGGTAGATAAGTAAATACATACGGATATATACAAAGTGTTACACCGACTATAACATAATTAGGCAGATATATAGTATGTAATGTCGGAACAAGAAGCGCACTGTAAAGTGTAAAATATTGAAAATATGAATACTCATTTGAAACTTATGCGGTACAATATCGTTTCCGAATATAAATAAATTTGCAAAATACTGAAATTAAACCTAAAATTTAATGATGGAGATTTTTGGAATCGGTGTTAAGTAAGGCATATTGAGAGAGGATATCGACTTGGTAGCGATGGTAATGGTAATAAGTGAATATTGAATATATTTGGCGTTAATTTTGTAGAAATTCATTATTCACAATTAAATGAAACTACGTGACGTAGTATTATTTCTACTTTCTTTAAGTCTCTTGTAGTATTATGTATTTAAGTTTCTTGTAGTATTATTTCTCTTTTCTTTATCTTTGCTAATAACACACCTGAAGATGTTGTAATACAACGAAACCTAGGTCGTGGTAAAGAACTTAAAGAAAATAGAAATAATACTACATCACGTAGTTTCATATAATTGTGAGTAATAGGTAAATACAAAAAGGCATGTGTCACTAACTTTTCAAACTTTTCAAAGTTAGTATAATTAAGATAATTTTTTACTTTATTTATTTTATTTTATATTTACATTCTAATTTTCGCTTCATCTGTTTAGTAGTTTCTGAATTACCGAAGCCGAAAAGAGTCAAGAAGTCAGAAATAATAATTGTCTTTGGTCGCGAGGTTTCTCCTTTTTCGACGCTTGTACTTCCGACTCGTCAGTAGATTTACAAAAAGCGAAGTATAGAAAATATTAATAAAAAATGTCTCATTATACCAATAAATAATAACGTGTAAGAAATAATGTCTCATTATACCAGCACATTTGACAAGATATGAATTAAATTTTTAAATTTAATCGTTAAAAAAATAGAACTTTATTTCTCTAGAAACAGAACTTCGTTTTTTCATGCGTATTCATACAAAATTAATGTTTACTTAAAAACTACAGGAAAATAGTCAAAACTTGAATTCAAAAGCTCTGTTTCGTATTTGCGTGTGAAACAAATTTATGAATGGCATTTAAGATGATATTTTCCTTTCCTTTTAAATTAAATGTTAAGCCTACACTCATTAATAAAGACAACATTTAACCGGTTAGTTAATTTAAATTAATTCTATGCAAAGTTATCAATCAATAAGGTGACAATACGTCAAGAAAAATTGAGACATTCACTGTAAACAGTCAATGGTTTTGCTCGCAATTGGTATAAAGGCATATGGTGAAAGTTTATTTTTTATTCGGTATGCAGATATTGATAATTATTTTCAATAACTTTCATTTAGTAATAATTCTCATATTTTGGTTTTCTTTTAGCAAAATATGTAAAATTATTTTAAATGGCAGCTCTTTGTGAAATGCGTGATACCTTGAAGTCTTAACGATATGATGTTAAATAAGACTAATTGAATTAATTAAGAAAACATTTTAGAACCCTAAAATTTATTAATTTTGTATATATTCAGAAAAACATCAGTAAGAGTAATTGTTTGAAAATACTGTCGTTGTTAAAAATAGCCAGGTGTCAGAAATATTAGGCATTGTGATTTGTTTGAATATAATGTTTTTTCTTGATAATTTAAAAATACCATTATGGAATATTTGACTTTGTAGCAGTCCGTTTTGGCTACAAAGTTATTTTTGTAGTCCTTTTCCTTGTTGTTGTTAGTTTTTTTTATTAAACCATATGTCCCAATGTATTTGTTATTTCCTTATTAGTTTAACCTGCAAGCAATAAATTAATCAGCAAATCAGCGTGTGATTAAATAAATATGGTATAACGTAATTAAAACATTATGAAATTTTGGATAGGCGGCCAAATGCCATAAATATAGTGTGGACCTTCAAAATTTATTGTTTTTAAATTATTTTCACTTACTTCCAAGTCTTAAGAAGATAAAATTTTGAATATGAATAATTGAGTTAATGAATGAAATATTTTAGATTTCTAAAACTGATTCATTTTCTATGTAATTGACACTAACGTTAGTAACAGCAGTGGCTTGAATAATTCCTCTTGTAATAAATACCATTTTGTTAGCTTTCAAAATATGGCAATTTTAGGGACAGTGAATGAAGGAATGTGAAATTTATGAATTTCGAATGTGAATGATGGAATGTAAAATTTAGGAATTTTGAATGTAAATGATGGAATGTGAAATTTAAGATTTTTTAATGTGAATGATGGAATGTGAAATTTAAGAATTTCGAATGTGAATGATGGAATGTAAAATTTAGGAATTTTGAATGTAAATGATGGAATGTGAAATTTAGGAATTTTGAATGTGAATGATGGAATGTGAAATTTAGGAATTTCGAATGTGAATGATGGAACTTAAAATTTAGGAATTTTGAATGTAAATGATGGAATGTGAAATTTAGGAATTTTAAATGTGAATGATGGAATGTGAAATTTAGGAATTTCGAATGTGAATGATGGAATGTAAAATTTAGGAATTTTGAATGTAAATGATGAAATGTGAAATTTAGGAATTTTGAATGTGAATGATGGAATGTGAAATTTAGGAATTTCGAATGTGAATGATGGAATGTGAAATTTAGGAATTTTGAATTTGAATGATGGAATGTGAAATTTAGGATTTTTTAATTAATGATAGCATGCCTTATGTTTTTGTTTCATCCCGTAACTTTAGAATTACAGTTTTAACATATTTGATACATATGGCCATCGCGGGCTGTTTTAATAATAAAGTTATTTTCACATTCGTTTTCCTTATTTTAATTACTTTTTCATTGTGTCTTATGATGTAATGCACTTGTTGTTTAATTATTACTGTGATCTGCGAGGTATAAATCAATCATTAAATCAATAAGTGAATAAATAAATAAATATAAATATACGCTATACTATACGAATTTATAAAAATGTAGTCAAATAAATAAAATATAAAGCGAGTCTTTGAATTTCATCGTTTAAACTTACATTGAACAAAATATTGTAATATTTCCAATAAAATAAACGTTTATTAGTTTTAATGTTTTGTTTTTTAAATAAAATACATAAATAGAGCATTTTGGTTCAATATATCTCCGCTATATTATAAATAGTGCATTTTGGTTCAATGTATCTCCGCTATATTATAAATAGAGCATTTTGGTTCAATGCATCTCTGCTATATTATAAATAGAGCATTGTAGTTCCATGTATCTCCGCTATAATATAAATACAACATTTTGGTTCAATGTATCTCCACCATATTATAAATAGAGCATTTTGGTTCAATGGATCTCCGCTATATTATAAATAGAGCATTTTGGTTCAATGTATCTCCGCTATATTATAAATAGAGAATTTTGGTTCAATGTATCTCCGCTATATTATAAATAGAGCATTTTGATTCAATGTATCTCCGATATATTATAAATAGAGCATTTTGGTCAATGTATTAATCTACGTCATTTTGCCCTGACGTAATCATTTTATTTCAGTTAATAAATATAAAAATATTAATTTTTATTTTTTTCAAATTATGCTCTATAAGAACAACGTTTTGAAATAAATAAATTTATGCATATGATAAATAAATTACTATGGTTTACTACCCTGACTTATAAAATTTTCCCGTATTATATTAATTTAGGGACCGAAATCTGGGGACTGGCCTATAGATTAAAAAAATTGAGTGATTTTTGCTTAGAGTTAATTATAAAATCTGTTATTTATGCGCATGAAAATGATTATGGAATTCTTATGACCAAATTTTCCAAAAACTAATAAAAAAAATTTCTATCGGGTAAGAAAAAAAAGTTGAATGAAAAAAAAACTATGTACATAGCGTTGAAAAACAATAAAATAAGAAAATTAATTAGAAGACTATTCCTTGAAAATATTTTTTACAGTTTATCAACTAATTTTGTAAATGTTTGGAAAATATGAAAACTATTTGATGTAACTAAGTTTAAATAATGATTAAATAATAATTATTTTCTCAATAATTGAAAGGTGCTAAAAGCTGGTAAATAAAATGAACTTGTTTTTGTTTTTATTTATTTCCGAATTGGACGCAGAGTACATTTTCAAAATTTGCATAAAATCATGGCAAAATAAGACTAAACCTTTGCAGTTTTGAAGAAAAATATTACTCAGATAAATATTAACATAAAAAAGTGACCTGGCTGATGTGAAACGTCTATATCTTTTTATGTTTTTTATTAAATATTTCTTTTTAGCTCAAATTAAAACGTAAAGAAAAACAAATATTCAGATAGTTGTTGATAATAAAATATTAATTTAATTTTTTCAATTTTTATGAAATCATTTATCAGACAAATAGTGCTTACCTATTTATTTAAAATATATTTTTAATTTTAAAACAATGTTAGCCGACAAGATGCCAAGCTGGCTGAATTAAGTCGGAAAGAGCCGATAAGACGCGAGCTGAATTAAGTTGTAAAGAGCTGACAAGACGTGAAGTTGGCCGAACGGCACGTCGCGACGTGCCACCAGAACGTTTTAACTTCCATCCAATTATATGTTTCAAATAAAAAAATACGTGAAACATACTAGTACTTCCCTATGTAAATTGAATTTGTAAAACGGCCTTTAAACAGTGTTTGCCTCGGAAAGACATTGCATAAATTATAAGTAAAATTTTTGTAATGTCTTTCTGGGATTAGGAGAGGAGAGTTACTATATTGCACACATACAGTCCTAATATACTCTACTGAGTATGTAAATTTTAATTTAAGAGTTATATGCATTTTATACTTTTTTGAAAACTACATATTCTGATCTGAACTTACTACATTACATATATACAGTCCTAATAAACTCTACTGGGTCCTGTATAATTTTTTATTTAAAAGTTATATGCATTTTATACTTTTTTGAAAATTGCTTATTCTGATCTGAACTTTATCATAGCTATCTTTCTCATATTCTATATCTTGTTTCCAATGTTCCTTTTAATTTGTTCAGGAAATATTTTATTATATTTAATAAAAAGACAGATAATGAAATATAATTAGTAAGGTCTAGTCATCTAGGAGAAAACCTAGAAATTCGACTGGCAACTTTATTTTATGGTCTTTTTACAATCGTCCATTACAAATTCTTAAACAATACGTTTGGTTTAAATTCACTCTTTTACAAAATTTAAATACACTATTAAATTTTAATCACAAATTTTAAACACACTATTTCTATATAAATACTTGCTTATTATTAATACATTCGTTAATCTATTTATCAGGAGTAGACGACGCAAACCGTTTAACAGAAATTACCCGTTAATTATGATTAAATTTGCAATAATCACCTTACCGGGTTCGTTCAATAACGGATATAAATACCACATCCGCCACCACATAACACTATTTCCACAAATCCGATTAAGCACCGTTAATTTCTGACGAACCTTCATACGCAATGCCTCCCATCCAATCAGTTTTCCTCTGACGACGTATTTGTCATTCACTCTATAACCATAACGTCAGTAGTAATGAATTCCCGAAGGCTGATTGTGCAAAAAGCTGGCCACTCTTTTCCCCAATACTTTCCTGTTGGCCGCAAATTCTCATTTCATATAGGTGGGTAAATCCAAAAACTGTTGCATGTTTTCCTATCCGTTTGGAACGTTTCATGGTAAAAATCGTCTTTTGTTAATCATGTCTAAACCACGTCCTAGTAGGGCGCATTGTTCCTCATTACTCCGATAAATAATAACTTTGCATGCAGAAGCATACGTATGCATATTTTTATTAGAATTTAAAAATAATTGTACGTGCTCAGAATTGTGCTTATGACGTGCTTCCTGGCTTATACTTTGGGTGTGGCGTTTATTGTAATGTACTTCCGGAAAGGAGCATGCATTATATCACAGTCACATAATAATGCCGCAAAGAGTTTTTTCAGAAAACTGTGACTATTTTGATACTAAGGTTAAGGATACTTGACACTAAGGCACCTTTATAGTTGTGTCAAAATTTACATATATTTGTCGACATAAGGAAAAAGAATTACATATAGCAATATAAATATTTTCATGCTGTTTTTGAAAGAACTTATAAACAGGTTTTTAAAAAAAAGCCTAAAAATGAGGTGCAAAAAATAAATCCATCGCTGTAAATCCATTAGCTCAATTTATGTATGCAGTTTATCCTCGATATATTTTACGACTATTCCATGAATGAAATAGTTCACTCTTAGTCTTATGAACTGAAGTAATGAACCGATTATAATGATACACACTTACGAAATGAATTTAAAACAAAGTGCAGTAGTAAAGTTACATTTTTAATGTTACATTTTAATTTGGAAAATTATTTCAACCATGATAATATAATTGACCAATTGTAAAACGAATTTGCCTATTGAGGTATATATAAATACACCTGTGTTCGAAATAAAAAAAAAGTCGCAATATTAAATACAGAAAAATTAAGCACTTAAATAAAAATTAATTAACTGCCTGCCAAACATTCCTTAAATATTTCAGAATTCCAATATAGCCTGATATAAAAGAAATATTACAACTTTAAAATAAGGAGATATAAATATTTACCAACATATGCCTTTTTGTCCTTTCATCCTGTGGTGAAATACAAAATTATTCCAAATATAAAATATGCTTAAATATAAGATCTTGCAGAAAAGGTTCCGTTTTTACCATTTTAGGTACCAGACCTTGAAAGGACATATTATTGCATCGCGATATAAGATTATTTGTGGTAAAGTAACATTTCCACAATTTCAAGTTATGAATGGATTTGTCAATTATTGAATGTGTAGTTAGACTAAGCTTACATATATGGTAAGTTGCTCTAACAAATATTTTGTTATGAAATACATATCAGGATAAAAATGTTCTTTTTAATACCTATAATTATACTAATTACTCTTATTTGACTTACGTCTCTGCATAAAGGTGACTTAATAAGGAAATTCAATAGTGTTAATCTTCATAAGAGTCTTTTGACAAAACTAGACGCTATGTTAATGTACATAGTTCTAAGAAAATCTTTTCATATCTCATGTGACGTTGGCTTTTGGCATGTCACAAATAGGCAATTTAAAAGTAATTATGATTAATAACGTGCCCAACTATTGCACTAATACTATATCTCGTGGTCAATTCGAAATCAATTAAGAAAATTATGTGTTAATAAAATATAACGCGTGTGTATATAAGTAAGAAATGAAGTTATGTACGTACACTTTGAAGGGACCAATATTTCCAGAAGCCACCACTGATCTTTATGAAAATGGGAAAATGGGAATTCTTTTAATTGGAACAAATGGAAATATGCTACTTTTGTGGTTTTATGATCAATTTTTTTTTAAAGACATTTGGTACGAGACAATTTATGTAAGCAATATATCAGGAAGACAAAAAAATTTAAAAAGAAGAAAAAGAGATCTTTTCGAAATATATAAATGATTAATAAACTTAATCAATACTTACAAAAAATAATTACAGAAATTAAAGGAAGGCTTTTCAAAAGTTGCTGAAAAGTTTCAAAGATGTCCAAAGTAAGCTAATAGTTTTCTGAAGGAAAGAAAATCAAAACTTTTCAAAGATTGCAAGAAATTGACAAAGAAATGTTAGAATATTGACAGAAAATATACTCTTAGATTTTGTTAGTTATAATCTTTAAATTGGACTCGTTAAAGAAAATATTATTTATTCGCTTGGATTATTATTTTTTTATTCTTTTTTCCTTGATAATTATGAATTCTTTATATTTAATGTTTGCTTTGAAATTATTTATATTTTTATATAGTTCGTTTGGATTTTTTTAAATGTTAACATATTCAGCCTTTTATTTGATAAAAAATATTATCAAAACAACAGGCAATTTTAAACATTGGACTCTGTAACATTTTTTTTCAATGTAGTAATGGATTTCAATTTATTTAAAACTAGCTGTACCCCACGGTTTCAAAAAAAGTTTCTTTCTTATATGCTGCTCTTGATCACGAAACTATTACCATACAAAACTTCATCAAAATTCGTCCGGTAGGTAAAAAATAACATACAGACAGTCAAAAATTCTAAAAATAAGTTTTCCGCCTTCTATTATCATTCTATATGCTAAATTAGTCACACTTTTTAAAAATATTTTCCGTGTACAGAATTTACTCTGTTAGAATTTTGTTATATGTATATATAAACGTAAGAATGGATCGTCCCACTTTTGAAGGGTTTGTTTGAAAAAAGAATTCTATCATCAAAAGGAAAAAAACATCATTTCTATATCTTTTAAATGAATTTAGGTAAATATTAAAATAACGTGATGAAGATATTGGAGAAAAAAAATTTGTATGCCTCAAATACCTATATCATCCTAATAGTCTTTTTTGGAGGATAATGTTAAATAAATAGGTATCTCAAGATAAATACATTTAGAATATCCCGAAGACATAATCGTTTGTTCACCCTTTAGCGTTTTAGAAAAACATTAATTTAAATAAATTTAAAAAATAGAAAAGATGCTAAATCTGAACAAACGAAAATTTTGTTTAAGAATAATTTTCCAGTTGGACTGAACTTTCTTCAATTTATATTACAATTTATGTCCAATTATATATAATCCAATACCTATATATTTATTGTATTACGTGGTATTATTTTACTATTACTAAGATGAAATATTTTATGCTATTGCATAGGTATATTACACTATTTATCAATTAAAACATTAGAAAATCAACTTATTAAAATTAATTTATACCATATTTCTATGCGAACGTCTCACAACAGCGTCAAGCAATATTAAAACCAAATGCGCATCACCGTCATTGACCGTGATCGTGTGGTCACTGTCTTCCTGTTGTCGCTCGTTGCGCGCTCAGGTCAAACGATCTCAAGTGAATCTGAGTGGCATTTCGAGACGAGGTCTTCGAGTCTCGCTTATCATCGGCCCGTTCGTCGGCCAGTGGCCAGTGCCCGCTGTGCCGGTCGAGAAATATGTCGCGGTCCCTACTGGTACTGTTGAGCTCTCTGTCGTTTGTGAGCTTCGCTCCCCTTACTCATGGAGCTGGAGGTGAGGCTTTTTAAACTTTTCTTTAAAATTAAGCTAGCTGGTGAAGCTTTTCGCTGTAGATTTGTTTCGGAATTTTAATCACAGTTCCACTGCGTTCAGTGGGTATGTATTTTTAATATAACTTTATTGTAATGGTTTTTGCCAACGAATGACATAATTGCTTTTGAACTGTTTTGTGACGGCTTTAAAGTTATTTGTGGCTGCTTATAGAAGTTTGAGTTCTTTATCTAATTCATGAAGTTTTTTTGCCAGATACATGTTCTTTTTATCGTATGTTGTTATAACTTTTTATCGTCAAAGTGATGTTATTTTTAAAGGTAGATTATTATGATGTATTTTTGGGTACACAATATGGTATGTTTGAGTAATTTATTACTGTAATCTGATTAACTAAACTTTTTTAAATTAATTTGTTATCTATTGAAAAGAAAGGCATAGTATTAAGGAATTCATTTAAAACAGTACTAAAACATTGTTACCATGTTATTAAATTAATGTGAAATCAAGACGTAAGTTAAATTTGCTCAAATAAATGTGGGCTACGTTTGATGTTTTGCTGCGTTTTTAAAGTTTAAATGGAGTCGCATTTTGTATATTTAAGGTCGAACGATGAATTATGCAAAGAATATTTCCTGTAATACACTTATTATTCATTTATTTATGATATGTATTTTTTTATATTCGATTAAAATTATTTAATATCTTCCCATATTTTTTACTTATGCCAAAATACTTCGTTTTCATTTTCGCAACGTGTAAAGAAGTGTAAACAATTCATAAAAATGTTGAGAACAAAAACAATATTTTGTATGATCTCGATTATTTTGTAAACTTTTCCTTGTATTAATTTTTTTTATTTTTTTTCGCTGTAATAACTGTTGAGAACGTGTAATGTAAATTACGGTTCTGCGTCTTGCAATAAAAAGATACTAGGCTCGTGCAGTTTTTTTTCATTTCATGTGCTTGAAAAATTTCAATTTTTTTAAATAAATGTTTGTAAGGAATGTGTTATCTTCACAAGTATTTTAAGAAGTTATCCAGTTTTACGCTAAACTGGTTTTCACGAACGCTTATGTAGTTAAATATTATTTAACCACGCATTATTTTTATCTTTAACGTGCGATAACCATGTACTTAAGAAACAAGTTTTATAACTGCTTGTGAATTTGGCGGCTAACTACGTTATTTTTCGTATCTAGGTTTTATTTTTAGACTTTGATAATTACCGGTAACCGGTTTAAAATCACAATTCTCATAATATTAAGTACCATGGTAGAAACGATTTTATTGTACCCATGAATTTTTTATTCCTAAGTATTGCTGATTTTTAATGGCATGGGAAGTTGTGGACTGTTTACATGTATTTAAAAACACGCATAATTAAAATAATCATTTGTAATTCAAATTAAGTTTCATTGACATAGAGGATATTTTCCTACACACCAACGTGCATTGTTCAACCCTTTTAGGTTCCAGTATCTAATAAACACAACCTGATAAGTACATATAGAACCCACACTACTAGGTTTCCGTACTCATCTAGATACATAAATAAATTTAAACATCAAGGATTTCCTGAAATTATTTGTAAATGTTAGTATTATTTCTTACTATAAATTTTAAAAAAATGGACCATAATGTGGAAATCAAAACTTTGGCACCCAATATAATCGTATTGTATTGGAAATTTTCAATACGAAAACTAATAAATAAAAATAACATACAAGTAATACATTAAATTATACTCAAATTAAATAGTATTCAAAAATATAAAAAAAATTCTTGAAAGGATGTACTCCGTGTTACATAGTGAACTCGCTCGCCGAAACTGAAGGGAGCCGAGTTTACCCGATTCAGCGTCACCGACTCAAACTTGAGGGGCTCAGTTTCATTCACTGTTCAGAAAAAAAATGCGCAGGTGCGCCTAAAGAAGTTTTCACTTTAAAAATACATTGGTTTTATTACTCGCAACTTTTTTTATATATTCTGTAAAGCTCTTTTTAATATTTATAGTTGAACTACTGAAAATAAAAAAATATTGTAGCCATATTATATCTTGCTGCACGTAATGATATTTTTAGGACTTTTATTCTTTAACAAATTGCTATTGTTTCGCGAAAAATAAATAAAATAAAATTGATTTTTTTTTTAATTGAATAATTTTTTTTAAAATTTCGTTTTACCTATTCTGTTTTCGAATATTCAAAACTGTATTTAATCGCCTCTGATCCATTAACAAAAGCCATAATAAAAAATTTTAAAATTACATAGGTCATTCCCAATAAGGTATGAAAGTAATGCATAAAATGGAAGAGTTAATAAAAAGTTTATAAATTTTTAATCAGGTTTCCAAAACTTAATTATGTTGATTAATTTTCTGTTCAAATTACCAATCGCGATTGCCTTCAATTTTGTTTTTTTTCACAGTAAATGGTTAAAATTTACGTAAACTCGCAACACGGTTATGTATAGATAATGTTTCAAAATGTTACAGTCCACTTTTTAATTTTCACCGTTTTAACTAATATTTTAAATGTGAATGCGTTTGTTACTTTGTACATTTGACTAATAACATTCATTACACCATGAGGCTTTAGATGTACACGAAGGGTCGGTCGTTGAAATGCTATTTGCCATCTCTAAGCCCAATGTCATATTTCTGTACGCTATTTATTATAAATTAATTTAATAATTATTCATTATCACAAACGATCTCATACAATTTAACACATATAATTAATTTAATAACTGTTCTTTTTCACATTCGGTTCTTGTGATTTGTGTTAAAAACAAATCGTTAAAATAACATTTTAATTTAGGTGACTAAACGTAAGCTTGTATCTAATAAGCAGATTCTTTTTAAATTCTCCACACTAATAGAAAATTGTATAGACTAAATTGTAGGTTAATATTCTCTCCGCATTAATACATAGTTCTTTAAATTAATGACCAGAAGAACCTGCCTAGAGCGTTGCTAGATATTGCCACAACTGCTTCGATAAACTAAACAAATTATTCATAGAAAAAATCACTCACAATCTCTATATTTCTACTCAAAAGAATGAGCTGAAAAAATGGGCCTGTTGGAGAAATAGTTACTAAATTTAAAAAGTTTTTTTTAAAAACCAAACAATTCCACAATTGACAATTAAGAAATACCAAAAAATGAAATAAAATTTGTAGCCATAATACAACAGAAAATAGTTATTATATAACATTTCCAGTACATTAAAAATTGTTAATAAGAAATAAAACAACTATAAAAACACTAACGAAGTAAATAAAGATTTTTTAGAAAGTATTAAAAAAAAGTCAATGCCAATTACTACTATCCTCCCGGCACATTGAATTTCTTGTCTCAATATGTTGTATCTACAGGGGATACAATGGAACATAATCACCATTTTGTTCCATCTTACTGGTTCAAAGAGTTTCACACAAGGAATTTTTAAAAAATATTATGAAAAATAGCCTGATTTTTCATAAAAAATGCAATTTTTCCCATTAGTCTAATTGAGGATCAAATGAAACTTTTAACAAGTTTATTTATTTTGATTTTCTCTGTCTAAAAGTGCAATTTTTATTGTTGCAACACCTGAGCCATTTCATATGGGCGAAGGCGGAGCTAACATCCAGTTTGCGATAAACTCAACTTAGTACGCCTTTCTTTGCATCCTCTCTACCTACCTATTATATATGACGTTGGCAGAATATTCTTGTTGCTTGATTTACCCAGTCGCTCGCAACTCTGTGTGACTTAACTCGTTACAGCCTGATAACTGCGCATTATCTAGTAAAACTTTACAAACCGCTCCAATCGCCGAGCCAAAGAGTCTAGCTAGAATATGAATACGCGTAGGTTTATTTATGTGTGTATAAGGTAAATGAGTCCAAAGCCTTTAGTTGTCCTTGCATTTGCATTTGCTGCAACATGTAAGCACATTTGTCTATTTTTAAACTAAAATTACTTAATATGAGAATTAAAACCCATAGAGGAAAACTTTACTTTGTACAATTCTTAATAATATTCAATTCCTTAAGTCACCTGTGTAGTTTCTAACTACGATAGATGTTTTAATATTATATGATTAAGGTTGAAAGTGATGGACGTTTGAAGTCACCTATATAGTTGTTAGCTAAGATATATATTCTAATATTATATGATTAAGGTTGAAAGTGAATGTTTTTCGCAAAGTTCGGTTAGTTACCCGGTTTACTTTTTTATTTTTTTAATAGAATTATTCAATGACAAAAAATAATAAACAATTGATGGCCAGTATTTAACAAAAGAAAAAAAAAATATTTACATATATATATATATATATATATATATATATATATATATATATATTGTCATATTGGTGCTAGTCCAGTCAAACCTGATCCACCTATTCAGTCATACAACGCAACCTAACAGTTTCTATATGCATAAAACTAAGCAAGTTCGTGCCTTAAATGCCCGTGTATATAAAGTGGGTAGAATATAATTTTTTTCTCACCTTTTAAGTGGAGTGTCGTTGGCCACATTTTTTAAAATTAAATTAATATCCTATTTATTATTTTACATTTTTAAATTGGTCACATTTCTTGTATCCAATTCTGCTAATTTTTCATCTATGAATAAAGTATATTTCAAGTGCCTTGCATTTGATTAAACTTGCAGTTAAAATTCATTTAATTAAGTTTGTGGTACAGAATATAATTTGAAGTATAATGCAAAGAATATATACGATAAATGTTGTCAAGTAAATAGGAAAAAGAACCAAAAAACATATTAAATATTATTAAAAATATATGACATAAAAAAAAAGATATAGATTTCGAAAACATACAGAGAAAAAGAAACAAATCAGAATAACAGAGAGTGGACTAGATGGAAGAATAATATAGAGGTTCAAGCAGTGATTCAACAGTTAATCAAAATGCTACTTACAAACCAAAACGGGAGATAAAACCCAATCATCAGTCAGACAAAAGATGCCATTATTTTTAGATTTTATGGAAGAATAACGCTTCTTTTCTCTGTGTTTTCTCTTTCGTTCTTTTCTCTTTCTTTTTGGTTTATAAGTGTTAACATCATGCCAAAAAGTTTAAAAATATAAGAAATTGGGCAATTTCCCTACAGGATATAAGTAAATTTATAAGTCAATGCTAGGTGCCAAGTACTTGTTTTAATATGGAACTCAATATGCCATGTCGACAATACAATGTGTAGTATGTATGAATAGTTCAAATGATTAAACATATAAACTGAAACTTTGCAAATTTTTGTGATCCATCTAAAAACCCAGTATACTTTAAATTAATGTTATGAAAAAAAATTAAATCAAACTATGATATTAACCGTCAAAAGTTACAAATAAAAATGTATTATTTACTTTGTTAGTCATTTCAGATAAATTCCTGTATCGTCTCCACTGACCTATCTTTGTAAGGACGTCAGTATCTTATTTTAAATATACCATCTATTTCTAAACATCCAATAAATATTAAGCTTCCTTATATTTCGTTTTTATCCGACTATGTAATTTTCATCAAACTTATAGATATACTACAGGTTATTAATGGTCGGATTGATTTTCAAGAAAATATGCCAACTTTTTATAATTTGGGCTCCTTAAGGTAAATAGGTATACTTTCAATCACTCATTCTGTATACTTGAATGATTCATAAATCAATGTTTTTTCGGCACTAAACATTAATTTATGAATCATCCTTAAATGTTGTTGTTTTAGTGTCAAAATATCTACATAACTTTAACTTGTTTTATCCAGTTTGCTAGGTCGGTATGTTTAAGTTTTTTATGCAGTTTTTTTCGTCTAATGATTAATTTTGTTTTTGATGTTCAGTATCATGAACTATTTAATTTAATATTTATTTATTATATCTTTTTAGGGAAAATATTACTATCGTTCAACGTCTACATTGATAAAAGTTTAATTTTCCATGTCTACTTTTGCTTTTCCCAAACATGGTTGTCAATTGTTGCAATACTAGCACATTTGAAAAGTTCTACCAATAAAACTCAGAATAATTTAATGGTTTTACCGCTTGTGGATTATAAAAATTTGACACTCCTTGAGGGATAAGCCTTGGAAATCTATTTCTAAAGCTTCTTTTTTCATCCCATCCTCACGAATTTCCCACTTTAGTATATTTTAACTAACTACTTCATTCTTATGAAAGCCGTTCATTTTTCCTACTTGTTATGTGCTTAAATACTATTTCTTTAAAATATCGTAATATTTCAAAGATCACATTTTCTTTTTCAGTATAACTGAGATTTATCAATTATAATTGTACTGCCTACCAATTTTATGTAGTATTATTGTTTTTTGATCAGAAAGCAATAAAACATTAAACTTAAAACTGCGCACGAAAATATTATAACTTATTTCTTGGAATTTAATTAGATCAATAAATTTTATTTATAGAGTTATTAAATCGCACACAACTCTAATTTGAATAAACATAAAAAAATCTAGTTATACCGACGAACAGGTCTGTCTAATGGCTTCTGGTTTTGTGCAAAAAAATTATATTTTCCTCAAATGACGCATGGAACCGACTGCATAAGGTAAAATTTTATAAAATGTGAGCTTAATATTAATTTGCAGTTTAAAAATAAACTTATGGATAATTTATGCGCTTTTTCCTATTTGTATCAAACATTCTTATGTCATTTCTTTAATGTCGACGTCCTGTTCAAATTATAAGGAAAGTATAGATATGAAATTAAAGGAAACGGTTAATAAAAACAAAGAATTTAATTTTTTTATATGTACTTAAAACTAAGTTAATTTAAATTCGCTATTATTGATATATTCACTATAAGGAAAGTTAAAATTGCCATAGCATTGACAAAACAGTAAAGTTAAAGAATATAAAAAATATTGTAAAATTAAAATAAATATAATACACGCATTAAAATAATGAAAATATGTATAATTTATGAGTGTATTAATTTAATTTATTTAAAAAAAAACTGGGGGGTTATATAGCCCTAACGATGAAATGTTTTGATTGATTTTTGTTATTTGCATTATCCATTTAAGAGATTTCAAGTAACCACTGAATAAGAAACGCACTGGAAAGTATGAAATAATGAAAAATAGATCAGTTGGGACTTTTGCAGTACAACATTATATTCGATCATACATAAATTTGGAAAAGTAATTCTTAGTTTCTGCTGAAGTATTTTGGAGTCGATGCCAAATTGAAGGTGTCTGCTGATACGATTACATTTTCAAAGACGCTCCTGACTTTTATGTACAGGAAAGTGCATTAAATTTTTTTTTAATATTTAGCCCCATATTGAGATTATATGGGGCATTTACTTGCAAATCTCCATACATTTATGTCAAAAACTGGATATTATGCGAAAACAATAGAAAAATTATTAGAATTCCTTGTTTTTAAAATTTTGAAAAGTTTTAAAATTTCATAGCGAAACGAGGAACTTTCACAATTTTATAAATGTTTAATTCTTTTTTCATACACAGGACCAAATTTAGGAAGCCTACGTACAAAAATAATAAAATTTAATAAGATTTGATGGTAAAAAATTGTTAACTTTCGGAAAATTCGCGGGTTTCTCAAAATCATTCCTAAAAGAAAGGAAAATTTAGAAATACACTTGTACTTTTCTACAACAATTTTTTTCGACGCTATCCCACGAGGCCAGGATAAATAGAAAATGGTTTCATATGTATAAATTCAAACACCTTCTTGTTGATCAAATATAAAGTAAGTTACATAATAATAGTAAGTACAAAAATGATTAAGGTTTATTAAATTATTGTATTTGGGAATTGACACAATTTTTCATTTCGCTTTACCTTGAATGTAATTAAAACGACCAGCATACCTCATTATATAATACGAAATTAAAATTCGATATGTAGCAGGTAGTTAACTTTCCGGTTTTAGCCTAAATATAACAACTACTGTGAACGAGTTTAGTTTTTATTAACTTAAGGTAGTATCGAAAATGGTAGGTTAATAAAAAAATTAATAATATGTTAAGAAGTCATTAGTATACGATTTCATCTAATCATTTCGGAATGTCAATGGAAAATCGTATTCGACTTTTATTTAAATATTCCCAGTCTATTTTAGTACGATCATTAAAAAAGCAACATTGAGTTTGAGTCACTCGCGGGCTATTGTAAAGTAAATAAGTGTATATAAAAATTTATAGATTTTAAATTAAAATTTATTTTGAATTTTATACATAATAATTTATTTTTAAAATAGTTTGAATTTACAGTGGTATAATATTACAACATATTCAAGGAACTAGGGGTAATAAGACCTGGAATTTGATAACTATTACAAACCTGACCATGAATTTATTAAAAAAACTATTGCATTTTTTATATTGAGTTCATATAAAGTAGTCTTGATACTGTGAATACAGGAAGCTATATATAAATGGGGATGAAAATAAACAATGTGGTGACAGCTGTTGTTAACCTTGTAAAAACTCACATAAAGTTAAATAAGGAAATTTTGAAACTATGGACTCTCTTAATAGTTAGACTATATTTTGCCAAGTACGTATAGACATAAGACAGAAACAGCTATCATATAGCCAGCTATATATTATATAGCTGATTAAAAGCTCTTTTAAAGAGCTTTTTTTAAACGTATTATTATTGACCATACATTTTTGGGTGCTATTTATTTTACTAATGGCAAGCAAATGTGTTTACATGGTATGGATGTTATTACATGGTACATCTTCATATAATATACACACCCTAAAAAATAAAGTACTTTCAATAATTTTGATGAAATTCAAACAGCCAAGTATGAGCAAACCTTTATATTTGTTTCTACCGCTGAATTTTCATTGGTTCTTAAATTCTTAGTAAATCCTTTTACCATCTATAAAGGAATATTTATCTAATTTAACTATTTAATAAGTAACACCTTCACAATTAAATGAAACTAAGTGACATAGTATTATTTCTATTTTCTTTAATTTCTTTACCACAACCTAGGTGAGATATTAGCAAAGATTGCCAATATCCCACCTGAAGATGTTGTAATACAACGAAACCTAGGTCGTGGTAAAGAAATTAAAGAAAGTAGAAATAATACTACATCACGTAGTTTCATTTAATTGTGAATAATGAATTTCTACAAAATTAACACCAAATATATTCAATAAGTAACACCTTTTTTCCAATTTATACTCTTTTTAAGTTCTGACCGGTGATTTTTTTTAAACCGTGATTCCTTAAAAATACTTTCCTCACTTTACCAACGAGTAAAACTAACGTATTCATTTTAAATCTTATTTTAATATTATTTCAAATGCCAATAAAGGAGTTTTAAAAGAAGTTTAAACAAATTACATATGTATATATATTTATATATATATATGTGTGTGTGTGTGTGTATGTGTGTGAGTATTATATATATATATATATATATATATATATATATATATATATATATATATTATCGTGAACATCTCATAAACTATGACATTTAGAATGATCGTTATAGATTTTTTATAACCTATGCGTAGGTTTATAAAACCCTGTTTTTCCCAAATTTAGGTTCAGTAGTTTTAGAAAAAGACCATGGAGGAAGATATTTTTATTCACTTACCAGTATATCTTTGAATATATTCTACCCATAATTAGAAAAAAAATACTGAAAACCCTTATAACTAGCCGTTTCAAACAATGTCAAACATTATATAAGGAATTTAAACATTTTTTTTTAAATATTTAATTTGCTACTGAGATATATGCGGGTTAATGTGCTTTATTATCCTGCTAAATTATAATTTCTTATAACAAACGATTTCAAGAGGAAAACTGCCATGACATACTGACATACAGTGAGTAATCTTAAAACGTTTCCGTTTTTTTTCAGGCAGGTAACCCTAAAAAAGAACTTTACCAGTCGCATAATTCTAAAGCATCCATGCCTTAATATATGGATCTGTTACTATTTCAGAAGCTACACAATGTACGATCCCAGGTAACCAGCCCGGAAAATGTATCCCATCATACGAATGCGCCGCATACGAGAATGCCTTGAAGATCATCACTGCTTCCAACACGGAATTTCTCCGGCATACGCAGTGCAAGGTAGAGGGCAACGAAGCTCTCGTATGCTGCCCGAATACTGGAAATTATACGTAAGTATAAACATAATCAATTTTAAGTTCGTCTGTCTATTCAAAATTTCATGAATGAAGGTCGTATTGTGATTTGTGACTTGGTTGTGATCGATAGAGGGAGATTTTACTTTCGACGCAGTAAGAAGAAAAGAAGAAAATACTGTATTTACTGAATTCACCCAAAAAGTCAAGTCTGGATTTTATTTCAAATGTATTGTAAAATAATAATAGAATACGAAGAAACGGAAAAAAATTGAATGTGTATGTATACACATCTTTTGTGCCGTTTAGTGCTTTTAAGCTATTGGACTTTTAATGGTTTTGTATTTTACAGATTTTTTACAAATATTTTCTCAGCTCTTCTTCTCTGTTCTGCCTTCAAAATTTAGGGTGCATCATACGTAAAGAAATAATTAGATTTCCATAAAAGCTTGTTCAAGTAATTTCTTATAAATTTCCATATTACTAGTACTTTATTAATAACACAATATTACGTGGCTCGTTTTTCTGCGAAAATTTTGATAAAGGTGCTTTTAATATCAACAAGTGTATAACGAAAACAAAGCGAGGTGCGAGATAAGGGATGTAGTATTTTTATATACTTATCAATACTAATAGTTTAGGAATCAAACAAATAATAAATGTTATTGCGACATTGCATAAAAAAAACATATAGGATTTTATTTCATGAGAAAGTATGTGTGGTTAACAGTTATTAGTAACCTCGATACCAATTTTCATCCCAAAGTTATATTCACCTTCTTGTAATAATCGAATGAAAGTTATATGAAAGGTTATGTTTTTAACATTAAACTCTCATAAATATTACTTAAATTCTAATTTCTTGAATTTAAAGAAAACGTTTATATTTAGATTTTGAACCCACCTGGTTCGTTCGCAATAATAATAATATACTTTTTCTATCATTACTTTTAAAGCCCTTTTAGTAAAAGTTGAGTGAAAACGATACTTCGGATATACACCAGAATATTTAAAAGCTCCATTTCAAATATGTATGCGTGCAAATATAATTTTTATATTTAATTATGTAAGATTATTTGCTTCTATGATATTGAAGTGACTCACTCAATTCAGTATTATTTTTTTAGCTATGGTATTGAAGTGACTCACTCAACTCAGTGTTATATTTTTAGTTACTACTAATTGCAGAAGTCGATTGAAAGATATTTTTTAGATATTTTTTCTCTTTTTTTGTTAATAAGTATATATAGATATAGAGCAAAAGTTAATATTGTAGTTTTGTTTAAAAATATATGTTATTTGGACTGTATGTAAACTGTAATGTAAACTGTGTGTAGTAAACACACTGCAGTTTTTCTAAGCACAAAATCAAGAGGACGCCGGTATTAATTAATTTCCTAATTATTTTAAATGTAAAATGTTATATTTTAAAAATAACTGATTTATGTTTATAATAACTATATCATGCACTTGTCAATAAGGTGTGTCAGATCATGCATGACAGAAATGAAAATTATTATGTTTTTTGCGTGTTGTGCAAAGCAAATATACTTTCAAAGAAAATATCATAAGATAAGCAATGAAATTATGAAAATAATGAGCCGAGTAGTAATAAAATAATGAGTAGAGTTATGAAACACCTCATCAAAATATTCAAAGTTCAAAACGTGATCGTTTCGCACGGGTTATGAAAATGTTATGTAAGGTTGTGAATGGTTGAAAACGTATATCTAACAAGAGGCAGAAAAAATCGAACTCACCGGTTTACGAAGACGCTACTAGTTTACAGAGGTATCCGTCTATTGATGGTATGTCGGGACATTAGGCCGTGCCATTCTTGCTATATTTCTCTATTGCTATATTCTTTCTATTCTATATTGCTAGGAAATCATGTACAATTTTTATAACTACAAAAAATGTGTTAACAGGTTAATAAAACCGTTCATAAATTAGGTTATGGAAGCAGGATTTACGTTAACTAAACCCAATTTGATAAAAGTTAAAAATAACTGTGGCATCTGTTTTTTTTTATTTATTCTTCTTTGTCTATTTCTATATTATTTGGGTTATTTTACGATATATCTAATCACATAGCGAAAGAAATATTTATGTTTTTATTTAATTTATTTGTGCGTTTATTTATCGGATGATGCTTGGTGCTTGGGTTGTGTGATATTTTTATGACAACACATACTATGACAACACATCAAATGGGGGCAGAGGTAAAGCTCGATAAAGCAATATTTATTACATTATTATTTTTAAACACGCGTGATGTACTTATATTTGCATTCTTCAATTAATATATTTAACAGAACTGGAGATATTACGAAACATACATGAAACTAAAATCGATACCGTCTAGAGTTGTGTGATATTTCGTTTCACTACTCAATCACTCTGATACACTGGGAATAACCTACGGTGTTTATTATGACAACACATCAGATGGGGGCAGAGGTAAAGCTCGATAAAGCAATATCATTATTTTTAAACACGCGTAATATACTTATATCTGCACTCTTTTATTAATACATTTAACAAAATTTGAGTTATTACGAAACATACATGAAACTAAAATCGATAACGTTGTAGTTAGTCATCGAAAATGTTTCTGTTTTGGAAGAACTTTTCGAACTTTTAATCTTAAGAGAGCTTTTATATTTATACTTGTTTTGGCAATACTATACATCAAAATGAAAAAAAAGTAACAAAACCTTCAAAATATCTCTCGAGGCACGTCTTAAAACATCGAAATTGTTCTCCCTAACGATTAACTTGGAGCCAGCGTGCCAAGAAGTCATAAATATATTTAATACCTCTATCCAAATGCTGTATTGAGCTTCAAATTAGCAAAAAATGCAACCCATAATTGTGCTTTGTCATCTCAAATCAATTGTGCATCCCAATCGCAGTATCCATTTCAATCGACTCATGTTCACTGTGCTCAATTGCATTTAAAATAAATGTCAGTAAGAAATGCTTTCAAATTATTCGCGGAATTTGAAAAAGAGTTTAACGAAAATATACGAAGCATTTATGAAAACGGTACTTGGTTTCGTAAATTCGGGTTGGACTTAAAGTAGTATTATAATGCGACCTTTAAAGAATTCCATTTGGTCATGTGGATTCTCTATACTTATATTTTGATTAATATTAAAATATAATCAAAATATAAGTATAGAGAAACCATATTTTTTAAAATTATA
This sequence comes from Druceiella hillmani, assembly GCA_039881145.1. Classification (NCBI taxonomy): domain Eukaryota; kingdom Metazoa; phylum Arthropoda; class Insecta; order Lepidoptera; family Hepialidae; genus Druceiella; species Druceiella hillmani. Next base: position 28,038,795 of record JAYKKI010000018.1, on the reverse strand, counting down.
TTTTTAAAAATATGGAGTATTTATATTATTACTAAAAGTAACTTTACACATATTAACACTTTGGTGAAAACAGTTATTTGTTATTTACTTCAATAAAGAAAAACGACAATGACACTTCCTCTATAAAATATTATTTCATTGCGATAAATATTTATTTGAGAAAGACACCTGATTATATATTTTAGTGCATTCGTTAACGCAAAATTTCGCTAATTAAATTTTATTCTTCTCATGTGGAGTAGGTAGGTGTACCATCTAAATTAGATATGCAGATAATGTCATACGACAAATTTAATTCCTTGTCATGTTTTATTAGAAGTTGGCGTAGTGTTACTTAACAATGTAAGTAATACTTTAAACATATTAACACTTTGGTGCAATTTGTCATTTATTTGAATAAAGAAAAACGCCCTAAACTCGATTACAATCTATGTGACAATGACCTCTATACAATATTATTTCATTGTGATAAATATTTATTTGAGAAAGGGACCTGATTATATATTTTAGTGCATTCGTTAACGCAAAATCTCGCTAATTAACTAATTTTTTTCTCATGTGGAGTAGGTAAGTGCCATCTAAACTAAATATGCATATAATGTTATACGACAAATTTAATTCCTCGTCATGTTTTATTAGAAGATGGCGTAATGTTATTTATACAATAATATTAAATTCAAATGTCATTAAAAAGTACTAAAATTTTTGTTAGACGTCAAGTAGATGGCGTTGTAGTTCCATTCTATTCGGATAATTTTTTACGAATTTTTAGCCAATCAAAATACCAAATTATATGGAAAATATTTATCCCCTATACATTACTCCTCATTGTTGTCATTTATTTTTCCTTAACAATATAAATAATATAAGACAAATGATATATAATAAAAATCCTGTAAAATTCACCATTAACCTTCCTTTCTTGATAGAGGTGAGCTTGGTAAAGGTGAGATTTCTTCAATTAATTAAAGAGAAACTGTGAGAAAATCACGTTTGCAAACTTTTGTTCCTCCGTGGTTTAATGTGGATAACATTGAGGTGTTTTTTTCTTCCTTGCATCTTCATTGCAGAAGGTCATGACCATTTTAAGTGTCTTGTTAGAGGAACTGGTCAGCTGATTCCACGATATTCTGTCTCCACACTCTATCAGAGCAACAGCGACAGGTAGTTCCACGATGATTTTAAATTGATGACTTATGCTATATAAACTACGTTGAATGTTCCAAAAGAATATACTAGGAATATTACAATGTTTACAGAAAAAATTCTCTCTAATTTTAGTACAAAGTTTAAAAATGATATTGAACATGTAACTGTTTCAAGAAAACCTTAATATAAAATTTGAAAACAGGAATATTAAGAACCGATGCAAAAATCACAAAAAAACACAAAGAGAATATTTTCTTTTATTTACCAATTTTTTGGTATTAATTTATGTCTCATGCCTCGCTCGATTTGATTATTCTAATAAATTTAAAATTTTCTTTCCAAAAAAAACTTAACAGGGCACGAGATTCGGCAAAATTTTTTATGTATGTTGTATTGCCAAAGTACCGTAATATAGATTGTTCTCTTAAAACAAAAAAAAATAAATATCGTGGAATTATTTATCTGCCTAATGTAGAATAGTTTATGAAAGCATTTTAAATGACATGAAGGTTATTAAGACCTAATATGGTCAGATCTACTTTGGCATCCAGATCTAATATATTCAAATTGGGTACGATAATCTTGAACTTAATATATTAAATATTTTACGCAAGTCTTTGTAAAGCTTCAGAAATGGAAAGTTTATTTTTATAACAATTATACAATATTTTACAATATCCCACCAAAGTGCGGAATGAGGCAGAAATGATATAATTTAATTTGCAAAGGTTAGTCATAAAGGTTTTTCCTTTTACGGTTTCATAAATATTAGATAGACTTAGACTTTTCAATTTAATCTTTAAATAAGAAATCATGGTATTATACCGCCAAGCTTTTCGTTATATTACCAGACTTCCTGGTCTTTACTTCAAAATTGCTTTTGATTCTATTTAATATCGTATCTTAATAAAATAAATTATTAAATTTATTCTGGAATGGAATGGAAGGTTTTAATTTTCGGAGAAAAATTCCTACGCTTTTATTTCATAGTATAATGCAACAATTATTAATCTTAAAATTGGCTTACTGCCCATTCGTCCAAACTTTGGAAAATTTCCACAAGTAATTGAATATTGACAGTGCATCTTGATAGGGTTTCAGGCGCAAGTGAGAAGTTTTGATATAAATATTTTTATTTTGGAAGTTCCTAAAATGAAAAAAGGAAGAAAACATGAAAAGGAAACTACATGAAAATTTAAAAACTGAAAAAAATATTTAAGGTATCTATTTTCTTCCAAATTGCCGAAATATTTACAGTATAAATGTATACATGTATAGAATATTGATATTTGGAGCCTAGTTAGAGGTAATCATTATTCGTTGTTGTTGAATGACAGAAGACCTTAGACTTTTCCACCACGTTAAACTAAGATTTAACAGATCGGACAAGCAAATATTTAGATAATTTCTCCAATACTTGTTAGGCCGTATGCGTTATAAATCAATAAATGATATACTGAAATTGGCTGCATTTCACTACTAGTTTGTTGTTGTTGAGATATCTAGGATATTTCCTGAGTCTGTAATAAAATGTAAACAGCTCTGGCTGTTAATGATAGTGTTCCTTGTATAAACCTTACGATCAATTTAAACTGTCCAGTTCATTTAGTATCTCAATTTCAAACAAAATAGTAGCTAATATCTGATGTGTGAAAATACATAGGTTCTTATAAATAATGGCTAATTATTGTTACAATAGGCCGATAAAATACTAAAACGCTTTGAAAAAAAATTGTATAACCATTTAAAAACTCATTTCAGTGACTTGTTAACAAAAAAAAATAGTTGAAAATCTTTATTTAAATCATTTATTTTTAATATTATTTTTATAACCTATTCCCATTATACTCGTACTGTGAATGTCAAAAGACATACCTGAGTCTAAAATTTTCACTATGAGGATTGTATTTTTTAAAATTCTAACATAACTAACATTGCTATTTTACGATCATTGTTGCAAACAAAAATTAAACAATTTGTAATAGGATTTAGTCTTAGTCGATGATATTGAATCACATTATCCTGTAGTCCTATTAATACCACATTGAAACTTTGAATACGCTTTTCTTCATAAATTAGTTTTAATATTACATAAACACTTTCCAGCTATGTATTAACTACGTAACTCTTTTTATGGTGAAATTATCCGAGGAGAAATAGTCTCAAATGATCTTATTGTGGATTTTTTTGGGTTCTTCATAATCTATTACATTATTTTTCGTAAATTACTGCCTTCAAAATATTTTTCTATATTTGTCAAATATAACTAAATTAATTAATGTCTATATTGGCCCAATGTCACTAATAGTGCAAAATGTAATTTTGTTCTCATTTATGGAATACAAATAAGAACGCTAGTGTTAATCTAAAGAAATTAATTTATAAGAATCCAGAGACGAAATAGTCTCAAATGATTTTATTGTTGATTTTTTTAATTCTTCGTAATCTATTCCAGTATTATTGGTAAATGACTGCCTTCAAAATATAGTTGTATATTTGTTACGTGTAACTAAATTAAGTAACGTTTACATTTGAGCAATCCCGCAGACTTAACTACTAACAAAGCAAATGTAAAAGTTGAACTAATAAACAAAGAAATATTAAATAAACAAATGAATTTTTTTCTCATTTATGAAATACAAATAAGAACGCTAGTGTTACTCTAAAGAAATTAATTTAGAATAATCCAGAGACGAAATAGTCTCAAATGATCTTATTGTTGAATTTTTTTATTGTTCATAATCTATTTCAGTATTATTGGTAAATGAGTGCCTTCAAACTATTATCGTATATTCTTTATGTGTAACTAAATTAAATAACGTACTCATTTGCGCAATCTCGGAATCTTAGTCACTAACAAAACAAACCTAATACTTGAACTAATAAACAAATAAATATTAAATAAAGAAATCTATTTTTTTTCTCGTTTATGAAATATAAATAATAACGCTAGTGTTAATATAAACAAATAAATTTATAATAATTCAATTACGAAATAGTCTCAAATGATCTTATTGCTGAATTTTTGAGTTTTTCATAATCAATTACAGTGTTCTTGGTAAATGACTGCCTTCAAATTACTGTTCTATGTTTGTTATATGTAACTAAATTAAGTAACGTTTTCATTTACGCTTTCTCGCAATCTTAGCCACTAACAACGCCAAATTAATAGTTAAACGCCAAATTAAGTATTAAATGAACAAATTAAGATTTTGTTGTCATTTATGGAATACAAATAAGAATGCTAGTGTTAATCTGAAGAAAGAATTTAGAATAATCCGAAGACAAAATAGCCTCAAATGATCTTATTGTTAAAATTCTTCATAATCTATTACAGTATTCTTAGTATACATAATGCCTTCAAAATACTGTTCGATATTTTTATGGGTAACTAAATTAAATAACGTTTACATTTGCGCAGTCTCTTCTTAGCCACTAACAGCGCAAATCTAATATTTGAGCCAATAAATAAAGACATATTAAAGAATTGCTTTTATTTAGAGAATACGTTCTTATTTATCTAGAAGTGTTAATCTAAAGAACAAAATTTATTAATAAAGCGCGTAACATATTAAACAATTGCTTTTATTTACAGAATACGTTCTTATTTATCTATAAGTGTTAATCTAAAGAACAAAATTTATTAATAAAGCGCGTAATTAAATTAAATAACGTTTACATATGCGCAGTCTCTTCTGAGCCACTAACAGCGCAAATCTAATAGCTGAGCCAATAAATAAAGGCATATTAAAAATTGCTTTTATTTACAGAATACGTTCTTATTTATCTAGAAGTGTTAATCTAAAGAACAAAATTTATTAATAAAACGCGTAACAACATCGCATGACACATCATTATATATTTTTCTTAAAACCAGAGACGATTCCGGTTAAACCAGCCACAATATTGACTAAGCGTTTAACATGTTTGCTCTGGACCAACATGGCAGGTTCACGGACATACCGAAGCCGAGTAAACGGCGAGTGCGACCGACGTCCATCCCGTCGCTGGCTAACAAGTTCGGCGAGGGTACATTACCCAGCAACACTGAGTGTGGGAAACAGGCTGCGCCTAATAGAATCTTCGATGGTATAGTCACCGGCATCGATGAATTTCCTTGGATGGCCCTGTTTGCTTACAAACGAAGTTAGTATATTTATTTTGTTATAGTAAGTTATTAATATTTAATTTGTTCGCTTGTACGCATGAACCATATCAAAAAACGAACTGAACGATATCAAAAAAGCTTTGCTATAAAAAATCCAAAACGGTAGAACATTTGACAGAACCTTATTATGTACAAAATTTGGCCCTTTGTTTAAAGTTTTCTAAAAAATCGAATGGTTTTATACTTTAGTCAGCAGTCTTCAATAAGACGTTTTATAACTAAAAAAATTTTGCTAAGTGTTTTTCTTCCAGATTTTCATGAATATTGACAATGTATTCCTTCAGTAATAGGTTTTGCTTGAATTTAACAATGCAGCCGCCGAGCGACCTCTAAGGTCGTTGATAATTACGTTTTCTTGTAATTTTTTTTCGCAATCGATATTAAATTAATTAATAATAGTGTTATGATATAAATAAATTGGGAAATCTGGTAAACTCTGAAAAGTTTACTTTTCTTGGTAATATTTATTTGAGTAATATCTATTGGAAGCTTACGGTACTTAAAATCAATTCTAATGACAAATTAAAGAGTATTTTCCTGCTTATATTTTGAGTGAAATCTGTTAAAAAGTATATTGCATAAGATAAAGAAAAGGAAATAAAAGAAAATATAAGGAAGTGAAATTGAGATATTGTAATCTAATGTTATCATTTCCAGAAATCAGCATTAAATTTCAAAGTAAATCCAGAAGTTAACCGCAGGTTTCTATGATTTTCCATAGTTTCGATTGATTTATTATATGACTCGTTTTCAAATATGGAAGTACTCATATGCATCAATGATATAAATATTGTAATACATTATTACTACTATAATATAATAATAACTCCTTATTTTCGTTTTTGTATAAAAGATACAAAGGAGAATATCTAGTACTCAATAAAAGTACATCTAAAGTACTAGCAAAACATTAAATTATCGATTTCTACTAGAGTGGCTTTTCTTCATATTTATATGTGAATCTGTAATAGAGAATGCACACCTCAATATGAATTAAATTTTAATTTATAAATATGTATCCTTACTGAAAAATAAATATATAAAATTATATGTGCCTGATTGAATTATATATATATATATATATATATATATATATATATATGTGTGTGTATAACGGTTTCACGTTATTGTATTACATGCCCGTTCTTGTATTAGATATTATATGTAAGTAATATATGACAAAATGTAATGATTAAAACAATATGGATCAATATTGTGAATACACGTTTTCGTAAATTACTGTTACCTTTATGTTAATTATTCAAAAAATATATATTTAAAACTAAACTGAGGTAACCGATTTGTTTCCCGCGCATATTTTAATGTATTTCTATTATTATATAAAATACCGTAAACCATTTTCGCCCCATAAGGAAAAAATTTAATTTTCCCTGTTAGTTCCTGTCCATTACAAAGTTACTAAACATTCCAAAACTTTAGTTATGTATCAAAATACAAAATAACTTGATGTTTATTGTATTTATACTATTTATATTTTATTATAGTTTATATTGCCAATACACATCATGAATCTACAAAATTTCCATCATTACCTGCTAGTGTGCAGCCAGTTTGACATTTCAGTTATTATTAACTGGTAAACATTTTAAATTTGAAGCAGATTTGGTATTAAATAATCATTTTTATATATTACTTACATATAATATATTACATATAATTATATTACTTACATATCATATATTACTTACATATAATAACTAATATAGTTTAATTATTGAGCGGTTTATACAAACTTATAAGTTACTACATTCGCAACAGAAAAATATTCCTAAATAATAACTGGGTACACAAACTTTTACATAGTTTGTATTTCTATTTTTAAATTTGACTTTCATTTCGCACGCGCTATATTTGCAAATCATTATGTACTTGCGGCGCCGATTAAGTTTTATGTAAAGTTTCTCATAATATATACGTAAAATAAGAAAGGCAAATATTTTTTATTTTCGTAGGATATGCAGATGGAAAACCAGTCTTAGCCTGCGGCGGTGCTCTCATTAGCGATCGGTACGTTCTAACAGCTGCGCACTGCGTGTCCGGTATAGGATTCGATAAATTGCAAGGAATGTAAGTAATTTGGTAAATAACAATGTCTCCCACAATTATTATTAAATAACAATGTCTCCCACAATTATTATTAAATAACAATGTCTCCCACAATTATTATAGATATAATCCATATAAATCCATAATTGTCCCCGAATAGGATTATGTAATAATCACGGGTTGGAACGTGATTATTACATAATCCTATTCGGCTTTTCTCACTTAAACGGGTTAAACGCCGTGAATATAATATGTGAGATAGAAAGTTTAAAAATATAAGAAAAATGAAATAATACAATATACAATGAAGGCATTTATAAAAAAATCTTAAACGCTTGTGGTTATGATAACCATACATTAAAGAAAGAATTTCGTGTAAAAGAAATAGTTTATGAATTAAAAGTGTGGAAAATAAATTATTGCTAGTAAATAAATGAATAATACCTAAAATAATTACAATATTTTTGCTATCTATAACTCGAATGTAATTTTAATATATTCATGAAATTATTCCATTGAGTATTAGTAAGAATTAACGAAATTAAACGGAAAAATTATAATAATTGACATATCTGTAAATAATTGACATATCTGTAATAAAATAAGTGACATATCTGTAAATCGCAGATATTTAAGAAGGAATTATTTAGGGGCTTTTAATAAAAGTATCAGAAAACAACAATATTGCTTTTGGAATTTCTGCGTGATTGCTTTTTGTCTGTTTGTGCGTTTGTTTGAATCATCACCATCACCTAAAAACTATTAACTCAATCCAGATTAAGTTTTATTTAATTATTGGGATTGACTTGAAATAACATTTAGTTTTTATTTTATCGGAATCAGTACACTCAATCAGAAATTATGAGAATTTAATGTTTTCAAAAATTAATTCATCTAACGAATAGTGATTACATAAATTTATAATGTACCTGTACACATAAATAGACAATGCTAGTTATATTTTAAATCGCGCAATAAAGTGTTCCACCTAAACATACATTGGTGATATGAGCGTGAAAAATGGAGTGGTGTAGAAAGGGTAGGTGCTTGAACAAGAAGCCGAATGCGGGCGGAAGAGAGAAATAGTTTTCCGTCGTTTCCCACACAGAATTTTTCGATATTGCAATTATTTTTTTGCAAAATTCGTCGATTTGTTTGAAATTTCAATCTGTAGTCAATGTTTGTAATTCAATTACTATATTAGTTTTGGTATAGTCGTATAAATTTGATAGTTACTTTAACGTCTATACATATAACAAAATTTTGTAAAATTGGAGTGTCTTTATCTTGAAAGTATTTACAAAAAAAATGATGTAAGGGAATATGTAATGTAACTCAAAAATAATGTAGCTCAAAAATATTGTTTTTCAACGAAAGTAATATAACTCAAAAATATTGTTTTTGGGATCTTTGGTGCCTGTTTATTTGTTTAGGTAACATGTAAGAGGGTTAAAACGATTTTAATGAAATTTTCACTTGTGAATTTTGTTGGATCTGTGCATATAAGATACATATATTTTATCGCAATTGACAATTAAAATAAGAGGTTATGACAATTTTACGTTGCAATAAAAATGTATTCACTTCGAAAGTTTACTTTTAAAATTATCATAATATAAAAGGTTATGGTGTTACATGTATTACTGTCAAAGTTAATTTAATAATATTTTCTGAAGGACAAGAGTACAAAGTCGCGGCCATAGCTAGTATTCAAATATTCCAGTACCTAATCGTGTTTGAGGGATAATTTAACTAATTTTGTGACAAATATTTACAGTATCGGTAATTTTTTTAAACGTTACTAAGTAGAAATATAATGTGAACACTTGTTATCGATAAGCGAATCGACAATGTAAATTCTAATACGAAAGTTTCATAAAATATATTAAGAGCTCGTATTTAGGAACGCAGATTTTTATTTTTTATATTATATTGGTATTTTTAGGTAAGAATGTCAAGGCCGATAGGATCCGGTTACAATAAACTCAAGACCGCGTTATGTAATCTGTTGCATGTCGCTTTTTAGAAATCATTTGTCACATATTTAAAGGCACGTTTAATGCTGAGCTTTTTATTTGGCTATGTTATTTTTACTACACTATATGATTAAACCGCAATTTGAAATAATTTTAGGTTTGCTTTTCCTATGAAGTATTTACTAAAATTATAATTATTAATATCTATTCTATAAGTTATGCCGTTATTTTGATTTCATGAAAAGTTTCGTTTGCTTCTTTATTTGTCAGAATTTGACACAAAAACAACTTATCTGATAATTATGAAATGTTTACCATCCAATAGTTTACAATATTCAAACGAATGTATAGTTCAAATTTTTTTAAGAATTTGTAAATATCGAACAATAACAATGAAACTAAATAACTATGAATTAACATGTAAAGATTAACATACATATCAGAATCAACATTTTGAGTTGCACAAACTAAACCGTTTTTGCTTTATTAAAAATAATATTTTCTAGAATAGCATGAAATAATTAAATATTCAAAACATGTTAGGATCTCTATGGATAACTATTAGGTTATGTTTGTTATAATCATTTTTATATTACAAGCTTGAGTTTTATTTTCTATAATTCACATAAATAACTTAACCTTTGAGGATACCGCTAATAATAAATATAGCGGCCAATAATTATTAAATAAAAAAACGATTAAGGTAGTTTTTTGTTGACGAATTTCGCTGAATATTTGATATATTACTCTAATTGTAAATATCAAACTTATTTCAGCATTTAAAAATAATTTACTGTTTAGTTTTGGTAAAAATATTAATAACATTGCAGAAAAAGTAATTATTTCACCACACTTTTAATAGTATTTAAAAAAGTCGTTGAGCGGTTTGCCTATGAAACTAAGTCAACGTAAAACAATGTTATATTAACATTTTGAAAAAAAATAACAAAAGTTATTTATCTTTTAGTTTTATTAAAAATCGCTTTCAAAAATTGTACAATCAACTTTGCAGGTTGTTTTTAAAGCAAAGTAGTAATTTCACAACACTTTTCATTTTATTTAAAAAAAGCGTCCAGCGATTTGTCTAAAAACTAAGTCAATGTAAAATGCTATTACATTTCCAAAAACTAATTATTCACAGTTTTGGTAAAAATCACTTTCAAAATTGTACAATTAACTTTACAGGAAAAATATAAATTTTACCATATTTCCGTTTTCGAAAACGCGTTTAGGGATTGTTTAAAAAAACTAAATCAATTTAAAACTATATTATGTTTAAATTAAAAAAAAAATATGTACCATTTAGTTTTGATAACAATTTTAGATAACTCTTAAAAATTATAGAATTACACTTCATTTTACTTTCAAAAAATGCTATAAAATACGCAAAAAAAAATTTTTACAAACTGTTGAAATTATATTACATTAATAGTATTAAAAACAAAAAACGTTCATTTTCAATAAAAAATGTTATATTTTTTTAATCTTACTGTCAACTACTTTAAGACAAAATACAACCAAAGGCCTTTTTTGGTTGGGTAAAGGTGGAAATGACAGTAATTTATTTTAAACTAACATTTGAGTAATACTTTTTAATTATTTGATGATAATTAGTACTGAATGTGTATAATATAGTAATTATATTCAATAATTCATCTACTAATACTATTCAATAATTCAACACATTCAGCATAATCGATTTGAATATAATAGATTATTTGTCGTAAACTGTTCATATACTTTAAATAATTTAAACTGCAATTAATATTAATGTCTGTGTTACATTACTAATATCTATCTTTGTTGCCAAAATTTGACTTAATGTTATCCTTGAATAATTAAATATAAAATGGAAAATATGTAAATCCATATCATCCAAATACCCCGCAATACAAACACGTATATTTCGAATTTCAGCGACAAAATAAGACTGGGCGAGTACAACATAGAATCCGACGAAGATTGTGTGATTGAAAAGGATTATCAGGATTGCTCTGAGCCAGTAGTGGAGCGCAACGCAGAGCAGATCACCCTGCATCCTGACTACGTAATTGATAGCAAACATCAGTACAATGACATTGCTCTAGTACGAATGGATGGGCCCGTCATGTACAGTGGTGTGTAGAAATTATTCAGAATACTTAAGCAATAATTGTAATCTAAGTGATATTTATAAGAATATCTATAGTTCTATTAGATATTTAGTACTCATTAGTTTTTACGACTGTATTTTTGCCTCATATTTTCTATATGGTGATAGGTTATAATTTAGAAATTTCATCCTTAAAAATTATCTTAATATTCAAATCCATTCATCGACTAATTTAATGTAGTTTCATTTAACAATAACTGATACATTCGTAAGTGACAATGGTAAAAACGACTTCATCATGAATGGAAGGAGCAGAGAAATATTGCCTTTAATACTAATTTTTAATTATACCTTAGATATCAGTAAAATAAATATTTAACCGTATTATATATATTATATATTTAACAGAGAATATAATTGTTCAATTGTCATTTGAATAAATGCTTAATTAAATCGTCGGGAGAAAATTATTAAAATACATTTAGTTTTAGACAGATTATTTAAATGTGAAATAGTGGATGAATATTTAAAAGTATCGAAACCTATTTAAAATTATACTAAATACCCTGGGTTTACTTAATTTTCAATAAAAATAAATTTGATTTCGGGAATATTTGTCTTAGATATATAAATGTTAAAACGTCATGATACGTTTTCACCGCTTTGAACTACGAATGCAACAGAATATTAAATGGATATTCCACTAACAACTGTAAAGAATCAAAGAAAAATTGTGTCCGAGTATAAGAACGTATATATTATTGCATAAATACATGTATATGTAAGTTTTTGTTTTTTTCTGATATGTTCAAGTTTTTTTAAGTAATACAGTGTATGAAAGTAATAGATATATAAAGTTAAAGTCATATTATTTTGCTTTATTAATTTTGAAATATATTAAAAAGTATCGTTTCTTAGAAAGACCATATTTCTCCTTTATGTACTTACGAATAATTATGTTAGCTTTTCATGTGAAAAAATTGTTTTATATTATGCTTTCCTAGATCTTCTAATTTTCTTTAGGTGGCATCCAAGTGAGCGCTTTAAGAAAGGTGAGAGTCTAATAGATAATGATATTAGCTTTCCTAGATCTTCTAATTTTCTTTAGGTGGTATCCAAGTGAGCGCTTTAAGAAAGGTGAGAGTCTAACAGATAATGATATTAGTTTTCCTAGATCTTCTAATTTTCTTTAGGTGGCATCCAAATGAGCGCTTTAAGAAAGGCTAGAGTCTAATATATAATGATATTAGCTTTCCTAGATCTTCTAATTTTCTTTAGGTGGCATCCAAGTGAGCACTTTAAGAAAGATGAGAGTCTAATAGATAATGATGTTACTGCAATTATTTATATGATATATAAATATAAAATTAAAGTAAATATATTTATTAAAAATAAAGCAAATACGCCATCTAGTAGCAAATCTTAAAAATACGTTTTAATGTATTAAGATCATGATGGTTATCTAGAAAAAATGATATCACCGTTAATCAATTTATTTAACGGTTTTTAATAAATATTTACACTACAGTGGATTCCAGCACATGTTAACATCTTCAGTAACAAACAAGCAGATAACCTTGATAAAGAAGTCCGCAATCAGCCTCAAACATCCATATTCTTAACACGCACAGATACTGATGCAATTGTCATCCACAAACCAAGAAACACACAATGTTCCAGAACTTCAATAAAACCATCTCCATAATAATCACCAGACTCCTTACAAAGCATCTCAAGGGAATGACAATATTCTCAGACGGGCAGCGTTCCTACAATAACTGCCCTAACTATCCGGACACCCAACTCTCTCCCAATCACATCTTCATCTATCCTGGAATACTGGCAGAACTCTTTGCCATTATTCTGAATCCCCCGGATCATCTCCTGTACTCTTCACTAGCGGGAGACATAGCCATAGTTGTACTGAACATTTTTGGTTCCATCTGACTTTCTTTGTGTGCTACATGGATATGACACCAACCAACCAATAAATATCTACACTTCGTACGCTTTGCACCAAATTAAATACGTTTGTCTGTTCAGGAAAGACTACAAAGGATAGCAAAGAAATAAACAAGCACACATATACACGCGCACACTCACAGTTATAAGCATACGCCCACGTATACATACAAATGCACAAACACATGCAAATGAACATGTACGCGTGGGGCACACGCACACGTATCACGCACACTCTCTCATGAGTGCTCCCACGCACGCATGCATACACACACACACACACACACAAGATATTTTTTTCAATACATATTATAGTGGATTAGGTTTCCATCTTAATAAAAAAAATTTAAAACTAAAGTAATAAATAATTTTTTTAATTCCAAAAAATGTTAAAAGGTTTTCCTTATTTCATCTTTTTCTATTATTACTAAATTGGCTGAAATAATACGAAAAGGGTAGTGATCGCATCCCATTTATGGACAAGCCTTAAATTGTATTTGCGTTTATCATCATTTGCAGATTTTATTCAACCAATATGCCTGCCGGACCCCAAGACATTCAATTTCACGGTCAAGGAAGGGGAGGTGATGCTGGTCGCCGGCTGGGGACGAACGGAGATAGCTCGCAATAGTCCCGTCAAGCTCAAGCTGGGAGTCCCTATTATCAAGAATGAACAATGCGGAAATTCTTACAAACGATTTGGCATCGACGTTGGCAGTGGACAGGTTTTTATCTTACCTTTTATCTTCTGTTCTTTACATTTAGATTCTATAGCAATAAGGGTAATACCGATTACATAAATTAGCAAATAAATTTAAATGCCTTATTACTATTGACATCATCATTAAACAATTGAGATCGACCTAAGTCGGAGTCACGGTCGTTTAGATTTAGATTATGTCATGTGATTATTAAGTGTTAAAAATGAGTGGTCACACAAGTCTGTAAATCTACAGATTCATATATTTATTTTTTGGTCCTTAACCGAAATTTTACGCAGAGAGTATGTAACTCTCTGAGAGTATGTAACGTTTTGAGAGAGTGGTTTTGTTGACGTTCGAGCAATGGTATACTTAAATTGTCTCATGTTATTATGACGTCGATATATTAAACGTAGATAAAGTAAATGATCCCACATAATACGTAATGGTATCAAGTTGTACTAATTTCAACACGCGAGCCGAACATGTATCATGTCACGGTACATACTAATATTAAAACATGCGCCGAACATTAATCAAATCACGACATTAAGTTGTATTAATTTTAACATGTGGGCCGAATGACTATTGTGTCACGTGCCGAGTTAAATTAATTTTAATACGTGCGCCAAACATAGTTATGTCATGGTACATACTAATTCTAAAACGTGAGCTAAATATTAATCATGTCACGGAATTAAATTATACTCATTTTAGCAAACGCGCCAAATGTGTATCAAGTCACGGTTCCGAGTTATACTAATTTTGATACACGCGTCGATCGTGAATCACTTCACGCTCTCGAGTTATATTAATTTAAAATTGGCACTGGATATCGATTTTACCAATGCGAGCACAAAAGACAAATTTACCAATGCGAGCACCAATCACTACTGTGTCATCTAATTTTCAACCCCAATGCAATATAGTTTTTTGAGCATTTCGCTTCAATTCAGTAATAATATTGTTGTCAGCTTTTCTAATGTTGAAAATCTAATACCTATTTTTCAAATGTTCAACTTTTTTGAAGTTCCTCATACGTGACGTCGATATATTAAACGTAGATAAAGTAAATGATCCCACATAATACATGTTGGATCATTTACTTTATCTATATCAAGTTGTATCAAGTTGTACTAATTTCAACACGCGAGCCGAACATGTATCATGTCACGGTACATACTAATATTAAAACATGCGCCGAACATTAATCAAATCACGACATTAAGTTAAACCAATGAGAAATATACTTGTGGAACATTTAGACTAACTTGCGAAACATTTACCAGTCTAGTACGAAACAAATTTGACCGGAACATCGTGATATCGTTATTTTGTACAATTTGATGGCTTGTAATACTCACTTTCGAAGCCTATTTTAATTTTTATTGTCTAAAAAAATAATTCCAAAAACTTTCAATTATGACGTAAATAAGAAAAAAACTCGGTGAGGTGGTTTGCCGTTTCCAAAATGAACTCTAGACGGCATGTTGTGCAACTGGAATGAACTCCTATTTATACTTAAAGGGATAATCAAAGTCATATAAGCCCTCAAAGAACGACTCCAACATTATACAAGCTGTCAAAATTACATTATCATAACATTTGCTTGTTTGACTTCAAATAATACGAACATACGCAAATATCTAAGCCGCATCGTGTCGAATAATGGGAAATTGCCTGTTAGTCTTACTCGTTATATTTGTATGCAAATGAGAAATATAGACTGCCGGGCGTTTTAATACGAGGGGTATCCGAAGTCCCCAGAGCATCCGGAAGCATCTTTAAGTAGATATGTGGAGTAACAGTGAAACACAATTAACTTAACGTGTGCAATTTGCATATGCGTCAATATTGATTAGGTCGGGAGCGACAAGTATTAAAAAGGGCCGTGCGGCATTGCGTTCGAGTGTCTCTTCAAGGGTTAGGGCAAACATGGGATTAGTGAATTAGATAATATATTGGCTTATGAACTATATTCGAAAGCAACGAGATTGACCCTCGACGTGAGAATATGGCCATGCGATGAGATCGACCCTTGGGAGTAGCTAATGAAAATTGTGATTTGTGAGATGGTACAATAATTTAACGTACCTTTAATTATTTATTATACAGAGGAAAAATATATATAATTTTCCGTATATTTCCAGTTTGCGTAAAATTTATCTTTATTTTTCATCACAATCTCCAGATTTGCGCTGGCGGTGAACCAGGAAAAGATTCTTGCAAAGGTGATAGCGGTGGTCCACTCATGACTTCTGATGGCAGAACTGGAAACTGGATTGTTTCTGGCGTTGTTTCCATCGGTCCTAATAAGTGCGGTCAGTCAGATATACCTGGAGTCTACACTAACGTCCAACAATACGTTGACTGGATCAGGGCTACAGTAAAACCTTAAGATCTTTGGTATTGGTTTGCTATATGTAGCTTCATGATCGATATTTATTATTTAAATATTATTTTGATACTTTTAATGTTTAGGTATTCATTAGTTATATTGAAAGCCATGTTAATCATAAAGTACTTACATTATTTTAACATTTAAAACTTTGCTACGCTGTTCTTAAAATTGATATCTGAAAAAAGAATCAATACAGGTAGTGGAGTTGTTCACTACCTGTATTAATATAAGAGCGTGTTTTGAAATATTTGTCTGAATAAATTATAAGCTCTCTTTGTTTCATAAGATCAAGTAAGAATTAAAGTACTGTTAAAGTTGTATCCAATTTTATAATGTAATATGTATGTACACTACTTAAAGTATTGCAAATAAATTTAAAAATTTTAACGTGTCTATTTTATTGAGTTTTATGCCAAAATTTTCCGAACATTTTAAAAAAGAAAAAAATTAAAAAATTATTTGTAGTTTTATGCCAAAATTTTCCGAACATTTTAAAAAAGGAAAAAATTAAAAAATTATTTGTAGTTTTATGCCAAAATTTTCCGAACATTTTAAAAAAGGAAAAAATTAAAAAATTATTTGTAGTTTTATGCCAAAATTTTCCGAACATTTTAAAAAAGGAAAAAATTAAACCTCACTAGGATTATTCACGTATCCATGCGTCTATTTATCTATCTGATGTAACGTTTGATATAGAACAATATGGTATGATGGTACAAGATGTTATCCCACATATATCTTAATAGTATACACTCAAAAATATTACGTAGGAATTTTCGAAGCGAAATATAATGAGATAATCATTTTCGCTCATTTCATGTACCATATGGGATGACGATGGATGGAGGATAACAGATATTTCTAGAATTTTAGATAAGATGGTTCTAGAGACATTGGGGGTTTGGGCGTTTTTGGGCGTTTCTACAAGTTTATAACTAATTACTCTAATCAAATTCGCCGTATCTGTTTGTTTGTTAACCCATCTAAATACAATAATTTTACAAATCAGTACTAAAATACATCATATGGAAATGTAAAAATAACGAAGCACATAAAATTATACTTTGTACAACAGAAAAAAAAATATGTTTTGATTGTTTTCGATAAATGGAATTTTTTCCTGATTTTTTGACGAAACCCAGTATATTTTGTTTTAAAGCGTAAATGTCTGTTAATGGAAATTATTTTTTAGGATTTCGTAAATCAGAAGAAAAATGAAGTATTACAAGATTCCTCATATATCCGTTCGGCCGTCTGTCTGTCACAGTCGTTATATCTGTCTCTTACTTATACACACAGTCGTTATATCTGTCTCTTACGTATACTTTTTTCAGGTAAGCATCAACGTATATATTTCGTTTGTATATTTCGTTCAAGGAAAGTTATGAGTATCGGAAGCCGTATTTTATCTTACTAGTTTTTCAACCCATTATGTTTATTATTTTAATATTTTTTTCCAATATTAAACATATTGCTTTCCACCTCACAGATAAACAATTTTTCCTCGTTAAATAAATTCAATTGTTTCTCATAGTCGCAAATACATTCAATGAATATTGCGGCGTGTATTTCGGTGTTGAAAAATTGTGAGAAATAATTCAAACTGCATAATCTATACATCTTATGCAAATATTTTACATCTATCTTCCCAAAAATTTCGCTCACCTCAAACGGCAATGCATCCATTTCTTTTGTGTATTTCGTTCGAGGAAAGTTATGAGTGTCGGAAACCGTATTTTCTCTCGCTAGTTGGCTTCCGTACATATGATAAAAACGAGTTCGTGAACACAAAGCCGTTCCATACTGACATTTTGTTTCAAGCGGAAAAACAGTAAGCTACCCTTGCGTATTATGCATAATATTTCAGAGAGTCAGCTATGCCAGACAATAAGAAATGCTACATGTTATTTAAAAGAATGGTTTAAACAACACTGATGATATAGAGATTTACTTTCGTCTATTTGCATCAAGTGTCGCGTGATTTTTTATGTATGGTATATTTTTTTGCTTGTTGATGTTCATATCAACGATTAAAGAAAATAATCTTATGTAAATATTGATAAAGTTATAATGAGATATTTATACCAAAAATTAATTAAGGATAATTCCTTATAGATAATCATAATGAGGTTAAAATGAGACAGTGGAAAATGTATGAAAAAAAAATTGAAGGAAGGGAAGGGAGGTAAAAACAAATTGAAAAATTTTTGATTTTATTTAAAAACATGGTAAATATAAATAGCGCGATAATCCATGATAACTAGCGAAAGACATGTTGAATTAATATATCATTTAATAAGATATGTTGAATTAAATCTATCATATTAGAAATTGAGATAACAGAGTAGTTGTAATACTCACATAAGGAAGAAAGCGCAATCTGTCACGACTGAATGAAGCAGTGCTCCACTGTTGCTGCCAAATTCCTTCCTACAGTATATTGGTTTATATTTATAAAACAATGGTGCAGATAGTTTTTTTATGAAAAATGGTGGAAATATGGAGAATAACTTCAAGTGAATATTTTTAAATTTCTTGCTTAATTAATGTAAACTAACACTGGAACATAAACGAAACTCAAAAGAAGACACATGTTGACATTTAATATTAAAATTGAAAAGTAACAAATTGAATCGACAAACTTTAAAACTGTTAATTTTTTAAGGTTTATACCTTAAGCTAAATGTCCAGTCTTAAGCTAAACGTCCAGTTATTGACATCTTAGTACGTTACATATACCACACATATTGGAAATCTTTTATAAAGAAAAAGGTAACTGCCGAAGTCCATTGTTGGATTCAGGTTATACAGATAAAATTTTACTTAAATCGTCAGTCAGGAAAATGAGAAAAATTTAATGTTATTATGAAAAAACCGGTTATTGTTCATGATGGTTTGTAAATGTTATTTCTATGAATCTATTTGGATTAACGAAATCAACCAGAGTGCAGGTTTTGTCTCGTTACATCGTCCATACAAGATAAAATGAAAAAAGAAACGTCTTAAAATTTACTTAAATGGTCAATCAGGAAAATGAGAAAAATTTGATTTTTTTATGAAAAATCAGGTTATTTTTCATAACAGTTTGTAAATGCTATTTCTACAAAACTATATAGATTAATGAGATGAAGAAAAGTGCAGATTAATCCATGACACTTTTATTTTGTATGTTTTTCAATGTATCTCTGAAGATATACCATCTAAAATTATAATAAATATATTATAAATACATCAACTCGTGACTCCTGAATAACTAACCCTTTCAAATGATACCTCCACTGTGCACATGGAATTAATTTTTTTTCCAGTACGTCAGTCACTACCCAACAATTTCCATATAAATATTTTGAAGCGATAACTATTGAGATACGTGAGGTTTAAAATGCTTGATTACTAAGCCAAATTTTCTTCTTCAATCGGCCTCTGCGAAAAACGACTGTGACAGAGGAATAGACAGACGTGAGTGATTTTATCAGAATTCCATTTTTCCTTTTTGATACACATATAAAAACGCACACGCGCGTTTTAATTTCGCATAAAGTTAAGGTTGAATTATAAAATACATCCCTCACTCTTTACATTACGCATGATGTTTTATCATTAAAAAAATCATTGAAAATTTATTAGCCACCAGCCAACATTAAAAAAATTTATTAGACACCAGCCAACATTAGAAAATATAAAAGAACATATTGTATTTAAGAAGTGAGTAGTTTTATTATAGAACGTACAGAAAATATTTAAGGTTTCACTACAGCTGTTTTATTTGTTATAATTACAATACTATGTTCATGCGATCTAGTTAATAGAAGAAAAAAAAATTTAATAGAAAGGAAAGGTCAAAGATCAAAGGTCATTTTATAGAAGCATTTTTTATATAACTAAGTAAGGTTGTGTCGTAAAACCCACCCTTTTCTTGTTAAAATTTATTTTTTCTAATACTATCAATAAAATTCAATTCATATTGAATACCGATCAAAAATAATATTTAAAAAAATGTTCGAATATTATTATATTATTAGAGAAATAATATAAAATTTTTCCTCCATGTTAATGGAAAATTGTAGCAATTAATGGAGAATTATACCAAGTAATTAAGTACACTTTTTCATTATATAAATACATTAAATTAAAAATTAAATAATATTAAGGAGGCATTTAGGATGCGGGGAATTAAGATAGTTTATAAATAATAATTACCCAGACATAATTTTCTTCTAATCATGAATTATTAATCTAATATTTCCATTAAAAACCATAAAGTATCTATTTAAAATAAAACTTTAATATTCATTGATATTAAATATAATTATATTTGTCATTCTTTTTATTCAGTACAGTGGTGCAAATGAGTTTTTTAGCTTTTCATTGCTTTAGAATTAATTGGTGTTTCCTATTTCCTAAAATAAGATTTGTAAGTATTTAATAGGAAAATCATAGTGTTAACAGTAAAAAATTGCGTACAGCATTATTTCTATATCGTGCAATGTTTAATACATAGTATAACCCTTGTATACATTGGCCTTTTGACGATAAGTCATCATAATTGTTAACAATACGGAGCAAGGTCACGCTCAGATTAGTCACGCTATCTTTTAACATGTTATGGTCACGATGTTTTTGTCACGTTATATTTTAAAGAGAAGGCAAAGCTGATGGCCGGTGGTACCGAAATAAAGTTTAAACTACAATTAGTTTAAAATTAACAAAACTTACGAATTTCCTAACGATTGGATAACAATCAATTTTAAATTTACAGATTTTCTAAGGAATAGTTGGTGTATTAGTCAGCATAAATTGCCAAGTTTCAAGAGTGGAAATGAATCAGTTAATTTTTCAGATTTTTATTTTATTTATTTTCGCTAATGTAGCTAGTGGAAAACGAAAGGCTGCTGGACAGGTAAGTATGATATGATGCAGTACACCGTTTTATTTTCGAAGAACGTTAGAAGTGAATAGAATGTTGTTACATTGAGTATATATCTCTGGATACGTAAGTATGCGTACCTAAAAAGTGCAATTTTAATATTACTAAGACATTTTTTCTTAGTTTATTATCTAATATGTTAAACAAGCATTGTTAAAAATTAATTAATGGATATAACTAACAATTATGACGAATTCTCTTTAGTAAATTTCTAAAAAAATTTCTAAAGAAATTCCTAGTGGAATCATTTCCTTTCATTTTTCTCTAATTCAAAATAAAGCGAAAAAGTAGATGTGAGATATGTCGTGATTTAATCTTATTTATTTTTACAAAACTATCATCACCTCATTCCTTCACAATTAAATGAAACTACGTGATGTAGGATTATTTCACTTTCTTTCTTTACTACGACCTAGGTTTCGTTGTATTACAACATCTTCAGGTGGGCTATTACAATCTTTGCTAATAGCCTACCTGAAGATGTTGTAATACAACGAAATCTAGGTCGTGGTAAAGAACTTAAAGAAAGTAGAAATAATACTGGATCACGTAGTTTCATGTAATTGTGAATAATGAATTTCTACAAAATTAACTCCAAATATATTCAATACCTCATTCCTTGTTAAGGCAATGTATGAATATAAAAACTAATATTAGAAAACATAAAATACATTTTGTTTTAGGACATGGTATAAAAACACACATTTCCTTATTTTATTTTAGGCGAAATACGAACCAACTTGGTTGAGTAGTTTGGCTCCCTGCTCTAGTATTGATGCTAAACAATTTGATGCTTCAAATTTGGTACTACGGAAGGAATCAGCAGCTATAACCGTTCTGAGTGGAGATTTTGAAGTCTTAGAAGAAATTCCAGAGGGAATCGAGGTGAGAAATGCTGTATGATAAAGTTGTTCTCTTTTTGTCGAAAAGTTTTTTTTTTTAATTTTGGTCACTAAAACATAATTATGATAACTTTTACCACTATTTGAAATATTTAACGATATTCTGCATATAAATACTAAAGGTCTATTAACAGATTTGATCACTTTATGCCGGTAATGGAAAAAAAATTGTATTTACGTCATAAATCTAGATTGAGCAAAAATAATGTTCTTTTTTAAACGGTGCCTATTCGATTGTATGACACTCAAAATATCCATAGTTCTAATTTAATTAAAAAAGTCGCAAAAGTTATGAAGTTATAGAAAACCGTCTCAGTGAATATTTTACTTTCTAAGAGCACTCAGGACTCTACTCAGCTACTCTACTCTACTTTATAAAGGAAACATTTAACACCGTATTCTATATATATATATATATATATATATATATATATATATATATATATATATATATATGTATATATTTTTTTTTTGTTGCAAAATCATTACCCGATCCCTTTTTTTAAATTAAAATAGTTTATGTCATCCTCCACACGTTCGGTTCTCGTTAAACAACTGTTACCAGTTGCATATAAAATAAAAATAATTAATCGAACACAGTCTTATCGAATACTCGAATATTTTGATGGATTTTTTTAAAAAAGGGAATTATTTTAATTAAATTAAATACTTGCATATATTTTTAAATGATACTAGTATCAAATTAAGATTAAGTGGTTTTATTGCTGTATTATTCGCTATTTCTTTATGTAAATTTTAGTTAAGGATTAAACGATTTTTTTAATTATCGAACTGTCAAATGACATTTAAGCAGTTTCGTTAATTTAAAAATTACGCTTGATATTAAAATTTAATTTATCGCCAAATCAAAATGAAAATAGCAAGAAGTTTTATGGATCTACATGCTATATGAAATGTAATAATTACTATAATTTTTTTAATATTGTTATAAAATGTTGCCATTTAAAAAACATAGGCATAAATGTTGGAAACACTAGGTAAGAATAATTTAAGAATAGTATATCTACAAGGACATTCAGCATAGCGACAATCAGTCATGACTAATCCGGCGATATTCGAATAGAACACGATTGCATTTTTTGCAATGCGAAGAGAAAAAATATATGTCAAAACATAACACAAAAGTCATCGATTGATACTTGGCAGCGCGTGTACTTTTGTTTGTGAATACTTCGGTATTAATATAGTTTTGTTGGTCTTATGACAAACTGAATTGCCCATTTTATGACGTGATGGTTGTTTTAGTTTATTTAATATTTTTATTGACTACATCAATCGACCCCCCTTCATCTTAGTATTAGATACCCATTGAACTGTAAAGAATATGATTATAGAATACTATAATCTAAAATTTGACTTCTACCTACAGACAAATATAAATATATGTTGATATTTTTAGTTGATTTCACTAATATGATTTAAAAGTATTTACTTGCAAATTTTGCGTTCGCTTTTTTCATAGAAAAATAGATATAGAAATTATATATAGATTTATATATAGATTATTTCTAGATTTTTATTTTCTTAATATATATTTATTTTCATAGAATTAAAGAAAAATGCAACTAAATGCATACATTACATTTCCTCAACAGTTTTTTTTTAATTTTCCTTCAATAAGTTTCTTTAACTTAAGTTAAATAAATCACTCTATGGTTCTAAATAGATGACTGAGCATATGATACATATATAGTGGACAGTTAAAGATAATTGGTATAGCTTATTTCCCGATAATGCAACACACAAATAGAATGTGAAAAATTATTCCCAGTGATTCGTTTATTTAACAATTGAATGTTTTTCATTATTTATATAATAATGAAAAACATTCATTAATAACATTATTTTGGAAGGCCAGTTCGTCAAGTATCGCGACAAAGTCGAGTATTTTCATTTATATATATTAACTCATAATACTGTCTGTATTAATTAAATGATCTAAGTTTCGTTAAAAAAATGTTTTAGTACGTATTTTAATGCAGCTACTGTTAATAATATACAAACAGTTGCAATACTTAAAATAAATTATATATTGGTTTTTCATTTTCTTAGATTTATTCGAGCTATATTTTAGATCAATTTTCTCTAATATACAGCCGAGTATTCCAAAATCGAATAAAAGTTCACTAACTTTTGTATCGATATTATTTCAATTTCCAATAATAATTTTGAGTATGTCGTATATTTCAGATTAAGTTAACTATAGAAAAGGACACCCCTTTGGGAAAAGAGTTTATGTATTTATTGGAGGACGATTTTTGCTCCCATTTATCTGACAGTGACAGACCTTGGTCGCCAATCTTTGATGCTTTTAATTTGGAGAAAAAGGCTTGTCCAATTCCAGCGGTGAGTATCGACCAAACAACTATTTTATCATGTACATTATTCATTGTAAAATTAGAAGAAAAAAATATTTATTTTATAGTTATAATAATATTGTCAAAGTTACCCTCGTCACGTTATCACTGTCAAAGTTAGCCTAGTCGTCGTCAGTGATGTTATCACTGTCAAAGTTAGCCTCGAGAAATGAAATCAAGAACAATTTGTAAAACACCCAATTGATATATACCAATATATTAACTAACACACACGAGATTCACAACACAAAACACACTCTACTCAGCCTATCAATTATTTTGTGATTTGTTTACAATTATTATATCATTAATTGATTCACTCTCACTAATTAGTATAAATTTTATATGAACAACATTTTTAATTGTTCACAATTTCTATATTTTTTTAAATGTTTGAAACATAGAAGAACATAAAACTATTTATTTTTCTGAGGTCTTTACATTTAAGGGCATAAAGAAACACTTTAATACTATAGCATAAGTATTATATTTTCTTATCATTATTATGATTTTTATCATGTACACCCTTATGCACAACAAACAATTCATCTACTATTCATAGAGGTGATCCTGTGCATCAAATTAAATAGAAATTGTTACGAAAATGTACAAAAATTCTCAAATATTCCCGAATAAACTACTGTCCAAGTCGCGATTTCAACGAAAAACATTTAGATTTAATTTACAGAAACACGTCCCAAACACCTACAGTTGCTGCACAAAATTACCTATAACCACATTTTCATCTCGAAGTCTCGAAGTATGTTACATGATTACAATTTTTTAAATTCATTTTATTAATTTAAATATCCGAAGGGGTGTTATTACACTTGTCGCATAATTTATGAAATAAACGAAATTAGACTCCTAAATTTCCCTTAAACTCGTTGTCACCCTATCAAATTTTTATACATTTGTGACATGTTTTTGTTCTCATATTGTGAATTTTATAACCATTAGTCACCTTAAATGAACAAATTAAATTAATTTATAAAAAAATAACACAAAAACTGGTGAGTGACTTACAAATATTTTTAAATAAACCTTTTTATAATATAAAATATACATAGTAAATATAATTTAATCCATATTAGAAAGACACCGTAGTTACAGGTCAGAATGGTCCTAAACTATTAGTTACAAGCTTAAGACTATAATGAAAAAAAATATTATGTTATCTACACCATGTTATGCCAAAATCGATATAAAAGAAATAAAATTATTCAATCTCCAGAAAAAATATTCGCTTGGCGATATCCGTCTAGATCTGGGCTTCGCCAATGAGATGATGACTAAGGAATTTGTAGGCGAGTACGTTGCCACTATAATCTTCGAGCATCCTGGACTTGAGTTATCCAAAGGAGTTTGCTTGACACTGGCCATTGGCATCGAAGAGATCAGGGACGAGGCTGAGTGATGACGCCTAGAGGCGCGATAAACAGAAAGTAAACATATTTATTGCTGGAAGATTGATTAATAAAATAAATCTTTTGTTTTCTTTGGGGTCAATTGTTATCTATATTTGTTTAATGATTCGATGTACATTAAGCTCAGTCTTAATGATAATTGCTAAATGTTAAGTCTAAGATAAATATTAAGTATCTAATTAGCCATAGTTGCTTAATAGTTAATAGTTGCTATTATGACTCAAAATCTCGTAGCACAATTTTAGTTAGTAGTCAACAGCACTGGAGATATTGGGGTCTATTTCAATTATTTATCACACAATAATTTATGCATGTAAATAAATTTGTATTGTTTATTTATAATTTACTAGCTTTTAGCCCGTGGCCTCACTCGCGAGACGATTTGTTTTTAAACTTCAGACAATTTTTTACTTTCAGTCGTTCTGGCCTCACGCAAAATTAAAGTGTGGTGACAATTTTGTATTAAGAAAACATGAATTAAATGCGATTTCGCCCGAACTATTACAAATTATCATAACAATATTTTCTTCATATAAATAGTCATATAAAAATTGATATAGCAGTTAATCGGGAAAGTTCCTTTTATATATTTAGATAAAGAAATACATTTTTAAATAAAAGCTGTTTATATTATTTACCCAAAACTAAATTGCTAAAAATAAATAACTATTCTTAGAACATTTGTGTCTCTCTCTTTTTATCAGCACTCTTATCAGAATAGGTTCCGACGCTGCTATTAATAAAACGTAGTAATGAATTATTGCTCTGTTCATAATTTATATTATAAGCTAGGTCTACATTGTAGTGAATTTCAAAGATATTATGTAAAAGTAAACAAAGCTTCAATAATTGAGCAGGTCGGTACAATAGTATATATTGCCTAAAAATAAGCGACTATTTTTGGAATATTAGTCTCCCTTACTCTCTGTCTTTACTTTGAAATAGACTTCGACAGTTGTTAATTAAACGTAAATGATAAATCGTTTTTCTGATCACAAGCTATATTTTCCGTTATCTTGATATTTCAAAGAATTTCAAATATATTACGCAAAAGTAAATAAAACTCCTATAACAGCGCGGTTCAGTAAAAGAGTATATTTATAATGACTAAAAATAGTTACCTATTTTCGGAATATATGTGTGTCTATCTCTCTCTGCGCTCTGTCTTTCGCACAGAATGGACTTGACAGTGTTTTTAATAAAATGTAAGTTATAAATCATTTTCTGATCGTAGTCTATATTTTTCTTTATTTTTATATTTTCTTTTTCAACGAAATTCAAGTATATCATACGTAAAAGTGGATAATGTTTCATTAATAACGCTAGTCAGTTCTAAGAGTATACGAGTATATTGCCTATAGTTTGTAACTATTCATGGAATATTTGTCTCTGTATTTCTCTGTGCCCTTTATTGGGAATAGATTTCGACCTTTTGTTAGTAAAACGTAAGTAATAAAATGTTTTTCCTATTATAATCTATATTTCTTTATCTCGACATCTAAATGAATTTCAAAGATATTGTATAAAGAGTCAACATAGTTTCAATAATAGGGCAGGTCGGTATAATGATAGTAATAATCTTCAAGATTTTTATTATCAAGCTTAAATGATTATTTCTTTTCCTTTTAGGATTAGTTTTGTATATAACGAAAAAAGGTTTTTCGGAGATGATAGTACCATAAAAATGTCCCCGCCTCTAAATATTTTCAAATTAGTATGTAACAAACAAATGAATTGAAAATCAATCCACACGGAATATTTTTTGGCTTTTAACACCTTTGAAGACTTTCTGCATAAAATTGGGGGAACAAACTTTTGATACGTCTATACTTACGATATCTCATATTATATATGGAATTAAACAACATTTTTTTAGTATAACTTTCATATTAATAGTTTTGAGTACAGTACTTTATTATAGAGCCAATTTTTAAGTTTCTGCATACAGAGGATTTAGAAAAATTTGGCTGTGACCGGTAGATATGTGAGAGACCTTATAAGGGTGAAATATTTCTTCTGTTTGATATGTAGAATCATAAAACCAGTCTACACAGAGTATTGATTTATGTAAAGGTTCAAACATTTTTGCAGAGGTCATTCAATATCATTATGAGGTATATTAAAACAAATTTTATATTTTTTGTGACGAAATGAGAAGCAAAAACAATGTTGTAAAAAACACAATATTAGCTCACCTCTGCTGCTGACGTGATGACGTAGGGTCATAATGGGTCAAAATTTTTTCTTACATTTTCTGTATTATTTTTTTTTTGTTTGGTTGGCGTTACTATGCGGTGCACGTAATTTGTGAAATATATGTAGGTTCTCAATCAAAAAAATTTTTGCTAGATAAGAAAGGATATTACTGATTCATAGGAAAATATTATGTGATTATGAATAAAAAAATAATTTACAAACAACTTCAAAGCAAAGCAGGTTAAAATCATCCATAGACGCCGCAGCTGTGTATCGGGTTGATTATAGGCTTACGACCTTTGACCGTACGATGCACTACTGGGTCCCGGGTTCGATTCCCGGCCATTAGTCGCGTTACTGGAGTGATGTTATTAATCGCTTAGCCAAAGTACTACAGACTAGTGGCGGGCAGCAGCGCCCTCGTTGCGAAAAGCTAGGCAATGCCATCGCCAAGCAGTCTGACTAATGTGGCGATTATGTGTATTACCAGCGACGATACATGTATCGGAAGCAGCGAATGGAGACAGATTGTTGATTTGATGATTTATTTATTTTATTAATAGCGTTCAATATAATCCAGTTTACGACCAATTTTTTTGCTATTGCCATAAAGGCAAAAAATACTCAAGGACTAACCTTCAAGCACATTGGCATCGATTTAAGAGAAGAATGTTTTCCTTATGATAAACTTTATATTGCTTTGTCTGGATTATGCAATTGTGAAAACTAATATACACTTCCAGTCGAAGAATAACCATAAGAAACTGATTTTGTACAGAATTTTGGAATATCTAATTTAAAAGTAATTAGATCCGTGATTAAAATAATTCCATGTGAATAAAATAGTGGGGCATAGTTAGTTTTATCACAAAATATGCTGAAATAAACTGACTTTCTAAGAGAATTATTGCAAAGAATTCTCACGGTTTTATGATATATCTTCCTAAAGAAAAAAAATCGTAAGATCAAATATTATTTATCTGAGTTTATCTGCAGTATATTCTGTTATAAAAAGAATATGATTTGTAAGAAATTAAAATAATCTGCTGTTAATTTGATGAACTTTTTTACGTATGTTTCAAGTACTCCTACACCAATTACATCAGAAGCAACTGTAAAAATCTAAAAATAAATTATTAGTGATAATGAGCATTATTTCAAAACAACATTTAATTTTAAAAATGTCTCGAAAATGACAGAAAATTTTT
This sequence comes from Druceiella hillmani, assembly GCA_039881145.1. Taxonomy (NCBI): domain Eukaryota; kingdom Metazoa; phylum Arthropoda; class Insecta; order Lepidoptera; family Hepialidae; genus Druceiella; species Druceiella hillmani. The sequence goes on along the minus strand of JAYKKI010000018.1, from coordinate 28,009,241 downwards.
CAATCAAATGCGGAACAGTGGAGATATTGTTCTATATTATTATTTTTGTCACAGCTACTGGTACCATGCCCACTTCAACTTTTATAATATTTTCTTTAAATAATGAAAAAAACTAAATATCCAATTACTCTTATAATTTATAAATAACAAATTAAAGTTAATGACTTAGCCCGTTTTTATTATTCCATTTTCTCTTCGGACAGTGCTCACTTTATTAAAATATGGATATCATATCTCTCTAAAGAAGATAAGATTCGCGACATTTTTTTTCTAACAACAATTTTTACCTAAGTAAATGTTAGGTAAAGATGCCATCTGCTTGATTCCTTTTTAAATATATCCTATCTGCTGATCGTCCAGGATGAGATCTTGTAAATATTCCAAGAGATGTTTGGTACCGCATTTGTTACCCAGGTTTTCCTAAATTTCTCTCTGCAGAATTTTAAACCATTATACTATAAAATAAGATAACAAAAATTCTGACTTCATACTATTTTTGAGGCTGTTGTCGTAACTTACTAAATTTGAAGCTTTTTCCAATCGTACTTTGTTACTTCATAATTTACGTATCTAAACGATTCGTGATCGTTATCACTTATCCACTCAGCTTCCGCGGTATACGCCCACCCCTAAACGCGCAATCGAAACGCAATTAACAGTACGCGTAATTTCGCGGCCGATCGGCAGGAGAGGTGGAACGGTGGAGCGAGTGAAGGGCGTGGGATTCGATTAAGTGTGACAAATTGAAGTGGATGGTAGGGACCGAGTTTGCAGTTGTCGCGGACGGGAAAAAGTTGAAGAAGGATCCTGCGTTTTGTGTATATACGTATGTATATGTAGAGGGGAATGAAAATAAGAGGCGTGCATACGTGTGCCAGGATGGATGTATGGGTTTCTAGGCGGGGTTGCTCTATAACGGCAGAGTCCTATTGATTTATACGGGTGTTAATTAAATGTAAAATTACTTAGATTACGGTGGATATCGTGTAATAGTAAATTAGTTTGCTTAGAATACAGGTGAAGATTTAAAACAGAAATTAAAATTTTACAAACTTTGAAATGAAACAAAAATTAACTTTTTGTATATAGTGAAAGTGAGACACACACACATGTATAAAAAGTGATGTAGATATCCAAAGATAAGAATTATACGGGTAAAAAGTATTAAATATATTTTGCAGGTTTAATGAAAGGAAATCACGGAAGAAATAATTTTTTTCATATCAAAAATTATACAAAAAATTATAAATCAGGCTGCGGTACTTCCATTCCATCGAGCAAATTTCTAGTGATAAATTTTGTTTAGGTGCTGTTCTTCTTAATATATTCTTCAACTGTCAATCAATATGATTTTTAAACTAATATACTGTCTTATTAATTAGAACATATTTGAAAACCATTCAAATTCTGAACCTGCACAACGTTTTACAGGTTCTTTTGTTCCAGCAACCGTTGCATGATTATAGATAAATAAATTCTATTCATTTAAATTATAATGTTTACCACAACTCTTTAAATCCTTTCCCATACTAGCATTTATTTCACAGAACTTTAGCTAAATCAAAAGTACTTCACTCCAAGTATAAAGCTATAGCTATTTCGATGTAAAATAGAGAAGGGTATTCAATGAGATACGCACAACAAAAATAATGTATTTCAAATTTCAAGGTATTCACTATTATTCATTGAATAGGGAGAAAATAGTTATAACCAGCAATTAGAAAGTATACAAATAGTATTGGAAATTATTAGTGCTTTTTTGTTTCTTCTACTCACGTTTTCTTTCTTTTTTATCAAGCTGGCTGTGCTGGCTGTGCTGTGGCAATTCGTTGTAATCATATTTACGCTTTCTTTAATATCCTATTTACAAATATTAGGTCTCTTTATATATTTTAAGACAATTATCTTTCTATAACATTTTCTCCCTTCTGCAACATTTACTATTTTGCAGCATTAAACATTAATTATTTTATCTAATTTTTCTTTTATTTTACAATCAAAAGTCAACACAAGGAACTGTACTACATAATCAGTTATTTGATTATTTAAAGTTATAAGATATAATCGTAAATAAATATAATTTCCGTATATTAAAACATGAATATGTTCGATTAGCAAAATGTTTAACACGTCTGATACTTCACAAAAATATCTCGACAAATATCTAAGACGCTGAAACTTTTGTTAACCGACGCACATAAGCTCCGCAAGCGAGTTTAAATCGCCTATGAGCGAAGTAACGAATGGACAAATCGTGTTCTTTTGTTCAAAAGGTTATAGAGATTTGTAGGTATTAGTTTCGTCCGCCTGAAAATAACGGAGAATGTTCATTGCTCCCGTACATTTTCAACGCAATTTGGAAAACAGGTGCTGAAGTTTTCACGATAGCTGTCCGTCGGTGTAGAAATGTGTTTATATGAAGGTATCGTGTTGAATTTTCATAAGTTTTCCAAAGAGATTTTCTTTAAGATTCAGTTATCTTTGAGGTGCAATATTACTTAGTTAAACAAATATTATTGTATAATATTATGTTAATAAAGAAATATCTACAAGAATTTACATACAAAAGAGTTTCAATAGTTTCACAGTTAACAAGGGAAAGATGCATTGATAATTTCCATGTTATGAAAATTATATAAATTTGCTGACAAATTCGTAAACAACTGTTTTCTGATAAATCATATTTTATATCTTAGGGAGTAGTTATAATTTGACTTAGTCTTTTTGGATTAAAAGATTGAATTTTAAACTTATGTATTTCAAAACCTTATATTTCTTAATAATGAGATTCTGCATTTCATTCGAGCTTAGTGTCTTCGTAGTCCTATATAAGCAATAGGTGGAAATATCTGAAATCTCAGAGTAAAAATTAGATAAAGCATTTTCATGGTTATTGACTTTAAAATGGTAACTATATCGGTATATGTTTAAACAAGGAAATTCCATAAAAATGTGATATTGTTAAATTAGAAAATTGTAATTTAACAAAGTCTATCTCGAACCACTGACACAAAAGAAATTTTGCAAGTATGCAGTTTTTATGACGTGTTACACATTAAGGAAATTCTTTGAATGCACACTTCTAAGAAAATTAAATGGAATACAAATTATTTTCAGAAAATCGATTATATGTTTAAAACTGCTAATAACTGTGTTCTAATGGATATGATACAGTGATACAGAGATCATAAAGCCAGACATAGATGGTTGAGCAGTCTAGTACTGACTTAAAAAAAATGTTTTAATCTATTATTCCGTTTTATATGGGTTATACTATCATAGACAGTTTATTTGCTATAAAATGTATGCTTAAAATATTATACATATAAATACATCTTAATAATATATATATATATATATATATATATATATATATATATATACATATATATATATATATATATATATATATATATACACATATATATATATATATATATATATATATATATATATATATGTATATACATATGTACATTTTAATTAAATAAAATATGTGTTATAAAACTGTAATGATTTGTTTCCGTACAACAAAATATTATCTAAAATTTAGTATTTAAAATTTTATTCAACGCTAATTACGCCATACCAACAGGAGAACGAGAAAATTTATTTACAACAATTACGTTTAAAGTATGGAATACGCACACACACACACACACACACGCACATACATATAAATACATAACAATGTCGTTATGATCGCAAATTTAATCTACATTCAATATAAACGAAACAATGGACGAAATCATTGATGTATAGTGTTAATAAAATTACCTCAATAATTTTTTTGGTTATACATCATTCTAATGTTTAGAAAACTAATTTATAATGTACAAAGCGTATTTACAAATTTTTTTGTCATCTAAAAATATCAATGATAGCTTTAACAGACTTTACTTCAATAAAATCAACTTTGTAATTTTTTTTTTCTTAATTTGTACATAGAGTTAAGATAAACTGGATCAAAGAGGACCTGAAACATATTTATGAAATACTTAAAAGCGATCAACAAATTAATCTGAGTAATAGAAAAGTTCATATAGTTTTCGCGTATTTCTTTTAGTGATTTATGAAGAATTTTAGTCAAAACAAGAAATATACAATTATCTCAGCAGGTATTGAGCTAATACCATACGGGATATAAATAGATCAAAATCAAGATAGGAAGGATGAGGAAAAATATGTTTTTTGAAGTGGCGTTAATCTATATAATAATAATCAAATAAGCAGCATGATAATACTAATACATGTATTCACCATACTTATAAAAATTTTGCTATTACCATAATGATGAAACATAAAAACAATAGCGCGGTTACAAGCAAGAGTTGTATGAAAAGCTATTTGTTCACTAGTATAAGCACATCGACAACGTCGACAATGTATAATTTCTAATTAATTTGTAAAACAAAGCCCCTTCATTACCCGATGCGAACATTTACCAACAAAGGGTTACATTTTATTACGATTGCGTCTGGAAGGGTTGAATTTTCGTCGTGTTACTTTTTGCCAATATAAAAGTGCTCCTCTGTTAACTCGACCACACCTTTTAAATTTATAATTACATGGTGGGAAGCGGCAGGCGTGAATGGGTTAAGGGTACTTGGGACAGTAATTGAACACATATGATTCAATAGATTTTATTTGAACGTTAACGTACATAACAAGTAACATATCTAAGTAATATTTCCAAAAACATTTTCCAAAAAAACGCAAATGACAAATAAAACACTTTAGAGTTTGACAATTTCAAAATTCAAATGATTAAACTTCTGTTATTTGTCAAGGACCAAATTAAAGAAAACTGTGCCCTGTATAATTGCATATATCTGTTCCTTTGTACCAAAAACCTGTTCTTGCAAAACCAGTTTTTATTAGAACAACATTACTATTTAGAATAAATTTATTTTAGGGCCTTTTATTATCTTGCAGTACGCAAATGCTTAATCACGTGTTACGCATGTGACTACTGAAGATTAAGTTTGAATTAATTGAAATTTGTTTAGCTACGAATGTTAATTACTATCGTAGATTTTTTGTTACTCATTGTTTGCACAAGTTTAACATCTCTACTCATATGTAAAATTAATTTGAAATAACTGTCATCTAATGTATCAAGAATTAAAGAAAAAATAATATTTTAGAGTAATAAATAAATTTCAAAACTTGAATGACATTAAAATAACTTTGATCAACAAATCGTCTAAATACAAATTGTCCACTACAGGTCCTAGCACCGCGCATTGCGTTCGAAATAATCTTTTTTTCTAATTCTAAACACCAACGTCGGATGCATAACGAGAGTTGGCTGGCAATGTTCGTAATTTTCGTTTGTAATTATTTTTAAGTACTCGTTCCACTCTTTGTGAGTAAATATTGCGTTTTATTTACAATGGGAATAAATACAGAACAGTAATTTTTAATTATAAAAAAACGCGAACAAACTCTGTGTTTGAAATGGTTTTGACTCGGAATAGTTAGTGTTAAAAAGTAATATATATCTTACTATGAGGGGAAACACTGGAAGTATTTAAAATATCAAAAATGGAATCAACTAGAAAAATTGTAATTTATTTATTATTTTTCAAAATAAACCCTGTGGTACTCCATGCATAAACGATGCATGGAATAAGGATGTTCGATGGAACCAATGAGAGAAACAGTCGGCTTTTTCTTCCTTAGACGTATCTTCTCCGGTCTTTTTGAAGGCAATCACCGCGTCCGGAGATTGTGTTTCTTGCATTATGTTTTGCTCTTGACATTAAATTGAAATCGCTTGATGCGAGGTCGAGCTGGCAAGTAACCCATATTTTCTACACCATACAAAGTGATTGGGTAATTTGTCTACATGAGATATCGTGATGAATGAGGATTTTATTGAAACAGCATTGCACTCAGACTTTTTCAAAACAACAGGCAAATCATCTCTTTTCTACAATCAATTTACTATAACCCGTCCGTTCGTAAAACAACACGACTATCATTTTCCAGCACTTCGTCCTCTTTTCACCTTTGTGGGCTCTTATACAAGACAACCATCTTTTTTAGCACCTAATCCTTTCTTCACATTTCTCGGTTCTTCTAACTTATTATAACTTTTCTTTCTTCGAGCACTTTATCTTTCTTCGCCTTTGTGGGCTCTTATCCAAGACAGCCATCTTTCTTTGATCACTTCGTCCTTTAACAAGACGATCAACTTTTTGGGCACTTCGTCCTTTCTTCACCTTTATCGGTTCTTTTAACTTATAAACCGTCTCTTTATAGAACAAGACGACCATCTTTCTTCGAGCACTTTTATCTTTCTTCACCTTTGTGGGCTCCTATCCTAAACAACCATCTTTCTTCGATCACTTCGTCCTTTAATAGGACGATCATTTTTTTGAGTACTTCGTTCTTTCTTCACACTTGTCGGTTTTTTTAATTTATAACCCGTTTGTTTGTGGAAAAAGATGAAAGTATTGTACGTTCATCTTTTTTCAAGTACTTCGTCTTTCTTCACCTTTGTCGGTTCTTCCTTCCAATCTTCTAAATGAAACCTTCATTTGGTACACAGCCTCTTAGTTTTGAGTTCTTAACCGTATACCCAACTTTAATCATCCTTCATCATATAAAATACGGCATTTGAGAAATTTCCATCATTCTTTTCTTACACAACACTAACCAACGCGACGGTTTGCTTACGGTTTGATTAAATTATAGGTTACCATTATTAGAAATGGCCAATCATAAGAACTGTCAATACTACCATTGTATCTATATGTAGAAATGCAAAATCTAAATAACAAAATGTAGTCGTTTTTTTTCTACATGTGGTTTCTAAGTGCGGTTTTTTAAATTCATTTTTATTCACTACTAGATTAAATTAAATATTTATTAGAAACAACTAATAAACACAGAATTATATTTAGGGTATATCAAAAAATAAAATTATCAAAACATTTTGAAACTTAATTAGCTAATGAGTACGAGTTCTATATCGTTATGAAAACAAGCCTGTATAAACTTTTACTTATTTTTACTTTTTTTTGCTTCTATTTTTATAGGTTTTGTAAATTTGAAAATTCTGAGAATAAAAATTATTTTCTGCAAGTACCAAAGTATATTATTAACAGAACATACAAATGTATGTTCTGTTAATTTTATAAAGGATAATATACTTTTGTACTTCCTATGAGAATTATATTTGTAACACTTTCGTCACCCGTAGTATAAATGAGTTTAAGAAATTATGTTATTTTATTAAAACGAAATAGTATTTACGAAATACATATTTAATAACTTATTACTAATAAGGTATTTTACGCATTAAATTACTATACTAAATATAAAAAAAAGTATCACCTTTACTGTAAACTTATGATGTCTCTTCTCTGTAAACAAAAAAAATAATTTTGCGATCAAATATATTGGAAATATATATCATATGCGTTAAAATCTCATCTTATCAAAATATTTTCGAGCCAGATACATTGAATAAATTTTTAGCAATTGTGACCATTCTTTCGACAGAAAAAAATGCATTTATCATTCGGTTACTAAAAATATTATCGCCTGGGTATTGTAAATCGTTTCAGTCTTTTTCTAATCTATTTCTCCTGAAGAATATTTTTAACATCAAACTTATCCATTATCCTTGCACTTGCAAAGTCCTAGATATATTTTAATTTGATTACAAAAATATTTGTCACAATAATTTCATCTCTAATGAATATCACTTATATTTGATGAAATTCTAAGTATGATAGCTAACATACATTATCGCTTGGATATTGTAAAGCATTCCGGTCTTTTTCTAATCTATCTCTCTTGAAGAGTATTTTTAACACCAAACTTATCCATTATCCTAACACTTGCAAAGTCCACAATTAAATGAAACTATGTGATGTAGTATTATTTGCAAAGTCCTGAATACACTTTAATTTGATTACAAAAATATTTGTCTTCACCTTTAAACTTCATCTCTAATGAATATCACTTATATTTGATGAAATTCTAAGTATGATAACTAACATACATTATCGCCTGGATATTGTAAATCATTCCGGTCTTTTTCTAATCTATCTCTCCTGAAGAGTATTTTTAACACCAAACTTATCCATTATCGTAACACTTGCAAAGTCCTAAATACACTTTAATTCGCAATCACAATATCTATATAAAATAATCACGATGTCTTCATCTCTAATTAATATTACTTATATTTAATAAAATTCTAAGTATGGTAACTAACAAACATTTAACAGTTCCGTCCAGTATTCCTTATTCTCTTTATCAGTGGTGGATTGAACTCTGATGATGTTCATTCATGTACAGTAAATTCGCTTAAAATCTTCGAATATTTTGATAACTCGACTAGGGGTCTATTTCATCATAAATAATCTCAATTATTTACTTTGAATAAACTTTTCTTAGGTGATGAACCTTAACGAGAGTGTATTTTTTCGCTTTCATGGCTGAAAGAATTCGCAATGATAATATTTTATAAAAACTGCCGCCAATAATCTCATTAAGGATCTCATTTTGATCGGCAAATTTAGCTTAAATATGTTAGTTAAATCTAGAGTTATCATCACTAATAGCTAAAGACTAATTTTTAAAATCAATCTCTCAGGCTAATTATGCGGATACCATTCGATACACTAAGAAACTTAGTCTAATGAACTGTCTATCTTAAGTAAATAATTTTGGTTATCGTATCTTTAGTGAAGAACTCGTAAATGAGCGCTTTAAAAATTGTCTGTTTTTTTATTACTGAAATATCGTCTGCATTTACGTCCTTTTTAATTTTTTCTCATCACAAAGATTATATTAATTTTGTTCTTACATCCTAAAAGTGTGAGTGTGCATTATGTTTTCGTTTCCAGAGAAAAAGTTTACATTTCTACAAAATAAACGAAATTCAGACCTGCGGAATATTCACGTCATTTATACGTAAAACGACACACGTCAGATGCAGACGCAATTTTCTATACATTTATGCCTATAGGTATTTACTCGTGTGTATATATATATATATATATATATATATATATATATATATGTATATATATATATGTCCCGTAAGGAGAGGATCAAAGAAATATTGTAAGTATTTCTGCGAATGCGGAGTTATTTCAATAAAGTATGTATTTCTTGAATATTTACAGAATTAATTGTAACAATGTTACCTTTTTGGAATCTATATAAATTGTCTGTATGATAGATGATAGATGTTTTTGAAATAAAGTTCTACAAGGTTGCCATATATTTTCTCTAAACTAGCCATAAAATCACTTTCCATGTTTTGTAATTAAAATAATGCACATGTCTCAGCGTTTAATTTTATGTTGCCAATATTAACGAATGAATAACATTTTATTTAGGAAGTAGAATATTCTCTTAAAGATCTTGAACATTAAAAGAGCAGAAATAGTAATAATGTTATCAAAAAAATTTTAGAAATTAAAAAAATCATATCTCTAATACTATTAGGCCTTATATAATAATTTATTGTTTCCTATGCACAATAAGCCCCTCTATCACCGTCATTTCGTTGGTTCACTCCTCACAGGATTTCTGTATACATATATATATATATATATATATATATATATATATATATATATATATATATATATATATATACATATACATACACACATATATATATATATATATATATATATATATATATATATATATATATATATATATATACACACATACATGTTTTTCGTTAAGATCCGAAAATACCTACAACAATTAATGCAAACTAGGAGAAATCAATGGCTACTAGTATTAATCACTCAGGTAAACAGTAACTTTCTTTTAGTCAAAGTTTGCCGTTCTTTATTAATTTATTCTTTTCCTCAATTGATAAAAACTTTCGACCTTCATTTTCTTTTTGTTAGTCCAAATAATTAAGGTTCACAGATAGTGTCGAATCTTATTAAGACTCGTCTACATTTTGTCGCTTGAGATTGAGGGTTTACTAAATAGGTGCGAGCAACAATGTTCCTGATCAATTGTGCGGATAAGTTTATTAGTTCTTGAAGATTTAAAATGAACGTATTTCTATAAATAGGGAAAGCCCTACTGAATATTAGAAAAAACCTGAACAAAAAGGAAAAACAACTTAAATTAACTCACGCCTTAAGGAAATTAAAAGTGATGTTAAGAAAATACATTATGTGGCCCTCTACCACGAATCACATTTCTTATCATATTTGCCTGGGACCTTTCAGTTATATACATATGTATATATATATATATATATATAGGAAATAAAATTTTTAAGTACTTCTTTTATATAATAGGAAAATAAAACAAATATTATATGAAAATATAGTCAAGTAGTTCACCAAGTTAGTACTTCTGCGGAATAGTTCATCAATTAGTTCTCCATGATTAAATACATTCAATACGTAGATTTACGTTAAAGTACCTTTTTTGTCATGTGGCTTTGCTTAATTTAATAATGTTTCAAATCGTGTTTGTATTTTTTCATTAGCAGAACTCCAAAACAAACACTTTCGATTGAGTCTATCAATAAAAGTTCCAAAAGTCCCAGTGCGTCTTTTCGCAAGTATAAACTTAGCACTTGGAAACTTAACAAACCCTTCCTTCCTTCAACTCCGACCCCACACTTTTCCGCTGAGCAACTTGTGTCCATTTCCCCCAAACTGTGCAGCAGCCATATTGACGAGATACCTCCGAGTGGCTTTCGACAATCGCCATCGCAAGTGAGAGAAATCAGCGGTTTAACAAGGGCCAAGTGCCCATTACGAGCGGCGCTACTCACGCTTGGGCAGAGAAGTACTTTCTATCTCCATTTTTTACGCCCTTTTTTATGTCGACAAGTAGATTCGACCGCACTTGCTTTTATGTCTTCGAACATTTCTAGTTTGTGTTAGACAAAAAGTGGGCTGTTAAATTCATGTTGAGCTAAGTGAGCGAGTGTGTGAATTGTGAGTTAAAGTTTATTTAATGCGTTCGTTGTAATAAATTAAACTGAAATATGGGGAAATATTTCGATAATTTAATAACGTTAATTTAAATTATCAATACTTTGTGATGGATTGAACTTCTTCAGCATTGCAATTATGAGTAAAATTCTCGAGGTAGCCTTATTATAAAAATTGATGGAACAAGTCTATTTTAAACACTTTACTCACATGTAAACGAAATATTAGAAATAAAATACCATATTACATTGTTTACAGGTACTATCTTCTGATCATAACCAAAAATCCTTGATATCAAATTTACCTTTCTCGTTTATAAAGAAAAACAAGCTATTAGCCACTTCACTGATGGCTCTTTTAACAAATATTTCATCCCAATTAAAACAAGTAGTTTCTTTTAAGACTGCATCAAAAAAATTTAAAATTGAAAACTGATAAATTCTTTCATGTATTTAACAATATTTAATTATTACGGTACAAATTTCGAATGGTTCGGACTGAGTTTCGATTTTTTATGTCCACTTTTTAATCGTCTGTCAATAAGACTTATTCAGTTCGATCATATTGAGATGATGGGGTATTATTTCTTGTGGCGTGAATCATATCGTATCCTGTTGCCAAATAAAGACAAGTGTATTTAACCATTTATATTTATAACAGGTAATATATTCATAAATAGTTCATATGTTCCATAAATTATTCATATTTTAATGATTATCGATTAGGTATTCTAATCGAGAAGTCATTATTCCTTCAAAAAAATATGGAAATGCGTCATTAACCTGTTTGGCATACAGATATAAAACATATTACAGTATCGTTTTATATTTTTTTAAATATTGTCAGTATATACAAATTTATATATAGTTGACTGACGATAATTAAACGTGAATATATTTATGATTTTTCGTCACATATTCGTGACTTAAATGATTTGATCACGAACTGTTAACAATGTTGTCTATACTGGTTTAAGGAATTTGCATTTTTATGTCAAACTTGAATATGACTGTACAACGTAAATTATATGTGGTTAAATTTTGGGAAATCTTTTTAATTGAATAAGGTTAATTTCTAAATGCTATGAATAGATAGTTTTTCTGATTTTATATCTACAATTTGAGACCTATCAAAAATAAAAAAAGGAAACTATACCTTCGCATTTTATCCTAAATACATAGAATTTTTAACCGTCCAAAATAGAACACTAATTGCTTTTATGTTTATATAATTTACGAATTATTTTGCTGGGATCCAGTGAGAGTGACTGATGGTATATACATTAAGATTAACGAGCCCGTAAATCACAGACTTCAAGAATCTTAAAAATAAAGAGATATTTTAATTGTTGATGGCAATACCCATTTATCAAAATTAAGATATAACAAAAATTGAAGAAACTATATTTTTGCGATTTCTTTTCTTGTAGGTATATATAAAACAGATCAAAAGTTTATAAAGCTAAGATGTTAAAAATTTGTTTATCATTACTTGTAACTCTTTTATTGTCTTATAATCCACTAATTACAAAACTATTAACAAAATTTAAACATTTTGTTAATAGTTTTGTAAGAATATTTTGACGATTTATCAAAGAGCGAATAAAACATTTCGCATTCAAGTAATTATTGACTTTGTATGTCAATAATTATTCAAAAAATAACCTGTTAAGTACGAGCAATCTATAAACGTTAAAATGCACATATTATTTCTATTAAACTATTTAAAAATATTAAATATTATTCGCTGCGTAAACAATATATTTCCTATTGTATCTAAATATATCAAAAACAGAGAAATTAATAATCATAACCACAGTTTTCTCATAAATTTTAGGTAAATTCCTGGTGACGCATGTAATGTTTCCTAGGACTATTGTACATAAAAAACATTATTAGAAATCATAATGAAATTAAAATAAAAACCGGTGTATTTTCTTTGCCTCTAAAATTTCCATATTCTTAAATGTAAACCATTGAAATATTTGCTAGTTAATATGTTTTATCACTAAATGTTAAATTTAAAATTTTCACCTGAAGCATTGTCTGAGAAAACCTTTACGGACTTTTCTAAAAATATCTTCAGAACTATCTTACATAAATATAAAAAATAAACTATTTTACCATCATTTCAAGTCGACATTATTAGAAAAATTAGAAGCGAAATTAAAATAAAAATCGGAGTATATTATTTGCTTCCTCTAAAATGCTGATATGAATATTTTTGAGAGTTAACTGTTGAGATATACACTGGTTAAAATATAACCTGCGTAACATACACTTAATGCTAAATGTCAACCTTCCATCTTAAACCGTTTCTGAAAATCTACGGATTTTTCTAAAAATATATTGAGAACCATCTACATAAAATGCTAATATAAATTGTTTTGCCATCACTTCAAATCGATCTTTTAATTAATATCCTGCACAATTCATGCATTTTGAAAAGATTCCAGGACGAGTGGAACTCTCACTACGAGTGTTCTGTACATAAATAGACACATAAACATTTATATGCATACATTGTATTTCTAATTAAACTATTGACGAATATAAATTTTTCGGAAAGTAATAATATGACTTACTTGTGTATAACTTTCGCAAGAACATATTTAAAAAAAATGTAGGTCCATATAGGATTAGAAATCAATTATTTTTGGATTTTTCCCTTCACTTGTGCCATAAAACCTCCCATTATACCTACGTCCAAGGCTGTAAGTCGGCCGTAAGAATCATATAGGTTTTGATAATCAATGAGTATGGATATGATATAGATAAAGAAAAACTACACTTTAAAGGGCCATATCAGTATGGGCACCAGTATTCGGTATTCATTTCAACTTGATGTCTCGAGCAGTTTCTGAGAAAATGGACTATGACAGATTGATGGACAATTAAGTGGTCCTATAGGGTAACCATTTTTATTTTGAGGGACGGAACCCTAAAAATCATTTTAACCTGCTTACATCTCAATGACAATGACACTTAACATATTCATATGAGAATATCATGACAGGTAATACTCTATTTTTTCTTCACTTCTTGTATCGTGTGGATATTAATCGAACGAGGGTCTCATAAGGGTTAAAGTTTTATGTAAGATGGACCCAGATATATTACTAAAAAGGTTGGCAATTTTTTTTCAGGAAAGGTTAGAATGTTTAAACCTGAAGTTTGATATCGCAATAAACATATTAATCTGCAGAGATTTCTGTAGTTACAAGAAATCATGAGGAAAATTTTGAGGGCGAAAATAAAATACTTTGATTTTTTTATCATTTTATGTATCGTGTGGGATATAAAGAGATATACACGATTAGTAAAATTTATATCGATTCCAAAATATGTTTCTGAGTTTAACGTCCTAAGATATTGTTGACAAAAAACATGCTCTCCCATTTAGCTACGAAAATACCAAAGTAAAAATTACGAAACAGCAGCGTTATTAAAAAATTACCTGAAATTTACCGGAAAACTACAGCGACGATTGTAAGTTTCATAGCTTTTGAAGAGATATCTACCATACTTATACGCCTGTGAAATGTGTACTAGGCAATATATTTAAATAGTGAAAAGTAACATGAATATTTTTAAACAGTTTAATAGAAATACCATGTACCCTTAAATGTTTTTATATGCCTAAATTTGTAAGAAAAACTCTTAGAACGAATTCCGCTCGAACTTAAAGAATTTATTTTATTTTTCAGGTGGTTTTAATATATTATTAATCAAATTATTAGATAAAATTTTTACGTAATCTATTTTATACTAATTATCTCACAGTTTACGCGTTTGAAACAATAAAGCTGTTTAAACGGCCTCCTTTTCATCTCCATAATCTGTCTTCGAAATCTCATTCTAGTAAAGTAACATCTCTATGAAGCAAGAATATTATTGTCTAAAAGCATTTTACTTCGTATTCAAAGTAATCCATCGCAGCTTGTATTTAGAGTTTGATTAGATCTGAAGTGACCATGGAGGTATGGATCTATACTTCCATGGAAATTATTAAAATATATTACTCGTAAAAATGATCAAATCAAGTCCATCATTTTCAGACTCTTATACTAATAAGTTAATTAATTAAAAAATACAAAGTCTAATTCAATCATCGTTACGACTTATACAATATGTATATATATATATATATATATATATATATATATATATATATATATATTCATAAATATTATAGTAGTATGCTAAACATACTTTAACTCGTATTTAGCTAAACGCTCAAAATCCGAAACCCGTAACTGCCAATTACACACCCCCATATTAGACAATCAACAACATATTTTTATTCACCACTCCCTCCTCCCCTCTATACTGAACGCGATTTGGATCTACAAGCTTTTATATTCCCAACAATGATAATTACAGGTAGCCAACCCCGTTTCGTAACAAAAGCCATCGCAATATTTCTGCCGCAACCCTCGCTTCTACACCGCTACGGCGCTCACAATATAATTGTCATAACAGTGTTTGTCGCTACACTGAATGAGTAATAAAATTAAGAATAACGAATATTAAAGTAATTGGTCGACGGCGACCCGCTGTTTGGAAGCGAACTCATTAAAACGTTGGTCGTTACCAACTTTCCTTGTTGGTCGTAATTTGTCTTAGACGAAATTAAAACTGTCAATGGGATTTCAGTTCCGTATCTCGTTTCGCGCTCGGCTGAGCCTGGGCGGGCCTGGAAATGTTTATTCAATTCCTACTGCTTAACTAATAATTAATCTATACATTAATTTCTTTATCGCAAGTGGCGTATTGAGAGACTACTTTTAGTAGTACGAACTTCTTCATTAGATAAAATGTTTACCTTATCTTGCGGACTCAGCACTCAAAATAATTACTTTTTTTCTATATAATTTTAAAATATGACTGAAATATTTTTTTTCTTTTTGTGCTTTACTTGCAATATTACTGCAGTTTTTTGATTATTTTGTTTATTTGTTATTTACTTGGCTTTTAAGCTTAATTCTGATTAAAATTCCATATAGGGGATCTGTTTCACAAGAACGTGAAACAGATCCCCTATATGGAATTTTACTTTGTTTAAAATTCTTACAAAATATCCTTTGTCATTTTTATTTTATATTAAGTTATCGTCGAATTTCTATGAGCTTTTATCGACAGGTAAAATCTTATTGACAATAACAAGAAATTTAGGAAGCAGTATTTTTCTCCTAATATAAGTTTTTTAAAGACATTTTTTATTTTTACTCCGTATACGTTATTTGTATATAATTTAATTACGTATTTAACTCGATGAAATTTTATAAAAATTATATTTTTGCTGATAGATTTTTAGCCCACTTTTAGTTGGAAATTATTGTAATATTTAAAATGTAATAATAGAAAGATTATTAGAAATTCTCGGAAATATATTTGTTGTACTGCAATATGAAATAAGTGACAAATTACACCGAAAAATTTTTTTACAAAAAAATCATTAAAACTTATTTGTACAAAAACGACTGTTTTGTTACGTTACATTAACTACAATATTTTATAACATGTAACTTTTAAAATTGAGGATATTACAACGTTAAGATATTTTTAATTTCAAAAATTGAACTTTATATGTAACGGAATAAATATTGAATCCATTTTGTATTAAATCTCAATTTTTGTTACTGGGTAATTGAAAAGAAATCGTATATCTATCACAACACTAATGTATCTCGCGCAGTGTATGTAATGGTTGTGTAAAACAATCTAGTTATATTTTTCCATAAAAGTAGAAAAATTAGCTATACAAAAAATACCGCAAAAAATTTTTATAAATCATAGCAGTATTGCGCTAATGCAAAATTAGCATTATTAATATATAGTTTTTTGCTCAGACTCCATAGACAAAATGTATTTTTTAGTTTATTTACCTCTTTTCTTAAACCCTAAAATTGTCGGTATGCACTTATGCATATCTTATTCCAATATTTCTTACATGCTAATTTTCATTCTCATTTTCTCTCCATTTTGTGTATTAATACCATGTAATATTCAATAAATTCTTTCATATTCTTAAACATATATATATATATATAAAACACATTAACTTTTGTAATGGGCTATTGGATAAAAGTCACTTATTATTACCATATTATATTTTATTACCACGGGAATTAAACGTACTAATTTTTCAATCGATAGCACCTGTCTAACGGTAATAACTGTTATTGAAAATTTTATAAAATTACATTTCATTTTTTCCTGATTTATAAAAAAAATTTTATCATGTTGATCACAATTCAAGTTGTGATGCCAACAAAAGCTAAAATTACTTCTTTCGAAATCTTCTTTTTCTAGCTTTAAATTGTTTTCTTTCAACTTGATCAATTTATTCCAACATCTCTGACATTATATTGCGATTTCATTCGTCAGAAATAGTTATAGTTTCTATATGATTAGAGTAATGTTTTAGAAAATAAATCATAATAACAAATAGGAGCGAAAATGCAAGATTGAACTTTGATCAACCGTAAACGTTTTAATATTACACATCAGCTCCTTGCTTAATATAAAACTTCTCCGTATGCTTTCATCTGCAAATAACGTCGCGTCCAACAGTTACACCAAAGGTGTAATAGTCAAGAATTTAATATAGAAAAATACCCAACTTGTATCCCATTTATAGCCCACAATACATATAAATAAAAATATTGAATATATTTCCCTCTCTCATCTTTATCACATTCCTCTTTCCCTAAAGGGCATTTTTATTAAACTCCATATAACAATATCCCAGACAGCGAGGTACCAGGAGACCATAGGCGATAAGGGAATCGGTCCGTAGTACGAGTAGCGTTATGATGGCATTGTATTGCTGTCATAAATGTCACACTAGTTATTATATTCGACGTCATAAAAACAACAAGAACATGCTCCCGGCTGTTGCCCTAGTACAACAAACGATGGTGGGTGATGTGTTTTTCCCATAAGCGGATCATGTGCTTATGGTTATTTGTGTAATAAATAGTTGCTTTTGATGGCGGAGCTAGGGCGAATAAGGAAAAAAATGGACGTTGATGTTAGTTTTATTTGAGTCTAATGTTATACATGAGAGAAAAGTGAATACGTTTTATAAGTATATGCAACGATGGAAACAAATATTTTATTTAGTGCAAATAATTTTTTGTAATAAAAGAAAGTATACACTTTTCAGACACAATTTAAAAACTTATTTAAAATAAATAATGAACACAATTTAAAAGAATATATACATGTTATATTATAGATGTTACCTTTCCGTATAGATTCATGGAATAAATCACATTTTTAGAAACCACTTAAACTTTAAAAACTTACTGGAAATATTTATCAAATCGGAAATTAATTAACATTTTGAAAAGGCAACTTTTCTTTTTTGCATTTTCATATAAAAAAATGTCGTATGTCCCTGAAAGTTTTTTTTGATAATCCAACCAATTTTCATCCATCGCCTGTAATTTACTTATTTGTTATGCATACGATTCGAATATCATTGTTTAATCAATTGGTAGTTTGATTTTTGTTACCCTGCAACTTACATTATTATTTAGAGTTTTTCTCATTCTCTTTGATATAAAAATATTGGTATAATATTATTTGTTCATCATTATTATTATCAAAATATTATCTAAAATTCATATTAGTATTAAATATTTCGTTTGAGGCTTTAAAAATATAACACTCGTGTAATAAAAGGCCGATATGGATATTTTACGGTAGTTTAATTTGACTCTATTAAACTGAATTAAGAACAATAAATGTAATAAAATAATTTGTATATACAGTGATGATTATTAAGTTTTCACGTGATAGTTATTACAGTATTGTGTTGGCATATATCTAGCAGATGTTATTACCTTAAATAATTACACTGTAATAAAATAAATGGGTATGAAAGTAAGAGGCGATGATTTTATTAATTGAATATTAATTATATAAATGTCACGGGTAATTCTAAATATTTTAATATTAAAAATATCAAATAAAAATATAAAAAATTTAATTCTTTGGAAATAGCGAATACTTATATAGAAATCGGCCAACAGATAGCATTAGAATCCAGTAAAATGCTATGGAAATTTCTTTCAGCATTTTATCCATCAGGAGAGGTAACATTGACATTTTTAGAATATCATAAATTGAACTAACTTATGAGTTTGTAATTTAAATATTATTTTCCAAAATCATCTCCTCGGAACCACTGAAAGAAGCTGTGGGCCTTATCATTGAATATCCCCTCCACGGCCTTTTTGAAGGCAGTCGCCACTTCTTCGGCGTCGGCGAATCGTATTCCTCGCAGTTCATCTTTTATTTTTAGGGATACATAGAGATTTCATATTGCAATATCGGGGCTGTATGTCCATGATTTATAAAACCAACGTAGTCACATGTTCGATCGTTTATATGATCGAGTGTGCAGATGCGTTGTCGTGAAGAAGGTGATTCAACAATAAGAGTGTTGCTCTCAAACTTTTTTCAAAACAACAGACAAATAATTACTGGTGTTTTTGTCTACGGTAACTGTTACTTTATTTTGTAACTTTTACCGTAGTAGCCAGAGCCCCGTACTTGACTGTTGCTGGGTTGCAGGATTCGACGTTCACCAGATCTACATCACTGTTGACTATGTAATCAGGATAGACTTAGCTGGATACATTACCAGTGAATACTCTTCCTAGTTGTAAGACAATTTTTTTTATTATTTATCAATTATAACGTATACTATTACTACTACTGTAGCGAACTAGAAATAGAACTGATCGATGGCTATTCGTTGACTATGTTTTGCAGCGTTGTGACCCCTCTTATGTGCGGCTAAGTTCCTTTGTCAAGCCAGGGCTGTTGAAGCCACGGCCGCCCGATCGTCGCTGTGGTCAGTGCGTCCGTCCGGAATACGCGATGATGTCGAGTACAGCTTTCTTTGGAAAATTGTTTAACATTTTGCGATACCGATCAAGACGACGGAATCTAAGAGTTTCGGTCAAATTACGGGATATCCACCTAGCACAAAGTTTCCTGACGTTAAATGCTCATGTAGAATTGCATACACTAAATTCATATCAATGCCTAAACGTGCCTGAATCTAAGTTATTGAACTCATTTCAATGCCTAAACTTGTCTGAATGTAGGTTAATCTGTCTTTCCAGACTTTCTAGCCAGTCTTTATCATGAGGTGCACAGCATTGATATTCTCTTCAGTTGCCACTCTTCAGGAAAGTTCCTCACGTAAATCATGACGCTTGATCGCATTAAAGCGATGGAGCAACATCGTAAAATATCAACGGAAGATGGTAGCTTTGTTGTTGATCGAGAACATAACGAAACTCATAAAAAATAATCAAAGAACAACTTTCTCGTCTTAAATTCATCTTGACGTGATACATACAATTTTCAAGTTACTGCCAATTTTTAAAAACAAGTTGTCACTTGTTTACACAATTCAAGCACTGCACCCCAACGAATTATCAAATAGTTCCGTTTTCGAATTCGAATTTATTTTTTCATTTACTTTATTTCAGATGGTCACTTTTAATTATATTTGTATTTAATAAGTTCTCATTTTAAAATGCGTTATCCGGTTTTTCGATATTCTGCACTTTAATACCGATATTATACCCATCGTAAAATGTAATCCGTCATATTGAGGGATAACTCTGTATCTACATTTTCTTATATTTTAAGTATTTTCCAAATTAATAATGAAAATAAATAACTGATATATAACAAGGGATATATAATTACCCGTAAAAACTAAGTGTAAAACATATATAAACACAAATTTAAAAAAAGAAATTGAAAATATAGTTAATAAAATTACTGTTTAATTATAATACTACAATCAGTTATAATTAAGGGGAAACCTCATAATTATATTTCTGTTGTTCCACAATAAACCAATTTTCTGTCTTAGTGTGATCACGAAACACGATAAATATCAGTAATAAAGTATTACGAATATGTTTAAGTTTCTTTAACATAAATGTTATATATATATATATATATATATATATATATATGTATATATATATATATATATATATACGTGTGTGTGTGTGTGTGTGTAGTATATACTTAAAATTACTGAGTGAAGTATTATTTAATCTCCAAAACGCCTAAAAGTGTCGAATTTATTGTATGTAATTACAAATTCTCAGCTCTAGATTAAAAACAGGAAAATCATTTATCATAATTTCCAACCAAAATTAATGTAATTAAGTTAGGAAATAAATTATCCTGCTAAACGATGTGTCTTTCATTTCCTACTCAGTATACATCATCATTAATCCAACTTGTTTACGTACTTGTACTCTTTCATTATTGCCTTTTCTTGAATTATTATCGTTTTTTATATTGAAGTTTTTTTGTGTGTATGGCTGGATGTATGTACTTCTACGCTATAAATGCTACGTAGCTACGCGATGTGAGCATTACATTCTTCATTTTCATGTCTCTGTTTTCAGATACATCGTACTCAGAATAATAATAAACTTCATACCCCTAAGATTATTTTATGTAAATTTATTTAGCATTAAATTTTCTTACGTCGTTACTGAACCTATGAACTACCCACTTATACATATACACATTTGAAGGTAAATAGTTTTCTATGAACTAATTACAAATAATAACTTTCACACTTCGGACTTCGGAGATAGTGGAATCATATTTTTTAGTGATTTTCTACAATATCTCTGAAACTGCTTGACCTAAAATTCTGATAAGTGGATTTGGAATCCATATAAATTACCCATACATTTAGTATTTTTACAACAAAAAAAAATTAGAAAAACAAATTAATTAGGTAAAGCACATTATTCACCAGAGTCAAAAGTTTCCGATCCATGATTGTGAGTTTTACTATTGAGACATTATACAGTCAATAACTTTATAACTATGCTAAATCTCAAGTTTCTACATCAGTTTCTGAGAAAAACGACTATGATAGATTGAGAGACGGACAGACAGACAAACCCGTGAGTGATCTTAATTGTCATGATTTTTTTTTATTTTCGGCTAAGAAACCTTAAAAACGGACATAAAGTGAAAAAAAAAACAGAAAAATATTTGTTTTAAGTTTTAAGTTTATTAAAATGGTAATTAAGCATTTTTTCTAGCCGCAACTTACCTAAATATGTGAAATAATTAACTTTAATATCTAGGTATAATATCTAACTAAAACATGTAAAAAATAGTATTTTTTTATATGTAAAAACAAGTAAAATACATATTTTTGACGTCCTTAACTTGATTTTTGGGCGGGGAGGGAGGGGCGGCATAATTTTTTTTTATAATTTTCTGTATAATAAAAAACTTTTTCTGAAATTGTACTGAAAATAGTGAAAAACAATTTTTGAGACTTTTATACTGCCCTTTCAAATAACAGATACCTTATTATGCATTATATATGGAATTTAAAAACAAATTGTCGAGTACTAAATTACAACCGCCCTGCGCCCTTTGCTCTAAAATTTCAATATAAATATTTTGGAGTTTTATCTATTGGTATATGTGCAGCTTTTGATATTTTACTGCTACGACAAATTTCTAGTTTTGCCTCTTATGGTACGGAACTCTAAAATTATTGAATATTAACAATTAAATTACCAATATTAAATATGCGCAGTTATTTTGTCAAATACTTTACATATTGAGAAGGGATAATGAATAAAATTTTAATTGTGGAACACGAGGCTTTATATTATCATTCCACGTTTACATTTGCCTCATAAAGGAGGTATATGATAACATAAATAAAATGTCTTGGAGTGGTGCGCACGTAGATTGTCTTATAAAACAAATGAAGTCATTATCTTCTGTGGTCATATTCCGTCCACTTATTAGAAAAAAAGTCTTTGTGTTTCGACTGCATGAAGAGTGCAAATACTAAATTTGATGTATTAATCAGCATTATTCACATAATCCGTTCCCTTTTTACCTATTCTAAATTATACCCTTTAATTCATTCACCGTCTTGACAGTAAAATCTGCTTTTTGCACTGTTTTGTTGTTCACAATTAAATGAAACTATGTGATGGAGTATTATTTCTACTTTCTTTAATTTCTTTACCACGACCTAGGTTTCGTTGTATTACAACATCTTCAGGTGGGATATTAGCAAAATTATCTTTGCGCCAAATATATTCAACACTGTTTTGTTGTGTTTATTTCAGCCAACGACAAGTGATAATATGATAGGAACCCGGATGTCATATTAAATTAAAATCAGTACATTTAGTTACGGAATAAAATGATGTAAAAATATAATTTTTCTTTCACAATAAAGGAAAGAAAAAAGGTTATAATATTACATTTTATTTATATTCGAGTTTATAAAATCGATTATTGAAGCAATTGATAAATGAATTTATTATAATATTAAACTTTATTTAAGTAATTATTGCCTGTTATGAAACTAATTATTTCTTTAAAATATTAATGTTTTGACTATGGTGAAGAATGGATTCTAAAAAAATTAATAACTCTGTTTATCCTGTCGCAATTTCAATAAGTAATTTATGTTACATAGAGACTAGGTACATAGTCGAATGCTACGTTACATACTTAAGAATACAATTTAAAAAGAACCGCGATTAATTTTTTTGCTTAACCATACCTTTAAACTTATGGAGAAAAGCTTGAAGAATTGCAAGTTGAGGCGCAGAAAGTAGGGTTGAAAACAAACTCAAGTAGACCATGACATATGTTCGTTTGCAACCAGCCAAGAATATCTTGAGTGGAACGGACAGCAACTTGAAGAAGTAAAAGAATTTTGTTATTTTGGCAATGTGATCTGTAAATCTGGTGAAACCTCAGAAGACGTAAAGTCCAGAATTAGAAAAACAAACAACGCTTTTATTGGACTTTATATTGGATCCTCTCTGGAAAAGCCAATTGTCAAAATCTCTCAGTAAATTAAGCTAAGGATCTTCAATCGCTATTTAAAATCTTTTCTGATGTATGGTTGCAAGATTTGATAGCTAGCGTACGTTTACGCTTGCTACATTTAGTAGCTGCTTTTGAGTACCGAATGGAATCGTTGGCACCGAAATTAGAGTCATTTTCCAATCGTTTAGTGGACTACCAGACAATCAGCGTTAGCAGCAGTCTTTTGTTTCACTTTATAATTAATTGTACCATAATGAAAACGTAACGCGAAGATATGTTGGTAAAAAACGTATATAGCGAAATTAAAGCTAATACATAATTTGTTTTAGACTATTAAATGATATCGGTGGCGTTCGGCGATCATATACCGTTAACAGATTTGGTCACAGACATTACTATAATAATCAGTGATCGTTGCGGAATACAGCCCAACCTCACTAGCAGTTTGAAATTCCTCCCTATGAATTACAGACAGTCTACTCGCTTCAGCATGTCAAAAACCTTTGGTTAATTTGAATCCTTCTGACTTCTTATATATTCCACAACTATTTCGTCTTTTTTTAAATTCTGCGGAATCTTTTTAAAAAAACACTTTCCCCTACTATATCTTGTGTCAATCAGAGTATATATACTGTTACAGCTTTAATTTTTACGCCAATATACGATTTGTGAATTCGGCTATAATTGGCGATTCACAAGCGTTAAAAGAAATATATCGATTTAAACATCAGAAAATATGTGCGCTACCCTCTTTGTAGTAGAGACGCATTGTAGGAATGTCAATAAAAGTTTCGAGTGATTTTAAAATATCACCGTGATAATAGATGTCAAGGCAAATGCGATAGTTGATTGAATATTAGAAGTTTTAAAGTAATTCATTATTATAAAAACTTTATCGAATGCATTTTGTTTTTTTCGTTTTAAGGCTAGTGTTATTTAGTTACCGTAAAATACCAAAACATTTTTTAGAAATCTTATTATATTTTTTTATTTATCTTCAATAAATAAATGCATAAGGTGAAATAATTAATATAGGATCAATTGTTATCTCCTTAACACATTCCTATTCTTCTTAATACAAGATATATTCGATCTAAGTGCATAATTAAGTGTGCATAGGAAAACTGGGAGGTTATGAAATATTTTTAAAATGTAAATTGACAAAAAGTCTCATGTCTACAAATGCAAATAGTGTGAGTATGTATCACGCTACAGATACAAGACGTAACATAATTGGATATATTTAAATTTATATATTATAATAGAATTTTATGTTTTAATTTGGCTTGATTTATATCTGCTTTAAAAAATCTTCAAATTGGTTACTTATCTTTGCTGCTTCTATCTAACTATATACTCTCTCTAACTTCACGAGAGTGACATCTTTTTCTTTTTTAAGAAACCATTAGAAATGTGTAGTTTTACAATTCTCAACTAGATGGCGATATTTGTTTTAGCTTTAATAGTTTTTTTTATAATTAAATTGTAATACAATGTTACATTTTAAGTGCTCTTTGGTCGCATCATAAGCTAAAAATTTTAAAGATATAAAAATATTTAGCACAAATTTTACTCACGGTACGTTAATCAGGTAACCACATTTTTATATGGTAATAAAAATCAGAAATATATTAATATAAATTTACTATCAAGTTTGTTGAATAAAGTTTTTAAGGAGTCGCCTATAACAGTTATAAAAAATTGCAATTAATTTTGTAATTTGCATAACAAAGTCATGGTTAGACAAAAAATACGTCAATAGATGAATATAATTAATCTATAGGCTTATTTTTAATACTGAATGGTCAAATTATATGTAAAAAATATTTAGACCTAGTGTGTGGTCCATAAGAGATTCGCATTCATAAGCGTATCATGTACCTATTAGCCTAAAGGCAATAATTCTTGATAGCAGCAAAAGCGCAACCGTTACAACGGGAGTAACAAAATCAACGAACCCACCCTAATCCCCATGATAAAGAAAGTGAGACCTTACTTCCCCTTCCATAATAAAACTAGTCCATTTTAACTACGTCATAAAACCTACATGTAGTCGATAGCTCACCCAACGCCTCGATGAAATTTTGCTATTACAAGCGCAGTTAATAGAACATAGAATAAATAATTGCTCCGGATAAACGGCAGTAACACGTACGTTTATATGGTGACCATAAATTTCATGTGTTACGGTAGTCTGGAAGGATACTTTATGAAAAAGTAACTATAAGTTGACCGACTTAATTTACTGATGGAAAGTAGCAATTTAATATGGCATCAACAATTACGTTATAATCGATACATATGTTAAATCCATATAAAACGAGCAAAAATGGTTGAATTTTATAAATAATATATCTCATTAAGCATTTTGCGTCATTGCTATAATACATAATCAATATTTAATGTCCCGTTGCTAATATATAAAACTTCTAGATTCTAATATTAACTTGGATCTAGGACATTAAACAAATATAATTTATTTACATTACACATATATTTTCTTATCGCAGATACCTTCTCTCGCCCACATAAGCACAGATGAAATCAAACTTCATTAACATTCATCCAAGTTAAGAATTGATAATATCAGTTTCTACTTATAATTATTGTTTCCATAGATAAAAAAAAGGTTAAAAAACATTCACACTCAAAGAAAAACCATAATTATATCTGAGTTACGTTTTTATTTTCTGAATGAAAACAAGAAAAATAAATCACTAATAGCAAGTTGTTTATTTAATAATTTAACACCCAATTTCGCTTATAATTTGCGTATTATATCGAACTTAAAATTAAAAGCATGACAAAACCTACCTCCTCATCACAATTTAGCACTTCAGATGGATATTAATATCACCTCCATCCGCTTCCAAAGAGATGAAATAACTAATGCCCTCAAGAAAATCAATCCCAATAAGGGAGCAGGTCCAGACAACATTGAACCTATATTTCTCAAAAACACACACGATACGATTTCTGCTCCACTCACTATAATATTTAATATGTGTATCGCGCAGGGTACGTTTCCCGGGTGCTGGAAAGATGCACATATAATACCAGTATATAAATCTGGGAGTAAACAATCTGTCGAAAATTATCGGCCTATATCCATTTTGTCAGCAGTGTCTAAGGTATTTGAAAAAGTGGTTCACAATAGGATTTATCCGACATTGCATCGGCATATTATTGAGGAGCAGCATGGATTCGTACGGAACCGGTCAACATTAACCAACCTGTTATTGTACACGCAATATCTCTTTAAATCTATGGATTGCAGGACACAGGTTGATTCCATCTACACAGATTTTAAAAAAGCTTTCGACAAGGTTGATCATCTCATCTTGCTGAAAAAACTCTCTTTTAACGGTATAAAGGGCAATTTACTTCGTTGGTTCGTCTCCTATCTCAGCAACAGGCAACAAGCAGTAAAAATTAACGGTTTTATATCACCTCATGTTCCCGTCACTTCAGGGGTACCTCAAGGTTCCATATTGGGTCCCTTTTTGTTTATCATCTTTATAAATGACATCAGCAATTGTTTTAAACACAGCAAGTTCCTGTTATATGCTGACGACCTAAAGATTTTCTCCAAAATAAGAGATTCTTCTGATCATTCGAAGTTACAAGAAGATCTTAAAAGACTAGATGCGTATTGCAGAATAAACAAGATACAATTAAGTCATAGTAAGTGTAAATCGATCACCTTTTCTAAAAATAAGACAATCTATTTTCATACCTATGACATAGGTGATATTCTTTGGAATCTATTAATTGCATACGTGACCTTGGTGTAATGTTTGATCAAAAGCTACATTTTGATGTTCACGTAAAGCAGATCACATCGCGAGCTTATGCTTTGCTAGGCTTTGTTTTACGAACTACCAAACCCTTTAAGCAAATGAGAACGTATCGCATCCTCTACACAAGTCTTGTGCGATCTCAACTTGAATATGCTGTTGCCGTCTGGAATCCTTACTATCTTACATATTCTGATGTGATCGAAAGAGTGCAAAAACGATTTATACGTACATTGCAATATCGCTTCAATACACCCAAAATAGACTATTATAATGCATTGTATACATTCAAATACCGTGCTCTCCACGAAAGGCGTATCGAACTCGGAGCAATTGTACTTTATAATATTTGCCATAGTCGTTATGATTGCGCCGATATAGTGAATCAGTTGCAGTTTCGTGTGCCAGGGAGAGCGACCCGTAGCATCGCACTGTTCCATCTACCTACCGCTCGCACTAATGCTGGTGCTCGTGTACCACTACGCAGGCTTTGTGATGATTGCGACGGAAAATTTCATTCTCTAGATATATTTGCCAGTTCAGTATTTCAATACAAACAGTCAGTTAAACGGATACTATACAACCATTAGTCCTTTGAAAGCATTGACACTACATTTTCATTTATTCAAATCGACGTGATATTCTGTTTTTTTTTTCTTTTTATTTAATCGATATTATTATGGGTGGGATAGTGATTACTATTAATTCTATTATTGATAACTGTTACAGTGAACTTTAAAGGAAAGGCTGATTTCAATCATTTCAATAGTTATTGCTTGATTGTTAAAAATATTACTTTATTAAAATGTAATTTGATATATTATAAAATTTTTAATATTTAATGTATCATGGAAATATCTAGAAGGGACTGAGGATATATGTACGTAGAATATTACTTTCATGTGGGAATGTTAGGATATAAGTTAACCTTATTGTCAAAAAACTCTTATTTTGTATTTCACTATGATTTGTATCTGTTTTTTCTCCATAGGTGATAAATAAATAAATAAATATTGATTTTTTTCAATAACATGATTTTCCAGCAAAAATTCTTTTATGAGTAAAGATAAATATATATATATACATAGGAAGATTAAATGTGTGCTGGTAAAAGATAGATATTATTTTAAATTCATCTAATAACTGAGGTTGAAAAGAATACAAGGTCTGCTTGTTGGGAAATA
This sequence comes from Druceiella hillmani, assembly GCA_039881145.1. Lineage (NCBI taxonomy): Eukaryota > Metazoa > Arthropoda > Insecta > Lepidoptera > Hepialidae > Druceiella > Druceiella hillmani. Next base: position 27,980,433 of record JAYKKI010000018.1, on the reverse strand, counting down.
TGTAGGTCATTACCGTCGTCTTGAGCATAACTGTAGGAATTTAATATCGGTAATGTGTAAAGTCATAGCCATAGTATGAGAAATATTGGTTAAATTACCTTTTGTAAATCTTATAAATATCAGTCTAAAAGTTATAAATGTATATGCTCGAAAAAAATTTATGTCATTAATGAAGACTACAATATTTACGGAAGGTAATTTAACGAATATTTCTCATACTACGGCTATGATTTTACATATTACCGATATTAAATTCCTTCAGTTATACTCAAGATGAAGGTAATGACCTACATATTTCCCAACAAGCAGACCTTGTATTCTTTTCAACCTCGTTTATTAAATGATTTTAAAATAATCACACATTACCAGCACACATTTAATCTCCCTATATATATATATATATATATATATATATATATATATATATATATATATCTTCAATCATTTAGACGTTCACATTATACCACCCTGTTTACGTACGTGTACTTTGTAAGTAAAAATTGGACTAAATTAATATAAAACAACACTAGCTAGCTAGACCTTCATTAAAAATGTATTTTGATGAAAGACTGTGTAATAGTTACACAAAGAAAAAACAAATGAAATCTAAATCAGTACATTCTCTATAAACCAATATCAAACTCACCACATTGCTTGTTATAATTTTCTAAAACCTTATCGTTATGTAGCACCATATATCTATTGTTCGCTGACAAGTTTGGCTTTCACTAGTTCCCACCCTTGTACAGCTTACAAAGACACTAACAGGGTGGAGCGGTTATAAAAGAGGTCGTAAAATATCAGTAAAACGCACCAAGCTGCTCTCTTAGGTGGAGACATTCCACAATGTACACATGCATAAAACGCGTCAGCAGCGTTAGTTTTCTCTCGTTGCTGGAAGCAGTTTAAGAGCCAATAAAAGAAATAAATTTCAAAAGAATCAGCCCATAAATTCCGTTCATTAAAGATTTGCTTTTTATTGCGGTGCTCTTTTCACATAATAATTGCACGACGCGATATAATAGCGAAATAAATATAAAAATATTTAAATTTTGTCACTGATAGGAAGTTTGATATTTTATATTTTGCGATCTTTTTTCATAAAATTCCGTAAACAAACTACTGGAATTTAATCGCTGTCGTAAGTATACATATTTATTCATTTACTCGTGTTAACATTATTTCTGTATATAAAGTTATGCCAATAATCGAACCGTATTATTATTTTAAAATATTTATTAAAAATTGCAAAAAAAATATTCGTTCTTCGACGTGAAACCATGCATTATTATACAACTTTTTAAATAGGATTACAATGTTTTTTTATATGAAACAGGTCATAAAATATAAACTAAGTTTGCGTAACTTAGCAAGTAAAGTACAGTTAAAAAATTCTTTCAATATAAATTTTCAAATACTAAACCATCAAAATATTGATAAAAAATAACAATTGCTTAACCTGATCCTAATTTTCAAAATTTTGTAAATTTCGATACATAAATTTTAATAGACGGAGAGTAAACCTATTAAATTATTGTTGCGTACGATTTAGAATATTTTAAAATGGAGAAATAATTACATTGGCACGGTTTCGAAAGACAAATAAATAATGATGTATAAAAGATATATTTAAAAAAATTATAAACATTTCAAAAAAATCTGTGTGTAAAATTTTTGACTTCGATTGAATTTTGGCTCTCTGGGATATAATTAATTTTTATTAATTAGAAATGATTAAATTTGTAGTTTTTATCCTTTTGCCAAACAGTATTGTAAATGAATAACATATTATCTGACACGATTCTCCTATATTTAACCATATTGAAGTGACTCCGTCTGTACGTAGTCATAACGAAGTCTACGAATACGTAGTCATACGAATGTCAAATCATATGAATAATTACCACAAACTATACAGTTCTATCACTTATTACATTTTTAACGTATTTATCATAATTAAATTTATTGATGTATTATTTATTTTCTAAGATTTATACAGGTGTAGAATAATTTATTTGAAGTAGCAATATCATGAGCTTATTCACCAAACCATTTCCTTTTTATTGACTCTTATTCCTAATTATGATTAATATCTACCCTCACTACGCATATATTATTAAACTTAATTGTATAATTAAATAATACCGTTCTAGAGCGTTATAATTATAGCCAGTTTTACATGAATTGTTCTTGGTATTATGGAACTGCTTTCGGCCAAATTAAAAAAAATGTTAAAATTATTTTAATCACATATTGCATCTATCTCTATTTAAGTCACAATTTATTAAAGTATATCAACCACTACAGGGATTTAAATGGCAAATGTTGGAGTTGGTATTTGGTTATCAGCTTGACCAAATCCTGATATAGAGAGTAAAATAGTAAAATATGTAAACTGATATGTTTTTAAAAGTCAAGCTTTTTAACCCAATAAGAACGAATTTATCCAAATAACATCACTATTACAAAATAGGAGAAGGTAGTTTGAAGAAAATAACTCCAAAAATGACTAAATATTAAGCTTTGCTTTTGGCTAGTAATATCCGCACGGATTAATTCTTCATGATGAATTAATGGAGAAATTTATTTTTACAGTGTTTTCAGTTAACCATTGTAACTTACCTCCGCAACCTGGCTAAATTTTTATTTTTTACGTATATATTATGGCATTGTAGATAGTACATACGATATAAGGCTTTAAATTACAAATTTTGAAGAGACTTCTTAACAAGTTTCATTAAATACTCTAATATTTCTACTACAACGAACTTTAAATGTTTACTACATGACTATTGATATCATCTGTATATTGAAACGTGAAGAGAAAGCTTTCTACCCCTATTTAATCGTCATGCGCGCATGTAGGAGTTTGAGACTTGGCGTAGTTAAAGTTTATATGGGGTGGAGTGCAGAAAGCTAAAATTTATATGTAATATGTCTTACAAATACATTCAGTTATATATTACAAACACATTAAAATATTCATTGTTTACGTTTAATAATAAAAGAGTGATTATTTACGTTCATACTGTCATTATCAAACACATAATATTCTATGGTCGAACAATCGCGCAGAGTAGAGATTTTCGCTAAAGAATTTTAAAATGACAGATTGAACGAGTTTCACGTAAACGAATAACGTTCAAACTTATATATTTAATTAATTATGGCAGAATTTCGACCATTGGGTGACCACTAGTTATTAATTATATATAGCGTTCGCTATATTGGCCTCTCTTAATATTAGTCTGGTTGCGATAATACACATCATTACGTTACTCAGATTGATGTCCAAAATCTTTGTTCGAAAAGTACGTGCGTTTTTGTTAAAGACTGTATATATGTACACGAGTTGTAACAAAAAAAGTTTCTATTATTCACACAGGTCACCCTATGGATCAAACTGAGTAGAAAATGTTGGGAAAGAAATAAAAATGTTCAATGGTTTCTGGAAGAAAATGACTAAAATTTATCGATTACAAGGAAAAAAAATTACTTTTTTTACTGAAGACGCTACAGATTTTTTGCACTCAGTTTTATTAACAAAATCACCTGTATTAATAATAGACATATTTTTTGTTACAACTTTTATATACATACAGAAAAAAAACGTATCTATTGTGTTATTCATACAGCTGATTCCGAACATCAAACTGAACAGAAAATATTAAGAAACTGTATGATAATTCTCAAGCGTTTACGAAAAAAATCGCTGTTAGATTGGCAATTCCAAAGAAATAAAAGGACCTTTAGAACCACTCAAAACAAAATAATAAACACGTATTTTGTTACACCAGTATGTACAGTATATTACCTAAACACATGTACCCCACAAAATATAAACAAACCATTACGCCACTGTATAGTGACAATAAATCAAAACGAGTTACTTCCACAAGCTAAGCATTACTTGATTTTTCTATCTTATCTTTAATTCCCGTGATTAATAATACATCATTTTGCTCTATAAATCTCTCCGAGAAGAGCTTGCGGAGCAAATTGTACCCTCCCTCGGGTCCCTTTCCCGCCCATTACTCGACTTCCGATTTCGGCCGCTTGTCACTGGATGTCAAGTCGGAGGAGGCATTGTTTTATTCGGGGAAGATTATTTCATTGTTCAACTGTTACGTCGCGGCCAGTCTGGCGGAAACGTTTCGCCTCTCCTGTTAATGCGAGACGTTGTGGTTATGTGTAGATATCTGTTTGTGAGTACAGTGAAACAAAGGACGGAACAAAAGGGTTTGTTGTTGATGTCTTTGCTGAATTGTTTCGTTAAATTTATATTTATAATAATAATAATACATAGAGACCTTTAGTGTTGAGGTTACCATTGTTTTTAATCACCTATGGACAATAAACAGACAATTAGAACGCTAGTAGCAAAGTTGCGTTCTGATTAGATCAATTCGTAATTTCAGTGTTATTTCTAGTTTTTTGAAATCTGAATTTATAAATAGACATTTCAAGAAACTTCACTATCGAGCAATATATTCTTAATATGTAAAGAGCCACGGCTTCTTAAGCTGAACAAAATCTCAATTTCTAATCTAAACCACCAACTTTGGTCAAAATATTGTGCTAGTTTTAAATATGTTATGGTTACCCAGATTTTATATTCTAGAATTAACAATTTCCTTATCAACTCACTGACACACTGACAGATCATCAAAATTCACAACCACTTTCAATAGACATCCAGACTTGAAATTTGATATATTTCAATTCAAATAGTTGAATAGTTCAAATAAGTAGTTTTTCGTTCCTACGAGGACTATGTCATCCTAAAGAAATGATTCTCCATATATCTAGTTTCCAATATGAATAATTATGTAGTCTTTCTGTGAGTAAAATTTTAGCTCATTTTTTTTAGTAGTTTTGCTGTAAATGAGAGTTAAACTTGAATGGATTAATATAATACTCGTAGATAATAGCTTGATTTTTGAAATTGGAAGGAAGATTTCAAAAATCAATCCTACTTCTTTGAATACGACATATTTTTAGTTGTAAAATAAAATCATTTTATTAAACTAAACAAGTGTTCCCCGAAAATTCTCTTAATAAACACTCAAATTAATTGCCATGTATTAGCAGAGAAAGTTTGTAATAAATATTGTGGCACAGTCAATAAACTGATATGCAATTTATTATAACATGGATCAATCAATGTTTTGATTTAAATATAGAATTTTTCTTGGAAATATATTTTGCAACGTATGTATAAAATTATATGCGAGAAGGTGAATTATTTGATTGCAGTGTTAAGGTGATTATCCACCATTGGTTGATCCGCAATCAATGTTTTGATTTAAACATAGAATTTTTCTTGGAAATATATTTTGGAACGTATGTATAAAATTATATGCGAGAAAATGAATTATTCTATTGCAGCGTTAAGGTGATTATCCACCATTGGTTGATCCGCAATCTATGTTTTGATTTAAACAGAATTTTTTTTGGAAATATATTTTGCAACGTATGTATAAAATTATATGCGAGAAAATGAATTATTTTATTGCAGCGTTAAGGTAATTATCCACCATTGGTTGATCCGCAATCAATGTTTTGATTTAAACATAGAATTTTTCTTGGAAATATATTTTGCAACGTATGTATAAAATTATATGCGAGAAGGTGAATTATTTGATTGCAGTGTTAAAGTGATTATCCACCGGTTAGGTAGATAGAAATTAAATTTGGTATTAGCTCGACAATCGAAGATATACATCGCAAGAAAATAATGAGATGTAGAGCGAATTGCGCTGGATATACAAATACATCGATATATCGCATCATCTCCTGACGGCGCGGGATGTTGTAGGAAATTTTATTCAAATAATCTGCATTCTCGTCCTGTCCGCTCACCGACACGCGTGTTGCTTGTGTGCTGGCGGCGTGTTATAGCAAATTTTTGCAATTTTTTGAAAATATTATTTTAGAAGAATAGTAATTTTGCTAACATGGAAATTTGATCATGGATCATGGATATAAAGCCTGATTGCAATAATATTATTTAAATTTTAAGTTCAAAGAATTTAAAATACTTGTTTGTTAATAATATTTTACATATTCATTTACATTATGATAATTATTTAAAAATACATTAAGCAAATCTTAGGCACTAATTTCTCCGTGGTACCTTTTCTCAAAGTGGTCTTGTTTTTTAATTTATATATATATATATATATATATATATATATATATATGTGTATATATATATATATATATATATATATATATATATACACACACTTTTATCAATGGATGTAGCTTAGAAAACCTTTGCCTTGTTATTCCTTAGTGACAATCAAAACTTTCATCGTCGTGTTCATGTCACGCTGTCTATCGTAACCTACGGATGTCTATCGTAATCTACGGATGTCTATCGTAATTTACGGATGTCTATTGTAATCTACGGATATCATCGATGTCTTATGCATTGCATTATACATCGTTGCAAAGCCGTGGGTTCTTGCGATGACCATTGCGTTCCCAAAATGTTACTTTGCATTAATTCACATTTCTAATGACCGCCATTGTTTTTAATCGCATAATCTAATATTCACCAAAAATGTGCTAGGCTAGGCGAATTTTACCAGAAAATATAATTTTTTTGTCTTTTCCATCCTAGCTGGTAGACCGGCAACTTTAAAGTCGTAGCATGTTATTTTGTTTGAAAATTTTAAAGGTGTTATTTTCTGTTACAATTCGGATACGTCTGCTAATTTTGATGCCATCTTTTAACGTAAGACAACGTTGTTTGATTTCATTTTAAATTCTAACCTTCATTAGTATTTTATTGAATATATTTGGCGTTAATTTTGTAGAAATTCATTATTCACAATTAAATGAGACTACGTGATGTAGTATTATTTCTACTTTCTTTAATGTTAACGAAACCTAGGTCGTGGTTAAAGAAATTAAAGAAAGTAGAAATAATACTACATCACGTAGTCTCATTTAATTGTTCATTAGTATTTTCATACTTTTTCTAATAATGACACAAGAAATTAAGAAAACATTTACTTGCCTCCTCTCAAATTCCGATATAAATGAATATATATATATATATATATATATATACACACACATATATGTGTGCGTGTGTGTATTAAGATATACGTGAGTTAGGTAATTTAACACTCTGCCAAATATCAAGATTCTGCTCCAAATAATAGCTGAGAAAAACAGTTCTAGCTGACGAATAGACGAACATAATCGTGAGTGGTCTTATAAGGGATGAGTTTTTATTTTCATTTCTACGTACAAACTCCTAAAAAATATATATATTTAAATACATACTCGTATACAGGTTTAAATAGATTTCGTTTATATATAAGTTTAGATGTATACATTTTAATTTGTACAGACTTTTGATTCGAACTTATTCTTATAATATTTTTAGTCATGCTAGTATATAAATTGATCAGAGCACAGTCATCTATTGAATATTAAAGAATCGGCGAGAGATTATTAAGCCCTTCGTTTTACAAGTAAACAAACACCACAATTAGATGAAGCTACGCATGAAGCAAATGTCCCTTTCAGCAAAATAAGCCATGTGCACTCTGTTTTTTGCTATAAAAACATAACTTGATATTTTTTAAATTTTATACTCTAGGCATCATTTTAGTGAAAGTCTCATTTAAATCAGTTGGTTTTCAATTTGTATTTAATTGTTTTTTTAACAGAAAAGCAGACATAAATTCTCAAAAAGTTATTTTGCTTTTTACTTGGTTCCAGATACGCTAATGATGTAAAGTCTCATTATATATTTTTGATAATATTTTTTTATTCTAACACCTTATTATATTCACTGTCACTACTTTAATATAATGTTTTTTATAAAATCTATAGATTTTGATGACAGCTGACGATTAAAACTTAAACGAACATCGTAGCTTTTCCGAATCAAAAGTTATACTAATTGCAAATCTCGATACGCAGCAAAATAACCTCAAAATGGTGGCGCTTCCCCCTCCACCGCGCGCGTTGCGTCAGTGTTCTCACTTATAGTAATGAATTCTTTGATCCTTTAGCTATCTAGTGATATAATTTAATTTTTGATATAGGGGATAGATTCGAAACTGCAACGCCAAACTATATCCCCCGATTTTGTTATCATTAGGTTTTTTTGGATTGCCCCCGTATGGTAGCAAATTTTGAAGACGTATTCACATCAAAAGGTCTTAACATAAAAAGGAAGTGAAGAAATCGCGGGAATCTCAGAAATCTTTTCCGCCTTTGAATTATGCTTCCGAAAAGTTTAAACGTGCATCCCACAAAAAAGTAAAGAAAAACTATTTGGTTTGAAGTCGGAAAAAATGTGGGCCAATCGTATTGGTATATACATAGTACTTATTGCTTTTAGATATGAACGAATAAGTATTTCCGATGGAAAACAACTGAATTGTTTTTCCATACACCGAAAATTTATCGGCAAGGCCGTTGCTGGCTATTTCTTTGCCAGCAGACATTTTTATGTTACAACTCTGTATTATTTTTTATGCTGAATCATACAACCCTATTTGTATATGATTCAGCATAAAAAATAATAGACTTATCAACCATATTGACTATAAATAAGAAAATACCAGTAAAGTTGATTTAAAACTAGACCATGTCATATTTGTGTTAGTATAATTTATGCTGTGTCCCATTTGGAAAATAACCCACCTTTTCTAATATCCGACCTGAAGATGTAATACAACGAAACCTAGGTCGTGGTAAAGAACTTAAAGAAAGTAGAAATAAAACTACATCACGCACACATTTCATTTAATTGTGAATTTTGTCTGATTTTACCCCAGATTTTCACTGTAAATTTCACACATTAGTAATCTGTGTATAACAAACTAGCCAATTTACGTGTAAGTTTCTTTGAAAGAAAAAGTAAAGAGATACAGAGGAAATATCAGTTTTTCACCATCCTACTACAATTACTTCAACAGTGTGATGTTAAACATATTTATCAACATGGAATGGCAGCAAAAAGACAAAATGATATCAGGAGACACATTTTAACAAACATACTTTTAATATCATAGTTTATAGGGTGCACGGTTTTTTTATTATACATATCTATATATGTTTTTAGACACACACACACACACACACACACACACACATATATATACATATATATATATATGTATATATAGATATAAATATGACGTTACTTAAAGTTTTAGGAAATGTAATTAAAAATTAGAAACCAAAATTATTGCTTATATATATAATTCTGCCTAATAGCATTGGTGTGTTCAATTAGTGACCGTAAAACGACGGATCTTTCATATTTCTAGTAAACAAACGTCCAATTTGGATGAAATTATGCGTAAAGTAACCGCTGATATTTTACAAAAATATCTGTATCAGTGACGGATACTAATATAATATATAAGTGTGTATGGTTTTCGAACATATATGATTTTATTTTAATAATCCGTGTCCTGTTATTATTTAAATAATATTTTTTTTAATTTATATACATTGACTGGCGTTTTAAAACAAATTTAAATTTGTGAAAGAAATGAAAGCAAACTAAAGTCACGTTACTAGCATAATGAGTAATTATTGGGTATTTTATATTTTTCATAGTTTCGTACTTCAAAGGATTCTAAAACCATCAGAATTCCATTTAAGAAGGTTCTGGAAATATTGTTGAATAGGTCCACGCAATTTTTTTAGAATCTGTTCGGCATAGAAACTTGAAATCTGGCGCAATAATAGTGGTCCGTTAGCAAGATCTTTGCTAACAGCCCACCTGAAGATGTTGTAATACAACGAAACCTAGGTGGTAAAGAACTTAAAGAAAGTAGAAATAATACTACATCACGTAGTTTCATTTAATTGTGAATAATGAATTTCTACAAAATTAACGCCAAATATATTCAATATGTACACTATCCTAAAACGTTTATATGGATTTAAGTGTATATGAAACTCTCGCAGAGCGAGGTCAACTCGTACTTACCAAATTTATTTCCTTAATGAGGTTTTTTAACTTATTTATAATTCATACATAATTTTTCATTTTTCTTTCGATATATCATATTTCAGTCATTACCTTATATCTGCCATTACCATTAAGTAGCTTAAAATTTACTTAGCTTTTACTTAAGCACAATGATTTCTTTTATTTTGCAATAAACTCACTTACAGATTTTTTCGAACATAGTTTATGCTAAATCGACTATTTATAAGTAAACAATTTTAATTATTGTTTAAAATGATTTCTTGATGAATAAATTAGTGGAAAAAATATGCAATATTTTTGGCTCGGAACCAAGTGTTTTTTTATTATTTAAAATATATTTTTTTATACCCATAATTAATGAAAAATACAAAATTAGTTTTATATTAAAAAGTGGTTTTGAATATTAATACCTTTTATAAATCTGATCACACACATTTCGTATACGTATTCCGAGAAACCTTATAATCCTCTGAATAACAAATTTAATTTTGAATGTATATGCGAGTAGTTACCGCCTGCACTTTGCACATATGATATTCACGGCCAACGGAATATTTTCAATATTATAAAGTTTGAGTAGTAAACTTTATGAATATCTAATGGTATTAAATTTAAAATAAGAAACGGTTTTTTCATCCAATTTTCAGACACATTTTTAAATCTTAATTAAGGCATTATTTAATCATTTATTACAAACTTTAACGTCAAATCTCGTCGAATCAACCTCATTGGTAAAATAAGAAAATGTTGTAAAGTGGAATACTGCAAACAACATTAATAAAAACCAAAACTAATTAATATATTAATAACAATAAGAAAATATCATAAGGAATAAATAAAACTTTAACATGGTTGGGAATAAGAAAGTGGGACCAAGTGGAGTTAAAAGGCGGTAGGACTAATTGATTTTGAGAGGAAGGTCTTTTTCAGATGACTTTTAATACATTTCTAGAGGGCGAATTCCTGCTATCCGAATCCACTCGAATGCAAAGCTTAATAGCTTGGAGAGGGAAGGATTTTTTACAAAATGTTGTCATATGTTTGTGCAAAAGGAGATTGAGTTGGTTTTTATAGTATAGTTCTATACCATATAAGATTTGTTAGATATGTAGTATTGTTCAAAATAGTATAAAGAAGTGAATAAAGTTCTAATTTTTTTTAATAATAACAATAAGAAAATATCATAAGGAATAAATCAAACTTTGACATGGTTGGGAATAAGAAAGGGGAACCAAGTGGAGTTAAAAGGCAGTAGGACTAATATCATAAGGAATAAATAAAACTTTAACATGGTTGGGAATAAGAAAGTGGGACCAAGTGGAGTTAAGAGGCGGCAGGACTAATTGATTATGAGAGGAAGGTCTTTCTCAGATGACCTTTAATACATTTATAGAGGACGAATTCCTGCTATCTGAATCCACTTGAATGCAAAGCTTAATAGCTTGGAGAGGGATGGATTTTTTACAAAAGATTGTCATATGTTTGGGCAAAAGGAGATTGAGTTGATTTTCAGGCTATAGTTCTATACCATATATAGACAAGTAATAAAATCTACTTCTAAGATATGTTAGATAAGTAGTATGGTTCAAAATAATATAAGGAAGTGAATGAAGTTCTAATTTTTTTAAAACTTACCTCTGTAAGGTCTGTGTAGCATTCATCTACGTAGTAGAGCAATGCCAGTAAAAGTGTTGACAAAGATCAGATTTGGTATGAACATCTAAAAGTTATTGGAGATGCTTGAAGGAGTACATTCTGCAGAAGATTTGAGGACTAACATCATTTGTCTGAGTTTTCCAGCTAAGATTTTTATCAATCAGACAACCCAAATCTTTAATAGTTGACATAACTGGAATTAATGTATCATTTAACGTTGGATGGGGAATCTATGCTATTATAACCTAATTTTAGAAATAAATTTTTAGTTATCAATTTTGATAGCTTGGGACTTTATTGGACTAACTAACAAACCCATTTTATGAGAAAATTAACCGATTGAAGCGAAGTCTTCATTGAGTGAATTGATGACGGTTCCTAAAGAGTTTACAGTGTATAAATTGTAAGTAGTCGGCGTAAAGTAGTATATATTTGTAAGTAGTCGGCGTAAAGATCATAATTACTATGTATATTCTCAACCACACAGCTGATTTGTTTGTTTTTTCAATATAAATTAATATTGGAATATCTACATATAGGCTGGTGTTCTTCAAAGGGAGGTTCTTTCAGGGAGTGAAGAAAGAACCCTTCCTTGAGGCACACAATCTGTTATGTAAATTTTTTTCTGAGAATGAGTTTAAAGGTTTCACAGATGATTGACGACCATATAAATATGAGCTCAGCCATTCTAATAAGTACTGAAATGTATTCAAAGACTTCAGACAAATTAGCAAAATATCATAGGCAACGGAGTTGAATGCATTGCTAAAATCAAGAAGTGTCAGTTGGGTATTATTCATGGTTAACCGTATATTGACTGTGATTTCAGTAATGCTGTTGAGGTACTATTATTTGTTTTTAAATCAGAATGAAGTGTTAGAGACTTGCAAGTGTTAAGATGTCTGAAGAAGCTGACAAAACGCGAAGCTGGCCGAATTAACTCGGACAGAGTTAACAGAAGAGGGAAGCTGATCGAATTAAATTGAAAAGCGCCGATAAGATGCGAGCTGACAAGATGCAATTCTGGACTTATACAACAATATGTCCAGAACTTTTGAAAACAAATCTTATAGAAATGGTTTTATATTCATTTGCAGAGAGGAATCATAAAAAAAATATAAAATATCCAACAATTACTTATTATCCTACTAGCGTAACTTTAGTGTGCATTTGTTTATTTCATAGATTAAAACTTGTTTTAATTCTAGCTATTATATATTTATTAAAAAATATGTAAGTAATAACAGCATATGTGGCGACGTGTGATCAATGTTTTAACTCCCATCCAAATACGCCCCTTAGATATTTTACATCAACAATTTGGGCATGGACTATGCTCTCAGAGACTTTCAATAGAAATGGTAGTATGAAAATGCATCGAAAGTTTAGGATGTACAGGCAACAATGTTTTTAATAAGGAAATTACATACACTTTCTTCCATGGGAAAGTGGCAGCTGTCAGAGACGTGTTTGTCATGTCAGTAATAACAGGTGATACAATATATACGATAAGCTTAAAGGCTGTTATACGCATCCTATAGACTTGTTTTTATTGCCCGAAAACCGGTTTCAACCTCCAAATCAAAGGTATTATGGATTGTAAATTAACTATGATACTTAAAAAAATGCCAGTTAATGCAAAATTAAGTATTTTTTTCAAATATTTTTATAGTTCGTTTAAAATCATCATCGTAAGGGCCTGTTAGAGTAATGAATTAGGTCTCCTCCAATTATTTAGAGCTTTTATTATCCAATCACACTCTGTACGTTGGTGGATGTTGTCAGCCCTTCTCTTAGTTGGTATTTCGCCTAATGGGCCGATGTGAGTGTGCGTTTGACTTTGGGTAAGAAACCATATGACGAATTAATAAACTGGACAATTATACCACAAATTCAAATTTAATTTTGACAAAATATTTTAGCGCTGAATAATTTCTAGTTACAAGTAATAGCAAATTATCATTCTTCTTTTTTTCTTTAGCCATGTTTTATCCCAGCAGTGTGGACCTCAATCATTCCATACTACTCCTCTAGGTTTTGTGCTTTTGCTAACCATTTCACTTTTGATGTCGTCGTGTCAACGCATATTTAGCCTTCGTTGTTGGTGCTTATCGCCCCAAGGCCTCCATTCCACGAGTGCTTTGCACCACAAGTCTTGCTGTCTGGCGACGTGACAAGCCATTGCTATTTAAGCTTTGCAAAAGGTTTATGATCCTGCTCTTAACGTCTGCAACCTTGCTCCTGTCTCTGAACCACTCGCTCCTATTTCGATTTCACAGTAAGACCCCTACCAGTTTTTTTTCAATTGCTGTATGAGCCACTCTGAGCTTGTTGAGGATTAATTTTGTAAACATCCAAGTTTCAGCTCCATAGATAAGTATTGATAGGATACACTAGTTATTTATGTGAGCTTTCTGTGCAGCCGTAATTTTAATTTTAAATGTGAATCCAATTTTGGAATAGGCTGCCCTCGCCAGTCTTATGCACAGTTCTATATCGCTTTTTTTCCTTTTCTTTCTCCATAACAAACTCAAAAATAATAAAATAATCAAACTTCATTATAACTCTGTAATCGTAAAATATATATTAAAATACAGAACGTACCGTTCTGTATTAAATTTAATTAATTTAATTTATCTGTGTACTTAAAATATACTAAGAACAAAATTAAGATAAAAACTAAATTTATTTTATATATTGAGTTAATCTCTACAGAAAATAATTTTTTTCTCTAGTAGAATGACTACTTCAACTTCAGTTAGTTGAGAGTATTCGTAATATTAACTTTTATAATCTCTGGTTCAAAATTAAATTGAATTTTATTTTAATATTTAGTCATTAATTGCAATTTTAAATTTGCGTCAAAAAACTTCGTGACAATTTACTGAATTAATTTTTTAAGCTCTTTGACGTTATTAAACATGTTTAATCACTTAATATTTCTAAACAATTTAAAGTTGAATGTTTACCTCTTTCCTGCATAACAGCGGCAGTTTCATTTCGAAGTATAGTGAGGAATTTTGCATCTGACGTCCGCTGACATGTCGTAATAATGTAAGCGGAAAACCGCCCCGCCTACCGGCGCCGGAAATGTTGAACGAAAATTTGTAGCGCCGCTTACGCTTATCAAATTAGAAACATCGCTGACATTTGCAAACTGGGCGATTAAGTCTGTATAGGTTTCGTATTTCCTCCTGCGGGGTGAGTGATGAGGGAAAAAGGCTTTACTTGACTGGGTGAAATTTAAAAAATATATTGTGTCGCGTAAGCTCATTATCGGTGATTTTCTGAACAATATTGTTGCTGTTTAATATAACCGAATATACTATGTAATGTAAACGAAATATGCTGTATGATATGTTATGTAGATAAAGAGAAAGTGAGAACACCACTATGCGATACAATCGCATAGTGTTGTTCTCACGCACAATCGCATAGTGTTGTTCTCATTAGTGACAAATGTTACTTCAATTATTATAAACGATAGAATCGCATAGTGTTATTCTCATCAGTGGCAAATATTACTTCCGTGGTTAAACACAGAATCCATCTAATTTCGTCACGTCCGTATTTATGTTCGTTCGTCTGTCAAATCCTGCTTTAGTCTTAGACCCAAGTACATGAAATTACAAATATATGCTTCAGATAAAGATCTTAATTAATTTGTAGGAAAATTTTGTTTTTCCTATTTTCTAAGAGGAAGTATCCCTTTATTATGAAGTAAGGGTGAAAGAATTAGTTTACCAGATAGATAGGAAGATCTTTTATTAAGTTTCGAAGTAAAGCTAATGCGTCTTCTTTCCTTTTTCAAACAAGACAATATAAAAATACGAAAAAAATTCGGAACATAGGTTTTGTTGTATAACTTGATTACTTCAAATTCCTCAATTTGGATATATGAAACCAAAATTCTTAAGTACGGGGAAATAACGTTAATAATAATTACAGCAGGGCCGAGCATCTATTTACAGCTACGTATTTAACACAAATTAAAATGAATTATTAAAATATCTTTGGCAATAATTATCAATTAAAAAACACAGAAAACGAATCAAACAGCAGATTCAACTGTCATATTGTTAGAATCCATATTTAGCTACGATAGACCTTAAAGGGCAAGTTCGTTCTCAACGAAATAAAATTTAAAAAATAAATGTAGATTTATAATTTGTGGAATGGCTATGGAGCCCTATTATGCAGTGATAAAAAAGGCACTTGAGCGATTTTAATTTTAAAATTTAATCAGCATTAAATATTAAAATGAAAATTGTTTAATATCGATAAAAAAAAATAATTTTAAAATATTTTGGACATATTTAGAATAAAAACAGGAAAAGACTGTATAATTGAATAAGATATACAAATAAATAAAAGTTTACCTACTGGGAGTATTCCCACGAGTAAAATTTGAATTAACAAAAATTGTAACACATCAAAGATTCGTCCAAATCTGTTGTCAACGCCTCTCATTACAACCCCAAATTCATACTTGAACAAATCTCAAAAAATAAACTAGTCGGCAAAGAATAAATATTTAAATACTTAAAAAACCAGTATCGTTCTTGCGATATATTCTTGTGTTGTAATAAAATATTCGGTCACCCTTAGTGCCCTTGAATTCCAAACCAATAAAAAGTCACAATAGAAACCCCGTATCAAGATCTTCATTGAAAAATAAACTCTTTCACACAGTGTTTACAATTATTTCCAGACGAGTAGTTCACGTACTGACTATTATGGTCGACCGCTTTAACGATGAGAATCCCATTGTAACGACACAATAGATTTGTGAAGTGACGCACTTTAATAATATCAAATATTTAAATACTATCAAGGTTTATGAACGCATATTTCAAGGAGATTTAATTTATGAATGGAACTATAGACCATAATTATATTTTTTAAATTGTGTCTTTATTTTGTTAAAACGTGTGCACGGCGTTTGCCAGTCAGAAACGAGTACGATCTCCCTGTACCCTCCCCCCTAAATTTTGACACTATTTGTGTTATTAGACTTACTTAACTGAAGGAAAATGAAAGTTTTTTGTTTTTTTATTTATATTTATTTAAAATCGGTTCAGATTTTTTTTATGACACTTGATTATTAAAACCAAATAGGATATATTCCAGTGTAACATGACATTACTTTGTGTTAACCCTAAATATAAATAATTTAAAAAATCGTAGTGAGGAATCAAAGTAATATTTTATTTTTTAAATAATTTCTGTCGTATATTTTATGATTAATTTTCCTACCCTTATGATGATATATTACATTGGATTATTTCTGGAGTTTTATTTAATATCTATTTTTCACAATACTTGACCGGCAACTTTTTTAAAAGATCACAATAATATTTATGGTCTTAACAATGAGAGATGATAGGAAAGAAACTTAAGAGATGTGCATTTTATCGAGAAGATTTATTAATTTTTTTTTTATCTGCTCAAATTTATTTTTAATTATTACTTTTGAGTTACTTTTAACATTTCAAAACAACATCCTGCGAAAATTCTATAGTTTTTCATGTCTTCTGTTTAGCTCGAGTTCTAACTAGATAATTTGGTTTTACTATACAATTTGATCAGTAAGATCTCATATATGCTTAGTCATGCTATCGGATTTGATCATGGTTAGTTTATATAGAAAAAAAAGCTTGTACGGTTCGACATTAAATTACATTATGAGTCTTAATCTGCACTCTGCACATCTAGACCAATCGGAGATATATCAAATGTAATCTTTCTTTAAAAAGTTATTTTAATAATACATTGAAATAGTTGGATAACTCCGATCAAACTTAAAAACTTAAAAAGAAGAATGGAAAAGCAAGATATTGACTTTTTTCTCAAGGCTACTTACAGCCTTCCAGTGAAATTGTCAAAAAGTGACTGAAGACTTGGCTCGATATCTTTTATATATTTTTGTAAGTATAGATATTCACTCTAAGTCATTAGGCTATAAGTCCAAATAAAAAATCAAAATATAAAAACTCGTGAAAAATTTAGGTTTTCATTTTTATAAAATTTTTGGTTGAGCATTTGAAAGGGTATTACCATATATTTGAGGTTTACCATTATAAAAGACGTTTCAGCCATATGTCAGTGTTATCTATACAAATTCTAATGTTAATTATTCATAGCTTGTTAAATGTAAATTAGAGTATGGAGAAAAACAATTTTTTTTCGATTTTCGTAACGGAATACCTAAAAAACGACGCCTTATGAATTAATTATTAACAGAAGAAATATTTCTTTCCAACTTTATATTTAGCCTTAGATGTGATAGCAGCTTAAAAATATGAATTACCTACGTTATGTTCACGATATGACTCAGAGTAAGATTTGTTTGAAACTTTGGCTATCACAACAGCTATTTTTAATAATTTTAAATCCTTGATACGCACGCATTGGACCATTTATTGACATGTAGCAGGACTACTCTTATGTTATTGAACAAAAACAAGGACTTTTATGCTATAGAAATAGTTTAACTTCTTGGGTTAAAATTGACCAATATGTTAGTTTCAATTACGAAATAATTTTATAAAAATCTATCTTGCCTTTTAGGCGTGATTGAGTTACAATCATCGAAAAATATTTTGTTGCCATTAATATTTCATATGTACAAATTTCTGAAAAATAAATAGCCATATATTACTCCACCACTTGCAGTATATCTATTTAAAATTTGGTAGTAATTAGTTGCTTTGTTACCGGGTTATTAGGTAACAAATATCCAAACTTTCACAATTACTACTGGCGTGCAATACCAGGGCCATCATTTAGGAAGATCTGTAAATATAAAATTAGGCGAAAAATGTTTTGCCGATTATGAAATGAGTCCATAATGCAACTTTTTGTAATATTCCATCGTAACCAAAAAAAAAATGGTTTGTGACCCCATCCTAACTCGCACTGTATATCGCACTGCAATGCTCTTCTTTTAAATGATTCTTTCAGTATATTAGTAAATAATATGATTTAATGTAATAAATAAAAGATTACATTGATACCTACGAAATATACAATAAAAGAGGTGGCAAGTGCCAGTCGGAATGATTAATTTGTAGACTATTTGATTTTCTGTGTTCTTTGTATTTAAAAAAAATAATAAGAAAAATCATTATAAAATATATAATATTAAATATTTTGCAGATAAAAATGCAATATTTCTGCGAAATAGTTCAGCGCCATTTAATTGAATTCTAGTGCAAAATTTATTCGATTTTCTAATAAATGTTTTAAAATAGTTTTATTATATAAATAAGAAAATACCGTCTTTTGGTAGAAAATTTATTAGTGTTTACGTTTATTTTACGATATTACCTGTATGAGATATGCAGATTACATCATAAAACAACTTAATTTAAATGGCTTTACTGCCTAAGCTACGCGAGATAAAATAAATATTAGTTAATCAATAAGCAATATTTTAGGTAAAGAATATAAAATAAAATATATTATTATATATAGCAATATTTTAGGTAAAGAGTATAAAATAAAATATATTATTATATATAGCAATATTTTAGGTAAAGAGTATAAAATAAAATATATTATTATATATAGCAATATTTTAGGTAAAGAGTATAAAACAAATATAAAATAAAATATATTATTTATCAAAAAAGTAATTACAAAAGTGAAATGACGTGATGTGAAGATGTTTGGAGTATCACAGGTGTATAGGATGAAACAGTATTTAGACTGTATACCTTTTGCCAATTATTAATGAAAAGAAAACCTTTGCACTAGTCGTAATATTTTAAAAGTACTTTTTTGATGTATCTTTTATGAATTTTTTAAAATGAGTTTTTTACAATTTGGACTGGTGTCATTTCGAAAGCATTCAACAAAATTTTTCCATCTTTGAAGTTTGTTTAGATTTTGTTCGGTACTATTTTTGTGCCAAGTTTATTTTGTTCAATAAAAAAAGTGGTTTCCAGAAAGTCTAAAAATTTCGTTATATACCATATATATGTAATATATGTGTGTATTTATGTATGTATATATATATATATATATATATATATATATATATATATATATATATATATATATATATATATATGCATGCGTGTATGTATATAAATATATTTCGATGTGAAGTTTGATTGGATAACGAAGCACTGTCCTTCGTCAGTGAGATAGAGTGCAATCAATTCGACGTTCAAAAGTCGGAAAATAAAAACGACTAACAAAAAGCACGGATTGTCTGCAAATAAAAATTGTATGACATTCTCAGCTTAGTTGCATAATATTGCTATAAAATAGTTGAAACTTAGTTCAACCCTTCTCGTCATATCGGTGACACTAAATCGACTTAACAACACAAGAAGAAATATAAAAAGAAGATACGATACGACAAAGTAGACGAGTAAGGTTGATGATGGCGGTTAGATATTAATAAACGTCTCGGCGGAGCAACAGAAACTTATCATTTCCACTAAAAACGCAGCCAAGAAATCATGTCCTTATCAAAATCTTTCTTGTACAATTACATGAACGCCTGGTATTAATATATATACGGCCACATAAAATATGAAAAGATAGAAATATAGATAGACTCTGTTTTAAAAATTGAAAAAATTTAAATTTTCAATAGTATCAAATTTTTGGCTAAGAGTATTTGATTAAGTATTCCCATGTATTTAATGTTTACCAATATAAAATACGTTTCTGCCATATGTTAGTGTCATCTACACAAATTCTAATGTTATTTTCTCACAGCTTGTTAAATGTAAATTAGAGTAGAGAGAAAAACAATTTATTTTTGATTTTCGCGATATAATACTTAACGACGCCTTATGGATTCATTTAATCACAGAAGAAGTGTTTTTCCAATTTATATTTAGCCATTATATTAGTCTTAGATTATACACAATTACATGAACGCCTGGTATTAATGTTAATAAAAATATACGTCATTCAAATCGTGTTTGTGGAAGATTTAAAATACTAAAAAGTTTTCAGTCAAAATTACATCTGAAATTATTTAGGTCTACCATCACATTCTTTGTTCCTAGCGGGCGTCTATAGAAATTTGTTTTACAAATGTTTCCAATTTAAAATGTGTTTATAATTTTTACTAGTTTATAACAATATATATTACTACAATTATTATTAAAAAATTACAGTGTGATAATTTTAATTTCTCGAATATCAATTAATAGAACAAATGAATAAATATGTTTAATTGGGAAGCCATGAAAATTTAAACTTAATACGGGTTTAAGTCGTTTCTAACAAAAACTATTTTTAATTATGCAATAATAGTGTATCTCATTGTTTTTTTTGATCTCTAAATAATGTTAAAGAAGTGATTGTTTTAAATATTAATTATTAAACAAAAAATAAAAATTTTAAATATTAATTAATTTTAAATAATAATTTAAATATTATTACGCGGAGTGATTTTTAAAATTTTAAAAATTATCAGAGTTATAAAGTTCAAGAGACGACATTTAGACAAGGACGGGAATAATGAGTTGTGATGTCATTTTAAGTAATTCTTATTGTATTCTACGAGCTTGAACGAGACACGGGGATATCTTCACTTTATCTCTCTCTGAAAACACAAAACTTGCTTATTTTTCAATAAATTTTTTTCACTACTGGCTTCTAGAAAAGCTTATATTTTGTTTTTAAAAACAACAACTTCAGGAGCAGTTAACTATCCTAATGATAATGATAATAAAATATGTTAGTTAGTAGCTATATTGAAATAATATCTTTAGGTGTATACATTTAGGGTGTTTAGATTTATTCTGGTAAACAATGCAAATAATTTTTAATATTCCATTCCAAAAGTCGTTATCAGTTTTTATGAAAAATACAACTTATTTTAATATATATTTTGTAGGAAAAACTCCCTAATAAATATGATGAAGACAACGTTTACCGCAAAATTCCTCGGATAAAGAAAAGATAGAACACTTTTATAAATATATGTCGTCGAATTGAAAGAAAATCCATTTTTAATCTAACCACATGCATATTGGCTATAGATTTGTAGTAACCATAAGAAATTCATTAGCACTACGAGCCTCACCCATACAAAACCACCTAATTATATTTACGTCAAAATATAGCACGTATTTTAATAATGAATACAATGCAATTTTAAAAATCACCCCAAATAAACCATCCAAACACAATTACGTCATATTATATGTCAAACCTTACGTTATACAACATAAACCTTCCGTGTAATTTTCAATTTTCATTTGGAAGCGTCTACGTACCGTTGCTTTCCTGCTACGTGTGTTTTCAATTACAGCAACCCCGCTGTACCACGCCCCATATAAGCTTTGTTTTTCGATACAATAAAACGTAATCTATGCTGAAATCTCTCACATAAGAAAACACTTTGATGTTATTCTTTTTAATATTTCACTTTATGTTACGCAAGGAGTGTTTGTGTCGTGCAGATGCTAGATTGAATGTTGGTAATCGTGAAAAGATTGTGTTGAGATCAGGTGTGCTTTCGAATAATCCAGCGCGTATTAAGGTTTAGATGATTTTGTGAAGTAACAATAACTCCAATGTTATATTTTAAACATGAGTAGACAACCATAAGCAGATAGGCGAACGTAAATGGCGTTAAATTTATTATAAACACTTTTTTTCCTAAAAGTGCCCAAACTCTCGCTAAGATTTATTTCTTTCTATATAGCAACTAAATTTGTTTTTAGCTTATACTCCAAACATTAATGATGGAACTCTACCACGTTCCTTTTTCACCTTTCTTCAACATACTTAATGTAGTTTTAATTTGATGAGCATTGACGTTCTATATCAGTATAAAGCAATCATATACTAAATTTGTTTTTAGTTTATACTCCAAACATTAATGATGGAATTCTACCACGTTCCTCTTTCACCTTTCTTCAACATACTTAATGTAGTTGTAATTTGATGAGCAATGACGTTCTATATCAGTATAAAGCAATCATATACTAAATTTGTTTTTAGCTTATACTCCAAACATTAATGATGGAATTCTACCACGTTCCTCTTTCACCTTTCTTCAACATACTTAATGTAGTTGTAATTTGATGAGCAATGACGTTCTATATCAGTATAAAGCAATCATATACTAAATTTGTTTTTAGTTTATACTCCAAACATTAATGATGGAACTCTACCACGTTCCTTTTTCACCTTTCTTCAACATACTTAATGTAGTTGTAATTTGATGAGCAATGACGTTCTATATCAGTATAAAGCAATCATATACTAAATTTGTTTTTAGCTTATACTCCAAACATTAATGATGGAATTCTACCACGTTCCTCTTTCACCTTTCTTCAACATACTTAATGTAGTTGTAATTTGATGAGCAATGACGTTCTATATCAGTATAAAGCAATCATATACTAAATTTGTTTTTAGTTTATACTCCAAACATTAATGATGGAACTCTACCACGTTCCTTTTTCACCTTTCTTCAACATACTTAATGTAGTTGTAATTTGATGAGCAATGACGTTCTATATCAGTATAAAGCAATCATATACTAAATTTGTTTTTAGCTTATACTCCAAACATTAATGATGGAATTCTACCACGTTCCTCTTTCACCTTTCTTCAACATACTTAATGTAGTTGTAACTTGATGAGCAATGACGTCTAAAGCCATAAAAGGAACGGCATAAAAATAAAACTGGATTCAATATCTCTTCACGTACTTTGATGAACTTAAGATCGTGTACATAACATCTTCTTTAAAATTTTCGTACTAATAAGTAGTGAACTCTTAGAAATTGAAGTATCAACCAGTTAACCTATGGCAGTTTGGAAATGGTGGAAGCAAGTTATCATATGCTAGAGCAATGAACATGGTGATAAAGATTTAAGAAAGAATCTTTAAACCTAATATCCGATATGAGGTATAAATTTCGATCACCAATCAGTGTCAGTGTTACAGTTTATCTCTGAGCAACACCCAAAGCAGCTCTTTGTAATGAAATTCGTAATAAAAAAAATACAAGTTATATAAATATTTGGAATAATTTAATGCTTTATAATAGAATTAAGTGCAGAGCACACATAAATTTCAATGAAAGTAATTTTAATGTAAATAAATTTAAAGCAATATTAAAAATGTATTAGATAAACTGTTGTATTATACTTCAGTGTAATGCTAATTAAAATTATAAAAAAAATTAAAAATTCATTCGGGTTGTGATTTATGGAAAAATATGATATAATAACTTATTAATACTATCAATCGAGGATTAAAATAGTATTTTTTTATATTGATCGGAACTCAGTTTTGACCTTAATTTTTTAATCTTTTTATTACATAAATATTTTAAATATTAATTTTTTTCAAAAGCTCATTTTGTAAAATACATATTATATGCCTTTACGAAAGATTAATTTTTTTTATTTATAGTAACTTTCAATTTATTTCAATTCATTCAATAAACTTTATATTTTAACAAGTTATGTCACGATAAACGCTTAAAGATTAACGAAGATTGTTGTTTATAAAAAAATTTGTTTTTTCGAAGTATTCAGGACATCGAAAACGTGCTCAGACACAATCATCAAAAAACACCTTTCCATATCTTTGAAAGAATATAAGAGAGAAACAAATAAAATAAATCGTGGATCATTGCTGTAGTAACTCAAAAATAGATGCAATTTTATATTATTTGAGTGTTGTCTACAATTTACTTTTCCAATCTGTAAGAAAATTCGACCCACTATCCTAAATAATTAGGCTTTAGACAATTGACAGAATTTTATTAATAATTAGTACAATTTAAATTATTTGCGTTTCGATTAAATATTTATTTTAAAACTTATGCGATGTTAGTGGTTATTTATATATTTGTAAAATTTAGGATGAATTAATAGAATGTATAAAAGTTATTATGAATATTAAGAACGCAGTTTGCGATATTATTACTCCCATATATTATAGTCAAAAATACATATAGAATAGTAAAAATTATATATCATATAAATGAAGATGAAATTATGACAAAAATTATTTGTAGAATACGAATGTAAACAACGAATCATAGTTATTCTATGAAAGTAAAATATAAAAATTTAACTCTTTTTGGATTTTGTCAAAAATAGAAATTATGTTGGGTTTTACAGAGAAGCTCTAGTAGGGAACGTATTATCTCATATTTACTACTGCAAAATAAAATATGTATTACATAGCCAACCAGAACACCAGTCTAACTCCACTCGAAGAGCAGCCGGGAATAGAACCCACGATGCGACGCATCGTCAAAGCAACACAATAAACCACAAATCGATAAAACGAACAATTATATTGTTTAAAAATCTTTAACTTAAACGGAACACGTGAACACATTTTTTTTCAAAAACATGAAAAATGTTCTTGCGCACAAAATATTTTACATTCTCACATACTTTCAGCTCGCTAGTTGTGCTCGTGTTACAGAAATAAAGGAAAAAATGTATCCGCCTAAGAGTAGTACTAAATACATATAACGTCTGGCAGCTTAATTTGTTAAAAGCTCTTACGCAGCAAGCTTTTACATAATATTTCTCCCCTATACCTAACAAAGATTCCACATTCGTAATAATCTATTTTACATACAAGCTCGAAGCGCATAACAAAAACTGTCGTAAAACATAGCTCTGCATAATATTCCTACCCCGCCTTATTATACTCTTAAGCTCGCCAGTTTGACAATAGACAACTTCGTATTTTTATTTCAGTGGCAAAACTTCGGCAATACACCGAACGCTGGTATTGCTAACTCGCTGAAAAGTTTTCTCTCAAACAGAGCCGGCGAGAAGGATTTAACAATCATTTCCATGAGCTTAACACACACGAGCTTTGAAGGATATGAGAATTTGCGAAAATACGACGATATTTTTTACGGCTTGTTTTTAATAAAACTTCAATTTATCCGGTCTCGAGTGGGGTAATCGCTACTTGCCGGGCATAAGGCTTGTTTTCTCACTATCTCCATATATTCTTGATATTTGGACGAGTTTCGAAGGAAAATTTTACGTAAATATGTTATATATATTTTATATTTGAATTTATTATATTGAAGCCGATTTAACAAGAGAAGGAAAATTTTCTTTGTGAAAGTATAAATAACACTTAAGACGATGATGATAACACTTATGACGAGATGTTTATTAGGTGTCAGTAATCACAGTAAAGAGCAACTTTTGTACACTATCATTTTATTAGGAATTATTTGAGTAATATTGATAAATTGTATCTTATTGAATTGCTCTGGTTCAATAATTTCTGTCCTTTGTCTATTTCTTATAAAACAGGGCTATTCTTACTTAATAAAATGCCCTATCAAGCACGAGTGGAACTCACACTACGAGGGTTTCGACCACATTAAAGTATTCATAAACATTCAATGGTACATAATATTCCCATTAAGCTATTCACTAAATTTTAATTTTGTAGATCGAACATATTTTGTTTTCTATATCTTTCAAAAGTGCACATAAATAAAAATAAGATTTACGTAATATAACTACAAATTATCCATTTTTTTCCTTTATTTGTGCTCTGAGATCTAGTTTTGTGCCCAATTTCATGATTCTAGGTCAACGGAAAATACCTTATAAGTTATAGGTTAATTCCATTTATTTGCGAATTTTTTAAGGTTTAAGGTTCTTCTTGATTGCGTTCACTAGATTGTTTATAGCTCCTAACTAAGGAAACATAAGTTTGATTGAGAAACTATGAACTAGAAACTTGATTGTTTTACAGCTCCAAGGAAACATAGATGTAAGTATTTTATATTAATTTTAACTTGAAACCTCCACGCTTTTCTGAGAAAAAGGATCTTTACAGACTGACAGATAGACAACGAAGTGATCCTATGAGGGTTCGTTTTTTTTCCTTTTTGAGGTACGGTACCCTAGAAATATAAATAAATTAACATATTTTTCTTGATGCTTGAATGTCGGTAAATATATAAATATACAAGTAAATAATGCTTAATATATTACATATATAGCCATTTATGGGTGTTATTAATCAATGTTGGGGTTATTTTTTATATACTATATAATAATATATCTTATTTAATTGCATGGTTTTGTAATTTCACTCCTTTGTCTATAACCTATTTAACGGGGCTCTTCT
The DNA here is from genome assembly GCA_039881145.1 of Druceiella hillmani. Taxonomy (NCBI): domain Eukaryota; kingdom Metazoa; phylum Arthropoda; class Insecta; order Lepidoptera; family Hepialidae; genus Druceiella; species Druceiella hillmani. The sequence goes on along the minus strand of JAYKKI010000018.1, from coordinate 27,953,683 downwards.
CCTTGAATAGAAATATAAATAAATTAACATATTTTTCTTGATGCTTGGATGAATGTCGATAAATATATAAATATACAAGTAAATAATGTTTAATACATAGCTATTTATGGGTGTTATTAATCAATTTGGGGGTATTTTTTTATACACTATATAATAATATATCTTATTTAATTGCATGGTTTTGTAATTTCACTCCTTTGTCTATAATCTATTTAACGGGCCTCTTCTCCTTGAATAGAAATATAAATAAATTTATAAACATATGTAAAACATACGTGTAGACCTTGTAAATATCGATTTTATTGTAAGTTGTAAATTCAACGCAAAGGAGCGTTATATCTTCTTCATATATTTGTAACCCCAAAAGTTCTACTACATTTTATTAAAAAACCTTAAGTAAAAAATTTTCGTTATATATTTCAAATTTAAAAATGTATTATTTTAATGTTTTAATAGTATAATTTTAATGTTTTAATGTCCTCTCGTTTTCTATTCTCAGTGAAATCTTTTCTGAAAAAAGCTCTGAAAAAAATATTTTACAAATGTCTAGTTATAATATTAACACGTAAAATAAAAAATAAAATTTTGTACGTCCATACGTTGAAAATATTTCCGAAAAAATAATTGAAATAATGGACAGAATATATCAATGATATGGTAGAGAAAAAATTAAAATAAATCGTGGATCATTGCTGTAGTAACTCAAAAATAGATGCAATTTTATATTATTTGAGTGTTGTCTACAATTTACTTTTCCGATCTGTAAGAAAATTCGACCCACTATCCTAAATAATTAGGCCTTAGACAATTGACAGAATTTGATTAATAATTATTAGTACAATTTAAATTATTTGCGTTTCGATTAAATATTTATTTTATTTTATTTTATTAGTTATTTATATTTTATTTTATTAGTTATTTATATATTTGTAAAATTTAGAATGAATTAATATTCATGAATTAATAGAATGTATAAAAGTTATTATGAATATCAAGAACGCAGTTTGCGATATTATTACTCCTATATATTAAAATATTTTTTGGAATTTTTATCCGTTTGTCTACTTGTGCACGTGTCACACAAACTACTGATCCGATTCCTGTCGAGTTTTAAGAGAAACATAAATATCAACTTGATGTAATATTAAGTTTTTACTTCATCACAAGTGGTACGCCCAATCAGAGCATTGCAAATTAAATATTTTAAATACTTAATTTACATTGTATTAGTACAACATAAAGAAGAGCCTACCTACTGGATGAATAGTAATTACAAAAATGTATAGTGTAACGATGTATATCAATAGATGGCTCTACTTGTATCTTAAATCGCGCAAAGAAGTTTACCACGCAGATACATATAGGCAAAATGGGCGTGGCCAGATGTGGAATATGAAAATATATTTTTGTAAAATAGCGTCGGCACGTTTTTCAGAGGTTTACGCGTGCAATCTTCGAGCAAAAATAGTAAAAAATTTTAAAAAAATGTGATTGTATTTGAAATAACCATTATTAAAAAAAAACCCTTTACAAATATTTGCAAACTCTGACAAAAATCATTCATATAATAAGTCGCCATTTGTGAAATATTCCTTCTTTATCGTACAGGCCGTATATAAGCAAAATTATTTACCTCACATCAAAGCAGATAAATCTCAACATATGACAAATGAAGGCACATCCCTTTACCCCGCACCGTTCTTATTATTCATCTTACTTTGTTCTTTTCTTTTCCGGAAATGAAATAAATAATAACCCTTGTTATCTTATTGAATTTTCATAATGTCACGGCTATTTGTCATCCTTCCCGGTCACATTTCCTGCATCGGGATAAATCACTCTATTATTTCTCGTTCGTTCCATACTCATGCGTGCCTCGCGCTCCGGATCCGGGGAGTCTCCCCCTTTTTCAATTACACTCATCATCATCTCGAATGTATCTTGCTTATCCTCAAATCTTTATTTTTTGCTTTGACGAGGAAGGTTTTAAATTTCGTGCGCGATTTATTTTGTTTTTGTTTGTTTAATGTATCGTTTACATTCTAGGAAATAGCATTATTTTTCATGTTTGTTACTTCAAGATAAGTTAAATGCGTACATATTTTCAAACAAACTATGTTCTAAATATACGATAAAGCTATGTTCACATATTTGACATGTTTTAGCAAATGATACTGGAGCGATGTTATTTCTAAATACGTAACGTATTAAACCTTAAAGAATTAACTGACTCATTCACAGTACAGAGGTTTCTGCACAGTAAATTGCGATTCCGTATTTCGAAATATTCACCACATAAATACAATATTTTGAAAAAAAAATACAAAAACACGAATTCGTCCATAAAGACTTGATTATAAAATGCATTCCATCGATTACAAAATATATATAAAATAGCTGTGAAAAATTCTTTAATATATCAGCGAAATGAAACTGTCATTAGGAATATCAGTATGGAAAACGTATTGTAAAAAGTTATTCAATATTTTGACATCTATAATTTGTTGCTATTGCATAATTTTCCGTTAATTTAATATAACTCCGCGCATCTGTAAATGTTTTTATTAAATGAGGTATCTTGTGCGGCAGACTATATAAAATAACTTTATGGCTTTTAACCATATTAGGTGAGAGATAAACACCATATATTTTTGATAAAAACGAATTTAATTCAGTTCATTTTAAATAATATTTAATTAATTCCTATAATTATAGTTATTTCTATATTGCGAAGTAAAACACTAAAAATTAAACGCTAAACAATTCTGTTTAACATATAGATCAGGAACATTTTTCTTAAATGAGATATCTTGTGCCGCAGACTATATAAAATAACTTTATGGCTTTTAACGATATTAGGTAAGAGATAAACACCATCTAGTTTTGATAAAAATGAATTCAACTCAGATAATTTCAAAGAGTATTTAATTCATTTATATACCTATAGTTATTTCTATCTTGCAAAGTAAAACATCAAAAATTAAACTCTAAACAATTCTGTTTAACATATAGACCAGGAACATTTTTCTTAAATGAGAAATCCTGTGCCGTAGACTACATAAAATAACTATATGGCTTTTAACGATAATGTAACTCCGCGCATCTGTAAATGTTTTTATTAAATGAGGTATCTTGTGCGGCAGACTATATAAAATAACTTTATGGCTTTTAACGATATTAGGTAAGAGATAAACACCATCTATTTTTGATAAAAATGAATTTAATTCAGATAATATCAAAGAATATTTAATTCATTGATATACCTATAGTTATTTCGTTATTTCCGTCTTGTAAAGTAAAACACCAAAAATTAAACGCTAAATAATTCTGTTTAACATATAGATCAGGAAGATTATAATCACCAAGATCTTTCTGCGTAAAGTATTGCAAACCTACACATAATATTAAGTATGGTATGTATTTTATCATATTTTATGATAGACATACTTTACATATTTTATATTATAAAGATCCTTTGGTCGTATTTTACGTAATATACTTTCTTAAATATATACGACGAGATTGTTTTAGATTTAAAAATTCAAAAATATTATTTAAACGAAAACTAGGCGATATTTTTAGATTAGCATACTTTTTTATCGGAAAAACTTTATAAACATTGTCTAAAAAATGTTTTCCACATTTTTTAACTTTTCTTTCGAATACGTTAATTATGTTTTATCTACGTTTGAAATCCATGTAAAATTAATGACGCAATATTCCAATTACGAGAGGTGCTTATTGAAAGCACTGGAGGGGCCCTATCATTTATATGTATTTATATATATTATATATATATATATATATATATATATATATATATATATATATATATATATATATATATAAATCGGCTTTCGAGTTTTATCGGCTCTTTCCGACTTAATTCTTATCGACTCTTTCTGACTTAATACGGCCAGCTTCACGTATTGTAGACTTGTTAACTAACAGTATTACAAAATTAAAAAGATATTGTCAATAGATTGTTAAGAAATATTTTTTGTGATAAATTATTTCATAAAAGTGAAATAATAAAATAAAATTAATATATTTTTATTAAGAACAATCTGAATATTTGTGTCTTAGTTCGTTTACATTTAAATCAAAATATTTCAACATAACAATATAAAAAAAATTAGAAGTTTCACATCCGCCAGGTGTCCCATGAAAGCTCACAATTTTTTTTGGTCGTTTATAATTATAGAAGCGATAGGTAAAAACCAAGAACATAACATTGATTTAAAATGCCACTAGCATTAATGACATTTAAAAATTAATTTAAGTGTTTATGAAACTTGTATAAATTATAAAGAATTGACTTATGTTTTACACTTGGATGAAAGATAAATATTTGAAAATATCCGTATTGAGTTTCTTTAGATTAAGGTAATTTTAAGATTTTTGTGACAAAGAAAAATCACAGTCACTCAGGAATGTTATCAGACTTATCACTCAGAAGTTATCAACTAATAAAAAAAAAACATAACAAACCTACCATAAAAAACCATAACAAACCTACAATAGATTCTATATACGGTGACTATATATGATGCAATGATGACGTGAGTATTTGAGAGAACTAGAAATAGACTAAAGTCTAAGACAAATCAAACAATTTAGCTCAGACACTAGTAGAGTTACAAGTACTAAAGTTAATATGTGAATGTACAATTGAACTTTGTTACTACTCTGTTATATGTACTTATTTATTCATACGATACGAATAGTGACGGCCTCTTTTCGTAAAACACGGTATAAACTCTATATAAGTACTGAAATATATTTACTCCTAGTCTATATTCAATATACCTTCAAACTAATTTTTATATTTTTAGTCTAATAAGTTTAAAATCACTACGATTTCTTACTGCTATTATTGCAATAATAAAAGCAGTAAGAATTCAAAATAAATTAACTTCAAATGAATTAAACTTGTAGGAATTAATGTTTTGAACAAATTTTGTTCTTTGGGCGCAATTTACACTATTTGAAGTAAACGAGTCAACGACTTGCCAATTATTATTTGATTTCTACTATCAACATTGAATTAAACTTGAAGGAATTAGTGAAAATTAGGTGATACTACAAATTTTGTTCTTTGGGCGTGATTTACACTATTTGAAGTACACATGTCAAAGACTTGTCAATTGTTATTTAATTTCTACTATCAACATTGAATTAAACTTGAAGGAGTTAGTAAAATTTAGGTGATATTACAAATTTTGTTCTTTGAGTGTGATTTACAATATTTGAAGTACACATGTCAAAGACTTGTCTATTATTGTTTAATTTCTACTATCGACATTGAATTAAGGAATTAGTGAAAATTAATTAATACTAAAAATTTTGTTCTTTGGGCGTGATTTACACTATTTGAAGTAGACGTGTCAAATATATGTTAATTATTATTTGATTTCTACTATCAACATTGAATTAAACTTGGAGGAATTAATGAAAAATAGTTAATATTACAAATTTTGTTCTTTGGGCTCGATTTACACCATTTGAGGTACACGTGTCAAGGACTTATCAATTATTACTTGATTTCTACTATTAACATCGAATTAAACTTGAAGGAATTAATGAAAATTAGTTAATAATATAAATCTTGTTCTTTGGGCGCGATTTACACTATGTGGAGTACACGTGTCAACGACTTGGCAATTATTATTTGACTTTTACTATCTTGAATTAAACTTGAAGGTATTAATGAAATTTAGTTAACACTACAAATTTTGTTCCTTGTTCCTTGTTTACACTATTTGGAGCACACGTGTCAAAGAGATGTCAATTATTATATGATTTCTGCTGTCAACATTTATGCAGGCGACGATACAAACATCTGAGGAAATTTTCTTAAACCACCGTGTAAAAATATATTTTCAGAGGGCGCAAAAGAAAATGGCAGCCACTGAACATAGACTCATAGAACGGCACTCAACTTCCCCGGCCCCATATGCGCGAGATGATCGCGCTATCTCGCGCGTGACAGCCGCTCTTCTTCTCCTTCAACTTTCTCGTTTTCTTTACGCTTTTTGTCACGCATACGCCGGGGCCCACGTAAGTACGCATGATTACGTATGATTTCCCCTCCGCCTATATCCGGCAGCGAAAATATTTCTTTGATTATGGCTTTGCCTTTTTCACAATAAACCTGTTAAGTAAAACTCGCTCGGCGTCTCTTTATTCGCTCGCACGGATAGGAGTCGGTTCCTATTCGTTTATTTGATCAATAGGGGGAACGACGTGAAGGAAGTGCGTAAATGTATTGAAAACGATATTTATGTTTTATTTAGGATTTATTTAGATTTTTTTCCAAAGGTATTCAGCTGTTGTTACGATTTTATTTGAAGTAAATGAAAAACGCACGTGCTATTTGGGACAAATTTGAAAGTCAAATTATTATATGGCAATATATAAAATTTACTTCCATTTCACAGTATTGAAAAGGGTAAGTCTTTTTCTTGAAGTCTTATATTTATCTATTGTCTGCCTGAAATGTATTGTATTCCTGAAAATATTGACATAAATGTGCCGTAAAAGTAAAGTTAAAAAATATTGCTATTTTTACTTATAACTTATTAAAATTCATAACTATATAGAAATTTCAATGACGATTGCATTGAAATATATACGTGTGCGTACAAATAGAAAAAAAAACAAATGTTGAATATGTTTGGCGTTAATTTTGTAGAAATTTATTGTTCATAATTAAATGAAACTACGTGATGTAGTATTATTTCTACTTTCTTTAAGTTCTTTACCACGACCTAGGCTTCGTTGTATTACAACATCTTCAGGTGGACTATTAGCAATGTTGTAATACAACGAAACCTAAGTCATGGTAAAGAAGAAAGTAGAAATAATATTACATCACGTAGTTTCGTTTAATTGTGAATAATGCAATTATTAATGTTATTCCATAATGACCAATATTAATATTACACCATGAAACCCACCTTAACCTTATATATATATATATATATATATATATATATATATATATATATATATATATATATATGTGTATATATATATATATATATATATATATGTGTATATATATATATATATTATATATGTGTGTGTGTGTGCGTGTGTAATTTCTTTGATGTTAGATATACAAATTTGAAGGATGACCTTTTTTAGTTTAACCAATTTCTAACTAAGCTGCCATCGACTGGCTAAATTAAAATAAAATTCAATTCAATATAAAATGTCCATTTATGTGAAAATTCAATATTTTAATTTACGGAATATGTACTTTTGCTGATTACAGGAAATCATATTTGTGCTTAAACTTATTTAATTTATGTACAATTACATTTAATTATGTATGTACAATTACATATATGTAATTATTACATTAGATGATAAACCTTACTTTGTATAGTTTAGAAATTCAGTATAAAATATTAGCACTGGTTGTGCATTGAAATTAAAAGTACTTTGAAACTTATTAGCAGAATTCAAAACCACATCTACGTACTCTCAAACGCTATATAGATAAACCTATACATAAACGCGCATATATTAATACAAGAAAAGTAAGAAAATTAAAAAAAAATTGAAATATCCATGATTGATATTTCTGCAACAAACATCGCCTCTGCACATTCAGAGATGCCACATGCACCTGCAAGCATCACAATCGATTTGCGAACTATGAATGCATAATAACGACCGTCTCCCGACGCAAGAAAGGGATATTGTTCAATACGAGCGGAGATTGGAAAAATTCTCGAGACAAATTTCCACAGAGGCAGCAGTTGGAAAAAATTGTTTTGTATTGTCATTTGCAGACAATGCGAGGCGGGAGGTCCTAGCAGCGACGGTGCGCAATTTAACTTGCAAGCTCTCGACTCGGCTGCCTGATGCCGATACACTGTGCGGGAATTGGCAGGGTACCTGGAGTTTTCATTTCATTTTGAGTTTTCAATTTGGAGATAAATAGATGTCGCTATGGCACATTTGGTGTAAAGTAGTTCAAGCTAATAATATACATAACATGTTGCATTTTTATCCCACGCTATTCGGTGTGTTATTCTTTATGTATTTTCCCGTTCAACGTGGATTAGAAAATTAAGGAGAATAAAATAAATTTATACCTTTTTAAATTTTAAATAATATGAAACTTGATAATTTTAAAATATAAAATTAGCTAAAAACATTTCATTTATTTAAAATAACTTGTGTGTAAATAAAATTAATAAATTGGCCATTTAAAAATTATATGAATCTACTCATTGGTACCAAAGTTCAGTAACCTCAGCTTGAGTTTTTTACCTCATAATTTTAGACAAAACAAATCAGATTATTATTGAATGCCTTTCTACTTAATTATTGGCAATACATTTAGATTAAAATCTCACAAGATTAAATTCAATATTACTACATGGTTTCGGACTAAGATACTCTGTGTCTAATCATTATATAAACCTTAATATTATTATTTAATCATAAGTCCTTTAGTCAGAAAATTGTATAAAAATATAAATGGTTTTATAAATTTGTACTAATTATAAGAAAAAAAAAAAACCATTGATCCTCTCTGCACATTTTGCTGATTCGACGTCCTAGGATATTGAAAGAGCCCGCTTTCTTAGGATAAAACATGGTGAAAAACTATCGTCTATTACAAGTGATATATGACACGTCTGACAATAATAAGGCAGCCTAGTGGTAGATAACTATTTTTAAGGTTCCGTACCTCAAAAGGAGTAAAGGAACCCTTATGAAATCACTTCGTTGTCAACCTATCGGTCTGTCTGTCTGTCAAGACCCTTTTTCGTATCAAATACTTAGGTCTATGGTTCTTTGGAATTGTGAAAAAATCAACCTTTTAAGTCAATGCAAACAAAAAGAATCCTGAAAATATGGTTATTTGTACCGCATATTTTGACACTCGCAATTAATTTAAAACCAATAGAGTACTTCCTGTTGACCTGGAATCATAAAACTTGGCAAGAAGCAAACTCACAGCACAAGTAAAGGAAAAAATGTGAAAATCGTTAATTTGTAATTATATCACATAAAAAATATATTTTTTTAAATATGTGCATATGAAAGATGTAATAGATAATATATTTCCATTATAAAATTATAAAATTTTGTTAATAGTTTAATAAGAATATTGTAGACCATTAAATGTTTATATATGCCATTAAATGTTTTTATGTTAAATGTTTATATATCCTACTTTTAACACAGGCTGTTTCACGGACGAACTCCTCAAAAACTTAAATCATTCTTAGTCGATGTAGAAACTTAAAATTTGATACAGAGTTAAGTCTTTTGACATATATAAAGGAAAAGAAAATAGCAGCCAATTATGTGTCAAAAATAATCGGAATATAAGTCAAAGATGTTACAAAAATAATTCCATAAATGGAGTGTATTTGCTTTAATTGGTAAATTATATTGTAATTAATTAATAAATACAGCCGTTTGTTTACAATACAAAATATGAAAACTTGCATAGTGAAATAGTCAGTGGTAAGCAAGCAATAATTTTTCCTTTAAACAATTTAAACAATTATTTTATCTATTTTTGTAGAAAAGTTTGAAGGAAATTTAATAGAGTTTCGCATTCGCTTAGTATTTATGTAGCGTATATCGGCAATATTACAGAAGTAATATTGCCGATATACGCTCCATAAATTTACGCCTGTGAAAGATATGGTAGGCAATATATTTGCATATTTACATGGTGAGAAGTAATATTCAATATATGCTCCATAAATTTATGCCAGTGAAAGATATAGTAGGCAATATATTTACATATTTACATGGTGAGAAGTAATATTGCCGATATATGCTCCAAAAATTTACGCCTGTGAAAGATAAAGTAGGCAATGTATTTACATATTTACATGGTGAGAAGTAACATTGCCAATTATGCTCCATAAATTTACGCCTGTGAAAGATATAGTAGGCAATATATTTATATATTTACATGGTGAGAAGTAATATTGCCGATATATGCTCCATAAATTTACGCCTATGAAAGATATGGTAGGCAATATATTTGCATATTTACATGGTGAGAAGTAATATTCGATATATGCCCCATAAATTTACGCCTGTGAAAGATATAGCAGGGAATATATTTACATTTTATATGGTGAGAAGTAACATTGCCAATATATGCTCCATAAATTTACGCCTATGAAAGATATAGTAGGTAATATATTTACATATTTACATGGTGAGAAGTAATATTGCGATATACGCTCCATAAATTTACGCCTGTGAAAGATATGGTAGGCAATATATTTGCATATTGACATGGTGAGAAGTAATATTCGATACATGCTCCATAAATTTACGGCTGTGAAAGATGTAGTAGGCAATATATTTGCATATTTACATGGTGAGAAGTAATATTGCCGATATATGCTCCATAAATTTACGCCTGTGAAAGATATTGTAGGCAATATGTTTACATATTTACATGGTGAGAAGTAATATTGGCGATATATGCTCCATAAATTTACGCCTGTGAAAGATATAGTAGGCAATGTATTTACATATTTACGTGGTGAGAAGTGACATTGCAATATATGCTCCATAAATTTACGCCTATGAAAGATATAGTAGGCAATATATTTACGTTGTGAAAAATTAATATTTGTAAATAGTAAATTCTATGTACTATGTACATAAATACCTAAATTTATACGGAACCATTATAAAGCGAGTTCTACTCGTACTTGACAATTTTGGTCGGATATAATTTGATGCTTAACACGAACAGTTAATGTATGGAAAATAATAGTTTCTTTCCTATTGTTTATTGCACACATAAGTGTTTGCAGATATTTCACGATTTTTATCGTGTCTAAATTTTCTCCTCTATTATACAGAATCTATTAAAATTATTTTGAAATAAAATAAAATAAAATAAAATTATAATATCCACTTAAAAAGTTTTCAAGATGCCGTCCAAATAATTAAAGATAAATTCTTATGGCTTCTTTATTGTAGTGCCTTTTTGTAAGTCAATAATGAATTAGTTCGATGAAAAAAGAACATGGTCCCAAAAATGTTCAATTATCTCAATTTTAAGAAACGTGTTTTGAAAATGATTATATTAAACACTTTAATGAAGAATGTTAAGTAACTTTGTTATACAGTGATTAAAAGTACAAACATGTACATTTTTATGATGGCCGATTCATTTTTATGATGGCCGATTCATGATCGATTCATTTTTATGATGGCCGATTAATTTTTATGATGGCCGATTCATGATCGATTCATTTTTATGATGGCCGATTCATTTTTATGATGGCCGATTCATGATCGCGTTCTTATCTTTATGAAAATACTAAATCAAAAGGCCGATTCATTTTTATGATGGCCGATTCATTCACAAAATACTAAATAATAATAAAAATACTAAATCAAAAGGCCGATTCATTTTTATGATGGCCGATTCATTTTTATGATGGCCGATTCATTTTTATGATGGCCGATTCATTTTTATGATGGCCGATTCATGATCGCGATCTTATCTTTATGAAAATACTAAATCAAAAGGTTTTAAATAAATGTTGCCATCTTCGGAAAAATTATGTTAATGAAAAATTATTTTCATCATAAATTGATGATTTGAAAATAAGAAATGAATATGTCGAATCAAAAGCAAAATAAAAAGGCATATTTGGAGGGCAGGTCTGATTCATATTTAATTTGTTTTTACTTTTTCTTGTATACAATTTGTAATAATTTTCTGAAACCAAACTTCATATATGGCATAGTAGGACTTTATGTAATAAACATATTGCAGTGATATTAATATAAAAAATGGATTTTATTTTTAAATTTCGAATTTTGAAGATTGAGATAATCTTCAACGAATTCAGTTCAATGAAAACGGTAAAGATTTTTTCAAATTCATCAGAAAATTTCACGATTAGAATAATGATTAAGGTAGTTTTCGCATGATAACATGAACCAAAAATTGATATAAATGTTTTTGGAAACTTAATTTTTTTCCAAAATGTTAATATAACGTCATTTTATATTGACTTAATTTTTTGGATAAATCGCTCGGCTCGTTTTTAAATAAAATTAAGTATGGTGAAAGTACTAGTTTTTCTATAATGTTAATTATGGAATTCCTGAGAGCGATTTTTGCCAAAACTAAAGTGTAAATAATATTTAAATTTTAAAATAAGTTATATAATTACAGTTTAAATTCAGTGAATTTCATCGACAACACGTTTTACACGACAACTATCTTATTTTTAGCCCAGCTGAAAATATTTCTTGAAGAAAAATTCAGTAGTGTGTTTACACAAACACACGCACACACACTCACACACACACATATACACGCACTCACACACGCACTCACACACGCGCACACACACTCACACACACACACTCACACACACACACTTACACACACAAACATATATGCAGACACGCTCTTCACGTGAGCGCTATTTCCCACACACAAATATATATACAAAAATACCTTTTTTTTTAATTTAGATCCAACAAATTTTATAAATATTAGCGTGGATTATTATTATACCATCGTGTTCGTACTGATATGTTCTACCCTATATTATTTGTATGAAGAAATGCCCGAGGGTTAATACATTTTAAAATATAAAAGAAGAGAGAAATTCTGCAGCAACTTCTAACATCAAATGTTTCAAATCAATCACATTCAGTGCAAACTTTTAAACTTTAGAAGCGAGTGCCAACGATTTCGCCGAAACAACTTTTAATTGATTGATATTTGCGGCGGCGTTCGGCACTTAAACTTTTGCATTTGAATAAAAAATGTTAATGTAATTCTGTTTATTTCTTAGAAGCTTTGCTTGGAAGGACGCCCATCGAAAGCTTCGCTTTCCCTTTCATATTTGTCGGCAAGCTTTTACGTATCGCCAGCGCTTAATGCCATCAGAGTACCACCTTGATTTCAAGCATCCCTCGTAGTTGCCGAAAATGTGAGAAAGTTTTCGAATTTCTTATCTTGTTATCACTTAGCGCGGGGCATATTACCGCCACTTCGCCGGCATTAAAGTCCTCGTTACGTTATTTAATAAATGGCTCTAGCCCTCGTTTAACTTTTGCAAGTATTTCGATGCAATTTATTTAATATGAAAGCAGGTAATTGTGGTCGGGTACGATTACTTTGCAAAGATCGCGGTTAGATTAAGTCAAGACGTCATTAACGTTAGATGTTTAACTTTGCTACTAAGTAAAATGAATGTAGATTTAGGTTAAACACTTTTACTGAGAGTCAATTGAAACATTCACAAAGCTTGCTTTTTTATATGCCAAGTTAACTGTTTTGATTTAGTTAACTGTTTAGAGGATTAATTTTTAATAAAAGATAACTTAAAATATCACACGGGCACTATTATAAATGTACTAGTGAACTAGATTTCATCATGTATAGACTGTACTCTCTTGATCTTATTAACAGGAATATGAATAAATTATTTCTCGTTGGTGCATTTGTCACTTTTTGGGATTGTGTGGTAAAATTTTGTCACATTTAAATAATTACGATTTAGCGACCAATGTTACGTCTTTACAAACGTATATTTCGATTTCTGAAATAGATTACGTAATTCAAGTTGTAATATCCACAAATTCATATTTGTCTGCTCCATCAAGCTGAAATTTTCAACACATATTTTATTTTCTAATGAATTTCCGCTTTCTGTGGAAGGTCCTTTACTATCCAAGTGGAAAAACTTTGAAATCAAACGGGATCTGTATTCTGAGGCGAAACTGTTGCCTTTTATTTTTCCGTCCCAATTTAATTTTCAGTTGAAATTCTAGAGTTTAAGGAAAATTTGTATATTTCTATTTCTTTCTCGTTAAATTTAGGGCAGATATATTTTTTATCGTATTGTCGTTTTTTTATTATTATATTTACTCTTTTAACGACTCATGCCAGTTAAATTTTTTTAGGAGCTCTCCGTAGGTCATCATTCATTCATTTAGAAGAAAATTTAATGGCTAAATTTATTCACTTAAAATATCGTATTCTCAAAATTTTCGATAACAGCTCTCATGAAAACTATAAATATGAGTGATAAACACTTGGAAATATTACGCATTGATTTGCGCTCTATGCTAAAATATATCCATGTATACATCACGCTATTTGTGCTAATAATTTGTGTGTTTTCAAGGAATTACTCGGTTAACTAAACTATAATGATTGCCAACGAAAGATCATAGGCAAGAAACAATGTCATGCGCTATTCTTATATCAAAACGAAAACGGCTCCTACATGAGCTCCATCAGACGAAACTCAGTCACATATTGACTATGTCATGTAAGTGATAAATCAATGAGATCAGCGAAAATGAGCTACAGAAATAGAATCACGATTTGAAACGAAATCAAATTTAAACGAAATCAGAGAATCCAATGACTCTTAACCTGATAGATTAAAATAAAGAAAATGGATAAAAGGATAAAGGATAAATAATAAACTAGAATTTGTGAAACAAAGAAAGCCATATTCATATATGAGCCTGTATTATATTTGTAATATATCAAGAAATAACAGTGTCCCAATTTTGTCCATGTTGTCAAAATGAAATGAATTCTCAAATGAAATTTTCGAATTTTAGGAACCTTTTTTCTACGGCTTGTCGAGCTTACTATTTTCGTGGATTTGTATGTTACATAACGAAACTCAATCTATATTTTGTTTCATCTTGCAGGTTCAAAGAGTACTGTAGAAATAGCATTTATAATCTATTATAAAAAATAACCTGATTTTGCATAAAAAATATAAAATTTCCCATTTGTCTGATTGAGATGTAAATAATTCTTTAAATAGGCTTATTTTTCATTTCTTCTATCTAATTTTTTACGTTTTCATTTTTAACAGTGTTATTCTTGTTCCCTTAATACGGCACAACATAATATCGATATTTGAGCCCTTTACTTTTGCAAATTATTATTTTAATAATATTTAAAGTGTTCGCAATTCTTTCCGCATTTATATTGTGTATATATATATATATATATATATATATATATATATATATATATATGTACATATATATATATATCTATATAGATGTGTGTGTGTGTTTGTGTGTGTGTGTATCGAAAATGATAATAGAAGCCAGAAAATATGTTTTTAGAATTATTGTCTCTCTGTCTGTTAACATACAGACAGATGTATGTTAATTTGTTCGTCTGTTACGGGAAATCTACTATACGAATTTTTATGAAATTTGGTACAGTAGTACGGTAGTGTACACCCTCGAGCAATATACAGGATACTTTTTATTTGGATATTGCATATGACAAAAACCAATGACTTGGTGAATATTACGATGGAGTACCAATGCTGTCAATGAAATCTATTATCATTTTTAGTAACAGTAAAGATGATAATAATAATAATTATTATAGTAATAATAGTGTCGACCGTGAAGTCGTAATTTTACGTTGGTGAAACCATGGGGGTACAGCTAGTATCCAAAAATATGCTCGTGTTAAGTGTTTGTACATATTAATGTACACTGGCCACATTTATACTAGTATATTGGTCCCCTTATGCAGTCGGATAAATAGAAAGAAAAGCTTTGGTGAAGTTGGCTTTGTTCACAGTTTGAATTCATATTGATAGAAAAAGTTTGATAGTTGGAATGAGCTCCGGGACTCTAAGACGCTCGCGAGGGTGACTGGCGTCTTACGTAGGGAAGTTTCAGGTAATATCGATAATTTCATTTAATTGTGAACTCATCTACTGATGATTCTGCAACTGAAATACTTTCGGTCTTTTCCCTTTGTACCGATATTAATAGGCTTGTTGTATGTAAGTGACAGAGTTATAAAACCATTCTTGGATTAATGATATTCAAATATTTGTTATGTTATTAGTTAATTTTCTGGGAAGATTTGAAATTAAAATAAAATAAAAAAGCTAGTCTTCATGCATTTTTATGTTGTATTAATAAACATTACTTCAAAAGTTGGTAATCCAAAAATTAAGATTGTATACAGAACATTTAAATTTCAAATATGCATAATAAATTCCTTAAAATTTTAATGCAGTTTTTTTTTCTTAGATATTTTTTATGTTGGATAATGTTTAAATCTACGTATTTTAGAAAAATACTTTTGATAAAATTCTCTATAACACTTTAATTATTTCATTAACTCGACGAAAATTTAAACATATAGATTTAAACATAAATATGTTAAAATAGCAGTACAGTAGGTATATATATATATATATATATATATATATACATATATATATATATATATATATATATATATATATATATATATATTTATATATACAAATATTATATCAAACATTTCACTTCGGGGAAAAATTTCTGTGATGCATTCCTATCATTTATTATTTTAGGAAAACTGAAATTAATATGAAATATGAAACGATAAAATCTGACATAAAAAAATGTTTATCGACATTGTCTCCTCATTACAAACATCCCTACAGCCTGTCCACTATCATCGGAGACTAAGGATTTATCGTGATTGCGTTCCCGTTTAAGCGAAAACGTATTGGCGGCGACTTGGTAGTAAAAATTTTTGACATATTCTCGCGGTTAACTTCCTCGATGATTTAGATTAATTGAACTCTCGTCGCCTGACGAACTTCAAATATATCGTCTGAAGGTTTATTAAGTTTGGCCAAGAGATTTCGTTAAATTTCCCAACTAGTTTTGGAGTTAGGAAGTAAGTAATTACTTGGTATCTGAAATAGTAGCTTCATATAAGAATAAAGCAGACTTAAGTATCACTGGGAAACTATTTATTACAACTCACCATAACTTAAATTGTATAGTACGTGTCGATTCATTATAGTGACAGTGGATGGCTTATGAGTTTTGGGGATAGTCATATATGTATATGTATATATATATATATATATATATATATATATATATATATATATATATATATATATATATATATATAACGCGATATATATGTGTGTATGTTCTTAAGCACTTAGTTTCTAATGTAAAATTGAGGTTTTCGAGAAGCTCGATGGAACGAATATGCGAAGATTATGAAATTATTAAATTAGATTAGATTATATTTTATTAGAGATTAGATTGAAGATTATGAAATTAATTAAGAGATTATTATTACTCAATTGTGAAAAAACAATTTTTTATTAAAATGAAGATGCAACGAATACTTTTACATGTCAAAAAAAAATCAATAAATAACGAATAATTGCCTGATTAGCGTTGGAATGAACTTTTTGACATTCTCGATCGCCACGTCGTTATTTATTTTAGTCAAACCTAGTATTTTGACTTGTTGGAATGGATTTGTAACAAAGCAAATTACTTGTAACAAAGCAAATTATTTGTAAAACTTGTTTTTTTGGTATTTTTTTGTTTTTATCTATATTCTTTACATAGATTTTAATTTACGTAGGTTTTAATTTTTGTTTGTTATCTTTACCATTAAAAACATCTTAAAAAGAAAAATATTGTAAATAAATTTCCAAAATTTAAAAGAAAAATTCGCAGCAGTGACCGTTATATGGAGTATGCTAATAAATAACGAATAATTAGTACTACGACCTTCTACAAGGATATGACGATTTTCCTTGTGGTTCCAGAGACAAACGGATTTTTCTACTAGCTTGATACAACTTTTTCATGAAAAAATTGAAAGTTATCCGTTTCCATGCTAAATTAATTCACGTGACATATTAGAAAATAGTATAATGGTAAACAAAAACTATATCCAGCGAAAAAAACGACTCTTAAACTTAAATTCCTAACGTCAATTTCTCCGCCCACCGTGCGCCAGATGCGTTCAGCATTTGTTCAACACAATTTTAATAAGATAGAATGATTAAGATATCGTCAAAAAATTCGTAGTCAAATTTAGCTTTACATTCTTCTAGAGAAATTATAAATTAAAACTTAAATTATATTATTAGTATATTTTTAAGTATTAAATTTAGTTAAAATATACTCTAATATGGCCAAAGGAAGCGAGGTAGTTAAATATTCATCTGAATTGTTAAATACTCTGTTCATCCGTAAAACTTATCTTGTTTACCAATTAAATGTATTTGTATTTACGTGAGAAGTCAGATAAAAATAAAATTCCCGCGAAACATGAAAACATGAAAATTTTCACCCACCATAAGCCAAAACCATTTCCGACACACTTCTTGATTTTATTCTCGCTCAATTTCATTAAAATCACCATCTTCGCCAGATCGTCCCAATTACCACGGCCGATCTCCGCGATGTTGCACATTTCCGCCTCCGCTAGTCCTTTCCGGATGTTACTGAAAGTGAAATGAAAAAGAAAATCCGTTTAAATGTAATCTCGCTCTAATAAAGATGTAAATCATAGGACAGGAAAAAATATGCAAATCCACTTTATTACGTTTGCCCGGTCGCCTTCCCCCGGGAGGGGGATGTATATCTCTCTCGGGTTCCGCCAACAAAATCATTAAGATAAAGTTTAATTATCGTTAATTGGTGCAGTCGTATATTTTTACATTCTTTTTTGGTTATTTTTTGGCCATTTACAAATAAATTTTGTTGTATCTTGACACTATGGCTCGCGTTGGTTTCGCTTTGCGCATACATATGAATTTTATTTGCTTTTTAATCTCAATTACTTATATGAATAAACCATAAGTTGTGTTCGAGTTCGTTAAACCTGAAGGAACTATTATCAATTTTTAAAAGAGTTAAAAATTAAGGAAGTCATTACATTTCAGTTTCTTTATTTATTTATTTTTGTTTCTCTACCGCTCCTATATTCTGCATTTCTGCATACTATCAAACGTTGTATCTTTTAAAAGGGCAAGGATAAAAGCTGAACATTTTACAGGTTTTATATTGTAAGTATCCAAACAAATAAATTTTCTTACACTAATTTAATACTGTATAATAATCGTAATAGTTGTATTGAGTCCTAAAGTATATTAAACCTTGTTATAATAAAGTGTTAAAAACTAAATTTAACTGCATTAAAGATTAAAGCTTTTAAGATATACCTTTTTCCGAGAAGGGTTTAAAATTACATGTGTAGACGGGCATGCTTTTTAAGGTATTTCACATATATTAGCGGACATTTTTTTGAGTAACAATAAAGTTTAAGTAACATAATGTTTACTTAACTGAAACTAAATATATATTATGATATTAAATATATATTTAGTTTTAGTTAAGTAAACATTATATTACTTAAACATTATTATTACTCAAATAAATTTGCATAATTCACAATTGATTGAAACTACGTGATGTAGTATTATTTCTACTTTCTTTAAGGTCTTTACCACGACTTAGGTTTCGTTATATTACAACATCTTCAGGTGGGCTATTAGCAAAGATGTATCTATGTATGATGATGACCTAGGTCGTGGTAAATAACTTAAAGAAAGTAGAAATAATACTACCACACGTAGTTTCATTTAATTGTGAATAATTAATTTCTACAAAATTAACGCCAAATATATTCAAAATTTACAAAAAAATAGATACCTCATGCAATATTGGTTCCCTATTACGATAAGAAAAAAACGGGCCAAGTGCAATTCGGACTCATGCACAAAGAGTTCCGTAGCGTCAAACAATGTTAAACCTATAAGTTTGTATTTCTTAAAGACACTGATAACTTTTTTGTTTTAAAAACAAAGTTATTGCTGAAGTCGGTACCGAAAATATCCTATATCTCAAAAACTACACAACATATCTTATTGAAATAAATTTTTGTTGAAAATTTATTTAAGTTCTACTACCTCAATTTCTTTCAAAATTTTACATACGTTAGTTGAAAAGTTAGAGGGCGGGCGGACACGTTTAAAAATTTGGAAATGGCTTCAATAAAAAGGTTATTTTGGAACTTCCATATCATTTTAATATCTATTTAACGATTCCCCACACGCTTATGTATGGAGTACCGCCCCTAATATTATTTTTTTCATAATTCCACTATTCCATTTTATAGCGGCTCATAGAAATACTTACATCCAAATTGCATCTATATATTTCCAATAGCCTCAGAATAAAATGGCTTTGACATACAAACAGAGAGACAGAGAGGAGGACAGGACAAAATTATAAGGGTTCCGTTTTTGCCATTTGGCTACGAAACCCTAAAAAAATTAAACCTTATGAAGTCACTTGTGTGCTTATACGCGTGCTTGTGTATCACATCCGCTTTTCTCAGAAAACGTTTTATATATAAATTTTTAAATTTTCATAAGTCATATATTTCTCGATTGTAATCAAAATATTCATATGGAAATTTTTGAGGAGGTAAATTAGTTACTACAATTTTTTTTTTCTATTTCCTATGTCTTGCAGTATATAATTTGGAAGGGATTTATTTCACTGCTTCCGGAAAAATATATCGATTGTTCTAGACAAGAAAGTATATTTAAATGATAAAAAATTATGTCAGTATTTGAAAGTAGCTATGCCACTTTAAATTAGATAATTAATTTAATAATATAATTAGTTTTATTTAAGATTTACTAATAAGTCATTTGTAGCTAAATTTTGGAAAGTCGAGATGGGAAATTTTTTCCAAACTTGTTAGCTGTAATTAGCCGCAAGAGTAGTCAGGCGAAGAAATATAATAAATTATTTATTTTAAACGCTGAATACATACGTCATAATATTATAAATTGAAATTTGTTTTTACTTCCATTAAAAATATGAAAATATTTTTTTAGCACCGTGAGGGGTTGAAGGGGATAAGGCTGTTTTTGGGACAAATAGAACATGTCAAAATCTGTAAGTACGTATACATATATGTATCTATGTATGTATCTATGTGTAAATTCTTCATTCGCTTTCAAAAGCTTGTCAGCATTGTGTGTTGTCGAAAACAATAGGACACTCCTATTGTTTTCGAACTTTCTTGTTTCGTAGAGCTTAGCACCGTATACATAACGACATTTTTTAAGATTTAAAAACCGTACCGTTTTCTACTTAATCATCTTTAGGACGTAACCCTATGTTCTACAAGAACTTGAGAAAGACTTATTTAAACCAGATAAATTATAGGTTATAATCAGTAGAGCAATAGAATTTCGAAGTCCCGCAAAAGGAACCAAATATTTCCCTAAACCAGAAAGTTACTAACAGGCCAAGCACCCACAGTAAAGAAAGATAACCGTGGCATTAATGCAGTTGCTGTGGTTATAATTTTTAATAACTCAGATTCTAGACGTTATCCTTGTCTTCTATGTGAGTTATAAACAGTCATTTATTTTGGATGTGAAATTATTCAACCACGTTTGTGCCATAATACGATGTTGATTTATTTAGTATTAAATTGTGACATAGTATATCATATTTATTTTAGGTTGATTCACATATTGTCTTTTTTTGATGGAATTTTCGTCATACTTTTCATTTGTTGTAAATAGTCTGGTTGATAAAAAGGAATACACACGCCAGTACGGCACACAATATTGTGTTAAAAGGAGTTGTGTCTCAATAAAACTTACTTTACTTTATTGTTTTCAATCAATATAATTGAAATAATAAACAGCACTCCTAGAGTAAACTTTGAGTAGAAATAAATATTTATTAACTAGTTAACAGACTGGAGTTAAGCAGTATCATTGACGCTCGTTTTTTATTACTATATGAAATATCATGTCGTGTAATCATTAGAATATCTTACTATACACATAGTGAAACACGTAAATCTCATGTAATAATCACTCTAAGGCTACGAAAATACTGATCCTTTTTCATTACTATATGAAGTATCATGAAGTGCAATCAGTAGTATCTCTTACTATCCACATAATGAAACAGGTAACTCTCATATAATAATTACTCTAAGGCTACCAAAATACTGATTCTTTTTCATTACTATATGAAGTATCATGCAGTGTAATCAGTAGTATCTCTTACTATCCACATAATTAAACAGGTAACTCTCATGTAATAATCACTCTAAGGCTACCAAAATACTGATCTTTTTTCATTACTATATGAAGTATCATGTAGTGCAATCAGTAGTATCTCTTACTATCCACATAATGAAATAGGTAAACCTCATTGAATAATCACTCTAAGGCTTCCAAAATACTGATCCTTTTTCATTACTATATGAAGTATCATATAGTGTAATCATTAGAATCTCTTACTATCCACATAATGAAACAAGTAAATCTCATTGAATAATCACTCTGATTCCAAAATATTGAACAACTCATACGAATCTGATATATTTACTCAATTCAAGGTAAGCCGTTGTGAAAATTTTTCTGAGTGATATAAGGAATTTTAATATTTAAAATAAAAACAAATACATACAATATATACCATAACCATATAATAAATAATAATAAATATTACTAGACACAATACTCTCAAAAGTAATGTTATATTTTTTGGGGTTCGTTTTTGATAACATTCTAGATTGCGCCTATTTTTTAAGCTATACTATTAAGTAAATTGTATCCGATTAGTAAAATAGCGACTACACTTTTTAATAATGGTATTGAACTTTTTCAATATTTAAAAAAAGATGTAAGCTATAAAAACCTACAGTAACTTCGGGGGAAAGTTACCTCAAGTTCATTGGGCGTAATTGTAATAAAATGGAATAATAGATAATTTCCGACATTCAATTTTCACAAAAAGTTTCATCAATGTAATTTTCCGTAAGTTATAGCAAAAAAAGCTTTAATTTTGACATTAAGTTGATGTATGTACAATTTGAAAACAAATGATTCCACTGATGGACATTACGCTTTTGCATAAAGTTTAAATACCTGTACTATTTATAAATATCTCCGTTGTTATAAAGAGACAAAGCATAATAATTCCAATGATGACTTTCTTGTTTTTATACCGATTTCAATACGTTTTTATCTAAACATATACTTAACCCAAACTTGAAGCTTAATATTCAACCCATTCACTTTATCGCACCATTAACATTCCACTTCATCATAACACGACAATTAGAATGCAGATGTCGAGATGGAAATAATTCTAATTTAACGACTACGAGATCTATGAATATCCTGCTAAACGCTTAATCAAACATACGCAAGGCTAGCGAGATAAAATATTAAGTAAAATAATTACAAACTTAAGCAATAATGCTAAGCAATTAATCGTCATTATCGCGTAAATTGTGCTTAGGATTAAAAAAGGGAAAGGGTTTCCTGCCAGGCTTGGTCGTAATTTTTCAGGGGGTTTTTGCGGTCTGCATAAGTTAGGGCACGAGAAATTTATTCCAACAATTCGGCGAGGGTCTAGCCGTGCATGGGCGCCCAATGATAAACTGTAAATAAGTATTAAAAATTAGACGTATACGTGGCTGAGCTCGCAGCTTTTTGCCGAATGCGAGAAAAAGTTTCTTAACGAAGTTACGGTGAAAATGCTAATGGTGCTTTCACTTATCGTCGGGGGAATGTTATTTGCACAGGGGCGGTGTCAACAAAAAGCTTGTTTAATGGGAAACCGAATTTATTTGTTCACGTTTAATCTACGTTTGCCGTAATGTGGAGTGTGCAACAAGGAAAAAGGTTAATGTATGTTGACTAGCTCATGTAATAGGGAATAGCTGCTTCAGGATTTGAATAAACGAACGTATACAGAGTTTAACTTTAAATTATGTATGTTTTGAATTTATTTTGTAAATTAATAATTTTATGTTTAATAGTGTATTAGAGAATATAAAAGCTAAGTGTGGGTAATAAAATGTTTAATCGTAATTATAGTTAAGTTGTAGTTTGTAATAAGCAAAATTGGAAAATTTCACATCGGTATTGTCCAAAAAAGAAACAAGTTTTTAAAGTCAAGTGCATAATATCTTCATTCGCGAAGGCGAAAAAATAATTTCGAATGTGCACATATGTGGACACGACGGAAGCAAGATTAACTAATATACATATTGTTTACGTAATGAGAAAGTACTGTCCAGGCGGAAACAATCTATGGCGTGTTGCGTCTAATTTGGTTATGAACTTGTTGTACTTGAGCTTAAACTTAGAGAGGAAATATTGTCTTCGTATGGATTGCATATATACTTTGTGGTGATTCGAGTTATGTTTTTATGTAGATTTAATATAAATAATTCACCAAATGAATTCAAACATATAATTCGGAGTGTTAATTATAATTAAACGTTATTTTTGTGAAAACTGTAATCTTTTGCTTATTGGTGGGCATCAAAATCATGATATTACATCCTTTATGCGTGGCCTGAACCAGACGCGTAATCTTGCAAAAAATTTAGATATAATTGCTGAACCAGACGCGTAATCTTGCAAAAAATTTAGATATAATTGCTGAACCAGACGCGTAATCTTGCAAAAAATTTAGATATAATTGCTGAACCAGACGCGTAATCTTGCAAAAAATGTAGACACTATTGCGAATATTGATTCTAACCTTCTGAAATTCGTATGTCGATTTCACACACCGTGAAATCGAATTCCCCTCTATCTTCCTAACAACAGACGATCTTGCCTCAGTCGTGTTCGCATTGATCTGACATCAGGAGCTCATGCACTGCAAGAGATGTTGGCCTGAGAAACCGGCGCGAGCTTATTTGTGATAAAAATTAGATGAGAATATATTGTGTTTTGTTAAAAATATTCATATATTTTTATCAAAACACAAATATATAGCTGGTTCTATTATTATTGTATTCGCATATAAATAAATATGAATACTAAAGTTTCTTATTATTTGTTCGAAATAATGTTTTTTTCTTTCAGGCTTGAATAAACTCGATGAAGAAAAAAATTATTATAACTTCCGAGAAGTTAAAGATTCATATGAGTTCCAGAATAAACAATCGATGTAGTAGACACTAGTTAATAGGTTAAGGACGAAATTTGAGCTGAAGGAAGTCATAGTGAGTAGAATCTTGACACAGATGTTGAAAGAGAACCGATAGACGTAGGAACAGAAGACATAGATGCGGAGATAGAAGACGGTGATATTGGTTTTTTTACAGACAAAAAGGCAAAATGGCCTAAATTTTCACCAAGTTGTAATTCGCATTTGACAACATAATTTCGTCACGTAATGATATTAAGCAGACATTATTAAGATAAACTTACATTCATTTACTGCATCGATTTTTCGATACGGTAGACAAATTGTGTGTTATATATAACTATATATAAATAAAAACAAAGGATCTCACTGCCTTTTACAGTGTGATAAATCATTAAACCCCTATCTATCATTAAATGATTTATGATTTACTTTGAAAATAATCTACGCTCAATATTTTTTCTAGCAAAAATAACTTATGCATTGATAAATGTAAAAGTTACCTGATTAATTATACCAAAATTAAATTTCTTCAAGTAGTTAGCTCAGCCTAAAAAAAAAACTATTATTTAACATACCAATGTTTTTTGCAGTTCATTTTATGTTTTTTGCAGCTCAAAAATCGTAAAATGCTTCAATTTTTCTATCAGATTACCTCGTTTTTCATTATTATTTAAAAACTGCCATTAGCGTTCAGTTTTTTATTTTTTATTTTTTTATTTTTTAAATAATTATTAAAAAATAAAGTCATTTCTTTTTCATATTAAGAACAAGTCATTTTGACTATGATAAATGATTAAAGTATATTTTCATTTATGTATCTGAGAATACACTTTATTAATGTGTTGTTAATAACAAGATGAACAAGAAGAACTTTAACTTGAACCTAGTCCATTTGTTCACATTGTTTGAATAGGAAAATATGTTTATGCAAAAATTGTTTTTGCTCCAACTTCATTTCACAAAATTGCGTTTCTAATATCTGAAACAAAATGAAAATACAAAGTTTATACCTCCTCTGAGTTTATATTCCATAGTTTATAACTCCTCAGAGACCGATCAGATCAAACAAATCACATTCAACTCCAAGCATTCGTACACCTTTGTTCGTTCACAGCACAAACCCATCCACATTATCGTAATCACCTCAAATTTCAAAGGAAATTTAGCTGCTCAATTTTGCAATTTGCTTAAGTACCAATAACTTAACATTACTGACACAGAGACTTACCGCGTACTTGGGAACATACAGTGATAACTGAGCATAAATCAAGGGTTTAATAGTGTGAAGGTTTACAGTGTGGAGGTACACTTGGTATAAAAGGAATGATATGTTTTTATGATACATATGAAAAAAATTTTCTTTATTATTTTCAAAATTCCATAATTAATTAGAATTGGTCATTATAGGAAAAATAGAGGAAAAAATATTTCGCGGTCGATACTTTACTTACTGGTCTGATCAGGTTAAGATCGTCACCTGAGATAAATCGAAGATAGCACAGCATGGGTGTAGCTAGTTAACTCCTCTGACAAGGTACTTCAATATGGGATCGACATTCGAAGAGAAAAAGAAGTTTCAGAACTTAGGAGGGAAATATAACTTTTTTGTTAGTATATTTTTCAAGAAATAGTATTTAAAATTATGAAAAAAGTAAGTTATTTCTGAGGAAAATGGCTGTAGTAGACGAACAGAGAAACACCTAAGTGGTATTATAAAGGCAACGTTTTTCCTTTTATGGTATGGAGCCGTAAAAATGTGTAAGAATGCTTCAAAAAATACTTCAGAATCGCAGTTTTGCACCAAGTCTAGGATAGGAATTGAAGTATGTTTAATTTACGACATATGACATTAGGAAATTTTGAAATATATAAAGTCTACTGACGATTACGAGAACTGGATAAACTAAGAAATCTTCTCAAGAGAACCTGCAAATACAAAAGCTCGTCTATATATACAGGCTTAAACTGTGTTGCAAATATTAAGGAGCGGTATCTCCAATTCCAGTTTCGAGAATCCTCAATGGTTTCTGAAAAAATCACCGTAAAATTGCGATTGCAACATAAAATGACACTTTTTACAGAAACACTTCAAGTAATTTGATTTATACAATACCTGCACAAATAACAGAAACGTTCTTTGTTACACACTTTTCAGAAACTAGTATATTCCTATTTTTTTAATTCCCAGACAACACAAAATTGTGTCCGCTTCTTCCTTTTCTTTTTGGACCTAGGGTTAGGTCCAAAAATGTTTGTTATGACTACTTTAATAATTATAAATAATTATTAAAGTAGACATAATCTAGTAAATAGATAATAGGGCGCAATAATATTTTAATTATTTGTAAAATAGAAATCATAACTGACAAGAGCATTAAAAACAAA
Organism: Druceiella hillmani; assembly: GCA_039881145.1. Taxonomy (NCBI): domain Eukaryota; kingdom Metazoa; phylum Arthropoda; class Insecta; order Lepidoptera; family Hepialidae; genus Druceiella; species Druceiella hillmani. Next base: position 27,926,512 of record JAYKKI010000018.1, on the reverse strand, counting down.
TGTGCCTTTTTATTATGAACAACCTTGTGTAGATAGGTTGTTCATAATAGAAATGCTTATAAAAATGTCCAGTTGATATCAAAATTTCATTACATAGTGGAAAAAATACTTAATATTAAATACCGTTTTTCTACGTTGGTGTGTTAGTTTAGTTACTTTCAAATGCGTTGATATTTCAAATTTTTAATTACATATTTAAAGTAAATTAACACAAAACAATTTTTTGTTGCTATTATTTCCCAATTTCTACTTGGTACGAAAAAAGTTACTTGTGACTTCTTGCTAAGATAAGTTGCATATCTTTTCAAATTTTAATGGTAACGAGAAAGTTTTATTTTTATTTACTTCCCTAAAAGTTTTCTCCATCTCGGTAATAAATTTTTCTTAAAATTTCCTTGGCATTTTTCGTCACAAAACTAAGTAGATTTGTTACGATAGTAAATAAATTCCTAACTTTAACCGTATTTGTGAAGAAACATAACGTCTCCTTGTTATTCACAGTTTATTATGTAGTAAATTGAGTACTTCTTCTAAATAATCAAATCTTCGTAGATCATATCTTAATAAATAATCACCTTTTTAATAAATTGAATTAAAAGAACTTCAAAACTCATCAGGACTCCTTAATTTATATTAAATTTTACGCAAGATTAAAATACATATCTAAAAATTTACATAAAAAGTATGTCCTCTTTCTTCTCTATATTTCTCCATAAAAATTAGAGAATTAAAACTTTTCTCAAACTGTAACCGAAAACTATATCAGTAATTTGGAGTATTACAATTTTTATAAAATTAACAATTTTTTTCTTACACCTACAAAATATAGACTAGATGTTTGATAGAAAATAATATTTCTAAATAGTTTATAAAAAATAATAATATATCCCTCAAATACTAATTTTACGTGCACACCAGAGTATATGGAACTTTCCTATTCCACTGGTACTGAATATGAATTCAAAAATAGTAACCGACCACTATATCAAATATTTCTCAAGATAACGTAAACATAATGAAACTTCTTAATACTAAAACAGAACCAATGATAACAAAACCAATGCCACGTTATTGCTTCTGACTAAAACTACACACAAAATATATAAATAAATAATCAAAACTTAAATGGGACATATTGCAAGGCTCAATGTCAATTAGTTTACGCATAATAAATAACTTTATGAAATACATTTGTAAGTATCTGTTCATATATGTTTAAAATTACGAAATAAATGAGTCTAGACGAACGCAGACTTGTAATATGAAGCTTCGAATTGAAGTCATACATAAAAATATATCGAATGAAAAAGTAATTTGTTTGGAAAAAAAATCCCACGACTGATTTTGCGATATTCAATGTGCCCTTGAGATATATAATATGTGTCTTATTCCACACATCAAATTTGAAATCAATTTTGAAATAAATTATGCGAATAGCGTTGATACGTCAGTTTAATTGTACTTAAATATATTCTATTCAGGCAGAAAATAGTAGTGTAGCGATGATGCGGAGACTCTATATCTGAAATATAACTTTACCTAGAACATTTTTGTTTGCTTTAACGTCATTTGGTTTTTCTTCTTTATTTTAAATTTTTCTAGTAAAAATGTGATGAAGATATATTGATTGTATTAATAAGGGTAAAATCAAATTTAATGTTTACTTCACACAGTGTTTCGAGTTTGTATATTTCTTATAATGTTGATGTTATGGGGCGTATAGTTGAAATAAAAATATCTAATTATCACGAGAATGTTACAACACTAGCTACTTATTTTATTAACACGCTCTAAAAATAAAAGATTTATTTGACACAGATTTATTTTGACCAAAATCGAAGTGAAGTTTACAAATTTTGTTAGATTTACAAAAAAATATCAGCGCTTAAAATAAAATTATCTTATTGGTCAAAAATCTCTTAAACTATAGTGGTGTGGCGGCTACTTGGCCCGCCTTCGGGATGCTCAGTCTATTGTAATACATTTTATTGCACCTAATGAACAACAAAACTAGCGAAGATAATACATTATATAAGAGAATACATTTTTACGGTGGCCTTTCGGTCTATACAGATATTAGGCGCTGTAGGTTTTTCCAACTTTTTTACAAATACAGTTTACCGAGAGAGTTTTACAATATGCGGTATCGTAAAACTCTCGTTTGCGTTTTGTAAATTTGAAATATTTTAGAGAATACAATTCTTAACAGTTGAAATAATTAAAAATCACAGTTTTCTATTATGTACCTGCACAAACATGTGAAAATTAAAAAAAATATAGCCGTTATACATAAATATTATATAAGCTCATGCAACCTTGCGCTAATAGGGAATCTTCATATTTTGATAATTAATAGTTTTAATAAAGCGTTTTATGTTGGATTGCTTAAAAAATTTAGTTCTAATTCGTATAAAACAGAAGTTATTAGATAATTTCTTTCAGCAGCTATCAATTTACAGATTAGGTAATGTCCTAATATGTCGGAAGTACCGCCCTAATCAACATTAATCATTTACCAAAATATTAGGTTGACAAATAAATTTTTGGCTACGAGTATGGGCTCTTCCTAGAAAGTTGTAAAATATTCAAAATATGTTATTATAAGATATATTTATAAGCTGAAGTGTACTCAATCAAAAGCAGTTCGCGCTAAGCCTTCAAGTGCATTACATAAAAAAATGGATTTAAATCGATATCAAGCAAAGGTTACCACTTTCATTTACTTTATGACCTAATTCTTCCACAATTATTGATATTAAAAAGTTATTTCGCTCAGTTAAAGTAATTAGTAATTGGTGATGAAAAGCAAGTTTCTCACGTTAAACATAGATACAAACACCAATGACTTAGTGCAGGATGAACAGTAATTTGAATACCTACTAATAAGATACATCAAGACTTTACTCATTGGGAGAGACATATGTGAAATTAGAGATGTATTATCAGAAATTTGATTAACTAGCTAACAAACTAAGTAGTCAACAGGATCGAGTGTACTATCTCGTTGATAATGCTAGACTAATAACCGCAAACTACACTTCAAACAAATTACAACAGTTAGTCTGAATTCCGCTGGTACATTCACCTTATTTATCTAACATAGAGTCATCTGATTATTACTTGTTCAAATCTATGCAGCTCTATGCATTACCAGAATTATATAAAACGATCATATAGGGAAAATTACCAAAAAGACCTCGTCGAAATTATTTAATCCCAGTCAATTGATATTTACGCTGAAAGTAAATTTTCACTACATACCAGATAGCAATATGTCATAAATATACATAGTACGCATTTGGTTCAATTTCTTTGTGATATTTAGATTTTATAACATATTTTTAGATCAAGTCGGAGTTTAAGACATATTATCTTGCTCAGTAAAATAGTGAATAATGATTTGCATCTGAACCTTTTCAAGAATGTTGTGTCCATTGAGGTAATATATCGATAATTATTAACTAATTCAATCGGTGTCTAAATATTTACATATAAACATTTTCACTAATAGACAGAGTTGAGACAGTATATTTGCACTTATTAGATAATTCAAGAGATTAGTGCTTAAAATTTAATACCTGAATATGTCCACAAATGGATAGAATTGAGGTAACCCAATAGATTAGTGAGCAAGCCTTTATATTTAAACATTTTCACTAATGGATAGAATAGATTAGCGTGCTAAACCTGTACATCTGAATACTTTCGTTCATGGATATAAATTAGATAATATATTAATACTTATTAACTATTCCAATATATTAGTACGTAAACCTTTCCATCTGAACCTTTTTACCAATAAATATACCTGAGATAACACACTGATTGATACTAATTAGCTTACCCAATGAATTAATTATTAAACGTTTACATTTGAACATATCCACTAAAGAATAGAGTTGATATAATGTATTGATACTTATTCAATCCAAAAGATTAGCGTGTAAATCTTTACATCTGAATATTTTCATAAATGGATAAATTTGAGATATAACAAGAAAAACCCGTAATTAGAGGTACCACATCGTTCCAATTTATAATATTTCACAGTGAGACGTAAAATAGACTTGATCGATTGTATGATGTTGTGATCCATCCCCACATTTTTTAATTTATTTAAATTATTTTTTTAACATTCACAAATTATGAATATTTGGTAATTATTTATTTTCTTGTTAATCTAGAAAACATAAAAAAATATACTTCATTTGTGGGAAAGATTCATAAATATCATTTATTTTTTCCCTACATTAAAATCCAGATAAAAAGACAATACATTTTCCAAAATATAATTAATAACTTTCAAGTTAACTGTACATTATCCGCCGGATGCATATAAAACATGTTTTATTTCGCATACGTTATAAATGGTCTCCCACGGGCTAGGAGCTGATAACGACTATATAATCGCATTCGAGAACGGCGGGGTTGTCGGTGGCGCGGTGGGGGGTGGTCAAACGGGAGGAGCCAGCCAGTCACCGTCATCCCTAATGGACAACCCTGGAGGACCCCGTTCATTGTGGATACCTATTCAAAAGGCAAGTAGGTTAAAATATTTAGGGTAAATTATATACGAAGCTAAAAGAAACGAGTGCTTAGTCGTAATGAGTCTACACAACATATTTTTTCGAAAATTAAGTTTGCATAATAAATGTCAAACTAATCAAGCAACCGACGTTTTACAATTTTTCGAAATATAAATTAGGACAAATATTATGCTCGTTACTAAATATTATTAAATTAAGTAATGGGTATTTTAATATTTATCTCTGAATTTTTTTTCTTCGTTGTCTTTCATATTACTATGTTGTAAAAAATATTACTATGTTGTAAAAAACGTACCTTCTTAAAAATGCAGACGAATGTATGATATGTAATTTTTTGTACAAGTTTAAATTACAATCATTTAATAAAAACAATTGATTAATCTAAAAATATTGCTTATAATATGTGTTTAAAGTAGATATCGAATTTCAATGAAATCATAATTTAAATTTTATCTATATTTGTCATCTCTTACTGTCCAAGCCCGAGACTTTGTTCATGTGGACCTTTGGAATATTTTATTAATGTAACTCTAAAAGTGGAGGTTAAAATACACTAAAAGCCATCTATAACCATTATAAAATAACCTTTTTTTTAAAGTAACTGTATTTTGCAACCCCTATATGTTCCCTCAGGTTTTGCAGAGTATACCAATTCACTCCCTTGAGTAATTCCTGCTTTATGTGCAAACAAATAAATATGAAAAAAGACAGACAAATATTTCCAAAACATTATTTGTGTCCTATTGCTTTTATTTCATCCTCCTAAGTTATTTTTTCATAAATATCTTTAATAAATCTATATTTTTAATATAAATGAATACCATTTTCTATGAATAACTTTAAATTTAAATGGTTATTTATTAGAAGCGGAAAAAATAACGTTTAAAAAATAAACAGCTACAAATGATGAAATAAGCGCTTTGTATGGCAATAAAACCTAAGTTCTTATTATATAGACTTAACTTAGAACAATTTTACATCTAAAAGTAAGAAAAGTATTAAATTATATGTTATATATTTCATTTCGGTATTCTCCAGCTGACACTGCCTCTATGGACTAAAAATACATATGCTCATGTTGTTGTACACAATAGAGTGAAGATTTTATAATAAAATATTCCCTGAGTGTCTGCAGTCAAAATATTTAAAATTGAATTGTTATAAATATAATAAAAATATAATTAAAATGTTCTTTCCTTTCTTCAAATTTATTCGTATTCTTCTCTAAAGTATAATTGTTCTCCTTTCGTTGCTTTATTGGACTAAAATATTTAGACCACGTGATTTATTGTCAATATTGTTATAGGTACACACTCTTTTCGTCGCTTCGTTATCAACTATCCTTAGAAATAATACAATCTATAGAGGGATCATTTTTAGGATACCGTATCTAAGTGGCAAAAACGGAATCGTTATCCATCTGTTCTTATGTCACAGCATCATAACTCTTCGATATTAAGGATGACGATGTTTGATATCAGGAATAATTAATTTAATAATTGAAAACTTAAAAAAGGAAAGTAAATTCCTTCGTATTCACTTTTGAAGTCCCGCTCCATATGTCTAGTATTTGAATAGGTCATTTTAAATGTAATAGAAAATATCTAGGAACATTTCTAATATGGTGTCATGTTCATTGATATTAATCGCCAAATGAGCTTTACGGTTAGTCCTCCCTCCCTTTTCACTTTTCATTCAGGTTACTCATATGTATGTATATATATATATATATATATATATATATATATATAAATATGTATATATATATATATATATATATATATATATATATATATATATATTATTTTTAAATATTCTGCTGTAATTATCCAGTAAACTTTTAATTATTTTTACAAATTTTAACAGTTAGGGGTGGAGGGGGCATCAATAATTTATACATGTAATAAAACTATAATGTAGTGAATTTTGTACATGAAAAATATTACAAAAAATTGATTGATTTATGAAAAAATGATTGATTTAGTATATAGAAGCCACAAGACAAAGAAGACAAGAACAAGAAGACACAAGCCAGAAAACCTGTTTTTAGAATTTTTGTCTTTCGGTATATTTGTTAATTTGTTCTTTAATCACGCAAAATCTACTGGACTTATTTTGCTAAAATTTGGTGTGATAATAGTCTATACCCATGAGCAACATATTGAATACTTTCATTTGGATATTAACGATTAAAAAAAAGAAAACTCTACTTTATGATTATTAATATTGTCAACGTCATATATTAGCGTTTTTAGTAAACTTTATATTTATATATATATATATATATATATATATATATATATATATATATATATATATATATATTATGGTATGGCGTTTTTAGTAATCTTTATGCTCACAAAGTTCTGAGAGAAAAAAAATATGCATATGAATAAAAAATATAAATAAAACGCAAAAAAATCTTGATTTCTTTATTCCAAATCCCACGAGAATCAAGTCGTGGGCGGAGCTAGTTTAAAAATAAATATAACTCGATTAATTGAAACACTGCCTCTCTAAAATTTCTATATAATTATTTTCACCCCCTTAAATATTAAGTTATATGCGAGTTTATATGTATCATAATACGATTATTATTGCGCAAGTTATTTTCTTATAGGATTTCTGAGAAAAATGGCAGTGACAGATGGACAGATTGATGGACACATGGGTGGCACTCTAAAGGTTCCCTTTTTCTTTTTGAGGTACAGAATCTTAAAGTTCACCCATTTACAGGATTGGTTAATTCCTTACGAATGATTTAAAAAGTTTTACGAAATTATTGTAATTTTCATAAAAATAAATGTATCGATGTTACTCAAATATGTCAAATTCGTGAAAAGAAAGTTTTAATTGATATTAGATCGAAAATTGACAAAAATAAGCTTAGATATTACATTGTGACATATTAGTAAGTAGTTCTAGTCATCTCAGTGTAACGAAGTAATTGCGTTTTTCTTGTAAACGCATAACGCTATTCGTACGTATTTACCCTTATAAATGTATACGCGCTACGTGAAGCCACCTAACGCATGGACTGATGAATGGCACAAAAGGGTTTTATCATATGAATGGAATTTGATTATTTTCTCATTTCACATAAATTCATATTTGGAAACGGGAGACTCGGCGAATGTCGACACGCAGTTAATTGCGCACAATGCACATAATAGTGGAATCGTAATTTAGGGTGGAATTATAAATGGCCCCTATTTTATGAAACCAGAAAATTGTTTTCAAACTTATTAAAGACATTTTCATGCCGTTATAAGTGTAGGGTTATATTAAAGCCTTTATATATTCGATCGATACTATGGTTTTCATTACGTTTTTTACTTATAAAAAAAAAATTTTTCAAGCACTATAACTATATTGCCGTTTATAGGCGTAAAACATAATTTTATATTAGTGAAATTTTATGTATATTTAAAAAAATTGTGCGCGTCAGCTCCGAAGCGCGACTGGAGTTTACTCCTTAAGTACGATTGTCTTGGAATGTATAAAATCGTTAACACTTTATTTAAAAATAAAGTACCGGGATGACCAAGCTCTGATCGGTGTATTTCAAGTTTCCCATAGGAACATTAAATAGCTCGTTGAATGGTGTTAGATTTGCTTGGAATCTCAATAGAATCATCAAAAGTTATCATCAACATGGTTTTTCTTCCCTTTCCTCTTCCCCCTCCCTCCCACAACCCTGCCTTCCCCTTCCTTTCATCCGTTTCCCTACCCCTTCCCTCCGCCTCACGTTCTCCCTTCAATCACCTGCCAAACTAACATACCGATAACTTCCCCTTCCCCTCCCCTCCCCTCTTTCTTTCCCAATCACTCTCCTCCTTCCTTCCCTCCCTATCACCCTCCCCCATTTGTTTTCAATCAAGAATTTATATGGTAAATATCATTAGCTATATTTTATCGGATTCAGCATTATTTTCTCTTTTTATTATTTTTATTAATTCTTTATCAAGTGGAATGACATCACCCATAACCAATATTTATATCTATTGAAAAGTTTTGAAAACTGTATTATTTGTTATATTTTTCCTTTGTAATTATCTTATCCCTCTAGCATTACAATAATATATATACAATAATATAATACATACAATTCATTTTTTTACTCAATATTATTACAGATACTTCTATCCACAGAACTTGTATCATTATATGTATCTACAGGAAAAGTAGCACCAATTAGAAATTAGGGATAAAATGCCTTAGCATTGCTTTAATTTAGGAAGTTATTAACACTTATTTACTTTTCACATTTGGTAATTTTAATAAATTCTTACAAAAACATATATATTTTATTTCAAATAGTTATTTATTAGTATTTTAAATTGGAATTCAAAAATTATATTATTGAAATTCAATCTGACTAGCGACATGATTCCCTTTACCTATAGCTAGAATATTAATGCATTAAAATTGGTTCGCACTGGATGGTTCACTTTCGATTAATTTGAACTAAAGTCAGTTAACTATAAGTCAGTTAACTGTTTTAATTTAGAAAGTTATCAATACATATTTATTCTTTATATTTGCTAATTTAAAAAATACTTCCAAAAACATATTAGCTACATTAAGTAAACATTTTGTTTTTGAAATGCAATATATGGTTCAATTTGTCCGTAACTAAAATAAAAACGTGCATTAAATTAGTTTGGATGAGATAATACAAACTATTCTTTCAAAGGGTTTCAATATGAAAATTATGTTTCATTGGTTAATACACCATTTTATTGAACATTTGTTTTGCCAATCTTTTACCAAATTGTATTGTATACTTATAGACCCATATTAACAAAGCTTGACAACATAAATGTGACTAACAATTAGTAAAAAATTCCCACAATTTTTTGTGACATCAAAAATAGAAATATTAACTTTTTTTAGCTTTTAAATGTTTTAAACAATATGCTACACTGCTTTTCTACACACATCAAAATAATTAGTATATGATTTATTATTGAAAATCTGTTTGTTGTGAAATTTTAAAAAAATATAAAATAAAACACGATATGAGCAAAAAAATTTATAAAAATAAACGTAAGGAAAATAAATATGGTATGAAAATTATATAAATATGGTACATAAAAAATTATAGGAAATAAAAAAACAATATTTGAAAACACAAAATAGTATAAAAAATGAATAATCTAAAAACGTATTTTATTTATTTTTCAATTCCCTCTCTGCAAGTTCAGCACAAGCTTTCGTTTCTCGAGCTTGACTTAATAAAACTTTCTTGCGGATTTCATGAAACTTGTCTTCTCTTTGTTTTGTCTTCTTTAATTCACGCCTTATGTAAATGAGGCATGATATGGAGCAGACAAAACGAGGCCTCTCTTTAATTCTTCCGTCTGAAGCAACTACCGTTGGCTGAGAGTGAGCCGGATATCCGAATGCTGGCTGCTGGTATATCTCCAGCGTACTAGCATATTCGTATCCACGTCCAACATGGTTCTCTGTACCTTACACCTAGGCTGACCAGCAGGAACATCCGTTGCCTAGGACAATGTTAGCAATATTTCCGCGGCTTAAGCAAAAACTTCACTTCTAATTGTCGTTTGTTACTCAGAGAGATCTGTAGATTATTGACTGTAATTAACTCAATGTCAATTCGTGAATATAATATATTTATAAATTTTAAATTTCAACATATTTTCTTGTATTCATTTTACTACTTTTATTAAACGCAATACTTTCAGCCAAAACAAACTACGCTTACAACTGTCAGTAAATAATTCGATATGTCAATTAAAGATAAGCCTGAAATTAGCTGTTGATGTGCAGTGTGTACTGCGTAGACGGAAATATGGAAACAAACAAATCTCTGATTGGTCAATCTTTGATTTTCCAAACTCGATTAGTTAGTACTAGATTAATACGCGTCTATTGAACTGTCGGAAACATAATACGAGAGCTCATGATAATCTAGACTTACTTTTTTAACTCTCTGAACTTCGTGCGATCAGAACCTTACGCTTACACTTTTATTAACGCTCTGAACTTTGTATGCTCTGCACTTATGATTTTACTCCTCATAAAACTTCGTACCGGGTGCTATATATGAAAATCGATTCTTAAGGAGTAAACTCTAAAAAAATGTAACATTTAAGATAATTGGCATTATTTTCTATAACCTTTACGTAGGCTTAAGATTAACTTAATTTACTCCAACTAAAATTTTCATATAAATATTCTAAGTGTCCCATATTAAGATACATTTATGGGGGTCAGTGTGTTTTATAACTATGCCAAATTAATGTTTGTACAAAAACAGCTGTGGCAGACAGACAGACCATCACGCGGGTGATCGTATAATGGTTTCGTTTTTTCTTTTGAAGTAAGAAATCCTAAAAAACGACTTATGCTTACTGACGCATATTTAAAGGTAATTTTATATTTATACGGCATCTATTCACTAAACCGCAATAATAATTACAACTAATGATACCCGTCAAATAACAAACCTTACTTATTTCGGTCCACATAATCACCGCCGTCCACTCCCTAATACGACTGAACGTCATATGGTTTTGCCATGTTTATACCGGCTCCTTTTTCACTTTGTTTCAGACCCCAAATTTGGCAACGGAAACCCGTCTGTGCTTCCAATGGCCTTTGTCCCTCTCATTTCCGGTGACTTATAATAAGCCCCCGGTCAGTCGAGTCGAACTAATATTATCATAAAATTAATCCCCGGAGCAGGAATATAATGGTGGACGCGTTGCTTGCTAACGTAAGGACGGCAGTGCTCGTCGAGGAGTTTGTATTAAAAGAAAATATGGAATCAGAGAGTCGTTATTTCTAACCCCATTCATGTTACATTTGGAGGTTTGTGGCTACTTATTTTATGCGTCTGTGAATGATTTTATTTCTCCTTATTTCGTTTGATACAAAGGTCCATATTGTTTACGTCATGTATGTTCGACAGAAGAAATAAATGTACGGAGAGAAAAAATACATGGATTAATATAATTTTATGATTTACGTTATAATATGTGTTATGAGCTGATGCATAAAACAAACATTAATTAATCTTGATATACTAGACAAATAAATTTCCATAATATTTCTATTATCATTCAAAACGACACGTATGTTGAAGACATATTACTTAATTTTTATAGATTTGCTTAACATCATTTTAAAATATCATACAAAAATCTGTTAAATACAATAAAATTGCTAGAGAGTGAATGCTTTAAAAAGAGTAATTGATTTAAGATATAGAACAAGAGTAGAAGCCAGAATTTGTTTTTAGAATTTTGTTCAGCCTGCCTGTCTGTGTGTTAATCACGCAAAATTAACTAGATGGATTATGATGAATTTTAGCATGGTAATAATTTATACCCTCGAGCCACAAAAAAACATTGGTGAATATCACTCTACGGGCATTGTCAACGCCATGTATTATCGTTTTTAGTAAACTTTATATTCATACATATATTCTTCTTCTTGGCTAGCACTACAACCTATTACAGGTCAAGGCTGTCTCGATAAGCTTTCTCCAGTGAATCCGGTCAGCGGTTACCGCCCGCCAGTGTTGAAGTTTTAAAAGTTTAAAATCATTCTCAACACAATCAATCGATCTTGTGCGAGGTCTTCCTCTTTTTCTGGTGCCCTCCACATTGGCAATGGTCACTTTCTTGACCGGGCTGTTGTCTTCAAATCAAAAACCGTTCCCAAGCCACCTGATACGAAATGATTTAATGACTTGGATAATATTTGGTTGTTTAAATTTTCTATAAATATCATGATTAAAGAAAATTCTCCATTTGTAAATAACAAATGGATTGTAAATAACAATTGACTGGGCCAAATATTTTACGAAGTATTTTTCTTTCAAAAATAAGAAGTTTATCTTCATCTGCCTTTTTTAAAGGCCAACATTAACTGCCATATAGAATTATTGGTCTAATAAGAGAAGTATATATATGTTAATTTTTGTTTCTGGTTTTAAAAGTTTAGACTTCAGAAAATTCCCTTTGGCTAAAGTAACACCTTTAACCATATACAATCTATTGTCAATTTCAGGCTTGATATGGTTTATATTAGTAATGACATTACCAAGATATGTAAAACGGTCAACATATTCGAAGACATAAGAATTTATCTGCAGTGGGCATACATATATAAGGATATGATAATTCTAACGCCATCTAATAATGTTTTTAATAAAATTAATGGTAATAAATATTGCAAAAATAAACAAAAAATTAAAAAAAACAGAATTATATTGATGTTAATAATAAATATTGATGATAATAATAAATAGTCGTAATAGTTTCGACTCTTCAACTGGTTGACGACGACGTAGGTACAATTTACACCAGCCGATCAACTATTTCTTTGTACGGTTTACAATATTGAGTACTATAATGATTTATTTTCAAATATTAACAATGTTTAACTTGGTTTTTGACTACTAATAAAATCAAAATAATTGTACAGCTAACTTTGGCCTTTAGGAGTACAAATACTTCTGTGTGTTTTAAGCTCACGAAAAATGAAGAATATGTGTTGATTTTTTAAACAAATCTGTGTCTTTCATCTATTGTCAATATTGTTATTTGTGATGGTTATTCTATGCAATGATCATCAGCGAGTTTCACGTGAATGAAGTCACATGCACAACTAGTAATGAATGTTGTCACTCTTCAAGACTACAGACTGTTTTATAGTCATTAAACGACCTTGCAGGGAGACAAATGAATGACAAGAATATAACTATAATTCTAAACTACCAAAAGGATATTTGTAATCTTTTTCCCCAGAGGTGAAAGTCTAACGTTGGATTTTTTTTATATTGCTCAAACTTTTGAAAGTTTAAAATTTTGCACGATTGAATTCATTATTGAATGTAGATTTAAAAAACCGAATCATATATTATTTTCTGAGAGATTTATTCAAATCCAAATTAACTATCCATACGTTTTATCGTCATCGTATTGTATAAAACAATTTTGTTTTTAAAATATTAACGAATAGAAAAGAAACAATAAGAGTCACAGAGGAATAATCGTCATTTAATGTATATTTCATATTTTATTGACCGTTTATTTTTTTTATATTTAAACCTTTTCACTTTATGAAATGTAATATTCTCTATTTTTTGTCATACCCTCTCTACATATTGAATTTTTAAAATTTCTTTTTCAGTACCGAATTTTATCCTCAACACTCCTCCTAAACTTTCTCTATAATGGTTTGAGTATTAGCTATTGCTTTATGTGTAATGTGCTTTTTTTTGTTAATGTGCTTTTTATACGCCAAATTTTCTATGTCAAGTTTCAACGTCAAACAGTTGGAGGAAAACTGTGATCAACGCACACACGAACACGTGCGTAATCTCATAAGTGTTTCATTTTCTTTGAGATACGAAACCCAAACATTAATAACACTTCTTAAATATATATATATGTATATATATATATATATATATATATATATATATATATATGCATATATCTGATCTGAAATCCCCCTTAACTGAAGGCAACAACAGGAAATTAATTAATAATTGTTATATATACATGAGATTGAAGAGATCACACTCGTATAAAAACGGACATCATACAATATGCAGACGAGCCGCGGGGAACGTATTATTTTCCAAATCGTTTTATTATGAAATGCCAACAATTTAATTCTCCCATCCATTTATTTGTACCGATGCGTCCGGCGCTATAATCATTGTAAAAGGCGTCGAGAAAGCACCGACGCCGACGCCCTGAGTGCCGAACCCGTCACACCTCGCTGTCCTCGCGGACATGTCAGCCGAAAGGTCTCCTGGTTAATGAACTACTTGTGAACAATATGAAGATGAAAGCTCAATATTTTGGTTGTATTTTTGCTGGTAATTTAAGATTATTAGTTTGCAGAAGAAATTAAAACACTGTATAATATTTTTAAAAGCTTTATAATATGTCTAAGTTACATAATGTGAAAATTGTTAGTGTAAAACTTTTCTAGCGAATAGTTTAATACATTTTCCAATATATCAAGTAGTCCCAAAAATTACCGCTACACATTTAAAGAAACGATGTTGTGTAACATGTATTTTTTTAATCTAAATATTTTGCGCTTGATACTAATTCATTTTTTAGTATTTACTTTAAAACGACAATAATTTTTACTGGATTCAAAAGAAATTAAAAAGAATTAAAATTATCACAACACTTATAAAATAATTTACTTTGTTTTTCCCAGTCACTGATCGACCGTCATTGAATCAACAAAGATAATGTGTATGTTATTAGATTTTTTTAGTTATTACTAGAGCCACTCTAACATTAAGCCTATTATATTTTGGGCTAACAAATCATGATGACTGTAAACAACCTACTATTGACGTCAATCTTTGTAGTGATGTAGCTGTCGATAAACATAGAAGGTATTAAAAATAAGTGATTTAGTTCCTTGATTATCTTATCTAATTACTGAGAATCAAGTTTTTAAATATATTTAACAGTTAAAATACGATATAAAAAAGAATTGAAATAAACAGTATTGAAGCTCTGTGATCGTATGATAAAGTTTTAGCTGAATTGTATCGACTACACGACTCTCAAAAAAAAGTAGCTAATATATATATATATATATACATATATTGATATATATATATATATATATATATATATATATATATATATATATATATATATATATATATAATTTAGTGACGTTAAATTTAATAAATCCTCTTCGTGGTAATGTACTTAACTACATCAGCTTTTATAATTGATTTCATATTTTCCTGTAGTCTTAGAATTTCTGACAATTCATTTATAATCGTATTTTCAATGGTCAAACCACCTTCTAGTTTTTAATTTTTCTTTGAATTTCCAGTTTTTAAGGAAAATTCCATAAAATATAAAGTTCAAGAAAATATTTTCAACTAGTTTTTAAATACGGCTCCGCCCGCGTGGAATTAATTCCCTCTCTTCGCCTCGTATGCATGCATAAACGCTCCATCCACCAGAATTGCTCGATTGGTCGAAATACGTGAATGCAGTGTATAAATATTAGCAGTGAAATTCATTTACATAAAGATTCTAAGTTTTCAAAATAAACATTCATGGATGTAATGTCTAGCAATGACACTTTTACCACAAGTCCCAAAGATAAGTTTTGCAAACGCATGGAATCGACTTGAGATTAACATGTTTTTTTCGAGGCCAATTATATGTTCGTTTATCTAGTGTCGCAACTATAGATTACCAACACGTTTTGTTACCATAAAATAATAAAATATCAAACATAATATTACAGCGAAACTCTGATCAATTTATATATTGAAATTTAATAAAATCTATGAAAAAAATATACATCCACGTGCACAAAAATCGGCCACTATTTTCCAACGTATATATAACGTAATGAAATAACGACAACCATATCTCAATGTGAAATCGCAAAATCCTATCTATCGAGTTTTTGTGGAACTAAACATATTTATTGTTACATTCACCAATTTTCATTTTATTATTTACTTTGCAGCGACTTTAGCGTTATATTTTATGTATGTTTACTCGAAAACGCGCTCGTAAATTCTAAACTACTTACTCAAATGATTTGATGCAAAGGAAAATATTTATGTAAATTAAATATATTAAATTAGAAACATGTTTATTTCGTTAAATATTTAATTTTACCTATTGAACCGACTCTTGACAGATTTATTAGTTGGTCACGTCTATTTTCAGGGTCTTTTTTAAATTTTGTGGGTTAACTTTAGAAGATATTTATTTTCTATCTGGAACTTTTTTGCAGAGTTATTTACGTTCTAAAATTTTTCCATATTCCATTTCTATACATCTTTAAATGTAAAGGTGGCGATTGCCAGAAAACTGTTCATTTGATCGTTTCCACGTTGACTTACTTCACTGAAATTGTCACTGGTCAGCTGGTTTTATTACAATCCCTTGAAATGTAGCCTATGTTTATAAAATAATTTTAATCTACTTACGAGTGAAAGATTTTTTTAATTATATTTATTCTTCCTGAGATTACATCTAACGAATAAACAAACGAAACTTCTCACAAATTTTATTTATTTCTTATATCATTTTAGATATCATTTTAATGATATTTCCCGCAAATATGATTCTATTTCATACGTATAAATAGTAAAGAACGCCTTACAGTGGTCATTCATTATCTATCAGTGAAAAGGGTCTAGTCCCGAATGTGTTCATCTGTGAACGACATATCGAATATCGCTTTGAAATTCAACACCCAGTCCATGGGGGTTGGCCGCAGCAAACTCGTTTAGTTTTCAATAATTATCGTCGGGGACAAACAGCGATTTAGTCCTTTTCAAACAATTCACCGTGAAACTGGTCGGATATAGAGATTCGTTCTTTGTATTTACACGCTTCCAAGTGCCGTTATAGATTTTGTTTTAGTTTAAGATTTGAATAATGTTATTCTAATAATAAAAATTCAGTATTTTTGATTTATACGATTTAATAAACAAGGATCATGTATAACTAAAGCTTTAATTTTGTTGCAACTAGATTTTGCTTTAAGTCGAATAATAACCTACTTGTTAAATCAAAACTTAGTTTAAAGTTCTATTAATTTCACTTAACAATTTTTTAATATTACTTTTTTAACTGAAACTGTTATATATTGAATTGAAATTGAAATTGATTTTCAATTAACTTTGTGTTATTTGTCCAATTACGAAGAACGCTATAAAAAATTAAGGAAGTTACAAAATAACATAAATTAATTTATTTACTTAAATTAATTTATATATTCACTAAATTAATTTCCATGGAATTTACTAATCATTTGAGATAAAAATAAATACGCAAAAAGAAAATTCGCCGACCTAATTTGAGTACGAAACGAATAAAAGACGCATATATGAAAAGAAACACCCAGCACAAAAATAGAATACGGCTTTATGAAACACGCCAGGATTATATTGAACAAGAAGTCTTAATAATATTTGGACTATAGGTTACGATAGTCCGAACTTTAGTAAAGAATTAGAAAGTCATTTGAATGTTAAAAGTCATTATGGTTTGGGGAAATAAAAGTTATAAGAGCGAAAATTTCGACAGCCCAATATGAAAAAGTCAACCATAAAATCTGCGGCAAATTGCAAAATATAATCTTTTTCTTTAAATATAAAAAAATGCAGGCGAACAGAATTACAATTTTTTTATTCTTATAATTAAAAAGTATACTTTTATAATTACGAAAAACGGAAATTATGTGTGAGGGAATAACCTAGAACTTTAAATAGAGAAATAGACATCTTACTTTTTGAGTAAAGTTAATTTCTAGCTCATGGTGAGATTAGAAGTTAATTTAACTAACTTGGTCTCATGTAGATTATTTACTAATACACGGTATCCGGGAATAAGTGTCGGATAAAGAAATACGTTATTCCTTGACTGAAAAATACTTGATTGTCGTTAAAATAAAATTGTAAAGATGATTTTTTTAGTGTCGGACAAAGAAATACGTCGAGATTATTTTTTTAGTGTCGGATAAAGAAATAGTGTCGGACAAAGAAATACGTTATTCCTCGACTGAAAAATACTTGATTGTCGTAAAACACGGTATCCGGGAATAAGTGTCGGACAAAGAAATACGTTATTCCTCGACTGAAAAATACTTGATTGTCGTTAAAATAAAGTTGCAAAGATGATTTTTTTTCAGAAAATTTAAAATAATACTCATAATTATTTGTCATCTTTTTCGTACACATGATATTTGTACACATTGTTCAGCGCCGCTCGGGGAAATAACCCGTGAACAGCTCTGAAGACATTGGCACTGCTGGTAAACACCGCATTCCGAGCAAGTAATGGGTGTGTTAAAAAGAGTTATGTGTAGTATTTTTATTGCACTCAATTAGCAAAATGCATGTTTTAGCGTGTTTTACGTTTTATTTCAACGACAATTTATTCCTTTATAGCCAAAGAACACCTTTGTTTGTCCGACATATATTCCTAGACACCGTGTATATTAATAACGTTCAATGAAAAGTTACTTTGTCGAATATTCCATTAAACCTGTAAATTATTACGAATGTACACACCAGATAAAACTCTACTAAAACACAACACAGAAACATTTACAATCGACATTACAATGTTTTTCAACTTCACCCGAAGGATTCCCTTAATAATGCGATTATCATAAACGGATGAAATATTTGAGCGGCTGAAATTCCTTTTTGGCTCAATTTATGACGTCGGGTTCATTGAGGTCAGTTCATTGAGTTGCTAACGAGTTCACGTAAGCATGTGAGAGATTCGTTCGTTCATCTCACATACTCACGAACTAACTCTGGATAAGATTAATGGAAATAATATGGTAATAACATTGGCGGTCACGGCAAAAGGTTTTTGGATTTTGTTTTATTGCGGTGGCCACAAATTAATTAATGGACTGTATATTGAATAATTCAGGATGTTTCAAGAACTTTTAGGTTTCTGCTATATATTTATTTGGTTATTTATATTTACGGAAAATGAATTCCTCTAAATTTCATATCGTACTTCAGATTATATTACTTAAATAATGATAGCGGTTTTTTCTTATATATCCGCAGTAGCTTAATCAAATTCAAATCTCCTCTGTACTAGTACTTCTGGTTGAAAATTGTAATAATTCAAAATGATAATATTTTAAAATTTTTTTTATAATTATTGCATTAGAATAATTTATTTATGATATCAATTAAATTCGTTAAACTTAATTTCATCGCCACCTGTGTGAGGAATGACATTTGCGACTTGACTTTAAATAATAAAATAGTACTTTGTTATTACGCGCTCTTTTAGCAAAAATTTCCATTCAGCCTTTTCAAAACCTTCTACAAGTATACATCGTTAATAATTTTTTCTGTTGCTTTCGAGTTCTCAACGGACATGGACAATAACTATATATCCTAGCTGGAAAGTTACTTTTAAATATTAAAGTGCGAGGATCTTTAATTGTATATCCAAGCAGTAAAGTCCTGTGATCAGTTACTTTTAAACTATTGATTTTTAATTATATATCTTAGCAGTAAGTTCTGTGAGCAGTTACTTTAAACTCGTAACGGGCTAGGGTAATTATTGTATAACATAGTTGTAAAATATCAGTTTCTTTGAACTCTTAGAGCGTCAACAATCTACATATCTTAGTCGCATGGTCTTGGCAAAACTTTAATTTTAAATCGGACTGTGCTATGGAACATTAATTTGAGAAAGTTCTATATCCTAATTAAAGCATGAGTATAAGAAGATTTATGAGTTGTGTATTATAAAAATAAAGAATAAAACTGGTCCTGATTGTTTTATTCGGAAGACACATTTAAAAGGTTTTCTCCAATTTAAATCACATCGTGAATTACCCTGCGAACCAACGACGAGCGATCTTCGTATCGGGACTACTCGACGATCAGCTTTGAGTCGAGATTCTACATCGTCATCTTCAGGGGCCCATCTGGTGGAGCAGCAAAGGACTTCGAGAACCATTTTGTTCCCTTAAGGTCAGTGAATGCCAATTTTTCATACTGATGGCGAATTTTCGTTTATCGTAAAGAATTGAGATTCATTATTTCATTAAACTTAATTTCATTTTTAAAATATTAATTTGAATTTAAAAATTAATTATTATTTACGAAGATTAATTTGTTAAAGTATTTTTACTTCATAATTCATTTAACTTGATAATATAATTCACAATTCCATTAAGATATTCTGTCAGATTTAAAATGTTTTAAATGTTTATTTTTCTTATGGCGTTCTGCTATTTACACGCGATTCGCCATTACAACTTCATACATAGATCTGTCGCAGTATAGCGAAATGCTTAATGTGGGTCTTTAGCATTTTTTATGTCACATGGCGTAGTTTAATACTCATGGTGCTATCTGATATCGGTACGATTTTTATCTGAATAGTAGCGCTAGAGATAAATCCACGGCAGAAAATCTGAATTTGGAAAACGGCAGAAACTGAAGACAAACAAAATCTTTAATGGTAAACAATATAGTCACGATATAGGTGTTACAAAACCAGCATTTTGCCATTCGACAACATTGAACATGGTGTGATTATAAGACAGCCACTGAATTATAGAGTCAAATATTCAAACGAAAATATTAGTTTTTGTACTCCAATTTTCACGTGGTTTGAAGTGAAAACTACTGTAGGCGCGCCTATTCACATTTCCTATGCAGTGAACAAAAGTAAGCTGTCACGCTCGAGTCGGTGATGCTGAATCAGGTAGACTCGGCTATCTCCGGCATTTTTAAGCGCACAATGCACACTGTTTGAATAATATTCCATTTGAGTATAATTAAATATAACACGCCTATGTAATTGTAGATAATCACTGTAATATTTTAAATTTCGAGTTTACAATTAACAGTTCGAGTATAATATTTTATTTGAGAGTAGTTTAATGTAATACGGGTATGTTCAATGATATTCAATGAACTAATATCCACCATATAACATCAATGTAATTATTATAATACATATATTTTTAAATTAGAAGCTTTCACTTCTATGGGGTGAATATAAGCACACATCAGAATTTTTGTTTAATAATAAATAGTAAAATGTTTAGAATGAATAGTACATATCCATTTTAGTGGAAAGTAGCATTATGTTTACTATGGTCCTCATAAACATTTTTATTTTTAATGTATGCCTTTTAAAATCCACCTATATCATAATTTTCATGAATATGTCCTTTATAAATTCGAATACACTTTATACCATTTATATTATACAGTAAATTGGCAAATACATTTAGAATATTTTTGGTTTATTGAGTTTCAATTTGACCATGAAAATTTGTTTATTTCTGACTTTTGTTATTTAGATTTTGGTCTTCTATTTTGAAACGGTGTCAAAATGTTAGGATAAATAATAGATCTTTACTTTTGTTGAAAGCAGCAATTAAATTTTTCTCGTCTCTATTTATAATTTTAATTTTAATACAAGCCTTTTGTAGATTGGCAAAAACATATTATTGATTGCAATTATTATATTCACATGTCTATTCTATGTATTATATAATTCTGCAAACGGTTGATTCACGATTTTTCAAAGCTATAACTGTGTAATAAGTTTTAAATTAATTATTATTAAAGTCTTCAAAATTCTATCAAAATTCATTTCGATTCTATTTTATCTATACATATAATAAAATTTTAACACAGTAAATTTTGTACAAGGAGAATACTCTAAAAATATTGATTTAGTGTATAGAATGATAACAGAAGCCGGAAAACCTTTTTGTTAGAATTTGTGTCCCTCTGTTTGTTTGTTAAGAAAATCGTTTGGGTTGAAATAAAGATGAACATTACTCTGAATTATTCTAGGGTAGTTTTTCGCAAAATTTATCTTTCTGATATGGATGTTTCTACTAAAGTTTTCCCACAATTATGTTTACATAAAACCATTTTCGGAAACCACTTCCTTATGAAATTCATTTTGGAATTTTTTTTGCAAAAATACTTCGATTTTGGTCGATTGGCTTGTATTTAAATTAGATCTGATGAAAATATGTTTTTAAATTCAAGAATATATATTTTTAAATGATTGAATGTTATCTCACTTGATAGTTTCTTTCATTTTCTGAAAAAATATAACTTCAAAAAGGTCTGTTGTCCGTTTAGGAATCAGGAATTTTTTTAAAATTTATTACCCTGTCAACCCTAGTGTCTAAACAATATTGAATCGTTTAAATAAACTTTACTAAGTAAAGAAGATTATAAAGTAGCAGTAATACAGTGACAGAAACGATGCGTCTATTACTCTAGTCAGTCTATAAAATCATGAAACGATTATGAATAAAACTGTCACCTGTGACAAAATAGAATAATATACACTTCTAGTATGACAATGCCGGTACCAGAGTCTAAAACTCTATGCGACCATTCCTACTCGTCAGATCTAACTCTAATATATTTCTAATTTTGATTAAAAATTTGGAAAACCATAAGGCCAAAACTTAATCCTCGAAAAGCGAAAAAAAATGCCTTCGAAGACTGCATCGTTTCCGTTTAAGTACATTTTTGCAGTAATGACATACGAATAATTTAATTGACATAGAAAGAACAAAAGTGCGTTGAAATTACAGGCAAGTTTTGATTATAATTACCTCTTGTTTAATCATGTTATGTATGATTAATTTTATATTAATACTTAATAAATATAAATATACACATTATAAACTAGGTAAGATGTTCATTTAAGACTTTTTATGTACATACCTGTAAACTATGTCAGAGCTTTATCTCAAAATGATATATATGCTTTATGATAAAATTGTTCCTATTTACTAAACTCCACTTCGGGAGAACTTATATATTAATTTTGAATTGAAGAGATATTTGAAAAAAATTATAAATTTCTCTATAAAAAAATTCTTATTTGAAATAAGCGGAATCCAGGAGAACACGTAAATTAAAATTTTCATTCTTCTTTATATGTCAACCTGAGTAAATACTGTTTATTCTTATATTTGAGATAATTTACGTATAATTTCATTAAAATATATTGATTTATTTATCAAGATACGTCTGCCGAAGTCATGGATAAAATGAATAACCTCAGAGGTTAAATCAAAGGGTTGGAAACATTGTACAAAAAAGAGAAAAGATTTTTAACGTAAGGAAAGAAAGTAGTTACGGGGCTATACATTGTTTAAATTTATATAAGATTAATTTACACAAGTACAAAGTGTAGCATCATTACTGAAGCCAAAAGTGTACACATCGCGTTTTTTTTTATTAACATTTATAAGGTAACGTTGAAAATAAATAAGTTGGAAGCAGCAGACAGCAGAGGAAGGATAAAAAAATCTACCCGAAACGGAGGACGGCGAGAGTTATGGAACACCAAAAAGGAATATTTTATAAATTATTCAAAATCATTAAACTTCTATACTGATACTTAACTAACCGATAAAAAAAAGAATCAACAAAATCGGTGATGAATTGTGTAATCTACAACAGGCCCTGTGTACACATGTACATGCATACAGACAAACAGGGACGCATATAATTTTGCAAAGCCAAATTTAGATCTTAATAAATATAAAAGAAAATAAAAAACTACATCATTTTTAAAAGAAAGATTCGCTCTTTAAAAAAATATACAAAAACTTGATTACTTCTAAAATTACCCAAGTTTTAATCGATTCTATCGTTAAACCTATCGTTATACGAAGATGGAATGATAGTTGATAATAAAATACCGTGCAAAACCTTTAAGTGAGAAGATGAACTATAATCCTGTTCGAACCTAATTCAGATAAAAATAAGATTTACTCATTCAAGCAGGTCATTTTGAGATGTGAATTTTGACCAATTTCGGGACCTTTTTTGGGAAAAACACAAAAATATTTAAAAAATATGAGAATTTTTTAAAACTAATTTTGTTCGCAAGAAAATTAACATTAACTTCAAATCTTGATATAATTTATGGCACTATTCGCCGATAATGATAGCTTCTGTCAGAGTATTCTAAGAGAGAGCTTTTAATTTAAAAGCAAAAAAAGATTTTAAATTATTTTTATTAAAATGTAGTAAAGTGACAACAAAAATAATGACCCAAACAAGTACATACATATTTTAACCGAATTATTTCAAAGCAAAAATTATGGGCCAAATGTAAAATTCTACCGAAATAAATAAATAAACCTTACCCATTATCAAGTCACTCCACAACAACAGCTATGCTACGCCACGGGATTGCTCTTCACAATCCAATTTTAAGACTATTACATCAAATAATTAATAAGCATTTCCTGTTTGCCAGGCGTAATAGGAACGCTCCAAAAGACCAAAGAGGCAGGGGGTTGGGTTCGCATGGTCAATTTGGGGAATTAGCTTTCAAGCAATAATTGAATTACGCGGAGTCGCCCGTGGCCCAGACAACGAGTCTGCCGAGTACGCAAATCTCGTTTCGAATAGCCTATTGGCTAGACGATACTTTAATTGCTAATGGACATTGAAACTGTTGAGGGGTTTTAATGGTTTGATGGAGAAAGTGGAAGGCTGAGAAGGGTATACTATTATACTATCAGCATTACCTGTCCTGTTTATATACAACGTAGTTAAAATTTTGTTATGTTTCTAATATTTGTGAAATTTTAAAAATACAGGAGGAAGTTGGCAATGATGTAACACAAAAACGACACCATGAAGTTGTTCACTAAACTTTATTTTTTTATCGATTCCGAAGTACAAGGCGCATATGAGTAATATTCATCGCATTTGTTCGAATTATCGCAGCTATCAGGCGATCATGAGTTGGCAAGAAAAAAAATGCGTATTTCTTTCATATTTGATAGACAAAAATTATAATGTGACCGTATTTGTTCGAATTATCGCAAGTACCAGGTTATCATGAGTTGATAAGAAAAATCTTTATCTTTATCTTTGAGATTATATAGCTTTCGTTCTCTCCAAATATTTCTTTCATAAGGGGAATATGTGTGAACCGTGACATATCTGGTTTATTTTTCTGCTGGCCGTCTATTGTCAACTAATCATCGGCCAGATCGTTTCGAATTTGATATGCATTTATTTGCATTATAAATTATAAATTATTAAATACTTAAAATTAATAAATTAAAATAAATTTTTAGCATAGTTATTTATTTTAATTATTAATTATACTTTATTTAGCAATTCAAACCCCGCGTTTAACACGATGACCTGTTATTGGCGCCACCATTTTATTTTTCTGCTAGCTTTCCGTTGTTCTTGTATTATGCCAAAGAAGTATAAATTCTAAAGCGCCTATATACATAAGTACACCTCACTTTTATTACAAATTATTCATCTTCATATAATCCTCCATTCCCATATTGAGTAATGTGGTGCCACATCATATGTTTTTGCTATTAATTCAAAGTAATATTATGTAGTCTTTTAAGCATCATTAATTGCATAATAAAGCATTTTACATCATTAATTAAGCATCATTTAAGCATCATTAATTGCATAATCAAGCATTTTACATCATTAATTAAGCATCATTTAAGCATCATTAATTGCATAATCAAGCATTTTACGACTATATATGTCTTGTAATTTTATTTTTACTTACGGGTTTCTCAGTTCTATGTACATAATCTTAGACGATTTTTTTTAATATAAAGGTAAATACTTTATATGAAATTGATCAAGTATTCAAAACAACAATTCTCAGTTTCCAGTTTCGTTACTACTTCCACGGTTACTAAGTTTCAAAATGTCTGGATATATAGACATCGAATATTTTCAGAATATATTCCAGAAACTTGACGAGTTTCTTGTTTCTGAAGTATTTTTTTTCATTTATAAAACTTATACGTACGTAATACGTATATGCAGCATAATACCGTACATCTTTATTTTCAAAAATGCTAAGTGGAAAAGTGTGACTTTATTTACAATTTTGTATGGTGCTGAAACTAAAAATTGGTTACTGTGATGAAGTATATTAAGTGACACATGTGTCTATTCTTAATATAACTTTTACATATTTATATAGTAGTTTTAGAGTCGTCGAACTTACTTATTCTTTTTTATTACATATACAGTGAGACATAGTTTGAAAAATATTTTTTAATAATTTTAAATACGAGCAGAATATCATATTATATAAACACAAATAATATATTACCCCCCAAAAACTCATTCCACCCTTTATTTTAGAAATGACTGAAACTAATGTTGTGAACCTAATAGGGTTTCTAAACACTTAAACTTTTTGGAGGAACTATAGCGATAATCCTAAGTTATAAAGTTTTAAGTAAAGCCACGAAATTTGACGCCTTTGACAAACATACAAGACAATATATTTGCATAGCGAATAATAGTACTGCAATCTTTTTGTGGAAAAGCTTTTAAACTTTTACCTTTACTTCTATGTTTCTCGTAGTGTCACTTCTACTTGTACGTAACAGTCCTTTTTTATTAAAATCAGTGCTATGAATACATACAAGTAGTTCACTGCTTTTGAATATATTATATTTAACTCATATTACGCACAAATTTACAATGTCTACAGCTTTTTTATTTTAAGTTGGAACTTAAAATATTTCATAAAAAAGTATAAAAAATATATATATTACATCGATTTCGATGACTACCAGTTTCACTTTAAGGCTAACCCTAAAATATTTCTTTTCGTGCTTTTATTAATCCATAATTAAATGGCAAAAAAAGAATAATTATAACTTTATCATGTCTCTCCGTATGTCATATTATCATATCTATTTCAGTTTGAACAGGATGTGATAAAATATTGCAAATGTAGTACATGATGAATTAAAATAAATATAATTATGAAGTAAACATAAAGAAAAAAACCGATTAAAATATATGTAATTATGATGTTTACTTCATAGAAAAAAAAACCATAGACCCTAAAGACTGGGGAACCATTGAAATGTACTGTTATTGCAATCGAAGATATTGATCAGTTTTTATTGTACGCACTCTTCTTCGTGACATGTGGATCTCTGAAAAGTTTCGGGTAATGTGTAAAAAAATTGGATGAAAAAGATTTTTAGTCGGAAACACCGTTATTTGCCTTAGTTGTCTATTTGTGCCACTGGAAGATATTCCGGTTATATCTTTATGTAGGGAAAAATAATATCATTGATAATTATCAAAAATGTAACTGGAACAGCGTATACCAGTAAATGTTTATAGTAAAAATTGAATTGTACCTGATTGGTTATTGAACTGAGTAGTGCAGTGCCTAACCGTACTTACATATTTATTCATTCGAAATGGCGTATACCAGTAAAAATTTATAGTGAACATTTAATTGTACTAAAGTGAGTATTGAACCGAGTAGTGCAGCGCCTACACGTACTTACATATTTATTCCTTCGAAATGGCGTATACCAGTAAATGTTTATAGTAAGAATTTAATTGTACCTAAGTGGGTATTGAGCCGAGTAGTGCAGTGCCTACATATACTTATATATTTACTTATTTATTTCAATATTTAATGTATACGTTGATTGTTCTTGCGTGAACAATCTCTTTCTGTAAACCAGAGTAGTTAAACATGACATCTTAGTAATCTGGAAAAATATAAAATATGTTTAAAAACCTATTTTGTTACAAAATTTGCAAATAAGAATTAAAAGGGAAAAGAGAAAAAAGAATATATAGAAAAATAAGTGTAAAACAAAACAAGACAGGTAAAAAAATTATTAATTACAAATCTGGACATGAGATGGTTGAGAACAATATGGAAATAAACAACAGTAGAACTAAGGGATATTGAGACGAAGGAATTTTTCAGAACGGCTTTAAAAAGGTTTACAGACAGGGTTAGGATCAGGATCCAGTTAATTCCAAAGTTTTGCAGCTTACACACAGAAGGATTTGTCATAAAATGTGGTTGTATTTTTGCGAAAAAGGAGACTGATCTGGGATTCATAGAGTAGCCTTAGGTTCAGCAGACAATTAACTGAATTTGCTTCTAAATAATGTTGGATAATTCGGATTGTTTACCATTTTATAAAGGAAGTGTAACAATTTATAAAGTCATTCATGGACTTGAGAAACATGTTCATATTTTCAGCACCCAAAAATGTAAATTATACACAAATTTTGAAGCCATTCTAATTTTTTAAGATGATTCTCAGTAAGATATAACGTACATCTCTCTAACATACATCTCCGTATTCAAACAGTAGCAGCAAGTGTTTGGCAGAGGTGAGCTTTTATTTTAAAGGCTAGAAATTTTGAATATAAAATTGAGATCATTTATTTATGGTAATTAAAAATTAAACCGGTTTATATTATTGCACCTTATTTTACATTTAATGTTTCAATTACATTTATGGAAGGAAAATCAAAATGTCGTAAAATATCTACTTCCCCCATGTGATTCACGTTGCACACACTATTTCTTGTCATGCACAATATGATATTATCCCAAATTTCAAATCTAAATATACTTTTGTAACAGTTACATATGAAATATATTTTATTATTTGTAACAAGCTAACCCAATAGTAATTTGATACTCGATTATTTTAATAATTGTTTCTAAAAGACCTATTCAAAGGAAACTTGTTTCTATTTAAATTCAGTCTACCGAAACGGCATTTGGGACACCCACTGACTTTGTACTTGGCTAAAAAGAGAAGTATTCATTGTTACTTAAGCTCTGGTCACTGTACGTATGTAGATTGAATGGTATAATTATTGCATTGTATGGTAGAGTTATACCCTTACTGTTTTATTCTCATGTCTTCATGTTTTACCCTTTATGTTTTATTCCCATGTGTCTTTTGTGCTTTCGATAATATCACGTCCGGTAACCGTTGTAAATATGAGCGTTATATATGATAAATATCTATACATATATGGACGTAAATATCTCTATTTATGAAAGAATAGATTTAAAATCTTGAACACTTATTAACATGTTTGATAAATGAAAAGAAGACCGGCGATTTTACATCATTTTGGTGTTACAAAATTGGTGTACACTTTTTAAAAAGGCGGTATTTTTTATAATATAAAAAACAAACAATTCAGCAATGGACACTCAGGAAAGTGCAAAAAAGAAAATACAGTTTACATCTATAATATATAAAGATGCACATGTTTTATTTTTGATGTATCGAGAATTGTTTAAATTTATTTAAAATAGCAATGTGATAAATAGATAGTGATGAAGAATATATAATAATTTTGTATTCTTTAGATTGTTATTGCTATTTTAAAACACAAAATAACACTAATTGTTTTTTTTATTATGCAGTCATTTCTTAATTAAAAATAATAGTATTTACCTGACATCGTTCTACGTTGTTAAAATAAATAACTTTTTTGCTCTTTTCGAGATTTTTGTTGTTTTTTTCGATGAACCTGTGGAACGTGCGAATTTTATAATTAGAAAGCTAGATCTGTGTATGGAAGATACAATGCTACACATGAAAGATACAATGGTACACATGAAAGATACAATGGTACACACGAAAGATAAAATGCTATCGATGTTTTTAAATAATTTCATAGTTATTTACGCAGCGTTTTCTTTTGTTCAAATTTTTTAAAAGCCATAGTCGGACGTAATTCCATTGGATTCCAAAGGGGACTGCTTCTTATATATTTTTTTAAATTACCTGATAATAGTGTTGATTTGTTTTTGGTCCTAAGTAGATGTAATTTTATGATCTTGATTCTTACGCAAAAGGATGGAGTCATTGTCTATTTCACCTGCTTAACGTGCACAGGGATATCCTTTCCAAATATTTAAATACCCTCAATGCTATATTGCAAAAAGCGATTTGTTAGTAATCATCTAATTAAGAAATATATTTTTGTGAAATGGTGTTTAAAGAAAGATGGAGTTACCTCATGATTTTACCTGGGACGGGCAAATATAAGAATAAGAAGTCATTTTTCATTACAACATTGACTGTTTTATAAATTTATGAAGCAAAAGTATAAATCGTATGCCTGACTTCTTCTCCCGACTATCGGGATGCCCGACTTAACGATTATAGAGTACAATACATTTTTCTTGTACCCGTTGACTTGTATAATATTACAGTTTTGTTGTTTTTCTACTCCATTGACCGTTTCAGCATCGTACTGCTGAAACGGTCAATGGAGTAGAAAAACATGGAGTTGCGTGATAATTCACGATATTTAATCTGATATTCCACGGTAAACTATAATACAAGGATATTATAGTGCATAAATGACGACACCTTCGGAAAAGTTGATGAATTTAAATACCTTAGCACAGTAATTAATGATAAAAATAAACTAAGAGCAGAAATTGATAACAGAATTAAAATTGCAAATAATTGTTTCTTTGAACTGAGGAGACAAGTAAGGTCTAAACTCATCAAACGGAAGAGGAAACTGAAAATTTCTAAAACACTAATTATACCAGTCATACTTTATTCTAGCAAAACAAGGATCCCAAACGTAGATACACAGCGATCACTGGATAGGTTTGAGCGAAAGGTTCTCAGAGCTATCTTTGGTCCAATGCAAGAAGAGGCTAGATGGAGAAGCTGATATAATTTTGAACTCTATGATCTTTACGGACAACCACAAATTATCCAATTAATCTGTAGTAACAGATTAAGATGGATTGGTCACTTATGGGGAAGTTCAAAAGATAATCCTACTAAAATAGTAACAGTTAAAAAATCCGAGGCTACCCGACCAAGAGGTAGGTCACCCTCTAGATGGATGGATGACATCGAAAAAGACATAAAAACTTTGAACATAAGTAATTGGAAACGAGTCGCGACTGATACGAGACACTAGAAGGGGCACGTAGTAGAGGCAGTTAAGACCTGCAAGGGGCTATTACACTTGAAAAGAAGACGAAGTTGATATATTAATTCGAATTGTCTTTTTCATTTTTTAATTTCATTTGTCATTTTCTGTTTTACCTTTTAAAACTATCTCATATTTCTGTACCCGTACGTGTATATTATACCGATGTATTTTTATAATTAATTACTAATGAAACATAATTTATTAACCTATATATTTACAAATTAGATTACTATTTTTATATTTGGTTTTGAAACTACAGCTGAAATATGAAAAAATCAGATATTTAATTTTGTAATATGAGCAATCATCCTTTGAATTTTTGCTATTACTTATGTTGAAAATTGAAAAACTTTCAACATAACTAATTAACTACTATCCATTTTGTAATATATGAATTTTTCAAAAACTAATCGAGAAACATATAAAGGTGTGATTTAAAAAAAAACAGAGGAACAGAGGGAAATTATAGTCTTGACTGGCACGTAGGCATTAGTGTAGATCGCGCGAACAAAGACGCGAGCAGAAGCTAGTTCTCTTAAATAAAATTTAGGTGAGTTGTGTAAGTTGACCTGTTGTAAGAGCAGAACTTAAAAAATTTTCAGCTGATTTGAATGGAAATTTACAGGAAACGATGGTTCAGATGAAAATCTATTCTCTAATTTGCCGGTATTAAATTTTGTTTGTCAAAGTATTACGTAAAAGCTGCTAAAGGAATTTAAAAAAAAACCACCTAATGAATCGAATCAAGGAGCTTAAATATTAATAAGTACTAATTCTAGATACTGTCTGAGTGATAAAACTTTACTTTGAGCTTAGATATGGATACTTTGATATGCGCACTTTATGATTGGAGAAAAAATCAGCCGCAGTAATAAAAATCTACGCAATGAAAGCTGCGGGCAAAGACTAGTTCGATAAAAATATTTTTAGTTGAAGTTTTATCCCCATACTACTTTTTACGTAGCTCATCGTCATATATTTTTATAAGTCGATATTTGCACACACAGATAATAAAAACATTTTAGTAGACTATAGCCATTCATTGTGATGTTAGAATGTAATAACAACAATGTTTCTGTAATAATCAATTTCGATTGGCTTACAACCTCTCGTACTTTCAATCGAGTTAGTTACCATCAATATTGGATACACAATCATTATTTAAGGATTAGAGACAAAATTTCACGTATATTGACTCGAGTGTCTTTATGCCATGCAAATCTGCCATTAACAAGCCACTCGAACAAATACGAGAACTACATCTTCATTGTTATCCACAAGTACCCGCAAACCAACCCCTAGGGATCAATCGACTAAGTAGCGTTTACTAAAAGATATAGTCAGTTGCAGGTTCTCGATGCGATCGGGCTATTGTGAAACTGCGAGTAGAGATACGCCGAGTCCAATCAGGCTCTCGAGATTCTAATGAAGCGTGTCGCTTGCTCCGGTGTTGCTTGGAGCTTAAAGCTCTGTGTAACAATAGAAAGCTAAGGACAAGTTTAGGTTTTGCGCACAACTTATTTATGGCTACAGTTTGTGACACATGGATAAAGGGAGAGAAGTTTTTCTGTAAAACGAAATAAAGGTATTGCGGTTCTGTATTTGCAACATAGGCTGCATTTTAAACGAGATTGCGGGATAAACATGCTTTCAATTCAAGTTGTGATTAATTTTCTGTTTAAGATTAAATTTTATTTGTATTTATATAACGCTATTTATTTTTCGTGCTGATATATTTGTGCATATATATATATATATATATATATATATATATATATATATATATATATATATATATATAATTTTTGTTATTTTTTATCGTCAAAAGCTTTATGAAAATAATTATTTTCTTTTTCCAAAGTCATGTTAAAATTTTCAAATTCGATTGGTGCAGTTTCATAAAAACCGTGGTTAACTGACTTTTCTTTTATAAAAAATATAACAACCATTAAGTTAAACTTTTTTTTTCATTACTTTTTTTGCAATAAATATAATCATTTTATGATACGACAAAATACTTAGTTTATAAAGTTATTTTATTTGGAGATGTAATTAATTAAATATATACCCATCATTGTCGATGGCTTCAATTATATAAGCAACACTATTGCTAGCGTGTATCTATGCTGAGATAAATTCCTTCCTTGTAGAAATATTCGGACTTTTCATTGAAAAATTAGTGGCTCCAAGTTTAAGATGTTCCGCAGATGTTTTGCGCATCTTTAAATTGTTTATCAATATGACAGCAAGCGAAATGAGTTATGGTCGGATGGTGACCGAGAAGTATGGTGGCGCACAACCAATCCAATTGAAAGTGTTTTTTTCACCTATCACTTTAGCTATTCCGAATCTATATTTTTTTACATTAAAATACACTTCGATTTGTAAGATCAGCAGAAACTTCTCTCAAATATTCTTAGTAAGTATTTACGACAATTTATTTACCATTTACACTCAAGCATAAAATTTTAAAAAACCTTTTAGATAGTTTTGGCGTATTTACATCTTTTTTCTCTAGCTTACTAGTCACTGACCCTTAGAAAAAAAATTAACTTAAATCACCCACTTTTTATCTTTTGTATTAAGATACTTCAGTCAATTATTGGTACGATGGGAACTGAGTAGATCCATGCTCAACATTCAACCTTCAACTTGTCAATCTTGTTCTGAAATTTGAGGAGCATAACCAAGCGGAATATTTATATTTTTTGATAAAATTCATGTTTTGAAAATTTATTTGTCTTGATTTTTACTACTGTAATATGACAGCATGATAATAACCCTGACAGATAATAATCTCAACTCGAGGATCACTTTCTCAATAAGACTTTTTAATTTTTCTAAATGTAATTAAGAGGTTTTTGAAACTTTGGAACTAATACTTGGCTGTATGATAGCAGAGTACGCCTTCATCTATCATTATACATATATTGTATGTTGCTTCACTCAGTTTTTGCTTAAGCGGAATTCATGAAGTAAGTATACTACAAATTATTTCTTTCTTTCATGAAGTAAGAGTGCTACCAGTTACTTACCGAAATTCAGTTGTTAACTGATTGGAAAATCGAACGGAAAATATGTTTGAAAAGTTTCTATAGCATTCCAGGTATCACTAAAAAACTGACAGGTTCAGTCGTTGCTAACCTAATATATATTAATAAAGAAGTAAGTATTGAATCCATTCACTATAATCACACTTTCCCAAACCCTTATTTGAGTTTACATGTTTGGGGTTATTCGGTTTTATAGTGTGTAAGAATAATGACGCGGATTCATATCACAAAAAAGCTTTCACATAGTATTCATATTTTTTAACAATGCGTATAGGCTCATTTGAAATAACGTGACATTCATCAAATAATTGGCTATTAAATAAAATCGCCCTTCATTTAGAGATTACTATTATCTATAAGTTCCTTGCTTCTAAAGTTTAACAACTTTTGTACTTGTTCAATTCCTGAAATATGTATAAAATAAAAGTACTAATTTGAAAACTGTAAAAATTTATTAAGTATTCGATATCAGTGAAAACAAAATAAATGTTTGGTTCTAACCATATTTCTTTTACATAAAAAAAAAGAATTTGTACATTATAAATGCATCGAATCACACGATATGCGTTCTGCAAGTTGCTTTAATCTAATTGAAAAAAGAAAGTTTGAAAACAATTAAGAGACTTCGTAGTTTTCTTGTAGTATTTTCTTGTAAACCACTTCGCCCCCCTTCTGTATTTCAAAGTAATTTAAGATTTTTGATCACATATTATTTTACATGGTTTTCATCTCGAAAGCAATAAGGCATGACCCATTATAGCGGAGCCGCTATATGCATTGATACTTAAGATTCAATTAGATCTGCATGATAACCGTGTTATTTTTATGTGTACTTTCATACTATTTGCAGAAATATTTGATCAATTTTTAAAAATTCGCAGAATATTTTTTCGCGAGTTACTCTTATCGAATACCCAGATACTCGAATCCAGACTTATCGAATACCAGGTAGGAGTATGTGTTCAAAGTTTTAAGGCACACGCTAAGTAATAGAGGAAGTTACGTATCGAGCGATCCACTCATCTCGACGCTTTATAATAACTTACTTTTATTTCTAATTTAAAATTTTTCTGGACTTTCAGCAAGGTTACAAAATTATCCGAATTGCTTAAATTGACAGAATTTAAAGGATATGCCTAAGATATTGAAAGGGGTGATTAAAGATAATAGGAGTGAGATATGCGTAGGAACAGTGCGAAATATAAGGGTGCAATATTATTGCCACCCTTATATTGCCGATTGTGTCATCGGTAATACTTTGAAGGAGACGTCTATTTTTATGGCGGACAATGCCTCTGTGTCGTTTGCTTAAACAGACCAAAACTACAATTCATATTGTCACAATATTAACCAAATTTATATATAAAAAAATTTAAAGCAATTTGGAAAAATCCAGAATTTTTGAGATGCCAGTTGTTCATTATACGATAAAGAGATAAATGTATACAGCAATAGCCATTTTTAAATAGAATATTTTAATTTATTCAATAAATATTTAACACCTTTTCCGTCAAATATTTGTCACACAAACATGAATTTTATGAGCATTTCCATATAAGTATTTACTACTACTATATAGTTACTAACTACTATATAGATACTAACCCGAATGATTTATTTTAAGCAATTACTCATTAACCTTTAAAAAATATCTCTTCAAGGGTCCTCGAAAAGAGTCTAGATGAATTTCACCTCAACACTAATGAAGATAAATCTCGTATTCATATTATACGAAGACGTCATGTGAAGTGTAATATATTCATGATTACGGACCACTTCAGAAATTGTAATTTACTGAAATGTGGGTAAACAAATTATTTATAAACAAGAAAGGAAAAGCTCGACAAATAGGTCATGGGTCTTATTAGTTGAGCAATCAATTCACATTTACAAAATGGATCTAATAATGAATTGTCCAAATCTTGCTGTAATATTTCCGACTGACATTGTTTTATTTTTCCCTGTATCATGTATCGTTTCTTGAATACTGTAAACTGTAATCATTCTTTCCCTATGTTCATGTAAATTTTATTGAGGGATTTTGAAGGAAAATATATATAGCAACGGTCGTCAGTTGGAAAAATGTTGAGACAGGTTTCAAAGTGAATTGCTAAGGGAGAAAACCAAAGTTTTAAAATCTACGTGAAGCAACATGCGATATGATATAAATTTGATTAAAAAATATTCAATGTTTTTCTTAAAATAGTCTGAATATAGCCGACGATCCAAGACAAAGCACACAAAGCAGCTTTAATGGATGTACCATTCTCTCAACTGCCCATTTAAATATCAGGCTTAAAGGCAATCGTTTTATTCAAATAAATCTCTAAGACCTGCGGGGATTAAACAAGATGAAGGAAAAGGTTTTGTTTCTACACTAACCTCATAAATAACATAAAGCAAAACCCGGCTGGCACGAACACCTGTCGCGGTGTTAACGTAAGTCTCGTTAGGACGGGAAAATGCATATATTGAGAAAAACTCGAAGAAAAACAATTTTAGGCAGAAGAAGTTGCGCTAATAGTATTTTAAAATACAGAAGTTATATTTTCTTATTTAAACTTATCATCGTTAATGAGAACTTGTGTTTCACAATCGTACCACTTTGTGCTTTTATTTTTTTACTTTATAATGGGACAAACTGACCCGTGCGAATATTCCGCACAGTATAGTGATCAAATATAGAATAGAAATAATATAATAACATGTTAATTGAATATATTTTAATTAAGAATGTCATCAAGAACTGCATTGCTAATGAAAATACGCTTTTTTTTAAAAAATTATGAACATTTTTTTTAAAGAAAACATTAATATTAAACTATTTGTCCGTTTTTGTTAATAGCGGGGAATATATGTTTTAAAATGATGTTTAAATGATTAATTTTGATAAATAATTAAGGAAAATATGGCGTTGCGACAAAAAATACCTTTAAAAAATAATATATATACGATTATAACAATTGTATTAATATAACAATATAATAATAAGCAATATAGTCTGTATTATTTTAAAAGTACGCTTATGCTCCGCTCCGTTCCAATTGATCTAAAAATTTTGATACATAATTCCTTACGTCAGAGATTCTAAATAACAACCTATTTCTTATATCTAAACATCCCGCCAGGGATAAGAGCACGACACATGTGAACGAAAAAAAAAAGAAAGAACAATTAAAGTACTGAAAAAAAGATTATCAAGACGTTATTACATCAAAGAGATACGAAAAAATTTAAAAAAAATTTCAGAAAATATATAAAGAGAATTAAATAAATTAATAAGAAATACGTTAGACCAAAGCTTTTCTTAAAGTTTTATCTTTCTCAATTTTTGGTTTTAATTATTTTGTTTTTTTAAAGAAATCCCCATAAGGGAACATAATTCATAATTTCATGGTAAACAAATTTTATAAAAAAAATTATGGACGCTTCAAATAAATATTATACATAGTCAATAATACTTATATTGACTTTTGTCGGTG
This sequence comes from Druceiella hillmani, assembly GCA_039881145.1. Classification (NCBI taxonomy): domain Eukaryota; kingdom Metazoa; phylum Arthropoda; class Insecta; order Lepidoptera; family Hepialidae; genus Druceiella; species Druceiella hillmani. The sequence continues at coordinate 27,889,128 of JAYKKI010000018.1, read as the reverse complement.
AGTACGTAAGCCATGTAACATATTCAAAGCGAGAAAAAATAAGATCCAAATTAGTGCGACACTTGTGTTTTATCGGGTCAAAAAAGTTTATATGTAAGCTACTAATATGATAAATTTTAATCTTAAATGTTCCAATTTCTTGTTTAAATTCTAAATAGTTTAAAATCGTTGTTTATTGAATTTCGCCTTCAAATGAGCTTCAAGACGAACTTTTTTAAAAAATTCAAGACATTATTACAGGTTGGTCAAACAGTGTCAGTATAAGAGACAAAATGGTAAAGGAACATGATGAGTAGACGGTATGAAACCGAAATTCAAATAATTATCTGAATATTAACGTACTTTTTTCTTGACAACTCTCCTTGCAGAATGTAGAAAGAACACCCATAGACTCACGTACTAATTAAAATCCCAACAGGGGTTATTTTACCCCTTATTTTTTGAGAAAAACATGGCGATACGCGACATTTACGCTAATATCGACATATTTTTTTCAAAAAGTCAGGATTGAAATATATAAAAATCACAAAAAAATATAAAACATTATTAATTGCTTGTATTCGTACATAAATATTTCTTCTAATATGTGCTCAAATAAAATATTGATTTTATGTACTTCCTGTCGGAAAATTCAATATTAATAGCAATATTTGATTGAATATTATAAACATTTGTTTAGTACAAACTTGTAATGATCTTTGTCTATAATTTACAATATAACTACGTATATCTGTGTATATGTCGTAATATTAATTATTATGTAATTTATTAAAAAAATAGCATGAATCTAAAATGCACTGAGTATTGATTTAAAAAAAAATTCCCTTTTTCATTATGATCAAATTTTAAATTTAAACATAATAGAAAAGGAAATATTTAATTTTAAAATGAATTTAATATTGTCTGTTTGCAACAAAACTATTTATCTAGCCCCTGTGAACTGTGGGGAAGTAAAATAAAAGATGACATTATTTTAATTTTTGAGATAATTTTAATTTTTAATTTTTTTTAATTTCGAAGATAGAATAACATTCTAATCGACTATATTCAACCATAAGCTTTCGCCAATATCTTGAAAATATAAATCTATTTTATTTTTATATATGAAATACTACCTTTATTTAAAGGAGAAAATCGTTGGTAAAACAAATATTCAAATCCCACCAAAGTATGTTAAATAAACATTTATAGGAAAACATTTAAAACAAAAACAAATATAAACAACAGGACCAGCAAAAAAAGGCAAAACGATTGGCACAAGATGGAGGCCAGGAATAGGCCAGTTCATAAAAATTAACGTATTCGACAAATCAATAGGCTTCTATTTCGATAGCTAATTAATTGATAGAAAAAAGTATCGGTAAAATTGGTTAATAAATGTGACTTGTCACGTGTCCTAATTCTTACATAGATAAGTAGTACAGAGAGGAACTTCAGTTTTCAAAGCAATAAATATTTTAAAAAATTTTTAAAAACCGTTTCGTTTTTTAATGTAAAACACCTATTTTCAAAAAGGTGTATTAAAAAGTAAATTACTTGCAAAAATTACCTAAATAATAATTAGTTCTATCGGCAAAACCCGATGTTGGTACCTCATTAATACGTGTGTCTGTGGGTGTTCTTCTTACATTCTGCAGGGGGAGTTGTCAAGAAAAAAGTTCGTTAGTATTCAGATAATTATTTGAATTTCGGTTTCATACCGTCTACTCATTATGTTCCTATACCATTTTGTCTCTTATGCTAACACTGTTTGACCAATAAATCTTTAAAAAAAGTTCGTCTCGAAGCTCATTTGAAGGCGAAATTCAATGAACAACGATTTTAAACTATTTAGAATTTAAACAAGAAATTGGAGTATTGTAGATTAAAATTTCAAGTTCATAATAGAACACATATTATATTAGTGAGGTGTGCAACAGAACAACGTGACTATAGGACAAATATTAACTTGACATAATTTTTATTATCATCCAATTAATTAAAATTTTGTTCAAAATTGCACAATCTGACAATATAAAAAAGAAAAAAGCATTCTTAAATAGTGCAACATATTTTCACAGACATAAATATACATTTACTTACATATACGGCTTAAATTTTACTATCCGCGAAAATTGTCAAGTATCAACCTGTGTAATATAATTAAGAATAAGCTTACTGGAATAACGGTGAATACTCGTATGTAGCCTTGCATGTGAGCTTAAAAGTCCGGGTCTTATTTTTATCCTCCGCTCCGTTGCACATCGTTACCACGTTGAATTGAAGCACCCAGAAAGCTTCTGTTCCTAATTTGGAAAACGAATATCAAAGGCTGTAATTATCTTTACGGAGTGTGACTGGAAAATTGTGTTTTCCGTTTGGTATGTATGTTAAACAACTCTCATTTAGATTATTGTGGAGATGATTAAATTTATTTCCAATTCAACAAATATAACATGTTTCAATGTAACCAATATGAATACGTGTTATTTTACATGATTTTTGCAACTCATAGAAAAAAAATGGCATGTCAGCCGACGCCTTAAACTGGTGCTTAAGAAGTAAACGCAGTCGCGCGTCTAGAGTTTACTTCTTAAGCATGAGCTTAAGGCGTCGGCTTAAGACGACAATTTTTTAAGGCGTGAGCTTAAGACAATTTTTTTGAAATGTATGAAATAGGTAACACTGTTTGTGTTATAAAATAGCAACACTGTCTTGCAATGTATAAAATAGCTAACATTGTCTATAAAAATATATGTCAATATCATTAGATATAAATGGAATTTTTTTTAATAAAATAGGCTAACAATATAATTATTTTCAAGTAAAACACAAATGAACAAGGTCAAATTTACAAGATCTAACATTAAAAACATTTAGTAACGTCAGACTAATAAGTTAAAATTAAAAGAGGCTTTTTAATTTTGTAGGATAAAAACACCAAATATTTACACATATTTAATGATTATATCTTGATATAAGCGAACGATAGTAAACTATGTGTGTCACACACCGTTATTGCGAGTATGTCATAAGAAAATGCCAATATGTGTGTCACACTCCGCCATTGCGATTATGCCACAAAAAAAGTACCAAATGAAAATATTGGTATATCAATCTGAAAATGCACAGAAATGTCGCGAAGAGGCCACCTAACGGTCACACTTTTTTCATGCTCCGAACTTCGTACAGTCAGAACCTAACGGTTACACTTTTTTAACGCTCTGAACTTCGTACGCCCTGACCTTGTGATTTTACTACTCATAAAACTTCATACCGGGCGCTATACATTGAAATCGATTCTTAAGGAGTAAACTCCAAGACTATATGAAACTGTATATAAGCAAACAGCATTTTTGGATAAAAATAATCAAAATTTTTGCAAGTATCGATTGATCTTTCTATTTATTGCTTCGATAATAGTAACTTATTCAATTTTTAATTTCATAAAAGCCTCACAAATATATCACAATATATCCACAAATTCATTAATATTAAGGCAGTTGAAATGTAAAATACTTAATTCTCGGAATAAAACAGTAATATTTAGTTTTAATGTCAGCATATTATATTAAAATTACAAATTTTTGTCCATAGCCCAGCCCACGAAATGTAAAAAATATTTTTCTGACGACTTAAATCTAATCAGTTATGTAATTATAAGTTAAATATTATTTTGTACATAATTTACCGTACTTCACTTTAAACATTTGTTGCAGCGCGGTCCTGTGCGTTTTTTTAAGATTTCTTTTTATCCTTTGCTTTTCTAAATGCTAACGTAATTATATAATTATATTTTTAAATAAGTAGTATATTTTTATACAAGTAGAGTATCTATTACCTACGCATAAAATTTTATTGAAATTTTTCAAGCCGTTTCTATGCGAAAGCAAGACAAACAAAGACACAAAGGTTATTAGAAATGCATGGCGTACCGGCAGTTTCAATGCACAGCGGATTGAAATTGCTGGTACGCAATGCATTATTAATTCATCCGTATTCCCAATTGCATTTAATTTTATTCGTGATATTTTCAATTATAAAGTTTGTCTTTCCATTACTACTTAACAAAGGCGCTAGAAACTCTGTAAAGGTGCGCATTTTCGGCCTAGTCATGAACCTAAACGAAACATGTAAAAATTATTTTTTGCCTATAATTTAATTTTTCACTCTGTTTTGTCTGTCCTTAGTACTTTTCCAGAGTGAGAAAAACTCGTCTAAATGCTTAATATGATGGACACCAATATATCCACGGTCTCAAGAAAAAAGTTTTCTCTGTGCCATAATGTGAAGTAGAGATGGGTTAATGAAAATTATTTATTATATATTATCGACTATAGTGTTGGAAGCTAGTATCGATACTATTTAAATACTTGCATGAAAGTGTCGAATATTAATTTTAATAAATATAAATACAATGGTCGTTTTAAAGAAATCTCAGGAGCTAGGAAATATATCGTTTAAACATCCACATAAAATTCATTTTGTCATTGACGTCTTCACAATACATCTTGCCAATACACTACAGTAAAATATATTTTCATCTCAACTTGTTAGTATTTCTGTTTACAAGTTACTGTATAAATTCAGCTACAGTAATATACACCTGAAGTCGTATATCTAAGACAGGCAGTGTATACACAATACACGTAGGTATACCTGCCTCAGACATGCGATTCCGCCCGACTGAGCGTCGTAATGAAATTATCAACAAACTTGATTGTCTGGAAAGCGATATCAAATGACTTGTTGTGAAACGAACCGCTCCTTCGGATAAGGCCACGGATCTGTATTACTTATCTGCTGAAATGATGATATTATTGTGAATGTTGGAAATAATTTTATAAATAAGTTGTGCGTTATATCTGAAATAAACAAAAAAGCTGTTGGACGAATTTTAACAAACATTTACAAAAAAGCCGCCAAGCACGAGTAGAATTTGAATTGAAAGGTTTTGTACACATTTAGGCATTTATATAAATTTAATGGTACGTAATATTTCTCTTAAATGATTTATAGAATTTTTAATTTTTTTGGAAACTAATTATGTTACCTATTATATCTTTCGTACGCGCATATTTAAAAAAAATATATAATTCCCCTAAGAATTATAATTAATGTACTTTTAGATTCTTGCCTTTACTTTTGCTATAAGACATCTCACTATGCCGACTTTCAAGCTTGTAGGTCGACTGGAAGTATCTTATAGGTTTCGATGATGGTATAATTAACATAAGAACACGTATCGTTTTGTTGCGCGAACTAAAAATCTTGTAATTTGTAAGCAATGTAAGGCTATAGGTATCATTAATGATATTAATTATAATCTTGATACCTCTTGATACCTCTTCAAGCCGTTTCTGAGATAAAGGAATTTTAAAGACAGATGGACGGACAGATGGACTAAAAAGTGATCCTGTAAGGGATCTTTTTTTCTAAAAATGGAAATAAAATGAAAGTGGTAAATTACGAAAGAAACTTCTATTCCGAAGGGATCGCCTTTAATACTATAAAGTTACTTTCTATTTTAATATTATCGACGATTCGTGTACGATAATTGCTTGTTTTTTTTATTTACTGTTAATTTTAAAAATGATAATAAAACATTTATTATATACAGTTCGTCAATTTGTGATATGACAAAAGGTTTCCTTATTGGTTGTCATAATTTTTTCAAAAGGCCTATTCTACACGACAATCGAAAAAAAAATTGTTTTAACTCCCACATAAAAATGCACATAAATTATGTATTAAAATATTTCTAGCTTTCTTTTTTCTTAGTCAAAGACCTAAGCGTTTTACACTATCACATGAAGCGGTCACCCAAAATAATCTACATTTATTTGGGATCTCTATAATCACGTAATATGATTTGAGAAACATAATTTTATAAATAATTTTGCAGTTTAATTTGTACTCATAAGCATTGAAAATAATCACAAACATTTGTATGAAATCGTTAAAAAAATAGACTGCTAAAGAAAATTCTATTCCTAGTTTGATTTTGGAACCTAGCTTTGCCTAAGCAGATACAAATAATTTCTACAGTTTCTATCTCTTCAAACTAGATAGTCAGTGGTTATCCTGTCTGCAGCGTCGGAAATTTTGTTTGAAAAAACCATACTATCCTCGCTGCGTCATCAAATCGACTGCTAGAAATGCACATAATGTAATCAGAATTGTGTGTCGAGTAATGCCATCCTAAATACGGTATATGTTGCCATTAATTGTGTCAGGGTATATTTGGTCACTTTCGAACTCCAGCGTAAACCTGTGGATAACATACAAGATTAAATGAACCGGACTGAGACAAATTGCACATGCTAAAACACAACACATTTTCTGTTCGCTCTCTTGGAATTCCCTTAACTACCTTTTGGTATTGTCATCAGACTATGAAATCATGTGAAACCAAAGATTTTGTTAAGATGAATTATATGTGACCAAATACGATGAGTTTGGTGCTCGCTTCTATTAAGTTACCATCTTAAGGTTACCACTATCATCATATCTTGTACACCATGTAAGACCTACTGGTGTTGTCAAGATCAATTAAACGTGACTAAAACTTGATGGGTCTCATATTCGCCGTTATGAAATTACTATTGCCACGTTCGGTAATATCTTTAGACCTTGGATGTCATGAGAGTTAAAAAATCTTGATAAGATTAATGAAACGTACCCAAATATAATGGATCTGTTACTTGCCATTATGAAGTCATAGCGATTGTCTTCCGACAAAATCATCAATCCATGGAATTTTTCTGAGAAATTTCAATTCAAATCGATTAAGTAGTTTTTAATTCATATACAAACGGGCACACAAGCAATTAATATTTATAAGAAATAAAAGATAGCCAAAGTTTTAATTTCAACCAAAAGGAATATTTCAGTGAATTTCTATTAAAATGGTTTGAGTAATTTTGGCAAATAGCCAGAAAAGCAAAGAAAATACATTTAAAAATATTTAAAAAAGCCAGAAAATACAGATAAAAATATTTAAAAATGCGTTTTGGGTGCAACGAATTTTAAAAAAGAAACAGAGCATATAATATAATTAGAGATGAACGCGTACCACTATTATAATACGTATCATACTTTGTTCTCTGCACGGTGATGTGTACTTTAGTTGTAGATCGAATGCGATAAGTAGTAGCGTTCCATCATTCATTCCACATTAATGCCCAAAAAAAGTACTTTTGTGCCATACTTGTATGCAAAAATAAAAGTTATCAAAAGAACTTAACGATTTACAGAATTTCCTATAATCGCTAAGTTAATTTGAATATATTTTGTCGGATTTTAAATAAAAATTTTAAAGGCGACGTTGTCGCATCGGTACCCATCAGTAGTGCAGTATACTTGATGTAATTTTCACATAAGTATTGATAACGTGAATATGTTTGGAGACTGTCATATTAATGGGATAAAAGTTTCACACTATAAAGCAGTTTAACTTACATAATGATCCTACATTATAACAATCATATGAAAATAAATGACTAATTCAAAAGAGAGGCTAAAAAATAAATTAAATTATTAATAACACTTTGGTGTAGAATACTTTGTGTATATTTGATTAAATTCAGTTTTATTTAAATTTTATTTCTTCATCTTCTACTATTCATTTCAATTTTAGAAATTATAACCACATGTGCACGTTATTATTTTCTTATTTAAATGCAAGTAATAAATATTTTTGTATAACTTCATAGAATTTAGTTTTCTTAACAAAATTAAAAATATCCGCTTATGTTGCTATGACTCAATATCGGGATGAGCTGTTGTTTTTTTAAAGTTTTCTTCATAGAGTTTTTGAGCTCTGGCTTAATAGCTTTTCTCAGGTATTAGCGACAAAATAAAACAGGAAACTTTTGAATATATAAAAAAGGCGTTTATTTATTAAAATGATAAATGAGTGTTTGTAAGTATGTCTATCATTCATACACGATGCTTAAAAACAGTGAGAAATGTTATGTATATTACTAACCATAGTTTAGGAAAAGATCTATGAATAATTATGGTATCTCAATGTATCGTAGTACCTCCAAAAGAAGAAATTTGTATAATATTTATTTTTTAATTTAGTTCGGAATAGATCGTTGATAGTTGCTATAAATTCAAATTACCGTAATAAATTTTATTTTAGTTTAGACTTTAGACATTTAAATTGTTATAACTTTTTTTAGTTTAGACATTTGGCAAATACATTAAATTATGTTAATAAATTTTTATTTCATTTGTTTTTATCTTGTCGCAATACTCATCCATTATATCACACGGGAAGTACCCTGGCATTTCATCAAACCGAATGGCTTCATTATTTAACAGGATCATTGTTTAATTTCTATTCAAAAAATGAAATACATAAATAATAAGTATGGTCAAAATTAGTAGAAAGAGCAAACATTTTCTTTAATATAAGAGCGAAAATTTTAATTAAATACTCTGAAACCGACGAAACCATATTAGCATGCTCTCATGTTTCCATTTCCTAGTTTTTTGTATCGCATGTAAATAATAAATTAATGAATATTTGAACAGGTACGTAAATATTACAGTTTCGTGGGACATAAATTTAAAAAAAAAATTAAATTTATATGTGCCATCGGCTTATTTTTACTGTTACGATATCTCAAGTGAGTCTCCGTGAGAGGATGATAAATGTATAAACGAAACTAAAATTTTAGAAAGATTTAAAATTTTTTTGCGAGCGAAACAAGCATATCTGATTAAAGCATAAACAGGAAAGCATTTAATGATTTTGAGCGGAGATGGGGGCGTGGCATGAAATATAAATGGCAGTTTTTAAATTAATTTTTTTAACTGGCGACACGTGTTTTCACACATTTCCATGAATGTGCTACTTCTATCTTTTTATTGTTCTGGGTCATATTTTAATATTTTTAAAAATATGTACTCACCTCCCTTTCAATTTTTTTATAAACATAATTCTAGCTGTGTGTGTGTGCGTGGGAGTGTACGTACGTGTGTGTGTGCATACGTGCGTGTGTGTGTGTGGGTATAGGCGGATTTATTAGGAAATCATCCACCCCAAGTATTTGTACAAGGTTAATCATATATAGAAAATTTCCATGAGGGTATGTCAATTAGAATTATTTATTTATTTAAATTTAAGGATTAGATTTGAATAAAAAATCATACAAGAGTTATAAAATACAACTACAACACATTTCTATAAAATTACTTTCACTTTAAAGTGAATACGGTCAATTTGTTGATCAGTTGAATACCAAAGGAAACTGGAGAGTGCCGGTATACTTAAATTCGAAAGGTGGTGTAGCAAAATGGTGATGGATGCGTGAGCGTAATAAATTATCGAGTGCAAAGAATGAAAGTTTACTCAATAATACGAAGCATAAGTTTTCACTTTTAACAGTCGGAAGATAAATTTTAGTAGAATAGATACCTGGCATAACCAGGAGGAAACTGGTAGGAAATAGAAAAGGAAAGTAAACATACTGTCTCATGTACACATATCATAGGACCGACTTACTTATACGTTTAGTCATCAAATTGTACTTTTTGTATACGTTTGTAGGAGTTCCAAATAATGTAGGCGAATTCTATCCGGTTTTGCTCTAAAGTAGGGTACAGCAAGCGACTTGATCACACGCATTGCATATCTTAGATTTATGCAAAACGAATCCAAGTTTTCGATATGACTTTTTCACTACCTTGGCTATATGCGAATCAAACATTAATCACGAATCAAATATAATAAGGGTCCCGCTAATACTATATTCGTATTTAAGTTAGATTTGTGACAAGAAATGCGAATTCCGTATTGAACGTTAGACGGTTACAAATCTAGCTTGTTCTTTGACTGTGTTTCCTATCAGGTTTATCACGGTTTTTAAGTCGATATTATGTATTTTGTTTAACAAAAAGCTTTATTGTGGGTAATGACATCCTCTTAAACCGCCTTGGCGAAACGGGATCCTCTCTCCAACTTTTAGGTTTCTTTCTTCGTATCTCGCGAAGAGGTAATTTTAAATCTGATTCTTATACCACGCGATGAAGAGTCAACCGGAGTTCGAATCTCGGGGTTTAATGTTCAGTATCCTGTTAAATAATATCTGTATGTCACTTAAGACTGTCAAGATTTCTTAACTTCTTAGAAATATAGCAGACTGCAAGTTGCTGCAGCGTGATATCGATTCCGTTCTAGAATGGAGCGTTGCGAGCAGTCTGCGACTTAATTTAAGGTGATGAACTACGATCGAGCGCTCTCTGTATAAATACACCATTTATGCCGACGTTTTGAAGTTAACTTCCATTCGTGCCTTTCGTGTTCATTTGGCGGAAGGAGTGCAAAAGTAATTCGGAAGCGAATTCGGTCTAGCGATTTCTGATGTGTTTCCTTAATTAACATATTAAATATGATTTTATCTCGAAGCGAGTTAGAAGCCAACTCTATTTGGAGCCCGTATAAAACTAAGTACAGTCTGACCACTGAACGTGTCCGTTTCTCCAATATTTGTACATGAGGCGATATGGATTTTCCTACCAATTTTCTATTAAGTGTGACGTATTGCAATCTATTGCAATACAGAAGAAAAGTATCATTGACGAAATTTTCTTTCCGTTTGTTTAATAGAAATATTTTATGTTCTAGATCAGTGGACAAACTCTCCATCTTCGTACCTTATAATTACCTGGGCTCGCATAGTCATCATTTGTTTGGTATAACAACATCTAAAATATAATTATATAGAATTTCCTTACTTTCCATGATATATAATTGCTTAATTAGTTAATCACAGTTACGCCCGAATGTAATGTGTGTAAGGAGTGAGAATAAACTTATTTAAGTGTGTCGTTGAAAGTGTTGTTATGTTGTGGGAGTCATTTAACTGTCCTGTTATCGTTATTGAAAAGCTTATGGTAAAAACTCTAATTTTAACATAACTGTAATTAAATAAAAAAAAATAAACGTGCTCAGCTATAAATCCACTGATTTATATAAGAAGTATTAGATTACGCGCATATTGATAGATTTATATAACTCATTTTACTAAGCCATTTAATGATATATATCTTAATTAATATATAAATAAACATACGAAACAACTAAGATATTTTTATCTAGATGTATATACGGTTATTTTACATAAATATGAAATTTACTCAATTCAACATTCATTTTCATTTTAAACAGGTTCCTAAGATTCATGAATATAAACTTATTTTTAAATGTAAGCGGTTTATCTTTTATTCACTTTTAACATTTTGTATACGATTACGACTGATGTTAAATGTTAGATATTAGCATTTTAATAAGTTTAAATGCATAAAATTCTCTTCCAACCGTCGGTCGTAAACTACAATCGACGGTAGAAGAGATAACCAAATATGAGCTCTAGAGATTCGTATAAATGTTATGATCCATTCTACAGTAAGCTGCCATACTAAATTGTTGCAGAATGCAATTTCATCTCCATTAACGATTTAGTTAAGTTTGCACGACAGCAAAATGCATCGCAGCAGATGACAGTCTATTTATTTTATGTTTAGTATATCGAGTTGATCGGTAGTAGTTAATTTTACAATTATTATTGTTAGATTTTGTTTTCAGAGTTAAAATTAAAATTTGTTAATCATAAATTACATAGCAACTTGAAATTCACCAGTTACTTGCACAAAAATAAAACTGCCTGACAAATTATCAAGACATTTCAGTTAAGTGTATATCGGTACATCGAAATAGATTGCAAAAATATTTTGTTTGTTACAAAATGCATTTAAAGATATTAGCAACAACAAATATGTAATAGAACTAAATATTTGACATAATTGCACGCCAGTATGTCTTTATATTTATACTAAGTATAAGAGGCAGTAAATTATATTCAGTAAACTGTAAAATATACGAAATAACATATTAAAAAAACACTATTTCACGAATATTTTCACCTAATATTAATGAATAATTTTGAAATACATATAGGTAAATAGTGATGTGGAATATTATGTTTTTATTACTACGATTTTTCTTTAATTTTACTTTTTTTTTAAATCTGAAGGTAAATCATTCAATTTATGCACATGAAAATAATAGAAGCTTTGTTGCCCATTATTACTTATTTTTTAAACTTTTGTTTTTTTATCATTATCAAAAAATATTACTACATATATCTAATAAAATTCTAAGTAATTTCTTCAATGACACAGTACTCGACAGGATCCGTGAGAAAAAACCTTTTCATCTCATCTCAAAGTTCTACATATGCTTAAAAAATTATTGAAAATGTTTTTTTCTTAAACCGAAAGTACTAGATATCGCAACAGTTAGTCGGATAGGAGAAAATTGTATGCTTTCGATTTTGATATTTAACTACGGGGCACTAAAAAGATTGAATCAATAATAAATGTACAATTTCATTTAGAATTTACATCGAAAAGGAAATACATTTCCAAAGTGTTTCGACACATATCTTCCAACAATCATCCCTTATTAATGACGGTATTTGCTATGTGATTCCACATATCAACATACTCACGCATGTAAATTAAGTTACTAAAATTGTAATTAATATACCGAATTTTCTCGTAACTAAGTAGTGAAAATTAGATGAAAATTAACTGACCCACTAAATCAGATTATTCTAAATTCGCGGATTTAAACCACTGCTGTCCCAGCCTCTGACAATTCGCGGCGTCAAGATACCAATTAGGGCCCGTCCGACTCCACTCGCTAGCCAGATTATAAGATTGGCTTCGCATCAGACACATGACAGTTACTTTGATTTAGTTAGACGGAGTTTGGTGAGCGTGAGTTTGGGGGAATTAGTTAGTGCATGGTGAGTGAAGTTAACAAAGTAATTTAATAAAGTTATTAAGACGGTAGATGTGAAATATTTGAAAAAGGACGCTATCTATTTATTTATTTCATGTAAAATATTTTAAACGTATCTCCACGTAATAAATGAAAATTTTATTCGCTTAAAATTAAAATAACTGGTATTTTCTTCTGTATCTAACTTGATATTGACATGAAATAGAACATTTAGTATAATATTCTAGCATAATTTGTAAAAAAAATACATAGGTGTATTGAGGCTTTTCGTGAAGTATTTTAATTTTTTGTTTTGTAAATACCAGCAATAATATTTGTTCATTTTGGAAAAACGTGTGAGCCTTCTTTAATAAGCTCAGATTTCAAACGTGAACCTTCTTTAAGGTTTCATGTTATTTAATAATTAATAATGTTATTAGTTATATTAATATACACTTATAGTTTTGGCTTTATACTGTACACTTTGATTACTCACGGCCAAAGGTGTAAAAATTGGTGATACGTCATTGCCCGATTTATAGAGAGATTAAAGTTTGAATAAACTTTTTGAAATTCTTATTAGCCATGTTGTATATGCATAGCGCTCGGCCGACTCCGCCTCGGATGCATCGAATGCGTTCGGTATTCATTTTATCAGACATCGCTAAAGAAGTTTCACTTCAAAAAATATTTTTTAATTTAGGATTTGCCTGATACACATGAAACAGATTTTATTAGTGTGCAACACAAATTAAAATAAATCGCTGTCTACCAATTGGGTGTTTCCTTCTTGTGAGGTGGCCTACAAATGTAAAATAAGGCGGAGGTACTGAAAAAAAGCTGGTCACCTCGTTATTAAAAGGACGGGTTGTAATGCAACAATTTCCCTTGAAGAAAATGGTTACTGCAGTTTTATATACCAGCCATTGTATGTCTGTTGTTTGGTCAAAAGCGCATCGTCCTTGCAATAGATAACTCCTTTATTATGGCAAAATCTTTTCACACTCAGCCAGACAAACGACCGAATATTTGGATCTATTTGATTAGGTTGGTCGTTTCTTTAGTGGTTTGGGACCGAATACTTGATTAGGTTGGTGAACATTTGACATAGTAATCTAAAATTTGGCACAGGTGTATAAAATAGTGGCTTCATTGCAGATGTTGAGCAAAACGTTTCATTTTCATTTTAAGCATTGTAAATGTTGAGCAAAACGTTTCATTTTCATTTTAAGGATTGTAAATGTTGAGCAAAACGTTTCATTTTCATTTTAAGCATTGTAAATGTTGAGCAAAACGTTTCATTTTCATTTTAAGCATTGTAAATGTTGAGCAAAACGTTTCATTTTCATTTTAGGGGACAGTTTTTATAAATAAGAGAAGAGGAAGTGTTTTCTTTCAGTAAGTTCGCCATAATGTAGGGATATCAAAACGAAAGCTTTTTACAACATGAATTCAAAAATAAAAAAAAATAATTTTTAAATGTCGTTTAAAAATTGTTTTTGTGTATTCTTCAACCTTATGGTCTCAGAAATAGTTTGGGAAAAAAGAAATAGTAATAAGGATTAAATAAGTTATCAGTACCCCTTTGTATTTGTAACCGATACATATTTGTTTTGTTATAAACAGCTTAGTTACTTAAATTTAAATTAAAAATAACATGTTAATGATTGTGAAAATAAATTATATAAATTCCTATTCTTAATTTGTGAAAATTCCTCATATTAAATTATGTAAAATATCATATAATGGTTTTTCCTTAATATTTTCGTTACATATGAAAATATTATAATGCTACTATCGTAACCGTATTACAAAATTTACCATGTGCTTGTATACTTTACAAGACGTTACTATTTCCTAAAGGAGCTATGTGCCGTTAAGTGACGTTAAAAGTATAAAAGAGTTAATAATATAAGCAGCAGCTACACCATTTCGCAATACACAGTAAAACTAATCGCCCGATTTTGGAACATTTATTGAAAAAAATCAGTAATATTATTAATCCTTGCCGGTAAATGTTAAATTTTTCTTAAATTTTATTCCATATTCGCATTAATGCTTTTGATATTGATAGGTTCATTTTTATGTTTACGTTTATTAGGTAAACAGTGCAAATTTGTATTAAAAAATTATACGAACAAAAACCCTGCATTGCCCTCTCTTCGTCATAAAATTTATGTTGTACAAATAAACTATATAGACTCCTAATGAACATGGATCAATAATACTCCATATTAGAACAACGAATGCCGGCAAGTTGCTACCTTGCATTTCGAAGCAACAAAATTTGCTTACTGAGGCGAATGTTCACCAGATGCTTTTGATGTTGATTGACTCATCTATTTGCTTGTTTATGTTACACTAATAAAATGTGTGGTTTATAAGTGCTTCTATTTAATACCAAACACATATAAAATAAATAAAGGTGCATGCGTAAAATGTACAAGGGTACAAATATGCATACGTAAGAATTAAAGAACAAAAATCATGTTAAACACATAATTTTTGTCATTTAAGTCTTTAAGAAAATTTATAAAATATTCCATTTATTCCAATATCCATTTATTCATAACATTATGAAATAATTATTATATATCGGCATCTTCAAATAAAAATGAAATCTTCTAAAATTTGAATTATTTTAAATACATAGAACAACAAAATAATCACACTACTAAAATTTACCATGAAAATCAGAACAGTCGAATAACATAACTGTAGCGACGACATCAATGTGACAGTTATAATTCTTTGAGACGGACCTAGCTTCTTCACCTTTTTGGCCTCAAATCTTTTAGCGTATCAGTAACTTTCAGGTATATAAAAAAAACTCGGTTTTTCACATTTCTGAAACTGTTTTCCTAATTTTAAACAAAAACAATAGGTGCGACCTATATAACAAAATAAAATATATCATATCGAACATATCCTGAAACACAAATTGAAACATATCACATGTGTCGTCAAGCACTGTGAAACAAAACGAAGCGCACTAAACCAAACAAACATACAAAAAGTACATATACACATAATTATACACACACTCACAAACTGGGATGTTATTCGTGTTTATATACAATCATTTTATCATAAAACACGCTCCCTTCCTAATTTTTGGGAACTTCCTACCATTTATTAATATAACACTGTGTATTGTGTTTGTTTGGCGAAAGTTAAGTTATATTACAAATTTATATTCTGTAATAATTAAATGAACTACGTAATGTAGTAAGATTGTTATCTTTACTAACAGCCGACCTGAAGATGTTATAATACAACGAAACCTAGATCGTGGTAAAGAACTTAAAGAAAGTTATTGTGAATAATGAATTTCTACAAAATTAACGCCAAATATATTCAATATTTGTATTCTATCTTTAAAAGCCAATTTTCTTGTGTACGAAGACATTGTTATACCTTAACTTTATATAGTATATTCAGTACGGTAACGACATATTCAATTTGAAATGACGTCTCAGCAGCCTGCTTTAATCGATTTTCTTAACGCAGTGTAAGTATCGCATAGATGAGTAATTTGAAGTAGTTTCTATACTTGACATTTGAGTTCCAAATAACTTGCAAAATATGAGGAGTATAGATGAAAGAACAATATCTAATTACTATTAGACTGTTACAATACTAGCGACTTATTTTATTAAGACGCTCATAAAAAAAAATGAATTATTTCACACAGATTTTGAATATCTGATGTTTATTATGGTGTCAACTGTTTGACTGCCAAGATCAAAGTGTCGTTTACAAATTATGTTGAATTTACAAAAAAATCATCAGTGCTTAAAATAAAATTATCTTATTGGCTACAAATATCTTAAACTATCGTTGTGGGGCGGCTACTTGGCCCGCCTTTTGGATGCTCAGTCTTTTGTAATACATTTTATTGCACCTACCTAACAGCAAAACTAGCGAAGACAATACATTATATAAGACAATACATTTTTGAGTGGTGACCTTTCTGTCTATACAGATATTAGGCGAAGTAGGGTTACCCCATTTCCTTACAAATACAGTTCACCGATAGAGTTTTACAATATATGGCAGGCACCTGTTGAAAATTAGAAATATTTTAGTGAATACAATTCTTAACACTCATGTAACCATAATTACGGAATTTTGAGACCCTTACGGTCTAAGAGACGGATGGCCACTAGGAAATTACGTAGACTTCGAATTAATTGGAATATGGAACCCTAAAAATTCTCTAAAGAAACCTAAGAATTCTATTACTGTCACGAATTTATTTAAAAATAAATTGAAGCTTATAAAGTAGATTTATTATTATGAATTTAATTACATCTGTGACATTGATTTAAGCTAAAATATTTTTTAAAAACTTTATAATACTATCTTTGCTAATACTTGTGGTAAATAACTTAAACAAATTAGAAATAATACTACATCACGTAGTTTCATTTAATTGTGAATAATGAATTTCTACAAAATGAACGCCAAATATTTTCAACACTATTCAAAATGTCACTCAGTATAAACTCTACTACAACTGCAATATTTATCTTCTGTAATACATACTTACTACCATAAATAAATTAGAAGAGGACTGTGAGACAACAAACTTATCTATGTACGTACAATCGTGCATTTTACTCTCTAAAAGTGCATTTACTTAAGAGCGTCGACATTAATGGGAAAAGCTTCGTCACGTAGTAACATCTGTTATAAATTCCATTGTCAGCGTTATAATAAAATAAATTCTGTAATAAATGTTAAAATATTCTTAAACTAATATTTAAATTGCATCCTTCGTCTCTTAACGTAAAGAAAACTATCTTATTTACTTTATGTTTCAAATACAGTTAAAACGATACTCCGGCAATTATTCTTGAAATTGAATATTTTTTTTATAACGTTAATTAGATTTTTGCTCCTTAGAAGTGATATATAATTAGACACGTTTCTGTGAGCAGACGTTCTGAAATCAGCTTAATTATAGCCCTGTGAATCGAAAAATTAAAGAAAATGTATCATTTCGAAAAGAGTTTTCATATTTTCGTCTCGACTAAAACGTTAAAGTTTAATTTGAAACTTTGAATAAAAATCTAAGCGTGTCTTGCATACTTGATATCATCCAATTTAATAATTACGCGTTTATGGTTCACAATTTTTACGATGAGTTAAGTTTCATTCACTTTATTATAAACGCATCCGCCAAAATAAAATATTACGTCTTTATATTTTTTTTAAATAAAATTCCTCGTGTACTTGTAATGGATTTTTTTTAAATGTTTGTTTTAAAATTGTCATCTTATTTTACCATCGGTTTTTAAAATATATATGAAGAAATTCAATAAACCACTATAAAAATTGTATCGTAATTCAAAGTTTATCTAAAATAAAATTTAAAACTACGAATTACGTTTTTAGTTATAGTATAATTATGTTTATAATGAGAAATCAGTTGGTAGAAATATTTTATATAACCAAATATATATTTATACCAATTATATATTTTATATAACCAAAGGGAAATCAGTTAAGATTTTTACTTTTAACCAACTTTGATAAGAATATTACCAGTTTCACATATAAATATAAATAAATATTACTGTACATTAAAAAACTAGGAATAATAACAAAATATATATATATATATATATATATATATATATATATATATATATATATATATATATGCGGCTAAAAACCCACTATAAAATAAACAAAACTAACATTTCAAGAAGAATAACGACAATAAAAGAATAAAAGTTTATCTTCACTTGATTATTTTATTATCTGCCAAATGGTGCCCATTTGGGCTGTTCAAGCTTTGCCCAAGCATCACCCACACAGTCGTTTTACAAGTAGTATCTAACAATACTCTCATAAATACACTCATATTTATGTTAAAATGTATCCTATATGTAATCAGACTATGATTGAAATAAACACATATACACCACACACGCACGCAAGCATGCACGCACACATACGCACACAAACACACACGCACATAAATATACACGCAGTAACACCATTGTATAGACACAAATCAGTAAAGTAATTAACACGGATATGCATATATATTAATGTTGAAATTAAAAACAATAAGCTTATTTTGCATAAAAGAACCAATGTACAGATATTTTAAAGGTACCTACGAATGTAGGTGTCTTAAGGGACAGAGGAAGATCGTTCCCAATTTTTGGGTCGGTAAACTTGAAACTGCCTTGGAATTCAGTTGCACATGCACTAAGCTAATGAGTGTACTTGAAAATAAAATTGTACACTTGAAAAACAATCATCATTAATAATTCAATAATTGAGATATTAATATAACTTCTAGATTTATATAACTTCTAAAAAGACAATTATCATTGCTCTTTTATTCATGCAGTTACATTTATGATGTTTTGATGCAAAAAAATAATAAAGATACGATTTAAAATAGGCTCATAATTAAAAAAAAGTTTCGCTGTATTATAATAATATATGAATCGAAACCTAACGCTGAAGCCTTACTGTAGTCTCCTAGTAAAAAAATTGCGTTATAAAATATATTCGATAAGGCTTTCAGAGCACTTGGTTTATTTGAAGATAGAAAAACTGTATTTATCATGTTCATATTCATGTGATATAAACTGCCGCACACAATATACTCTTCATCTATATCCACACTAATCTTTCACACATGAGAACCTTCCTGGATAATTACTTCTATGAGGGTGAGAACTCATTTTATCAACACGCAAAATCCATTCAATAGAACTTAAGTTATCAGCGAAGTGTATCTTATGCTGTCATGACAGCCACCGTGGATTATGTTCTGATTAACAGTTTAACAGTGTACAACATGTTTTATTATTTTCATTACAAATTTTTTTACATATGTTTAATCCTAATTTTTTACTTTTTACATTGACAGAAGCCGCTCATAGATTTAAACGAAAATAAAATTGAGTTTAATTATTCACAATTAAATGAAACAAAGTGATGTAGTATTATTTCCCTCTTATTTAAATTCTTAACCACAAACTGAGTTTCTTTGTATAACAACATCCTCAGGTGGACAATTTGTAAAGATTATATTTACAAATTGCCCACCTGAAGATGTCGTCCCACAACGAAATCTAGGTCGTCGTAAAGAAATTAAATAAAGTAGAAATAATACTACACCACGTAGTTTCATTTAGTTGTGAAAAATTAAATTAAAATGAATTTTTACAAAATTAAGATTAATATTTCGTGGAAATTCGTAATAAATCAAAACCTGAAGTATTATCTGACCGAAAATCAATAGAACATCACGTCGGAAAATTCAAATGCCAACATCATCGACTCATAGTTAGGAAAGATAAATGGACCTACCATTTCCTTTGTTATGTACTTTTGAATGATACTAACCAAAGTGAAAGCCTGTTTAAAAATATTTGTATTTTTAAATAGATTTATAACAGAGGTAGAATAAACTCTAAATTTTAGATGTAGAATAAATGTCATACCATGCTCAATTATCCATTAAAATTTGTACAATCGATCAAACGCAGCTTTTAATACGATACTTCATTCAATAAAAGTTGCGACCCTCCTGAACTATGTTATTCTATCCACGTTATTTCATCAGTGAAATAACGAATTCAGCAAAACAATAGTCTCGAGTCCAGTTCAGATAATTAAAGTGCGATACGAGTGGAGCCATTATGTATGAAACAAAAGTTCCAGGGGATTTCGATGGCAAATAAGCTTAAATGGGGAATTATTTCTGTGATTTTCATTTTATCTCCCTGGCGACGGATATGGATAGCACATGATGATATATTCATTGGGCCGGAAAATATCCAATAGCAATTCCTGGATTTATTAGAGCAACGTAGTCCATCTAAATGGGATTAAAAATAAATTTAAATTTAACGTAGACTTATTCTTGTGATACAAGCAATTGAATCATGGTGATAATCACATAACATTTGATACAAAATAATTTGTTTGTTGAAATAGTTTAGGTGATATTAATAAGATTAATGGAAACAAATACTTTAAACTCAGTCGTCGATTGTTGAAACCTATTTTATTATTTAGAGATTTAGACGTATCTTCCATCAAATCTGCCTCAGTGAATTTTTAAATTATTCATTTTACTATGAACTAGTTATGGCACTCATTCCATCCCAAAATAGCACCTGCTATGTGAGGGGTTTAAAAAAATGTTACACTATATAGTCTAAGTTACATTATTTTTTATTAAGTGTAACTTTGTTAGAGAGGTCTCAGTTATTTTGTCACGTTATAATTTTGTAACAGGTTAGAATTTTGTTACGTAAAAATTTTAAAGGCCATACGCAGTAAGGCTCGATCGTTGTTAACGATCGATGGTTGATCGAGTGTTAACAACGTATAGGTCGAAAATATTAAAAAGTTTATTATAAATTATTAACTGACATAAATCGTTAAAAAGTTTTACTTCGTCCGTGATGTTATGCGGCTCAGACTTTTTTGTTTTCAAAGAGTTTGATGTTCCTTATGTATGTGAGAAGTTACGTGAAAATATATAGTGTCATATCGCATTAATAAACAATTTGAAGTATTAAGTGCATACCTATACATTGGGAAAATTGATTTCTTTCGTGTTTTTTTTTATTTTATTGAAATAAAACGTATAATACTAAACGTATAATAATATAATAACATTCACACAAATGATAAATTTTGTACATTTCAATATCAATGTCATAATTACTGATATTGGCTATCAAATTTAAAACGTTTTTTAAGACTTTTTCATTTATTTCTTTTTTATTGGATTTTATGGATTATGTAGTGAAACGCAACTTATATTTATCCGTCTGTCCGTCGACCCGTCTGTCACAGCCTCAGAGTGTCGTAGAGTTTTAGCCTTGTGTGCATGAAATGTCCTATTAACAGAAGTTTTAAATAAAGATCTCAATAAATACAATGAGAAATATATTTTGTATTTATATTTTTTATGCATTATATGCCGGTGAGCGTTATTAATTAGCGATTTAGTGAATCTATTAGTGAAAAAATAAATTTGAAAGGTGCTGTTACCATAAAGAAACCATTGTTAAATTTGTCGAACATTAAAATTTATAACTCGTCTTTACGAAATAATTTTCGCTTGTTTAAAATTTTGGTTTTTTAAGTTTGTTTCTTTACATATTTTAATTCAAGCTTATATGGTGTTTTCACTATTTGATATCACGAACAATGGGAATTATAATCGAAAAATTATAACAAATAGGAACCGTAAAATAAACATAAAGATCCCTTGAAAACGACACAAATAACAACTTTTGATTAACGTTTGTCAACATCACTACAGTATTTAATCGACAGAAAATTGTAAACATTTGTGAATTTGAGACGAGATGTAAACAGAGAAAATGAAAAAAATTGTAAACAAATGAGAATTATTAGAATATTTTTTTATATTCACATTGATTGATTACAATACCTGCGTCATGGTGATTTTACACGAAAAAATTGGGGAAACCTTCATTAATTTGACACCATATAGTAACGATAACAACTTGCATAGTCCTTATTGTTCATTGTAAAAACGCAGTTTGCGAGGGAAAATTTTTCAAGATTTTGTATGAAGTACGATTACTTTATAAATAAAACACGAGCTGCTGATTTTTTCTTTAAATGCTTCATTTTTAATGTATATTCTTTCTTACAAAAACGTAATACCAATGAAATTCCCACTTTTATCATAGTAATTTTGTTCCACCTGAATAATATATATAGTATCAGCTTTCTATCAATTAAATGAAGGAATTTATGATTGCAATATTAGTTATGAAAAGAATTTGCCTCGGGTATTGTAAATCTACCTCGGGTATTGTAAATCTACCTCGGGTATTGTAAATCTACCTCGGGTATTGTAAATCCACAATTTTATCTTCATTCATATTTGAATTTTTCGCCACTATACACTACTTCACGCCGTCTCGTACCAAGGCGACGTATTATAGTTACGTGCGGCCCATGCACTTGAAAATTCAATTTCAGGAGTATCGAGTTGCTTTGACAGATGAGTGTCACGCTATTTTATTTTTCTGGTGGCTTTTTATTATAAACCAATCATCTTTAAGACCAGTTCTACATTATTGTGCTTCAACTTTATTACTCGTTTTGTTTTGAATATTTCCTAATTTATTGATATGCGTCCTGTTATGAAGTTATATCAATATTTCATGAGAATAATAAAATGATATTTGAAAAATATATCATGCAGTTTGAAATTACTTACTAATAGGAAAATAAAATGAAATGGAAACTCTAAAGGAAATGGAACAAGAAGAAAAATTTCCAGAGCGAATGGATGCTATATTTACAAACACACACACACATACACACACACACACACACATATATATATATATATATATATATATATACACATACATATTCGCGGTTTGAAAGCTTTACGAAATACTTTTTTAAAAGTTTAGCCAGAGGCGATATTAACACTAAGTTTATATTAATATTAACATAGGTAGTTAAGACGAAAACTCGCAGTATGAGGTTTCCATACACATTTAACAACATGTTGATTTTTAAGGGTGTATCATATGATAAACTTTTTATTTAATTATGTACAAATATCAATATTATTTTTCACCATATATATTGCCTAGCACACTGTTCACAACCATCAAAATATATCGAAAATTTCCCATTACCTATGACATTTAGCTTCATTGCTATATTTTTCCGGAAAACTTTGGGTAAATTGCTAGTAAACCTTTTTTTAATAATTTTAAATTAAGAAGTTAGTTTTCAACAATAACTCTAGAATTATTACCTTAAAATTAAAAAAAAAGATGTATTTTCTACCTTATTCTTTCAATTTATACTCCTTTACGATAAATGAAATAAACAAATTAACCATTCCTTTAGCCTCCACTAAGTTTCATTAGTAAAAATGGTTACGTGTCACTTATTAAAATATATAGACTTTAATAAGCTTTGACACTGCCAATTATTTAATTTCTATATCAAAAAAAATTCTGAGAACAATAGCATGGACCATTCCCCTAATATCTTTTGAACTATCGTACGCAACATTTTGAAAATAATAGTTTTGGAACTGTTAGATATATGGTATTTCAAAAAATCTGCCATTTAACTAGCTTTATCAAAAATTTATAGACAAAAAGCTTTAAGTTTGTTCTACTATTTAGAATATATAGCGAGCTGATAAGCTGTACAACTATGCTAAATTCTACTCATAGATCAAATAGTTGCTGAGAAAAACAACTATAAGAGATAGGTAGACACCTAAATAGCCTTGTATGGGTAATGATTCTGAAGTAAAAACTTGTTTAATCGCACCATGTGCATTTTTATCTGAGCACTGAACAAATCGGTGCCATCACACTCGGGTCGGTGACGCTGAATCGGATATACACGGCTCCCTTTGGTAAAAGGATAACATAGTTAAAAAAAGAAAAACATACTGTGGGATAATTATATGAGAAATTAGTTTTCTCTTCAACGCAAAAAATGCTTAAAATTTTACATATGGATTATATAATTGTTGTATACTATAAAGGCTGTCCGCGATTCCTATTCGAAAACTAATGAATCTCCTGGTTGAAATGCTGATAAATCTTCTGGTTGTATAAACTTGTGACTTTACAACTTTTTACTTCAATCGATTGAAAAATCAGTGCAATCCTTATTTGATCTATCATCCGTGTACGCCCGTGTCAATCATAGGTGAGTAATTACTGATTTTATTCTTAGGTAACTATAAAATATGTACATACCTATAAGTGGTAAGCACTCATATACAGATTACGAATGTAAACAGATTAATATTATTATATTGCAAAACATTATTATTAAATATAATGTGATGTATACTGCGGTGTTTAAAATCACCAAGCGCCCTTAATTACGAAATCATAGTTGCAAGGGTAGCCAATCCATACTGCACACGACCATACGCAATTATCAAAACACATGTACATATAATACCCTATTTAGGCGTTGGCCTCGCCACTCCTTCCTTTGATCTTGTTAAAAAAAACCGCCATCGAAACGAGCGTTGCGAATGACGAGGCGAGTCGCGTGGCGAATGGCGAGCGCTCCGCAACGCAAAGCGGCGGGAGCGTTAAAAGCTTAGGCTATCTTCATAATCGACTTTTTATTGTTTACTAAAAACCTAACAAGTCAATATTTTTCTCAAAAATATGCTGTTTGGCAACCTCCTGGTGGATACACAATTTAAGTTTTTTTTGGATAGAGGTCCGCGACCTGTATACTGAAGAAATTTGGCACTAAAATTTTTGCAATTTACGTCACGTTGAATAAAATTGTAAAAATATCAATAATTTTTTATTAATAAATTATGGAAGAAAAATTTATCTGGAACAATTTTTTACTTTCCAATATTTTTCAATTGAATGTTAGTTCTTATAAAAACTATGTATACATTTTATTATAACACTTTATCCAGATGCATTATGTAACATCCCACAACATTATGAGATTTCCTAATATTTCTGAGAGATGTTTTGATATCTTGAGTCTTTTTAAATTTTTAAAATTTTTTTCTTGAATTTTTTGAGATATTGAATATATTCTTACCAAAATATGTGTTTTTAAATTAAATCTAAAATTTATACTGAATTTATATAAAACTGCACTTTTATTAGTCAATGGGTTGGTTATATAAAGTTGCGTTTTATCTATTTGTCAATATTATATGGATATCATATCAATTTATCAAACCACATAAATCCCCAACTAAGTCCCACATAATACGGTTCCAAATTAAAACTGTTTTATGTTCATTGTTTTAATCCATGTTTTTCAATTCATAGTTATATTGAAAGTGTTGAAGTTTGTAATTATTTATAAAGAAAATCATACTTAAAACATGTTTAAATTAATCACCATGAGGATATGGAAACCTGAAAAAGTCTTAAAAAAGATTGTCGACCGTTACGTACTTAACGTTGAAAGTATAATTTTCACATTATCGTATTTAAAACATTATACGTCTGACCACATTCTAAAAATAATGAATTATCTCAGGAACTGAACACTGCTTCGATATTTGTAACTCAATGCTGATTAAAAACGAACTTAATCTCTTTAGCAGGAATGTGCGCAGTCTCTCTATTATAAACATATTACATTTTCACCAGTTTACCTGTTATGTTCACTGCTTAATTCAATGTATATTTGAGTTATTCGTTGTTCGTATAAGTTTATAATTTAATTAACTTCTATTTGTAGTTAATAATTATATACGCTTACGTTTTTTATTCATTTTTTACTTACTTACACAACTTATAGGTGTCGTGATTAGTAGGATAAAGATTACGAGAAAATTAAAAAAAATGTATTGCGCAGAGTTGCTCTCGTTCTTTCACTTTGAAAACACAAATTGCTGTCATTTTGTTAGTAACTAATTTACCTTACAGCCATAAGATCATTCAATTCGTCCATAAGATCTATTAGTTATTGTACATTAATCATATTTAACTTTTTATCCATAATAATATATTATTCATGTGTTTCAATATAAAGCCTTACCAATTTTTTTTTTATGCTTACATACTAATCTCGATATTATGTACCAAATCAAGAGCAGATAGAATGAAAGTTACGGACGTAAGAAAATTTACAAAATCCAGTTTAATATTATTAGTAATTTCACTTTTTTTCTGTCATATTTCCCTATAGTTAATCTTCTAATCAATTTCTTACATGTATTTAATAAAAATCAAATAAAATGAGCTATTATTATTTTTCCGCAAATTCTAAAATCTGACTACGCCACTCTAATGATGAATTATGTAATAAAGAATACCGAGCATGTTGTTATTGTTTCAATAAAGATACTTAGGTTCCAATATATGAATACAAAATATTTGATTTTTTCGCGACTCCAGTTTAAATTGTAAACTTGCATAATTTCAATGGGAATTATATAATTAAAAATAAGCATAGAATAGATTTAATTCTAGTTAATCCAATTAAATCTGCTTTATATTATTTATTATTTAAACCCAAATTTTTCAATTCGAGATTATATTTCCATTAACCTCTTTAATTATGTTATGAGAAACTGTTACAACACTAGCGACTTATTTTATTAAGACGCTCACAAAAATAATTAATTATTTGCAGGAGGTTTTGAATATGCGATGTTTATTAAAATACTGTTAACTGTTTGATTGCTATTAAGGTTAAAAATTTTGTTAGATTTACAAAAAAAATCTGTGTTTAAAATAAAATTACCTTAATGGCGAAAATCTTTTAAACTTTCATGGTGGGGGTGGCTATTTGGCCCTCTTTCGGAATGTTCAGTCCTTTGTAATCCCTTTTATTGGACCTAATGAACAGCAAAACTAGCAAAGATAATACATAATGTAAGTCTTTCGGTCTATAAAGATATTAGTCGCGGTAGGGTTTTCCCACTTCTTTGTAAATAAAGTTTACCGAGTGACTTTTACAATATGTGCACACGTACCTTGTGTTGCAAATTTGAAATATTTTAGAGAATACAATTCTTAACAAATTACTTATAAGTAAAACCATAATTAAAACGTGTTTAAACTGATAACTATAATTCTCTGGAAATCTTAAAAATGTCTAAAACATTTCTTGGTAGTTTAAATAAGTTTAAAGTATAATTATTGAATTTAAAATTTTAAAAGTCTAAGCACATTCTAATCATAATAAATGATTTCAAAAACTGGACACTACTTCGATATTTATAACACAATGCTTCTTTTAATGTGATTAAAAACGAATTAATCTCTTTAGTGTGAACCTATCGCAGTTTAACTACCATAAATATATTGTATTTCCCAGGATCTTCCTGTTAAATTCACTGCGCTTTTATCATTGAGCTTTTTGAAATATTCATTGCCCGTATAAAATTTAGAACTTAATTAATTTCTATATAGTGCTTATTGCAATTAATTATTATTTACACTTATATTTTTTGGTATTTGTTGGTACTTGTTGGGGTATTTGTTGTGGTTAATTTAAAGTATATACTAATTTAATTTAAAGACGCCGTTCTTTGTAGAATAATGATTATAAGAAAATAAAAAAATTCTATTATAGAGGGTCACTATTATTGTCATACATTGAGTATACATATTTTTATCATTTATATCAATTAATTCAGAATAACTGAGGAAATATCACCCAAAAGTGTAAAAGTTGAGTTAAATTTTCATATCAACTTTTATAAAATTATGTCCGTCATCCGTTATCACAAATTGTTACATCAATCATCCTTTGAAAATGTCAAGCTGCCGGCAAATAATAACATGACGGATCAACATGACGGTCAAAAAGCACTTTTCAATAAATCAAGATGTTTTACAAAACTGATATTTTATATTTACAATAAGGACAATTAGGTTCGAAAAATCCAAAATTACGTATTCACGACCCCAGTTATAATTGTACGAATTGCACCTTCAAAACGAAATAGACATAATTGAAAAGTATAGGAAATTGAGTTGATGCAAAAAAAGGCGGAACGTAGAACTGCGGGACCGTAACGAATTTTCTTTTTCGCGCACAATCGTGCTATCGTCGGTGCACCGTTCGTGGGCCATCTCGTATAATTTTTACTCTTACTTTTCGGTTTCTTGAAAATCATTGGTCTATTAAGATGCAATATTTTACAGACCCCAGAAGACTACAAAAGTTATAAATTTCCATTTTTTTCTTTTCAATAACGACGTATTACTAGAGAATTATTTTTAGTCACTATCACCAGAGCGGCCTTAATAATATTATTTTTTCAGAGAATATTTGCTGAAGCGAACTTAGACAGTATTTTCTATAAAAACATTATTCTTCTTTTTCGCCAGTGGCTTGACGGCCCAGAATGTGCCCCTGCATTCCGCAGAATAAACTCCCAGGCTCTCCTGTTCTTGGTCAGAGACATCCAATTCGTTACACTTATAATTTTAAGTCTTTTTCCAGGCAGTCGCGTCACCTAAGTTTAGGTCTTCCTCCTTTTCCATAAAAACATTACGTTTTTAAAATAGTAATAAATATGTAAGTATGCACCTTGGTATCTTACACTAATCATATCCACGTCATAAATTTGTCCAAGGTTAGAACTTTGAACCGTCTTTTTTTCAAAAATTGTGATTCTGAGTTGAGTTCCTTTCAATTTAAAGATGCCGTATGTCCACGTCGCAGACAAAGAGATGGGAATGGTGATATCGATATAGTCGGATCGGTTCGTACTAATCTTTGGCAGAGATTGAGTTTGTCCGCGTGATTCACCTGATTGGAATGCTTCGACTGCAAATTGCAATAAGCGAAAACACGTTTCCAGTAATTAATATTGAACTCGGAATAGTTTCAAAGTCTGTAGATTGCAACGAAATGTAAAGGTAATAATGGTTGCTTTTACTTTGTATATCGATTTGATTATATTACAATGATTATAAAATTCGATGTGTAATGTGTCGTGACGCTAGTTCTATATTTTCACCATATGCCTAATGCTAAAGCTGCCTAAGTAACTAAGTTATAAATATTGACAACAGACTTAAATTTTAAATAAATTTATGAAACACAGTAAGCTTATAACGAATACATCGGATAACAACAAATTACTTACCGCTCCACATTACTCCACACTAAATATCTGGCCACGCCCATTTATGTACAGTTGGAAATTTAATTGCGCGATTTAAGATATACGTAATATTGGATATATGGAATGGGTTCAGTAGTTATTATATGAGACATGTACAAAAAAAAACAAAATAAAAATAAAAATCATATACAAATAGATCAAAATCTCAAAAAGGAAATTGCTGTGTTTTCTCATTTCTGTTCTAAATCAATGTTTTTCCTAAATACACACACAGGATAATTTTACATAATTTACAATTAAGGAAGCAATGTATACTTCTACAGAATACGTACAATATAGAAAATAATTATATATGGAAGAGGATCAACAACGGCTCTGCAGATTGTCTTTCCTTTGCGCACCATTCCGAACTTAACCTCTATTCCTTTCGTCAAAGATGTGTGGGTGGATAATTTAATTGCGCGATTTAAAATACACTTAACGCCTTCTATTAATGTACATAGATACACTAATGTACGCCATCTATTAATGTACATAGACATATTAACGTACATAGATTTGTATAAATATAACGCATAGAGTAGCTAGGCAGGCTTCTTTGTTGTTATTGTAATAAAGCAATTTAAAGGTATTTTTGAAAAATTCAATTTTTGTATCTTCTGATTGAATGAATCGATTCTGATGAAATTATATACTTATACTCTTTAGATTCTTATCTCCATGATATAAATATATTTACTGAAACATATTACTAAGCGAGAGACCCGTCTAATTAATTGAAGTATCTATTCCTTCATTCATCTTAACTCAATTTAATCTTTTTTAAATATAACCTAACGTTAATATTACTAACTAAAGTTTTGTTTTCTTTTTCTTTTAGGTATACGCGGTGTGTATTGAAATGTAACATCTCTTATCAGCCAGTCAATTAATTTTTCAAAACTTATTGTTTTTGTTGTCGTATGTACTGCGCGTTAAAATTATCAAATAAATAAATAATAAATAGTGCATCGTAAACAATATTTATGTATTGCGGAGAATTGTGCGGATTTGGAAAATGAATAAAAGCAAAAGCAAAAAATTAAAGAAAAAACCTATTGTTTTGAATATCTGTAATATTAATTAAAATCATTTTGCATCTTATCTTTTATTTTAGATCTAATTATGTGAAGATGTTTTTCTTCTTTCAGATCTAATTATGTGAAGATGTTTTTGTGGTTTTAGATCTAATTATGTGAAAATGTTTTTTCTTGTTTTAGATTTAATTATTTGAAGATGTTTTTGTCTTGTTTTGGATCTAATTATGTGAAGATATTTTTCCTTGTTTTAGTTCTAATTAAGAGAAGATGTTTTTTTTTATATTTTGGATCTAATTAATTATGTGAAGATGTTTTTTTCTTGTTTTAAATATAATTATGAAAAGATGTTTTTTTTTATTTTAGGTCTAATTACGTAAAGATGTTTTTTTGTTTTAGATCTAATTATATGAAGTTATTTTTTTGTTTTAGATCTAATTATGTGAACACGTTTTTTTATTTCAGATCTATCATATTTATATGAAAAATATAAGGTCACAGGGGCAGACAATTTGTCTCGTTTTTAAAACTTTCTTGTTTTTAGAAAGATACACATGAAACGTATGAATCTATGTCTACATATGGGGTGTTACCGATTACTAAGCCAAACAAATATTTGAAGTTTTAAACATTTATACCATAAATATTTATACGATATATTTACCAAAAATTAACATGTTGTACATATGAAAGCTTAAATTATAATGGAATGTAGAAATTTCACATTATTAGGTCTAACCAAAAAAGTGAGGAGGTACGATATATTTACGATATTTGTACGTTACAAATAAGAAAACTTGTTTCAGTTATTTCCGTTTCTATAAATATGAATCCCCCATACGCTATATATGCAAAACAAAACCATTCTAAAAGTTATTAAATTTAACTTTTAGAAGTCTCCATTCTAATAGTTAAATTTAAATTTAACTTTTAGAATCTCCATTTCTAAAAGTTAAATTAAATTTAACTTTTAGAAGTCTCCATTTCTAAAAGTTAAATTTAATTACAATTTTATAATAAATGAAGAGTATAATGAGAGTTTCGCTTATTCTGTACATCGTTCATACTTTTGTAATAATTTCCTACTCAAAGTCAGTTAATATCTGCGAAACCAACAAACTGCGAAAAGATTATTTAACAAAATTTTAATATAACTGCCACCACTGTCATTTCATCCAAACGAGCCTTTTCATCCCTTCAAAGCGGCGCAATAAACTTTGGGCTATTTGCTCATCGCTAGGGATGGCAAACGAATGATCATGACAAGAAAAATCAACTGTTATTTCGACGCGAACACGATAGTATTGAACGGGGCGACAAGGAACCGGGTGGCCAGAGTAAATACAAACAGAAGCCGCAGCGTCGTCCGTGTACAATTACAAAGCAATTCTGTGAGAAGTCTGCGGGGGGGAGGGAGCATCCGCGTGTTTAGGCAAATAGAGAGCAGGACGACCGCGGGTCGTGGACCCTTGGCTCGTGGCGACCAATTTGTCTTAGCCAATGTTAATTTAAGCTTCGAATTAATCTGCGTAGTAAATTTTCGTATCTCATGTTGGAAACTTCAGGTGGTTTATCGACTTCTGTGGATAAATTTGAATCCATGAAGGTACTTTTCCAAATATTTTGCTATTAAAATAGAGCAGTAAGATAAAGCGATTTATAGTTTATTCTTAACATAGTTTATTTACTTATCACATCCGTTGCTCGTATTTTAAACTTTCCACATATTTTTTTCCACATATTGATTTAGTTCAATTGTTGAAAAAAACGATGTAAATTGTGTGCAGAAATAGCACTGTCTCTCTCTGCTGTAAAATTGTTAACAGATGATATTACCCAAGGAGAATGGAATGAAAGGGAGCCGCCGTACAAAGTGTCTACGCGTATCCAGTTTTCGCACCCGACGTACACACTTTGAACACACTCGATATGTCGATTGCCATCTCGCCGCCAATAAAATATTAGTACTTAGACGTGCTACATCTCCCGTTTTACTCACAAAAAGCCTTTGTTTTAACTTGCAATAATGGTGAAATGTACTATGATTATCTGCAATAACAATCCAAGAATATTTAATAAAGGTTTCCATGAAGTTACATTCCATAAGTAAGTAATTATTTGAAGATTTTAAAAATCGTAATTACGGGGTGACGCCACTTACTTATGCATATAGATGCACCAATACGTAGTAAAGTTTAAGCTTCGCTCTTATTGGTCAAGTTCGCTCGATATGATTGGTTTATATGCTTTCTCGCCTTTTACGAAAGTGATACGCTTTGCTTGTTAGAAATTACTGCATATGGCACACCTCCTTTCTTCTTTGACCTATGATATTACCATTGTACCGACTACAATATAATAGAAGTATTTACGACACACGTGCAACTTTTCATAGTCGCACGTGTGCAGTAAAGACTTTGTCTTAAAGTAGACAGTAACTTTGAAATCCACCAAATGAAACATTAATTTTTATTTTTTGAAACCTTTATTTCGCCACTAAATGAAACCTTGGTTTTTATATTTTGTTTAATATACAGATACACATATACTAGCACGTGCACACATACTCCCACCCTCGCACGCAACACGCACTTTCGTACGTAGGCACGCTCACACGCAAGCTTGTATGCATGCACGCACGCGTACACACACAAACACATACATATACTATTATAAACACGAAATTTATGCAACAACACAAAAGTAACTAAATTAAATTAACAAAGCCGAAATCTCAACCAGTCATGACAGAAAACGACGTTATTGAATGGAGCTTCAAAACAATATTTAAATATAGTTATTATCCCAATGGATAAAGACTAGATCAGAAGCTACCACTACTGTAGTTTTTAGAAGATTTACTGAAAAAATATAGTCGAAAACATTCGTATCTTCAGTTTCCAAAAAAGTAACTGTATCATTTTCAAAATTTACGCTTGCGCTTGCAAAGTTTCAAAACATACAACGAAAAATTTATCTTCATCATATTCCATATTTCGTGCCTTTTTAAATACACACCTTCAGATATAATTTTATACCACTATTTTTCAAAGCTTTTCTCAATTTTATGTCAAATATATTTCATAAATATTTATGTCGACAATGATCTAAGCGCGCTGTAGCTCACAGGTTTATCTGCAATAGTTGTACGCGTCGTGTTATTATTTACATGAAACACTTCGAGCCAGTTTTGAAACCCCTTGACTTGTCGAAGTTACATTTATGCCAACAATATTTTAAACGTTTAACTGATTTGTTTCCAAACAATCTCTTTTGAAATGGAATGGAGTGTAGTAAAAATAAAGACAGAAGTTTAATTTATAAATTTGACTATTTAAAGGTTATTATATATTCAAAGGTTATTTTTAAAGTTTTATTTCGCAATTTATTTTCATACACGCGAGCACTAGCATGTGCACGTACGCGCGCGCATGTGTTTATTGAAATTGAAAAGCGAAAAACGCAGAAACTAGCACAGTGATAAAGTTTATTAATCTAAATACAACTCGATAGTTAACCGCCCAAAAATATTTATATGGAAAATACACAGAAATAAATAAAAGTCTTACACATAAAACGTATTTGAAAAATGCACCATAAGATATAAATTAGAAAACATATAACGCTTTTAAAACTATTCAAAACTTTATAATTTTTGGAAAAGTGTCCTGGTAATATTTTTAACACTGTCTTTTTAAACATGTTTAATTATGAAAAAAAACAGCGAAAATTTCTTAAAGTTTACCGGAAAACAATAGCGATGATTCCAAATTGCATAGTTTTTTAGATATTTTAACACGTGGGACAGATATACTTAACAATATATTTATATGGTAAAAATCATGTTAATATTTGTCAATAGGTTAAAAGGAATATTACACACCTTTAATTTTTTTTACATGCTCCTGAGTGTGTACTGAATCCCAGTAATGCGAGTTCTAGTTAACGGGACACTTATGTTTTTATGTTTCCGTTTTTTTTAACGAATCACTTATGTTTTTATTTACGTTTTTTTAACCGGTAACTAATGTTTTTATATTTCCGTTCCGGTTTTTTAACGGGTTACTTATTATTTTTATATTTCCGTACCTCAAAAGGAAAAAAGACAATATCACTCACGTATCTGTCTTTCGAAAATGGCCGCTTTTCGCAGAAAACGCTTGACTTAGAGACTGAAAATGTAGCAAAGTAAAAAAACGTTATAACCTTCATATTTATGAATACTCAAAAATATATATAAGAAAATGTGCGGGAAATGGGGGCGTACGTATGTACGCTCTGTTGGGGGTAGATAATTTTTTAGTTCCATACATAGTGTGGAGTATCGTTTGAAAAAACTAATGATAAGGTCATCAAAAATTTATTTTTCAAAAATTTTGTTTTCAAAAATTCAGAAGTTTACTGAAAAATATATATAAAATATGTTCTCTCTCCCTTTATTTCCAAAACTATTAAATATAAAATTATGAAAAAAATATGGATTTTAGAAGCTTATACAAAGGTTGTAGGAAAACAATTGCCATTATCTTAGATCTTAACACTTTTGAAATATGCACTGTGATTTTACGCCTATAGAACATGTAGCAGGACACATATTTACGTTGTGAAAAATTAATATTTCTAAATATTTGAATAGAAATAGTATGTACCCTCAAATGTTTATAAATGCCTAAATATATAGGAAACCCTCATGGTGTGAGTTTTTCCCGAACTTGAGAGGTTTTTATGTTTGTTTTGTTTGCCAAATATTTAGCTCCCAATTGATTTGAAATATCACCCTAAAAGTTCATATTGATAAATTGAACTGTCAGACTAAGGGTATTTTCAAATTATTTAAGTTTACCGTAAGGAAACATTACTTTATTAGCTTAAACAAATTACAAAATATTTTTTGTTCGATTAGATTATATGATCATAGAGCTACAGATCTGTTTACGAAATTACACTAGACAAATAAAAAGGCTTAACCTACTGTAGGTGTTTATAACAATTAAAAATTAATGCCAGTCTGAATATCTGCTGCAAATTATATAATAATTGCTGACGAGGCACTACTTAATCGAACACAAATAGTTAACGTAATTTAAAAACTCGAACTCGAAAATCAAACAATTTCTAAAACACGAGGTCATCTTTATCCACGAACTTTAATGCTCAGTTAACGAAAATTTTGCGAAAACTTAAATCGAATTAAAAACAGTTTATTACGCGAAATTAATAACCCGTTAAATTAATTTAGAACGCTTGGTGGAAAGGTCGTATTTTATCCCTTTATGATGCAAAGTGGTTTTCGCATAAGGCGGGTAGAGGAAGTGGGGGAAATAGAAGGAAGGGTTGAAGACGACAGCGTGACGCATCGGAACAGGCCTCGGGCGCCCAACTATTAATGAAGAAAGTCGACCGGATAGGAGCAGTCACGGAGGGGTGATCGCGGCGAGATATATACGACAAATAGTTCGATAACTTATTTCGTAATGCTAGGCGCTGATTTGGTAGATGTATTTGTAATTAATTGCGGGAAAGATTGGACACAGTATTGAAAATTATAAATGGTTATCTAGCTTTAGGCCACATTATTGGAAACGATAAATAATTATGTAGTTATAATATTATATTGAAATATTTATTTGCCAGATTTTTCAGTCTAGTATCTGGAAATCAAAATTCCAGTATCAATTTATCTGTCTGTTGGACTGTTAATCTCCAGAGAATAAGTTTCCGAAATGAAAGTTGGCATAACATATCGATAAAATTTTATTGGTCACTTTTTTACAGAAAGTTTATACAAACCGGTATAGCGAAATTCTAATATCCGTTAGCTTGTTAATATTCGTACAGAGAAATTTATTCCAATCTCCTGAAAGTTGGCATAAAACATTATTTGCTCTGAATTTACAAGCATGAAATTACAGGGCATCTTAGTTATTTTTATTCATGTATTAAACAATCATATCGCTAAAAAACAATGATTTAAGGATATAAAAATGTGTATATTTATAAAAAAATTGTATGTGTGAAGAAATTTTCTTGATATATCTGTTATATATGCGTTGCAACATAGTAAAGTAATACAATTCTTAAACTTTTTAATGACTTTAAAAATAACGACTAAAATTTTATTTAAATGGGCCAAACAAACAACCACTTTTGCAATCTGCATTGTTTCGGTGCTAGTTATAAAGAAAGAATCAATGGTGTAAAATAAACACATACTTGCAGTATCTGCATCGATATCCGGAAAGTATGTCTATTTAGTCCCATACTTGCATTAGATTGTAATTGCCATATATAGAATTCAGAAGGAAGAGTATTTGGAGAAGAAGAAGAGAACGCGATGGCTGCGAACATATGTGACATACAAAATATAGGCAAGTGCAAGATGCAAGTTATTACATCTGCAAAATTGATACGGGTATAGGAGTTTCTTGGTACACTATGTAGATTAAAATTATAACAACTCTTAGTAAAACTTATTAACACCAATATAAATCATTTAAATTTAATGAAAGTATAGCACACTAGCGATTCCTCTCGGCTTCACATGGGCACAATTCATTTATTTAATTAGGATTTTTTTGATATGTGTTTATTTTCACAAACATGTCCTGTGCTATTTTTTATTTAACAAAAATATGATTATTTACCACGCCACGAGGCCATTGCGCCTCTCACCGGTCCACGTGCACGATTATATAGCACCGAACGCCTTTAAAATACGCATTCCTACTTTTATTAATTTTCAAAAATATATTTTTTTATTAAAACTACGAATCCAAATTAGTGAAAATTGATTTTTATCTATCAAAAATTTTAAAAATGACTACGATATTTATCTTAATATAGATTAATACGTTGACCTAAACACAGCCACTTGTGTACTACGCACTTTTTAACATAGTAATTTCTGCAGTGGCTTATTTATAAAATATAGATAATTACACTAATTTTACTTTAGGCCTTTTCAAGATCTATAATTGTCTCATACATATTATAAGGGTATCGTAATCGTTTCACCAGCGCTCGTCACAAAACTTCCAGACCATCGACTTTTTTTCCGACTGCGTTGACCTTATTAACTATATCTCAAAAAATTATGCATGTGTGTTACTGCATAATTCTTAATAGCTGGTAATCTGGAAACTATAAGCTATTGTATTTCGAAAGAAAACCAAGAAAAGAGACAAACAAAACTTTCCTCTTCATTGAATTAGTAATACGTGATTAATGACTTTGACTTATGTTTTAAATTTAATCTTAAATACCAATATACTGATGGATCTATATGATTATATGTAATCAGGGTTCTTAATAAAAGTATGTACCTGTGACTATAATGAATTCCGACCACAATATGGAGACTGGCCATTCTCTAAGTTATTCTAAACAAAGGCTCTGGTCAAATGGTTTGGAACCATATTAATTAGCACACGAAATTTTGGAGAAGAAATAGATGTAAAGAATTGTGATTTACTGTATTTCCTAGCTATTGTATTCGAGTGGAGAATAGCAGGAGGAAATCGTCTATCTAACTTAATGGTATTATATGAATATGATTGGATGTGTCAAGCACGACGCCATGCAAAACGAGGCGTAAATGTGCTTCACTTTTGTCACATGATAGAATTAACGTAGAAGTATACTTTCGTAAGTGCAAAGGCATAGTTGGTAAAACTATATATATGAAGGAAGACTGCTATGAACTGGAGTACTCATACTGAAATGGGAAGAACGAATTTTGGATGGAATTGAAAATTTTTATTACATCAATATAAATTTCCGAACACTTGTGAAAAATTTTAATAAATTTGATAAATCTTCGTAAAATAAATATAGACTATTTAATTCACCTACAACTCTAAATATAAAATGCTAAGAATTCTTGTGGAAAGTTCCTAAATCCATGACAAAGAAATAGTGAAACTTACGTGTTCATACGTAACTAAGGTCCTCAGGGTTCATAAAACAGCTTACATAAAATTGTTGTAATAAACATATTATATATAAAAACTTGGACCACATATTATATAATATTTTATTAAGATCTGTTTTTAGAAGCCATGGAAATATAAGGATGTGAATGTCAGTTTTTCTTTGATGATTTTTATTTTAATTAGATTGAGGCTTTTTAACTATGCTTTTAGGTCACAGACGAACAAAGAAAAACATCACAAATTGTTTGTATTGTGCAATTATATTATCTACCCCGTTACCATAAATTAAATTAAATATATAATTATCGATATTTAAACAATATTATTTGAAATTTGAATATGCGTTTGTCTGTCTGGAATAAAATTGGAAGCAAGTTTGTAAATACCTAATTTATGTAACACATAAATTTCTCCTATTTATAGTACCAAATCGAAAATTTATGACGATGCAGTTTTCACGTTACGCAACATATTAAACAGTAATTATCAACAGAATGTTATATTGATATATTTTATAAACTGTTTCATTGAAATTATCATTAGAATTTTTTTAAGATTGCCTCAAGCAAGGGGCCGTGAAAATTGATCTATTTATACTAGAGATTATTGATGCCATTGATATGCTTGTGTATATTTCGATGGTGCAAAACAGATAATCGCATGGTGGAAGTAAAACATTTACGGCAGATTTATTTTACTTCGTTAAGTATGATTAAGAACATTAACTTATTTAAATTTGTCACATTAACTATACATTAACTATTTCGATACAAATCTTCGTAAAAGGAAACCACCTAAAATAATCGATAAGATAATTATCGGGGAAAATAGAATATAGGATATACAATATTTTAATGCACACGTGCTACAAATGTCTCGACTCTTACATTAAGTCAGTGGAGAATAGGTTTCCTCACAAAAGTGGGCAGTTGTTGGCCGCTGAGTACCTGCAAGTCGTTTATCTTGCGAGTAAATACAGTTGAAATTTAGAACTTTTGAGATTTAGAACCTTGCATAAATAGAGATGAAATAAAAACACTACTATTAAATGAAGCATATGATAAGCTCATCATAACGTCACGTATCAAACACTATTCCGACCTCGACCTAAGTTTGACTTTGGTATAAACCTAAAAAAGTTGGCATGTCCGCATGTCATATAACCGCACAACAGTTTCTGCAATTCCATTGCGTATGTAACTACTTTAAAGAAAATGGCGACATATAGTTTAATTCGTAGTCTAAAATATCGAGGATAAAAATTATTTAATTTACAATTATTGATGACAATTATTAAGTTGAATATAATTAGATAGTGTTCTCAGTTATTGTTAGAATATTTTGTGTTATTTTTCTAAATTTTTTGCGAAATTTTAAATTAAATATTATTTATTAATTCTCTTCCGATGACGTTTTTATACGTAAATTTTTTTCAGCATCTCTTGCTTTTTCATATCTGAAAAAAAAAATTAGTTGTGTGTAAAGTCGGTTTACGGACGATAATTTTACGTGATAACGTCGTAAAGAAACATTGATGAAAAATTGCATACTTTTATGAATTAAATTGAATTATTATCACTGAATTATTATTATTTTCTATAATACAAAGAAGTAGTTAATTGAGAATTACTTTTTTTCGATAAATTAACATTTATTTACACTCGTTAATTCAAATATTTTTTTACTTAAATTATACAGATTAATTACAAGTAACAATGTGCTATTAACAATTTATTTATAACTTATATACATGTTTTATATTTAAGATCTTCCAGTCTACTTTATTCTGTTAAGGATAGGATGATAATAACTGCTAGCTCTGACGTCACGCGAGAAGAGAGATAAATTCCGACGCTTGGGCCGATCGCGCCTTTCTATCACTTGTTGCGCGCTCTCGCTTGCACGCTCAAGCTCAGGCGGAACGTGATATTTTTTCATGCGTGCAGCCGGTGTTAATCGATTTATAAGACGTTATCACGTCAAAAGGGAAAAATTTAACAAGAACGGTCAAAATCAAAAAATAATTTTATCGATGCTCTAAAGACGCCATCTGATATGACATATGTAATTTTTATTCATAATCAAAGACGTAGTCACGTTGAGTTTTTGAAATAACTTCGGAATACTAAGTTTTTTAGTAGTAATTTATACTTTCGTTTTACTAAATTCTAGAAAAAATATTCTCAGAATGAGAGTAGAATTATTTAACTTATTCTATCCTTCTGCAATTTTCACACATAATCATGTAATAACAGACGATTATCCAAAATTTTTTAGTAGGTATCACTTCAGATATTAGTATAAGAATCACTCCCGGAAATAAACTAATTAATTTCCATTTCTAACAGTGAAAATATATAATCTAGAAATAAAAAAATCATTATAATTTAATTTTTTATTAATTTCAATATATTAAATGGTTAAAGAAAAAATAAAAAGTTAAAAGTTCTCGCTCTTATATTTTTCTTACTTAAGGGACAGAGGTTTGAAATTACTTATAAGAGTAGTAGTAAAACGGGTACAATTTTTGATAAGACAAAAATAAGTAAATATGCGCCTGAGAAATTGTGGCTCAATTTATACAATCGATTTTTATATATAACATAGATTTTTATATCTGAGGCGATATTTCATTTGTCATAATTTTCTGAATGATAAAGTATACTTGATATCATTGAAACTAATGCATCCAAGAAATTTTTAGCATTTTTCAATATTTTAAAAATTACCTTAGGTAAAAGTGAAAAAAAATATATTGAAATCTATTTAAAGCTACAAATATTTTTTCTTCATCAATACGTACTTTTAATCTGTAGGTAAACTAAAAATCTGTAGGTGATACAATCTACAAACCAATATACGAAAAATGTATATTGGTTTGTAGATTAGCTACTATTAGGTGAAAAATGTAACACATAAGTACAATATTTTCCTTACTTCTATCGTTAATAATTACAGTTTTACTAAGTGGGTGTTTGTTTTTTTTTTTAAATAGTGGCAATACTTAATTTTCCTTTGAAGTAATTTCTATTAATTTGTTTACCAACTTTATTTTAAGTGTTCGTTTAGTGGCTGCTGTTATTCTCTTCTTATTAATTTGAGGTGTTACTAATTATAATTTTTATGGTTTTAAATTGGGGCTCAAACTTTAACGCAAATATCAGAAGGTACCAGAATTAAGTTACAGGACTTAGTTACAATATTCTAATTCTCTGAGAGAATTAAATTATCTACGAAACCTAACTTATTACGAGCAAGCTACCAATTTGCACATTGGATAATATTTAAAACTGAAGATTCTGACATCGTGAATGTTAAACTAATTTAAAGATTAAACCGGGAAAATTGTCCATAGATTGACTGATTATTTTCAACAATACATATCGATAAGGTATATTGATTCGATTTCCGGCCTGATAATATAATATAATATATCCGGCCTGATAATTCAATAAATCATATTTGTAAAAAACTAATATATTTGGCGTTAATTTTATAGTAATTCATTATTCACAATTAAATGAAACTACGTATACTATAGTATTATTTCTACTTAATTTCAATTCTTAACCGTGACCTAGGTTTCGTTCTATTAATACATCTTCAGGTGGGCAATTAGCTTTCTTTACAATTTTTCTTAGCAATCTTTGCTAATTGCCACCTGAAGATGTTGTAATACAACGAAACCCAGGTCGTGGTAAAGAATTTAAATAAAGTAGAAATAATACTACATCACGTAGTTTCATTTAATTTCGTAAAAAACTTAGTCGAGTTAAAATACTTAGCTTATCGATAAAGCTTTTAAAGGTTTTGCTTTCAGAAGGTATGTGACATTGGCGATATAATATATTCGCAACCATACATTTAAT
This sequence comes from Druceiella hillmani, assembly GCA_039881145.1. NCBI lineage: Eukaryota > Metazoa > Arthropoda > Insecta > Lepidoptera > Hepialidae > Druceiella > Druceiella hillmani. Next base: position 27,846,883 of record JAYKKI010000018.1, on the reverse strand, counting down.
ACCTTCAGACGATTATATATTTGTTACAGTAATTATTGCTAAAAAAGGCTGAAAATTTGTAAAGGAGCAAAAATCTGAGATTCTAAGGTTTGGTTAGAAAAGAATTCTGGCTTCCTAAACGCTTTTCAACCAAATAGTGATGACTCGCAATAGGAGCCATCAGGCATTTACAGGTATCTCGTTGAAGCCTGTTAAGACTGTCTGAAGATGATGAGAAGTCAACTGATGTTGATACATTTGTAACAATTTGAAGTAACTGTAGATGCGCATGATCTAAACAACCAGAACTCTTGGGTTACTGGCTGAGAAAATATCTGATAATCTCCATTGCGAGTGGCAAATTTTAAAAAAATTCCTGGATGTGGTGGATGATTACTTTTTTATTATGTCTCTTATAACTTAAAAAGTTAAATATGTTTATCTGAAGGATATTATTACAATTAAATGGATTTAAAAATAAAAAACTTACTGATTGTCCTGTAATATTGAATTATTATAATGAATTTTCCAACAGAATTTATCATTTTTGGATTTTTCAATCGACCAGATCTTTTTCGACTTTTCAGAATCACTTCCTTTATTTGTATTTGTAATGGTATTTCATAATTTAGTTAATGCTTAATTATGAAATACCATAAAATAATCATTAAAAAAATTGTTTCTATAAACAAGATTGCTAAGAGAGAGACAACATATAACATTTAAATTATTTAGCATTTCCACTATATTTTTGAGTTCTATTTTCTCTTATTGACTACAAATTCTATAATTAATTTTTTCTCTTAAAATGTTAACACCTTATTTTTGTCTTACGTCTTTTGGAATAAAAATATCCATATATTAGTTAACCACGAATATAAAGTTGCACAAAAAGCTAGTACTTCAATATACTGGGCAAGTACTTCTAAAATTATATAAGTATACACAAATTTAATATTCATTCGTATCAAATTGTAGTTAAGTCATATCCTCATCTGTATAAAATCATTGTCAACCCCATATTGTTAAAATATCGTCACCTTCCTTATCGACAGAGGAGGAAACGTAGATACTGGAACACCAAATACCCCACCTGTTTCACGTAAACATCACTTACTCATTACGCCGACGCAATTAAATTATTAAGCGATCGCGACTCGAGATTTATGGCGAGACGTGTCGTCCGCGAATAATTATGGGGTCGTTTGTACCCCCAGCTCGTCGGCGAGGCAAACATTAACAAAATTGCTAATAAGCTTATCTATACGGATCCGTTTTCTGCGAAATATGTAAATTCTCCCCGACAAAGGATGGAGATTCGTAATCTCTTTCGCCTGGCAAATAAATCTTTCGGGAGATCCTGGCGATGTTGATAATTCGTCCTCGGTACCGGTACTGGTCCGTTTGTTGTTGAGAGAGATTAGTTGACTTACTGGTTTGGTTCACTACGCGATTGTCTTCTGGGAATTAACGCTGTGGCATTGCGAGTCCGAAATGCTTTTTTTGTTGAGAAGCACCTTTTTAGTTTTGTTTTGTTTAATTTGCTTTATTGTCGTACATTCATTTCTTTAGTATTCATTATATAATACGATAAAATAAAATATTTATCGTTATTTTCAGAATATTATGTGTAGCACCATTTGAAATGGTTGTTTATAAGAATCCCGGGAAAATATTTCATAATTTTACATTAGGAGTTATATCTTTCGAGATACGCTGAAAAATATGCAAATAATATGTTTCAGAGACTACTGAATCTAAAATTATGAAAAAAAATTGTATTAAAAAGAATTCAATTAGTTAAGCAAAGGTTATAGAAAACCTATAACAATGATTCTAGGTGTCACAATTTTTATATATATCATATTTACCCCTCTGAAAGATATAGTAGACAATGTATTTGTATGATTTCTAGTATAATTTCTACTCATATTTTACAGTTTCCTAAGATGATTTCTTAATATTTTTCTAAGAGTTTAATGTTTTATTAACATATATAAATTTTAAGAATATATTGTTTATTGCATTTTGTATATGATGATTACATGAAAAACATTAAATTTTTGTCACAATGAGAAATGCCTATCTATAAAAATAACTCTAAATTTTAATGTTAATTCTAACTCTATCGATTTCTTATTGGCCGAAAAGTTAATCATGTAAGTAACAGTCATATATGACAGTTTTATTAATTCCTAATGATATGGTATAATGATTGCTGTAGAAAACGTCAAAAATAACAAACAGTTCTAATAATAAACTTGAAATAGAAAATTGTACCTTGAATACAAAGAGAATACACAAAATTGATACTAATAAACTCAGTACACGACAAGTTATTTATAAATTTAGCTATCAAAAACTATTCCAACCTTAAGCTAAGTTTAAGTTTGGTATAATCAAAAAAGTATTAAGTATATCTAACAGTGTGTCACTTTTTTAAATTTTTCTTGTTGAAAATAATTGTATTATTTTAAAGAGAGTTTATTTAATTTATTGCACACAGTTGCAGCAAGAAAATTATTTATTGAAGACAATTTTTGAATAAAATAGAATTTAGAACAATTATTTCAAATAATAATATTCTCATTTTCTGTTAGATTTTTTAATTATAAAATGTTTCCAATATTTCTCGTGAAATTTTAATTTAGCCATTATTTATCCATGCTGTCCTAATAACATTTTATTACTCCGCTTCTGCCTTTTTTCAGAGTCTCGTACCCTTTCCTAACAGGAAAGAAATATTCAACAAAAACGAAGACAGGTAAATACAAATATAAATATTAGTAGTGCTCTTAACAGGTCATCTGATATGATAGACGTAATTTGTATTCATAACCATAGACAGAATATCATATTTTACGTGATGACGTAAAATACGAAGTTTTATTGGCAACGCTGCCACATTGGATTTTTGTAATTACTTCAAAATAGTTATTCTGTAGTTTTCATGAGTTTATTAATAGCAATTAATACTTTTTTATACCAAGCTGATGAACGGTTTAAATATTCTTGGAAATAGAATAGTATAACTTAAGTTTAAACAGTTTATATCACTAATAGTGAAAATTATGAAATTATAATATTCACACGATGCATCGTTTAAATATTATAATTTCGCAATTTTTGTTTTTTTTTTAACTTTTTTACAGTAATCGTTAACAATTTACAGAATCGCCAATTGTTTTGTGCACTAAACGATGAATTTCTGATGATAGGATACAACAAATTCCATGACTCGATAGCGTAAACGGTAAGGAACTATTCGTAATAGGATGAATGAGATATAGGGCAGAGAAGCATGCGTAAGTTTTCAGAATAAAAACATAGGCCTGGGCTGGTAATTTGAGCCCTCGTGGGACCCGTTCATACAAAAGAAGAAATCTTCGAAGGTCCCTTAATGTTGTCCCGTATCTACCATCAAGCGCTTCCACCCAACTGGGTAAAAGAATGTCACTTGGCCATGAGTCATCTAACATCTCCATTTATTTCCAGAACGCACGTTGCGAACATTCTAAATGACTCAAAAGTCAGTCTACACTCAACCAAGTCTCGGTGACTACAGATATTACATTCTAGAACTCCGCATGATTTTACTTTAATATTAGGACGTAAGCTCTCTAACAAATTCTACGCGCGCTATCGTACTTATTGCAGTGGAATAATACAGGATTTCCTAATTTCATGAATCTGGACAGGTTTATGTAGATTATTTAGAATATTGTGAAGTAATGAAAGAATACGAAAATTGCGCTGATCACGAATCGCTATCCATTTGAGCCCAGGTCTAAACTCAGAAATGTGATCATATTTTTTTGGCCGAATATGTAATTGACAGGTCCATTTTAAAATTTATCTAGTTTCCTAAATAATTGGTTGGTAAAATATGGACGTCTCCATATAAAACTATACGTATTAAAAACGTTTAACACAATAAAATGTCAGTTTTGAAGGGAATGAACCTATAAAGATATTTTAAAGAGTTCAGAGAGTGAATCCGACTAAAGAATCCGCGACTAACATTATTTACCTGTATTTGCCAACTGAGATTTTGATCGATCAGTAAACCTGGTCCTTAACAGTACTAGATCTGAGTACACCCTTAAAAAACTGTATTGTATAAATGCTCGGCAAATTCTAAATTCGTCCCTAAAATTGTTTTTCTCTGAACAATTCCAATACACGAATAGTCCTCCCATATATTAAAAAAAGTCACAGCCATTATTTCATAAATTCAACTTGATAAGGAGTGACCCTCGTCACTTTTTTTTGTTATCTCTCTCTTTCATTGTGTGAAGTTTCTTTAACGGTTTTAAGTAAATGCAAATATATTTATTTCTAGATATATTTGAACTTAAATTATAGACGTCATTATGGCTGAGACAAATATTTAATTTACTTCTACTTTACTTTTTTGGATCTCGCAAAATAGATACATAATTCAAAGAAAGAAGAAAAATAAAATTATCTGAGTTAATTTTAAGAGTTTTGTTGGAGTTAATTAAAACACGTATAGTGGAAAGCAAACAAAAACAAAATTCATATGTACTTTTAAAAGATATAAAGTTTATATTTTCAAGCTATTTTTATGTTCAATTTTCTACATTAAAAAAAACGAAACAAAATGGTAGTGGTGTTTTTGAATTCGAATAGAGTCAGTGAAACTATTTTATTGTCTTCTGAAACTTAAAAAAGAGCATTTTTAAAAGAAAATAAAGGTCTATTATAGTATTTTCTTCATTTTTCCCCTATTACGAATTACACTATAAATAGATGAAATTACATTAAACATGATTAAAAAAAAACAACTAACATTTCTTTTTATTAACTGTATACACCCGACTACTGAAGAGAAAGTGTTATATCGGGTGGACGGCCCTAAATATTTAACAAGTGTATTGCTAATCCGCCATGCTTTCTTTAGTAGTATTTAATTTAATACTATATTTATATTATCAAAATTTCTACTCAAAAATGTTTAAAAGAAATTATGTCTCATTTTTTACTTCTAAAACAAAAGGATTTTACTACATGACTAAATAATATTTTTCCCTCATTTAGCTTTTTTGAAGGTAATGTACTCATTAACCAGTACCGGACCTACTTTATTTTAGAGTTTTTACGTAAAATGATATCTGTTCTAAGCCAAGTATCAGTTATGATGTAAAGATAGTCACTGATACATTATAATTTTATTATTATTCAAATTGATTTATCATAGTGGCATTTTGTGATGACACTATGAATTAAATAGAAACGACCCCGATTAATTTTCAATCACCGACAAAAGAACGAATTTTCAGTTTAAGGCGGGTGTTGCGTATTTAAAATCTGTCAATATTTTTTTTGGTTTTTTCTTTTCTTCTTCGCTTAAAATTTCGAAATGTGATGAAAGTTAATTTTCTGCCAATACGAAAATTAACGAAATGTTAATATTTTCATTTCGTCTTCACATTATCGTCCATAGCTTTAGCGCCATGAAGCAGTGGAATTTAAATATGTTATAGGGAATGATTATATCAAATTGAATACCAACGACGTTATGAAACTGTTACAGACAATATTTCTGCAATTTAAATCAAACATTTACACAATATTTCTGTAATTTTAAATCAAACATTTTTGGAAAAGTTTAAATACATTCGATTGAAATAAACGTAGGTCTCATAAATTTGAGCCTAGTAGACTTTGGCTCCATGAAAGTCTACTGAGCAGATTACGATCACTGACACCAATCGTAGGACAAATATTACATTATATTTATTCTTGTCAAGCTGTCCATAACTTAACGTTTAGTAGCCTCCATGCTAATATACTGTAGTTTAAATTCTGCGTCGTTCAATGTCTAAACTAATCAGAAGTTCTTTGAACACTTTAGACATAATTCACACCTTATATTGAAAAGACTTTCATGAATTAATGACTAGTGATTTTTTGCTCTGGAATTTTAAATTCGAGCAAGAGGACACGCGAGACATCTTTCAATATGCAACGTGCACATATGTCAGCTTACATTTTTAGAAGTTTGCACGTTTTTATTGTTATCTGCAAAATGATTTAGTATTTCATATCCAATTCGTGTCACGAGTTAAAATTGTAGCTTGCGTTTGGATTGTTGACTGCTTGCTAGCTATTGATCAATATTTGACTTTTTTTCTGTATTTATTTTTACTGTATTTAACTTTTATATTATTGCAGTTTAGTGATGTGTATTTAATGATGAATTTGTTTACTTGCTTAATCTGTCACGACTTGGATCTAATTTGGAAGTTAAATGAGTCAATGAAAGATTGGAAAATATTAAAATAAATTAAATGAAAACACTTAAAATAAATGCGTATTTTGAGGCAAAACCTAAACAAATAAAACCTAAATAATAAAATAACTTGGTGTAATCTGCTTTATTGAATTAGAGCCTAACGAAATCCCTGTTACCAATAATGTACAGTTTTATTGTAAATATCTCCTCATATTTTAATAGATTTTCATTGCATTCTTGCAGCGAGTGGAGTTGTAATTAAAAATAAAAAAAATGTAATATTTTTTTATGATAATGGATATTTGTTTATTACAAAAATTGTTTATTATATTAAATCATCAACAAAAAATGTTTATTATATTAAATCAACAGGGATTTCGTTGGTTGTCCAAGTTATTTTATTATTTAGGTTTTATTTATTTAGGTTTTGCCTCAAAATACGGATTTATTTTAAGTGTTTTCATTTAATTTATTTTAAAAATTCTAATCTTACAATATATATTTACACAATTTCTCCTCTTCGATCGATTTAAAATATAATATTACGCTTATTTGCTTATTTTTTTTGACAGTTGTTTTGTAATGTTGCTTTCTATATTACTGTAAAAATTTTGCAAGTTATAGGGCGCTTATGCACGAATGGATTTGTGAATAATTATTAAAATACTTCATTATTTCCTCTTCTTCCATAGCATGACAACACTGAGTGGGTCCTGAGTGGGCCTTTTCAAGAAGTTATAACTTTCTCTATTCATTGAGTCATTTGCCTGTTCTATTTATAACACTGATTCGTTCTTTTTTTTGAATTTCAATATCTTTAAGTCCCTTTTAAAATAATCAACGCGTTGCAGTTTGGATATTTCTCTTATTTTAACACGACTGGGGGTTTTGTCAAGAAAAACCATTTAGTTTATCTCCTCTTCATTCCTTTTTTTGCCGGACTATTTAATTTTTTGCTTTTTTATTAAATTTATAAAGTCAAGTTCTAAATAAACATTACGAAGTTCAGAATTCATCGTTCTTCCGCTTATGTTACACTCAAAAATACCTCCTACAATAATTCTTATAATGTTTCATACAAATATTGTTGTGGATTCTTCCTCTAATTATACGAAAGTTCACATTTTAGCAGCATAGGCTAAAACAGGCCATGTTAGACATTAGTAAAGAAGGAAATTTGTTATTCTTTCTATAAAACCAGATTTGAGATATTTCGATAACCGTGAAGGGATAGTTCAGCAGTAGTGACTCTTGGAATGTTTCGTTCGAATATTGTTGTGGATTTCACATTTTAGCAGCATAGGCTAGAATGGGTCGTATTAGACATTTGTAAAGAAGGAACTTTTTTATTATTTTTATAAAGCCCTGTTTGAAATACTTCCATAATCATAATAGAAGCATCCAGTAGTTTTTTCTTGTGTAACTCTTGGGCTAAACATTATTCGAATCAATTTTAAAATTAATGGTTAGAAATAACTGCTTCTTAATGGTTAGAAATAAATGGTCCTTAAATTTTAGCAATAAATCACCTAAGACGTTAGCACACACCTCCTTTGTTGCCACCCACACGTCACTCCCACATGTAAAGCAGCTAATTAAACTACAGCCACGTGGTGGAACGCGCCCCGACTCATTCTATATTCATTTCGCTGGAGCCAACTTCACCGCGAGCTAATAAATTTGTCACTTCAGTAGGCAGGTAAAAGTTATTAGGGGAGCATTTACGTGCATTAAACTGTAAACAATGTTCTGGGACGTGTACGTACATGCGAATGTACCACACGAGGGCTGAGCATATGTTGGAGACGATTGTGTGGGGTGATTAGTTTGGAGTTTAGTTTAAAATTGCGAAATAAGAGACTAAATACAGGTGTCCATAAAATATATGAGATTGAAAATGAAATAATATCTTGTAGGACAATTTTATTGAATTGAAAGAGTAATTTCAACTACCTATGATGAAATAATAAATTGATTTACGATCTACTGGCTATACCGTCACGATGTTTCTACTCGAGCAGAATATGAAAGAACAGCATGTTGTAATGATTTGTCATATTTCTATATTATTTTACTTCACGTACATTCGATTTTTCTTAACATTTCAAATTATTTACGATCTACTGGCTATACCATCGCGCTATTTCTACTCTAACAAAATAAAGAGCAACAGTATGTTATAAAAATTTGTCATATTTCTATATTATTTTACTTCACGTACATTCGATTTTTCTTAAGATTTCAAATTATTTACGATCTACTGGATATACAATCGCGCTATTTTCACTCGAACAGAATAAAGAGCAACAGTATGTTGTAATGGTTTGTCATATTTCTATATTATTTTACTTCACGTACATTTTATTTTTCTTAAGATTTCAAATGATATAAAATCTATTGGATATACAATCGCGCTATTTCTACTCGAACAAAAAAAAGAGCAACAGTATGCCGTAATGATTTGTCATATTTCTTTATTATTTGACTTCACGTATATTAGATTTTTCTTAAGATTTCAAATGATATAAGATCTACCATCGCGCTATTTCTACTCCAGCAGAATAAGGAGCAATAGTATGTTATAACGATTTATCATATTTCTTTTAATATTTCACTTCATTTACATTAAATTTTTCTTAAGATTTCAAATGATAAGTTATTATATGGTTTTCAGTTTTAATCAGGGTTGATTCATTTGGAATTTTATATATTCCCTTCACTTCCATATTTTGCATTATGGTATTCTAGGGTTTCGCACCTCAAAAGGGAAAAAAATGTAACATTTGCAAAATTACTCAACTATCTGTCTGTCAAAGCCGTTATTTGTAAAACGGTTCGATATAGTAACTTAAATTATGGCATCATCATAAAGTAATTAATGCATTCGCATTTATTTCAATAATTAAAACTCAAAAATGTTTGCACGGAAATTTTAGGGATGGCAAGTTACTCGATTTTTTCAACATTTCATATTTCGTATGAGCTGTCGTTCGAGTGATGATATTTTGTATGAGCTGTCATTCGCATTTATTTCAATAATTAATACTCAAAAAATGTTTGCACAGAAATTTTAGGGATGGCAAGTTACTCGATTGTTTTCAACATTTCATATTTCGTATGAGCTGTCGTTCGAAAGAGATAAAAAAACACCTAATTATAAATAACATATCTCTAAACAAATGTTATAAAACATGAGAAAGATATATATATATATATATATATATATATATATATATATATATATATATATATATATACATATATATAAATATAGAATAGAAAAAATAGAAAGAAAATATTGTCGGGAACCTTCACATAAAATATACAATAGCAAGGATTTTAAAGGTCTGAAAGTGGAGGCCGAAGGTGAGTATCGAAAGTGAAAAGAATAATTGTATCAATTGTTAGTTTAGACCTTAAAGATATAAAGAATACAAATGTACGTGACATTATTAGGTTCTTAATTATTTATTTAAAAATAAAATAATTATTAAACATGTAAATTTTTAAACAGTTGCTAAAATTAAAATAGTATTTCATAAAATGTACACTTGTTATATTAGACTGCAAATTACTCTGAGATAATAAGAATCCTAGAGTTTTGAATTAAATCAAAACCATGTCCACATAAATTATTCTAGCCCAAAACCGAAGAGCACAAAATCAATGCTTTTTAATTTATATGAATTGATAACAAATGAAAGAAGGTACATAACCTAATCCTAATTTGATTTAAATTCTAATGGATAGATAGATTATCTATGGATAGATTATCTATGAATAGATAGATTATCATATTAAAAAAATGAGTAGAAAATGTAACTCTCTTTATGATTCCGTGCCTCAAAATAAATAAAATGAACCCATTATATATTCTGTTGTCCATCTGTCTACAACCGCATAGCCCAGTAATAAATTTAGACTTCTAACTCAATGCAATAAATATTAAATAGGTTCTAGTAGATTGTATAATTATTATATTCAGCCCAATATAAATTATATGGCCCAGTATATTATATACGGCCTAGTAAGTTACATTGGGCCTAGTGGATCACATATGGCCTAGTACATTTATAGCTTATTCGATTACATAAATATTACATAAGGCCTAGTAGATGTTACACGGCCTAGTAGATTATAAAAATATTATATACGGTCTCGTAGAAATGTTACAGCCAGACCGTATATGTATAGTAGATATTACATATAGTAGTCATTTTAGTAGATAGTGAGTATATTTATACGGCATTTCAATATGGTCCCACTTCGAAACCTGTAGGGGTCTGGTCTGGGTAACCTTTTCGACTTCAATGTAGAAATTTGGTAATGAGGAAAGTCTTTTAGAACAAGTAAAGGGAAAAATCTGAGAATAATATCTAACTCTACATGGAATTATTACATGACAAACTTAATTTATTCGTTTTTCGCTATTTTACACGCGGTGTCTGTGTAATTAAATTCGCAATTAAGTTTTTCAATTACCAACTTCAAGAAAATATTTTTTCAAGGGTGCTAATAATATAATAAGAATAATAATAGACGCCACACGGAAAAGTCGTGTTTTTCGCGCGAGTAGCGATGGGCGTGACGCGATATGGTAAGCGTGTTGCGGTTGTTTGAGGGGAGAGACGAAGCGTAAAATAATAATAAGATTTGTAAACGTTTACTCTAAAATGTTTATATGTGCCAAACTGGGTACGGAACCCTCAAAATGCGTGTTCTACTAATACCCGACAGGTTTATTTAACTTGAGTTATTATGATGATCATCGCTGCCCAAAATAAAAGCGATGAAACATAAAATAAAATAACTTTTATACTTTTTTCGACATGTAACTAAATGAATATACTTAATGTAATTTTATTCAAATTCAAAGTTTGTATACAGTTAAAGCATAAAAATGTTTTAATCAAGAAACAGTTAAATGGAAAAAAATATTTATTTTTAAATGACGTAAATTTCTACAAAAAGTGATCCAAAAAAAAATACAAATTAAACGTTTACAAGTCTAGTCTCTGTTCAAAGGCCTCGCTTATAAAAAGGTTAATAATCATTTTGGAAAAAGTATTGGATATAACGTTTTAATTTCCAATGAATCCTCAGGTAAAAAAATTTGTAACTGTATTGTATTTTTACATATTTATGTTTTAAATCTACTCATTGTTGCCTACAAAATGAAATGATGTGTATTAAAACTTAAAGTCTTTTTTGGTTCCTGTAATTTGGAGATTAAACAATTTACATGCGGAATTTTTCTACTTAATTAGACGAAGATTTAACTAAATTTTGAAAACATTTACATTAAAATCACTAAAATATGTCTCGCGTTACCTATATTTTACACCCAAAGATAACCAGACAAACATAGGTCAAAGTAATGCGTAAAGATTCAGACTTTTTGTTATAATATAAAGTATATATATTTTGACATTATTAAAAAAAAAATTTAAATTTTTTAACTACGGGCAAAATTAAATAAAATAATTTTCTAGAAATAGAAAATGTATTTAAATTATTACTTTCTAAATAAAAACATAACAAAAACTGCCATTGTCTATCTATCCAAGAGTAATTCATTAACTCACCATAATATAATGTTCCGATCGGGAGGATATTCATCTGTTTAGTGGTGATCGAAATTTTATTCAACCCAAAAATTAATTTTTCACACTTTCTTCCGTATCCGCATTTCTCTTCTTCTTGTCATTAAATTTCGCAGTCATCCATTTTAATTCCATATCATCTTCATCATCTTAATTTTTCTGCAAATATTTCTACGTTCTTACTTTTCAACGTTCATATTCTACGTTCTCATTCTGCGTTCTTATTTTCACTATATTTGTAACATCTGTCACATCTACTTTACATCTATCCACTCATATACTTTTCTACATTCTATCACATCATTAGCACAGATTCAACCGCTTTGCAAAAATTTGCATTTGGTGTGATTTAACATTTCTAAATTTTTACCATTTATTTTTAATCTTAATTTATTGCAAGTTAATCAATTACAATCACCCTATACACCATAATTACGCTGTTAGCATAACCGTGGGTATAAGATCGCTAACAACTAGCGAGATGGTCGCGATATTTCACATACGGTCCTAAGTTAGTTAAAATTATTAGAGGAACACTACGTTCCGTGATATGTGGAGGATGGCGAATTGAAGTACGATGTGGGGTCGAATTAGTAGTTAATTGTTTTGTTATGAGCTTTTCAAGTATTACTATATAGATATAGTTCGGCAATATACGATATGTCACTAATTTTGCTGAGAATCTGATATTATACGTAATGATAAGGCTATGAGCATTATAATTCACTTTATGAAAAGTACGCATATAGCATGGAACTGGAAATTTATTATCCCCATCGGCGGAAATTGTTTTAAACAATGTTGTATTTATAATAATTCGTACATTTAAGCAATGTTGTACTTGCATAATATCCCACTTTTAACTTGTGAAAAAAATCTAACGACATCTAATTTAACGTAAAATATAACCCTGCACTTTCTCTGATTTAACATTTTCCACTTGTGTCCAACTTTAAAGTGTTTTCAGTTATTTTTGATTGTTTTTACCACCAGTATTATGCACAGTAATTACTGCCATTTTTGTGGATACACTTTATGAAATTTACTAATAAAAAATTAACTAAAATTTACTAAAATTTACGCAGCGGCAACCAATGTAAATGTTTAAATATATATGACTTCTCATAACCTAGAATTAATCATACAATAACCATATATATAAGAAGGTAGTGGTATTTTGATGAATATATACTACTACCTTGTAATTTAGTATTATTTATGAGGTAGTCTAATATAGTTTAGTATTAATTTCAAGGTGGTGTAATTTAGTTTAGTATTAATTACAAGGTAGTGTAATTTATTTTAGTATTATTACAAGGTTAGTGTAATTTAGTTTATACTACTATTTGAATTTTTCTACACCATTTAGTATTTTATTATAGCCGTACTCAAACGTAAGATACTCAAAATTGCCATAAGTTTACCTCTTACTTTTCTTCAAAAAATATAATGTGACGTTTTCGGATACAAGTTTTGAATTGAATTAAAATGGTCATATGTTATATAGAAATATTACTTATTTTTTATTAACATCTGTGTGTCTCCACGATCGTATTTTTCTAAAGCAATTTGTTTCTACTGGGTGAAATTTAAATAAATGTTCGAATAAAGCTCCATAAAATTAAAGCTTACCGGAATCAAATTATTATCGCTTATAAAATACGTGTATAGTATCATTATTCCACACGAAAGCTCCGGACGGCATACTGTACGTATATGACTACCATTGTAGCTTTTCGCAAACACCGTCTGTATAGCCTCACCCCGTCGCCGAGCGATCGATAGCCGCGAGGGCGGACTCAAGCTCTAATCATATTAAGCTGTATTTAAATTAAAGTGCACGACGCACAGATAATGGGAATATCTCTCGCCCTCGCTACGCGCATCAGCGATGGCTTGATTGACAAACTGGTGTACCTAGGTACTTCTAACTTCGGTGTAAATACAACTTAACGATATTTCTGGATTGAATTTCAAAATATATCAAATTAAAAATTCCCGAACTGTTGGTGGATTCCGTTGAAATTAATGTAGTTTACATGTATTTATTACTACGATACAATTATTGAAATGTACTTGTTTGTGTTCGTTAGAATTGTAGGTTTAAACAAAATAATATTTTTCGATGGTTATCTCATTTAAGGGTTGTTTATTTTATTTTTGGATAGTTAATTTAATTTTATTATGTACACGTTCTTTCTTGATATACACACATACACACACACACACACACACACACACACACACACACATATATATATATATATATATATAGTTTATAAGGGTCTATATATTTATCAGAAATTAAGAAATTAAATCAAAATTTATGAGAGTTTTAAGATCTAGGAAATCGTTTATGAGAACAGATAAGGTGGATGTACATTTTAGGAACATCATTAAACTAAGTTTACTCCTTTTGAAATGCAGTTGTCTCATTGAGTCACAAATCAAATTACGTAATATAAATCGTTTTAATACACACCTTCAAACCTAAAGAATATTATAATTTCAAGTTTTTAATTTCAATGAAAAATACTTACAATTATTTAATTAACACGACACAGAGTTAATTTTAATCAACACAAAAAATTCAATTAGTACTTAAGTACCATTTCTACTTAATTACCATATCTATTAATAGTAGAATTATTAGTACTTAATTACCATATCTATTAAATAGTAGCATTTCTTGTAATAAAATATACTAAAGACAATGTTTTAAAAACTCTGCTAAAATAACCAAGGTAACAATTAACTATAACAATTGTACAGACAAACAAATATTAACTAACTGTCCAATCTCACAATACTCGGATTTAAAAAATCAGTTACACTAACGACGGATGCTTTAAGCATTGAAGTAGTTCCTGTTTTATTGCCAATTATATTTGAAGTAGACAAACAGATACCAGATGCCTCAAGAACTCTTAGTGACAGGAAACGGAAATATACGATGCTAGCAAAAAGGTAAAAAGCCGTTAGCCATTATTTGGCCCACGAAATATTTTAGACCTTATTTATATTGAAGTAAATTTATATATGCCTAAACCTTATAATACTGGTGTGGCTGACGATAGATTAAGCACTACCAAGGGATGAATATATAAGTTATTTATTGCAAATGTGACTGGTCTTATGTGGGTTAAGTTTTTCCTTCTGAAGTACGAAACCCTAAAAAATTTTAAAAAATTTCCCTACCGAAACAATTTTAATTGCAAAAATCCACTTATATACAGAATTAAGAAATAGGTCAGTCAAAAAGGTGGGGCAGCTGAACTGTGTGCTGATTTTCGCAATGTAGTATCATTTTATTTAATTTATAAAACCAAGGTCTGATTTGTGAAACTTGTGTTTTCTGTTATGATAAGGTAAATTTTACATGTGACGATTAAGTTAAGATAAATTTAAAATTTATAAATAAATTCCATTTACCGTTTATTTCTTTATTATTTCTTTTAGGTTAGGAATTTATGTCAGGAACTTCTTGATTTTGATCAATGTTCAAACCACCAGTTTGAATACTGATCAAAGTTAAAGACTGGAAGAATCAAAAATAGCTGTTTCAAAAAAAAAATAAAAAAGAAGTATTTAACTATCAGTACTTTTTTATTAATTTCCCATAAATATGTATTACATTAAATGTTTAAGTTGTTAATGGTTTTTTATTTGTAGGGAATTTAATAATTACTGGTTGAATAGGAATCGTAGAGACTTGTCTAACCGCAAAAAATATAAAATCATTTCTGAATAAATTTATTTACATATTTGCGATAAAATTTTTACACAGTGAATTCTGTATATGGAAAATATTTTAAAAAGAGTGATTGATTTAGGGTAAAGAATAATAAAAGAAGCTACAAATTTGTTTTTAGATTTTTTTCTTTCTATTTCTATAACTACTTATACTTATAATAGTTTATACCTATAATAGTTATAGGTATAAACTATGTAGGTATAAACTATATTATAGTATAAACTATTATAAGTAAATATATATATATATACTTATAATAGTTTATACCTAAGAGCGACATATGAGAGAGAAAAAACTCTAACCACATTTCTTATTCCAAATTTTACTTGAACAAAGTCGGAGGCAGAGCTAGTTCATAATAATCTGTCGCTACAAGGTTTCTGTACGTATTTAATTACATATAAAAATTAAACGATTTAAAGGTTCAACGTGTCTCTATTAAACCGTTTATATATGTTACTATTATATTTCACTGTAATGTACGTCACACCTAGTATATCTTTCACAAGCATAAGATTAACATGAATTTTTCTGAAAATTATAAGACCTAAGATAATTGTTATGATTTTTCTATAATCTATAGTATTTCTATAGTTTTTCCGTAGTTAGATTCTACCAAACTTCTTTTGCACGATTTTTTGTATGTCAAATTAAAAAAAAATGTGTAATTAATATGTCCATTTAAATTATTATACAACACGTTTAATGACGTACGGATCCCGTTCTTCTCTCTGTACTACTCGTTTCTCTTTCGGTCTCTCAGCGTTACCCTTACCAGTTTCCTTGGAATTGCTCTCTGAGCTGCTCTGAGCTTGGTGAGGATTTATTTTACTGAGTATATAATGTAAGTGTAAATTATTAATGGAAGGACACACTGGTCATATAAGCGAGGTTTCTGTTCTGTTATAATTTTCATATTGAAGGTGAATTAAATTTTGGAGGAAGCTGCCTATGCTGGTCTTATGCGCTTGTCTATTTCAACGAAATTCCTTCTTGTTTTTTTATATTTAAAAAATACCAACTTTCTTAAAGGTTGTGTTTTGTCTTTGTGGCGCCAAGATTATTTTCCCCAGTATGTTTTTGAAAAATTAGAATATTAAACCTACAATAAAAACAAACAATAAGATAATACGTATTATTATGTTTATAATAAGATTTTACATATTTTTACTCGAATTGACTGTGTTCACAAAAACTTCATCTCATGTGCTACTGCGGAGCTATGCAAATAGCTTATTGTAATTAATCGAAAGAGGTAGGCCACCCCCATACATATATGCACTGATTAGTCGACTATATCCTGATTAGTCTCCAATATCCTGATTAGTCGAGTAAGGAACGTGTGGAGAATAGGTGTGATCTGCAAATACATAAATGTACATAAGAAATAAATTTAGTGCGAACAGTGACCACTGCATATTAAATAATGGCATGTCTTGTGTAAACTTAAATAAAAAACGTAAAGAAGTCAGGCGGAAACACAGGGGGCTTGGCCTTATTGAAATCGAACATATCTTTTTTTGATAAGCTGGTATTTTTGGAATATAAAAAATAGTAAAATATCAGTGATTAACCATTGCAAAAGAGAACCTGACTTTTTTTATAAAAAACACATGTCCCATTTGCCTAATCGATGATTTAAATTTTTGTACAGGGTTAATTTTTCATTTCCTTCATACAGAAGTGACAATTTTAGGATAAAGCAAAAATTTCACCCTTATAATATTACTCACATGTTTGTCTGTCCATCGGTTATAGCTGTTTTTCTCAGAATCGTACACACTTAAAATTTGGCATAGCAAGACTTAAAAAATTACGTTATATTAAATAAACTTGTTAAAAATTTATTAATAATTTATATATATATATATATATATATATATATATATATATATATATATATATATATATATATGTATATATATATATATATACATATATGTAATTAATTTACATTAACTTAAAAATATAATTAATAAAAAATAATCAAACTTAAAGAATTTTTTTTTAATTCCGTATGTATTACGAACTATCGTTTGTAAGAGCTAACTATAGGAGTTTCAAAAATATACTTTCATAATTTTAGGTATTATATATCTAGATACATACTGAAAAATATGCAAAAAAATGTCACACCTCTTTGTTTCTGAAACTATTCATTCTGAAATTCTTAAAAAGTTATGCCTTTTTACTTATAACTATAACAATAGCGATGATTCCAGATGTCATATTTTTTTAAATCCGCACCGTGTTTTTGCGTCAATGAAAGATACAACAGCCATATATTTATGGTTTTATATGTGCATAGCCGATTTTCCCTATCACGCCACAGATTCTTCATTTGCTAACTTTTTAAAATAATCACGTAGGAACTGAATAGGAGATAAACAAAGGTCTTAAAATGTTTTTTTTCTAATTTCATAAATCATGTGGACTATCATTTAAAAGAACTTGTTATGAAGAATACAACGATATGTTTATCAATATTTTAAATTTAACAGTAAAAAATGTATTCCTAAAAATATAAAAGATTGGGAATTACCTCACCCCTTTTTCATTCCCGAAACTATTGAAACAGAAATTTTAAAAAACTGCTTGGGTAAAATGTGACTAGAAATTTATAGGAAAACTACAGAGATTATCTTATAATTTTTCAAAACATGCACCGTGTGTTTACACTGGTAAAAGATATAGTGGACAATAAATTTAAGGTTAACAATTAATATTTAGTAAGTATTTAATAGAAATACTGTGTGCCCTTAAATGTTTATAAAAACTGTACGAAACCCTCGTAATGAAATTTCTACTCGTTTATGAAGTTGTACTGTACGAAACCCTCGTAACGAAATTCTACTCGTTTATGTTATCCATATAACATCTGGATTCGACATTATATAGAATTATGTCGCTCTACTTTTTTTTATTTTTGAAACCACTGGACTAATTTTAATGATATATTTACAGACGTATTAATTTCTATAAATATAATATAGCCCACATACAATATTATTCCGACTAATGCAAGAAATGAAATAGTCACCATAGTCAATTTAACAAATACTTTCCAATTAAACAAAGATACCGAATATTCACTACACCGCACGAAACTACGCACTATCCTGACCCATTTACAGCAATAAGGTCATTTTGTTGAAAGAGGGGAGACGATTCTAATACGCAATAAGTTCCCAGGAAGTACCGACGCAGACGGAGGGTGGAAAAGCTATGCACGCGCTTAAAGTTCTGTGGATACTTATAATGTGTTTTTGCTCATCATAAAATGTGGGGGTTCGGCACGAGGAAATTTAACACCGAAATTGTAATCTACAAAAGATTTACAGGCTTTGAATGGAAAATAGATTACAGTTTATATAATAATAAAATTATTTGAATGAAATAAAAGGTACATAATTTTATTGAAGCTTCATATACATTGCTTTATTATATTCTCATTATAGGATAATATTTGAATGTCAACTGGTCTTTTAGGATACAATAATACGAAATTTGATGGAGGTGCCTATTTTGAACCGGTACACAATGAAAAAGACAATGCTAATAGCAACACAATGAATTGCTACACATTGGAATTATAAAAAAAATAATATTTGGATTGGCACTCTATACATGTAACTGAGGGATGAAAAAAATCTAGTGCATATAGGTGTGTGGGGCATTGTTAGATAGGTCTTAAAAAAAGATATAGAGTTTCCGTAATAACTTTTTATTTAACTCGATAGTTGGTGATATATGCGCTTCTAAAGCGAGCCACCACCCCTCTAAATTTTCGAATAACGGATATGTAATTCTAAAAAAAGGTTTTAGAATAAAATAAGCTTTCAACGAAAATAAGTTTGATTGTGATATGTGGTGGAGTTTTTAGTATTTTCGGTACCGATCACAGTAATAATTTTTCTATTCACGGTGTCTTTAATACATACAAATTTAAGTATATGGATAATTTACGTATAGACATCGAGTGAGTCTAAAATTTAATTTATATCACGTTTATTTATTAAAATTATTTCGATTGTTAAAAAGTGTATTTTTTTTATTTATACCTTTTTTCTAATCTCATCATCCGCTCTGCTCGATTTTGGGACCGATTTTTCAAACTTCATATAAAGAACGAGATGGGAGTTATTCGACAAATAGCATAATTTTGCATTTTCCAATAGTAAGATAGAATTTAACTATCAAATAAAACCTCTAATGGAGGAATGTAGTTATCTGCTACCTCAAGGTCCGGATAAGTTTTTCTTGGGCAGTTAAAGTGACATTTTAGATTATGTTTGGTAATTCATCATATCTTATTTTCTCTTATGGTATCTCTGTGATAACGTAGTTTTGTATTTCATCAAGATTGTGTTAATGATGAATGTTTTCGATACAACCGCAATAGTCATCCAAGCGGCATCATTTTCTCTGTTTGAAACCGCGAGTTTGTTTTCTTGTTTACTAGTATAAACCGATAACGGTTGACTAATTCAATTTCGATTTTCGATTTCGAATTTTTGAAAATTGGACAAAGATTTGCGTTTCTCCATTTCTTCCATTTCCGTATTTTTCACAATATAATTTATAGATAATAACACGCCACGAGGAACCAGAACGAAGTAAATAAATAAATTAAAGGTTAGTTTTATGTGCATTGCTTTGAACGTCAAATGTCAAATTAACGCTTTGTACCTGAACTAACATTTTGAATTTTATATATGTCCGTCTCACTTATACATGTTTAGTGTGAAATTAGTTGAACTAAACCAAAGTTAACTATTTTTTTAATTATGTACCTTTGAAAATTGCAAAATGATCAGCTGGCAGATAAAGAACCCAGTTAAGCTATTCGTAGAATATTTATTAGTCGTTTTACTTTACTTTACGATTGAAAAATTGGGCCTGAGTATATTTAATTAAATTTTGAATGAAAACATTCAATTTCTTTTAATTTTTTTTATATTAAAGTTGCTACAAATTTTATCAAAATTGATTAAAAATATACTTCTCTACTAGTTACGATAAAAGTACAAAAAAACATGTTGGTCAAATACTGTTGTGTTCACAAATAGTTTTTAAAATTGTATTATACACAGAGAAGTTACTTGACAGGAATTATTTATAATCTTAAATTATCTGTTTTCCTTCGGTATATTTACCTAAGACATTCTTTTCCAATATTTACATTTAGTCTGTATGAAGAACTTTTTAATTAATACATGTATTAACATTATCAGATGACCAAAATTAAAATTGACAAAATACCACTTTGTGTGCCATGGTATTGCGTTAATGGTATTTTCATGTCATGGTATTGCGTTAATGGTATTTTCATGTCATGGTATTGCATTAATGGCATATTTCAGTCTCTCTATTAATACACGACTTGTAGTATAAGTTCATTTTGTTCAAGCACTTCATAACTTTTTTGAGGTTAAAAGTACCATATTTTTCAGTATTCATAAGTATTTTTATATAAGATATAAAATATTCATATTTGTTTAATGTTAACTAATATTTTAATTAATCCTTATATAAGTTTTATGAGAAGATTAATATATTGATAATTGCGTGTTCTAATATTGCATTAAAACTTCATAACTTTTTAAGGGCACCATAATAAAATAAGTAACGTTTATGATTTCCTTCGTAGATTACAGTCTCACCGTTTCTATACTTTGGAACCTAGCTTAATACCATTTTGCCAGTATACTCTTAATATGGAGATCTAAATAAAAAAGTAGTAAAATCTTGAAAAAAATTGTTCCCTCCCGATACATGTATTAAATAGAAGGAAATGTTTTTCGCACATCCATTACATTGAAGCATCAATGATAAGATCTTTTAGATATATTGTTATTCACCATCATTTATATTAATTGAGGTTCTATTCACCATTTTTCATTTTTAAGTTCCGTCTGTGAAAAAGTAACTGTTAAATTAAAATTTGTTTACGGGCGAGAGAAAAGTTTTATTAAATACAAACATATATGTTTATTAATACCATAGCCATCAACAGGTCAGTGATTAATACTAATGTACATTTACGAGTTCCTTCTACTGAGTAGAAATAATTATATCAAATAGAAATATGTTCAGTTTTTAAAGTCGTTATGTGTTGTTTATCTTCAGTATAAATTTAATCTACCTATCTGTATAATTGATAGTAGTGTTAAAATAAAACCAGTCAAATGCGAGTCTGGCTCGCGCACCAACGTCGTTTTTTCCATACCTGGTTTGAAGTGAAATTACATTATTTATCGTAAGTCATATTTCCCAATGAATTGAAACATTTGAAATGGTATTGAAAATTTAAATTGAAGGTTTATTTGTCATTTTTACTTTTTAAGCTCTCTTCTTTAAAATAGTAAGTCCCAAAGTAACATGACGTCCGTTTAAAAAATATTCTAAATTCTAATATTTCATTACAATCTTTAAATTTAAATTATTTTGGTTAACTAATATCAACGTTTTCAAGAAATATGGACCATTCTAGAACCTTACTTTGTACTCATACCGCTTTGAAAGGTTTTATTTCACAAAATAACGTTGGAGCAATTATTTAAAAACTGTTTTTTTCCAATTACGAGACAACAATAAACACTACAGCCTTATTGACTATTGTAGTGTTAATAATACGTTTATTAACACTACAGTAGTCAATAAGTCTGCAGATTTTTAATATCAAATAGGAAAATATAATATTCAACTGATAATTAAATTCACCATAGCTAATGCTCATTACAATTACTACTGTGGTAAGATAATATATCCCATTGAAGGAAGGTAGTTTTATGAGGGATGGCATAAAAGAAAAAAAGGAGAAGTTGGTACATTTATTGTACAGATTTATCACGGTATACATATGTGTTTTCTTAAAGTCAAAGATGCGTTCTTTTTATGTAAAATAAACAGTTGCTTAAAATATTATTTATGATATTTTAAATAACTGTTTAATAAAGCTTTATACGAATATACCTAAGCAAAACAAACAATGGAGGATGAACTAAATATGGGTGCTAGCATTTTCATGAAGCATTTTCATGAACGATATTTTAAATAACTGTTTAATAAAGCTTTACATGAATATACCTAGGGAAAACAGACAATGGTGGATGAACTAATTATGGGTGCTAGCATTTTCATGAACGATATTTTAAATAACTGTTTAATAAAGCTTTATACGAATATACCTAAGCAAACCAGACAATGGTGGATGAACTAATTATGGGCGCTAGCATTTTCATGAAGCATTTTCATGAACGATATTTTAAATAACTGTTTAATAAAGCTTTACAAAAATATACCTAAGCAAAACAGACAATGGTGGATGAACTAATTATGGGTGCTAGCATTTTCATGAAGCATTTTCATGAACGATATTTTAAATAACTGTTTAATAAAGCTTTACACGAATATACCTAAGCAAAACAGACAATGGTGGATGAACTAATTATGGGTGCTAGCATTTTCATGAAGCATTTTCATGAACGATATTTTAAATAACTTTTGAATAAAGCTTTACACGAATATACCTAAGCAAAACAGACAATGGTGGATGAACTAATTATGGGTGCTAGCATTTTCATGAAGCATTTTCATGAACGATATTTTAAATAACTGTTTAATAAAGCTTTACACGAATATACCTAAGCAAAACAGACAATGGTGGATGAACTAATTATGGGTGCTAGCATTTTCATGAACGATATTTTAAATAACTGTTTAATAAAGCTTTACATGAATATACCTAAGCAAAACAGACAATGGAGGATGAACTAATTATGGGTGCTAGCATTTTCATGAAGCGTGCGTATTTGTATATAGAATGTAAAATTATTGTGTATTGATATTAATATTTTATTCATTTATCATCTTTTATGTCTAGTATATAAGGTGGACTTATTGCTACATGAGTAATCTCATGTGTCGACCAAATTCTTAATTTTATGAGTCCTTGTCTGGTTCGAAAGTTAGCCCTATAATCATTTATATCTTTGAGGCTAAGACTCCAAGTCTTAAAAATTAGGATTAAGACTAGAAGTCTTATAAAATCCTATTTATTTCAGTTTAGTTTAGTAGGATTATGAGTCGACTACGAAGTTTACTGGATTTCGACAGAAATTTTTTCATCTTAGGTTTCTAAACTATTAAATTAAAACATTTCTTCAAGTTTTTAATTTTGTCAACTTAAAATCTAGAAAATCTTCTACATATCTCGCTTTATACAATACGTTGGCAGAAACCACGATTCACACGAGATAAATTATACTTAGCTGCTTCATCAGCAAAATTGAAATAATTTCATAAAATATTAAATTCTAACTTTCAGTTTGGTCGTAATGATGTGTAATGCGTAATTAAATATAGTATTTATTTCTTAATGGACTAAAAGATGAGAAATGTATTATTAGACACGTATTTTCCCATTATCTTTTATTAACTGAAATACGTAAAGTACATTTTAGGTATTTAATATAGTCATTTGTTTACTAATAACTTTTCTGAAATGGCTTTATATTTTTAAACATTGAATTTAAGAATGAATTAAAGTTTCTACATATATTATATGATCATTAAATTGATACATTAGAAATTAAAAGTAAATTAAATTTATGTTAAATATTCGATGATCACGAAGCCCCAGGTCAAATAGTACTGAAAAATGTTGACCATATTTTTTGTTACCAGTTCTGACAATTAAGACTACATAAATGCACACATTTAAGCTATAAATACTTCTAGCACATATTGTGTCAATGAGTAAGTGAGTCATCAGTGAGGAAGACTATAATCTAAATACAAAAAATACGATTTAAGAGCCATATATTTTTGTGACGTGAACCAAAAAAACTTGATTTGACCGATATCTATATAAGGTTATGGGCAAAAGAGCTGAGAAAAAGAGCTTTAAAAGATAGACGGAAAACCATTTTGAGGGACAGAATTCTAAAAATCGAGAACTTTCTCTCTCTTTAATTCTTATATGAATATTTTAGGAAAATTAGCTATTATAAATTATGTGTTATAATGATATATATTACTACGCCAAATTTTAAATTTCCTTTCTACTAAGTCCGACTAAGTAGTATAGTAAATCGACCGGAATTATCGGAATATTTATATAAATATTTTGGATTATTAACTACAGAAATACATGTGGGTCAATATGCGTTATTACTGCGCTAAATTTCAAGTTTCTTCATTAAAATCTGTCTGATAAAAATGGCTAGTATTTAGATTTTGGGTAAAAAATTTGCTACATAATATGTATTGAAAGTTATTTATAAAGAAATAGAAACCGTGCGTGAGAATTGTTAAAGTAAACAATTTATTATAATTTACGAACTACATTGACAGGAGTAGGAGAAAATGACCCAATAAAACAGAGTAGCAGACAAAATAATACATTAATTGTAGGAATGTAGAATTAAGTGCGAGGAAACTTTTTGTCATGTCTTGGGAAATCGTAATCAATATATTTCCAATGTTGGAATTGAGTTTGTTTCACTGTTTTACTAGAAACAACTCCTAATGAATAACGCCCATAATATTTCACAGTTTAATATTACGTTTAAGGCGCGCACTTTAAGTTTGTGTATTGAAATACACGTTCAAGAATCGCCTAACACTGAGCCATTCATTTTGTACGTATACTTCTGTTACTTATTGCTTGAGCCAATCGAAGTGACGTACTGATATCTATAATTGAAATATGACTGAAATTAATACATGGAATGGAAGGGCCCATACTAGCCGTCGATTTAAATCAATTTTCTTTTATGTGAGCGGCAGGTTTAATATTTTGAAGTTTTTGACAATATTTCTAGAAAAACCACAAACTCAAAGCTACAAGCTTATTAGTTAACCCAATATATACTTTCGCATTTTTTTTCTTTTTTAAACTCGAAAATATGACACCGATTTCATAAACAAATAATTATTCATAGTAAATTGTTGACATAAAACTCATATCTGTTTCTGCACATGAGGAAGTACCTAAATGTTGCCTAATGCGCCTCATAAATCTAATATAATATCTGAGTTAACAGCAACAGGCCCACGTCGAACCAATTTGTTTTCAGCTACTAGGGGCCTCCACACAAACTGCGTAGCGAACGGTTTATCGGAAGCTGACAGAGAGATATCGAAAACCAAAATTCGTTTAGGCGGATGTGTTAAACTGCCACCCGGATGTGGGGCTCTAAATTAAATGAAAGCCTCATGTGTGCTTTATGGGAGAGCTCCGCGATATTTATGTCATATTTTCGTTCGCCTCACGTTTCTAATCTGCCGCGTTGGCTTTTGTCCCTGCGTGCGATATAGCTTTATTATCTTAATGGGCTACGAGATGAGGAATGTATTAAAAGCTTATTTTTGCCTATTTTACGTTATCGGTGTTATGCACAAAATTCTTTATATTTTTATAAATCACTTCTAGAGTTTTTTTCATGATTCTATGAATTAATAATTGTTGGTCTCAGTTTCACAGTTTAATGAATGACATATCGATAATTGATTGATCGTCTGATTGAGGAGCTGAAGAAGACTGAAGAAGAACAGGGACCGATAATTAGAAAAAAATAGTTCCAATTAAAAACATATCGACGTTTGGTGATCTCAGCTTTGTACTTAATTAGTTATTGTATATAGTGTAGTCGTAAACATTACAATTAAGTTCTTTCTGCTTGTAAAGAATTACAATACATCTAATTTAGTCCATGCCCTATATATTAATGTGTCTTAGTTATTGATGGATTAACCTAATGAATACAATCTGTTAATTTTTTTTGTAGACCCCTTAAAAAAAAATTATCAGTTTGAATTCATACAGAGGAAGAAAGCTTCCATCAGATTCATATTTGAGGGTTTCAATGTTAAATAATGATTTTAAATGCTTATTTATAAGCACATCAATATAATCAATTTTATAAATTAATAACTAGAAAATAAAATGAAAAAGAAAAAATCGGGAAAGAATGGTATGAATATAACATTATTCTGGAGTATTTTAGAATAAATACGGATTACATCGTTTTCAAACCTTTTCATGCTCACTTTTAGTACAATCGTTTTTATTTATCCTGAAGATCATAGAAGTAATTTGTATAGAATTAATAACTTATCAAATATTCTGGAGTTGCTTCCTAAATATTTCCATTTGAGTTATGTATGTATGTCCCATTTTCAATGAACGACAATAGCTTGAAGATTTTGAAAGAAATCTAAGGGCAACTTATTCCTTTATTCTCTTTACCTCCATCTCATCCAATTCTACTTACACCTCCATCTTTTAATAATTAAAGGGGTAATTATAACATAACACAACTGCAACAAGTACATTAATAATTAAGTAAGGGATTTCGTGAGGCAGATTATTTTTAATTATTCTAAAAAATAAACCAATTGTAATGGGATAATGTTTACAAATTTAATGAAACTAACGATGCTGTCGACATGTTATCCGTACTCAGTATCGGTTTTTGGTGTCATTATTCGACTGGGCTTAACACTACTCTTAACTGCGACACCCAAACCATATGCTTTTGCCATAACCAATATAAAAATACGATTTAGATTATGATCTTGAAACTTTTGGTTTTTGGCGCAAAATAAAAGAAATGTGACATGAGAACCTAGTATAGCGCGTAAATTTGGAATCTGGTCTCCATGTAAAGTTACTTACATCCATTTTAAGAAAAATAAAAATTTTAGGCGGTTTCTGTATTAAAAAATATATGAATATTATACTTATTTCTTACCTTTCGAATTTATAATAGGCGTGGTCGGATGTAATTAACTTCTACTTCAAAAGGAACCGCTTTCAATCATGACTTTTTTTAAATGATTAAATAATAAGTTTGATCTTGAGTTTAATATCGCTTAATTCTCCTCTCTGCCAAATTACAGGATGATGCCATAGTTAATTTCACTTGCCTAGAGCGCCCTGTAATCCTTTAAGCCTTTACCTGCCTTTCTTGAGGTCACGTTATTTAGTGAAATGCACCCAATCTAGATATTTCTGTTCCATTGACTGTTTCAGGAATGAGGTTATGAAATTGCTTACTAGTTCACGATTGATCACCATTTAGACTTATATTTAGTCGAATTAATGCGTGTTACAATCTTATTTTTTATTGGTAATAATGTGTCCTATAGTTATTCTTATAAATAGTTGTTCTTATGTGCTTGTATTGAACTCTTTGTTATTATTTTCTATATTCTTCCACGTATCTAACCATGGAGTATCCAAGAAATAAATAAATTGAAATGAAATAAAATAAAAATGTAATCATCCGTATCTTTAAATTATTTTTTACTATTGCGTTTCTAGTGACCAGCAACGGATCCTATTATAAAAATTTGTCGTGCATAAGTAAACTCGCGCTATGATAATTCCATATATATTTAGGTTCTTTTATCCATTTAAGGGTATTCGGTATTTCTAATTAAACTATTAATAAATATCAATTTTTCACACTGTATATATATTGCTTACTACATCTTTCACAAGGGGAAAAATACGGTGCATATTTAAAAGATTATAAGATCTAAGATAACCGCTATAGTTTTCCTGTAACTCCACATTATTATTATTAGCAACCAATATTCGTTATTTCATATATTTTTTGGCGAAACTCGTTTTTTTTAAACCCAATTTATTCATAAATTTTGCATCAATTATTCACTTTTGCGCATAAACCTATTAAACGATACGATAAATATAACATCGAATAAAAATGTGTATAGTGAGATATATTTAAAAGATATGAGATCTAAGATAATCGCTAGAGTTTTCCTGTAACTCTACATTATTATTATTAGCAACCAGTATTCGTTATTTTAAATATTTTTTGGCGGAATTCTATTTTTTGTAAACCCAATTTATTCTTCAATTTTGCATGCATTATTCACTTTTACACAAAAACCTATTAAACTATACGATAAATATAAGATCGAATATAAATGTGTAATTCTACATTATTATTATTAGCAACCAGTATTCGCTATTGTATATATTTTTTGGCGGAATTCTCGTTTTTTAAACCCAATTTATTCTTAAATTTTGCATGAATTATTCACTTTTACACATAAACATATTAAGCTATAAGATAAATATAAGATCGAATATAAATGTGTGCACTGAGATGGATAATTTTTCTGGCAGCCATTCATCTACATACTGATTTCACTCGATAGTACTCAACTTCATTAGCCTGATAATAAATAAGCATATATTTAATGGTTTTAACAAATAATTATATGATGAATTATAATTTCAGACAAGAACAAATATTCATGTCTGAAATTATAATTCATTTTTCAAAATTAATTGTGTGTTTCATAAGAAATGACAGAGATAACCGTTAAAATTACAGCTCGCATAAATGCTATTTCATGTCATGGATATTTAAATTATTTCAGAACCTAAACTCTATTCGAATAACTCTGTTCCAAATATATTTCAGATATACTAGGCGCACGTCCGCCTGAAAATCAATCGAAATAATATTAAGATGGAAAAAAAAACAGCCAAGATGGCTGGTTGAATATCAGATTGGATTTTTATTATCGAAAGCATCGGAGTAGTAAAACAGGTTTCACGTAAATTGAACTGAAAAATTAGGGCTCGCTGCAGACAGTCAGTCGCTCAGAGTTATTCCGATATTTTTACTAGTTTACGTACCTATGATACTCGTTCTTTAGCAAAATTTATTTTCTGCGGTTTTTTTTATATACCGCCACTTACTTGATATAAAATATCTTAGAGGGTTATTGCAAAATCAAATCTATGTTGTGAGCAGTTCTCTCGCAACATATTCTGGCAGGATATTTTATTATATTTCGAAGCCTTTTTAATCGAATATTTAATTATATGTATATATATAAATATATATATATATATATATATATATATATATATATATATATATACATATATATATATTATGTAATACTTTATAGTTTCGTAACGCCGTGTACATCATAATTCGTCTTATGTCTCATATATTTTTATAGTTAAATGAATAATTTTATATTTCCTTTTTTAATTTTTCTTCCATCGATTTCCAAATGAAAACTAATAAATTATTGTCCAAAAGTATGAAATATATTTTTGCATAAAAACATTTATCAAATAAAATTTTCAAAGACTTATCACACAGGTTGTATATCTGAATTTTCATCGAATTTGAAAAGATAAGTCTTTAGACGATGGAGGACATTTTGTTTACACGTAACCGCCATAATTTTTTTCCAATTTATTTATTTTGAAACTCTTTCATACGTAACTTATATTTTTATTTATGTAACAAATATATGTATTTGTATTAAAAAAAACATGAATATTCTTTTTACGTTATGACGATTGTACCTCACATAATTAAAGAAGCTGGCGTATTATGAGGAGTCACATCTTATTCTGTCTCCGTATCCATTAGTGCCTTTTTTATTTTAAGATACAAAACAGGAACTATTTGAAATTTTTTTTAAATTACTTTATGCAAATTATTATACTCATGAAAATTATTTCTACACAGGCGTTACAACGGTTAAATATGTATTTAATGGAAAATAATTCTTCCTTCAAATTATCCAATATTTATAGGTAAGTTCATATTTTTTAAGACTATATTATTATATATGACTTATAGTTTTGCTTAAATTAAAATGCATTCATGATTACTTTTGTGAAATGTTAGATTTTAATAAAAAACAAAATTAATTTAATTTTTTAAGTTTTTTGAATGTGCCACCTTATATTTTTGAAAGTACCACCTTATACTTATATTTCTCCAGACTCCTTAGATTATCTAATTATTCCTTTTCCATTGTCTTTATCCTATACAATACTAAAAGATCTTTTAAATCTCATAAATCTTATAAAACCAAGTTTAAACTTATCTTTCGGCAGTTGTAGATGTTTTAGCAAGAGAAAATTAAGGATATTTTCTCCATTAAATTCTACTTTAGCAATATTTTTAACTCGATTTTAGAAAAAAAAGTTATTAATTTATATTCTAATCCTCTTTCATTGTACAGACTTAATATTTCGATTTTGAATGATGGATTGAGGTTATAAATCATACAACACAGAAAAAAGAACTTTTTCTAAATTAGCTTATCGCAATTGCCAACTCTCAGTCATTTTATGTAAGAGCACGACCTGGATGTTAAGTAACAAACCACCTTGTTCGATGTTTACACCAGAAATACCATATTGAACTTTTCATCATTATGGGTCATCAAACGCAAGTATTTCAGTGTGCTCGTAGTCTCTCCATGTCGCGGCAGCGTTGCCAGCTAGCTAGATTAATATAGCAGCCTCATACTCCATGATATCAGCAAACTAAGCGGAAACACTAGCTCCAAATATGAGTACGACTTAAAGGGAACTGCAAACAAGCGCCAATATGAGTGAAACTTTTCCTTTATTTTACCTCCTTTCTTCAGATGTATTAATAAACAATAAACAAAACAGATTTCAAGTTGGAAACTATTTTTAAAAAACACGTAGTTATGAAATATGAATAAGACTACGGTGGTAGTAAACACCGAGACTGTACTTCTTCAGCTATAATTCCAACGTTAAATTGTGATAAAAAGATAAAATAATATTCAGAAAATGATAAATCACACACCACAATTTCATCTAACCTCAGCCAATCTTGCTGCAAATAATTCATACAAAATTTGGCATAATAGTAGCGGAATGATAAAAGGTATCGACGAAGCGGCGGCATGTTTTCCCCATTGACCGCCTCGAGACGCATAAAACACCTCTTATCGCCACATTAGGCGGCAGTTACGCGCCTAATGTTGTTTTTCCTTTTCATTTGCTGCCAAAGAAAAATCGTTTGCTCTAATTCAACTTCCGGAAAATGCGCGGAATGTTATGGGCCACTCCTTTTTATTGAATTAGGTTATTGCGTGCAGTGTTGTAATTTCATTGGTCAATGTGTTTTTTTTTTGTTTATTTATGTTTTACTATATTTATTATATTCTATAAATGTTCATCCTGAAAATAATATTTTATTATTTGTCACTCATTTATATCATCGACAGATAACAAAAAAGAGAAATGTGGTGTTAATAATAAAAAAAATTATAAATTAATTTTTAATAAAAAGATCTGAATTTATTTAAATTTTCTAATTCTTTTTGCAAATTAACGGTTGATAATATTTTTTAAAACATATAAGGTGCAATATTTAAAAAACGACCAAAACCTTTCGGAATTCGAATAAAATCCAATCTTTTCCATACCTGTTAAAATTTTTACACGATTTAACCGAAATTATTTTCAGTGAAAATTCAAATACCTAGAGTTTTTTTAATTTTTCAAGAAAATCGTTTAAAAATAAGAGGAAGGGTATATTCATAGTATTGGGATATGCGACTCTTCTATTAAAAAATTTGAAATAAAAGTGAATAATACTAATTGTTCCAAAAAGTAAGAAAATTAGCTTTCACTAAATAATCGGTACAAGAAGCAGGAAAAATGAATATATTTTCTGGTATATAAATTAAATTAAACACTTAAGAATTCATTGGAAAATAAAACTGAGTCAAATGAAACTTTTCACTAATAATATACTTAAATAATTATTTGATAATACTGAAGAAGAAAAATTGAATTTAATTTAAGTAAGAAAGTAGGAAAAAGTATGGAATACTATGATATAGTCGTAAGTGATTCTGTTTCATCTAAGTGAAATAATGGAATCAGTAAAAATAATCGATTAGCCGTAATGACTCAGTGACTCTAATGAATCAATAGGTTTGTGTAGGTCGAGACACATTGGAAACCGTTTGATTTTGAATCAATAAACTTTAGTTTTAATTTTTATATATTTATTGGGTTAAAAAAATTGATTCCAACTGTTTGATTTTCTTTCGTAATGTCAAGACTTAGAACCGTCAAGTTCGTCTCCCTTAAATATTCCTGTAAAATAATTTTAAGACTAATTCCCAATAAAAAAGCTTTGTGTGAGTTTGGAAATACAAGTTCTGATTCACTCTTAATATTTTTTTACGGGAAGAGAACCGATGCACCTTTTTAATACAAAATGGATTATACTTTTTAAATTCTGTGCGTAATTACCTCTGAAATAGAAAATTCTTTGCATTCACTAAAGTGAATGCCGAGAGTTTATATGATTCATTGCGGCAACGCAACGTAGGTCGTCAGTCATCCACCTATTATTTTTTTAAGCCGAAACGTTCCTGAATCAACCAATCAACTGAGTCGTTAAGATTTGAATCGAATCATTTAACTTAGTGAATCAATGTACTGTATTGATTTAGTTTGGTCACTTACTTGTTACCCACGCTTACTCTGAATTATATTGTAGACCAAATTGAGAAACCTTCATAAGGTGACATAAAGGTATAACTATGTTTCATCAGCGCTGCTAATCCCATATAGAAGGGGCATAAAATTATAGATATGCTTTCATTAAGGTAATAAACACACATACGGCTAGCTTATTGCTATACGAAGAATATCTTTCAGTTAACCGTTTTAATGTACTTAAACAATCAGTTCCAATGTGAACTGCAAAAGATTGTAGTTACAGTAAGTTCTTAAATAAAAATTCTGTCAAGGACGAGTGGAATTTGCACTACGAGGGTTCTGTAAATTGTATTTATAAGCATTTAATGGTACATAATATTCCTATTAAACTATTTACAATTTTTTTATTTTTTAGAACGAAATTATATTGCCTACCAAAATTTTAACAGGCGCATTTTAAAAAAAAATATTATGTGATATAAATGTAATTTAACGATTTTCAAATTTTTTCCTTTACTTGTGCTGTGAGACCTTGCTTTTTCAAGATTTCCTGATTCTATATCAAAAGGAAATACCATAGGTTTTAATTTATTTGCTAGTATCAAAAAATACGGCCTAGATGGTTATATTTTTGGGTTTTTTTACAGCTTCAAGGGACCGCGGACCTAAGTATTTGGTATTAATTTCAACTTGATACCACCTTGATTCCTGAAGAAAAAGATCTTGACAGACAGACAGACAGATGAACAACGAAGTAATTTTATAAGGATTCCTTTTTTCTTTTGAAGTACTAAACCCTACAAGAGTAAAAAGTTGGCCACGTGCGTATAAGACTAAGCATAAATTAGAGTCCCGTAGTCATTTAAAAAATATCAAATTATATAAAATTATATATATATATATATATATATATAAATATATATATATATATATATATATATATACACATATATTATAAATTCTTATTTCATGCTCATTCTTATCCAAAAAATTGTATGGTAATTGAAAAACGATCCTAGTAGCCCGACAGCTGATCTGCTATCGTGATTTGTCTTCTGTAATTTTTTTACGGACTTCAAAAAAAGAAGAGGTTCTAAATTATAGTGAATTTTTGTGTATATTACGTCATACCTTCAGCATTTCTAATACAATTTTAGTGATTGGTCCATGAAAAGTTTATTAGAAACCGAGGATAGAAATTGAAGGCATACCACAGAATTTTCCAAAATTGAATAGCACAGGTTCCGTGATCGAGTTTTGATTGATAGAGGTACAACCAATTTGGGTTATAATTTTTTTATATTTGAAAAAGCATACTCGCAGTATGGTGCCATGAAAATTTGCTTGGAATCCGTCCGTAGAAATTGAATGTATACCAATCATTTACTGGGATATCATCGATAGATAACAAAAAAGAGAAATGTGGTGTTAATAATAAAAAAATTATAAATTAATTTTTAATAAGAAGATATGAATTTATTCAAATTTTCTAATTCTTTTTGTAAATTAACGGTTTATAATATTTTTAGAAACATATAAGGTGCAATATTTAAAAAACGACCAAACCCTGTCGTAATACGAATAAATTGGAAAAAACTCGATCACAGCACAGGTGTCGTGATCGAGTTTTTAATGATAGAAATGGGTTATATTTTGTTTATCCAATTTGGGTTATATTTCTTTAAATTTGAAAGAGCATACTTGCAGCATGGTGCCATGAAAATTTGCTTGGAATCCGTCCATAGAAATTGAAGGTATACCAGAAAATTCAATAAAATTGAACAGTACAGGTGCTGTGATCGCGTTTCGATTTTGTATGTGAAATTGTAATCTAACGAGACACGACTGAGAGCGACATAAAATTGTTTGTTAGCAAAATCAAAGTGCAATAATAGAGCCAGAATATGGTGACAGTAACTTTTCAGTGATGCAGAATAAATTTATTGAGTTCAGATTCACTTGACTTGTTTTAACGTAGCAAGAAAATAATAGGGTAATGTAACTTTGGTTCGGTTGCCGTGCATGCGTGGATGCGTGTATACGTGCGTGTGTAGGTGCAAACCCGGCTACGAGTGTGTACATGCGTGCTTACATTATTGCATGCGTGAGTGCGCGAATGCGTGCACGTGTCCTTATGTAAACATACATTTTTATTGTATCAAATATTTTTATTTATACTATGTAATTGGTCGCTACAGTCGATACCCACGATAACGAAATTACATGCTAAAAGAAAAACCTATCGCGCGAGCTTGAAATATATCAACTGGTGTTGTTAATAATATTATAGAGATGCCTTTTCCAGTTTCCAATAACACCAGGCTTTCTCAGTTTCAGTAGAGCTTCTGCGTCTATAGTTATATAGAACGCACAATTGCATAAAAATATTATTTGCTGGAACAATAATAAATAAAAAACTGACACATCGATAGTAACATATCGATTGAATATGAATATTCTGGCAAAATACAACAAATTGGTTCACGATGATTTTCCAAAAAATGTCCGTGTGATTTTTATTTGCATATCTTGGCATAAATAATAAACAAAAATTACTGAATATTTTCTATTTAGCTCGTTGAATAATTTATTTTTTTAACAAACTTACTTTTACTTCACGACGTCACGTATAATCTACTAACTTCATAATTTCATTTCATATTCGTAATAAATGACATCGATTGAAAGTCCTGACGCCTTGTAGAATAACTTCAAAAGTAAAATCAAAAACTTTCTAACAATGGGTTAAATGCATTGAAGTTTTAAATTACATACATAAATGATGGCGCCTGACGAAGAATGTTTGCAGAAGCTAATGAATGTATTGTTCGTGGTAAGTAAAGTTAAATATTTTAACGTGAAAAGGGAAAATAGAGCTTTGTCCATTAAATAATAATACGATAAATATAAAGCGATGCTAAGTTTGGTAACGTAATTGCAAGAAAAATAAATAAAAAGTGCAGTAAAGAAAATTATTATTATAGAGCTGGAAAAAAATGAATTGAAAGACAAGTTAATGAACATTTTATTCAATTTTTCAAAAAAATTAAATTATATATATGGCAATAATAATATGACAAAAAGAGTAACTCATTTTAACTAGTAATTTCACTTATTATTTAAGTTTCAAATCTTTATAATTTTTACTTCAAATGACGTGTCTTATGAAAAAATATGTTAATACAAAGTTAATCAGAGAAACTAAATTTTATTAATTACTCGAAACTAAAGGAAGTTAAACTACTACTGATGCTAGAGATAAAGTAGTTTATGATAAAAATGTAGAACACATATTAGAGACACATGATTACTTTCAGGGTCCAATAAATATACAATTAGTACAAAAAATATTAAAAACGGATATATCGTCTAAAGCGGGTAGATTTTCCATAGTGTGTTTTCGTGACAATATGCTAACACATGATGTGTGATACCGCTAACACCACTCAGAGGCAGTCAGTTTACTACCAGTGCAATTTAAGGTAAGATACGAACAAAATATTTTATTGCTTTGAATAGGTCATTGAAGCAGATCAGATAAAAGGGCTTATTTTTATATCGGTTTACAATTAAACACCAAAACAATTAATGCAAGTACAAAAAGTGTAAAGTCGATTTATATTCGCTAATTTAACCCTTAATCTTTATTACAAAAGGGCTATCTTTTTCAGGACACTCATCCCTCCTCAGGATGAAGCACTTAATTCGGAGAGTTGTATTTATTTTTTTATTTTTAAATACTTTTTAAAGGAATTTATTTTGGAGTTTAGAAATTTTATAAGACGACTTATACGTAAAAACAAAAGTTGAATTGGGGTCTTAAATGTGTTTATTTATTCGCCATTATTACCTTATCAGTTTTAAGTGACTTTCTAGTACTATGTGAGTAAAGGAATTTAGGGAGTTCATTGGCCTTTCATTATCATTATTCTAAATAATATGTTAATCATAGTGATCCTTAAACCGCTCGTTTGGAAGGTTTAATAAAATATAATAATATAAATTCTGAAATTGGCAGGAAATCAACTAAAAGCTTTTTCTTGGCTAAAAACGGAAATATGTTTCAAGATTTATTTAGTTTACTTTAAATATACTGGGAATATATTTTGTAATAGTGATTAAAGTTGAAATATAAAATTACGGATTACTACTGTTAATTAATTAGAATTTAAGTAACAGGTATTGAAAATATTTCTTTTGAAAATTGTATTATTTTGCTCAATGTATTTGAAATAAGACATTCTTAACCATTTTTTATGAATTACATCTTAAAAATGATTTTTCAAAAAAAAATGGATTTAAAGTCTTATTGCAACGCAACATTTACACATAATTTTAGTTAAAAATTTATAAGGTACAACCGGAACAAAAAAACGTGTTCGGGATCAATCTTTTATAGAAAAATAAATATACATGAATAATACAGTAATTAATTTATTCAATTAATATCAACGACATTGTTTGCTTTCATTAACATACAATTTAATAAATAAATATTGTTACCTTGATTCAATTTGAATTCCTGTATTAATTGAGCAAAAGAATTCCTGCATTCTTTTGCTCTATTAATACCCCTACTATCAAATTAACATCAGGAAATATCATATAAATTAAAACCAAGATATATATTTCAGTATTTTTTTAACTTAATCCATAAATCAAGGGATCTCTAATTAGAAGAATTGGTCTCCTGCAGCCGGCCCAAAAGCCAATATGCCTAATTTATTATCACCACGAGTGGAGACACATATAAACCATTGAATCTACGTATGCATATGAGACCACCCCGCTACATAAAAGCGACTGATTAAAAAAGGCATGCAGAACGATTAAAGAGGTGGTAATTTATTTCTTTTTTCGAATTGCAAAACGGCGAGTGTGGAATTATATGGGGACCCATACGTCCTATCGCACGAGCTGTCCAGCTTTGAAAATAGGATCGTGTTTCGTGTTAATAAATGGAAGCTCTGAGCTTTGAATTGTTCGGGCGTCAAAAAAGCTTTACAAGGGTGCACAAAAAGTAAAAAAGTGTCAACACGCATTTGGACAATGAGGAGAATTTGATGTTGTTAATTATGTTTTCAATTACGGAATCGTGTGTGTGCAATTATGTAGTAACGAAAAAAGTTAATTGTTTTTTTTGTGATGTATGTATGTAAATATTTTATAAAAGCAAAGTGTTGATAATTACTTTTGTAGCTAACGCAATATCGAATAATAGAAAATGAAATACTACGCACAAGATATACATTTGTACACGTTTCATACATTACATTACAGAATTATTTCTATAAAACATTTTGTCTCTAGAAATGATTCTGTAATATATATTACCGAACAGCCATACAAGACTCTAGACTTGAGTCTTGTATGGCTGTTCTATTTATTTGACTCAAAAATTGTAAATTTTCGGTACTAAATATTTCAGCAAGTGATATAGTACACATTTATTATAAACCAAAGCCGAGTAGGAACTGAACTGAAACAAACTTACTCTTTTTGCACAATCGCTGAAACGTACTGCTTTTTACCCAAACTATATAAATGTTACACCAAAGTAAGGTAAGCACTACATAAAATCACGTTTCCCTTACCTGTCGATGTTTTACATCTCTACGGAGGAAGTCCACCGAATAAATATAAAATTTTCCAGAAACATATTTTGAAATCCTCTCTTTTTGGTAGTGATTATAGATGGGAAGACTGTAATATAATAACTGACTTTTAGATAAACAGTAGCGAAGGAATTCTATTC
Source organism: Druceiella hillmani (assembly GCA_039881145.1). NCBI lineage: Eukaryota > Metazoa > Arthropoda > Insecta > Lepidoptera > Hepialidae > Druceiella > Druceiella hillmani. Next base: position 27,808,240 of record JAYKKI010000018.1, on the reverse strand, counting down.
TTTCTAATATTGGACACTAATCTTATTAACTCTTTTGTTTTCGTAAGAATTTCTATATCCTCTTCTCTTGTACGGGCCCTCAGATCAAAATTGGGTCTACCCTGGTTCTGGTTGATATATATTTTTATTTTTATTTTCTTTTATCGTTAATTTTTTCATATGAAACTTTTAGTTCATTTTTACCTATCCAATGTGGTCAAGCGAGGTCAATATTTCTCCCTTTGCTTTCATAATCAATTTTCTTTTTTAAGTTACATCATTGCAGAATATTTGTATTTTGACATTGCATGTAGTTACATTATCATTAATAATTTCATTTTTAACTTAAATTCTTTCCTTACTTATATTACTGTAATAAATTAAATTTGTAAACTTGTATTATTTAATTTTTTCAGTATCACATATTAAAGCAATAATATTACCAGGTTACATCAGACCGAAAATGAGTGAGTGAACTTGCAGATTGCTTTAAATTTTTTTTGTCTGGTGACACATTTCACTAAGCTCTTTAATCAACTTCTAGCTTAAACTAGATGTTCACTTTTTATTAAAGTCCATAGCTATATTCATTTTTAATTAATTGTTAACTCTAATTTAATTATGTTTACTAGATCTTTCACCATTTTTGTACTTATTTTTATTCCAAAGTTATATTTATTCTATGTGATAAAGGGACAAAGAGAAACTTTTCTCAATTCTTTTAACCAAGTTATGTATTTTAATATGTTTACGTTGAATAAAACGTTTTCGTAGTAATATTTTTTTAATTAATCATTAACCTTGTTTAATACTAATTGCTACATTTTTTATACATTTTGCCTTTTCAATCTTTTTTGAATATATTTTTATTCCATTGTTACTTTATTCTATCTAAAAAAAGACAGGTTCGCATTTTTAAAAAACTTTCCCAAATAGTCCTATTCACATTCTTTTTTCATTCTGATTTAAATACAAGTGAGAATATTGAATTTTCATAAATTAATCAAGGAATTAATAAAAAAAAACTGTATACTTGCAACAAATCCAATCGATGGTAAAATGTCCATTCGGCACCTGGACATGCCATTCGTGCTGTCTATTTATTCCACGTTTAACCTAAATTGTATCGAAGCCATTGAGAAAAAAAAATCTAACAAAAACCTATTTGACTTTTATTACGTGATAAATCTCTCGTTGCGGTGACATCGTTTCGTTGCCGCGGAGGGGACTCGCGGACCCTCGTCCCGATAAAGTCCAGTTATGCACTCTCGATTGACGTAAATCAAGGGAGAGGACATCGGTTATGTCCCATTTAGATGGACGTTGTGCTGACGATGGTCTCATAAAATGGCAAATTTGAAATATTGAAAATTTCAGGACAACCTTTTATAGCTTAATCCTCGCCGCTGTTCATAATTTTCTAGTAATGAAATAGCCATTAGGTGAGTGCTGACACATTACGTGCTTTTATACTGTTGACTAATTAGATATTTGTGGACTATCTTATCTGCAGCACGAGTTTAATTAAAACGTTAATCACAAAATAGTAAATTTATGATATTAATAGGTAAATTTACTATAACAATAATTAATTGATCACTACATATGTAACCAAAACTTAATAATTCAGTGTTAGCATAAATAAAAAATTAATGTGTCTTTAAGCTTGTTATGAGCTGCAGCGAAAAATTTACGCCAGTTTTCAAATTTTGTTTTTATTTTGGGAATAAAAACAAAATTTATATCTCCAATATAACGTATTATCTCCAATATAACGTATTATCTTTTGCCCGCGGCTTTCTCGGCGAAAAAAAATGTACAACCAATTTTTTTCATAAGAAGAGTTATAGACTTCATTTAGAACCGTCGTGCAGTTACAAGGTATATATTATTTTGATAATAATTTGACAGGCGTAAAGTTTAACGTTTCTTGATGTGCAATGAGCGTGCAGCACAAGTTATACGATGGTAAACCAGACAAAAATGGCATCCAATAATAATTAACCCATGAAATTAGTATCTTAAATGGAACATGTTCAATTACTTTTAAAAGTTAAATTAATAGCAGCACATTGGATTTTTCTTGCACGGGCGTAATTTTTTTTAGCAACCATATTCCCCGCTCTGCTGCTATAAATACTAGCGCAATTATATTATAGCCCACCTCCTAATCTAGGATATATATTATCTATTTGTACAATTTCAGCGTTGGTTAAGCGCGAGAAAAAGACGAAGAAATAAAGAAACGATGTTTGTCTTTTATCGTATTAGATAGTATCACACAAATTGAAAAAGACCCACAACTCTCGAAAGAACGGAAAAATATATGGCGAATAAAAATTTTCGCATATCACTGAAAATAGCAAAATTTCAAACCGATATTGGGAACTGGAAAAAAGTAATTCATTACCATTTCCGCTTAAGAAATGTCGTGAAGGTACCAGAGGACATTCCCCCTACTCAACACGTCTACTTAAATTTCTGCTAGAACTTCAAATTTCAATTAGATACAGATATTTTTTCTCGACCTACATTATCAAGAACTCAAGCATATTCGTTTAAATCCGTTTGAAAATGTTATCAAAAATATCCACAGTAGTGTGGTATGGAACATTACATACGTAGGCATACTTTAGGTTCGTTTTAAGAATTATTATTATTGTATGTAACACCAACTGTATTTAATATGTCTACATGATAAGTCTGCATAATAATATCACATTTTTAGTTTTTAATTTTTTAAAACTTAAAAATAATTAATTTAAATGTTGGTACAATTTTTATTAATCATTTTATATAAATATAAAAGACTATAAAAATAGAGTCCCAGTTCGTCTTAATAAATGCTTCAGTAGCTATAACTATGAACAATTGATTATCTAATAATTGATCGCTTGAAATTCAACATTTTCAAAGAGCCATTTTTTCACGGTTATATCAAAGTGTTTCTTTATTTTTATACTATTTTATAATAAAAAACTTTCCTCATAATACGAAACAAAATTTATATTTCTCACGTGTTAAACTTGAATATTATAGATTCCATCATCATTATGTCTGTGTTTATTTTAAATGGTCTATTTTTACGTTGATTTTGTTTATAACAGCTAAATATTTCCCAAAAATTATATGAAAAGATCATATGAATTCTTTACAAAATTAGTACTAAGATTTTTTTTACAAAATAGTGTAGATACGTTAGAACTTAAGAACAATTAATTTATAAAATTAATCATTAATTTTGTTTCTATCCTTATATAATACTTTATATAACTAACACACTTCCGTTGAACTACTGAATTTTCTAATATCCAACAAGTTCAAATGGTTTCTTTTGTCTAGTAATATTATTACGTATGTTGAGAAGTTTGAAAGCTTTAATGCTAACTTGGTTTTGAAGTTCCTCTAGGCAAAAATTGGCGACCTAACGAAAAGATTTGCAAACATCTCGATCTCAGTCACGATGAAGGTCACTTACGAACATACCAACACGAATAAAGAAGTCACTTTAGATATTTTGTTCTGGAAACGGTGAATTTCTCATGTTTGACCCGCTCGTGTAGGTCTATAGCTACATGCTGTAACTCTACATAGGGTTCAGATTGCTATTATAATATTAATTTATTAATTTATGAAACATTATGCTAAACTAGATATGAATGAAATAAAATAAAATGTCTTTAATGGTTTTTTCATGGACCTAAACTAAGATGGAAAAAAGTGAATAGAATGCGACAATCTTTCTTAACGCGTTTCACTTTCCTCTAATTCATAAATTACCGGACAAAATAAAAAAACAAATACGGAAACAAAATTTCGTGAAGATCATTATCAGCCGGAAAATGCCCTCTACTGAATATAGATAGATTTATGAATCCTATAGATTCCCACAAAGATCATTCCCATGCTGCTTATATCCGATAGCTTCCCACGAATTTTACCAGGTCATCTATCCACTTAACTGGAGGTCGTCCTGTTCTGTATCATTCGATATGTGGTCGTCATTCGATAACCTCTTTTTCCTGACCGTTATCGATTCTGCGCATAACATGTTTTTCCACAATCACCTCATTGTGGATCACATTATATATACAAACTCCGAGCATAGCCCTTTTATAGTTCAGTGAGTGACTTGGAATATTTTTCCACCGCCAATAGTAAGGGGTCAATATTATTTACCTTATTTCTTAGACTTCTTCATAAATTAAATTTGAAAATAAAATATTAGTAACTTTATTTCTAAAATCATACTTACATATATCTGATTATCAAATGATTAGCATAATTGCTTTAACTTTTCGCACAAATTTAAGTGGAAAAATTTACTCAACTTTAATATTTTTAAACATGTTTGCTGCATTGGATTTTAAACGAAGTTAATAAAAAAATGGTTAAATTTTGTATTCTTGTGAAACATGATCGTTCTCATAGAACATAGAAATGCACGTGAAAACCCTTAGCTTAGAATAACGTTATTCCAATTTTTGAACAACAGTTTACCAACAAGAACATTTCTCCGAATTGCGTTTTCAATTCACCCACGCACATTGTAAATCTTCTTATTCAGACAATAAAGCGGCTTTACTAATATAATCCACTTCAATTACTTCCACGAATTTACAGGCAAAGTTAAATCATCTAAATTATCATGAAGACAAATAACCCAAAGCAAAAAGGAATAGGAAACTATTGATTCGTTCAATATAATGTTACAAACCGAAAATATATAGACGCACAGCCTCCACCATTACATTAATTCACATTAATTCACAATTACAATAATTTATACCGGCAAGTTGGTAATTTATTTCAATTGTGAATCGATAGTGCGAATTTAACAATTTATGCTGCTCCGCATCGATTGTTAGCGATTCGACACGAGTAACTAATATGGAGAGGGCGCGTCGCTAATATTGTAATGTGAAGTATGCAAATCTGTCGATATAAATTGTCCTTTTATAATTTATAAAGCGTAGCTTTAAAATTATGTATGGGTAAAGGGGAAAAGAAGGAAATACGGGTAATAACATTTTATATTTTCTTTTTATATATAAATGTTGTTGGTTTAGGCAATCGAAAGCGACTTAGTTATATTGAAAAATACTGTATCGTTTTACCTATTGTCTAGGATTTTTGAAAATACCAAATCTTTAAAAGCTCTAAATACCAAAGTTTTAAAAGCTCTATACAAACAGATTTTAGGAGCCTTTTGCTTTACGTCAGTTATTGTGCCCAGTGGAAACTACATGATAAATTCATATTTTTTCTTTCGAAGACACGTTTCACACGAAAAAAAATTTTTTTTTCTCCCGAAATTTTAGGCCATAACTCTTGTTCTTTATTTACCGAGCGCTGGTCGGAAAGTTGAATTTAATAGAAATTTAGATTACATACATTATTGAGAAAAAAATAGCAATGAAAAACGATATTCGAAGTCTAAGTATTTTGCATTTAAATCATTTAAGAATCTTCTTTTTAATTGGCATTTTGGTTTAGGAAAAAATTCATAAAATACAACAAAATAAATCTAGTCGACTGCTAATAGAAACCTAAATATTTATTTTCGATAAAGTTATGTGTACACATTATTATGTAAATATTTTGTAATAATTGATTAACATAAATTTGATTTTATAGTATGTCGTTATCTATGTGGAATGAATCATTTATTTTGAATGTGAAAAAATAAACATTCATCAAACACTTAAATATAGAATTAAATGTATCATTTCAAAAGGAAATATTCATGAAAATTAAATCAAGTTGCATAGGAAAACGCTCACTATCATTGTTGGAATACCTTCAGGCAATTTTTTAAAAGGGGATTTAAATACCTTTTGAAAATAAAAGTTGTAGTAATTTTATTACAATTTAATTCATTACCATTTTGAAATTTACTTGTATAATTTTCTCTATCTTCGAACTTGATCTAGATTTTAAATTAAGCTATTTCCTACCAACTGAATACATACGTGGGTGAATGGTTTCTACGAATAAACGTAAGACAGTACTACTACAGTATTTTTTTTAGAAGTTAGATGCAAAATCTATTTTGACAGTGTCTACCAGCTTAACACAAACAAAAATTCCATTTACATGTTAGCTAGGTTGAAAATGTTGACAGTGAAAATATAAATTGTATTTTTTTGACTTACATGAGGACATACGGTCAATTGGGGTTAATTAATTATTTATTTTAGCTTTTGGGAAAATGTCATAATTTTTGAAATTTTATAATTAACAATTGTAATTATAATATCTTCACAATTTGTGAAAGGTATGTCGACTTTAATCCAAAATTAGTCGCACCTCGATTAGTATATAAATTGACAATAGGCAATCCGTTATCTGAAAGGTAACTCTTAAGCTAACACAACAGAATATCCAAGAAATAAACTGAAACTTAAATTCTAAATCTATTTATTTACTTGACCATTTTCAATTCGAGCGATCAGTTATTCACGGAATCCCCATACACCCACCCCTATCGCTAACCCCCGCATCCCGCCCACACTTAGCCGAATCACTCGTCGATTTGACTCCACAGAATCTCGAATCACAACCCGTGCATACATGAATTTATTGAGGCTGTTATTATTCGGAGTTATTTATTATGCGACGGGAGCGCCCTCGGGCGCAGGAATTCATTTGCCGCCCGCAAAAATATTATCACATTAAAACGCGAAACTTTCGACTGCGTCATAAATGTGCATTAGTTTAAATAATGACGGCGAATCGTTATCGAGCTCCGCGCTCGAGTGTGCTTTCTGCTCAGCGAGCTTTCCATTTGGAAAGCTTCTGTTAAATATTTAATTGAATATTATTTGAATTTGAAGGGAATAATTTTCGCGATGAAACAGTTTGAATTTTCATTAAGTGAATTATTATGTCATGGATTGTTTTGCTTGAGAATCAAAAGAGTTAGCTTATTTGTTGTTTTTTTTCTGAAATCGAAATTATTTATATTATGTACAAACGCACACATTAACACAAAACTATATTCCTAGTATTGATTTGGTCAAATTTAAACTTCGTTAGCACTATTAGCAATTTTTCTGAAAATATACCGCGATTTTGAGAGCCCCGTAATTTGATATTCCCAGAGTTACATACATTTAACTGTGCACAATTATCTTTAGTATCCATTTATTATGTTATAGAACTGAGTAATATATGCACAAAAACTAGTTCAACCCGTTAATATCAAAATTGATGGACTGTTCGATTATATTGCGTTACTTTTTCATTTTTGTGGTTTAAGTTATTATATTTCATTACTTTTTGCAATTACTCTTTTTTATTGGGTAATATAATATCATCGAAAAGCATGAAAGCATGAATAAAAGCTCATTTAGTTGTTTTATTTGTGTATAATGGTATAAACTGGGACAAATTACGTTTATAATTTTATATTCAACCAGCGGTACCTTACACCTTCGTCCACATGGAATTATGTAATAAAATATTATCGAAAAGCATAAAACTCATTTAGTTGTTTTATTTACGTATAATAGTATAAACTGGGACCAAATGTATTCCAAATAAAGTTTACAGTGTTATATTGAAATAGTGGTACCTTGCACTTTCGTCCGCATGGAATTTCGAAATTCAAGTGCAGTGTTCTTTGAAAAATACCTAGTAAACAAAGATATGCAATACACGAATGAATACAATATTTATTAGGTTAATATTTCCATGAAACACGGTACTAGGGTATGTTTTATTATATGATGATAAGCTATTTATATTTAGGCAACCCCTCCATGAGGTATCCAGTCATTGTGGTTTCAAAACTAATTTTTTCATTTTTCAATTCATTAAACAAATTTTTGTGTTTTATACGGGAATTCACTGATTTCGTTTTAAATTTAATCTCACTGAAATATAAAAAAAGTCAATTAATTTACAGTAATTCTGAATACGAAACCTGGCGCTACTCTCGCTTATTTCTATATTCATTAGACGTAATATTATTACGATATTAGGTAATTTAACACATTGATTTAAATTATAATTTTTATTATTAATGAAGTTACCCACTAGCTATGATTAATGAGAAAAGAAAAAATAATCCTTACGAAAAATTGCCAATTCGTTGTAAATCTCAATACACAGTTACTATTAATAATAATATTTCCTATATAACAATAACAATAATAAGAGAAACATAAATAAGGACTATCTTAGCATATTTTAATGTATTACAAATAATGTGACCAGTGAAAATATCAACATATTCACGGGAATAATTTATATACATGCAAAATAGATTATGAATTAATGAAAGGTATGACTGGCAGTGAACTAAAATTATTATTATTAATACAGTTACCCACGAGCTATGACTGAAAAAAAAAGAAAAAATAATCCTTATGAAAAATTGTCAAATTCATTGTAAATTTCAAAACATAGTATTAATAAATAATATTTCCTATATAATAATAATATTAAGAAAATCATAAATGTGGACTATCTCAGCATATTGTAATGTATTATAAATTATGTGAACAATAAAAATGTCAACATATTCACATGAATAATTTATGTATATGAAAAATAGATTATGAAATAATGAAAGGTATGACTGCCAATGAATCATGTTGAATTTCCATACAAACAAAACAGGTTTGCAATTTTGAAAGTATAATATAGACAATCGACTTTGTACTTCCCTAGAAATTAACGACTAGACGAAACCATTCTTGTCACCAAAAATAAAAAAGCTTCGTCCTTTTTTTCGAACTTTAAACAACATCATCTCATCTCCGACGCCATTCAGACACTTACGGGCGGAACTAAAAGAGATTTATTGAAAGTGCTCTCCCATACAGCATCACTTTCACTGCAAATCTAATTTTTAGCACGACAGACTCTGGCAAATAAAAATACGCTGAAGCCGAGATTATAATAAGCACAGAGGCGAACTACTCGTATAGTCGTGGAGAAAAACTTTGTGTTCAAAGTAAAACTGCGAATATGAGACCGACATAAATCACAAAAGATTATCTATAAAGATGTCACTAACTACGTGTGTCTCGGTGAGATGTATGAATTATTTATTATTTCATATGGTAAACAGTCCATATCTCGCGCAAAACTTTTCAGTTTTTGTTTATATTAACTTTATCGGAATTGCGCTGTTTTGAATGCGAATGAGTGCAGCTGTTTTTACAGCTTTTTATTATAAAAATGTGGATAATTTTAATGTTCTGTTTGTTAGAAATGTTTCAAAAGTTTCCAAATTATATTCTTAATGTTGAAGCAAAAGAATATTATTTATCCATATAATATTAGCTGAGATAAATACAAAGCGTTGAAATAACCAAAATTACTAAGTATACCTCCAAGAGCAAAACAAGTTAAAGGATATTGCTATTTAAGTTTTTACCTATTTACCTACATATATATATATATATATATATATATATATATATATATATATATATATATATATATATATATATTATACCTTTCTCTTTTTGTAATATCCAATTCACATTATTTTCTCTACACTTATATTTAAACAAATATTTGTTTTTTTCTTCTATTATTAGCTGTGCCTACAACTTCATTTGCATGTGAATAGGACAACAATTTATTTTTTGCTTTTTTCTCTTATATGGTATTACCACACCAGCACACCTGGGTGTAAACTATTACCATATCAAATATCATCAAAATCTATCCAGTTGATTTTGCACGATATCTGTACAAATTAACATACAGACAAAAATTATAAAAAAAATTCTGGCTTCTGTTGTCATTCTATATGCTAAATCAATCACTTTTTATAAAATGTTTTCTACATGCAGAATTCACTCTGTCACAATTTTATTATATTTATAGACAATAAGCCAAAAAGAACACTGTCCCATGTTTAATACAATGGCTCTTACCTCCAAGTTTAATACGAAAATGAAAATTTTGGGAAAAACAATTAGTATATATTTATTTAGATATCTCCATTAAAATAATCTACGTAAAATATTATAGTTTGAATCAATGAATAATAATGTGGCAGGATAAACCATTTCTTCATAAATCTAATAATATCAAATTTTCCTTAAATATCTCTTTAATTTATATTACAAGATACTAAAAATTAGTTTTCAAGCGTACGTAAAATTTATTTAGTGATATTTATGGCAATAAATTCAATACCCATGGTTAACTGAATATATTCGAGTAGAATATACACATTAAAATTTTTATTTGAAGTCAAGAAGCTCTTGTTTGAGTTTTTTCAAATGGTTTAACATATACGTATATTTGGAAACTAAGAGGGTTTTAAAAGTATTAATTATTAAATAAAAATTAAAAATTTTATTACACATAAACATGCATTAAATAAATCATTACCACGTTACTGATAAGTATGGCATCAGTAAGAGAAGTGTTATTTGTTATTACTTTTAGAGAAAATATTGTAATTAATTTTTGAACACAAATTAACGCCAAAACTTGCGGGCGGACTTGAATTATATTAGGTTCATGTATCTTTACATTACTCTATTTTTTTATACCATTCACATCATAAAATCATATTTTGCAGAGAACGTGTCCACTATTGCTTATTCTAACCATATATTTCTATCTTCCATCTAACTCTTCACCCATATTTCAATAAATGTAGGTAATACACTTAATTAGTTTAATGAAACCGTCTCAAAGACTTGCGCTTGTTTCTATAGACAACGTAATTAAATTAAATAATATTAATTGAAACGTTATGATCAGTGAAAGCCGCCTCGATAGACTCTATTCAATTTATTGTAGATTATTTGCGATTTTGATATTTTCTTCACATTAGTGTTTATAATATAATGTTAAATACACGTACGTAATACATCAGTGCAACTTTCAATGATTAATCGACCTTAAATGTAAATTTCTTAACCTGAACTGTTGTAAGAAATCTTTTACAATTATTTTTAAGGAAACCTCTGAGGAAAACGGACAAATATATTTTCTCCTGCAAGTTACATGAATACATTTACAGATTTAGGTCTAAATATCATTTCGATCTTTTTTCACATTTATATTAATGGCCATCTCAAAATCCCACTGGCACACAGAGACTCGACAGCAAATCCGAAATGTTGTTAGCATAATCTTTTTATCCATTAGTCAAATTGCGCACTCGCCTGACGCATATCCGATTTCCCATATAAAAAACGACGCAAGGTGAATAGATGAAGGGGGAATTGGGGTGCTAAACTATATTATAGTCGCCCCGTATGAGCACATATTCGTACGGGTCTCTCGTATTTGTGTCCCGAAAGTTTACGAGGGGGAGTTTTCATAAAAAGTGTGAAAAGTTATCTTGGTTTCTGAAAATGAATCGCATCGCGTACTCTGCAGACGAGACTTCCGATTACGTAACGTAACTTCAACGATGTTATAGCTAGAGCCAGAATTGAGAGAGCTTTTAAAAGATTTGCGACAGGAAATGAAAGGGTGCAGGATGCTGCTCTGCTTAGTGTAAACAAGTTTAAAATGCAATAATACTTAAACGCACCACTTATATACGATACAAGCCAATAAAAATTTGTGTCAATTATTTATTTAGTCCATCTATATGTATATCATGTCATAGAATATTTTAATCTAATATTTTCCCGTCACAATTTATTTGAAACCTCCTTTAAATTTATGAAAGACAATTTTTTTGTCACGAAAGAAAATAATATTAGAATAAATAATAATAATCATTAAAGAAAATTAACCAATAAGCTAAATAGGCTTATCGTATTAATTTTTTTAACTATTTTCATACATAATATTGTTAAACTTAGTATAATTGTTTTTAATAAAAGGTTCCAAAATTATTTTCTAAGTTTAAAATCAAATTGATTTTTTTCATGAAGTATGTTTCTGGAATGTTATAGAGGCTTTTCGAATATTTCTTAGGGTATATAAAGAGCGCGGCATTCTGTCTTCCATTCAGTTTGCAATTGAGTAATCGGCAGTAAGGAATAAATTAGAAATGGAAGTATTTCGAAGTGAATTTGGAGGACTCTTTCTTCGTGAATGACGTTTACGGCCAAAAACCAGCAAAGTGTCACACAATGTATAATAACGATTGGTCAAGATTTTCTTTCTTACGACAGAACCAAACACTAGTCCCAAAAATTCAAAAAAGGGAATTTTGACCTGTCCGATAAACTTCATCCAAAGGGACTAACTACAATTGATTTAATTTCAATTGTTTATTTAAAAGTCTTATTGAAACAGATCCCAGATTAGGTTCGTATTTTTTGCAGAGCTATTTTCATGCTCTTATACTGCAATGGAAAAACAACTCCACGCTTTGAGAAATAAGTGGGAATATTCCGTTTGGCTACTACATGAGTTCACACCATTTCGACTTCAGAGGAGAGCTAATGTGTGCTTGAACCTACTGAGTTTCATCGTACCAACGACAGGCTAAGGTATGCCAGTGACTAGTAATTGGAGAAAAAGGTGTAACCACACAAAAACGCGCGGACACACACACACACATATATGTATATATATATATATATATATATATATATATATATATATATATATACATATATATATATACATATTATTGAGATTACTTTCATATATTCAAAAATAACGGTTTAGCTGGTAATGGGTAACACGTAATTTTGACCAAAATGAACACAAACCTACCGTTTGTTGCAATATACAAACTCTCAAGTTACATCAAAGTTTATAAAGAAATCTAGGGGCAACCAAGATTTTAAACCAAGAATGGCAGAACTGGAAATAGCACAAAATTTTTTACGTTTGTAGCAAAGAAAAATGATTAAAATAAATGCTAATAATATGCTTCACTGTTTATAGAAAATGTCATGGTAATTCCACTAATAATATTAGTAGCTACCAGATGTATCAAGTTTATGGAAGGATAATTTAGGTCATATTTATAACTATTATTGTGTTTTTGGAGTGTGTAATAAAGTCCTAGCCACAAATTCGCGCCCCAAATCAGAAACTGACTATTAACTATACACTCCTAACAAGTCCATTTTGATCACCCCAGCACAACAAATAAATATTGAATATATTTGGTGTTAATTTTGTAGCAATTCATTATTCACAATTATGTGAAACTATGTGATGTATTATTATTTCTACTTTTTTAAATTTCTTTACCAAGACCTAGGTTTCGTTGTAAGACAACATCTTCAGGTGGGTATCTTCGGGTTGTCATACAACGAATCCTAAGTCGTGGTAAAGAATTTAAATAAAATTAAAACGCAGAACATTACAAAATATTTATGAACACTTTTAAAAATAATTTTGGCATTATTAGAGTTATTTAAAATGGTAATATACTTTCTCATAATTTAGTCACTTTCTCATAATTTATTTAAAATTTTCTCCGGTCTTATTATTTCCGTTAAACATTGCTCCTATGGTGGATAATATACAACTGCAGCTAAATGAAAGCAGAAACCCACTCGTTCTCATTAAATTTGCACTTCCACAATATTAATTTATTAGAAAAACTGGTAAATACTTGGCACTTATTTCATAAACTCGCGTCTTAAGAAGTGAAAAATTGTTCCTTAATATATAACTGCTGCTAAATGAGAGCAGAAGCCCACTCGTTCTAATTCAATTTGCACTTCCACAATATTAATTTATTAGAAAAACTGGTAAATATTTGGCACTTATTTCATAAACTGGCATCTTAAGAAGTGAAAAATTAATCCTTAATTATTCCTTAATACATAACTGCTGCTAAATGAGAAAAGAAGCCCACTCGTTCTAATTCAATTTGCACTTCCACAATATTAATTTATTAGAAAAACTGGTAAATATTTGGCACTTATTTCAAAAACTCACGTTTTAGCAAATTAATAATATTTCCTTAACACATGGTTTTAAATATTTTAATGAGTGTTTCGAAGCCACAGTGCCAAGAATTATATAATTTGTGGCCTTCGTTTCCTATAGTTTTGCTATTTCTGTCCGTCTGGAAATATCCGTATAAAACTGTAATTTAATACAGTCTTACGAATTTATAATGCCTGCAAAGTTATGAAATGCCATCTTTCAAAAAAGTTCTTAGAGTTTCCACTACATCTAACGAAGGGTGATTTTTTTAGTATACCTATCTAGGGTATAGTTGAATACGTTTTTCAAAAATATAGAGGTATGTTATTAACACGTTTTCGATACAGGGTGGATCTTCTATTTACGAAATATTAAGCTTTAAAATATTTTTTCAGAGTTAAAGGTCACCACCAGCTGAACTACTATTTTTGAATATGTAAAATGTATTTGCAATGGTAGTAGTATATATAAGGAAATTCCATAAAATTACCACAGCTAAGGGGGCTTACGAGTAATAGTCGACTAACTTACAACAGTTAGTTGGGTCTGTAAAATGTTTATAAAAATTAAGTCAGCTACAAAAATAATTTTTATTATGAAATATATATTAATTATGTCGGTGAAAGATAAACTAGATAAAATATTTATATATTTACATGGCGAGAAATAATATTATTTAAATATGTACCATGATTTAAGCCTATGAAAGATTTAGTAGGCAACATATTTCCGTTGTAAAAAATTAATGTTAGTAAACATTTTAAAAGGAATAATATGTAACCTTAAATGTTTACAAGTGTCTAAATCTGTACGAAATCCCCGTCTACTCATAAACTACTAATAGTCTGCGAGTAAAACGGTTGGGAAATATAGGTGGAGAGACAGACATACGGACATAGTGAAACTATGTGGAATCCGAGTTTGTTTACGGAATCTTAATTATGATCAAGATTAGAGCTTATGCCGATTACTTATCCAACTGCAAGGAATACCATTTATATAACAAAATTTAAAAAATGAGGGCCTTAATAAAAAGTCGTAGACCTGAATGTGTGTAACTAAAAATAAAGCAAAAATTCAATCATGAATTAAGTAAAACAATAGTGTACACTAAATATTTTGGTAAATATAGATTGGCCTAACCTTCTACTTATATACCTCCTATCATAACCACAATATGATTTAAAAAAATTGGATTAATTACAATATGATTTAGAAAAATTGGAAATTTCATTCAATTTATTTTATCACTTCAAAATTTATCTATGGTTTAATAAAAACACATGCGAATGATACTGGATAAAATTACATCTTCTACCTTTTTATTAAAATAAAAAAATTACGTACACCCCGTGAACGCAAGCGCATCCATTCTTTAACTAATGTTCAACCATTCCTTTCCCAATTAAGTTTTGAAATAAATCAAGAATATTATGCTGATATTATCACATTAATTATCGTTTCTACAAGATATTTTATTTTAATATTTATTTAAATAGATTATTTATGTAAAAACTGAGAAAGTTAAAAATGAGTAAATGTAACAAAACCGACTGTCTATGAATATTATCATTAAAATAAGAAGAATATTATGTTTAGCATTTTATAAATCAAAATCTCATCAAATGGAATAGATTAAAGAAAGGTGTTCAAAGCCTTTTCTATGTATAATGTCCCTACAGGTTGCAAAATTATTGAATCTATGAGTAACACAAAATTAACAATTTACCCTTTCAGTTACATTTCCTTAATGCACGTAAAATCACCTAAGTATTTAGATATACTTTGGTGATTTACATATTTGATAAGTTATGTCTGTCATTAAATATTGAATAAAGTGGATATGTGTGTAGTATCTTTACAATTATAGGATCATTATGGACACTTGAAATCGTTAAAATAGCCAAGTAGTTACAAGATTTCAATCTTAAAATTGAAATTGTTTGCGACACAACAAGATAATTGTATAAGCGAGTAAGGAATCATAATTTCCATTTATCATTTATGTATATTTGTTATCTATCTTATAATATGCCATGGTAAAGTGTTCCTTAACAGCAGTCTTGAATTTATTAAAAGGGAGATTCATTATATTACTGGGGACTTTATTATAGAACCTTACACCAAAACCTACAGATGAGTTGTGTACTTTGTGTAAGCGATGATACGGACCTACTAACTTATATTTGTTTCTTATACTTCCATTATGCCTATCACTATTTTTAATAAAAGTATTAATATTTTGTTTAATATAAATAATATTTGCAAAAATGTGTTGAGATGCAACTGTAAGAATGCCTATTTCCTTAAAACGTTCTCTTGGTGACACTCGAGAGCCCAAATTGAACATAGCGCGTATGGCCCTTTTTTGCAAAGTAAAAATTGTTTCTATTTTAGCCGCCTTGCCCCACAGTAATATACCGTAAGAAATAAAGCTATGAAAGTAACTAAAGTAGACAAGACTAGCTGTATCCACGTCAGTAAGCTATCTGACTTTACGTATTGCATAGGCAGCTGAGCTAAGCCTTCCTGCGAGAAATTATATTTGATTACCCCATAGAAGTTTACAGTCTTTGGCTTGGGATTGTAATAATTTACCTAAATTTTCTCACAGTGTTGTATGAAATATCATCAATAGTATTTTAATAAAATGGTTTGCTTTCAGCGACTATACTGCGCCATATAAATTTATATAAATATTTTTGACATAATAATGCAATAATATTATTTTACTTATCCCCCTATTTTTTTATAGATAACAATATGCAACGATATTATTTATTTTAATGTTTGTTAATAAATGAGTTATCAAACATGAAATCGATAAAGACATATTATAAATATATATTGCCATATAACAGTAACGTTTTATAAGTTTGTTCTAAGAAATAAAGGTTGTAAAAGGTTTAGGTAAAAACATGTCTATTTGTGTAAAGTGATTAGCATAGTAACGTTTTATAAATTTGTTCTAAGAAATAAAGATTGTAAAAGATTTAGGTAACAAAATGTCTATTTGTATAAAGTGATTAGCATAGTAACGTTTTATAAGTTTGTTCTAAGAAATAAAGGTTGTAAAAGGTTTAGGTAACAACATGTCTATTTGTATAAAGTGATTTGCATAGTAACGTTTTATAAGTTTGTTCTAAGAAATAAAGGTTGTAAAAGGTTTAGGTAACAACATGTCTATTTGTATAAAGTGATTTGCATAGTAACGTTTTATAAGTTTGTTCTAAGAAATAAAGGTTGTAAAAGGTTTAGGTAACAACATGTCTATTTGTATAAAGTGATTAGCATAGTAACGTTTTATAAGTTTGTTCTAAGAAATAAAGGTTGTAAAAGGTTTAGGTAACAACATGTCTATTTGTATAAAGTGATTTGCATAGTAACGTTTTATAAGTTTGTTCTAAGAAATAAAGGTTGTAAAAGGTTTAGGTAACAACATGTCTATTTGTATAAAGTGATTTGCATAGTAACGTTTTATAAGTTTGTTCTAAGAAATAAAGGTTGTAAAAGGTTTAGGTAAAACATGTCTATTTGTATAAAGTGATTTGCATAGTAATGTTTTATAAGTTTGTTCTAAGAAATGAAGGTTGTAAAAGGTTTAGGTAAAACATGTCTATTTGTATAAAGTGATTTGCATAGTAATGTTTTATAAGTTTGTTCTAAGAAATGAAGGTTGTAAAAGGTTTGGGTAAAACATGTCTATTTGTATAAAGTGATTTGCATAGAAATGTTTTATAAGTTTGTTCTAAGAAATAAAGATTGTAAAAGGTTTAGGTAACAACATGTCTATTTGTATAAAGTGATTTGCATAGTAACGTTTTATAAGTTTGTTCTAAGAAATAAAGGTTGTAAAAGGTTTAGGTAACAACATGTCTATTTGTATAAAGTGATTTGCATAGTAATGTTTTATAAGTTTGTTCTAAGAAATAAAGGTTGTAAAAGGTTTAGGTAACAACATGTCTATTTGTATAAAGTGATTTGCATAGTAACGTTTTATAAGTTTGTTCTAAGAAATAAAGGTTGTAAAAGGTTTAGGTAACAACATGTCTATTTGTATAAAGTGATTTGCATAGTAATGTTTTATAAGTTTGTTCTAAGAAATAAAGATTGTAAAAGGTTTAGGTAACAACATGTCTATTTGTATAAAGTGATTTGCATAGTAACGTTTTATAAGTTTGTTCTAAGAAATAAAGGTTGTAAAAGGTTTGGGTAAAACATGTCTATTTGTATAAAGTGATTTGCATAGTAATGTTTTATAAGTTTGTTCTAAGAAATAAAGATTGTAAAAGGTTTAGGTAACAACATGTCTATTTGTATAAAGTGATTTGCATAGTAACGTTTTATAAGTTTGTTCTAAGAAATAAAGGTTGTAAAAGGTTTAGGTAACAACATGTCTATTTGTATAAAGTGATTTGCATAGTAATGTTTTATAAGTTTGTTCTAAGAAATAAAGGTTGTAAAAGGTTTAGGTAACAACATGCTTATTTGTATAAAGTGATTTGCATAGAAACGTTTTATAAGTTTGTTCTAAAAAATGAAGGTTGAAAAAGGTATAGGTAACAACATGTCTATTTGTATAAAGTGATTTGCAAAGTAACCTTTTATAAGTTTGTTCTAAGAAATAAAGATTGTAAAAGGTTTAGATAACAAACATGTGTATTATTCAAACAGGACATGGTGCATTAACCTTGTTAAAAATGTTAAGGAACTATGTGAAACTTCCCAATCGTTTCTGAAAAAATCAGTTTAAAAAACTGCGGTTTCAAGAAAAAAAAGATTTTTTTTCATAATCATGCTTCAAATATATTTAGATCGATGCCTGTGAATCAAGTCAGTCTCCTATTTGGACAAGAAATATAAAAATTTTTCTTATATTCTGTTTAAAGAAAAAATGTGTTCGCAGCAGTAAGCCCGCTTCTATTAAGTATACCATATCTATCTAGTTTGACATTTTTAATATAATATGTGAAACACGAAGGACATGCATTTAAAAAAAAAACTATTATGTCACACACGCGACATTCCCTGCTATTCATCATGCCGCGATATAAAATCCATTTGCAGAGCGCATTACCTCAGCGTTCGTTTTTCTGACGTCTGACGTCTGCGACGAAAATAAACATTGAATGATGGAAATTCTTTATCGACATATTTATCCTGACGACAACAATGAGTTTCCCGGGCGGGGGAGGTTTTCGTTCGGCGGCGATATGATCGCGGGCGCCCGCGTTTAGCTCTGGCCCGGCGTCGCTTCGCGAGAAAAACATTAATCAAAAAATTTCAATATGCACGTATATTTTCCAAATCACGCTGCGAAATGTGTGCTGTAAAACATGAGGAGGTGGAAAAATATGCAACTTAAAACGATAAGAATTGTTTATTGTTAAAAAAAATATCTTTTTTTCTCTAAATAGTTTCTTCGGAAAATAACATAATGACGAAAATAGAGAAGTAAATTAGATAAATAAATATGAGAGGACTGTGCAAGATTATATTAACACTTAACTAGCTTGGTAAAATATGATTTTTATATGATTTGGAATGAAAGGTTAATTTTGGAAATCTTTCTGAGAAAACTGTATCATCTCTAAGTCACTTCCTGTCTAATCATTTTCGTTAACATGATCATCATATTATATTGCTCACGTGTCTATCCCTTTACTTGTATGCAACAGGTATTTTTCATAAAGAAAGTTTGATGTAGGACCTTGAAATTTAGCATAATTATAAAACGTATTAATCACAATATATTTAATTTTTTTTCAGTCAAAACTCAAAAATATAGAAATTTTAGAGGGCTTATATGAAGTATTATATTTTTTTTGTTTTTCACGTTGTACGGAAAGTCAATCGAATGATCGATGTACAAGGATTCACACACTGTTTATTTTATAATTTTCTATGCTGTTATTAATACTTTCAAAAATATTGGTCAAAATGTTCACAATTTTTCCCCAGAAACCTTTTTACTGTTGAAATTCGGCAAAATATTAAATTATATTAACCTGCATATGTCTAAAATATTAGCAAGAAAATGTTCGAGGGTTGAATGATATATAATTCACACATTTCACGTTTTAAGGATTCAAAAAGAAAGAACTCAAAAATTAATGAATTGTTGTAAATACTCACAAAAATCTTCTCCCCCCCCCCCTATATCTTCCGGTCAATGTGTTTTATTTCCATTGAGACATGTGCGGGTTAATATATTTTATTACTAGTGAAATATGTGCGGGTTAAGTTTCAACGTCAAGCTGTTTCTGAGAAAAACGGTTGTGCAGTCTCAAAGACAGACCCTCAAGTGATCTTGTAAGGGTTTCGTTTTCCCTTTTCAGGTATGGAACCCTAACAACAAAGTCACCGGAAAACTATCCTAATTTTTATAGTTTTTTAGATGTTCACGATATTTTTACATTGTAAAAAATTGTATTAATAATTATTAATAATTTATTAAAAATAACGTACATATTTAAATGTTTTTTATCCTTAAGTCTTTAAAATATTGTCTTAGTGCGAGTTTGTATTATGTTAGTAATAAACATATTATTTATTATCGTTTTCATAATTACTTTTGAAGTACCACATAATTCCGATCTTTCTCTTCTGAGATCTTTCTTTCTAATACCTAGTCATTAAATATTACTATGGTGTTAATTTCCCCGTATGGGGTTTTCTTTGTTCGACCTCAGATTTATCCTGATAAACAGTCGTTTCTTCAGTTCTACTCTATTAGTACTAAAGTTATTATTTACTTTCATTTACGTAATTACTTGTTAAGTACCATAAAATTCTAAAATTCCTTTATTCCCGTCAAATATCCTCATCTTTACTTCTAATACATAGTCATTTAATATTACTATGGTGTTAATTTTTCTCCATGGGATCTTCTTCGTTCGACCTCAGATTCATCCTGATAAATAGTCGTTTCTTCAAGATTGACTATATAGATAATTGAAATAAACGATTTTGGATGAAAATGGAAGTGATATTTTCATCGGACTTCATTATTATATTGGCGAGCTCTAATCTATCCACTGTCGCATTAAGTTTTCTTTTCTTTCTTAAACGGTTATATATAAAAAAATTGTCGCTGTGTTCGATTAAATATAACGTATTATCCCTGTTGAAATAGTTTGTGATAACAGGTAAAACGTAAGAATGTTACAAAATAACATTTGTATTTAGTATAATCTTTGCTTATATCCCACCTGAAGATGTTGTAATACAACGAAACCTAGGTCGTGGTAAAGAAATTAAAGATAGTAGAAATAATACTACATCACGTAGTTTCATTTAATTGTGAATAATGAATTTCTACAAAATTAACGCCAAATATATTCAATATTTGAAAACAGCCGATTTGGCTACATTGGCGATATTGTACCGTCGACTCCGAATTAAATTTCGGAAGGCGGTACAAAGCATATGGTTTAACAAAACGTGCATAAAGTGTAATCTAACACCCAGTCACGTGAACGTAAAGATTAGTGGAACAACTCGAGCAGCCCAGAGAATCTTTGCTTATATCCCACCTGAAGATGTTGTAATACAACGAAACCTAGATCGTGGTAAAGAAATTAAAGATAATAGAAATAATACTACATCACGTAGTTTCATTTAATTGTGTGTATTTAGTATAATTATAATGGACTATAAGCGTTAAAATCCTATTTGGCTTTTGGCCGATTATTACAGAATAAAATTTATTTCTACAATCTGGCGCTAGATCAAAGAGAAACCCACGTCATCACAGTATATAGGACGGGTAAATTGTATTCATATGCATACGAGTCTGCGTCGTACCTGCATATCAAATTCGCTCAGAAAGAGATTTTATCACAACGCTCCTAGGACTGGCAGCTCTATATGAAGATTGAATACCTTAACTTCGCTAACCTTTTATATTGGAAAGTATTTGTTAAGGTAAAATCAACATGAAAGTTCTGAATAAATTTCAATTTTATTTGATTATATATTAGTATGTGATATATAATAAGTAAATATCATTTAAATATATCGATAAAATAGCTATCGGAAACAAACGTCTAAAATTTAAACTTGTTTAGATAACGGATATACAAAATCGCAAGAAAGTACATATCTTTTTAAGTGAAGATTATTTTGGTCTAGACAATTTTATCTAGTAAGGTAATAAAAGCGAATAGTAATTCATTTATTATATAGATTTTTATGAAAGAATGACAACACAAAGTTTTGCAGCATTCAATCATCACCAATTGATGTTAAAGATTAATTTTGATTTGTTCGTCACAATAATATCGACAAAATAAAAAAGTATAAATTTCGGTTGTAACAGCCAAAATCTTAAATATAAAAATATCGCTTATGAAAAAAAATGCCTATGTATACTTTCTCGCCCATTTAGAAATGACTTAAAATGCGACCAAATTATTATTTGCCTTTGACTGTACCATATGACGTTTAATCTAAAAAAGGGCCTGAAACATCGAATAGAAGAAGGGTTGCCACGCAAACAAAAAGGCGGAAAACGAGTGAACAAAACGAGTATTTTTAATGTTTTTTTGTTAAAAATGTACATTGTACGTTGGTTTAAAACTTTCCTACTGTATATAACAAATTGTGTTTTTTTTTATTTTTAATGTTATTAGAATTATTGTCAGAAAGATATTTTAAGTTGAGTGGAAATTTGTGCAAAATTATTAGTTTTTCTTTTTTTGAGACTGAATAATAAAATAGGTATGCTGTTTTTATTTAACAACCAGCTTTTTACTGCAGCTCCACTCCCGTAAAAGTTGTGATATTGAAATTTAGTTTTTGAATGACTTTCCCTCCAGTGTATACAACTGGAGTAAAGCCACTGCCTTAGGTACTCACAGCGCTTCTTGCTTGCCTGCTTTCTTGCATACGCCTCATAACTAATAATATAGCTTCGGAATCTCAACATCTACACTGATATTTTTTAGACAAAATCTTTCCCCAATAAATGATCTGAACGATGGCGAAAACCAATCAAAACAATTTAGTATAACTCAAGTTGTAAGTGAATAGATAGAAAAACAGACAGATTGACGTTGCACTTTGTACAAATATAGATTCAACTCTTCAATGTTATTTGTTTTAATTTTATGTTGTACTACGCAATAATACCTAACTTTTTTGAATTATTTATGCCTAATTTTGAATGTGCAAACAGACTAATTCGGGTGGAGTTCAATAATTTTCCCGTTGAATAAATGTATATTAATAACAATACTAATTTTAATTGATATATTTCTCACAATTAAATGAAACTACGTGATGTAGTATTATTTCTACTATCTTTAATTTCTTTACCACTTAATTCCATTTAATTTTATTACATACACCGTAAAGTTTGCATTGTATAACCTCACATAATAACAACAATTGAATTTATTACCCTCACTAAAATACTGGTATATTGTATAACTCTCGGTAATATAATAAAACCTAGTCTGCGCCCCTGCAATAAACTCACTAACATAAACAATGGAAAAATCCGAACAAAGCAGTCTTCCGCTATTGTGTTTGAAACATATAAATGCTATTGGCTGTTCCTAAGAGTTAATCTTTGCTAATATCCCACCTGAAGATGTTGTAATACAACGAAACCTAGGTCGTGGTAAAGAAATTAAAGAAATTAGAAATAATACTACATCACGTAGTTTCATTTAATTGTGAATAATGAGTTTCTACAAAATTAACGCCAAATATATTCAATATTTGTTATATTTCTATTTGAATTGTACTGGGTGGAGCTTTAACCCAGTAGCTTTTTATACGGCTTGTGAACCACCGACTAATTGGCCGACTAGTCAGCGTGTGAAGATTATTTCGACACCGTTCGTGCTTCCACGACCGACTTATTAAATAGGTAAAAAATATATTCAAGTGATATTTTTTACTCTTTAAAAAAAGTGAAATAGCCGAAAGCAAAAGCTAACGAATTTTTCTTATTTAATTTTTTATTTTCTTTATTAGGGTACAAAATATTACTTCACTCTGTTTTCTTTTATTATAAAATACTTATTCTTTCAAAAAAGTTATAAACGGTGAACTCTAGGTAATAATCGATACACTCTTTAATATTATAAAAAAATATATTTAATTTAATTACTCACCCACACACATCATCGATTATGGTAGTTTTTTTTGCTTAGATTAATAAAAAGTATATTTGGAATCATAGTTAAAAACATAATAATTTTAATTTAATACTATATTTTTGTTAAAAAATTTCGTCCACTGCATTTTCAGAACTGACTAGAATGTGGTTTATACGACGGACTATTCGCCGACTAGTCTGCGTAACTGACTAGTCGCCGACTAGTCGATACATCACTATTCTCTCTCGTTGAATCCCAATATCGATTTGTTAGATGCCCTAATATATTTACAAAATATGGAAACTTTTATCAAATATAGAATTTTTGTATTAGTCATTACAAAAATAAGTTACATTTTCATGTCGCATATGCTCCTGACAACCATGTCAAAACGCTTTTTTATTTTGTCGTGTTGTACTTCTAACTAATTTTCATTTAAACTACTTTTGTATCTTTTTTCCTTAGAATTTAGGTTTTTTCATACGTTAACATAGTCTGAAGAGAATATAAAGTACTAATATTAATATTTTGCACATCAAAGTTAATAAGGTTTTAAAAATTTTGTTTTTCCTACCGTTAATTTTTTTCATTACACAATTACATTTATACAATTAGAATAGCAGTATCAATTTGATTAGTAATCACCATGATAACACCGTATGTTTTAATTTATTAATATAATTTGGCACTCTCACTTAATTTATTCTCACTTAATTTATTTCACTTCCACTATTAATTTATTAACGCCACTTACCTAAAATAAACACATAAATTAAATCTTAATACTTCATGTTTTTTTCAACTTATTCACAATGTTAACAAAACCATTATTAATAATTGTGACCACCATGTATATATCATTAAAATAATATTTAAAAAATTGCGAAATAATAATTCCAATATTGGTTGACAAAAATTTATTGGACATTTAACTAATTTCGCCAATAATTAACGTTCCAACTGAATGAGGTTGAATTGCAAAAAGACTGTATTGAATTAATTACTTATGTAACATTTATATTTCACTCCAGAACTAGCACAAGCCGTACACGATCGTTCTGAAATTTCCGAACAACTGCTGTATCTCTGGGAGTGTTCTGGTTGCCTACTGCGCTATTCACAGGCGCACGCGACCTCAATTGATAGCGAAAGTGAATCGATAGAGGCCAGTAGTGCTCCAGATGGCCGGCTAGAAATCTGCTATGATATCTTATTGAGTTTAAGTGTAACCTTTATACAAGTAAAAAAGTAGGTTTACAATTAATATTTTAATATATTTTAGCAGGTTAGAAAATATTTACCTGTTTTAGATATATCTGAGAGATACCTCAAAATAGCCTAATAAAATATATGTGTTTGCGCCAAAAAATATATATTTGTTTGCCCAAATTCGTTGTAAATCTTGTACCCAAATGGTACAAGATTTAGAACGAATTTGGGTGTAAATTTAAATAAATTAATAGTTTTTTTACGCATTATATTATTAAGAATTGATAAAAATAGGAATTAACGTAATACTACTGTTTAACATCAGTCAATAAAAAGTATTTCTAATAAATAATGAGCATTTCGAAAAAAATGTTCTGTTTATCAAGTATAATGTAATTGAACATATGATGCATTATCATTATTAACACCTCGTTCCCATCTATTTGATAATAAAATGAGTTGCGTTAAAATAGAAAAGTATGTCAGGAGCAGATTCAGGTTTTCAAATTAAGAAATAGCAGGTTTTTAATTGTAAAAATTCATCAATGTTGAAAACATGGTTCTCATCATTAAAGTTTTTTCTCAAATTATCCTAAATGAATAGTAGTCTACATTACCCAGTATAAATAAGGAAGATGTGAAATAATCCCATTCCAGCTCCAATAATTTTAATTGAATAATTTTTGCAATATGCGAACGCGCAATATCACGAAAAAGGTACCACTAATTACTAAAAATAGTTCCTCATATATAATTCTATGAATATCCGACCAAACATTTTATCTTTCGGTGATGGTGTTCATTTTTTGAGATTCGTTTGCCCAATTCCTTTTAATCCAACCACTGACGCTTACGCGCATGAATAACATATATTGCAGTGGTAAGATGATTCCAGCAATTGAATATACGTCAAAAAATAAGATTGTGTGAATATGTCTACATAACAATCAAGTTGGTCCTGGCTCAATTTATGTGATAGCCAAACACCATATCTACATATTTTGTCTATATATTGTATATAGTTCCCTATTCTACTTTGAGACCATGTAAATTGAAGAGCTAAAGCCCGCATTGAACCTGAGATCTTCATTAATTAGTGATTATAATTTGTCGATGTTAAAATCAACTGGCTAGCCAGATTGGAGCTGATCCCTTAACGTGTAATCGCGATTGTGGAATTATGAAACCAACGTTTTGCAGCAGCCTCAATGACCGCATCGGAAAATAATCTCTTAAATATGCTTCATGTGACTTCTATCGCAGAATAGCTAGGTTAAAATGCATAAAGTGTTACAGAACTTACATAGGTTTTAACGCCGTTCAAATTTTGTCGATATTGATATGCTATTCATCAAACTACAAATGACTGAAAAACGCAGCATGCTTTTAATGTAAAAAGTAATAAAAAAATATTATTTAAGTGAAGATAGGGTAAGCATAAAAATAGTGAGAGGAAGAACTTTATCACACTATCTTCAATACCATTTACAGGTAGCTATCCTCGATTATCGGCACCTAGTTTTGACCAATGATTTCAAAGTTTTGTAACTTAGACTAAAAATATGAGAAAAAGAAACAGTAGGTTTTCAGATCGTAGCCCAAAACTGCAAACATCTGAGATATGTTACTTGGATTTCTTAACAAGTATAAAAATATATAAATTGCGTCGATCATGGACTAGAGAATCCATGATCGACGCAATTTAGGAAATGTATATATAGTTTCGGCAAAAATATGAATTTCGGAAAATATAAATTTTTCGAACCATATCAGTTAATGGGGTAACTTTTACTTATTTTTTATGGAACTTTACTATTATTAGAAACATTTTTTTTTCATTTTTAAAGATATTGAAAGTTCGATCATTACAATATTATATCAAAACAATAAAAATTAAAACCAAGTAAAAAATTGTTTCATGGAAACGTAAGGATTTTTGAAAGCTTTAAAAATGATTTAAAATGGTTGTGCACTTTCCAGTGAAGTATATCTTCATTGATATCATAAAACAGTTCATATTTGATATTATTCAAGTGCAAATATTTTTATTAAAATTTTTTTTTTTCTATTTATTACTATGATTATTTTGTGAAGAAAAACCTGTTTAGTTTTAAAAAGGTTCTCCTAAGTTAAAATTTAGCACTCATCTGTGTGGGTGTGGATGTGCATCTACTTCAGAAAGAATAGAAGCGTTGACCTTAACATCGATTTCAAAAATCTCTAGCGGTTGCAGTATTTTTAAAATTTATTTGTATTCGTAAAATATATTGTACTGCAAAATTCCACTTTTAGGAACGATTTTTATTCGGTGTTCTTTGAAGTCGGTTAAGTTGTTTTTCGTAAAGAAAATTTTTATTATTTTTATTTTAGTAGCTCATAAACAAATTGTTTTTTTTATTTACATGGCCTATACGTGTTGAGTATCGAGTATACGGTAATTGCACCTTATTAACAACCCTATTTAATTATTTCCCTTGTACTTGTTTTTTTAATGTTTATTTTATTAACCGAAATAAATTACCGTTACGATTGAAATTTTATTTGGTTCAATCTATATATTCTCTGAAGATTTATCTACCAAAATCCTTTACTTACGTCACTCAATACGCCTGGAATTTGTCGAATATTTTTGGACTAATTTCTATCCGCTAATAGAAAGAAATCATGTTCCCAAGCAATAATATACCTAAGATACATTAAAGAGATTATAACGAATGAGCCTATTATTAGTAGAGGTGACGATATGCATCACATTGAGTACAGTTGAAGCGTGTTTTTTTATAGTTATATATCGGCTGTAGCAGGAAAAAATCTCAGAGTTAGCGAGACACGCAATATCGTATGTGTTAAAAATCGTCTTAAAGTAAACCATATCCGTTAGGTCGTGTAAATGTTTCTTTTTTAAGTACTTTTCCTAGGTTTTTTCGTTAAACGTAAATTAGATACTCTCAATAAATTGTGCACTTCCACTTAACATTAATAGATAGGCTAGTGTATTACAGTTTTTTGTTTTATTTTTTAATGTGACATTTTACGGCATATGAATTAACATCTTAATATGAAGCATTTATTTACAATCCATCGATACTGGGGTTAAATTGTAAAAGCTTGGTAAATGGTTCTATGAACGCATGGACAGACTTCCGGGATGTCGTGTTATCTGTCCGTCTGTCGCAGCGTTTTTTTTTCTCAGAAACCGCTTAATGCAGGAACAGCTGTAAATTTGACATAGTAATAAAATACTTTCAAAAATATTTATTTAAGAATTTTTTTCGAAATTCTATTTGAGGGGTGAGTTTCTTTTATAGTCTCAAAAATAATGACTTCTTCGACTTCGTGTTTTCGTTCGTGTAAAATTTACTCATGATTTAATTTTCAAAATACTTTGACGTATGATGGTACTTTAAACAATAATCATGAATAAATTTTACACGAACGAAAACAAGAAGTCGAAGAAGTCATCATTTTTGAGACTACACTTTTAACACACACGATATTGCGTGTCTCGCTAACTCTGAGATTTTTTCCTGCTACAGCCGATATCTAACTATAAAAAAAACACGCTTCAACTATAGTCAATGTGATGCATAGCGTCACCTCTACTAATAATAGGATCATTTGTTATAATCTCTTTAATGTATCTTAGGTATATTATTGCTTGGGAACATGATTTCTGTCTATTAGCGGATATAAACTAGTCCAAAAATATTCGACAAATTGTAGGCGTATTGAGTGATGTAAGTAAAGGATTTTGGTACATAAATCTTCATTGAATATATCGACTGAAGCGATCCGCAATGAAGAAATAATAAATTTTGCTTGTTACTTTTATGTGATGCATAGCGTCACCTATACTAATAATAGGCACATTTGTTACGATCTCTTTAATGTGTCTTAGGTTTATTATTGATTTAGGAACATGATTTCTGTCTATTAGCGGATATAAACTAGTTCAAAAATATTCGACAAATTGTAGGCGTATTGAGTGACGTAAGTAAAAGATTTTGGTAGATAAATCTTCATAGAATATATAGATTGAACCAAATGAAATTTCAATCGTAACGGTAATTTATTTCGGTTAATAAAATAGACATTAAAAAAACAAGTACAAAGGAAATAATTAAATAGGGTTGTTAATAAGGTGCGATTGCCGTATACTCGATACTTAACACGTATAGGCCATGTAAATAAAAAAAACAATTTGTTTATGAGCTACTAAAATAAAAATAATAAAAAAAGTATTCTTTACGAAAAACAACTTAACCGACTTCAAAGAACACCGAATAAAAATCATTCTTAAAAGTTAAAAATAATGAAATTTCTCGCGCTTAGTTGGAATTTTGCAGTGCAATATATTTTACGAATGTAAATAAATTTTAAAAATACTGCTACAGCTAGAGATTTTGGAATCGATGTTAAAGTTAACGCTTCTGTTCTTTCTGAAGTAGAAGTACATCCACGTCCACACAGATGAGTGCTACATTTTAACTTAGGAGAACCTTTTTTGAACAAAACAGGTTTTTCTTCACAAAATAATCATAGTAATAAATAGAAAAAAAAAATTATTTTAATAAAAATATTTGCACTTGAATAATATCAAATATGAACTGTTTTATGATATCCCTGAGGATATACTTCACTGGAAAGTGCACAACCATTTTAAATCATTTTTAAAGCTTTCAAAAATCCTTTCGTTTCCATGAAAACAATTTTTTACTTGGTTTTAATTTTTATTGTTTTGATATAATATTGTACTGACTGAACTTTCAATATCTTTAAAAATTAAACAAAATATGTTTCTAATAATAGTAAAGTTCCATAAAAAATAAATAAAAGTTACCCCATTAACTGATATGGTTCGAAAAATTTATAGTTTCCGAAGATCATATTTTTGCCGAAACTATAAATACATTTCTTAAATTGCGTCGATCATGGATTCTCTAGTCCATGATCGAAGCAAATTTACATATTTTTATACTTGTTGAGAAATCCGAGTAACATATCTCAGATGTTTGTAATTTTGGGCTACGATCGGAAAACCTACTGTTTCTTTTTCTCATATTTTTAGTCTAAGTTACAAAACTTTGAAATCATTAGACTAAACTGGCTGCCGATAATCGAGAAATCGCTGCCTGTAAATGGTATTGAAGATAGTGTGATAAAGTTCTTACTCTCACTATTTTTATGTTTTTCACTTAAATAACATTTTCTTTATTACTTTTTACAGTAAAAGCCGCGTTTTTCAGTCATTTGTAGTTTGATGAATGGCATATCAATATATATATATATATATATATATATATATATATATATATATATATATATATATAAATATATATTTGTATACTGAAAGAAATGCAAATAAATATATTAATACCTCACAATCTTACATGAAGACTATAGGAAAACTGTAACATTGTTTTTAGATGTCCTAGCTTTTGAGATTTTCATGATCATCCGCTTATATGCTATACGTTATGAGTAGTATCACAGCGGGAACTCCATATCAGTAATAGCTTTTGATAAATAAAATAATTTTACTTCAAAAGAGCTAGGACATCTAAAAACTTTTTATTTCACTGTGATTCCATAAAACCTCAGTGTTCTGTTATACTCTATACTTGCTTACACTAATGCTTACACAGCACCACGCCCATGATTCTCACATTAATATACTGACTCAGAACATGAACTTCAATTATGTAGCCCTGTTCCCAGGCCCATCATCAAATACCGCCCCCTCATACCTTAGCATTTCTTACTTTTTATAAACCCTAGACGGAAGCCTCGTGAGCTTCAGATCATTTCAGTTCAATTCAGCCCTGAGCCCGCTTCTGTCATAGTCCAGTCGTAATCCAAGCATATCCAAATATTTAATAATTAAAATTATTTAGTAACATTTTTAAATCACATTAAAATAAGAAAAAATATACCACTTTAAAAAAAATGTATTTTAAAATCGTAATAACAGTTTGCTAGAACGAAAAAAGAGTTAGGTTAATATGGGAAACCAGAAATAATTGTACTTCTAGTTTCTTCATTTTCATTTTTAAAAAAGTGAATACGACATTGGACCCCACTGTTTTTTATTTTGATTCTTTAAGACGACCGTGCTTAAAGAAGCAAAGTATAGAAGATTTGTTAACTAACTCCTTTTCAAATAAATCTTGAAGTCAGGAACATAACATAATATTCATTGTAGTCAGAATGGATACGTTGCTCCGTTTGAAACTTCACATGTTTATTATACCTTCTAGACACCGTGGGCGCGTCACGTTTACGTTGCCAATAACGCTGAAGTTTGTTTAGTTAAAAAGCCAGTTAACTACGTTCTGAACTGCGGTCTTGCCCCCTGTCGGGCGCAGGTAAATTGAGCTCGGTCAGCTCGTTTCCTCTCCTTTCAAAGTAATTCACATCCTTTCGTACGACGAGCGAGCGACTCTATAGACATAAAGGTTCACATGAAATACGAACTGCGTTCGGGCGCACATCTACTATCGCAGCTTTCTAGTGGCCAACTTGGATTCGAAAATTTCAGACGCGTTCAGCCCTTACAATCCACGTGATTGGTTTCCACTTCTGAGAAACTTCTCAGCGTAGAGTTATGTGGATTGTTCTTGTAGTTCATGAATAATGTTTGAATCATGTGAGTTTGTGCACGTATGTAGTTTTAGTTAAAAGGACTTTATGTAGAATTTGTGAATAACGATTACCTTAGATATATCTCATAGAGAAAGTTTAATGGGTTCATTTTAAACGTATATATACATATATATATATATATATATATATATATATATATATATATATATATATATATATATATATAATGATTAAAATAGTTGTTAGTATCACCGAAGGTGTCCAAGAAGACTCCAAGTGACAAAGAAGATTACTACCCATCCCGCATTCGCTAAAGTCAAAGTTATGGAAAACACAACATTACTAGAGATTTGTCTACAGATTACTCAAAAATAATCTGCAATCAGTTTAATTGAATTATTGACGAATTTTTCGTTAAGTATCTGTATGCCTAAATATCTGTACATAAGTTAATGATTAAGATAGTTGTGAAAGTTAGTGCTGAAAATAAGTAGTTGTGTTAAGATAGTGCTGAAAATGTTCACAAAGAACATTGTTACCTATCTCCGCAATCGCTAAAGTCAAAATTATGGAAAACATTACATCATTACTAGACGTTTATCTACAGGTTATTGGAAAACGAAAGCTGTGTTTCGAAATTTCGTAGATTTTGAGATGATCGTGATATTGCATGTAACAGATATATATATATATATATATATATATATATATATATAGATACATATATATATATATATATAAGTATATATATGTATATATATATATATATGCCGAAGTGCGGGTGGAATCCTTATTTACACTTTTTTTAAATATTTTTTTGGTATTTAATATTCGTTAGAGTTCATTTTTGTTACGATGTATCAATTAATCTTGCTACTATTTTTTTAATTTATAAACGAAGCATATTCCCGTAAAATAATATTGAAAAACAGCGTAATTGCTAAGTTCTTATTTTCGAAAATTACGGCATAAATTTTAAAATAGTAGGTACTCAAAAAACACTTTTTGTGGAGTGGTTTCCTGCCCAAAATTTTTCTAACTTATTTTTAGGAAACTTAATTGTCTTACATCGTTACTTTAAACACGGAAGGCCTCTTCAGTGTTTAGAGTAACGATCAAATGTTCTAATAAGTGAATATGTAGCATGCAGATAATGGCTAGAGAAGATTATTCATCCGAAGAAAAGAAAAACTATCAACGTAGTATGCGGAGAGATTCTGAAATTAAAAATAGGCTTCGTCATCTTTTTTCCAACGACGGACGGAAATGGTAAGTGCATTTAACCTAAGAACTCATGTCTATGCGTGTGTTTATCCATAACCATTTTCCTAGAAAACATCTGAACTGACTTTAATGCGTTTTTAGGGTTCCGTTGCCAAACCCTTGTAGTTTCGCCATGTCTTTCTGCCTGTTTGTCTGTATATATGTCACAACCGTTTTATTCGCAGTGATTGGTTCTATAAAGTTGAAATTTGACAAGGCTGTACATATTTATAATACCTACAAATGAGAGAAACGAGATCTTTTTAAAAATTGTTTTTATGGTACCTTATCTACTTGTAAAGGGAGGGAGGGGATATTTTTTCACACACCCCGTTGCGTGGGATATCGTTGAAGAGATCTTTAGAAAATATTGGGGATACCTCAACATTTTTTAATTATTAAAAATTATCATAGTTAAATAGGCCTTACTTGTTTAGCAGCAATAGCTGAACAACTTATGCAGTTGCAAAACAACCACAAAAATCATGATGAATTTTTAATGTATATTTATTTTTTCTGTGTGACATATGTTTGGTAATATAGTCGTATAGTTGCATCGTGGAATATAACATTATTTCTTCATACATCAACTTTACGCCTGTAAAATATATAGAAGAAAATATGTTAAAATTGTGAAAAATTAGCACATCTAAACAGTTTAACATTACGTACCCCTATATATTTATAAGTACCTAAATGTGTACTGAACCCTCGTAGTGCGTATTTTACTCGTACTTATAGGTTTTTTATTTGATAGCTGGTATTACACGGCTAATTTGTAGTATATATAGGGATCCCCCCAAGTTTGAGTTCAAATATTGAAAACCTGAGGATTTTATGATAATTAGGGTAATATCCCATGGATTTAAGGAACCATAGAAGTTATAGACTACGTTCGCTTTCAAATGTTTATTTTCATCAGGCAATTCTCACACTTACAAACCGAAGGTTCTAGTGATGATCAGAATAATACGCGTCTAGATCTAAGGTACTAAAATAGGTGGATACTTCAAGTATACAGGGTAAAATATTAGATATTATTTGGCACTTAACATATTTACACACACGCACAAAAGTGCGCACAAACCCAAGCGCACTCGCACGCACGCACACACACACGCATATATATATAGGTGTGTGTGTGTGTGTGTGTGTGTGTGCGTGTGTGTGTGTGTGTGTACGTTTTAATTAATAGTGTGCTGGAGGAATTGTGGAATTATGAGACAAGAAACTTTTTAGATAATCAAATTATTTATTATAAAAACTTAACAAATGAAGATTACATGTTAAAGTATTCAAGAAAACTAAATTTTAGTTGAACTTAATTTTTTCCCCCTTTTAAAGGACCACATCTTTATTTTTCTATTCTAAGAGTGCCTTTTCGTAATGGGCTTTTTTTCTTAATTTTTCGTTTCATTTTTTTCACTTAAACAATCATGAGAAAACTTCAGAAAAATTTTCCGATAACAAGTTACTTCAAATATAGTAATTACTCACAATTTTATAAACACACCTTTATTCATGCATGTGTCTTGAAGCAGATGTGAAATAATTTATTTATTATGTCAGTTTCGATTTATTTCCTGGAATTGAAATTCTTTCCACATATTTATTATACGAAGAAAAAATGTTGATGATACCTTAAAATACTTAATACCTCAATGTAACTAAGCTTTTCCCCTCTGTTCACACTAATTTATAAAAGCAATCTTGGAAACATTTACGAAGAAACTTCAGAAAACTTTTCATAAGAAACTTTAGAATAATTTCCCTACAACAAATCTCTTCAAAAATAATTACGTTAAATTTTATAAAAACACACTTATTTGCGAATATTCCAAATACGCCTTTATACATTTTAATTCAGTCTTGTTGAAAAATTGCTTCACAAGGTGATTAACAATTTATATGGAAAAATACTTTAAGCCCTAATAAAATCTATAAAACGCCCATCACTATAACGGCTTACACATAAAACATATGTATATAACACCACGTCAACAGTCATATAGTCCATTATAGCCCCTGTAATATATGCACGGGACAGAGAAACGCCTGAAAGCACTAGCAGCGCAAAGTGCCGATATTAATGACAGACATAACCTCTCAATATTAAAACATTATCGATCCCCAAGGCAACGACCCAAAGTTATCAATTCTCGTTAGCTCCACTATAGGTGGATAGACGAGGTCATATGGTGCACTTACACGTCCGTCTGCACTCCCATTCGCATCATACACTTCAATTTGTGGCCAGAGTTACGACGCAGACGGTATTCATATCGAATATCCAATTAATATTTTATACCGTACAACCGTTTTGTACTGTTTCGTTGATTTTTACGTGAGCTTCGTTGTGGCAGTGAACTTGACTGAAGTCTAAGTTTACATAGGAGAAATAAATATATAATTATGTTTACGTACATGTTGACGACGATGCCGTTATGATAGTGTTAAAAAAAGTCAACGGTTGAAAGCTTGAAGTGTAATATTGTAAGCTTGAATTTAAAAGCTTGAAATGCAAGGCTGTAAATATTTATTTTTATATGCAGTTGTTACAGATTTTGCTTACGCCGAATAAAGAAATAGGAACATATTGTGTAACATATTTCTTTTGACGGTTACATGCTGTTTTAGAGAATTGTGTTTTAGAGCATTGTCGGAAGTATCTACAAAATTAAAATAGAAACAATATTTTAAATAAAAATAAAATCATTATCAAAAAAACAGAAATGGCCTTGAAATTAAAATACTAAAACTTAAAGGTAAATTATTAAACGTAAATTATTTTGAATTTTTAGATAATTTCATAACTATTTTAAAACAATTAGAGTTACAGAGCAAAGCAACAGCGAAACGCAGAAAAATGAAAAAAGATGATAAAACAAATTTTCCACAAATAGCAAAAAAAGCATTCTCGATTTTCACAAATTTTGTTTCGCAAAAAAACCAATTAGTATTTAAAATATTATATTTTTAATAATGTTTTGCACCTTTTATTTTTTTTTTGTGAATTAATATAAATTATTTCATATATTTCAGGTCAGATATGAATTATTTTATCTTTTATTAATTTGGTAATATAAACAAATTTAAAAAAAAACCAAAACATTAAATCAAAAGAAATATTTCGTATGCAATTACGAGCTTGTCTCATTCTGATAATTTTTGCAAAATGAAATCTTGGAGGAAAATAAAATAAAAGACACTTAAACTTAAACTTGGGTCCTAATAAAATTTATCATTAAGATTTCCAATTGATTCAAAAATATTCATTGAGAAAGTTTTATACACTCAGTGCAGTTGTGGGCGTGGTGCGGCAGAGACCGAAGTGGATACCGAGACACGGTCTCCATTCAAGTCGTGTCTGTCAACAATTTGTTTACGGTTGGTTCTATTTAGTACTACATATTAAACAATACAAGAATATTATAAATAAAAGTAGGTATAAAATACTATTAAAATAAAAGAAACTGAAAATGAGAAAACTACATTCGTGACTTTACCACTTTTCAATCCATTGATAATATTTAAACAATTCGTTAAAGTAAAGTTCATTGATTAAATTATCAAAAAGTAAATTGATTAAATTATCAAAAATTTTTCTATGGACACCATTTTTCGAAATAGTAATAAAATTTGTAGATCAGAAACAAAAAAAAATATAAAGCAATTTGTTTTATCAAAAGTTTTCTGTTTAGCAGTCTAAATAAGTTTATAACTTTTTCTTCCCAAGTTATAGATAAGGTAAAACCATATATATTTGCTGTTAAGTATATAATTTTTTTCCTTATAACATATTAAACTATGATAAGAAAAAACGTAAATCTAATTGAAAAGATGATAATTACGCAATCGAATTACAAAAAAAGAAAAATTAGTACTACTCTAACAACTAGATTAGCATAATTATATTTTCCCTCAAATCTTTATCAATGTCAGCTTTTTAAAATTGTATACTAAATAGTAAAACATTAGAGGATAGAGAGACACATTTGGCACCAGCAAATTACTAGCTTCTTTAGTACATGTATTCAATTTTTCACTGAAAGAATGTCAAAGATTTTCTATTTTAAAATAAAAATAGAAAATCTTTGACATTCTGAAGTCGAAATACTTTTTTTTTTTAAACATGTGTTCAACATTACTTTAAATACTTACAACATGCCTCATTTGCCCTATTAAATTAATTTTGTATCTGGTTCCTTATTATGAAGCTCAAACATAAAAGAAACGAAGTCTTTCAATAAAAAAAAATCAATTTTACATTTTTCATATGTGATTGAAAAAACGATAGATTTAAAAAATAAATAAAAAATCTGTCTCACAACACTTCTCAACTAATTTCTTTCTCAACTTTCACCTATCTCAAATATCCTACGCGCTTTTGACAATTTTTCAGCATTCGTTCGCGTTTATTAGATATCATCATCATCATATATATATATATATATTTATATATATATATATATATATATATATATATATATATATATTAATATTAATACGCTAAGGTTAAGATGTTACACTCCCTTTTTAGAAAAAACCTCACAACTAATCCACATAAATTATATATCATTTTATAGATAATTGCTTGCTCTACCGGCATCCACAACTAAACAATTTATTATTGCTATTGTTTTTGCAAATTAATTAATTATTAAAATTATATACACAAACTTGCGCCTCTATATATCATTTTTAGTAAAATATTTGTTTGATCTATCATCTGAGCTTCATAATGGAATAAATAATGCGAAGACTTCGCACGTGTCACGCTAGTTTCATTATAATTGATTTAACATTATAATACTCCACTGTGACGTATAGAAACCGGTGTCGTTGGTAGCTAGTTGTGTTACTATTATAAGTACATTCACTAGTAACTAAAACTGACTCAATAATCATTGTACACAAACTTTTTGTACAATTTTTCACTTTGTATGAATAAATTCAGTCATTCAAAGAATTACTGATGTAAATACTTTTATAAATTTACTTTATTAAAGGATAATGAACTTTGCTACCGCTCGCTCGCCCTATCTTGTTTTGTAACTCTAACACCAAAACAAACTGTTTTACGTAGAAGCCAGTAAAATGCAGTATTTTTAAAAAGCCTAATTAATAACTAATATGTTTTACTACGTAAATACATTCTAAATATAATGTTATGCAGTAAATATACCAAAGTTTTATGCATACAAACGAATATGTTAAATAGATGCTCTGTGAAGCAGGCGCTGCTCCTCTGTGGAGGAATCTTCTTAGTTTTCGGCGACGGTGCCGAGACGGTCTATTGTTGTCAACGATGTCGTGTTTAACGGTGAATGATCGTGCTGATAGCAGCCTTAAGCGTCAGTTTGGAAATTGGAAACAAAGCTGCAGTTTGGCTAGCATGGTGATAATGAAGTTTGATTAAACTTGTCTAAGGGTATTTATGTATCTTTACCATAATACAAAGAAGTAAATATTATGTGCTTCTCTTTTGTTTTAAATTAGGATCTTATCCAACAGATAATAAAAAACGATGTGATAATAAAAATATTTTTTTCAACATTCTTAACGTGAGAGATTTACAGTCCAATAATGCGATATTGGTCTGTACATTTTATAAAAGAGAAAAGATGAAAGTTTGTAGCTATATTGTAAATACACAAACATTTCACACAAAATACACAAACCAATGTTTAACTGTTTCACTCTACATGCATCATGCTCGCAAAAATTGCTAAACAAATTTTATTGGAATTTATAACATCCTAAGAGTAAAAAAAGCTTCTAAAATGAAAATACGCCACAGGAAAATGTAATAAGTTAAAAATGTAATTTAAATAAACTAAAAAATATGCTTTCCTGAAAAAAAATGGTTTACTCTTAGCCATTGAGAAATTTCCATAGCCACCTTCCTTCTCGATAATCATATACTGCCGGTTACAATATGTAACCAAAGAGCTAATTGCTATTGAGAAGTTCTCGTGATCAGCTCCTTCCTCTATTATAAGACACTCCTGGTTATGATATGTAACCAAAGAACTAACTGAGATAAGCCAAAAGAACCTACACTTGATAAGTTTATTGTTAGCCAGTGAAAAGTTCCCTTCACCACCTCCCTTCTCCATCATCAGATCCAAAGGACTCATTGAGATAATTCAAACAAGTGTCTCGATGTGTTTATTTGTAGTCATTGAGATGTTCCTATGACCCATCTCCCTGTTTCACCACTGAATCAACGCGACGGTACCATATACCGGCAAAGTTTCAGATCGACATGACGAAGTTGATGAAAATGGACTTGCTACATTTTGTTATGTCTGCTTGTTTATTTGCTTTAACCATATAAAAACTATGTGAAGTTTTCACTTATAAACTATATAGTAGTAATATACCAAAAAACCTGAAATAAATTTAATTTTTACATGATTTTAGGAAGGTGATGAAGATACGTTACGAACGTAAACCTATCGACTAAAATTAAACTGATTATTAATTAGGAAAAAGTGATATTATTGTTAAGTTGTTCTAATATTATTTATAACTAAATTGTCCTTCATAATAATTTAATCATTCCATTAACAATTTATCAATTTTTTATAGCTTAAGAATCAATCACTATATGATAACTTTTAAAGATCGTTTAATATTTCTTCTTGATTTTTTTAATTGTTTAATTTCTGTGTCTTTCATTGTTTTAGAATATCTTAGCAATGTGAAAAATTATTTTGTACTTTAGAATTACAAAAATACATACTTTAAATATTTGAATGGATTTTTTTAACGTTGTTTGTAAATAAATATTATATAATTCAAGTTTCGTGTATTTGTCCGACATTGAAATAAGCAATAAAAAAGAAATATATCATTTCTGAAGTTAAATTACGAAGTTAGTGCAATTTATCATTTTTTCCATGTTATACCTAATATAGAGTGAAACCAACTTATCAAATTGATAGTCTAAATTCTCAAAATATCTAACTTTGAATACTGTAGTTAGAGCTAAATGTCAGCGGTTCCATTCAGGTGCAATGTACGAGCCAATGAAGCAAAGGGCGTTCTCGCGTGATCGAACACATTTGCATCGTTTAATCATTGAAGAACATTTTGAGCAAAAGTTTCTGCTAGATTTACATCTAATTTGATGAGTTTGATAAAAGCTTTAAAGCCATGCATCGAGTTTTCTGTTTAATGTCTTCATTCATTCAAAAGGCTTAAAGTTTAATAATTTATGATCATTATATGTGCTGGCTGTGAATTTAATGAAAGTACTATAAGATGAAAATTTATAGTCTTCCCTATCTCGCTTTATATTTATTTTTAAAATTTTTACTTATACTCAATTTTTCAACGTAAGATACGTAACTTTATTTTATTTTTGGTTCCTTAGTGCAGAATAAGTGATTTTATTATCTAGTATGGCGCGAATCCATTTCCTTTCTGCGTTAAATATAATATTGGCATTTTTTTATTATAAACATTATTTCCGAAGAACCCAATATTTCAAAATTCCACCGCTTAAATATTTTATTAACCAATATAGCTTGAACAAAGGGAAGGCTACCACCTAGCGATGCTAATGTCAGTGGCTATTGTTGGAAGTATATCGCAAATTTCATCCGATTTATAATTACCAAAGTCTAGATTATTCAATTATTGTGCAGGGAATTGTTCTTGTGTGGTAAGAGAATACAGAAAACGAATATTCGTAAATAAGCATATTTAATTTTAAAAGTTCTTTTGAATTATGGGGCTAAGTTATAACTGAAAAATACAGTGCATGAAAAAATTATTTCACAGTAAATAATCTTTAAATCCGAACTTTATATACACAAAGTAATATAAATCATCTCCAAGTGATAATTCGCTAATATGTAAATAAATATTTAACAGTTACTTTGTTGATTTTTTATTTAATCTATTTTAATAAAAAGTGGTCTACGGATAATTATAATCAATAAAAAAGCCATTACTGTATAAAAATAAAATAGGATAATTTCTAATGGAAACCCCTTTTTTATATTGTGTTGTCAAATCCTGTTTTTGTATTAAATTTATTATCAAGTTATATTATACTCTTGCATAATTAACCTAAATAAATTGTTGGCACATATTAACGGTCGTGTTCTGAGTAATTACTTTAACCCAAACCTGGATGCGCCTACGGGGTAAAGCCACCGTCATCGCATAAAGTTTAACGATAAATACCCCATAAAGTATTGATGTTACAACAAATATGGTTCATTATCTTTTCGGATAACACATGAATTCTAGCTTCATGGAACTATTATCCGTTACGAGTTACGGTGGAATAATTTTTTTTAAATTATTTGGTAGTTTACCGATACACATAAAAATATTAAACGGCTATCCCTTAGAATATTAAAATTTATATACTTTTTACAACTTACATCATTTTGTAAAAAGAGTAAGAAAAAATCGTGCTAAAGTGGAAAAAGCTAATAGCAGAAAATTGATGTTTGCTAAATAACTTATTTAGTATTTTAAAATAAAACGTAAAATGCAGTTTTATAGCAATATAGGCAATTCCATATTATGTATTTTTAAAAATTTTTGTGTAATGGTTAGTCGTAAGAGCCCTAGTTTTTGAGACACAACCAATTAAATATAATAAAATATTTTCTCTAAACCCCATAGTATATCAAAATTTTAAGAGTTCCTTGTTTATTACGGAGCAATAATTGAGAAATTATTTTTATCCAATACAGGACAGCTCAACGTTAAAAAAATACAATAACACAGTGCTGATATTATTTTCAATAATACTTTATACATAATTAATCAATTTTGTAAATTCTCCCTTAAATCATTTGAAAGTGGATGACGTTGATAACATCTCGTAATATTAATTGCTACTATCATTACAGCAACGTGAGTAATCATTTCTTTAGCCACGCTGAGTTATTGCAAGTTGTTGAACTATTTTAATGGACTTTGTATAATAGCTTTATAAAGTAGTGATATCATTTTGCACAATCAACACTTTATATGTAATGGAAAGATAAGGATTTAAACCCTTCTTTTAATAATTTGAAAGTGGATGATGTTGATAACATCTTGTAATATTAATTGCTACTATCGTTACAGCAATGTGAGTAATCATTTCTTTAGCCACGCTGAGTTTGTATTTGCAAGTCGTTGAACTGTTTTAATGGACTTTGTATAATAGCTTTATAAAGTAGTGATATCATTTTGCACAATCAACACTTTATATGTAATGGAAAGATAAGGATTTAAACCTTTCTTTTAATCATTTGAAAGTGGATGATGTTGATAACATCTTGTAATATTAATTGCTACTATCGTTACAGCAATGTGAGTATTCCTTTAGCCACGCTGAGTTTGTATATGCAAGTCGTTGAACTGTTTTAATGGACTTTGTATAATAGCTTTATAAAGTAGTGATATCATTTTGCACAATCAGCACTTTATATGTAATGGAAAGATAAGGATTTAAACCCTTCTTTTAATCATTTGAAAGTGGATGATATTGATAATATAATAGCAATTGCTGTTATAATTATACCAACGTGAGTAAATTTTCCTTAACCACACTGAATTAGTTCATGCAATTTCACAAACTATTTCTACGGCCTTTGTGTGATCGTCTTAAACAGTTCTGGTATAATTTTGAAAAAAAAACTGTGTCCATAGTGGAAAGTTAAAATGTATAATTTAAAATGGAAACAAGGCGCATAGCAGTCAGTATCAATAAATTAAAATTAATATATTTCACTCAATTCATCTATTTTATTTAATAGATTATATTTTATTACGATTTTTAGAAGATGCTTGATACTAATTAATACAATTTTGGATGAGTTTATATTTTTAAAACATGACATTTTACAAATTTACACATTTTATATTTTTCACATTCGTATTTTAAAAACATGTGTCAATAAATTATTTCTTGTATTTAATTTTCGCTACAATTACCGTTTTTATATATTTCTATATTTATTTGTATATTTTTTTAGGGCTTTATTTCCACGGAGCCAAACACGGAATATTGATAACGCAGCAAGTAGAGGCGTGCTGCATACGCGAAGCCTCGTTAAATGTGACATCACTTAGTGTAGAGCAAGGTGTCAAACCACCGATACCTTTGCATAAATTACTCTGGTTAACACGAGATAAACACGGATAGGCCACGCGCTCCGGAGACAACTGTCAGTTCCATCAGGCAATGCGGTTGTTCTGTGGTTATTTTACTGTATGGTAATATTCTGCTGGAACATTTTGTTCCTAACTTTCAAGTCACTTGTACAATGTGCAACGTTCAGAAAATTCTTTGTACCTTGACCGCTATTTGTAAAGAAAATTTTTTTGCTTTTAGTTACTCTAAAAATAAAATGGTTCATTGAATTTCTCTATTTAGTATTTAATTTACTTAAGTTAATATGTCTAAAATAAATAAGAAAATGGATCAAAATGCTATCAAATTTTTCAAAAAATATTACTTGCCAGTTACTATTGTACTACGCCCAATTTTTTTGAATATGACTAAACCTAATACATATAAAACTTAAAACATTCAAGCGTATTTAATATTTCCGTTAAACTATTTAACCCACGTTTTGGATGGGAGTTAATACGTTTTGATGATATT
The DNA here is from genome assembly GCA_039881145.1 of Druceiella hillmani. Lineage (NCBI taxonomy): Eukaryota > Metazoa > Arthropoda > Insecta > Lepidoptera > Hepialidae > Druceiella > Druceiella hillmani. The sequence continues at coordinate 27,764,620 of JAYKKI010000018.1, read as the reverse complement.
GGGTTCGCGATGTGCCATTCGGCCAGTTTCGCTTCTCGTCGGCTCTTTCCGATTTAATTCGGCCAATTTCGCGTCATGTCGGATCTTTCCGGCTTAATTCGGTCAGCTTCGCATGTTGTTGGCTGACAGTATTATAAAATTAAAAATATATTTTCTGTAGATTGTTAAGAAATATTTCATTGATTATTAGATAGATTATTTAATAAAAATAAAATAATAAAATTAAATTAATGTTTTATTATTAACAGCTATTTGAATATTTATCTTTTGGCATTAAATTCGTCGAAATAAAAATATTCCAATGTGAAATTATAAAAAAAATTCATTATTTCACATCTGCCAGTCATATCTGACTGTTCACAATTTTTTTAGTAACCTGGTTTTTTCCTGATTTATGAATAGTTCTAACAATATATAAAGAACTATCTTACAGAATATTCTGAATAGAAGTTTCGAATTACTTAATAATAGAGTTGAATAAATGAACTATAAAATGCATAAAAAATAATGTTAATACCAAAGGTTCCTTTTTTTCCTTTGGAATATTGATAAAAAATCTGAAATTGTTTTATTTCTGAAGTATATAAATATGCATATAACAGATATGTTGCAAAAGAAATAGTTACTATTTAATATATTTCTGGTTAAAAATAACATGGGTACATTTTTCATGCTTCCCTCGAACCTGAACAAAAAGACCAATAACGCATCTGGCGTCGCACGAACACATAAATAGGATTAAGTTAAATGAAGACAGAAAAGTAAATAACTTTACATACGTACAAGTGTATTGCCACATCACATAACCCCCAATAAGACCTCTGCAAACAATTCCATAAACAAAGTCGGGGATAGCTGCTAAGCAAGTACCTGACGAACAGTCTTCAAGTGAATGGCATTCACCTCCGAAGCCCCGTCAATAAAAGCAGACACAAGACCAGTTCATTTGTCAGAATTCGCCTTTGTCATTCGCCCAACGATGGATAATACGTTCCGCAAACAATAGAGCGATATTACACTGCACGAGACGGTGTATACACACACATAAATATATAAGTTTATATAGGGGTGCGTATTTACAGTGTAGGTTGAAGTCACCCTTTATTTATAAGAAACCAATCTTAAGATGAGGGACGTTAAATTAATATTATTTCCAAATGATGTTGAAATTGTTTTAAAATATAATTTTCGAGCTTATTATATATATGTTTAATTGCAAAATGTACAGAGGTACAATCAACTAATTTATTAACACTACTTAATTATTTAAAATTAAACAATAATAAGTAGTAGAATATTATTTTTAAATAGGTATCTTTTCACAGCGATTATTCGGCTCATTATTTTTAATAAAGATTTCAATATTTAGGAAAAAAAATTAATGAGTTTTTTTAGGTTTCAAAGCTCAACGAAAATTTAGTTATCTTTTTTTTAATATCCATGTAAGTGAGGTGTCTCGTTTGAAAAGACCAATAACGAAGCCATAAAAATATTTATTTTTTCATAATTTTAAGTGTCATATTTTCAGAGATATGTAAAAATATGCATAAGATTACATCCGACCCCCTTATTTCCGAAATTACTCAAACTAAAATTATGAAACAATAGAATTTTAAGGAGCCTACGCAAAAGTTCAATTAATTAGCTATTCAGTAATACTTCTAAACTTTAACAATGGCAATTGGCAAATTAATAAACGCAAAATGTTTCACCTACCTCAAAGATATAATAATATATCACATATACAAAACTTACAGGGAAATTAAAGCGACTATACTTGACCTTATATTTTTTTAAATATGCGCGATGTTCAAGCCCCAAAGATATAATAATCTATCACATATACAAAACTTACAGGGAAATTAAAGCGACTATACTTGACCTTATATTTTTTTAAATATGCGCGATGTTCAAGCCCCAAAGATATAATAAACTATCACATATACAAAACTTACAGGGAAATTAAAGCGACTATACTCGATCTTTGTATTTTTTTTAAATATGCGCGATTTTCAAGCCCCAAAGATATAATAATCTATCACATATACAAAACTTACAGGGAAATTAAAGCGACTATACTCGACCTTTGTATTTTTTTAAATATGCGCGATGTTCAAGCCCCAAAGATATAATAATCTATCACATATACAAAACTTACAGGGAAATTAAAGCGACTATACTCGATCTTTGTATTTTTTTTAAATATGCGCGATTTTCAAGCCCCAAAGATATAATAATCTATCACATATACAAAACTTACAGGGAAATTAAAGCGACTATACTTGACCTTATATTTTTTTAAATATGCGCGATGTTCAAGCCCCAAACATATAATAATCTATCACATATGCAAACGTTGCAGGCAAACTGTAAAGACTATACTCGACCTTATATTTTTTTAAATATACGCGATGTTTTAACACCTGTGAAAGATATAGTAAGCAATATTTTTACTTTGTGAAAGATTTATATTTGGACACGGTTTAGTAAAAATACTATGTATCCTTTCATATTTGTAAATACCCAAATATAAGCGAAATCCTCGTATCACGAGTACTACTTGTTGTGCTTGGCAGGTTTTTTAAAACTACTTCTGGATTATTTTCTTCCAGGATTAATAATACAAAATGTTTTTTTAAATGATTGATTCTGGAAGAAATATCACGTCAAAACTTTACGTTAGCTTATCTTATTAGTGACATTTAATTTTGGAAATAGATTTTCTAAGAGCTTTTAAAGTTTTATTATCTATTATTTATTAACATTTATTATATCAAGTCTATTGCGATTGTGCTTTGATTTGATGTAACCTATGTATTAAAGGAACTTTTTAATTTGCAACATTTGATATATATATGTACACATATATAAGGTAGTCTCTTTAGTTTAGGTAGGTAGTTCCTTTTTGGAGCTTATTATATTTTATTACTTTTACATTTTTTTTGTGTTCCTTAACTTCGCTCCGTTGACGATGATGTAACGTGAATTTATGTAAATGACTATCAGTTTTAAAACAGTGTAAAGCTTAAAAGTCAATCAATTGTGCCGTTTTACGTATTTTTTTTCGAAATAATTTCAAATATTATTTTACAAAGTATATGCAAATCACTTAGAGACAAAGCATAACACAATATTTTTAAAACAAATCGACATAAGATAAATATGCATCTTCTGTTGACACTAAGAACTTTGAACATAACGAAAATTAGTAAACATGTTTGATGGCGAATTCCTAACCGGTTTTATTTTTAAATCATAAAACGAGTCCGTAATTTTAATATTTTGTATAAAGAAAATTATTTTATATTTTAATTCCTATAATGGAATTCCATATTCCTTATTAGAGTTATATCGTGTACAGATTACATAGATACAACTAGATTTAACAATTTTAAATGAAACTTAATTATATACGTAGGAAATATATTACTTTTTCCAACACATATTGCTACTACGCTCAAAATTAAAATTAAAATGTATTTTAGGCAAAATACTGGTCAAAATAAAGCAAATAGGTTATATAAAATCGATTCATCTATTCCGAATGTTTGAGATAACCTTTATAAGATAATTCAGAGATTATTTGGCACAACGTTCATAGCTATTTCACATCAAGCCAATATAGTCAAGATATTGTTGTGTATCATATACAAATTAACCCACTTTCTTTTGAAATCTCGGATACTCGATTATTTATATATGTAGTATATAAAGTCAATATAAACTATAGTTAATCTTCCATAATTCTAAAGTTCTAAATTAGTATGGACAGTATTTTTTCTCCTTATATTTCCATTTTTCTTACTTTATTTCATTTAATTTATTTCAGAATTTATAGTTCCTGAAACAGAATATGCAAGTTAAATATATTTTAGCTGTTTTATGAAATGTAATAGAAAAAATATATTATTAGTGTTGCCGTTCCAACAATATATTTCCCAAACGATGTCATTCCTCATATTAACACTTACCTCTGTTTTTCTTTTAAACCACGCCAAATTTTTCTATTCCTACCCAGCCTCTTTTTTATATTTGCTTTATTGATCTATTCAGTATACATTACAGGTGCAAACGCGGATTAAAATAGTGCTCATTTAAAATATCTCTTGGTAGAACATGTCAAAAAACTTTAATTACATAAACAGCCACCTATTATCACGTGGATAAGCTACACTTGCGCCAAGGAGCGCCATCTATTAAGTGTTATTTCAAACAAAGTAAATATAACGTACTTATTTAAGTCGATATATTTTTTGGCAAACAAAGTACGACGAAATTTAATTTTCTTTCAAAATTTTCATTTTAGATATGTTATGCTGTAGGATAAATTTAACTTTACGATATGTGCAGAAGTACCTTTTCAAATATCCGTTAAAGGACAAACGTGGAAAAAGGACATTTAGTACGTATTTTATTATTATTAACGGAGAATATGAGCGCTAGAGTATTACAGATTATAATTCATACTAAGGGTTGAAGGCACTCCACTGAGTTTTTAACATATAAGCTCACATTATGAATAAATGCTTTGTTGGTCATGTGTACGTCATTAAGAGGTAATAGAAATTAACTCAACTTATGTAATGATATTTTCGCAGGAATTACATTACAGAATTAATAAAATATAACACCTTAATCCCTAACTAAATAAACAATATTATTTAATGAAAAGGGCAATACAATTAACAGGTACTCGTCCAAAGGATTACATGATCGAAAAGTAACCAAATACCAAATAAGGTACAAGTAACTTAATAAATTAATTAAAACGTTGGTGACGAGCGAAACAAATATTACCTTACTCCCATATCTAAGGATTTTTCTTTCAACCCTTTTGTTATTCCATCAGCTATTCATTAACGCTTCTAAACATTAACAATGATTAATAATGGCAAAATGTTTCGCCCACCTCAAAGATATAATAATCTATTCACTGCTTCGAGTATAAAAGGTATGAACCCTTCTGATTGCGTGTAAAATCCGACTCGCCACGCCTGCACGTATTGCGTGACTTTTTACACGGATACTTTATTAAGCGGATAAAGTTCGGCCATCCAACAAAATATGTTGGAAAGAAAGATAAGTACAATGTCAGTAAATACAATTACACAAAAGGAATCTTCTCAGTAAATACAGCACATTTAGTGAACAATATGATTTGTAAGAAGTAACACATATTATAAAGGTTAACAAAACCAAGTAGAAAGTATATTATGGAAAATTTTGACATTTGCCTTGAGTATTTCTGAATTGATTTTATTGAAATTTGAAGTAGTATTAAGTTTAGAAATTGATTTTCTACATAAATGCTTCATACTGAGAAAGCTCGATGTAAAACTTTAATTAAAAGTTTAATGTACAAAGGTTACTAATAGCAAAAGAGCGCTTCTCGTAACAAGCCATTAAAGGAATAAGAACTTGTAAAGTCCGTAACTTTCTGATAAGCTTTGCGTCGTAAAATTCGTCATATTCATATTGATTGTTCTTATTTTTAACAGACTTTAAAAAAAAGGAGGAGGTTCTCAATTGGTCGGAATCTTTTTTCTTATGTTTTCAGCAATAATTCTTGTAGTGAGAATAATCGAAATCGGTATACTGAGTATACCGATTTCGATTATTCTTTTTTTATTTGACAGAGGATACTTTAGAAGTGGTTCCATGTAAATATGATGAGGATCTGATAATGAAGTCCAGAAACGAACGATGGAACTCTTTATTGAATGGCAGTAAATCAAATATGATTCAATATATTTGCTGCGACTTGTTGTTATTTTGCAAAGTAACTACACCACTTACCAGGTCAAAGTTTGATGATAAGTTTTGGAATGATACTAAATCAATCATACAAAGTGATTTAATATATTTTCTATTGGTTGCAAGATTTCGGTTGTGGAGAACAGAACTTCTCAAGTAGTAGTTGTTACTTTGCAAAACTTGATATTGAATTTTGGATATGGAGAACTCCTTGTTGGCTAACAGCTGACCACTGGCGGCCACTACTGTCGCTTCATTTCTATGTGTTGTTGATAATTAACTTTAGACAAAGAGGAAATTATCGATATATTAGCTTTTCCTCGTGACTTATATTTAAGCAATATCCTAAAAAAGAAAATAACAGAATGTTAGATATAGTGTGATGACTAATATTGTTAATTACTAAAAATTCTAAAATAAAATATCTTTTAAAAAATTTACTTTAAAAAAGAAGGTACTAGAAAGTAAAAAATAATTAACTCAAAATAGGTACCTATTTATTTTCAACAAATAACTAAGATACTTATTTTTGAAGTCGGTACCAGCACCGCTGATCAACTTAAACAAATTAATAAGTTTAGTAATAAGATATTTTCAAACTTGTATGAAAAGCTATCAATCTGCCGATTTATTTAATATCTTTAATCTTTATTAAAACCTGATCATAGTTTTCATCTAACTGATTTACCTATCCCTAGTTTTTTTATTTATTTAGAGTTAAAAAATAAAGTTTCATTAATATTAACGTGTCTTTAATATTAGTTATCGTCATATACCGTTGTTAAACAATTATTTTTGATAATGTTCATATGACGTTACAGAAAAGATATAAAGAAAGTTTTTTGTATTTTCCATCAGAGATGAAAAATATTTATCTTTCTTGCATTCGATTTTTCTATCCTGAGATGTTCCTTTCTTGTTGATTATTCTCATATATTCCTTCAAGGCCTTCCTTTTTACGACTTCTCAAATAACTTTCATTCAAACCTAATTCAACCTGGTGTAACTTTATGTATCTTGGTACTCCATAGTCTATTTTTATTCTCTCATTTCCTTTATATATCATTACCAATCTTTCACTACAGCATAATAATTACGCTTGCCTCTATATATTGCTTTTATAGAGTTGTCATTTTTGATATTTTGGTTGAAACATCATCGCATTTTTTAACAACCAAAATTTACGTTAATGCAAAATTGTTGCTGATAAATCGATAATTATTTAAATATACCTTCATTTACTTTAATGCGCTTTTATTCTCTATTTTCTTCGGATTACCTTCCACTTTTATTACCAGAAAATTATCTGAAAATTTATCGACTCATTAAATAAATTGACAAGGTTTATTAATTTTAAAAAATCGAGAAAGATTTAAAATTCATAGTTTGTCCACAGTTTATCTTAAAAATTTATTTAAACTTAATAATATGCGAAAAATAAAATATCTACACAAAAGAGATATAATTTTATAATGATTTATTCAAAATTGTAGACATAAATCTATACAAATCTTTGGTTCCGATCCAATGCGAACCCATCCTCTGGTTCAATCTTCATATGTAAAATAGACTATCGGTTAACAAAAATTGGAAACGCCTTCGCTCGCTCGGAATCTTGGGGTGAAGAAGTAATCTTGGTACGCAAGAATAATTTTGAAATCAAGGGTGCGATTGTGCTTACGAGCTTGACGCCTGTGTAAATTTCTATTGTATTAAAAGTTATGTTGAGAAGATTCATATTTTTGAATATCTCTTTTAAGATTAAACGTGTTATATCAGAATTAAGTTTGATTTAAGATATGTAGCAGATTTAAATTGGCGTTACCGTGGTGTGTTGGGTTGATTACATGGCACACGGTTTTTGACGGCGCGGTACACTGTGGGTCCCGGGTTCGATTCTCGACTGCTCGTCAAGTTGACTGGCTAGACTGGTGTTGTTGTTGTTTGTAAAAAATTTCTCTCGTAGCAATAAGTCCGCAATATGTATCAATTAGATTCATTAAAGTAGATAAATAAAAATGTAACCGTTATTTTTGGAATTCATAGTAAATATCTTAATTGTTGCAAAATAAATTCAGTTTTCTTTTTAAAGAATCTACTTTAGAACAATTTTTCTAACGCTCAGATACTGTAGCAAAGTAGAAAAAAACGACTTATTAATGAGACAAAACTGAAGTCTTTTTATTCGTCACTCAACTACAATCTTTTATTTTAGACTATTTAATCAAAAGAGCTGATATTTAGTAGAGTTACTATTAGTAATAGATCAAATAAAGACTTTAGATGCATAAAAGTTAAAAGTTTAAAACAAATGAATATTTCTTGTTTTATTGAAATGAAATGTATTGATAGACGAAATGTTAAGGAGTAAATATATACGTATTTCACTAAAACGACACTATCTATATAACGTAGTTCACTAAAATATGACACTACTAATGTCATTTAGTATATAAGTTAATTTATGCAAGCGTAATTATAATTCTGTCTGTAATATTCATTAAAATTAATGTCGAATAATTAACTACGGACCATACTTATGATATGTATTTATTATTTTTTTATTTACAATTAAATGAAACTACGTGATGTAGTAATATTTCTATTTTCTTTAAGTTCTTTACCACGACCTAGGTTTCGTTGTATTACAACATCTTCAGGTGGGCTATTAGCGAAGATCTTTGCTAATAATTCACTTGAAGATGTAATACAACGAAACCTAGGTCGTGGTAAAGAACTTAAAGAAAGTAGAAATAATACTACATCACGTAGTTTCATTTAATTGTCAATAATGAATTTCTACAAAATGAACTCCAAATATATAAATTTTTTTTATTTAATACCATTTGAAATAAAGAGCTGATATTTAGCATATTTGCTATTTTTAATATAATAAATAGAGACTTGAGTTATGAAAAAGTTAAGAAGTATTATGAGATACCAAAATTAGTCTTTTGAATTGGTCGTCAAAACACTGAGGAATGATTCTATAGTTCTACAATAAAATATGACACTGTATTATCTCAATATATCTATAAGTCAATTTATGCAAGCATTTCTATAATGCCATTTGTAATTTTCATTGAAATTAATGTCGAAATACGGCATATATTTTTATTTCTTTATTTCTTGCCATTTGAAAGGAAGAGCTGATATTTAGCACATTTACTGTTGGTAATATACTAAATAGATATTTTAGTTATGTAAAAGTTAAGAAGTGTTATGAGATACCAAAATTAGTGAATGATTTTGGTTTTTATTGAAGCGAAACTTCTTTTAAATTGGTCTTCAAAACACTATGGTTTTTCAATAAAATATGACACTATATTTTCTCTATATATCTATAAGTTAATTTATACAAGCATTTCTATAATGTCATTTGTAATTTTCATCGAAATTTGAAACAAATGATGTATACATGTTACTTTTATAAGCAATAAAATATTTTTTTACGCATTTATATCAATATATCCTTAATTCTCTTTTTTATTATTAATTATTTAATTTCTATAAACCATTCCAATAAAGATTGCAACATATTCAGAGATATACAATCAAATTAGCAGTGAAATTATTTATTTACATAACAAGTTCCACTTCATAGGCGTGTATTTACTTGCGTGTGTTTCATTTAAAAAAATACGAAAAATTTACCTCAGTCAATGAATCTCTGATTATGAAATTTTAGTTACGAGTTGCTTTTTAAATGAATCATTATTATTTATTATAATAGAAAAAAAGTTAAAATATCATTAGGAAACAAGTTTTCAGTTAATTTAAAATATGTGGCCTAAATAAACGTATATTAAAAGAGTTCATCATATTTTTTCTGTTGTATATGCACTTATTGATACATGGATAGCTTTCATAAGATAGTTAGGTATTCAAGAATAATTTAAGCTGAACGAGTAGCAAATTGAAGAGGAAAAAGAACTATGTTGCCTTGACGGAGTCATGGGATGTATCAAAAAAATAAGCTTAGAATCTTAAATAGCAATTTAAAATCTGTTCTGCTGTATGCTTGTCAGATTTTGAAGGTTAAATGGATTAATGTTATTCACACTTTTCAAATGCTCATTAACTGATATTTACGTCGAATTTTCAGCATCAAATGGCCCGTGAAAATACCAACAACACCAACTATTGCCCATTACTGGAAAACGTTTAACTCGAAAGCAGGTCTTGCAAGGGATTAGGCATCTTTGCCTTTGGGATTGGAAAAGTGATGGAGTCTTCAAGAATAATGCGCTAGAATGGAACAGAGTCGAGGAAGTTGAGTCAGACTCCCAAAAACATGGAAGAGATCTGTTGCCAGAAGGCAAAGGTTATTTATATTTATGGGGACAAGTCTGGAAGGCGGCCATATATCGGATCTGTTAGCAAAAGTTTTTGGAAGCTCTTTGCTTTCAGAAGAGGGGTAGAATGTTGTTAATCAATAGTAATTTAAATTGTATTTTTGTAATAAAAGAGTTGTATAAAATACACAGTTACACAACACAACCGCAAGAAAAAGCTTTGGAAATCGAGGACATGCATCATAAAGTCTATAAAAAAATGAGAGGTAAAGGTGGATATTTAAATATTAATATATTAAGCTTGATGTACAAATAATTTGAGTTTGACTTATACTTGACAGAAAATATAATAAGTTAAGTTCAAGCTGATGAAGTGGTTAATCTAATTAAGTAAAGAAGATATCGTTTCCAACGACACATTTTTTTCTTCAGAGTAGAATAAAACTATACACATTATGTTGTCAAATAACAATATCGGATGTTTGAAGGCTTTTAGGATTGGAATTTTAAGTACTCGAAAAAATATATAAAATATTATATGTACACTACATATAATATTATCGTTTTAAAGGTAGTATCGTTTTAAAGGTTTATAAGTACTACAAAATTTTTTTCTTCTTAATTTTATGTAGTAAATCTTCAGAGATATACTAAAGAATATGCAAAAAAGATGTTCTTCCATTAACAAAATTATGAAAAAAGGGTTTATAGGAGCCTCTCCCAAAGGTTGCAGATACTATGAAGGTGGATTCAGGTGTCATATTTTGGGATTTTCACAATAATACATAAGTATATCCCTCCTACTTAATTATTTAATTATATAAATAAAATAATTTCACTTTAAACCCAGCACTGAATCCTCGATGTGCCAGCTATTTTCACATTTGATCGGTTTGTTTAAAGGTCGAGTTTTCCTATTTTATTTAACAGCCAATATGATTTTTTACGTTTATATTATTATTTTTTGTAATGTCATATTCTTTTATTTGAGTTTTTTGCACATAAATCGACAGTGAGTACCGCATTGCTCAAAACGGGAAAAAATTCTTTATTGTTACTCTTACTCAATCATTATTAAAATCTTGAATATTAAGAGAGGAAAATGTTTGAATTACAAAAAAAATTATATGTGATGCCACATATCTTTTTTATTAAAACTGTGTTAAAATAATCTAATAAACTAAATATATGTTTCTAATTGTTTAACTAAAACTTAACCCGACTTTCCTTTTGTTTTCTGGAAAATTTGCGGAAACCAAATAATATAATATGGATATATTCTTTATTCATATCCATAAATTTTATAATATAATATGAATATATTCATTAATAACAAATTTGTTTTATTTCAGAAGAATTTAAATGTTTTTCTACATCCTTTTAAGAAAAGTTGGCTTTATCATCGTATATAAAAAAGGGATATATGTAAGTGATTTGGCGGATTCAATGAATATTATTGTTGAGATTTTAATGTCTCCGTGTTTCCATTCATAAATTGTCTGAAAATTAATTGAACTTTAAAATTATTTGAAGCACGGTTTGACCTTTTTGGAAAATTTGTCAAATTATTAAGTATTAAATAATTTCTTAACACGTTTATCTTCTTTAGTATCCAAAATATTATTACCCTTGTAGCTTTACCGTCTACAGAAACGCGTAACTATTTTTTCCTCACCTTTTTCAACGATATTCGAGTATCTACTTTGAGCAAGCTTTTCTTTATGGACTTAGGTATATACTCATCTTAAATTTTATAATATTTACTTTGTATAATTAGTTTCTCTCTGAAACTAATTATAAAGCTTAAATAAAAAAATACCTGAAATAGTTGGATGCGAGGGAATTTTGATAAGATTACTGGTAGATTAACTTAATGCGAGTTTGATACTAACATTTTTATATTGGAATAAAGCGTTAGTAATATAGACTATAAATGAGAACATTGTTAATAAATATAAGGCAAGAACACGAATGACGCGATACCAGTAACTAAAAAGGTATGTTGACACAATTAAGAAATCATTATAATTATTGTCTAGCCTCTAACTAACGGGCCTTTTACACCTAAATTCTTAAATCCTAACTATGTTAGGTAAAATGAACTAAATAAAATAGGCATTAATTCATATTTCAGTTCAATTGCTGATACTTGGTAAAACGGAAGGATTTCACGATATATGCTATAATTTATTAGGCGTATGAATTAAGTTAATAATAAGAATTATAATCTAATAATGGGTAGTTAATATTTTTAATTTCATGTTTTAATCAGAAATTGTAGTAAATGCAAAAAAATACAAAGTATTTCTTAAATACTTGAGCTAAATTACGATATTTATTTAACCACATTGCTATTTTCTATATATTGATATCACAGTACAATAGTTACTATGAAATGACTGAAGAAAGAAGCAATGAGAAATCGATTAAATAACATTTGTTTCAAATCATATTACCAAAGTCAATGTTTATAGAATTTGAAAAGTATGGTTTTATTAATTTTAAGCATCAAAACGCAGTAAATATTAAGGAATCTTTAGAGAGTACACGAAGATCACTTAAAAATCTAATTATTTTTCTTTTCAAAAAATATTTTTATTTAATTATATTGGTATTTAGATTTTTTGAATTTTTTTTGCAACTCCTTTGCCTGAGTTACTCCGTCACGTTAAAATTGTGTAACGCTTGAGAAAATAAATGCCGAATGCATCCGATCGGCAACGGAACCGGTCGAAAGCTAATAACAAAGTTTACAACAAACTATTAAGTAGCATGACCGTTAAAGAAATTTCTCTTCGACCGTGAATTTACGTGAGTGAGGTTTACACCATTTTTTAATATTTCTATAACTTAGAGGAGACGTCAACCTTTTTTGCGTAATATTATTATAAATTAAAACTAATGCACATAAATGAAATATTTTACCAACTATCATGGTATTTCAAAACTTTTATGCAATGATATAATAAAATACATAAATAAAATAAAATATAAGAAAATATTAATAAAATTCGTTCACTAAATATTTAAAAAAGGTATTTAGAGGTATTTAGTTTACTTATTAGAAATCAGAGAAGTGCATTTAAAAAACAATAGCTGTATTGAGTGTAGGCAATAAAACTATGAAACAACACCAAATCAATTCAAGAATTAAGAATTCATATAATTCAGTATTGATTCTGTATAAGCGCCAGTCTTAATCAGTTAAGATAAGTTGAGAATATCGATTTTAAGATCTGTTTGAACGTTTCAGATACATGGTAAATTGGATACCAATGGAGGTTATGTAAAACATCACTGAGGTGTTTAACTACATGAGCAGTTATGCGGATAAGGGTGCCACCTGCATTCCAAGACACCAAGCTGCCTGGTTTATATCAATAAGTTAATTTATAAATAATCACTCAAAATATGCTTTTAAGTTAACGTGTCGATAGTTTGAATCTATGTTTTTATGAAAAAATTCGAATTTTATAAAAAAGTAAACTTGGCAGGTATGCATAGAACTTGAACTTGACTTATCTTCTGTTTTCCAGAATTTTCACGAAACCAAATATTTTTATATTACAATATGAATTTATTCGTTAATGACGCATTTGTTTTAATTTTGTTTTATTTCGGAAGAAAAAATCATTTTCATTTTAATTTTTTTCTGAATTATTTTAAGGAAAGGCGGCTTTATCATTCTGTATAAAAATATAAAGATTCTGCGGATTCAATGAAGTTTAGTTGAAATTTAATTTAATTATATTTTTATGAAATATCTAATTAGCATAATATATTGTTTACGCATAGCAATAGTTTCAATTTATGTTACCCAAGATACCAAGCTGCCTTGTTTATATAAATAAATAAATTTATAAATAGTGACTCAAAACATGCTTTAAAGTTAATGTGTCGATAGTTTGAATCGACTATTTTAATGAAATAATTGGAATGTTATAAAAATAAACTAGGCAAATATGAGTAGAACTTGAACATAGAAAACACAAACGTTTTAAGTTATATAGTATTTCTACTAAACTATAATATTAGGAAATATAAATAATATTCTACACGTATTTAACTCGTAAGATTTAATCTTATAATTGACGCCTTGAAATTCATATCTGACAATAAAAAGTATTTGTAATTATAAGATATATTTTTAGTGTATATTTAACTATGTGTAAATTAATATATATATATATATATATATATATATATATATATATATATATATATATATATATATATGTTTTTGTGTATGTGTGTATGTAGAATATCTGTCAAATTTCCAGTGTCCGTATGAAATTATTTGTGAAAAAGTAATATCTTAATAAATTAAAAAGTAAAAAAAATTCGTTTGAGTTTTTTTATTTAAATATTTTTGAGTGTTAATTATTGAGGTATATAGGGAAAATATACTTTATAACTAGGCCCAATTTTTACGTCAGCGTCTGATAAAAACGCCTATGATAGACGAACAGACAAACAAATGGACGAATACTTGATTGATCTTATTGATATTGTTTTTTCCTTTTGAAATAACAACACCAAAAACAAACGCCCAAAAGCACTGAGAGAAATATATTCTACAATTATAATTCGTAAATAAAAATCCAACAAAAGAGTCGATTATGAATAACCAAATGCAAAATAAAGTTGTTAATAAAACTTAACAACTTTGTTTTAGAATATAATTAAAATGCAGCTATATTCTCCCAGGGTCTTTCATAAACTTTAATAATATCGCCGCTGTTAAAAATTCTGAACTGGCTCCGTGCAATATTGAACACTGAAAAAATCAAATATGTTATTAAAGTAACTCGCAATATAAACTGATAACGTATTCAAAGATGAGATTCAAAAATTTTCACAAGTCGAATACTTTAACAAGACAAACTCAATTTAACTTTAAAATCATAACATAAGTTCACATTTCAAGTTTTGCATAATAATAATGTTTGCCCGCAATACGGGCAACGCTCTAGGGGACCGATTAATTTAAACTGCATTGTGTTCAATCACGTATTTATTTTTGAACGAAGCAATTCTAGCTGAAAATTAGCATATTTATTTCTTGTTTTGCTTAACCCGTAGTCAGGTTGATCGTTTCTTAACCTCTCGGGGGAAATGAGGACCTATAAATTTTCTTATCTGCATGTAGTCTATGGAAATTTCGAACACAATGGAAAATTTTGAATCTTTTATGTGATTTTATACAATTCAACATTCATAAAGGACTATGACAACATAAAACCTCTCTTGATTCTGAAGTACCGACCTCTACGTTGGTACTCTCATTATCGTTTTGGGTTCACAAGTTTTAAATTCATTTTTCTCCTTGGCTCTCGTTCGATCGCCTCTTTAGTGATTGTTTTTTCATGAATTATAATATTAAGCTAGTCAAATAGTTCTATTCGGTTCAAATCTTTTCAATAGTTTTCAATGATATATGGAGGACATATCATTGTCAATTCAAGAATCGTTCTAATATGTTCTTTTCATATGTGTCTATGCCTTTACAATATACTATTTTTCAAAAATTAAAAGCAGTAATATGTGAAAATACATTCATTTTCTTAAATATATAACGCTTTTATATTGTAAAAATCTAAAACAAAAATAAATAATTATGTACATTTGATTTTTATTTTCATTCTTTTTTCTGTGATTTCAAGTTTTTAAAATGAAACTTTATACGCACGCCTGAGTCATTCTGTCACGTTAAAAATGTGTAACGCTTGAGAAAACAAATTCCGAATGCATCCGATCGGCGGCGGAACAGGCTGAACGCTACTAGCAAAGCTTACTTAAAATTATAAACTAACATGAACTCTAAAAGAAGTTTCTCTTCGTCCGTGAGATTACGGGGGTGAGGCTCGCACCATTTTAAAATTTTTCTAAAATTTCTTTTTAATTTATTTATTTATCTACTTTAATGTATCTAATTGATACATATGGCGGACTTATTGCTACAAGAGCAATCTCTTACAGCCAACCACAACACAAGTCCAGCCCTGTTCGACGAACGGCCGGGAATCGAACCCGGGTTGTCGCGGTGCGTCGCATCGTCGAAGGCCGTATGCCTTGTGATCAACCCAACACACCACGGTGACGACTTTAAAGGAATTTAAAGGAAACGTCAACCTTTTTTGCATGATATTGTTATGAATTAAAACTAATGCTCAGGTTAATAAAATAACGGTATTATTTATTGAATTCAAAATAAGTAATTGTATCTAATTCAAGGGTCTTTGTGAAAAGAATATTAACAAACCATTATTTAGTACATAGTAGATTTTAATAAACCATTTATTGTAGATATTAATAAACCATTTATTGTACATTGTAGATTTACCATAAATAAATAAAAAATGTGAGTTGAAAGAAAAAGTGTAAAAATATTATAATATCGTTATTTATTATTTCAATAGTCACACTATGTAGAAAATAGTCTTATAATTATTTCAATATCATTTCAATTAATTGAATGAGGTTTTGTTTGAGATTAACAAACGCAAAACGGTTTTAAGATATATTGAATTAACTTAAGAACTTATTCGGACTCCCCTGTGGATAAAACTAATGAAATTTGCTGTATTGTTGCCTCTAGAGAAATTCTCCTGTATATTTCCATATGGACGTAATAGTAATGGAAATAACATTTAGATTTTCAGAAAATTACTTGGAGTTCTGAGCTACAGCACACTGTTAAGAGTCTAATTTAAATTCCCGTCACTTGTTAACTTATTGCAGCATTGAGAAGTGAACATTTATATACTGTTTATATTAACAGGTGTATAATATATATTATGGGTATATTCTCTAACGTTTAATATGAACAAACATGACACCGATTCGAAGTGTGATTTTTCTGGAATTTGATAGCAATTATTCATCTTTATAATTTAGGTACGTCCGCCGTGTAATTTCAGGTATGTCATAGACTATTGTCTTAGTTATAACTTCATGTTTCGTAATAAAATTTTGTTTTTGCCTTTAGTTAATCCAAAATTAAGCGTAAAATGAAATTATGCCAAGAAACTTAGGCTATTTTCTTATCACTTAATAACGTGGGTTATCATTAGATCGATCTTTTAAAAAATATAATAATTTGTGTTAAACATTTTTGGAGTTTACGCCTTAAGAATAAATTGTTATATATGGCGCCCGGTATGAAGTTTTATGAGAAGTTCAGAGCATTAAAAAAAGTGTAATCGTTAGGTGACCTCTCCACACAACATTTCTGCGCATCTTTAGGGTTAGATTTTAACATGTTTATTGGCATTTTCTTATGGCGTAATCACAATGACGGGGTACAACACATATAGTTTACTATCGTTCGCTTATATTAAGATGTAATCATTAAATGTCATTATGTATGAATATTTGGTGTCTTATATTCTACTAAATTAAAAAGTCTCTTTTAATCTTAACTCCTTAAACTGAAGTTACTAAATCTTTTTAATTTTGTAGTATAAATTTTGGTCTCGTTAGTTTGTGTTTTACTTGAAAATAATTATATTGTCAACATGTTTTTATTAAATAATTTTCCATTTACATTTAATGATATTGATATTTATACAGTGTTATACAGTGTTACCTATTTTATATATTTTAAGACAATTGTATGTAAGGAGTAAATTCCGGTCGCGCGTCGGAGCTGACATGCACAATTTTTTTTCATTTAATAGCTTTATTCGTTTATATAAATAATGTTATTCTCACCCCCGCTATGTAATTTTTAAAACGAAAATTTAGAAAGTGTAAAAAAAATTAAATCACGAGATGTACTGAAAAATTTACTGCTACCTTATTTAAAAAAATGAACGTCCATTTTATTAACAAAACTATTAAACCAAAAATTATGAATGAAATAGGTTTTTTAGAAGCCTAAGCAAATGTCGTAGGATAAAGATAACATTTATTCTAGATATCATAGATATGAACATATTTAAGATAATATATACGCCCCCCCCCCCTCTTCCAACTTAATTATATTTCATTGATTATTATTGAGTATTTGTTTCATCTCCAAACCAATTACTCAAATGTGCCAATCAGACTCGAGGTATATTTTTTATTTTTAACCGATTTCAAAAAAGGAGTGGGTTCTCAAAACATCTGTATTTTTATGTATGTTACCTGTATTTTTTATGTATGTATGTCATATCTCCGACATTTCTCGACCAATTTGTATGATTCTTCTTCTTTTGCGAAAGTATACTTCCAGTATAGTTTCAGGAAATATTGGTTAGAATTGTAAACGGAAGATATATCAGAAGATATCTCAAAATTAAATAACACAGGTGCTGTGATGGAGTTTGGATGATATAGGTGCAACAAATTTGAATAATTCTTCTTGTTATTTGGAAAGGTATACACCCAGCATGGTCTCAAGTATTTTTAGTTAGAATTTGACCATGGAAATTGAAGACCTATCATAGAATTCCTCAAAATTGAATAGCACAGATGCCGTGATCACGATGACGTAGGTCTATTGATTCTAATAAGATACACTAAGGGCAACAAAATTTAGTTTTTAGAAAAAATAGGGTATAACGATGAACCCGAAAGGTGGTGACCAGAACTCTTCAACTTGTGATGTAGCAATGAGCAGAATAGTGATCAAGTTTGGATTTATTTGATTTGTCGTAGCAAGACAGTAATAGGGTAAATAGATAAGTAAGTATATACGTGTACATAGAATATAATTTCAAAATTTTATTCATAAGTCTTGATGCTGTAGGTGTACTGCCTATATAAATTGTGAGACTTAAAGATCTGCTGTTGTTAAAATAGTATTGTGATACATAGTAATTGTATCACAATATTATGTAAGTATTGTGATACATAGTGAAAAAATAAGACTTTTTTCAAAAAATTTAATCGACTTCAATTAACCATTGAATAAGAAGCGCACAGAAAAGTTTAAAATAACGAACATAAGAGTATTCGTTTGGAACTTTTACGGTACAATATAGTTTCCGGATATAAATAAATTTGTAAAATACTACCACAGTTAAAGGTTTTTTAAATATTACTCGATGGTTATTTGAGTCGGTTAATTTTTTTTGTAAAAATGTTTTATTAAGCACGTTTAAAATATAAGCTTCAAATTACGTGCAACCTAATCCTCTAAGTTTTCCACTGTTGGTTTGGAAATTCTGAAAAAAAACAAAATATAAGAAGTTCATTCCAAATTTTATTTATTTTGTAAGTTAACTTACCATACTTTACGTGCTTTCCATACTTTATGTGCTTTCCAATACTCAATGTTCCGATCTCATTTTCCAAGATTTAATAAAAAACACTTTTATTTTTTCATTTGTTATAATTTAGGGAATTTAGTTTTTAAAATCAATTTGAGAGATATCATAATTTATCGATTATCTGCAGGACGGAGACCGACAGGGAGTGAGTACAATAAACAGTCACTAAGAGTCACTGTCATCTGCTGATAATATTCATGACTGCCTCTCAACGTAATCACAATGAATTCCCCCATCCCTTTCCCCTCTACCCTCCCCATCCCGCGCTGCACGCATCGCTAATAAGCTAATACAAATTACACGCTTCGTCCAATCTCGCATTTTGAACGGAATAATAATGATGATGGGTAGGCATAATGGAAATAATAATAATAATAATGGCCTGAAATACAGTTTTCAATATAATTTTAAATAGATCGCTGTGTAAAGGCAATGGGATTAGCGATGATGAGATTAATTCGCCTTTCTATTGAACGAAGATTGCAGGAGTTGTATAAGTACGTATGAAGTGTACTTCAGGGTTAAGTGTACTTGTAACTCTGTATATTCTAGGGAAGGTACCGATTATGTTTAATCAGTTAATCTATATTATGGTGGGTCTTAAAAGCCCACGTACTCACTAAATTTCACCATATCTATAATGCGTTCATCAACTTACTTTTCAATCTATTTCAGAAATTGTGTTGTGTGTTGTGATATACACACACACACACACACACATACGAATATATATATATATATATATATATATATATATATATATATATATATATATATAGATATATATTAACATAATTATTACTTTTTGATTTTCGGAAGCTTTTTATTATTCCGTGGTAACTTATAATTTCCTTATGCTCAACCACACATCCGTTCTTCCGTCTGTCACAGCATTGCAGTTTCTATAGTTATGTACAAGATTTTGACGAAAAAATGTTACTATGTACAGCATTTTTTTTTCAAAATCTTATAAAATGGGAATATAAAAAAATCGTGTGAAGTGGGAATAGAATAAATATGTTTGCCCATCCCGTAGAGTAGGATATTCATTTTAAAATTAAAGTAAGGTTTAATTTACAATTTTAGTTATATACCGGTTTCATTTATTATTTGAGTTATATACCGGTTTCATTTACTATTTTTAGTTATATACCGGTTTCATTTACTATTTTTAGTTACATACACTTTTACTTAAAGTGTAAAGAATTGTGTTAAAATCTTGCAATAAAATAAAATCTATAGTATAGTCTGGGGGTTTTAAAACTTATATTAGATCATCATGTTCATCTATGTTGATAATTACAACCTGGGTTCGAGTTAGGGGTACGATATAGAATCAATAGTGTCTATATAGTATCTGTACACATTAGTGTATCGACAGTTTTCTTATGTGTTATGTATATTTTTTTAAAGTTATTACCCATATTCCAAATTCATTCATATTTTTACTATCCTCAAGATTTTCTATCAAATTATATCCATCCCCTAGATATCTGTCTGGTTGTTTTGATATTTTTTTAAGTAAGTTTAAGTATTTTAAGATGCCTGTGATTGGCTGCAAAGTAACGGCGAATAAAATGTAATTATTACATCTGTACAAAAGTGTGAATAGTTATTTTCCCAAAAAAGTACTTTTCTAAAATATTTAAAATAAACGGGAATTAAAGATATGTAAAATGGGCATTCTGACATTTCAACGATATTTTTGAAACGATCAATTTAATAGTTAAATGTCATTGTTGATAAATTCATTTTAGAATAATTTTGAAACTTGAAAACATATTAACTGTCCTGGGCCGTTATTTTTAGTTATGATTACACAATATTTAATTCCCATTTTAATTACTTATATAATAAAAAGTATATAATAATTAAGTATTTTGCGAGTTTTCCTTTATTTCAAATTTAAATGCATTAATGCATTAAATAAATTAATGCATTAACTAAAACTTAAGTAATGTACAATTAACAAAACAATAAATTATTCGTAACATGCCTCTCTTTTGTTCCCAGTTAATGTTACTTCAACGTGAAAGATAATGATGCCGGAAAGAAATTACGAACTAAAATAATCCTCGTGTAAATAATTAATCTAATTATTTAAAAGTTTTCACCTGTAAAAGCATAACTCAACAAGTAATCAACGTATTAATTTAACAAGTAATGAACGTATTAATTTGACAAGTAATCAACGTATTTATTTTCAGTTAATCAACGTATTTGTTTAAATCAAGATAAAAACCAATTTAAGAAAACGAAAAAAGAAACGGATCAACAAAATTTTTAAACTGGAAATTTAGTGCATTAAATATATTAATTAAATTTGAAAGAAAGGAAAGATTGCAAAATATTTAATTATTATATACTTTTTTTATAAAAGTAATTAATATGGGAATAAAATATTGTGTAATCGTAACTAAAAATAACGGCTCAGGAACCTTAATCTGTTTTTAAGTTTCAAAATTATTCGAAAATAACTATTAAATTGATCGTTTCAAATATATCGTTGTAATGTCAAAATACTGATTTTACATATCTTTAATTCCCGTTTATTTTAAATATTTTATAAAAGTACTTTTTTGGAAAAATAAAATATTCACACTTTTGTACAGATGTAATAATTATATTTTATACCCCGTTACTTTACAGCCAAGCACAGGCATCAACTTAAAAAATTATCAAAACAACCAGACAGATATCTAGGGATGGATATAATTTGATAGAAAATCTTGAAGGTAGTAAAAATATGAATGAATTTGGAGTATGGGCAATAACTTTAAAAAAATATACATAACACATCTCTCGATACACTAATGAGTACAGATACTATTGATTCTATATCGTACCCCTAACTCGAACCCAGGTTGTAATTATCAACATAGATCAATATGATGATCTAATATAAGTTTTAAAACCCCCAGCCCATACTATACATTTTATTTGATTGCAAGATTTTAAATTATAGGTTGAGTGAAAATGAAAATTAGGAAAATTCTTATTAAATTTAATACAGTCTTAACGTTGAAGAAGTAATTTAGTTAACGTAACTATTTACGAACTGAGAAGAGCAAAACACTTTAACTCTTCATTACGTTTCAGATAAACTTGATTATATATTGCTCTCAGTATCTACTTCGATATACATCTTACATTTAGTTAAAATTCCAAACAAAGTAACAAAACGCTCTCGAAGAGTGTCACTGACAGCCTCCTGGAGCCCGTTTCTTTAACGCCGCTCAGCATCAGCGTCTCGGCGCTAACGAACTCGCGGGCCGCAGACGCCTCATCTGCCGGCAAACGCACGTCAGCATCAGGTGATGAAGAAGGGTGGATAATTAAGAAATGGCGCGCCCCGCTTAATAACTATCCAAACTTCGACACTTGCAATAATGCTGTAGCACGCTTGGCTAAAATGTACAGAGGTATAATCGTTGGAGAAAGGGTGTTGACTATATTCAAAGAAGAATAGAATACTGAGATATTCTATTTTTTATAACTTCAGGATATTACTACGTGTAACTTATTTCAGGATGATAATTACCTATTAATTTGAACGAAAATTATACTGAAATATCCGTCATTTTATTGATAATTCTTAATGGCATAAAACAGACACAGATTGTATTTCGTTAATGTTTTGATTAAACTGATAATGAAATATTAAAATTTGATGCGGCAATAAGTTTTATCGATTATAGCAATAATTAAAGAAAAATAGGAAAACAAATAAGTTAAATACAACTAGTTCAAACTACGAAGGTTCTTTACACACTTATCCTTATGTTTAAAAATAAATAACAATTCTTTTAAAATATGCATACATTCCTATTATTTTTCACTTAATATATATATATATATATATATATATATACATACATGTGTGTGTGTGTGCGTTTGTGTGTGTATGTATAAAGTATCTTTTATACACCTAAGACAAATAAGTTAGATATAAATACACAGACAGTTATATTTCATCTTTAATTCGTTAATGCAGATTTAATAAAAAATTTCGTCATCATCCAGATTTTTACAAAATTTTATAGACTAATATCTTTGAAACTATTGCTAATTATTTTCAATAGCAAATAATATAATTTGATATAAATTTTCAATGAAACCCCATTCGATGAAAACTGTGTGAAAAAAATTCATTAAAATCAATATCAGTTATGGAGAGGTAATCGCACCCAAATGAACGACATTCAATGGAAGTAATTTCAAATTTCATTAACACGGCTAAAAATATATATATATATATATATATATATATATATATATATATCTATATATATATAACGGCCTTGCTCTTGCTTTAGAGAAAGAATAAAAGTTTATAATAGTACCACTCCGACATTATTAGCAGATGTCGCCTAAACGTAAAATTATCTGATGATTTTGGCCCGACAAATTTGACGTTTAAAAGAGATGTTCTAATAGTTTCAAAAGCTAATAAATCCTAACGTATTTCTATTCAATCCTAACGTATTTCTTAAAAATGAACAAAACATTTTATTGATACAATTATTCATATTTCACTAATTACCATTTTTTTTCAAGTGACTGTCCTAATTTTCCGCGCGAGCAGACGGAGCTACTTCGCACCCGTCATATTTGTTTTCGACACTCCAATTGCCAGCTAACGGCTGCCGGTGCAACATGTTAACCTGATATGTGTCAGAACAAGACGTAATGACGCTTTAAACATTTCACTTTACGGCAAAATTAACTTCACCAAATATTATGCAAATCTTATAAACTCAGCCAGTTTACGCGAGGCGTAATCTTAAACGGCTTTGTTACTAGGCAAGTAACCTCTTACGTATTGATTATAATGGTGTAATACAATGTTATACATATGATAGTCATTGAAATGTTTAAAATTAAAATATAAATCTTCGTTGCTATTAATTGAGTATACTGTTTATTAATAGATATTATTTTTGGTAATACAATGTCTTCTCCTTAAAAACGTTTAATTAAACATCTTTTAAACCTAATTTAAGACTTTATGTTTTTCTGAAGTCTCCAAATTTGAAATAGAGAAACCCAATAAGATTATTTACTGTACTTCCATATTATAATTAAAGAATAGCAAAGAAAACTCATTATAATTACATATTATTAGAAATCCAAGTGGTAATCCGTCAGCAGATGGTTAATCTATACAAAAAATATTCATTATACTTAAACATGTTCTCTTTAGATTCCAAATAAAAAATCGGACAAAAGCGTGTCGAGAACACGAATAAAGTTCTACAGTAATTTTACAAAATGTCAAATTATATACATATATACATAAATATATATATATATATATATATATATATATATATATATATATATATATATATATATATATTCTTTATAAACTTACGTCGTATCAATAGGCGTCAATAAAGTCTATGTTAGCTAAATAAGAGTATAATACTCTGACATTTGAATCTGAAAAATTTCCAGAAACATTACCAATTTCCAGAAACATCACCTTTGTTTAAACTTAAATGAAAAATTGCCAAATATACTTTTATAGTTCATATTAAATTATTTTAATTACACTAGCATTCAAAATTTAAAATTACTGGTTATAAACTTATTTCAGGAATTTTTTCCGGATTTTCATAAAATCTTATTTAGAAATAGGAAGGGAGGATATATATTGCAAATGACTTTGAAGCTTATTCTTTTTTGGAAATTAAATTTAAAAAAATGTTTTACTAAAATTTTATAAAAGGCTTTTATATAGATACCTTAAACAATGGGGCACACCTTAATAAGGGAAGGTATTTTAAAAAAAGTTAAAAAAAACGTTTAAATTTCATTGAAACTTTTATTTGAAGTGAATACCTGCAAAATTTTATTCACATAGATCTAAAATGGTAGAAACTACGACAGAATGATCAACAGATAGATGCAAAGTCGGTCAAGAAAAAATTATAAAGATTCCATGTTTTTTACGGAACCCCAAAATATATTATATTTTCTAACTTGTAAACCAGTATAAGGGTAAATACAAAAAAAATTACGAAAATACATTTTTCTGTTTGAAAATTTCTAAATTTTAACCGGACATGTTGTTAAAAACATTCGTCCGTTATAGATATATTTGAAAGGATTGGACTTGGATTTGTGAGAATTCATATTGAAATTATTACTGGCAGCTACATAAGAAGAAGAGTACGTGCAATATATCTTGTACCGCGTATAAGTAAAAATAGTGTTGTTTCCACTTTTTTTTCATTTCAAAATTTTGTTGTTAGACGCATTCTGTTGTTAGACGCTTTTCTACATTTACTGTAATTTTCGATTAACCTCCCTACTTGTTTCTCCGCTTTCAAGTGTATTTTCGAACAAAGTAAAGCAAGATAAGTTACTATTTTTTTATATTTTTACTCGAGAATTCACTGGTGTGAACCAACGTATTTTGCCAAATTAGTGAGAGGGAAGATAGGACAGTGACAGTGAGAGCTTTTTCTCTCTCTCTTTTTCTATTGTATACGGTTGTACGTGTGTGTGTTTGTGCCAGTATCGACATTCGAGTAACAAGCATTATGCACAATTAGCTATATAACCTCAATTCTAAACATGTGTAAATATTATATAAACTTATTTTTTTTATTCTACTGGCTTTCTATTGTAAGCCAATTAAAAAAAAATCTGTTTAATCTACTGGCTTTCTATCGTAGTATTTATCTGCCAAACCGTTTCCAATTCAGTATGTATTTATTTGTATTATAAATTATATGTATGTATTTATTTGTATTATAAATTATGTATTTATTTGTATTATAAATTATGTATTTGTTTGTATTATAAATTGTATGTAGATAAATTATTGCCATATCATTTACTAAATATTAAAAATTTATAAATAAAAAAAATTTTTAGACAAATTAATTTATTTTTATTATTACTTTATTATTTATTAAATACTTAAAATTAATAAATTACAATAAATTGTCAGCATATTCATTTATTTTCTGTAATTAATTAAACTTTATTAAGGTTGTTTCAGTAAATTTAATATTCGTTTAAATTTTTGAAATATTTAAATTTAAAATAAAATAATTAAAATAAAAATATGTAAGTTTTAATTTTCATATAATTAAATTTAATTCTAAAAGTAATTTTAAATTTTACTAATTTATTAAAAAAATTAGAATAATTAACTTTAAAAAAATATAAATAAATAAATTTTAATTTTTAATACAATTTAATTTAAACTTAAAATTAACGTTAAATTTGATTGATGCAATATGTAAATTTTAAAATAATGGAATGAGGAAACATTAAATTTTTGGAATAATAAAATTTAATGTTAAAATTAATTTAAAATTGAATTAAATTTTGTAATATTTAAAATTAAAATATTTAAATTTTAAAATGCTTAAATATTAATTTTTAATAGAATTAAATTTAATATTAATTTTAACTTGAAATATTATTATTATAAAAATGTATTTTTTTATGTGTAATTTATAATTCACTATTTTATCTTCAATTTAATTTTTTTAATAAATGGCTATTTACTTCCTAAAATATTAAATTAAATTTATTGATTTAAATCCTTACTTTATATTTTTTATTTGATTTGAATTTAGAAATTAGACAGAGAGAGAGAGTTGAATAAGAGAGAGCTGCGCTTTGGTGACAAAAATACACTAATATAATCAATACAGATCTACATATTAAATCACGTTTAAAGTTGAAAAAACAATGTAAGGAACTTCGTTCCTGACGGGGATCTCCTGACCGCACAGTTTTTTTTATGTTTCTACTTCAATCACATTATTCTTTTTTAGACTTCAATGAATGAAATAACGGAAACTACTAGTCAAGGAAATATCTAGATCTATCAAAGTTATCTTTTTGAGAAAAGTCTTAAATATACACACTTTTTAAATCTACCGTTTTACCACATGTACCTGTTATCTAGTAGAAATACATTCTAATATTCGAGCGTCTACTTAAACAAAGCAAAGTGATGGATTGTTATAAAAAAAAATTCTAATTCCATATATATACATAAATATTTTAAAAAATTCTGATGCAGAATCGCAGGACTATCTCAATGCGTTAGTCTGTCACTTGACAGATTATATTAATTTCCCCATAGTTTAGATATTGCATTTGAATTCTTGACTTTCATTATAATTTGAGTTATGTGTAGTATACACAGTAGTAGTAGTAGTAGTAATAAAAATAATTATTTTTCAATCACGATATTAACGTCTTCATCTGTTTAGTATCACCGACATCATACGACACAGATGTAAAATTGAAAAAGTAACTTTGTCGACATAGTCATAACTTAAATATGTCATTTCCTAAATAGTTCATATGGGACTAGCGAGTTTTACAATATTCAGGTAAGACTGGTAAAATCAGTTAGCACAGGGTTCCATACTCAGTTGGTTAACTACAATATAACTACGTGTATATATATATATATATATATATATATATATATATATATATATATATATATATACATATATATATATATATATAGGAAAATAGTATTTATTTATCAAATTACTAGACAATGATATTATTTTCACCATGTAAATATGTTGTCTAGTGTACCTTTTTCAAACAAAAGCAAACAATTCTGTGCTGTATATTTTTTTAATACGTTATTTTTCTTTAATTTATTTCTACAGGCTGACCAATATAATTTTACGTCAAAATATTTATGTCAAATTAATTATTTACGTCAAAATGCAATTACCTTACTTTTCAGATTTTAGAAAATATTACTATTAAATTATTACCAGATTTTTAAAAGATTTCTGCAATGACATTTATCTTGTGATCCATTTAATTGAAGTGATGAATTTAGTTACCGAACCGATATTGAATTAATAATTTAAAAAGCGATTTATTTCGTTCTTTTACATTTTCATCGTACCCATAAGATGAAACTGCTACTCATTAGTTTGTTATATTTGGCGAATTTTATTGATATGGGAAAATATATGATTCAAGCAGATCACTAACATTTTCACTGCTTGCAGTTATATGTTATGAAATAACTATTGCTGACTTGTAAAATTTTTTAATAATTTCTTCTTAAATAACACCAATTTTCTTATGCTCAGCATATAGAAACCGAACCCTCGCAAGGCAATATAAATAAATAAATGCCCAACCTGTTCGCGTTTAGGGTTAAGGGGTTAAACCGCTGCACGACCGGTCGAAACCGCAAAATTTGCAGCCAGACTTCTAATTAACTAAAGGGCCAGTGTCCGAAAATGCTAAACAGCTGCCTGGTGCCGTCTCTATAGTACTCAATTACATTTCACCTAAAAGGGCGAGCTTATCAATCTGATGATGATTGTAATTCGGCGTCGAGTTAAATTAATTTATGAGATAGTTACCGGTTGTTAACCTCGATGCATAGATTAACATCGCGTGGATTTGCCTTTTGACTTAATAAAGATATTTAAATTAAAAATTTTGTCAGCTTTATGTTACCGATTTTTATCAAAGTAAAATTTAGTTTAAATAAGTTTCAGATAAGGTAAAATTAAAGCCAAGAACTTAATTGGATATTTTTTATTATACAACTTTAACATTTGATGGTGTAATCTGAAAATATATATTAACCTTTATTTGATATGCGAATTGAACTCAAGCTAATGAAACTACAATTAAATTACCTTAATGTACCTTCAATGTGTAAACCTAAACATCACCGTTTCTTTTATTCATAAAGATATTTTTGGTAACTCTTTCTGTATACTAACTAATTTGGCCTTATCGTAACAACAAATTACACATTTGTCAGGATTGAATTTCAATTTTAATGAGTTTGACAAAAGATTAACCTTTAAAGGATGTGTGAACTGGACTCAAGCTAATAAACTACAATTAAATAAATTGTTTAATTTGGAATAGGTTTAAGGTATAAAGTTTTACCTTCAATTAGTGAACCCAAACATCAGCGTTTCCTTCATTCATAAATATATTTTTGTAATAACTCTTTCTGTATAGTAGCTAATTTGCCCTTATCGTAACAAAAAATTACACATTTGACAGGATTGAATAAAAATTTTAATAATGTGTGACAAAATATGTCTTTGGATGATATTAACTGAGAGTGGAATGATTATTATTTCGTATTTTGCTAAATAAGATTGTGAATTTATTTAGTTGTTTTGCAGTTTATCTAGTTGAATTAAAAAACTTTGATATTTTTAAAAATTTCGCTTACCTCATTTCCTTTTTAATGAATAACGAAATAAAATAAACTAATGAAATTGAAGTAAAAACTACGGACATGGTTAACGTAACATCATATAGAATATTGTTAATTATGTCACTTACTTCATTTTCTTTTCAATGAATAACGAAATAAAACAAACTAATGAAATGGAAGTAAAAACTACAGACATGGTTTACGTAGCATTATATAGAATATTATTTATTATGTCACTTACCTCATTTCCTTTTTAATGAATAACGAAATAAAATAAACTAATGAAATGGAAGTAAAAACTACGGATATGGTTAACGTAGCATTATATAAAATATTATTAATCATGTCACTTGCCTCATTTTCTTTTTAACGAATAACGAAATAAAACAAACTAATGAATTGCAAGTAAAAACTATGAACATGGTTAAAGTAGTATTGTACAAAAGTATAATGCATCAATGATTACAAATTCTATCGAAATATTTCCGTCGATGGCGAGATCCTCCACTTGGAGAATATTATTCGCATAAAATTTGTCATGCAAATACTGTTTTATAGAAATGTAACTGTGTTAATAATTTCATACAATTTTTAAACGAAACTTTTATAAGTCATATATGCACAAGTAGAATCATTACTAGAGGAAAATACGTAATCTGCACAAAAAGCTCAGGAGGACGATTAAGCAAAGTATTACAATATGTCGCTAACTAATACTTAATTCATTGCTAAATATTTACTCATATAGGGGAGTTTGTCATCGTTCTAAATTAACTTCGCTTTGTTATACGGTAAACAATTAGCTTCTCTTATAATGGCGTTTTTGCATGACAACTTTTGTTGAATTTGAAGTGAAGATCTGATAAAGAAATTGTTCAATGGTCCCGCGACATTATTTAAGTGGGTGGAAAACAGTGGAAAATAGTGAGTGGGGGTGTGAATTTACATTCAATACTGTAGAACGGGCACATAATGTTGAACAAAAAAAAAGAAAAAAAAGAAAAAAATAAAAAAAAAAATTTTTAAAAAAATAAAAAAAGAAAATATATATATATATATATATATGTATTTTTTTTACTAATAACAAAGATCTTCGCTAATAGCAATAGCTTTGCTAATAGCCCACTTGAAGATATTGCAATACAACGAAAGCTAGGTCGTGGTAAAGAACTTAAAGAATGTAGAAATAATACTTCATCACGTAGTTTTACTTAATTATGAATAATGAATTTCTACAAAATTAATGCCAAATATATTCAAAATTTAAGGTGTGCCTCAATTTTCGATAGATAATTTTAACTCTTCTTCAAATAATCTTCATTAAATAATCTTCATCAAAAAATTCTTCAAATAATCCATTATATTGTACTGGTAGATCAATATAAAAAAGAAGCAGTTTTAAAAAGTTTCATTTTTTACCTTTTAAAGTGCAAAGTTTGAAGGGAACCTACTAATGTAGTTGAAATACAGAATCTGAATATTAAATAAAATAGTCTTTCAGTTTACGAAACTTTGGCATTTTACTTCTTTTAATAATGATAATTTTAATTAAAATAACATTGGATTCCTTTCATCCTAAGTCTTTGTTGACCATTTTTTTCACAAATACTGTATTACAGAATTATTTCTTTTTATGACAGTGAAAAGAATCCTTATAGTTTCGTCACACGAATGTTGTATAACTTCTTTTTAGGACAGTGAAAAACACCCTTATAGCTTCCTCACACAAATATTGTATACTTCTTTTTAGGACAGTGAAAAAAACCCTTATAATTTCGTCACACAACTATTGTATTACTTCTTTTCAGGATAGTGTAAAGAACACTTATAGTTTCGTCATGAATCAAAAATTATGTCGAGTGGTGTGTCATCGGTTAGATCTTATAAGATAAAGTCAGATTTCATAAAATATGAGCCACGTTTGCAAAATATTGAATTAAAAGTGAGGCACAATGTGTATGTGTATATGTGCTTGTGAATGTGGGTATGTATTTCTCTAATTTTGTACCAATGGGTTTGAAAAATCTGGAAATAAATTTTAGACACTAGCATTTGATTAAGACTTTAATTGAAAATTCGACTAAATTTAATTAACAATTTCGACTAAATTGAATTTACAATTTCGACTTAATTAAATTAACAATTTCGATTAAATTGGATTAACAATTTCAAAATATATTGTCAACTAAAGAACCCTGCTTTGTCCATGTTCCAACAGTAATTTGGCCAGTTTTTAGGGTTTCGTAGCAAAATTAAATTTCTTCCTACCTGTCTGTCCACCCGTCTGTATGTCGTAGCCGTTTTACTCGCAGATGATTAGAGCTCAGATTCAATTCAGTCGAAATTGTTAATTCTTACTAAAACCGGCTTTATTTTATTAGACCTAACCAATAACTTTGGATAATTTTTGATTCATGATGAAACTATAAGTGTTCTTTTCACTGTCCTAAAAACAAGTAATTCCGTAATACATTTGTGTGACGAAACTATAAGCGTTCTTTTCACTGTCCTAAAAAGAAGTAATACAATATTTGTGTGACGAAACTATAAGTGTTCTTTTCACTATTCTAAAAAGAAGTAATACAATATTTGTGTGACGAAACTAGAAGGGTTCTTTTCACTGTGCCAGAAAGAAGTAATTCTATAATACAATATTTGTGAAAAAAATGGTCAACAAAGACTTAGGATGAAAGAAATCCATTGTTCTTGATAATTCGAAATTATTTTCATTAAAAGTATCATTGTTAAATGTAGTAAAATGCCAAAGTTTCGTAAACAGAAAGACTATTTTTATTAATATTCAGTCTGTATTTCAGCTCCATTAATAGGTTTCTTTCAAATGTTGCGCTTTAAAAGGTCAAAAATTAAAACTCTTCCAAGCTACTCCTATTTTATATTGATCTAATAGTACAATATAATGGATTATTTGAAGAAAAGTTAAAATTATTTATCGAAAAGTGAGGCACTCCTTAAGTATTGAATATATTTGACGTTAATTTTGTAGAAATGCATTATTCATAATTAAGTAAAACTACGTGATGTAGTATTATTTCTACTTTCTTTAAATTCTTTACCACGTCCTAGGTTTCATTGTGTTACATCTTCAGGTGGGCTATTAGCAAAGCTATTGCTATTAGCAAAGATTCTTGCTAATTACCCGCCTGAAGGTGTTGTAATACAACGAAACCTAGGTCGTAGTAAAGAACTTAAAGAAAGTAGAAATCATACTATATCACGTAGTTTCATTTAATTGTGTACACCTTAAACTCAGTTCAAGGATACCACTGCGAAACATTTGGAAGATAAATCATGTTTTCATTTTTCGGAAATGAACCAAAAATCCTCTGCTTTCCTTTTGCATTCTTCATCTAAGAACATATTACCCCTAAAATTAAAAAAAAATCATTTGAAGAAGGGTATAATTACAGCGGTAATGTTAGAATAGATTATAATTATTTTTCTGCACACGACTTACTTAGAAGGATTTCATACATTTAGGATTTAACAGATGGAGTAATGTAGAGTTACTAATTTTTTACGCGTTAGTCTTGCTTACATGTAATAGGATTTTTTTTAGTATTTCCTGTGTGTTTCTAATTTTCAAATTATATCCTTCACTAAAAATTACGTATATTTAAATACAGAAAATCTAACCCGATGCAAGTACAAATATTTGCTTTTGCTATACTACGGTTAAAATTCATAATAGATCCCTAGATTAAACAGAAGTACCAGGCAGTCATGAACGTCGAATCACTTGACATTCCATGCAAGTCTCGAGACTCGTCTGTCCGCTCGACGGCCGCACTCGCCCACCACAAGCTCTCCGAATATTTCAAAATTATAACGTTTCCAGCGCCGATGGTCGCAATGTGAATCTATGTATGCATGAATCTATATATCCGTAACGACGGAATTATGGACTTGTATATTATTGTTTCTATAGACTCGCACATAACATCGACGCATATATTTGTATGAAGGTACGTAACGTAAAGTCCTTTATTGTGTAGGACTGTAGCTACGGACGTTATGTTTGCTTCAACTTCAAGTAGTCTGGGTACAATCAGAGCGTTATACGTGATGTAAATTGTACAATTTTATTTATTATCTAACCAATTTAAATTGCCAATAAGAGGACAAAAATTAAAATTCCCCAATTGTATTAGGAAAATATTTCTTGTATTTTGATAACTTTCAATTTGAAAAAGAACTATAAATCTACTATTCTGATCTTTAAAACTATAACAAAAATACTGTTTTTCACTCTTTAATAAAGTTTAACACATTTTAGTAAATTTGCGTAGAATGGTAATACAAAATAAAGCGAACTATATCGGTATTAAAGGGATTATTTTCATTAATCTTAATATTATAATTGATATTGATAATAATAATTTTATCTTCAGTAATCTTAATGCCATTATTGATATTGATATTAAACCTATTATCTCAATTAATTTTATGACGCAAGTACTCCGCCCTTCACTAAATTATGCATTAGGTAAGGTATAAAACAATATATTAAATATTATGCGTTATTTCTTGTTCAATTTTTTTTCAAATTAATTATAAAATAAGGTATAAAATAAAGTATAAAACCTTTAAGCCTAAGTATAAAACTCTCTCTCTCATTTTATATACCTTTATTTATACCTGAGTTTTTAAAAAGGACCCCCTAAATTTTGAAGTTTTTTTTAATTAAATTTAATAGTTTTTCCTGTGTTGTCAAAACGAAAAACTTTGAAACTATTTTATTTTTCTACTTTACTCTTTGATGATATATCATGGAACGAAGAAACATGTTTATACAGATATTTTAGCACATAAAACATATTTTATACCTATTTCAGTACAAAAAATAGTTATTTTATTTTAATAGTATAACAACTTTCATAGTAACTTTTTTAAAAACGGAAAAACATATCCATTAATACGGCCTTATTAACGATAA
Organism: Druceiella hillmani; assembly: GCA_039881145.1. NCBI lineage: Eukaryota > Metazoa > Arthropoda > Insecta > Lepidoptera > Hepialidae > Druceiella > Druceiella hillmani. Next base: position 27,730,162 of record JAYKKI010000018.1, on the reverse strand, counting down.
CATATCGCTCCACATGAACTTAACCCTGCTATTCGGACACTCTGTAAAGTAAGGTGTACAAAATATTACATACACGAAACATAATCAATTCTAAAAATCAATATTTCAATAAATGTCATAAAATAACGACATAGTAGCTATTTTAATGTTAAAATAATTGGCGTCTGAATTTCATTGCCCTACGATAATGAGATTAAAATCAAATTGGAACAATACTACTAAAATTATATTTCGATCGGCACTAGAAATATTTTGGGTATAAAATTTGTTAACATTTATTTATTTTAAATAATTATATTTCATCACAGTCATTACTGGTGTCTTTCTTTCATTTTTTGCACTAAATGCAACGTATACAACTGTACAAAGTGTGGATACTAAATAAACGAACATAGCTGCAAACTCGAAATCGGAATCAGTCACAAGGTGTTTAAAAAAAGAAGTAACCTTCGCATTGTTACTTTATTTTTCAAAAAATATATTTTAGAACATTTTGTTGTTACTTTATTTTTCAAAAATACACATGGGTTTATTTTAGAAAATTTTTTTTGAGCAAAATTTATTTATTTGAAGAAAAAAATCGAAAAATAAATCATAAACTAAAAAAATTTATATACATCAGTTATAAATAAAATTTACCACCACATCATATATATAATATTGAATAATTTAATTATTATTTTTGGTTTAAGAAAATGAACTTCAATAGTGTTACATCAAAAATGAATGAGCGAGATAAACCAACTTTAAACGTTTTTTATTCTGCCCATAAACAAGTTGATTACGCAACTAACTGTACATACGATACGGTCGAAAACGTTAATAATTTGGAAGTACTCGTCTACCGCATCCTCAGTCGGGTCGATTCTACATTCATATTCATATTTATTATTGCGTCCGTCATTGTGCTCGTAACTCACGCTGGTACAGTTGGATCATGACAGGCCGGCGCACGTCCAAATGGATTAAGTTTCCATATTAATTAAAGAACGAGACAGGTATTAACTGAAAAATCGGTGATACGTGTACATATATGAGAAATTGGATTGAATTTTGACATAGACGTGATGTAGAAGTCCTGTTTTTACCAGTATAAGTTGGGATTCACTTCTAGATTACAATGCTTTAAGGTATGTTATATTTTGGACTTATGTATCAGAGACTAACATCTTTTGTCAAATATTACGAAAAAAATATTTCGTAAGAAATTAATGCTTGTTATTGACAGTTTCACTGATTTTATTAAAAAGGATTCAATAGCGGCGTGAAAAATACCATATACACAGAAGGAAAATAATAAAAAAAACTAGTAATTTTTGAAAACAAAAAAAACAAACAATTCGGCGTTTGACAATAACGAAACATCAAAATAATTAAAAAAAATTGTATCCATAATGCAAAATAAAAAGCAATATTCATAAAGGCGAATATTTTATATTTTTTATCTTTCAAGAATTATTTTTAACAAATAAAAATTTTAGTAAAAATCTTACGAAGTATATAACAATATTTACAAAAAAACATTTACGTTGAATAATTGATACTGATTGAGCCATTGTTTAAGTTAAATCGAAATAAACTGTTAAGCGACATTTGGTGCCATTGACAAACGTTGTGCATTAGGAGCATGGATGTCTTCTTTTCATGTTTTATATAACTTTTCTGACAACCCTATTGGACATGACAGTTTTATGACTCAGTATATTACATCTAAGTATGTAATATAGAACGGGAAAAGCTGCACTTTGTTATAACGGATAAGCTATAATGAAAAATTGTCTACCTTTTCACAACAAAATGATAAAATTCTCTTTATTTTGATTGGCGATTTAAATAAAGCTATTAAGAAACTTATTTTTTTCATTTTAGTCATTTTTATTCTTATAAGATGGACCCGATGCTTGTAACCTGGACCCGACGCTTGTATTTTTCGGCACTATGCTTCTTTATCAATATGCCGTCTTGGATATTTAATTTATCGTGGCGTAAAAATTATGGAGCCTTCTCAAGTATGCTTCTTTACCAATATTCCACTTTGGATATTTAATTTATCGTGGCGTAAAAATTATGGAGCCTTCTCAAGTATGCTTCTTTACCAATATTCCACTTTGGATATTTAATTTATCGTGGCGTAAAAATTATGGAGCCTTCTCAAGTATGCTTCTTTACCAATATTCCACTTTGGATATTTAATTTATCGTCGCGTAAAAATTATGGAGCCTTCTCAAGTATGCTTCTTTACCAATATGCCACTTTGGATATTTAATTTATCGTCGCGTAAAAATTATGGAGCCTTCTCAAGTATGCTTCTTTACCAATATGCCACTTTGGATATTTAATTTATCGTCGCGTAAAAATTATGAAGCCTTCTCAAGTATGATTCTTTACCAATATGCCGCTTTGGATATTTAATTTATCGTGGCGTAAAAATTATGGAGCCTTCTCAAGTATGCTTCTTTACCAATATGCCGCTTTGGATATTTAATTTATCGTCGCGTGAAATTGATCAATTAAAGGCGATATCAAAATATTAGTTAAGCTGCCATAAGCTTACGTTTTGTCGAGCGCATTTCAAAATTTATGAAAGGAATTGAGAGATATGCTGACTGTCAAACGATTCAAAACTTTTAATTTCATGTTCACTGGTATGTTTAAATGAAAATAGAAACTACTAAAGATGAAAAAAGGTAAATTTCAATCAATAGTTTTTACATGCAAATAATAATAATGAATGAAAAAAAATCTGGTGTGTGCTTATGGTCACACTATAGAAGTGAAAACTTCCAATTTTAAAGTACATATATATAATCAAATAATTACATTAATGTTATATGGTGGATATTAGTTCGGCGAATTAGGAACAATACGACATTATTATTTTAAAATGCACTAAGATAAGCGAATTACATTAAATTATCTCTCAAATAAAATATTAATAAGAATAAAACATAATTTGTGAAATGATGCATACCGTGTTAGACAGTGAACTCGCTTAGGAGATGAATTGTAATCTTATTCTACGAAATTAATAATATAAATTAACTACAGTGCGAAAATTGTTTTGATGAAAATTATATTAACATTTCCAAAGCGATAACTCATTTCGAAACCTTAAAATTAGACGAAATATTACATGTAAATACAGGTGTACATTTAGAGAAAAAAATTTAATTAATTTCATCTCTGATTAGTGACAGAACATGTTTAGTAATTTTAAATTTGGAAAGAATATCCTTATACCCCAGCATATTTGAAATTATGTTCTTTTACATACTTAATTATAAATAAAATTTCTGTCAAAGGTGGGAAAATGTAAAACTGTAATTAATATATATAGTTGAATAAATTGCATAAGTATTTAGAAACATTTATTTGTGTTGCGCGGGATTCAATTCAATAAACTATCGTTATATATATTGTTCATATATTTTTCAATGAAGTGTGCTATATATTGGGCCAAAATAAAATTAGTGATAAAATGTCCGAAAGTGTAAAATTATGAAAAATTTAAGTATTAAAAATTTCACCATTTTATTCTTTATAAGACATATACCGATTTCAATATAGCTTGTAATCTTAGCAAAAAAAAATAAAAACTTTTACATCCTAAATAAAATATAACAGCCTTAAGACCTTTCATGGAATTAATTCAATCAACATGCTCAATTTCATAAACTTAGAATTTCATCTCAACTTTTTACTTTAATAAACTAAAATCTCAGGTAAATAAAAATAAGTGATGCGAATTTTTATCAAAAATCCAATCAATTACTCGTCGAATTTTATTCGCCAGTAATGAGAAATATGACAAATAAATTGGGAGCTGGCCGTCTAAATAAGATGATGACTTTTCATTTACAAAGGGTAAATGGGCTTAGAGTCGCTAAAACCTTCGCGAAAGTTCACACACGTAATTATAGATTAATCAAAGATTTTTTTACAAATAATTCGATTTATAGTTATGCAAAATTATATTTTGAAACCAATTATATGAAATAATCTCTAAGATGACTGTGATAATGTTGTATCAAAATATGTAATTAGTGAATAGTAGCGCCATCTCTTATCGTTTTGTAGAAACTGTTTGTTTGTCTATGACAATTTGCTAAAATAAAAGACTGTCTATTGCTATAAAACGTGTTTTACTAGATTTAGTTTGAACTTTTTGATCCGATGAATTCTTTTGATGCGATAAAATACAGAGATTTATTCCTTTGAAAGTCCAAAAACCTGAAGCGAGTACTAAGGCAAATACTTGTCAGGTATAAAATGCGATGAATTATCAAAAGGTCCAGGTGGCGAATACTGAATGAATTCGGTTTTGCCACATTCGCTTTTATACAAAACTACCACGACACCAAAAAGCGAGAGCGAAACACGAAAGATGAGACGGAGCACTACGACAGAGATGTATATCGTCGCCGAGCAGACGGAGCATACCCTGGAAGTCCTGCGCCTAGCACCGCGGGGTCAACAAGACAGCCTCCACTGCTGGCATTTCATAGTTCGCCGCCGACCGTCGTGGGATGTAGAGAAGGAGCGCGCGCCGTGTTGCGCGATGATTGGATCGTTCGAATCGAGACGTTGCGATGCGCGGGCTGTAGCCATTGTTTACCGCGTGCTGGCTATTATTTGGCATTGTCTTATTTCATTGTTTGAGATTGTCTTACGTGTTGAAAAATTTATAGCAAGAACGGCTACAGACTTTTAATTGAACGGAGTGTAAATATTACCACATTTATTTTATTTATAAAAAAAACCCATAATCGAATTCTAAAAAGCGATCAGTGGAGCAGAAAAAATATTAAGATTTCACATTTTTCGTAATATCCCGATGATAAGCTGATGAACGCTGCAAAATAATCGTACGTACTAGGCTGGTGAAATCAACTATGACTTTCCTCTCACGTAACAGTCATGAGCATAAAGCATTACCAAGCACAAGATCGAGAGGATATCAATGTAATGATTGAATAATTTAAAAAAATGCATGATCAAAAGCAATTCCCATCGGAATTGAAGTGAATTGTATACGGCCATAGCCATTATAAAATCTTTATCAGGTCGCTTGATAATAACTTACCCATACAAGTTACACAATACAAGTCTCAAAAAGTTGCTTTACAAAATATCAGCTAAGATTATGAAACCAACACAAGATCTTTTTTCCGTACTTAATTTTTCTGATATTTCTGTGTTTTTTTACAAGTATCTTTTCTGAATTTTAAGCTCATTATATACTTTAAGATTAGTTATTTACTAAAAATATATTTCGACCGCATTTAAATCTAACTAATTACACAAATTCGGAAATAACTAATGTACCATGCAATCCTTGAAAAGTTGCATTGTAATACATCAACCACGATGACAAAATCAACACAAGACCTGAATAGGTATATTTTTCTACATTTTAGGCTCTTTATATGATTTAAGTTTAGCTATTATCATACAACATAATTTGAGTTCGTTGAAATCTGACTAATTATACCCATTGGAGAAGAAGTTACACATCCCAGAATTCTTATAACTTGGCTTTGCAATATGTGAGATGAGGTTATGAAATTAATGTGAGATCTTGACAGATATTTTCCTGTATTCTAACGTCATTATGTAATTTGGATTTAACTATTATAATAAAATATATTTCGAGTGAGTTTGACACTTAACTACTTACGCCTATTCGAGAATAACTTATGCATTATAAAATACTCAAAAAGTTACTTTGCAATGTCAACTAAGTTGGTGAAATCGATATTAGATCTCAATAGATATTTTTTCTGAATTTTAAGCTCATGATATAATTCAAGCATAGTTATTGTCTTAATACACATTTCGAGAGCACCTATTCGAAAGTAACTTATGTATCAGAGAATCCTTAGAAAGTTGCTTTGGAATATATTAGCTAAAATTATATAGTAAACATGGAATATGGGCAGATATTTTTTTCTCTGTTTTAAGTAATGAACTTAAAATAGTAACGTAATTTAACTTAAATGAAACTACGTGGCGTAGTATTATGTCTACTTTCTTTAATTTCTTTACCACGACCTAGGCTTCGTTGTATTACAACATCTTCAGGTGGGATATTAGCAAAGATTAAATTAATCTTTGCTCGTGGTAAAGAAATTAAAGAAAGTAGAAATAATACTACATCACGTAGTTTCATTTAAGTGTGAATAATGAATTTCTACAAAATTAACGCCAAATATATTCAACGTAATTTAAGTTTAATTTTACTAAACAAATATATTGGAAGTGCATTTAAATACAACTAAAAAAATATATGGTATATTTCTGTTTTAAGGCGACAAAAGTATTTTTTGTACAAACTTTAGATGGCCATATTAGATGTGTCATATAGAATTTGTCAAATATTCAAAATTTTAATTGAACCAAAAACAATTTTAAAGTCATAGGTTTAAAGACATCAGGTATACCTCCCTGTAAAATTTCGCTTACAAATAAATCAATCATGTATATTTATTATATGACTTATAATTTAATAAACATTTTTGGTTCCTGAAATGAATTATTTTCAAAGTGAGAGACATTGTAAATCATTCATTAAGTTATCAAGATTTTAATTTGTGTGTTATTATGATATAGAGATTCAAAACTATCAATAAACCAGCTATAATATTATGCGTATAAAAATGACTAAGAGCTAGACTAGCTCGCGTATCGGGTGTACCGTACCGTATTCGAAACCATCAGATAAACCTACTATAATATTATGCGTATAAAAATGATTAAGAGCGAATCTAGCTCGCATATCGGGTACACCCGATCCGTACGGTACACCGTACCATATTCGAAATGATCAGATAAACCTGCTATAATTTTATGCTTATAAAAATGACTAAGAGCGAGTCTAGCTTGGGTATCGGATGTACCTTTATTTGGAATGAAACTACATCAGTCCTTAGTTATATGGGTTTCTAGTTCAAAAAATATTTAATAATAAAATTATATACTATGATATCTAGAATCATTGGTTTAGTTTTCTCAGAAGCCTTACGTAAACTTATAAAATCACTGTCTTTTTCATAAATTTAGTTTCATTTTTTCGAAAATAATGGGAGGAATATATTTCGTTTCGATATTTTTCAATGTATCTCACAAGATACATCACCTAAAATTATGAAAATATTAACTATTGCACCATTATTATTATTATTTTTATATAATGATATTTTTATAAAATTAATATTTTTAAGTGTTAGCTGCTAAAGTCGAGCAATTTGTGAGAAAAACCAATGTGACTATCATATAAGTGGATACATGAGTAATCTTATAAGGGTTCGTTTTTCCTTTTAGGCATGACATCCTAAATTTTTTTTTAATTCATAACTTAACTCGAATTACAATTGCATTAATTATGTCTCCCAATAAAAACATGCCATTTAATTCTATTATCATGCATTAATAACACAGTGCAATCTTAAAATCTACCTATATGAATTTCCAAAACTCTCATCAGACCTATCACTTTGTATGGTAGCGAAACCTGGGCAATCAATAAAGCAGAAGAGAATAGGCTACTCATCTTTGAAAGAAAGATCCTTAGATCAATTTTTGGAACTGTCAAAGAAAGTAATATCCGTAGAAGCTTATATAACAATGAAATTTATACTGAATATGAACAAGCAAACATTTTGAGGGTAATCAAATCCTACAGAATCATCATCAATCATTTTTGGGACACGTTTTTCTACGGGAAGATCTGATCCCAGTTAAAAAACTGACTTGAAAGATTGAAGGTACAAGGAGAAGAGGAAGACACCCTACAAGGTGATTGAACAGCTTAGAAAAAGACTTAAAAATTTTGGGAGTCAACAGGTGGAGAAAACCTTGCTTCAAGTCGTACTGCCTGGAGGGAGCAGATTGGGAAAGCGTTAGACTGCACCAGGCTGTAGTGCTGACAAAGGAGATGTCTCCCAATAAAACGTACCATTTAATAGTATTCTCATACATTAATAACATGGTGCAATCTTAATAAATACCTATATAAATTTCCATTAAAGTAAAGGTAATTTTCCGTCAAACGTATTCAAAAGTTGCTTTACGTAAATAACACAATTTAGCCAAAACCGTTTTCATTATCTCGCCGTTGAAATCGTAGAATCGGAATGAAACGGACCAAGTCGCGACCGAACGTAAAACTTTTACGAGGTCCTAGGTAAAATGCTGTCCATCAGACGATCTCGGTCCTTCACCATTCTAAATTATCTTATATTCGTATTCAAACAAAGCACCAAGTCTTAAAATGCACATTGGATACACACGATTTTCTTTACGGTACTGTTTAAGAAGTTGAACATAAAAAAATTTAGACGTATTAAAGGTAAAGGATTTATCCTAATCTTTCAATAAAATATAATAATAAACCAAACGGCATCCGATTTAGAATCCACTATTTTTGTTTATTAAGATTTTTTATTTCTTCTCTCCGTAATAAAATATTGAACCCTTATAATGTCATGTCTATCCATCCGTCCCTCAGTCCGTCTATCACAAAGTCAGAGTTTCTATAACGGTGGACGTATTTTCATCGAATTTTCCAAGTACATACTTTGTATGAAGATCTCAATTATATTTAATATATTTTTACATACATGTAAGTGGGGGACATAAATATTTTTTTTAGTCGTGGAGCGTCGCTGGGTAGGTAATTAAAATGGAATTTATAACTTTTGACGTTTCAATTTCCATTTTTCCTTCTCAAGGCATGTCTATTAAATATTAGGCTAAGATTTATATGTAATACGTTCAAAAAATTTGTAGGTAGGCATTTTATTAGGTGTCTCAAATAAAATTATTTCGAACAACTCACTTCAGCTATTTCAGAAGGCATAACTAACCGCACTACTCTAAATTTTGTGAACTCATTTAGCCTGTTTATCTGTACCCTTGCCCTTTATAGAAAAGAATATTCAGAACATTTTATTCTTGAGTAATAATACTTGAGGTGTGATCAATCGAGATACCATCCATATGTGTATAAAATCAAAATTAAATTGATTATAATCAACACATAGTGTAAAAAAATTCACGCCACCCCTGCACGTATGTATGTACGCAATTTCCTCAGTAATTATTAAACAAATTTTCTTTGGTTTTCTGTAGTGTGTAGAATGTTTCACAAGAAATGTCTGAATGTATAATTTATGAATATAGTTTGAAAACTTTCTGATCTGTGACGATGGATTACATCGGGAAAAACTATACGTAAGCGAGTTATCTTAACGTGCGCTACTTAACTTGTAAGAGACAGGGGGAAATGACGTGTGGCAACATTGTTAGTCACAAAAGGTTCTACAATTAAATTCTAGATGGCAGCATATATGCATGTATATCTAAAATCAATTGTATATATTTCACTGTTAGAAAAAACATAAATTTTCAACTCCATTTTCTAGAGGTTTTTGTGCAAAATGTTCTTAATGCTTTTTAGATTATTTTCATAGAGATCTTTCCAACTTAAATAGATCACATTTTTCTTGGATGCTTTAGTTTTCTAACGAATCTTTTAAAAAGTTTTGACCTTGTTTATATAAGTAAAATTGTACACGCAAGATTTCTCCCATTGACCATTTTTGTCAGCATAACAACAAGAGCGTCCTTTGGAAACGGAAGAGGGCTTAATACTTTTTAACGTGGTATGTAAAGAAGTGGTACTTTAAAAGAATGGGTGGCAGAAAAAGGTCATTTAGAAATCGCTACTTAAATAGACGAAAACGAAATTCTTACGTAACGAGAGACCATCTTAAACTTTTATGTCTGTGGATACATTTCATTCAGCCTGACGAAAAATCTACTTAAACGATTTCATAAAATCTTTTATGATTGCATTCGTTACTAACTCTTACCACGATATAAACGGAATTTTCCTAACCATTTGTGCGAGTCGAACGCCATTAAATCTAAATGTCAACGACTTCAAATTAAAACGAAAATAACGATTGCAATATTGCGACTCAATTCAATGTTTTTTTTCACATAAAGCCGCTGAATGGATCTTCGTCTACGGTCCCATATCTCATTTGAGGTTAGCCCTCCTCGTACGTTTTTGCCACAATAGTCTTCATATCTTGTGCTGCCATTGAGTCGAAAATGAATAATATAACATTTTTATTTTACATATTTTTACCATAAACACATTAAACCGGTGAAAGAATATTATGTAAAAAAACTGTGATACTGTTTTTTGATGATATAACTAATAACATTACGTTACTGATATTTTCTTACCGTTTATCTGCGAATACGTTCGAGATGTTTTCCAACGATTATAAATATTGCATTCGTACTACTGTGGTACCTGGCTTTCTTACAGGACGATAACTTTCATGGCATATACGAGTAACATGTAAAGTATCTACCTATCTGCTATTATTGGAACATAAATAGGGGTGAATTACACGAAATTACTGCGTTTCTTTTCGAAAGCATTTCTCTGAAAATATAATCTCTGAAGAACAGGGAGATCAAATTCCACTTCGGGATTACAACATTCCAAAAATCGATGACGATTTGTAATGTTTTTTTAAAGATAAAAAAAATTAAATAAATGGTAAATAGTTATTTGGAATAATTCATTAATTCCTATCTTACTCATAGTGTGGTTTTGAAAAAAATTTAGGCAAACCATGTATTTATTTCAAAAACGATCTAATTAGAAAAAAACTAGTCAGATTGGGTCCCTACGTTGAAAACGTTCTCTTGAAAAGAATTCTTCATTTCCTGAAAAAAGGAAAATTTAAAATTTTTGTCATTTTGCGCATATGAGGCTTTAGTGCACGCGCTTGTTCTCACATAACAGCTCTTCATAATATATATTATTAAGGTTTCAATGAAGAAAAAAAACATTAGTAATTGATCTTAAATACGCAATAATATTGTAAAATGACAAAAAGCTTAACGCCATGAAGTTTTTAATGAAAAATTATTCTTCAGGAAATTTTCATATTTCACAGTCAATATTCTTAACACTTTTCTATTGTTAATTACAGAGATTTAAAAATAAAATAAAGGTGTTTTTTACCAAAGAATTATACATATTTTCTAATTTTTTGCGATTCAAGGTTTTTCCTCAATATCTGCTTAGTTTGGATTTGGTATATATCAAATCATTAACCAGCGTTTCCTGGCATATAATTTGACAAAAAAAATAAAAAAACTCTTGGATTAAATGTGCTATATTTATCATAATAAATATCTACGAATTATACGCATACTTTGGTGGAAAATTTTGGCCTAGCAATTTTCATTTAAGGAATTGAAAATCACAATTTTGCAATATGTTAAACATTACTCACATGGCGAATGTATGTACCAATGTATGTTCAATAGTGTTTAAAGGCTGCCTTCTTGCACTTAGAGTAAAAAGTCAATAAATATTATAGCTTGTAATAAAGAAATTACATTGCATCCAAGATTTTTGTAATTAGAATAAAATGCTAAATACTACTAATTACTAGTCACGTAATGGTATTCCAGGCTCCAGAGATTACCCTACATTTTAGATACAAAAATGTGCAAGAAAGCCCATGAACATTCAACAGATTTTTTTTTAATTCAAGACAAAACAAAAGAAATATTTTGTTGCAAAATACACAAAAAAATTAATTGTTAGCATTGCCATATATCTCTTCTATCTAACTTTGTAATTGGAAATGAAGATAAATTTGAACAAATACATGAAAGTTATTTGATTTTTAAATGATACGCAATAAATTTGCTACTGAAAAGAATGTATCTTAATTTTATCTTTAGTAACTTGATATAAATGAATTTATGTTTATAATGAGCTAACGATATATTTATATCGTTACCTTGAAATTTATGCTAATATGACAAGCAAATTCGTGAAACCTTTAATATTTTGATTATATTACACACAACTAGAGACGCTATTTGACTAGTTTTCGTAGTAACGCTCATTTAGAGTGTAACGCTCTCTCCCCACTCTACATATTTTTGTGACGACAATCTGCAATATTATATCAAGTTTCCTTACAATATTTATTTGGAAAGCCATACTCGTGATGCAAGTAAATTTAAATCATACTTTATGCAAATTATACCCAATTTTCACAGTTTTATTGGTTTCTAAACCAAAAAAATAAAAAAATAAATTGTTATTAACGCAATACTCCCCTTTATTTTCACTATTTTAAGATAGAACCACCGTCTGAACTAAGAGAAGCCAGTTCTCATTTATCCTTGGGCGGGATTAAAGAAAATTCTCGATAAGCCAATAGCAATATTTGTTTTCAGCGTCGAATTTTCACCTCGTGCTCCGCATTTTCATTTTAATTATTCTTCACCCCAGGGATCGAGACCGTCACGTCGCCCGCAGGAGTACGCCACCGTAAATAACGTTGCCTTCTTTTTTCTCGGCCAGACCCTCCGCAGTCTTGCCTTTTTTATATTTCAATTATTTTTTAGAACGTTTTAAAGACGAATTTAATTCGACGATAGATCTTAATTTTTTTACATTCAAACTGTAATTAGTTATCGGAAATATTCTATTGGAGGAATTTAAAGACTTATTGAATTAAATATTCGCAATATTGACTTCATAATATTTACACACGAACTGAGTATATCAAATTGCACATTACGTATTAAAAAAAACATCATTGAAAACTTGTAGTGTACAGAAATAATTATCATTTTACATACTGAAACTCGATTTTAATTAACATTAAATTAAAATTTAAATTAACCGTTAAATTAACATTTCTAACTGGTACTATGGATATATTTTCATATCATTTTATTGAAGCACAAGCAAAGGTTTAGGGGAACACCATTACGTAATTATTGTTACTATTAAGTGTTATACAATCAAGGAGTTCTTAAGAAAAATAGAATTACTTTATTAATATTATGCAAAAACAAATATTTAGAAACATGAGTATTTTATTTCCTACTACATAAGACGGTATTGAAAAACGACATATTCAAGTATGTAACAGATAAAATTATATCAAAAACAGTATAAACTGCAAATGTAACGCTTTAAATAATGGTAATACTTTTCAACTGTAAATGTTAACGTAATATTAAAATTCGTACGTTCTTTTATCTAGTGTTTAAACATCAAGAATATTTTTGGTGTGTTTTTTCTCTCTGTTGACCTGTGTGCTACTCTTTGGACACTTGAACTTTATTTTTATTATTTAAACGGCTTTTGAATTCTTGATTCGGATTCTTGATTATTTATATATGATAATGAACAATTTTTTTTATCATTATTGAACTTTTTCCTTCTTATTTTAACTGGCTTTATATCTTATGACCTGATATTAATAAAGTTTCAATAAATAAGTTAATAACAACTTTCGTACTTAAGAATAATATGTATTATATTATACTTTGAATCTCAGAGTATTTAAAAATCGCCCCCCACTACATGCAATTGCGAATTTTCAATATTACATTTTTACAATTTTAATAATTACAATTTTAACATGCATTAATGTTTTTGACTGATGGACTATTAATTTATATATATTTATTGAATATATTGAATAAATTCATTATTCACAATTAAATGAAAATACGTGATGTAGTATTATTTCTACTTTCTTTAATTTCTTTACCACGATCTAGGTTTCGTTGTATTACATCTTCGGATGGGATATTAGCAAATATATCTTTGCTACAACGAAACCTAGGTCGTGGTAAAGAAATTAAAGAAAGTAGAAATAATACTACATCACGTAGTTTCATTTAATTGTTATATATATTTATTACGGTGCTTGGAAATTTGCCCTTATGTTATCATTAATGTAATGTTACACTAGGAATTAGTATTTCAGAAACGACTTAATAACATTTAAGGATATTTCTGTGTCTACTAATCTAAATAATTAGTTAAATTCCATATAAATGTACTACAATTTAATCCGAATGAAATAAAATATAGTATTGATTAATAACGAAGCAGGATGAAATAAATATAACGACGGTTTATACTATATTTATGTAGATATTAAAAATGTCGGAACTACACGAAATTTCACGTAAGTTTCAGATTAATTACACAATTAGGTAAGAGATATATATTGATAAAAAAAATTGACAGTGAAAGTGACAAATACCTACATGGACAAGTCACTGATATTGTAATGAAGAAAATAATCATAAGTGGTACCAGATGAAATAATAAGTGGTACCAGATGAATATACGATACTCATAACTTGAACAACAACAAATATACGAAGATTGGAAATAGGCAGTTAAATAAGTGGCCTGAAAAATTTTAATTATTTGAAAAAGAATAGAAAATAAAGTATTAAGTACATACTTATCAACTCGTACGTATCAAATGAGGGTTGATAAATACGCACTTCATATTTTATTTTGTATTCGTTACTTTATCTTATATATTGTATACGTATTACGTATTACGTTATCGTGCTTATAAATTTTTATTGTTGCTGCGTAACAATAATAAAATTTGATAAGTACGTATTGTTTTCTATTTAATGGTATATGAATTATATTTCGTAAATCTATCTCTCATGTAGTCTACGATGTGGCTACAATTTCTGGCATGTTTATCTTGCATACCATAATATGAATTTTTCATAAATGTATGATATATAATTATGAATTTTTATAAATGTATGATAAATAATTATATATTTTTTCCGGTAGTAAACTTAAGGTAAACTTGTAGCAATTTTTTAATATTTATATTTTTCAAATTTTAGAAATAAGTATTGGAGAATATTTTACATTATTTTACTACAGCAAAAACTACAGAACTATATTAAAATGCATAACATTAGAAATAAAGGTTTCAGGAACTTTTTAACTCGCCGATCACACCGAGACATCCCACAAAATGAAAAGCAAATTTGTTTGCTTTTTGGGCAAAATTTGTTTCGTCAAAAACATATGGACAATTTTTTTATGTTTTTTCTTATAAGTATATTGCCTAATATATCTTTTACCGTCCGAAGAATGACCCAAAAAGTTTCCAGCCTAACAGATTTTAAAAAATGATAAGACGTAGAATAATTGCTATATTTTTTCCGGTAGTAAACTTAAGGCAAACTTATAGCAATTTTTTTATATTTATATTTTTGAAATAAGTAGAGGCAAATATTTTATATTATTTTATTACCGAAAATATTTCAGAACTATGTTACAATATACAAAATTAAAAAAAAAAGTTTTTCAAGAATTTTGTAACTCGCCTATTAAACATACATCCTATGAAATCAAAAGAAAATTTTTCTTCTTTTTATACAAAACTTGATCCGTTAAAAACTATTTGACCATTTTTTTGACGTTTTAATTATTTCAAAAAATCCAGATTAATAGGCGTTATTATTATGCTAAATTGTAACTTTCTTCGCGAAACTGTTTCCAATTCTGAGTTGAACAACTCTAATGGACGGAAGAACGGAGGCGCGAGTAAATTATACGAATTTCGTTTATATCTGGATATGAGGATCTCTAAATCATGAAAAGAAATTGATATAATATACATATTACAGATTCACGTAAGCCTTAAAAATATTTAATATACATTAGATCTTTGCAGGTGTCAATAAATGTCTCATTGAATTGTTGAGACAAAAAATACGTGCATATACGGTAGTTGACTCATTGTAAATTTTGATATTTTTCGTATAATGTTCTGAAATATAAGTTAATTAAAAACTAGTCTTGAAAAAAAATCAAAAATTGATTGAAAAATAAGCCAGTTGTAGGCTTTTAAATTTGAAGATACGGATAGAGTTAGGTATATACATGTCTCTTGTCCTCTCGTAGAATATAATGTGCAATATTAAAAATGACCTTACAACACAGTATTGCCGTCCTTCTCTAAAGGTTAAATTTAAACTTTTATAACTCGGTCAATTTTTAAGATTATTAAAAAAAAATTTTCACTCTTCCTCAGCTTGTTCCTTGATATTATGATTAATGAAATAAAAAAAAATTAGTCAAATACCCAATTGAAAATACACTCACTAAAATTGAAATATGATTGATTCAGCCAAGTACCTTTTTTTAAAATTGATAAGCCCATTGTAAATTATTCAAGTAATTTAGAAATATACTATTTATATATTATAGTTCCCGCCTTCAATGTATTCAATTTTTGTAAATATGTTTGTACATTTTTCAAATAATTCTAAGGAATTTGTTTTAAGCAACCTATAGTTTAGTTTATACAATCAAAACCCGGATACAGAAATTAGATTAACCTTTATTTTATCTAAATTCATATCCTATTTTCGTGTTGGTTTGTATATAGAACTAAAGATTTTCCATATACCAAAATTTAAAATAAAATTTAAATATCTACTAATGAGTATAATTCCAAATAATTCTGCAACATTAAACTTGTCAATCAGGTATATTACCTCTAACATTCATATACGTGTTTAAGTAAAACTTTGAAAATAAAATATTGAAAGTAATGAACTTAAACTTAAGACCATAAAATAATTTTATTACTAAAGATATTGGTTATTTTACGGTGAAATGAGCAAGGTCAAAAACCCAACCTGCATCCATAAAAAATATTTATTATTGTTGCTATCAGCATAACGGTTTCGAACGTATTCTAACGCCTTGTTATAGCAACTAAAACTGATTCAGAGACACATAAAAAACTCTATTTTAGGTCCAAAATAAAAACCGAGCCTTACCAGTTACAGCTTTATTTACCTCGGCGTATATCTAATTCAAAATAAGTTGCCAGACAATTTTATGCTGAAAGCTATTCGGATGGAAGTGCACACATTCATCTTGTGTTTGTGCTGGAACTGTCGTGTCTAATGCCCCAATCGTGAAGATGCAAGTGAGTCATAAATTGAAATTCCATCCACCTTAAATTCTTCGTTTACTTTACACCTCTCGTCGTAAAATATGGTCTCTAACTTGTTTCTTTTTTATGGCACTTACGAGGACGAAAGCACCATTTGACCTTCTGTAACATTTGCAATAGAGCATTGAATGTTGTTATCTATAGGTAGGTTAAATATTAATTGAAATGACTCAGAGAATATTGAATATATTTGGCGTTAATTTTGTAGAAATTCATTATTCACAATTAAATGAAACTACGTGATGTAGTATTATTTCTACTTTCTTTAATTTCTTTACCATGACCTAGGTTTCGTTGTATTACAACATTAGCAAAGAATCTTTGCTAATATCCCACCGGAAGATGTTGTAATACAACGAAACCTAGGTCGTCGTAAAGAAATTAAAGAAAGTCAAAGAGAAATTAAAGAACATCACGTAGTTTCATTTAATTGTGGACTTAGAGAATATTAAATATGAATAGATCGTTTTTTTTGCTAATACCAATACCGAATTAAAAACCGACTAAGATTACTCTTACAGCCCTTGCTTAGCCACAACCCAAAAACTTTTATAATACACCGTATACACGAGTATGATTGTTTAGGACGATGTTGATCCATGGAGTCTGAGTAACAAACTTTTTATTAATGTTATTAAAAACAAAGTTACGATCTATTTTTTGTAAAACGTATGTTTTATGATAGTATCAGCAATTGTTATGAAAGGTACAATGTACGGTGTTCATTAATCGATTGTTCATTTTTGGGAACCTATTAATTTTTATGATGCAAAAACTAGCTATAAAATTAAAATATGTAAAATTCGAACCATTTTACAGAGTTTTGTATGAAAAATTGTATATTGTGAAGGGAAATATCCACCAATTGTATCGGTCGTTCTTACATTATGCCGTTACATAATAAATATTTTTATTGTTATCTGTTATGTTTTAATAAATATTTATCACACCATATTATGCGGACAAAATTCTGTGGGAGAATTAAATAATAGGAAAAGTATCATATGCAAGAATTTCCTATTTTCCAAGACTATGTTTCATAACAATATCGTCGAATAATCGTAAAGTTACTTTCTCTCGTTTTTCTTACTACCGGTATTTATAACTTGTATCTTCATATATCGCGTAAAGAAATATTCCACATTGAGTAGATTAAACTCGGTTGGAGAATTTATTCACAAAATAAGTCGCTAAATGGATAAAGTCACGTATTAATTAAGTTGAGTGGCACAAGACGACTTTAGTTTCGTTTTTATTTCTATAGAGATTTGTGTTTTTGACAGATCGGATTTTGAATATATAATTGTCTTGTTGATTTAGTCAAGTGTTTTTAATTTTCTTCTGTCTTACATGTATGCATTCTTATTATAAAAAAGAGTTATATTTTGTACTGATAAATGTATACAACGGGAGATATGCTATTAGTTTATAAACACTAACTTTATTTTATTCTTTCTTTTCTATTATATTTCCTTCGTACTTTAATTAATATAATGAAAGTATTTTGTTAGAATCTAAAAGGCGATCAATAAAAGTAAGAATAGAAGACTATTTTCGAAGGAAATGTTAGATTAGCATGGATCACATTAGAGTCTCAATATTTTCCCTTCAGAATAATAAGATATACAGTAGTTTCACTTCTAACGTGTATAGCAGGTAAGCTCCCTTTTTCATAAGTCATCTAAAGTCTAGAAAAAGCTTTTTGTAATACGACACTTCAATCTTTTGTTCATAATAAAGGAAGTTTTAGTTTTACGGATACTGGAAAGAAATTATGATAAATTATTTTCTAAATTTATAGAAGTAAAAGTAGAATATCTGAATGGAAATCAAAAAAATATTTAAAAAAATGGCGTACTGAAACTAAGGAAGGATATGAGAAATAGCAAACTTTTGAAACATTCATGAAGGTCGAGTTTTGTTAGTTAAACACTTATCTTAATTTATCCTTATAAAATTAAAATAAATTATTTAAACTGATTATTACTATATACAGAAATAAATCAGTAGACAAATCACTGAATCTTCATTCTTAATACATGGACTTTTGTTAAGGTGGCAATATTTGCATGCAGCTTTTGATCTTTAGATGCAAGTGAACAATAGTTGTAATAAACGTGTTGAGCAATCCTAATAAAATATAGATTTATATTATAGAGTAAACCCATAGATATTTTCCCCTGGGAATTGTACTGTTTTCTCGGGTTCAAAATAGTAATATAATAATTCGAATTACGAGTATGTAGCCATTTAGATAATAGAAGAAAAAAAATCCTTTTTTTTTATTAGCAATCTACGGAAGTGAAGGTGGGAGTTGTGGTGTAACTGTTACTACTTCACATGAACTATACTTACGTCAAATTTGTTAGTTGTAGAATTGTCAGGTAACGTAAAAAATAAAAAACCAATCAATTTTTACATTCATGATATTTTTGGGGATATAGGTGGTGTCGAAACTTTTAACCTTTAATCAATAACTTTAATCAATAATCGATAGGTTTTGAGGGAAGTTAAATTATTTTAGGCTGTAATCAATACCCTAATACATAAAAAAAACATGGTGAGCCGTTATGAGATACCTGGCAGAGGTCAAACATCTAAATTTTGCATGTTTTCATTTTGAAATATTTTCGTTTGATCGTTAGTAGATCGTTGTTAACAATAAAGTATTAATTTAATTTTATTACTTCATATTTATGAAATAATTTATCACAGAAATATTTCTTAACTATCTATTGAAAATATATTTTTAATTTTATAATACTGTTAACCGACAAGACGCGAAGCTGGCCGAATGGCACATCGCATCGTGCTAGCAGAATATTTTAACTCCCATCCAAACGCGCCATTAAATGTTTCACATCAAAAACTTACGTCTTGGAATTTTGGATACGAAAATTTAGAAAAATATAAGAGCAAAGTATATACGTTACCAATAAATAATTAAGACTTCGAAGCACGTGGGGAATATTGTTATGAAATAAGATTACCACAAAAATTATTTACATCCTTAATGAATCTCATTAACTTTTCACATGACAATAATGAAATATATAATTAGAATGAAGCGCAGAAATAGTAAAACATATTAAAACTGCAAGTTGTGGAACACGTGTAAACTTAATGAAGTTGATTCTGATATCATGAAGATAATAAATAGTTCCTTTCTAGTATATTTCTATGTATATATATTTATAAAATAAAAATCATTAATGGAGTACTGTTAGAATCGTGCATTTGATATATTATAACGATGCTATCAATACACATAAAAGTAATTTATGACAGAGAGAAGGGTAAAAATCCGTTAATTCGCTAAGCTTAAAAGCCATAAACGAGATAACAATACCATGGGTAACGTCAATGTCGATGTTACAATTTCGCCAAATAATTATAAACAGCCTTGCAACTGTGAAACGTCAGATAAATATAATACATAGTCAGTGCGGTGGAGTTTACTGGTGCGATGGGAGCTGTTTGAGCTTTGGCCGAGCTTCGGGCTTGATTTGGACGGGCGAGAGCTTTTAGCCTAGGGCGGTTCATAGAGATAACGGGATTTTTTTTGTTCTTTTGAAGAGTTCAATTTTGTCTGTATCTCTACAGAACATTGAAAATAGATATCAAGCGAAGCGCAGAAGGGATTGAGCGTTGTGGATTTACTCGAGTTTAATGTCTGTTATAAAAGCTTATATATCGAAAGTTGTATTAGATATAACGCTGAGTAATTTTTGTATTGATAATTGAGCAGACAATAGAGAAAAAATTATTCTTTTTGTTTTGCTCTTTTTATGAATTATTAACAAATATACCATCAGCCCATATCAAACGCGGGTGCTATTTGTTTGATCACAGATTTCCTTACATATATATATATATATATATATATATATATATATATATATATATAAATATATATATATATATAAGCATGCGACATTCAACTATATAAAATCGAACATAGCGCAGTGACATTATTGATAGCCAATGTGGTGCGCCGCTTGAAAACGACCATTAAATAAAACTCCAAAAATTATATTGTTTTAAAAATTTATTAGTTAATAGTTCATGCTTTTTCTATTCTTTGAAATTAAATAATAAATCCACGATGACATTGAGTTATAAAGACTTCTTAAATATTTAATGGACAGTTGACTCCAACACTTTTTTGTTTCCTCTTCCAGTATGGCTGGCAATAGCCAGCATAATTATTGTATGAAGTTGATATATAATATTTAAGCAATAAAGCAAGGAAAAAATATTGTTCTCTTGTATTGCTCAACATTAGAATGTTACGAAAATATCATAGTTATTATGTCGCTACAGGTACTGATCGTATAAAATTGGTTGGTCAATACACAATATATAATTGCTTATTTAATAATTAGGTTAAACTACGTTAAAACACCGAAAATATTTTTAAACTCCTCTAATTTCTACATATAATAAAACTCTAAACTTTGCGTATCTGCATAGTAATGTATTTACAGAACAAAGTAATTGGCGTGTTGAATGGAACGTGACGGAAAGAGTGAAGATCATTTTCGGAATGTTTGTCTGTGTGATTGTTGTGCACGCATCTCGTAAAATCTATGAACCGAATTCGGAGTTTTAAGAATAACATGGAGATAGTAGAGAGAGAGAGGTAATACGTAATTTTTATTTCATCGTATTCGGTTTGCTCAATCAAAATTTATACAAATGAAATATTTAAAAAAAATATTTTACGTTACATTAGCAGAACAAGAACAGAGAATTACCCAGCTACTCGATACGTATTTATTCCACAAATGTTTAGTACATATATGTATGTATGTGTATATATATATATATATATATATATATATATATATATATATATATATATGTATAGAGCGATTATTCATAGTAATATATATATATATATATGTCCACGAAGTTGCGAGCACAGGTAGTGTTGTATTATTTTACAAGAAATAATTTTTTTCATTATTCTTAGTATTTTCCAATTTTTAAGCTTATTACAATATTCCACACTACGTTTTTTTCTATTGCACTTATAAGGTAGACATTAACCACATTGAATTCATTGATTTCTTTTGAAAATTTGCCTTCTAGTTTAAAAAATTATTTAAAAGGTGTGACCGTGGTTGTCTGACCGTTTTATAAATTGAAAGGTAACTAGCTAGAAGAGACTAGATGACTGGATACAAAACTGAGTGTTTTTATAATGATTCGTATAATATTTTTTGGAAACAGTTCCATTAAGTGGTTTTTGTATGTACTTGCCGAGCTGAGAAGAGAAAATGGACAAATACATTAACGTAATTTTTATTCGAAAGCAATAATAACAAACATTTTTTGGTACATTTTATAAGTAAAGATTAAACACCTTAAACTATGTTTTTCATCTTAGATAATTATGTAAAGAATCTCTTAAAACCAGGTTGAGTCAAATCAGTTAAAAAAAATATTTGTTATCCAAAATTAACAGGGTGGATAGCATGACGCAAGTTCTTATCTTCTAGCTAAATAATATCGTTGTAATAGTTTATCAAACAATTCCCATCCATAACATATCACCGATGAAGGAAATCATACTCCCCGAATCAAAGTTGAGTATGTTCAAAAACTAAATTAAGTAATTCACAGCGAGGTCCAGTCAATAATCCTCTCAGGGTTAAGCCGAAACAAAGGGGGTGACTATTTTTTTTGGGTTTCTATAGAATCAGATCGAAGGGGAGCGAGTAAAATTTGCAGGCTGTAGCGAGATTGCACAGTAAAATCAACGAAGCGGCAATAAGCTTTGAAAGATAAAACATGAAAGACGTGCCTAGCGCCACAATAATCAAACGAGAATGACCTGCAAAAAAAAAGTAATTGATAGCTGTGAAAATTGAGAGCAAGGAGGTAAGATATTTCCAATTGCTTTGATATCATGCTTACTAATTTATGTTGCTAATGACGCATTGTTGGAAAAATTTAATTTGAGAAACAATGTAGAGTTATCACAAGAGGTAATCATAGAAACACAAGCTATCCGATGTCAATCATTGCGAATCGGTACCATAAACAATTTATTATAGAGATTTTAGTTGATCTAGAGCGATTTATTGATAGTAATTGTTCCCGGTAGTCAATATTTTGAAAATAGTGTGAATTTTTTCTATTCTGTACTCTTCAAATGAGCTTCACATTGAAGTTTAATGTGGCAGTTTGAAGTGACTTCTTTCAGTTCTCTTGATTTCAAACTTTTTGCTTACAAATGAGCATTTCTTTTATTTTTAAACTGTTGTGAAAAAATGCAATAGATATGCTTATATTATTAAATTATTATGATAACTTGCACAGACTACTTACTTTTGTAAATTTTAAAATACATTCTCTTTCAAATAAGATTCAGAGAATAATACATTAAATATGAATTTCCATTTTACTCTTTTTGATGGCATTTAGTTCTGCATTTCGAAACATTTTTAGGAAAAGGTTAGGTACACTTAACTACATAATACTCTTTTTAAGTATTAAACCTTATGGTTCTTGCTTGGTGGAAGCAGATCATGCCTTAGTGCAAGTTCATCAAGCTATGAAATTGAACTTATACTTTACTAATGAATTAACTTTATTTAAAAAGCCAATTACTTGTAACGGTTTCTTCTTTTATATACCATCATTCAAACAAATATATTTGTCTTTTGAATGTTATGAGATTTAGATGACACCTTTACAAATAAGTAATTTCTATTATTCATTTACATACATGATATATTAAGGAACGAAGAGTATTATTTCATTAAATATTGGAAAGAGAACGTATATAGTGTTAGTACATAAAATGGAAAAATAACTCATTAGTAGATGTCATGTAAAACAATATATCTGAAAAAGACGATCATTTTCTTGAGAAAGTAAAAGTACATTATATTTAAAAAACTTCAAATTTCTATCATGACTGTTCCTAAAAAACAAATTATTGTGCCACTAATGAAAATAGAAACAAACTCTCAATAAGAAAAATGCATATGATATTCCAAAACTAGTTTTTAATGAATTAAAAGTTTATAAATAAGATTGTTTAATTATTTATATACCGACTGTCTTTTTTCCAATTTACATCAGTTTAACTATATATAAATATCTACACTGGCTCACAATAAAATAACAAGAAATAGTTCTTAACTTAAGGCGAGGCTTTAAACGCACTACATAATCTGGTTTAGACTAAACCTTCACAAATGAATACTTTGTGGTATGTGTTTATACATATTCACTATATATTAAGAAGCGAAAGAGTGGTATATATTAGTTACATTAACTATTGGAAAAAGACTGTATTTATTTAAGATTTAAATATATTGAATTGTAATATTGTCTTTGGTTATTTACTCATCCTCATACTACAGAACACTAGCTGATTTTTCAATTATTACTATAAAGCTTAATATTCGTAGTCGCACAGTCACCAAAAATATTTTTTGAATATCGTATTTTTCAAAAAAGAGTTAATGGCACGGATTAATTCCACGAATTATCAAAACGTATTGTCAGCATCGTATCTCCAGAATATCGATTTCTGTATAGAAACTTGAATAAAATACAAAAGTGTACAAACGAGAACAGCATTTCATAGACAGAACAGCATTTCAGAGAGTCAAATTTAAGGTTCCAAACGTTTATTATCATACATAATCTTCGACGGTAAAGATTAGCTAGCTTTCTTACGATGATCCACGGAAAGTGAGGTCTACGCGAGATAATGAGATTTCATATCAGCACGTATTATTACTCTTTTATTTCAGCTTACAGTATTTAATAATAACAATTAAATGAAACTACGTGATGTAGTATTATTTCTAGTTTCTTTAATTTCTTTACCACGACCTAGGTTTCGTTGTATTACATCTTCAGGTGGGATATTAACAAAGATATCTAAGAATCAAAATATCAAAGAATCTTTGCTAATATCCCACCTGAAGATGTTGTAATACAACGAAACTTAGGTCGTGGTAAAGAACTTAAAGAAAGTAGAAATAATACTACATCACGTAGTTTCATTTAATTGTGAATAATGAATTTCTACAAAATTAACGCCAAAAATATTCAATATTTAATAATAAATGGAGCAAAAGTTTAGATAAAGGTAGAAAATATATACAAATACGCATTTTTATTTTTTCCGTTCCCTTATGAACCGGTTTTTATATCTCCGATTAAATTAGACATGTATTAGTACCAAAATTATAATAAATTTAATATATATTTATTGTGCTGTCAGCATAAGTTGTAAAGTAATATAAAATGATCAAAGTGGTTCATAAAACGAGATTGTAGGCAGGCTTATTCCTGTTTTCTAAAAGCAACGAGCGGATTCAGCAGGCATGCAGGCGCCAGAGCGATGTGAACTTATACATTTACCATATTATTATTAATCGTTTTTCCACTTCCATCAGAGTTTCTCCTTACCATATTAAATTCTGTTCTACATACTAGGTTGGTGCTATTGAGAAATAGACTTATCCTCATAATCAGCCATAAATTGTATTTGAACAACTGGACTTAATATCTATTTAAACCACAGTTGAAAACCAAATTATGTCAAAATCTCTGCTCTTAACACGGTTTCTAATTACTCAATCCATTGTTCAGCTAATTACTTTTAGTACTATTTAGTTTAATGGTTTAAAAAGACGGGAAATTTTGTATATTGGTCAAAAATTTTAAAATAATGGAAGAAGTTTTGTTATAGTGTGGATTAAATATATTTATCGAAAAATATTAATTGATGAAAGATTTCGATATGACTGACGACAAGAAATGTGATAAGTTTTTGATAACTTATATATTTTATATGTCGTTTAAGAACCTTTGTATTATTAATGTTACATATCAGAATTTATCACATGAAATCAAATTTAAAAAAAAGGTATACTCCATTTAAAAGAACCGACTATTGAAAAATACACCGTCAGGAATAAGGATGAAACTTCAGATTTATATAGTTTATCTGCACAGATATATTGTCAGCTAGTTAAAATCGAATTTTTGTCATGAGTATACCCATAAATCCTAAATTAATATGCAACTAATACGTACAATACATTTAAATCAAAACATAAACTTATTCTCGATACGGAAAATGTGCAGAATATTATGAAACGAGTTCATAATGAGTTAAAAGGTTGTAAATAAGATTCTTTAACTATTTATATGGAGACTGTTTTTTTTTCAACTGGCGGCAGTATAGTAAACATACATATAGGGGCCGAGAATCTAATAACAAGAGACGGATCAGAAAGGAACATTTGACTTTCCGCTCTTACCCAACAATCAAACAATGAGGTGCAGTTCCAATATGAACAGTAGAAAGTCGACGCATGTCGTACGGTGTCTGCCTCCAATCAGCCGTTCTAAGCAACACGCTGCTATCAAGTGGAAAAGAACACAAGTACAGAGCTCCGCGAGGTATACTCGGCATAGCAATCGACGGCGGAAAGAAAGAGCGTGTGCGACTCACATCTATTTATAGCTCGCGAGAGCCTCGACGGATGAATCACAAATATCTCTTTAACCTTTTTAGCATTGTTATCTCTTTATTTAGTTATCTACTCTGTTTGTTTAAAACAATTTATTGCGCTAAATAAATTAATTCTAGTATTTCGGTTTCTACACATCAAATTTCTACAAAAAAATTCCTATAGACTACTGACCTTACCATCTCAAGAATATGAACAGGAAAAAAAACGGGTTAAAATATTAAATAAATCGCATTGGAATAAGATTATATCATAATCCAATCAAGTACTTCACTAAATTTACGTTAAACAGGGTTGAATAACGTCAACATATTTTAGAACTTGTATACCATTTCAAATTAGTATAAAATTGAAAATGTAGTTTGCCTTTAAATTTTCTCCCTAGTCCACAATTAAATGAAACTACGTGATGTAGTATTATTTCTACTTTCTTAAGTTTCATTTAATTGTGAAAAATGAATTTCTACAAAATTAACGCCAAATATATTCAATATTTCTCCCTAGTATTTAAATTAAAGCCTGGCACAAATAGAACACGTGTGTTACGTGATGGTTTTTTTCGTACACATTCAGGCATCCACAAATATTTAAGGGTATGTTTCGTTAGTTTAAACTATTTCAAAATTTTAATTTCTCACAATGTAAAAATTTTGCCCATTATATCGTACATAGGCGTAACTATGTTGTTCATTTTAAAAATTATCACAATTATCACTCAATCTTCTCATAGATTTCTACAAACCTTATTTTTAGCCTAAGCAGTTTCAGAAATAAATGGGGTAGAACATATTTTATTTCATACTTTTTAGTATATCTCTGAAGTTTTATTATATAGGTATAAAATTATGAAAAAAATGTTTCCGACACACTTATTATTATCCCTTTCAATTGAATATTGAATTAAAATATTTTTTGGGATTCTGAATTGCCTATCTCTTCCCTCTTGCTTAAATTGTTAATTGTGCTGTATTAATTCTTTATTACTAAGCAAAAATTTAAAGTTTCTAAGTAAAAGCGATTTGGATAGACACTTGTTCATATAAGGGTTCCGTTTTTCCTTTTGAGGTACAACACCATAGAAACAAAAAAAATTGAGTTACAATAGACTACAGACTAGTTATCGAAGTATTGAATAAATGAAACTAATAATAAAGAAAGGCGTGAAATAAAGATGTTTTTATTTTATAGTTGATAATACAGCTATTTTGCGCGAGTGAAGTACACATCGCTCCAAATCATGCTCGCTTACGGAGCTGGGTACGCGCCGTAATTAAATGAACATAAAACGATTTCATAAAATATTTTCCCATACAAGCCATTATTAAAAGCTCACCACTTGCAAGTATCATAGTAATAAAATTTCCCCTATATTGTTATTCTTTCCGTACGTCGGGCATCGTTATGTTCCTAATAGCATTACATTCTTATTAAGGCACACGATTTCTGTTTCCAGGCCATGCTTTTTTGTGTATGTGGGCGGGTGCTAGCGAATATTTATAGGGCATAATGTAATCAGAGGGTATATATTTCCGGTTTCCAGAAGCGTCTTCATGAGGGAATGAGGTAAACTAATTTTGATATACATCGATAACAATGATGCCCGGAGAGGGGAGCCGTATTTAGTAAATGAAATAGGAAGGCTTGGTTTTCGTTATTAATTTAAAAATAATGAATTCGCAAATGGACCGATGATGCTGGGGAGTGTATTAAAAATGCTAATGTATTAGGGAATATTTGCAAGATAAGAAATGATTGCGAAATTTTCGTAGTTGCGACAAATATTGGATAATTACCGCTTATAAATGTTTACTATAGTGTAAATATTTTAATGCTTATCTCATTTATTTACGACACATTTAATGTTGTGATAACTTTAGATGAAAAGTTCAACAATAATTAAGGTTTTGCTTTTTATATTAAATTGAAGCCAGAGAATAATTTTCATCACTCCTGGCTATATATGAAATTTAACAAACACAAGTTACGGTGAAAAAATAATATGCTCTCTGCTCTTTTTAGTGATATTCTGGTCCTCTTTTTCGCAGAAACATTATCAGCTTCCAAAAAAAATCTTGCTATATACAGTGCTTCAAGGTGCACATAAAACACACTCAGTAAATATTCTAAGCGTGAATACGTTCTTTATACTTTGTCCATCACTCGAATGGACTCCGGTCTTGTGATAATAAATTTTTATTTACATATCGGTCTAATTCTCAGGCGATGGAACTTTCAGAGTCTTTGTACTCCTGATGGTTTTCATAGCAACTCCAAAAAGCTGCATGAATTTCTTTTAAAATATTGGGGACATTTTGTAAAGATCTTTATCCGTATGAATCAGATTAATTTTCATTGCTGCTTGCACTCTTTGTAACAATATTATGTAGAAAGGCTTTTAAAAACGGTATCTTCCTTATTAGTTCAGATTTTTCTGGAGCAAAATATCTCATCCAGAATCTGGGTTTCAGCAAAATAGTCAGGGAGTAATGAATATTACTTCCTGGCTATTTTCGGCTATGTATATTTCCTTTATTACTCCAATTTTACATTACGAAAATATAATTATAATCCTTCTTTTGTTTTTTTCAAGTGCTCGTCAACATATGTCTTATATCACGCTATGTGTGTCAAAATTAAACAAAGAATCGTCATGGGAAGTCTGGCAGGTGTGAAACATCTAAATTTAATACATAAAACATTATAAATTGTAATATTTTTATTTGAACGAATCTACAATGAAATAAGAAATATAATTGTTAATAATAAATTGTTAATTTAATTTTGTCATTTTTTATGAAATAATTTATCTCAGAAATATTTCCTAACGATCTTTTGAAAACATAATTTAATTTTATAGTGCTGTTAGCTGACAAGGCGTAAATGTGTCCGAATTAAGTCGGAAAGAGCCGATGAGACGCGAAGCTGGCAAATTGACACGTCGCGACGTACCATCAGAATGTTTTAACTTTCATCCAAACGCGCTACTAGATGTAAAAATCAAAATACCAGATCTTTTAAAATTTATTTGGATATCTATCTATAAATATATTTTACATTCAGTGCCCTCTGTTTTGACAACGTATTCCCAGTTTTTCATTATTATGAATTTAATTGTTCATCTGAATACTAAAATTGTTACTGTGTACAAGAAATTTCAAGAAAAATAGTATAAACAATTTTTATCTATATAATTTCAACCTATTAATTAGGAAAACTGACCAAGATTGTGCCGCGAGATACTTTTAAAACAGGTTTCTGTAGTTTGCTGTATGACTAAACATTTATTTCTTTTTATTTATTTATTTACATAAAAAAATTACAATTATTTTAATGACGAAAACAAGACAGTTCGATAAATTCAATGACACTCTGCCACTTAACATTGACACAAGTCATTAAGTTAATTTTTCCTTATCAAAAACATATCACACTTGATGCAACTGCAATCAGATAGTTAAGCAATTGTATAGCATCGAAAGAGAATTTCAATATATTTCGTTTCTGGATGTCGGTATTATAAAAAAAGGATGACTTTTTTTCCATAGTTATGTAGCAAATTGCTAAGACAAATTGAGTAAAATAAATTCGCTTCATATTTCTGTCAAAATTATAGTATTTAAAATTGTTTCAAATTGTTCAAACTTGTGGCTAAGAAAATCGAGCCATCACGGGACGCCTGGTAGATGTGAAACATCTATTTTTTTCACAATCACTTTTACTATCACTGTAACTCATATTTTAATTAATAAACGCGCTTAACGTTTTAAGACAATTTAATAAAATACACCGATATAAACGAGTAAATTTGTAAACGTTAGTAAATAAGAAACAATGCTGATACACTAACACACACGTAAAGTAGCGTGTGTGTAGTGTAGTAAAGTGGTAAACGTTAAGTCGGAAAGAACCGACAAGACGCAAAGCCGATCGAATTCTGAAGATCGAATGATCGAAGCTGGCCGAATTAAACCGGAAAGAGCCGATAAGACAAGAAGCTGGCCAAATAACAAGACGAAACGTGCTATCAGAACGCTTTAACGCTTTAACGCCCTTCCAAATGCGCTATTAGACGTTTCATATCAAAAATAAAGAAGAGGTGGGAGAGGCATATTGTACGTTACTTGAAAACTTAATATTTTACGAAAGGAGTTTAAAAAAAATAGTATATTGAACGCCGCTTTCATTTTTTTACTCTTACCTCTCTATACATCTGCTCACACTAGATATATAGAGTGAGCAGATGTATAGTCTCCATATCAGGCGTCTTCATACACATGGATTTAAAATTGTAAAAACTGTGAGGCTGTTGCAAACGGGTGGGACATGACAAAATTCTAAGAACTAATATCGCCTATAATCGGAATTCGATCAATTGCGTCTGTAAAGTAACAAAATTTAACTTGTTTTTGAAATACTTAATTGAAATTTATATTGGTGCAAATTCTTAATTTGTACCTTGACGCTTTGAAGAAAAGAGGGGTAAGATCGATCATGATGGAATTATCAACAAAAATTTAGTAAACCAACAAAAATTCCTTAAAAGTGTATAATTTAAGTGTTAAAAGGTATAGTAATAAGATAAAAATATAATAGAGAAATATATTATAAATAAATAAAGATGTAGAAAGAAATAGAAACAGCGCTACAAATACATAGCCTCGTTTCCATTTCTTTCCACATCTTTATTTATTTGGTACATTATTCTACAGTTTACAGTTGAATTACTCGCTTTTAAGGAATTAGATTTGTTTGCTAAATTTTTGTCATTAAATGGAATAACTTTTTTTTTCTAGTTTTTCTAGTACTCATATAACATCAACAACGTATCGGCTCTAAATGTGATCCAAAAAACCTAACCGGCGAAATGCGAATCTAGTTCGTACATAGAGGATCTTGCATTTTAAGTGAAATTACTTTATTTATCATAAGTCATCACTAACAAGGATTTATGAATATCGATAATATGATATTGATACGTTGTTGATGTTCATGGCTATATGAGTACTAGAAAAACTAGAAAAAAAAGTTATACCATTTAATGATAAAAATTTAGCAAACAAATCTAATTCCTTAAAAGTGAGTAATTCAACTGTAAACTGTAGAATAATGTACCAAATAAATAAAGATGTGAAAAGAAATGGAAACAAAGCTATGTATTTGTAGCGCTGTTTCTATTTCGTACCTTTTTTAGTATTTAAAATAAAAAGAGGGGAATGGAACTTATATCATTCGAAAAGTAAAATTCCTTCTTTAATGCCCACACGTGGACTTCTCCACACAAAACCGCTTAACCAATTAAATGAAAACATTTTGATAAAATGTATACTTCTATAAGTTTAGAGGCCTTTGTGGGGAATTAGATTTCAGCACGGGAGGATATTACAAAAAAAGGTATGCAAACAAATGCATAGTGTTGTTTTAATATCTGTCTTTACCTTTATTTATTTTTTGTATTATTTTAATGTTTAATAGTTGAATACTATATAAATAGTACTTGACCTACTTCTAGGAAATTTCATATATTTTAATTTTAGTCATTATTTCTCTCATGCTTTCTCTTTGCTTTTGACCTACTCTTTTCCTCATAGTGTCAAGGTAAGGATTAGGAATTTTCGTACAAATAAATTTCAGTTATTTATGTGAAAAACAAGTCAAATTTCGTTACTCTACAGACACATTTGGTCCAATTTCAACCACCGACGATACTAGTGTTTAATAACACCCAATTATGGTGAAGTTATAGTGTTGCTGTAACTTTTACGTAGGTTTCTCAAAACACTGCTTTTCATTATTTTAAGTTTAGTAGTTTCAGAAAAAAGGAGGAGGTGGCACATATCTTTTTTTATTTTTAGATCTAAAGATAATACTACCTAAAATTATTAATAAATATTTTTGAGGATTAGGCCTTTCCTAAGACAACCCACATTATATAGGAAATTGAAATATTTTTTGAATAATTAATTAACACTAGCTAAAATTTCCACAAAACCTTTTTAAATCTAAGCTATTTTAATTAGATAGATGCGGGTTAAAATGCTTTATTAAATTTCTAGTTTCTAATCAAGCGGTTTCTAAGAATAACGGCTCTGTTAGACGGACAGATTGGCACGTGGGAATCTCATAAGGATTCCGTTTTTCCTTTCAAGACACGAAACCTTAAAAAATCTTTGAAGTTTATATAATTATAGCGAAATTGCTATAGTTAGTTATTATCAAATTACAAGATTTAACGGCGAATGATCTTTGAGGAAAATTATTGTGGTAGACGGCCAGACGGACACGTGCGTGACATCGTAAAGGTTTCGTTTTTCCTTTTAAGTTAAGAAACCTCAAAAAATATTTTAAATTTGTATAATTATAAGAACATTTTTATAATTAGTTGTTATCAGCATACAAGTTAAATGTATGCTTTGCATAGTTAATGAATCTACATTTTGTATAGGTAATATCAAATTATCCAATTTGTAAAAAAATATAATACAATTTGTTACTGTAGCAACGAATGAATAATTATTAAATTAATATAATTTATTTTTACTAAAGCATATAAGTTGTAAAAATATTTAATGTCCAAAAAAGTGGATATTATATATGATAACTTACATCACCGACACACACCTACCTTAATTAAATCATGTAAAATATCATGTAATGCTGTGTAATGCGTATGTTATACTGACATATTTTGTATATCTAATTTAGTCTTGTACATTCCCATACATTTAGAAGTTCATAATTATTTTTTTAAATTATGGTTTTTTATATTTACATTTTTTTATTCTGTCTATTAATTAAATATTTGATTAACATTACCTGTTTTCTCCGCCACCGAAATGTATTCCTATCTCGACTGGCTGACGTGATTATATATTAATAAATAGCTAACATTTCATAATAAAATCAACAAAATCTGTCAGAAGGTAGCTAGGATTTATCATGCGACATTCCCACGATGAATGCACAGTGACTTTATTCAACTCTCTAGTGCAAAACCTTGAAATAAATGCAGTCGTCTGCTTTCCACATGAAATTACTTATATACTTAATGTTCGAGAAAATATTAAAAAAATTAATAGATATTTATTTAAAAAAATTCGTGGTTACTATCCTCATTTGTTTTTTATATATATTATAATGGGCTTGGTCGGATGTAATTCCTTTAACTCTGACGGGAATTGCTTTCAGCCGCGAATTTTTTAAATTATTTAATAATTATGATTATAACCAAGTGGTTTTGGCTTTAGTAACACTTTTTGCTTTTAATTGTTACGTGAGAGGATAAAGTCATAGTTTATGCCTGCCTAAAGCGCGCATAAACTTCCTGCAGCAGTCATCTGTTTTTGGCGCACTTACATTGATCAACGTAATATTGATTGTGGGCCCACCCTTGATATGTTTTCTGTTAAATTAATAATGATTATTATTATAATTTTATTCTGCTAAAGTGAAACGTAGCACTCATATGTGTATGTGGGTATGTAGCACAGACTCCAAAAGTCTGTAGTAGTAGCAGTATTTAGAAAATTTATTTATGTTCGGAAACGACATTGTACTGCAAAAACTCCAACTTAATACTCGTTTTCTAAGTTTTTGTTTTATGTATTCTCTTCCTAATTAATTAGTATTTGGCAGGTAAAAAGGTGCCAAAAAGCTTTAGTGAAAATATGTCAAAGAAAATTTTAAATATGTCAAATAATATTTATTATTAATAAATATTATTTAAAATAGTTAAAAACACTTAATGAGAATGAGTGCGACTCCCACTTCAAGAATTGATTAATATATATTTATATATACTAATAATAATGATATATATTATAATAGTATATAATGATAGATATTTATAAATATTTAAGTATCCGTGTTATTACTAATAAACTATTTACCTATATTAATATTATTTTTCATCATGCACATATGTACCCAGTACCTTTTAAAAGCTTAAAAATATTGTGAGTTTCTTAAGACTCAGGCCGAGAATAATCCCTGTAATAGCCTATAGTTTCTTATAGTTTTATGGGTTCCTACAACCCGGTTTTTTTGCTAACTTTTGGTGCCTAACGTTTGCACATTTTAGGGCTTACCTCTGAGAGAGTAGGCCAAAATGGTTTAAATTTTTTTTCAGTTTCTTATAAATAGCCCTCATAAAACGATATATAAAACTAAAAACAAAATTATTTTCTATTTTATATATAGACATACGAATAAAAAAATTTCCTGCAGTTAATTTGCCTACTCTGAAATTACCATATAAATACTTTACAGTGTTAGATTAATCCTTTGCTTTGCAAAATATGCGAGTAAATTTGATTTTATAAATATATAAAATATGCGATAAAAATATATATAATAAAATATGGAGAGAGAGATGCATGAGTGGTCTCATAAGGTATCAATTTTTCCTTCTGATACATGAACTTTTATAACTGTGAATCAATGGACGCAAAATGTTTAGAAGCGAATTCAAGAAAAATACAGTCATGGGAAATTGTTTGCCTGACTCCAAAGTATTATTGATTTTTTTTATTCACTATTTCTTTATTTACACCTTTTTTCAGAGTATTGATGATACCTATGAAACATGTATGAAACACATTTAAATAAATTCTTATGAATTCAAAAATATCATTATTATTAAACACTATGATAAAATCATAGGGAATAATCGTAACCTTGGCCAATTTATTCACTTCTTTGACTATTCGCTATATTCAATTTCATACTTTTCCACCACCTATTACTTACCCGCATCAATGTTCGAGTGTAGATCCTTTAACCAGATAATTTCCAAACTCCCCCAAAAATTCCCTTGAGTTCAATTTGCCACATACCTGAAGTAATTAAATCCCAACAACTCGCACCTAACGTTGCTCGACGAAGATTTTAACGTCGCTGCCATTCGCTTTAACATAACTAGAAACTAAAATTAAATTTAAACTAGCATCCCAAGAGCGGAGCAGTTTACATGAAATTAAATGCTGCTGTACTAGCCGTTCATAAAACTGAACTGCACCCAATGTTTCTCGTTTACATTCTCAGACAAGTGAAATATTTGACGGCGTAACGGCTCTCGCTGTAACCGGACGTCTGAAATATAATGTTTTAATTTGGCGTTACGATCCTTACAGGAACCACTGGCTTATTATACATGATATGATTTAATACCGAATAAATTCTGTGACAGACCAAAAGCAAGACGTAACAAGATTTTGTTCAAATTTTTCCAGGATGTATCTTCTTACAGAAAATATGAAAATATTACTACTATTTCAATTGAATTCCAATGAATCGTATTATTACACTTTTAATTTATTTCTGACTAATAAACAATTAAATACGGAGAAAAATATTATTGTCCAAAAATACTGTGTATTTTTGTTTTATTTACTTCACATTATAATGTCACTGAAGTTTATTTCACATGATGATAACTATTACTAAAAAATTGGAATAATTCACAGCGACATTCAAACTTGTACCCCTTGGGCCATAGCACTAACACAAGGGATTACACTACAAAACTATAACTACAACAAAATACCAAAGTTAATATTGATCAGCTTGCATAGTATATGGATGGAAAAAGAATTTCCTTCGTTTTCAATTTTCTCTCTCTATTCAAAATTATAAATAATTTACGTTTTCTGTGTAATCGATTCACACAAATAGGGGCGAATCGTGGTTTTTTTGGAACACTAACTTCTTTCCTAGAATTTGTACAGTTAATTTTTTTCAGTAATTGTAAACTGGGAATTAACAAGTAACTATAATAATAGGATTTGTTAACAAAATTTCAATTATTTCAGTAACCTAAAGCAACATATTTTGAATAAAATGAAAGTAAAATTTTATTTTTGCTGTTGAATTTTTTTTATTTTGAATATTAAAGTTTTCCTCTACATGAAAAAAATACTATAAAAATAAAAATTATTGGCTAAGTTTATACACCCATTATTCTAATAAAACAAGAATGTTTTTCCGTTAAAACTATGTTAAGTAAGGTTATAAAATGCATCGCTTAATCAAATACAAATTCATAGAACAAATTAAGAAATATATAATATAAAGAAATGTATAATCGGCAGCAATCAGACAATAAATTATTGACTATATATAAAATTTATTTTAATGATCGTTACTTTCGACTAATAGTAGAATAAAATATTTTCAAAACATGACTGAGATCTTAAATCGAGACCTATTTAATGTTAATTATACCCATAATAAAAAAAATAGACCTGATATCTGAACTGTTAACGCAGGAAATAAAAGAATAGTTACAAGTTCTTGAATAAAACACCCTCAAAGTAACGATTCGGTAATTTGTTTGTACCAAAAATAAAATGATCTCTTAGAAGACTCGTCGGACCACGTACGGAGAAAATTTTACCCGTTTGTGCGTTTTTCTGTATAGCGCCAAGCTAAGTGAAATTTCTGTTATTTCCACAATAAATCGGTGGAACAACGAACGCTCTTTGAAGTTTGTATTCCTGGCGAAGTCGCGGTCGGAATTGGTTAATTTATCGTTAATTAAAAGGCTTTATTCACTACGTGGGGGCGGTTTTAGTGTTTTGCGATATTTATAGTGGTCGGGTAAGCTGGGCGGGGTTGATAGTTTATTAATGAGATTGGACACATGTGGGGATCGAGATTCTCAATTTTGTTTGCGGTGCGCAAATTATGTTAATAGAATAGCCTTTCGGTGTGTAGATGAATGGGTGGTAAGCTCTTTGAATGCGTTCCAAAAAGTTGGGTTTTTTGTTTCAGTTATTAAATCAATAGTTAAGGGAGCATAAAATAATAAAATTCTGGATGTTGAAATATGATAAACTGGAATAAACATTTGAACTATTGATATAAACGTTTATTAACTTTCTCAAACCCCGAGTTTAAATTATACAAAATGGTCTTATGTAAAGTAGCTGAAGGAATAAGATTTGCATGTACTATGTGTATTTGTCGGTATCATCAATTATTTATAGGTTTCTTATCCTAAATTTGCCAACGATTAAAACTCTTTAAAATTTCTAGTGCACTAAAATTTTGTTGAACACTTAAGAATGGTCTGGAGTAATAATTTGAATTAAATGTAAGAAAACCGTGATAGTTACGTGTCTATTCTCTTCGAATAGTTTTAAATCTTTACTTATCTTTGATGTATGTACGAGAGTGTAAGAAAATTAAAGACAAGTGGAAAAAAATCACGAAAATATTTAAACCTTATGATCAAGATATTAAAACAATTTGTTACACTAAAAGAATATTGCATTCCGATAATTTAATGAAACATTCAATTAATTCAAAGGAACATATTAATTGATTTAACCGGTATTGTATCTATATTATATTGACAGCTTCATAAGAAAATGGACATGGTATCTTGAAAGCCAGTACGACACGGACTGCAAATATTCTGCCGATAGACAGTTGTTGCATGGAGCTCGATATTCTTGAATCGGAAATTAGAGGTGTACTGCACGAACTCACGACTAATAAATCAGCTGGTAGAAATAAAATATTTGCACATAAGCACCTAAGGGACCATGGAGTGAAAATAATGCTCTATCTACGCAATGAAGTCTGAAAAATATAGTAAGTGGACGGGTTATTGACTGCAAAGGATCCCTTCTTATTCCGCTACACAAGACAGGATCGACAAGAAATTGCGTGAATTATCGAACAGTTGCACTTATATATAATGCTAGCAAGATAAAGTTCTACATAATCAACCGCTGACTGCAATCATTCTTTTAGTGGTAGATAGCCAGTGAACAAGCGGGATTTGTGAGGGGGTGAGACATAAAAGAGCAGCTCATAAATGCGAGGCAAATAACAAAGAAAAGCTGGAAGTTTAATATGGTGATCCAAAATTCAAAGGCATTTGATTCCGTAAAATGGGACCGTTTGTAGACCATTCTGCCGAAAATGAACTTATACTTGCACTTCATAATGTTTATTGTAAATCTGTACCAAGAGGGTGAATCTATAATAAGGATAAAGGACATAATTTCAGACCCTTTTAAGTCGAAAAAAGAGGTCAGACATAAATGTATTTGGTTTCCTGTTCTTTTTAACATTTGTGGTGGATATATAATTAGAAATCCATTGGAAAGGAGGGGGGGTGTTAGGAATTTCTTTCTTTGGCCTTAAAATTAGCAACCTGAGATATGCTAACGACTCCAAATTCTTGCATCGACGGAGGAGTTTGCTGAATTATTTTGCACAGTAGAACACCAAAGAGGACTAGTTGGATCTACTATCAACAAGTCGAAGATAAAAATAAAGAACCGGTCAACTCTCTAGGATTGGAGAGCTCTCGGATTTAGAGGTTGTCAGTTTGATTTTTATCCTCGAATAGTTATTAACTGACTAGGGAAGAAGTGGAAGAGAAATCAACAAACGAATCCAGATGATCACGACTGCAATGAGCCGATTGTGACAGGATAGAATGGTCTCCAAAATAATCGGATTCAGACTAGTCGGGACTCTGGTTTTCTCGATATTTCTATATAGCTCGGATTCGTGGATGATTTAGTTAGTGGAAAGAAAGAAGATGTGATAAATAAGACCGAATGTATTTTAAGGACGTCACCTCCAGAAATCAAATAGACGACCAAGAAGAATTATCTATATATTCCTATAAATTATACTTACGTTCTTGAAATAACATTAAGATAGTAATATTACGGCAATGAAAAACATTTTACAGTGTAATTATATGCTATGATAATATCAAACCAATCTGAAAACGAAATTACACTAACTATAAAAACGGAAATCACATTGCTTTGTAAGTAAATAGTTGTGGGAAATATAATTTAGTTCAGTACTTTATTTATTTGCTCTACCTACATACTTTGCATCACTTTTCCTTTTCTTCTGACAACATATAATTCCATAAATATTTTTTTTAAAACATTGCTTAGTTAAACAATTCAGAAAATAAATTCAAAATAGGTAGTGTGATTTTTACAAAAGGATACTTAGTTTTTTTTTCAGTTGAATACGACGGTAACTCCGTTATATCTTAATATGGATTACTGATAATTATTTTCAATACATTTTATAATTTATACAGAGCAGTTTTCTTATTTGGTGCAACCATCAAGCTAATCTTTTACATCACTGTTTTTATAATAAATTTTTAAACCTTTATTTTTTGTTCATAAAATTAGAAAAGTCGCGAATATTTCAAAAATAGCAACAGAAAAATTAATTAACTTGCGATGGATGTTACGATTTTAAGTTAAATACGACAACGTAGCAATAAACCGTACTGACAAGTATTAAAAAAGGGTTAAAAATGTATGTTACATATATTTAGACAATTGAAGGAAATGACTCCCTACAAATATATTAATATCAAAAATCGTTTAAAGATATTCCTAAATAATTTCCCCTCTCACGATATATAATCGCAATTACTCGTTCTGCCTAATAGTGTTCCACGTCTACACCGCTCCAAAATTATTACGAGGCCATTAAGGGAATTCAAAATTAACTAGAAAATTGGAAAGTAACAAGTTGGGCGTCGGACTGTTGTGGATTTACGGCGGTGTCGACTTGCAATATCGGCGAGTGCATTTCCGTTAATGGCTCCCGAGGGCTTCCGCTGGCCGCTCATAAATCGGGTGGAAATAATTAAAATCGCGAACGTCCACGCGCGGCGGAATGTCCGGCAAGGCAGCAACGACGACCTAAACAGGGCTGTTAGCAAGAACATACAGCAAAGTAATAGAATTTGTGTTATATAGGAGGGTACGTCTAATAAATAAACTGGTGGTTTGGGCGTTTACAATGAGTCTATTTAAGAAAATTTAAATTTAATTTTGTGAAATAATTTACTTCAATTTTTAAAGTACCATAAGGCCTTCCACATTTTGTATAGAAAGCTTTATGCTAAGTTACATATTTCTATATTTAAGACATCAAATGCTGTCTGAAAAATAAAAGGACAGGTGCATCATTTATAATGCTGCATTTAATAATATGCAATCACTAATGATTTATTTCTAAATTAAAAATACATATTAGAACTTAAATGAATATTGCCATCTAATGTAAATTTGTAAATTTAAAAAAAATTACCTTTTTGTTTATGTACTTTATATAAAAACACATGAAACGAACATTTTACGTAAATAATTAACTTAGCATTTCAATTGGCTCACAAC
Organism: Druceiella hillmani; assembly: GCA_039881145.1. NCBI lineage: Eukaryota > Metazoa > Arthropoda > Insecta > Lepidoptera > Hepialidae > Druceiella > Druceiella hillmani. Next base: position 27,689,617 of record JAYKKI010000018.1, on the reverse strand, counting down.
TCGATTGGGATTTCTAACATAATTCACAAATTAACTAATGTAATTCACAAATTAACGTAACGTAATTCACAAATTGACGTAAAATTAAATCTTTAATAGTTTACATGACACCTTTGGACAAAATGTTCTGTTCTGTTAAATACTTTATTCGAATTTGTGCGTCACTGTTTATTAATGTTCGTTTGGCTTAGAGTAACAAAACTATGAGTATGTCAAAAGTTGGATTAGTTAACCCTAAGACGATATTGAAAGTTCAATAAAACCTAAAAATGTCATCCTTCATATGTACTTACATTTCCAATATATACTTTTATTAAATTACGAAACTCATTCACTTGTTCAGCTGCAGCATCGTAAACTTAATTTAGATTTAGAAAGTATATATATATATATATATATATATATATATATACGTATATATATATATACATATATATATATATATATATATATAGATATAGATATATAAAAATGTAAAATTGATTCGATTTTAATTAGCAATCAACATGCACTATAGTGTTATATTAAATTCCAATGGGTTTCAGAAAAAAATGCATAAAAACGTAATTCAGGGTTTCGGCTGTATTTTAGAGTTTCGTACCCAAAGTTCGAACAATACCCGATTGTTGCAACGTCCTCTTTTCGTCCATCCATTCATCACATTCATCGATCATATGGATATATCGGAAGTTTCTAACTTTTAAATGAAATAATTTAAAGTTCCTATGACTAACGAACTAATGTGTAATTTTTAGGCTGAAAACTTAAAGTAATATTTAAAAAATATTCAATACTGTGTTTCGGAGGGTTTCTCCTAAATGTAGGGAAGGTGTAAAAAAATCCGCCAAGGTATGTGAAACAGGAGATCTTCGGATAAAAATTATTATTTCTTTTTTAATATTTTTCACTTAAAAACAATTTGGTGTATCGTACTATTTATATGCCTATAAATATGTATAAACTATAAATATGTATGTGGCGAAAAACAGTAGTAATAATTGCAAATAGTTTTATAAATATATAATTTAACTTTAAATACATACATATGCCTAAATATGTGGGGAAGTATCACATTGCAACTTGTATTCCTATTTAAAAGATTTATTTGGGATTGAGTCTCTCTTAACGACCCCGAATTTTTTTTATTTTTATTTCCATATTCCTCTATTTCATAAGTAGCAACCAAGTTAAAAATATTAATGAAAAAAATTAAAAATATTTACGAGGCTATTAAATATTTACAGATCTTTCGTATGTTTTAGATATTTTATTTACACACAAATCAGTATTCGAAACTTTCAAAAGAAAGTTTTAAAACAATTCAGCAGTTTTCTTTCAATACCTTTTCATTTCTAAAATTTCTTTTATTGAACAGTATTTACATTAAAATCACGTCTGTTACTGTTATTACTAAATACTTACTGTTATTACTAAATACTTAATAAAATCAATAAGATATCACACGATAATAAGAAAATGCAAACTCCAATACGTGCCAACAAATGGAAAACGATAGTTAACTTAAAAGTTAAGTATACCGTTTGTCCTGTTAAAAGCCAATCTTTGAAACTGATGTATAGAAAATCAATCTAAAGATAAGATAGTTTTTAAACATAAATCTGAAAGCCACTTATTTTATGCTAGCACTTAACAGCTCTCTTAACAGTTTTTTAAATTTAACTGTGTAGCCTTAAATATTTCATCACTCTCATTTTGATATTAATAAAATTTGAGCACAGATAATATTTTCGAACTTGTAATTATTACATGAACATTTACTTCGTTAAATAAAAAGAAAAACCAACCGTTCGTAGCGCCTGTAGCACCCAATCAAACAACCCAATTTCGCGCCCGGACAACTTCCGGCGACAATTTTCTCGACGAACAATTTCGCAAATCGTGTCGCCAGTTCCCAGTCCCTAGAACAAATCCCTGGATTACGCACTTACAAACTGATTACCTATTACTGGCTCCGTCTAAGTGGCTTACTTAGTCTTACCGTTGCGAGAAAGGCGCTCACAGGCACTGGGAGACGAGGACGCCCTGAGGTATTACTTACTCTTAATGCAGTTGCTTTTTATTTCCCGGAATAAGAGAGGGCGGAAGTCCTTAGCGTTATACCTTAAATGGTGTTTTTTATTTATTCATAAAGTATTAAAGGTGATTTATGTGGGTATTGGCAGTTAAATTCAGGAGCTATAAAAATTTTATCTCTTCTCATATGTGTTTTTTTATTTTGTTTCGTTTACTGGCAAAGAGTTATTTAAAATTTTTATTGAATCAAATGATTTTTCAAATACCAACTATATACTTGAATATAACTTAAATACTCTTTTTACAGTTAAAAAGAATAAGTATGAAAGTAGCGAAGAAAAATCTATAAAACGTATCTCAAATTCAACGTGGTGGATTCGTTAATATATTGAGATAATAATAATAAAAAAAAGCAAAAAATTGCAAGAAAATTTAGTATTTCGCTAAAACCGTGGAAGTTATTTTACACTAACTATCGTTTATAAACTTAATAGTCCTTCTTAACGGAATTGATAAAGAGGCAAATTTAACATAAAAGTGCATTTAGGTACCTAAGTTTTAAAATAATATCCATATTTGTTTCAAATGGTATATACACCGTTGAAAGAGTTTTGTCGTATTTTTAACCGGCTTCCAAAAAAGGAGGAGGTTTTCAATTCGTCGGAATCTATCTTTTACGTATGTTTAGCGATAATCCTTTACCGAATAGTCTGATTTCGATGATCATTTTTATGTTTGCAAGTACCCTCTTTAGGGGTGGTCCCATATAAATTTGATGATGATCTGACGGAGAAATGAACAACGGTACTTCGTAAGGAAGGCAGTAAATCAATTGTGATTCAAGATATATATTATGGGTATTTCTCACTTTGCAAAATAACTACATCATTTAGCAAGTCAGGATCTGATGATAAGTTCTGGGGATGAACAAAGAAACTCCTTAATGGATGTTAGTTAATCAACCGTGATTAAAGATATTTGCTACTGGTAGTTGTTACTTTGCAAAATCACTACTTCGTCGACCAGGTTAGGGTCTCATGATGAGTTCTGGAGATGAAAAACTTGGACTTCTTAACAAATGGTATTAATCACAATTAAATGAAACAAAGATCTTTGCTAATATCCCACCTGAAGATGTTGTAATACAACGAAACCTAGGTCGTGGTTAAGATATTCAAAAAAGTAGAAATAATACTACATCACGTAGTTTCATTTAATTGTGAATAATGAATTTCTACAAAAATAACCCCAAATATATTCAATAAATGGTATTAAATTAAATGTGCTTCAAGATGTTTGCTACTGGAAGCTATTACTTTCTAAAATAACTACAATATCGATCATGTCAGAGTCTGATGTTGTGTTATGGAGACGAACAATGGAACTCCTTATAGGATGGTAGTGAGGAATAATGCGATGGTAGGAGATAAGGAATAATGCGACTTATTAACAGATGGTAGTATATCGCTAAGTTAATGAGACAAATCTCTAAGAAGAAATTGGTATAAAATAGAACAAAGAAAGTTGTTCAATATTTTATGAAATCAAGCTGTCCTTATATTAATATAGATTCCAAATCATATGGTTAGTTTCTTGTTTGCTCGTGACAATTTTAAGATTCTTAAAAATCACTTGTTAAAAACAAAACTGATCATATCTATGCATTGACACCATTTGACAGGGCGTTCCTTTTGAAAAATCTATACATATAATGTTTTGGTACCCAAAAATATTTTTATTTAATTACTTACTTTGGTCTGCCCGTTCATTCGCTCGTACTACATTAACCAATATTAAGCGGTTTTTATTTTTTACTGAGTTAGTAAACTTGTTTTTATTTGTTGTAAAATTAAAACCTATTTACTTCTGTTCATTCCACTCCCTCCAGACTCAACGCTCAAATAATATGTAAACACTTGTGACAACAGCATTTCTTACATTATGTTTCATTAAAAATTTGCATCAGTTAAGATACAATGTATCTCTTTAAAATAACTACGTTGCTAACATTTTCATCTGAATCTATTAAAATGTTTCATTAGCTGAAAAGCTCACGAAAAATAATGTTATCGAAATATACTCCAATACATAAAAGTATCAACTACCTTACCCTAAAAGCGAAAACAGATAAAATCTCGACGATAGGAGGGATACCTATTACATGCTCGAATTCCAATTCCATTCAGACGAGCTTTAATATTTTTTTGACAGTCGCCCGGCTGATACGAGATAATCCATGATGAGGTCTTTGATTGATGTACACTAAACACTCAGTTTATTTGACGTTAAGTAATTGGAGATTTTCGAAGTTTAAATTTCATTTTACATGGCTTTTTATTGGATATTTTCAATAGTCGGACTGGAAAGTAATATAGGTGACATTGCATTCAGGTTTTAATTAATTTCATGGAGTTTTATACCTTAAAGACAAGTGTTTATTGAGATTTAATCCGGGAGTTAAACGATGAATCAATTGCTTCAGAATAAGACATATTTTTAAAGTTTTTATATTGAATGCCAATAAATTATTATGTAATTATTTGACAGTAAAAACTATGCAATCTCTAATAATAAATAATTGTATAATTATTTTCATATATTTTCCTGGAAAGCCCCAATATTTTATTTTTAGGGTTCTGTACCTCGAAAGTAAAAACCCTTATAGAATTATTTAGTAGTCTGTCTGTCTGTTCGTCAAAACCCTGTTTCGCATGAAAGCGTGGGGTATCAAGTTAAAATTAATTTCAAATACTTAGATCTACAGTTTCTTGAAGCGTGAAAAAATCAAGCTTCTAAGTCAAGGCAATAAAAAACGGACATTTGTGCCACATATTTTGACCTATATGATAGTTCCCGTTGACCTAAAATCATGAAATTCGGTAAGAAGAAAGGTCTCACAGTTAAGGAAAAAATCTAAAAATCGTTAATTTGTAATTATATCATATTAATTTTTCTTTTAAATATGCGCTTTTGAAAGATATAGGAGGCAATATATTTTCGTTCTGAAAAATTAAAATTTTGTTAATAGTTTAATATGTATAGTATGTATCATTATATTGAGATAGTCTCCAGACCTCATGGTGCGAGTTCCACTCGTGCTTGATAAAGTAATTTTATTAATCAATAATCCTTTTTTACTTTCATGAAGGCAGGAGTGAAGAAAGTGCTAAAATCGTAAAAAAACGAAATCAAAATTGGAACGGAAGTTAATTCTAAAGCCCTAATCAAATATAAAAATTACTAAATAAAATATGTTTATGTATGTGTCTGTCATCCTGTCTAACGCCTAATTCATTTGAATAATTTCATAGATTTTCGATAATCTGGTATGCAAAGTAATAACAAATTTCTTTTTCTTGAATGATGGCTTCGTCGATTTTCTTTAAACTTTTCATATTGATAGTGCACAAATAATACGTTATAACTCCTTTTTTAAGAACCAAAAAATCATATTCACACAAAACTGATAAAAAGCGCATTCACACCTGCTGTTCGCTCTGAAACGCTGTGATAATTTATTAGACTAAAAATACAAGTCAACTTTATTTTATTGCCACATGATAAAAGGTTTATACCTGCTTCGGTTTATACCTGTACATTTTATTTAGCAACTACCAGTGACCTGTGGCTTCGCTCGATTGGAAAAACGGAAAAAGGACAAAATATAAAAAATATCTTGAAAATATTGGAAATGGCTAAAAGTTTGAAATGTATAGAATGAAAAAATTATGTGAAAAGAAAAGAACACGTACCCAGCAATAAGTAGCCGCAGACTGAGGTGGCGCCGTGAAGTGTCATCGTTTACTTATATCACGGTCCTGTCCTGGGATAATTTTTAATTGCAAATTACATTTTTAAAGCTATGTATTTAAATGGGACAGTGCTTTGCGCTTGAAAATTTTTAAATGAAATGTTATTAGCCTAAAATCATAAACATAAGAAAAAAATTTCTTTTCAAAATCATGTCAATATTTCTAAATTTGAATTGCATGTAAAGGAGACCGAAAAAAGTCCATATAGTCTTGGACCCAGGTGTTACAAGAATAATGGTTACACTGTCATGTAGAGAAAATGGAAAAAAAAAGCTCCTTAATAGTTTTATTAAAGTCACAATAAAATGAAACCACGTCATGTAGTATTATTTCTACTTTCTTTAAGTTCTTTACCACAACCTAGATTTCTATTTTGCTTTTTAGTGCAGTATTTCGTAACGCGTTTTCTTTTTTTAGTTTTTTGAACTAATAATTTACTAAAATTAAATAAAACTACGATTAAAAAATAATACTCGTTTCAATTTAATCTTAATACTTCGGTCAGGTCAGTAATAGCATCAGATAATGGTGACGTACTCCATAACCACGAATAGGTCAAAAGAAAGTTCATCTTTACTCAGGTGCGTTATTTTCTCCTACCCCTTCCGTTTTAAATATTACGTCTAGATTAAGAATTCAGGAAATGTGTTTTTTTCTTTGTAGAAAAATTATCGCAGATTATTTTCCGTTATCTTATTAACATCAGTATAAATGGAAAATATTTCTTCATCTTATTAATGTCAGTATAAATGGAAAATAAATTCTCCGTAGGTACACAACTGAATACGTGTAATGATAATAAATAAACAAAAAAAAATGTTGATACTAAACCAATATAAATATTCATAATTTAGTAAATATCTTTCAGGATAATCTTTGCGATTAGAAGTTGGTCGTATAATATTAGACTTTATTTGCATAATAAAAGAGTAAAAAATAAAATGTTTGTAAATACGTTCGGAACGATACCTAACTCATAAAGCATAAAATTGAATTAATATAATAAAACGACCTAGGAAAATATTCCTCTAGCCTATAAATAAAAAATAATAGCAAATATAATTTTATTTTATGGTATTTTCTGTTACGTGTGATTATTAAATAAAAATAAATACGCAGGTAAGTACCTATCTTCATGTTACATTGACAGCATCCGGAAGCAATCATCTACCTAATACGTCGTGTTAAAATTTTAAACTTCATTTTCCAAAGTATTTTTATCATTTATTTTTTTTATTGAATTCGGGAAAGTGTTAAACTCGTGTTAAAAAAGTTAGTATAACAACGTTTCCGGTTCCGATTAGCTAAAACAGATGGCGCTAGTGGAAATTAACTAGCGCAATCTAAATCTTTCCGTAAATTATTATAATAGTCTATGCGAATGTAGTCGCGGAGAAAACTAATCAAAATACAAATTTGTATTTATTGCAACCATCGAGTTAATTTATATTTAGGAATGAATACTTAATATAATTTATATGAATGTATTATTAAAGCTTATTTACATTTATTCTTATGTAAAGCATTGAAGCATAAAATACATACAATAATAAAATCAGCCATGTGCTTATCGGAATGCGTAATAGGAATACGCATTTATCTATATTTTCTGAAATCGTTAACGCGAGTTAAACGAAATAATTATTTTTGGAAGCTATAATTATGTACTTCTAAAGTATCTAACTTTTTTCTATTTTTCGTGCTAATGGTAGAAAAATTAAAGTAGGGGATACATTGTACGTCCCTCAGCTTTAAGCTGAATATTTTGCAAAGGGGCTTTAAAAATTAAAATATTAAATTAAATCTTAATTTAATTTTTCAAGACATTTACCTAATGATATTACACACGATGGATGCGCAAAAAATAAATTAGTTAACACTCTGATGTGGGTTACATGGAAATATCATCCCTTACCATCCCATACCATTCCTTTACCTATTTTTTTTTGTATTTCTATATATTGTCCAATATTTTTATACAAAATATATGATCTCAAAAATTTATGCACGTAGGTCTAAAGCCATATAAATAATGGAGGCTGCTATAGAGTAAGGAAGTGAGGAGTACGAAGCAATGTACAGAAATTATAAAATTGTAATAGTTCCATTTTTATTATGGAAACTTAAATATCAATGGAATAAAAAAAACCGTCATGCTCAATGATACGACTAAAATATATATTCATAGTAAATTAAATTGTCACTCAGGAAGTGAAACTATGTATCTTTACTACAATAAAAATAAAAGAAATCTATAAATATTATGTATAGAAGTCGTGCAGAAAAGATAAAAATAAAGAATCAAATTGTTTGTAAACATATAATTGTAATCAATATAGTTTAACATTTTTTTTTCATAGAAATCCATAGTCACATTTTTTAGTAATTACTTTCGGTTTTTCATCTATTCATTTAACCATTTAACATAACCATTCGGTAATGTTACCTTAGGTCGATTAACTTTAAAAACACACGCCTTTAAATATTTTCATTATATTAATAAAACTTTAATTTTCCAGAAAAAATAAGAAATATCATATAAAAATGATGCAAAGCACGTCACTGTTTTTAAAAGTACTATTTAAAATAAATATTAAAATGATAATCATTGAATAGAAATAATATTCTGGTAAATACTATAAATTACATTTTATTTTTAAATCTTTGACTACCGTTTCTGTGTAGTCAATACAACTCAAATAAATTTATTACTATTCCATGTTAAAGATTGACCTGAATTGAAGACCGGAATGGGTTGCTTCTTATTTTCACGTGATATTTTCACCTGATAAATTAATAGTTTCTTTTATAGCGCGTTACGTACAGACCTTCTGACATACGAATCTAAGCCGCATTTTCCTATTTCCTTTTAATTTGAAAATTCTCTCTACCGTACATCTCCCGTGCATATTGGTTCTATAATTAGAAGAAATTATAAAATCTTCGCCTATATAGCAAATAACTGACCATGTAAGAAGAAATTATGGAAAACGAACAAGCTGACGTCACCATGAATATTTCATTATTATTTTAAGAGATAAAAAATCTGATAAGACAGAATTAATTAACGTGAGTACATTAAATTTAATTCACACATAATCAGAATTCTCAAATGTTTCTCTTCAGAGGTGACCTTGAAAAGTTTTCTTTTTTTCTAGTCACTTTTCTGGTAACTACAAAAAAAGAAGAAAGTATTTCTCTGATAAATATTCAATTTATTGTTCATAATATTTGTAGTATAACATTAAATTTAAAAATTTCCCTATCTTAAATATTTTATCCTTCCATAAAATAAATTGCTATCAGACACCTAACCTTCCCATCCAAAACTTTCCGCGTACCGTTTTCAAGCTCTTATATAACACACCGTTTCCTGTCATTACAGTTTAAGCAAATTACCTCGAACTTCGCAGGAGTCGCATCGCGGTCGCGCCGCGTCGCCACCGCGACCGCGGTCTCCCTGTGGTACCGCCGCCTAATTATTTACATCGGAACGCGACTAAGTCATAATAACAAAGTCCAACAGGGCCTCATCTTACAAAAGCCCCTCACTGCCCTAACCTCAATTACCAGAATTACCACCGGGTGGCTAAATGTGGAGTTGTGAAAAGTTTGTGTCCATTCAACGCCCACTGAGGTGTAGGTGTTGGAGTCGAAAAAGTATTTTAAAGTTGAATTGGTAAATTCAAATCAATTTGCGAGGAGAAGGGAACGTTTTCTTCATCGTAATTGGATTGATATTATAAAGGTTAGATATTATAAAAAGTGTTTGAAGAATATTTAATATTTAACGAAAGAGCAATTTAATTTTTCTTTATTTCTGAACTGTATTGATTAGTGGCGGTTATCAATAAATTATATAATCGTTATGAATCATTAATAAATTATATTAACCATGAACAATATGGGCAGAATATTTACTTACTTTAAAATAATAAACGAGTGTTAATTAATCTTCAATAATTTTCAAATGAAAAATTTCAGCATGAGTAACTTATTGGTTAATTGTAGTAATTTTATTAAATTAATATTTTTTTAAGTTTAGCAACTTAATTTAATTCACAAAGTAATTTAATTTCTCACTTTAGTTATTATTCAATGCTCGACGAAGATAGTTTGATTAGTAATTATTCTCATTTATTACGATATAATATAATTACATTCTTATCTTGAAATTAATTAATATATATCTAGAAATATTTATTTGGTGTCAAATAAATATTTCTAGATATATAGAGCGTTCTTTGTTTAATTGTAGTACACAACTGATTTATTTAGTAAAAACTCGTAATGCGTATGATATTAAATTTATATAGGAAAATATTTCTCAACGTGTCTTTGTAAAAAAAAATTGAAATAAGAAATATAACTGTTAGATCATTTTCTGCGGTTTAAATTAATCTATCAGCGGTTTCAATTCTATCTGTAATATATTATGTCTACCCCGTTTCATATTGATTTCGCGGGCGCTTCATAATTATAACAAACCAAAAAGGGCATAATACCTCAACTGTCAAAGCTGATTCTAAAATTATATCCGATTAAATAAAAAAGGACATCGCTTTAATTAAATCACATTTTTACATATTTTTTCACATAAATCGGAATAGTTGTTGCAATTCATTTACTTTTAAGTACTTCATATTTTATACCTAATTGGAGACTTAAATTAAAAAATCATATATTGTTTTCAAAACTTATAAACACTTCAAAAATCGAGGAAAATTAATATAAAAACAGCCGTTAATTAATTACTAACAACTTGTTGTATCTTAACGTAAAGTATTGGATAGACTATCTGATAACTACACTAATTCATAAAGATACCGTAATTACAACAAATCGAAAAGGACGCAATAGTTATAACACCGCGTTAATTCAAAAATTAAAAAAAAACAAATATGATTAAATTAAAGAGATGCTTTTTGGTATATCTTTTCTTAAAGAAAACCAAATAAATCTTCGACTTCGATTATTTAATTATTTGTGAAACTCTATATACTTTATTTTCCAAACTGGCATAGATATAGCAACCAACCGCAATGTAGACTCTGGTAGACTATAAATAATTGTTAAACGCTGATTAATGACTAATAATTTAATTAAAAATCAGAACATTTACACAGATATACATACGAAACATTGAGAACTAATTTGAAATTAAATGAAACAAATTAATACATTGACACGTTAGGATGAGAAAATGGTAAGGATGGAGTAGAGAAAGAATTTCGATCGGAAAATTAAGTTTGGTAATCTAATTTCAAATGACTCACAAATACAGAAAATGGGGTAGTATTTTGTGTATTTGTATTTAGTTAATTCCGTAATCTAGTAGCAAACACAGTTAATAATTATCCATGGAAATTGGGAATTTTCCATGTAAGGATTATCCAAATAAGAATTATCCGTGGAATTCAAAGCTGTTCTTGTTTCTAGAGAGTAATTTAAGGTCGTGTATTAAGAGGTATTGTAATTTAGGTCAAAGGTTTGAAGGTCTAACGGGTTTATTTAGGATATTGTACACGCACATATTTTCTTACCTTTAAAAAAACAAACTATGTTGTAAGAAACAAATAATCTATTCATTATAAAATATCTTAACGTTTTGTGGACATATGGTGAATGTAGCAAAAAATCATTTCGGAACTTGGAATCGTTTTACATAATTCAAAGTATTTTTAATTCATGTCATCAGTGCACTAGCTGTACACTTCATTAATGCAAAATCGATAAGAATCTGGCTTCATTATATGGAGCCCATACGAAGCAAAGTATAGTTTTATGATTGATCATGTGCAGAAGAAGTTCTTCCGATAACTGCATATGAAACAATATGGTTACGTCTCCTTTCTATTTTATGTCGATTTTCTTTTGGGTACGCTAGGTTTCCATTCCTTACAATTCAGAAGAAATGTTTTACTTGGGAAATTTATCTTCCAGCTTTTAAAAGGAAAAATGCTCTGTATTATTAAGTAAACTTCTTATAATACATAACAATTTGAAATAATTATAAATAATAGCATTTTAATAGAGCTTTAATTGACGATATTGTATTATCTATTTACTATACAACTATAAAGGTAACACCTCTTTGTTATACTACTCTCTAGAATCGAATTATATCGAAACTCTCCAGTGATATTCATTCATATTCAACTGCTTAACCACTTGATCGATTTGACCAGAGTTTATGATAAGTTACAGTTTTGTCGAAATTTTACGTCGTTATATGGTGTAATTCTTGTATACTTTTGTATTCATGTTTAATATAAAAGTTTAAGCTTCAATTTTTTTAATTAAAATTTAACCATTAATCTCTTGTCATTACGAATAAGGTATATGTAATGAATCGATGAACATATGTGAATGAAAAAACGAAACAGAAATACAATAAAAAAATATAAGGCACAACTTTAAAAACAAGCTATCACCTTTTTTATATACTACCCTCTAGAACCGAATTATATAGAAATAATATATTCATGTACAATATTAAATTTTAAACTTTCATTTTTTTGATATGAAAGTTTAACCATTATTTTTTTATCATTACAAATAGGCTACCTGTAATTAATCGATAAATATGTGCGAGTAAATATATATATACATATATATATATATATATATATATATATATATATATATATATATATATATAAGTTATGAATTTTTAAACGTTTAAATTCCTATCAATGCTCATATATATGGTAATATGTTTAGGGCCGAAATGTATCGAATACAGTTCTGAAGACATTCCAATTTATTGATTACAAGTTTCCGCAATCAAGTGAAGACAGGAGTAGAATTCGACAAACTGGTATTTTGATAATTATTGTATAATTGGAGAATTGAATTTTTTTTTAAATTTGAAAATATTTAAAAAATGTGGAAAATTTAATATTACATTTACAGTTAAATAATAACTAATAACTTTCAATAACAGAAAATAAAAGGAACAATTTTGGATAGATAATTCGTTTCTTACGAACCAATTTGTCTCTTCAAAGTCGAGTGAAGCTTAACTAAATTTTGTAAATTTACTACATTCTGAAGATTTTAAAAAAGCGTTAAATATCACGGGGTTACTTTATAAAATTTATATTATAAAAACATTTTTTTTATAGTTATTTAATGGTTTTTTTATTTTAATTCCTTTGGGCGTAACTGGTACATGTTATAATTAGTATATTTTAATGTATATCAATAGTCATCCTACCTTAACTATTTTAATTTTTTTATCATTTTATTTTTATTATTTAACATCAGGTGATTATGTGATGCTATACATAGAGTGAATAACATCACGTAAGTTTGTCACAGTGGATCGTGATGTGCTGTTTGCATAGCAAAAGTATTAAGATTGATCAGGATAATGTTAATACTTTTTCTTTTTTCGCAGGATGCCGCCCAAAATAAATAATGAAAAATATGGGAACATAGGAAGCTATAGATGGAAATGTTTTCTTTTCAATAAAGAACGATGTTACAATTGGTATAATAAATAATTTTATCATTGAAGGAATTTCTGGAAAAAACATGAATTTATTTAAAAATTAACACTTAAAATAGCCACCATGTCTGTATATTTAAATTGTGTAATAATTTTTCATAATCCTTATTCAAATTTTTAATAAAGTTACGTGTTCAAAAGTGTACGTCTGCGACTATAGAATTCAGATATTTCAACTAACACAACTTTCAAACACTGGCTTCAGGTTTGAAAAATTTCTAGAAATAATTAGAAGCCAACCAATAAATAAAACCATTTTGGTAATATATCATATACTCATCAATGAAAATTGTGTATGTATATATATATACATATTTATATATACATGTATATGAAAAATACAGGTATCGTAAACATTTATTAAAAATAAATAAATTTAAAAAATATCAAACTAAAAATTAATGAATAAAGAGAAAATATCAAAATTTCTACATTTTTCGTTAGATAGATGGACAATCTGAATTCCAGTTTAGTACCTGCATTTATCATAATCACCTTTCTAGTCGTAAGTTGTTCAATGCTTCAGGTCATTACAAAGAAGACTGGCATTTTAGTAATGTTTATAATGGTATTATAAAACTTTATCAATGAATTTGCATTATCCTCAATTGGGTGATCGTAACACTAAGTATTTTAATAATCAGCCTTCTAGTTCTTCTAACATTAACTTCATTGCTTTTCACAAGTATTACTGAGACAAACAATAAAAGAAAAGTCTTCCTTTATTATTCAATTGCAATGTCCTTTCTCAATTATTTAAAACATTTCCCATTAATATATTTCAACATGGAACAAATCAAAACACTTCATAAAACAAATATTCTTTTGCTAGCATAAAGATATTTTGCTTGAAATACTACTCATCAAAACCTACACAGCACGCGATCAAATATTTATTAATTCCGAATTTTCCTTCACTACACGCCACCCGCCCGCCCACGAAACCAGTCAGTGCCACACATTGCAAATACATAATTACTTCAAACGCAAACACGCCTAATGGGGCGGGTCATCGGCGTTACTCTAATCTACCTTTTGAAACATCATGCGGCCTCCGAAGTCGGATTAGACGAGCCCGTCTCGGCGAGTACAAACAAAACTTTCCGCGTTATCGCAATAAAATTCCACCCGCCATCCGTTTGCCAGGTCTACATATTCTATTCAGCTTCAGTCTTTGCAAACTCAGAGCTAGAGCTATATACAAATCTGCAAAGCGATTTCGTATAGGAGTAATTACACGGGAGGGGACGTGAAGTGTGTGACACAGAGAGAGAAAGCGTCAGCTCTCAAGGAAAATAGGGAGTGAAACTGGGGGAATCCATATGTAGGTGAGGAAGGCGCCGGGTGCGGTCGCGATGGCGACACAGACGGGGTTCGACTTCTGGTAATGGACATTCGGTTGTTAGGGGATACTTGCAAGACAGTTCGGCAAAAATTCGAATGTCAAATTGATATTTCTTGTTCTCCCTGGTTTTGATTGTTATTTGAGTGGTTTGATTGAAAAAGAATACTAAAAATTAGTTTTTTTATTTGATTTAAACTTCCTTAATGTAACTTTACAATCAAAAGTTTTTACAAAGTATATGTACGTCCTTACATAGCGGTATAATAAATAGTTTTGTAAATAAGATGTTACAAGCTAGTTCTACTGTAATTTTCACTAGAAGTCAATTTACTTATATAAATAAGTTATATATTAACTAATATGAAATAAATACATAAGTTATATATTAACTAACATATAAGGAAATTTCAACGCTCCTGTATTTAGGGACCTTATATTTTCGTAACTTCATTTTGTCAATTATTTTTATCCTATTAGCCTCATACAGCAAAACACCTCGTTTGTAAATATATTATATATTATTTGATTTATATTATACCTTATTTTTATATATGTTTTCTTATATATTTCCTTTTTAGTTTATGTTATAATATATTATATTATATATTATAATACAATTTTAAAAAAGGCCAGGACACTCGTAATGGTCCCAGTTGCGTTTCTTTCAATTTGGTATAAACCTATATTAACAAAAAAATTTTAAACATATAAATAATCCTGGTAATTATGGGTTCATTCGAATTTAGTATGGTTATAGAAATAACAAATTTTTAAACAAAAGTAATCCCAATACTTACGGATTTCTTTGAATTTGGTATAAGTCTATATTAACAATATTGACATTTCTATATTAACATTTTTAAACATGTAAGTAATCCCAGTAATTATACCTTTCTTTGAATGTGGTATGTCTATATTAACAACAAAATTTTAAGCATATAAATAATTCCGGTAATTAAGTTTTTCTTGAAATGTAGTTTAAGTCTATATTAACAAAAAATGTTTAAATAAGAAGTAAAGTTGGAAAAAATTAATAGTTTGTCATTATACGTAATGTAATCAAACACCATAATTTGTATTTTTAAGTTATTGTTATAATACGACAATATTAGTCTAAGCAGTTTGTATTATAGTAAACAATATTTCGCTTAGATTACTGTATTAAACATTAAATTAAAAAAATTTATTAAAAGTGAATATCGCAAAAAAATCCATCGATTTTTTTTTCCGTTTAGTGGCGACGATAATATTTGAGCTCATATGTGAAAAAAGTTAATTTATATTAGTATTTTTAACTATTCCAATAACTAGGGTTAGTTATTTGAATATTTAAAAATGTTTAATTTGGAAGAAATTTTAAAAATATTTAACGAGTTTTCATAAATAATGATGTTAAAAAGGACACTAAATTAATTAAATAAATGTCAAATTAAGATAAAATTAAATTATGGGATTTAATTGAATGATTTAAAATTTATTTTATTCGTTGACGGATTCGACGTATACATGCATTAAACAGACATATTACGTATACATGCATTAAACAGACATTTACTTAAAGTAATTCCATATTAGATACTTCTATAGTAATACATTTTATTATTGGTAAATAAATTGTGAGAGCTGCAAAGCCTTACTTATTTTTACACTCCATCAAATTAGCTCTCTAATTTTAAATAACCACTAATAACTTAGCTACCAATAACTATTTGTTATATAAATTCTTGGTCTGTATCATGGGAAGAAATTTCTAAATATATTTTAATACCGTATGATAACTGCATTTTAAATATAAAGGCGTTCGTAACGTAGTTGTGTTCTTGATTTCACTTAATCAATGAGGTTTAGCAACGCAGGTACCGGTTTGTCATTTGATGAATCACATATTTTAATAATATCCATGTGAGATCATTCAGAAGACACGCTAAGTCATAAATCTTGGCTGTTGTAAATAGATAAGAAATCTAAACAAACTCCGGTGCAACTATGAGTTGCAACAAACAGATGACAGCCATTTTGTTAAAAAAAGCACCTAGCATCTTAAAAGCACTCTAGAAGAAATAATACACATACTTACATCGATATTCAACGTAATAATGCAGACTGGCATAATCCCTACAAAGTGGATAACAATGTATATCATCTTTATATTCAAAAAAGAATAAAAAGAAAACTTAAGTAACTATGTCAAACATCTAGAAGGTGTTTTCCAAAGTTATTCTGGAAAGAATAAGTAAAAAGCTCGATGCAAACCAACGAGAAACAAGCTGGGAGAGAACAAGCTGGCTTCAGACAAAATTTTTCCACCCTGGACCATATACACACAGAAATAAAAAAATAGAGAAATACAACGAATATAACAAAAACCTGTATATGACACTCATTGACTATTCCAAAGCCTTCGACATTATAACTCGCAATGACACGTGGAAGAGACTGGGACAACAAGGGATATGTTCCAATTACGTTGAAATTATCAGGAACATCTACACAAATAATAAAGCGAGGATACAACTAGAAACCTTGGGTAACAAGTTTAAAATCAACAGAGGTATGAGACAGGGGGACCTCCTGTCACCGAAATTGTTCTCCGCCGTATTGGAAAGTATCTTCCGCAAACTGGACTGCAATACCTTCGGCCTAAACATACATGGCGCAAAAATAAACCACCTAAGATTCGCGGATGTTATTGTCCTGTTTGAAGAAAATCCTTGTTGGATAGCGGACCAAGATCAAAAGATACAAGATAACTCTCTGTTGAAGTAAGTTTTGAATTTTAAATATAATTAGTAGAAAACCATATTAGGATATATATGAGAGATACTTTGCCTTATTTGCATCTCACGTTTTAGTTCGGACATATATATACATGGATATGTTTCCACCATATCATCAAAAGTTATAAATGTTTAATGGAAATAAACATCTATATGAAATATAAATTATATTACTACAACCTGTTTTAACCTCAAATCCTGCATATACAATCAACATTTAAGTATCACGAATTACGACATTAAACTTGCATCAGAAATATTTTAACATTTTCAATTTTTAAAGAAAATGTGTCTTATTCATGTTTCCTATTTAAATACTACCAATTTATTCTTCCAAAATGTTGGCACCTACGCAAAATCTAGAATATGAGGTTTTTCGATTAGTCTTATTAGAAAACTTTATACGTTTTATGACTAAATTTTTAAGTATTTTATATAAAAAAAAATTAAATGGCGTTCTAAATTTTATATATTTTTTAATAATTTTTTTGATAATTTTCCGAATATCAGCACTTAATAAATTTTTTAAGACTCTTAATAAATTATGTATTAATATAATTGAAAGCAATGAGATTTCTTTTAAAAAATTATATAACTTTCTTCTAATGGTATACTTTATTCGAATACTTTAAAAACCAAAATATTATATTTTCTACCGTAAATTTAAACATTCGCTTTAGATATACGTTAAGTCATAATAATTTTCGATTGGAGGAGGAGGTCTTTTTGAAAACTTAAAACTCTTACACTGTTACTAATAAACTTGGAATAGAAAGTGAAACATTGCATAAATATGGAATAAATAAAAACGCTACTAATATACTTAGTACAAAACAAGCTTGTCGTAACTTCAACTGTCAAACATTATTCCGACCTCTACCTTAGTTTTATTTTGGAATAATAAAAAAAGTTTACATTCCGACAAATACGTCTAACAGCACGTCAGGTTTTGCAATTCGCTTGTGTTTATAATTATTTTGGAGAAAACGCATGCATATAATTAAATTTATGCAATGAGAACCATCGAGAAGACATAATTTTTAATTGATTGTTTGGAGCTGCCACAAGAACAATACTGAGGACAGTTTTTAAGACAGATTTGAAAAAGTTAATGACTATTCTTTCAAGTAATATTCTCATTTATTGTCAGAATAATAAAAAAATGTACAAACTTTAAATAGAATAAAAAGTACACAACTCAATCTTTGCTAATTGCCCACCTGAAGATGCTGTCATACAACGAAACCTAGCTCGTGGTAAGTAATTTAAATAATTGGAAATAATACCACATCACGCAGTTTCATTTAATTGTGAATAGTTAATTTCTACAATATTAACGCCAAATATATTTAATAGATAAAAAAGTATATTTTAGGATGAATTTCGACATTTTTCTAAAAGTTTCCAAAATTTTCGAACAAGAAAAAAGTTTAATTTACCATTATTTGTCTATGCTGTTCTAATTAGCTTTTCATATGCATTTTATGCTATTTTTTTAGCGTCTTATGCTTTTTCATAGCTGGAATTAAAAAATAAAGACAGGACAATTCAACAAGAACAAATACAAATAAAAAATAATATGAACAATTAAATTAAACTACGTGTTGTAGTATTATTTACACTTTCTTTAGGTTCTTTACCACGACCTAGGTTACGTTGTATGACAACATCTTCAGGTAGGTTGTTAGTAAAGAGAGAAGATTAGATCTTTGCTAATAGCCCACCTGAAGATGGTGTAATATAACGAAACCTAGGTCGTGGTAAAGAACTTAAAGAAAGTAGAAATAATACTACATAACGTAGTTTCATTTAATTGTGTTTGTGTTTCTACAAAATTAATGCCAAATATATTCAAGAAATAATATAAATTTAAAAGACGCTTTAAAGAAGCCATCTGATTTGATAGAGGTAAATTGCACTCACAATGATATACATAACCTGTGAACGGTAGAATTATTTTCAGAATAAGAACAGTATAATTTAAGTTTAAGCGTCTTTAATTAGAAAAAAATACTGTTTATTTTCTTAACATTTTGAGTAATTTTTTTTTAAACATCCTTATGTACTCTCTACTCTCATCCTACCTTGTTGGAATCAATTTTTTCTAGTTAAACAAATTCTGTGATGCATAAAGTATCAAATTTTTGGAAACGTAAATATCTGACAGTGTTCCCCATGGAAAATATTCTTAGATTAATAATATATTATGTAATCATCTTACCTATAACTAAAGTAAAATAAAACTATAGGGCACATAGATATTCGCAGACAATCATTGGGTGACAGAACAGAAGCGCCATATGTCGTTTATTACAAGAAAATTCGCTGCTTTTATAGACAATTTGTACACATTTTCATTTCTACTCACTTAGATAACATTTATCTAATTTATAGCCTATATATCTAATTTATAGCCTATATATCTAATTTATAGCCTATATATCTAATTTATAGCCTTAAATTAACCATACTTTCGACATTATTAAAATATCTGAACACTTTAATTGCATCGTATTCTTCGCATCTCATCGGAATCGCATTCTTCATAAATATCCTTATTTTCGATATTGTTAGGTAAAACTGTTGATTTATAATTTTTTTTTTTTTTTTCACTACGTAACATAGGTATAATATTTATTCAAATACTTTTCAATAACAAATAAATTAAATCGCAATAATAACACGTGTCGTTCATATCGTGCAATTGATATAAGTAAATATATACGATTTGAATAATTTAATGTAAAAGCTCAATAGAAGGCGCCTCAGACAGAAGTAACATCTTCCGTAAATAAGTAAAGATGACATCATACTTTTCCATAATGCTCTAGAAACCTCGTTTCACGAAGGGTGGTTTTATAGAGCTGCATACGCGTGTATAAAGATACTTGCGCATGCATATAATACATGGAATTCTCCCCTCTAGTTTCCCTTACAGGAGTGGTTGGTAAAAACTAAAGGGAGGGAGTTCAGATATGGCAATATTCAAATATATATGAGAGTAAAATTTTATTGTTTAAGTTTGTTTAATATTGCTAGTTTTAGATTGGAATAAATCTATATTTGAACACGATGATATTTATATTTAATTTGGCAGCCAAAAATATCATATGAAACAAGAAATTAATTAATTAAGAAATTTATTATGTATCATATATGCATAAAATATGAATGAACTAATGTTTTTATAAATATGTTTATTTATTTAGCCTATATTAACATTTGTACATACGGAGTACTTCTTGATTTAAGCAGTCTCTTCTAATCAATCATGGCTAAGGGCCATTAATTAATATAATTAATTCCGAGGGTAATTAATTAATGTAATTAATTCCAAAGTGAAAATTATAGCGTTATAATATCGACAAAAAAACTTTCCCTGATTCTCTTAAAAAACAATTAAGAAACATAATTATTTGACAGAAAAAGTCCTAAATTTTACATGTCGATAGGTAAAAGAAAAAGATTGTGACATGAAGGAAAACAAAAGGCGAGGGGAAAAAAACGACGAGGAATAAGTTAAGAGAAGTATAAATTTTTCAGACGACTTTCAGAAACGTATATTGAAAGGGAATTACTGAAAATAGGATCCAATAAATTCCATAATTTAGTGGCGTAAACAATAAAGGAATGTTCCTTAAAGGACGGGTACTGTTTAGTTCTCAGAACCTAAACCGAAAATATCGAGGGATAAGTTTGTGAATCTGGTACTGAGGTAAATGACCTGTGTGGACCGTTTGAAGTACTTTACTTTATAGTAATAAAATATATATTATTAATGAATACCCAATATGAAAATTTACTTAAACCAATATGACAATTTACTTAAAATTGTACTACACATTTTAGGAACAATAAACATACGCAGGGTTTCGGAACGTAACCCGAGTCTACGAAGATGCTTTCCATCACCAAGGGTAGGTGATGGAAAGGAAAATTCTCAGATACATGAACTTTTTCCGTCTTATCCGTATTTGTCGACATAGATGACAGCTAAAACGAATAATAGAAAACACTGTCATACAAAACAAATATATGCGACTCCCAATTACGCAACCCAGACCAATCAAGTTCCAGCCCATACCAGGCAGCCCGTAACGTCTTTTATTTATTGTAATTCCAAATGCTAGCTGTTTATTATTTAAATTATACACCTTCCTCATGACTTACTCTATCTATTGGTGAAAACCATATGAAAATCTTTGCTGTTGTTTTTGAGATCAACGCGTTCAGACAGATAGACTGACGGATGGAGACTTTGTTTTATACTATATAGTGATATCGAAAATCGTGAAAACGGTAGCATTTTCTATTATTCTAAAGACTATTTATATGTAATAATAAAAGTCCTGTTTGTTGCGACATCTGTAGTAATTAATAATGTAATTGTTTTAATTTTGGTTCTAAAGCATAAGATTACATTTCTAAGGTAATATATTTTTTCTATATATTGTATTATCCCAATATTTTTATGAGGTAAATTTTGAGATTCACGTGCTCCCTAGTTTACAATATATTTAATAGCAAACATACGAGAATTCATATGAAAAGTTACTTTCACACTTCCTCCATTTATATATACTTATTTAATTTCTTATCTTATTTCAGTATTAATATTGATAAAAAGTATTAGCATAAAGAAATAGAAAAATGTGCTGTAAAACTTAATTAACATTTTCCAATAGATTAGTATATTACAAAAACCTGATATGATGGGTGATTTTTTACATACGGTTCCAAAACATAGCAGAAGAATAATTATACTAGCTCATTTCAGACTAAATAAAAGTAGTAAAATTCGAGAAAAGCGAATAAGAAATAGAATGAGTAGGTAAAGTCATACCAACGGGGAAAAAAGAAAAAACGAGATGCCAACGAAGAAAAATGGAAATGTTGTTTATGAAATCAAATTTAAACGTAAATAATAAAGAGAGAATATATTCTTATAGAGACGAGAAATAAATTTAGGTGTAGGCATGAAAATAAAATTTCTGTAACAACCAAGTCTTAATCAATTATTTCCTTAGATATATTCTTTTAATATTCTTACAAAAGAACTTATTTAACAATTACTTATTAGAACGACCCACAAGTTCACAAAGTTCAAACTGAACATAGTTAAGTGAAACACCGCAAGTTAAACTGAATCAATCAAATGATTCAAAGAAAATCTATACAAATTCCAAAACTAATTTTGATTGGAATTGTCAAGGTTATAAAAACATTGCCATACTTGGCCGATTCGGGCAGGACTATGCTGTTGGAATTAAATGGCACTAGCAAGACTTCGAACCAAGTGAAATATGGTTGCTCTGACTGATCCGTTTGGTAACACACCGTGGACACCCATTGTACCCCCAGAAATAAAAAAAATGGACACCTTTAAAATGACGCTTATTATTGATTCAATTCAGTATTTTTTTCACTTATGCCGTTTTAATGCAATATATATATATATATATATATATATATATATATATATATATATATATATACATAGGTTCAATTTATAGCTACAGGAGCAATTTATTCCATTTAACCATAGCTAGAAATTTAAATAATTAGATTCGAGATGGGTTTACAATGATTTTATTTATCATGGTATTAGAACCAATTGTGTTATTTCAAGTTAAAAAATAACATATACAGTAATAAATACTCACATAAAAAACTAAATTTTACATATCGTTATGAAGAGGAAAAAGTCGAGATATGATGGAAGCTCAGATGAGAAAGGACGAAAAATAGCGCAAGGGAAGTTAGGAAGATACGTTTTTTAAAGGTATTTGAACACATGTATAGGTGGTAAATTCCTGATGCTGACGTTCAATTACTATTTATCATTTCATTGGAAAAACTTATTGATCATATTAAGCAGAACCAGTAAGGAGTGATAATATAATTTCAAATGTTGTTTCCAATATTAATTCAAAAATAAATAATTGTGACATTTGTGGGTGAACGGAATTTACTTTTTTCCTTTAAAAGCGCAAAACCCATCTAAATGTTTAATATTTACAATAAACGAGAGGACTCTCTGAATCGTTCATGTAACTAAATTCTGACTACATTGTCTCTTCCCTCATCATCAGCCTTGACACAGCAGCTCGTCATATGCCTTGATCTATACATATATGATGGCAGACTCTGCTCGCGAAATGAAAAGACTTTGGCAAAGTTTAGAATTAAGTGAAACATAATGCCTAAGATCGTGGAATGAAGACATTGACAAGATTCAGAATAAAGTAAAACATTATGTCTAAGATCGGTCCAATAAATAAAATAAAATACTTTTATTTTTTAATGATTTCAAAAAAAAAGGTAGCATTAAAAACTCCAGAGCAGTCCTGCTCCTATCTATTGGTTTATTTTATTCTTTTTATTTTTATAAAATAAATTACATCTTCATTTTTAAAGTATTAGTATAATTTAAATATTAATAAACCGATAAAAGAAATTCTGAATTGTATTCCTATTGTTGATTAAAGATTGACGTAAAAATTACAAGAATGTATCCTTTTTTTCTACCGATCCAGTTTTTAAAGTAGTTTTAAATATATGATATTTTACATTCCAAAGTATTAGGTAAAATAATGTCTTTCTGTATAATTCATTTTTGTTATTGTTTTAGATAATCTATTCGACACGCGACATAATGTATTCAGAACATAGCCCGCACAACTGGAATATCAACACGCATAGTAACTAAACGAGGGGAACTCCGTCGGTGCATACAGCGCCGCATGCATAATGCAGTATGTTGCAGTAGTTTGATAATCTCGAAATACGGCGTCCATGAATCAGTGGAAATACCTTGGTGTAATCATAGGCAGCCTAGCAACTGACGATCGAACGCAGTGTGCTGGTTAGTGAACTCCTAGAGTGGTATAATTCAGTTTTACTCAATTTTCACCGAGGAAAATTATAATATTGTTCCGAAGTAAAGTATGCACATAGTCAAGTAAATGACTTAATATTTTTGGGTTGAGCATTAATTAACCATAAAAATATTCGCTTTTAAAGCAACTTTCAGAAACATAAGTGTAGCTTTTTATACGCATATTAATAATACAGCCACTGATAATCTATGAAGTAACAGAATAGCCTCATTCGATAGTTCACAATTAAGTGAAATTACGTGATGTAATATTATTTCTACTTTCTGTAATTTCTTTATTACCACCTAGGTATTACAATATCTTCAGGTGGGTTATTAGCAAAGATCTTTGCTAATAATCTTTACTAATAACCCACCTGAAGATGTTGTAATGCAACCGAATTTAGATCGTGGTAAAGAAATTAAAGAAAGTAGAAACAATACTACATCACGTAGTTTAATTTAATTGTAAACAATGAATTTCTACAAAATTAACGCCTAATATATTCAATACTAATTCGATAGATTAATATAGCCACGTTTTTTTTACTTAAACTACTTTATGTATAGGATAAAGAAGATTATAACTTAGATAAGTTTTAATACTTATATTTTAATTTGATACGAGTTGGACTGCACAAAAGTTATTTTCGAAATACGACTGGCAATTAATCAAATCTAGTTGTAATAAAACATAACAAGTTTTATTCCCAATCTGAAATAAATTTCTGATTATTTTGATGGTTTTTATATTTTTAACTATTGATTTATACAATTATATTATCGTAATTTTGTTTGACGCATATAATGTTTAAAAATTTAAAAACTTTCTTAATTTATAAATTAACTTAATAGGTTATTGGAAAATGCTCTAAACGAGTGAAAAAAAAGTTTTTTCTTAACTCAAAGAGTTTTCATTTCTAGAATTCCTTAATTGTTTATATTTAGTGAACACCATTAAAAGAGTTTCATCAATATTTTTTTCTTGTTTACTTACATGGATTATAATTAGTAAATAAAGTATTTTATGTTAAAATTCGAATAGGTTTGCCTCTAACTTTCAGTATGAAAGCATTACATCAAAATTACTATTATCCTATCTACAATATATCAATCCAACACAATACCGCATCGTCGTCGTAGTACTGGCTTGATCAAAAAGCATATGGCATTTGACGGTATGGCGCACTATATACATTAAAGTAGATATATAAATAAATATATAAGTTTTTGTAAAAACTCAATACATAAACTTTGTCGGTATCAAATGTCTGTAGGAAGATTAATTTTAAAATACTCTTAACTATAATTAAAAAAATTACAAATTTTTATACCTTTATTAATTATGTAGGTTTGCTATAATAAAATGATGTCACAGTTAATACGAATGTTTCTTAAACATATTTTTGATGAATAAAAATGGCAGGAAATAAACATCAAACCTACCAGTAAGATTACGTCACAATACCATAGTGACAAAACTTATATGCTAAAGATCCATCAGAACATATATGACTTCCGTACCATCCTAATCCTGGATTTTTATCACGTTATTCAATCAATTGAGGTCATAAAAATTGCATCAGCGGTTAATGCTCCCGTCAGCCTTTCACTTTTCAAGTCATGTACGCGGATGTCTTAAACGTAATCATAGATAATAACGTTATGGTCACTTATCAAAATGTACACTCAGTTTCATAAGTTTTGAGATAAACAAACTTTCTAAACTTGGGATGATATTTACGAAAGTATTTGGAAATAAAGAAGGATCAACAAACAAATTTTTAACTGATTTTTTGGTTCATCCTTATAACATTGCGCGCAAAAAGTGTAAATAAATAACGATCTGATAACTTGCACAAATAATCCAATAAAATATGGCGTATTTAGATTTCAAATCTCCTGAAAAATTAACAAATTATAATGTTGTCTAATACTGATAATGGCAAATTATTTTATATCTTCTATAACTTATTGAGTCTGAATATATCTCGTAGTTTAGTTAAAGAAGCATTAAAAATCTATCAAATGATGTTGGTATAGTATGCCGTATAAGAAACTTGTTGAAACAAAAACAAACTGCCGTATACTATGCAATTAATCATTTCTAAGCTAACGATTAATTTAATTTTTCGATAAAATATCGTCTGTTCCCATAAGTTTCGAAAGTTACGAATCGGGTTTTACATATTTTCTAGTTTTCTTTTTCCCAAAGAGTATGGTTAGCTTTAATTATAATATAACAACAAATATAAAAATACGAATAAACAAATATCATATAATTAATTTTAGTTTGACGAGTAAATCTCACTTATATTGAAAAAAAGACAAAACAAATAAATGGGATAAAAATGACAAAACAATCAAGATCCAAAAAGAAAAATCGAAAAAATCCATAACACGTAAATGAAAAAATATATATGGATTTCTTTTGCATACAGAGATGGTTTAATCTCTAGAAAGAAAAATACTTTTGTCAAATATTAACGGACCTCGGAAAATTACTTTTGTCAAATATTAACGGATTTCTGAAAGCCGGACCGGTGTTTTCCACAAGCTCTGTTTTTGAAAGCAGTAAAATAAAATAATTCAAAATATTATTAGAGACGAAGGAAATCTATTTCAGTCTTTACACAAATATTATTATAAGAATTAATATGTGGCGATTGACATGACGATACGGTAACGATGAAAAATAGACTTAGAGGGCTTTATATATTTTATTATTACCTATTATTACTTTCGACTATTTTTTTTTTATTATATTTAGTCAAATAATTTCTCTGACTACAATGAATGAGTAGAAAAGTTTATCGGTTTGACTTTTTGAATTAGCGTATAAGAAACTACTTGCATGTTTATGAATATTAATAAAAAATAACGTATTTAATCAAACAAATAGCGCTGGTGATTTTAATAAAAAATTTAGATTTGAAAAGCGCTTTTCTTATCATGAAATATAAATTTCCTCATCGAACATTTAATTTATAACCTCTTTTTACGCAATAATTCTTGCTTGTTTATATTTTGAAATCATTTTTGTTCAGGTTCAAATTCGTGTTTGCATTTAAGTGTTCAGTGTTTAGTGTCACAATTATGTTTAAAAAGTTTTAACAATCAATTTGCGAAAACACGGTGTGTATAAAAAATATTTTTGAAATAAATTTTTTGTTATTAAATGTTCACAGAAAAATTATTTCTGTTAAATATATCGTTTTTAATATATTTAATAACTAATAATTACTAAAAGGTTCACTGGTGTTAAACTGCATTTGTTCCGATCTAAGCAATTTGATAAATTCTGATAAAAAGCATGTGGGGAAATAATTCGTAACATACAAAGCGTGGATTATTGATTCTCGATCTATTTGTTCCGTTCAAAATTTAACACCATTTGCATTAATATTGTATATACTTATGCAGGATAGTTTTTGGCCTTTGCTCATCGAAATTGAATTTATAAGAAAGTAAAGCAAGAATATAAAATTGGCAAGAATTAGATTAGTAACAGTAGCTTGGGCTACCCAAAAAGCACTGCACTAAGAACTTTGCTAAAAATAGCTTGCGCTACCCAAAAAGTACTGCTCAGAGACATGCACTAAATCTACCAAAAGTTTACGGAAAACTATAGCGATTAGTCCAGATCTTAGAATTTTTTAGAATTTCAATATATTTTATGCTTATGAATAATATCCACCAACAATAATATCCACATACCACCCAATGAATTATTAATACGGCAAAAATTAATACGAAAAAAATGTTTGGCAGCGACTGTACCCGAATTGATATGTACGACGCATCTCTGGTCAGTGGATTGGCGAATCCGCGGACGTCCGCTCGCGCGTAATCGCATTACCAGGGGAGATAAAGCCTATAGAATCTCCTAAAACGTTTATTAGTTCCGCCATCCGATAATTCAATATAATATCGCTATAATTTCCTGTAAAAATATTGGCAGCTGAGTCGTTTTGGTTTGTGGAATTTGATGTACGGCTAATTTTATTTGGTCTATTTATTAAGGGGAATGGTATACGATGTGAAAATTTTAATCAAAATATCACTTTTCCATGTATCCTTTAGTTACAAAAGAAATAACTTTGTAAGAAACTAAAGGAAAGGAAATAAAGCGAGATATCTATATTTCCTAGTAGTCACATTTATATTGATGATTAATTATGAGCGCTTTTACCTCTATTGTTGAATTCGAGAGAAAATCATTTTGGTGACGCTTTCACATTTCCACAAAATTTTTGAAAATGTATTTTCCTATCTGAGGAGACCCCATAACATTTTTATTTAATTTATTTATTTATTTAAAAATTTATTGCTACAACAATACTATAACAACAAGTTTGTAAAGTACACCTTGTACATAAAAATTTGCATTATTATATATTTATGCAGTATTGACATGAGGTACGATAGAAGTACAAAAGATAAAGAGTGCAGAAAGATTAGGCTTTAGGAGAGGTGAAATTTTTTTGTCGTATCTTGAAGGCATTCTTCTAGTATATTTGCCTGGTATCAGCACTTAGTTGATTTCAAAGTTTTGCTTCTTTCATTGGTAAACTATAATAGAAGTGACAACGTAAACAAGTTGCACATAAAAATTAGAATACAAGTGTTCACACGAGTTACGATAGAAGAAGGAAAGGGCATGAGTGCATCAGATGATTCCAAAGTTTTGCTACTTGGATTGACAGTCAGTAACAGAAGTTACAATGTAACAAGGTTCAAATAAAAATTAGAATACAAGAATTGACGTGATCACTATAGAAGAAAGACAGATCAAGAGCGCTGAAGGACCTAGGTTTAGAAGAGATAGGAATTTTTCAGTAGATTCTTAAAAACATTTATACAGTATACTTGCCTGGTATCAGGACACAGTAGATTCCACAGTTTTACTACATAAATTGGTAGAATAAGGCAGAAGTTATAATGTAAATAAGGTTTACGTAGAAATTAGAATACAATTATTGACATTTTTTCAAAATTTAATAGAAGAAAAAGGGCAAGAGCACAGAAGGAGCTGGGTTTCTAAACCCAGAGCTAAGAATTTTTCAGTCGTTTCCTGAAGACGTTGATCCAGTATATTTGTCTGGCATCAGGTGTCAGTTGGTTCCAAAGTGTTGCTGCTTGGACTGAAAATTATTCTTGTGTAACATAAAGATATCTTTTAAAATGAGTAGAGTAAGTTTTCAAGGATAACGCAAGGCCGTGAGCAGGCAAGTCTTTAAATCTAACCAAAATCAGAGCATAATGTGTAAATATAGATCTAAATTTAAAAAAATAGTGTCAGTATAAGCGAGTAACGTCCTTTATTTTAGATAGCTGAATAACTTGGTTAATCTTTTATACCAAATATTCAAGCTTGTATATTTGAAAACCGTTTTTTTTCAGTATTAAGAAATAACGAAAAAATGGATTATTGCGGGGTTACATTGATGTCAGCCAATCGTATACAAATATTGAGATCTATTGATTCAATTAAAAAGGTAAGCTTTATTTATTTTAAAACTACAAAAGTGAGCATAATCCAAAGATAAGAAATAAAATTATTTTTTTTCAAATTGTAACTTTAGCACAATATGTCTGAAAATTTACTATGTGTAAATAAGGTAATAATCACATATTAAGCATCTTTACACTTTCTTTGAAGTGAAGAATCCAAACAAGGTTGAGAACACAGAAAAACTTTTACAATTTTCTCCAGAAGAATTAGTTAATCGATAGATTTATTTACAGGTTATGAAACTTCTCGCCTACTTAGCTTTATTGTGTTTTCGTTAAGTTAAATAAATACACCTTTACATAAATAATTTTTCAAATGCTTATTTCAGATTTTTGTCATAAGCGTTTTAATCCTATTTTTTAATTTTGCAGACAATCCTATTTCGGAGTTATTTTTTGTCACGGATGCCACCTACAAAATATTAACTTATTTGCCTATCAAAGAGACAGATAAATAATTTTTAGATAAAACTTGTAACAAATAAATTTACACAAAACTGTGTTGTCATCAAAATTAGTTTTTAATTAAGGTGTTTAAGTAGAATTTGAAAATTTACTAATTTTGACGACTATTTCATAAAAAGAAAATTAAATATGGTATATATATATATATATATATAAAATAATTATATCGTGTTACATATTCCATGAAATAGCCTTTCCATAAACAATTTTTACGTAAAGATTGGATATAAAAATGTAAAAAGTAATTAAAAAATGGTTTAAAACGCAAAACGATTAATTGAATTTAAACAAATAATAACTCTCTCCGTTTAAATGGCTGCTTAAATAATACTCGAAAGCAATCGAATGAATGAATGAAGTTACTAGGTGAGCTATATTCTGTATTCAAAACTTTGAGAGAAAAAATAGCTAGACCTAAGACTAACAAACCTTAAAGAAATCACTTCTGTATCCAAAACGATTTCCTAACATATTAAATAATTGACACTTGCACATATTTAAAATTTAATGTTACCTTGTACTATAATATGTTGAAACTTTTCTAGCCAAATTTTCTTTCCATACAACGAATTAATGAAAAATTGTGAAAATAATTGCATAGTTTATTTATTCCAATGAATTTCCAAAGCATCTTAATTTAAATATTATCTACTAATCTATTTTTTACCGATTGGGATAAAAAAACAAATCTTTTACATATTAACGTTGAATATATTGCTGTAGTTTCATTCTCTATGAGAATATGCTTATGGTAATGAAATCATTAAGTAATGAGAATCCATCTCAAATATAGCTATCCTGGCTGGAAGTTAATTCGCCACCAATATTTGTAAATCACAATGAAATATTAACTGACTTTTGTGCTGCAGCTCACGATATATTTGACTTGTTCAGATCGAACAGAAAGTTAATCTTTTAAATTATAAGTACGATATGGCGCTTTGTGATTATTACGCATGTTATGCTGTTGAGAAAGTGTACGAAGGTAAAGTATTTAAAGTATTCAAATACATTAACTTTCTTGCGAATATTAAAATAAAATATAATGTGTATTGGTTTAACTTTTCTTTATTAAAGTTACCGAGTTTAAATTTTAAATTCCTCTAATATTGAGTTAAATATAAGATCGTTAATTTTAATGGCGATCGTTAACTTTGGCACTGTATTAATAACCATTAAACAATAAAGCGAAAAGCGAAAGCTTAAATGTACAAATCCAACAAGGGCAATTTTAAATTCCAACAAGATCCATAACGCGGGCTGTAAATACTGTTTACCGCGGCCACCACGTCGGACAAAATAAATTTCTCAAAAAATAAACGCTTGCTTTACTAGAATAATGAACGGCTACAGAACATCAGGGGCTTTTGGCGAGGAGCTTTGCTGGGAAGCTTTACAGTGCCGCCGTCTACGCGGGTGCACTCCAAGCTTTATCGCATTCCCAAGCTTTATTTTAAATCAGACATAAACACTCTGCGAGTGTATCGAACTTGCATAATGAGTGAATTTTGAGAAATTTTAGTTTAACCGAAGATTACGTTTCATAATTGGCAATAATTTATTTGTTACTTAATTTCAATATTTATAGTATCGAATTATTAATCTTAAAAGCAATATATTAATCCTGAGTCCTCTACCCAATAATATATGCGAGACCGGCAAGTGGACCCGGAAACTGTGGTATTCTTCAGAAAGAAAACTAAATCAAATTTGATTCACGAGGATAACCCTTAAATGAACCTGTTTGTTTAACAAATAAACGACATTGTGATATTGCTGAGACTACCACAGCTGTGGCTAACTGGACTTAATGCAACCTAACATTTTCTTTTACTAACGCTTATGCAAATGCAATTGCTTTACTAGGATAACCTTTAAATGACCCTATTTGTTTAGCAAATAAACGATTTGTCATATTGCTGAGACTACTACAACTGTGGCTAACTGGACTTACTGCAACCTAACATTTTCTTTTAATAACGCTCATGCAAATGCGGTTGCTTTATGAGGATTACCCTTAAATAAACCTGTTTGTTTAGCAAATAAACGACTTTGTAATATTGCTTAGACTACCACAATTATGACTAAGTGAACTTAAAGCAACCTAAAATTTTCTTTAGTAACGCTCATGCAAATGCAGTTGCTTTACAAGGATAACGCTTAAATGAACCAGTTAAACAAGAGAAAATAATCACATTATAATATTCCGTATATATACACACTTAAACATTTAAGAGGGGGGAATATTTCCAATAAACTATTTACAAATATCGACTCTCTGTGAACTAACTCTGTGAACATATTACCTTTCATATTCTTCAGAGGTGTTTGATTAATATCTCTATATCCCTTTAATTATATACCTGTAATTTATTAAAGCAAGCACCTGTCTATATCCCTTTAATTTATTAAAGCAAGTTGATAGCAAGTTAACTGCTGAATAATATTTTACTGTAGCAGAAACTAAATACCGTTTATGAAATAAGCAACCTTACATAAGATAGTGGAATGAGGCGGAGGAAATCCAAGCTGTTTTGCGACTTGATTCTCGTAAAGTAGGCGCTATATCAAAATATTGCCATATATTTTTAATTATGTTTTAAAAGATCTTGTCAACGACATCCCTCTCTTTAGGGCCAATGAGTAAAACATTTTCATCACCAAGTTAGTTAATGACAAAAAAAATATTTGGCTTAATAATGGAATTATATTATTATTAGCTGCTGCTATGACTACCCTCGCGTGAACCAAATCATTGTAACCTATGTATCTATCCAGACTACAATTTATCTCTATTCCAATATTTTCAAAGTTCGTTCGCGTTTTGTAGTCACATCGTGATCAAGTTAGAAAACGGAGAAAATTTTATAAGTTATCTCATGGGAACCAGCTCGGATTTTGGAATATGGAGGCGTAATTAATATAGACTTACTGACTTTTCTTATAGATAATGTGACTTGATCAAATAGGAAGTTAAGAAACATTATTAAAAAGGATGTAATATTTCAAAGTTATTCTAAATTTTTGGAATAAAATGGTTATAATAATCCACTTTATCATTTATTCCCTTATTGAATATATTTGGCATTAATTTTGTAGAAATTCAGTGATGAATTCTACACAACTAAATGAAACTACATGATGTAGTATTATTTCTACTTTCTTTAAGTTTTAACCACGACCTAGGTTTCGTTGTATTACAATATCCTCAGGTGGGATGTTAGCAAAGATCTTTGCTGACAGCCCATCAACGAAACCTAGGTCGTGGTAAAGAACTTAAAGAAAGTAGAAATAATACTACATCACGTAGTTTCATTTAATTGTGATTTATTCCCTTGCCAAATTTTGTGTAGATTACTTAAGCAATTACAGAGCTATATAGTAATAAACATTTATCAATCAAAATTTTCGTAGGTATAATATTAATTCCTACTGTTTCATTAGCGTTTCATACTGGAACAGGAAAGAACGAAACTCTTACGGGATGTATATTACTCTCATGTTTATTCGTCTATCTATAGACAGACGGCATTTTTTTCTCAGAAATGTTTCAGACTCTATTATATATAATCATTAATGACGTTTAATTTTCCTGAGTGGTAAACGATTGTACATACGAGAGTAGCGCTGCTAGTAGAAATTCAAAATTTAACATGGTTATTATAACTTTTGACTAGCATATTTCATAACAGTAGAAACCTAAAAAATATTCGTCTGACTATTTTTGAGGAGGTAAGTTTAGTTCAAAATAATATAAATTAAAATATATTATTTATTCTCGGTTATAAGAGGTATATATGAAAAAATTGAATTTCAAATATTTCAAAAGAAAGAGAAAAGAAAAAGATATGTATGGTAGTTATAGTGATATTACAGAAAGTCAACACATCCCCTCCCATTTCTGAAATTATTAAATTTTTAATCATAATATAAATAGTCATAATAAATAAACTCAAATTTACCTAAAAACTATAGCGTAAATTTCAAATGTTAGAGTTTTTATGCAATTCATGATTACATGTAAAATATTTAGGTACTAGACTTTATATTTACATATGTAAAAAATAATATAACACTGATACTTCTAAATAGTTTAATAGATATTTTACATATATATTTAAATTTTCTAAGTACTTAACAATGTTTAGTTTCTTCATAATACGAGTTCTGTTTAATTAAATTAAATGACGAATTTATGAAAATTTCATTGTTAGTAATTGGTTATATAATTTTAAAATTATAATTTTAAAGAAATCACAGTAGCTATAATTGACTATATAAGTAACCGCAAAGACCTTTGGTTAAACAAATTTTAAAGATTTATATTGGACCAAAGTTTCAAGTTCAACAATTATTTATTAATCAAGTTAATTTGAATAATTCTTCCTGAGATTGAAGGAAAATGTCTTTAAGTTGAAAATAATTTGTTATTAACAATCGTTATCCTTACTCTATTTTACACTATTTTTTAAATTTATTAATTGAATAAATAAGAAACAACTACGACAAATGAAACAAATTTTACTCAAAAATCAATTTGAAAGTATAATGTGGACAAATCGATAAGCGTAATATTGATGAAATGCTAAAAGGAAATTTTGGTCATTAACGAGATAAATAATTCTAAAACACATAACTTTTTGTTACGTGGAATAATGATAACTGTTCCATCAATCATTTAAAATCATTTAGATTTAAATAAAATTTAAATTTCTATTCCAATTTTTATTATATAATGGAAATAGAAAAATTATAAAAGCAAAAATCATTTTTATATAAAATGAAAATTCTTATTTCTTATTTAACACAAATATAATACAACATTAAACTAGACTAAATACTAACTTAACTACAACCAATATTAAAAAATTTCTCAATTTTCACGAGACGGTACTCCATATTTAACGTTCCCCTTTTGTATTAATGGCAACCTATCAGTATCTATACAATTTCGTTAAAACAAAATTGAAATGACTGTAATTTTCCGATAATTTCCGATATTTTCCGTTATAAATGTTTTATGTAATTTTTCACTCTAATAATATCGCTATGATTTTCCGTTCCAAAAGAATTTTAATTTTCCGCTAACTCTGTGGCAATTATAACGTAGCGGCTGTTAAGTTGAAAACGAAATTAAAAATTATTTTAAAAAGAAATAATGTTTTTCTGATTTTGTGGCATATGTTACTTAATTATTGTTCGATCGCTTATATTACAGTGATTCAAAATTAGCCAATTACAATTCCAATATACGTACAACGGTAATAAACCGCTCTTTTATAAGGAAGACATAATAAATATTTCTCTATATCTGTTGGTAATATTGAGCTTTCACAAAGCTTTTCCATAATTCAGCGTTAACTTATATTTACTCTTTCAAACTACGACGTCTACATGCCACACACAAAAGCTAAAGCCTTACGGGCCCATTCGTGTCGACAAAAGGACATTTTTACGTTATTACGGCGTGCGTAAGTCAATTTCGTGAGGTACACGAACGTGCCTAACGTAAACCGACACGACATGGGCAATAAATCACGTTGGACACGATCGCTTCCCAACGGTCAGTCGGCGGAAAGCTCGCTCCTATTATTCTCGCGTTGCTATGACAAATCAGTTAGACGGGGCGAGAATATTCGCCGTTATTGTTAACATTACGGGATGCTTGACGTCTTCCGTTTTAATGAAAATTGTCCTGACACTGTTTATGATGTGAGATGATGGCGAGATGACGTTGTGTAATAAAAGCTATATCACTGGAAAAAGGGATTAAACAAAATACCGAGAATAGAGCTTATTTTTCTCATTCATTATGTACATTGCTATTATATAATAAATATTTGTTGGTACTTATTATGTGTATGTTTTCCTTGGAGAAAAGCGAAATTCGTTTTTATATGGAATCCTTTTTAAAAAAGTCTCAAAAAAATACGTAAATACATTCACATAGAACTTATTATAGGGAAAAATTATCAAAAACCTATTTCTTATGTTCTGAATGTAACGCTTTATTAACAGAATCTTAATTAATCTAGGAAAAAAGAAATTATTGTGGCACTAATTTCAGGATATTGATTGTTTATTTTTTATCGTATTTAAAGAAATTTCTTTATTACCGGTGTAAAAACATGTGAAAGGAGAAATGCAGGTTAATTACATATAAGGTTAATTACAATAATTATTAAGTAAATTTAGGAATATCTAGAATTAATGATGTCTTGTTGGCGCCATCTACAAATTCCAGGAACACGATTGTTTAAAGACAGGTATACAGTGACTGAAATTAATTGCAAATTGCTTTTTTTAAAGGGGGAATAAAAATATAAGCTATGTGATAAAACAGCCAATAAATGAGTTTCTATGTATATTTTTTAAATTTATTTTCGCGGAACGGAAGAAGAAATGTAAAAATGCTTTGGCTTCATTGATAAAAAAATATATATTTTAAAAAGACTAAAAAACACACTTTTGCAATTAAAGAACTCATTGAAACAAATCACGCTCGAAGAGTTTACTGCCAACCAATGAGAAGTTCACATAACTACTTTCTTTCTTCGTTATCAGATTCTCTGGATAACAATATCTAACCAAAGTACTCATGGAAATAGGACAAATGAACTCAAACTCGATTGGTTTACTATTAACCATAGGGAAGTACCCATAGTCATCCTCCATCATCAGCCTCCATCCTCTATCATCAAACGCTACAGATTACAATATATTACAAAAGGACGCATTAAGACAAGACAAACGAGCCCAAATTCGATAGGTTCATTGTTAACCATTTAGAAGTTCCTATGAGCAACTCTCTCTTCTATCAATCATATCAGCTCGATGGTACCATATTATAATATTACCATTATAATTGCATAAGTTTACAAAGTTTCATATCTATACGACAATTGAAGTTGATGAAAAGTTTACTTCACTTGTATGTAACTATGCATATAGTTATATACAAGTGAAGCTAACCAAAGCATGTTAAAAATATATAAAAACTAATAAAAAAGCTATGTTGCAGAAATGAACAGAACCTGAACGGTTCAGAAAGACACAAGTAAATTAAATTATGAAATACCTGAACGAAATCTTTGTATATACGATAAAATGAAAATTGAATTGGAAAATCTTATTCACATTCACAGTACTTTTCTACAGTTAATTAATATTTTGACATGTATGGCACGAACGTGATTTCTTAAGAGTTTATGGAAATTTAATTATAGAAATATATGAATTGATAATAAATTTACATCGGACAATCTTTTATTGGCTTTTAAATAGTTTGATATACATAATAAAATAAAAACAACATAATTTGAAATTTCTAATCTCAATTTAACTCCCCATAAAACGAAGGGTATGTGAATTAAGAATTAGATTACTGATTACCATAGTTACCAATTGCACGGCACGTAGATTAATTTTAACTATATGCTTTTTAGTTAATTAAGAAAGTTCGAAACCTTCACAATGAATAACGAACAAATTGTAATGTTTATCCAAAAATTTCATCAATCCATGCATTTCAATATATATACATTCATCATTTTTATTCATATTTGCACACATAATACGGAGTTCGCTGTAGCAGATTTCGTACGCTTTTCCATTCCAGCAAACACAACGTGAAGTTATATTTATTTTCAATTACGATTCAAGACAAAGACTGGCCCCACTGACGATTGTGAGATGATGTCATACTTAAATAGGAAAAAAGTCTCTGGAACAATGGGCGGACGGCGTAGCAACTGTTGACTTACCGGATAGGAATTTCAAAATGTTATTGGGATATCGATATAATAAAATTTGACTTTTTTAAATATTTTTTTTCTCGCTGGGTACCCCCCGCTCGGTTCAATGAGTCTAGTGTAAAAAAAAAGAAAACGTGAACTAGTGATAATCAATGCTGTTGTGGATTTTCCATCATGCTTAATAAATCTTTCACAGATCTCAGATGAATGAAATAATTTTACATTTAATTACAGCTAAATGCTGGTAATGTATTTTTTTCTCAAATTAACAGTCGAGAGTAAACGAGTTAGAGATAAAGAGGGGGCTTGGGACTCGGCCATAAAATTGAGAAATTCATACCTCACGAAGGAAACATTTCATAATCTAATTTTAATAGGCACTTTTTATTTAACATTGTGGAGTTTATGAAAAAAAATTAACATTGAAGATGTTTTAGAGAATGAGTTTTGCTGAAAATATTATTACTAACGGTCTTTATTTCAGGTTGCCAATCATATGACCATGTAATTTCTGTTTCATTAAGAAACTGATTATTTAAATTATAAATCACCGTCTGGAAATTTTGTATTTCCATTTATTTCTAAAAAGCTTTAAAGCTGTCGACGCCATGGTATAAACTGATCACAAGGTAAAGTGCTTTTGGCAGTGCGCCGCTACACGGAGACCCGGATTCGATTCCCGGCCGCTCGTCGAGTAGTGTT
The DNA here is from genome assembly GCA_039881145.1 of Druceiella hillmani. Lineage (NCBI taxonomy): Eukaryota > Metazoa > Arthropoda > Insecta > Lepidoptera > Hepialidae > Druceiella > Druceiella hillmani. The sequence goes on along the minus strand of JAYKKI010000018.1, from coordinate 27,650,824 downwards.
GGACTAATGGTCTGGTTGACGGTAAGAGATTGCACTCGTAACAATAAGTCGCCATAGGTATCAATTAGGTACATTCAAGTATATAAATAAAATAAATATATAAATAAATAAAAAATCATACGGTACCTGCAGGGTGCATATAATCCTCAAATAAAAGCAAGGTTAATGAGTAAATTTTTCCATCCGCAGCCGGTAGTTTCATAAAATATATATATCTATAGTTAGTTAATAAAATATTTTGGTTCACGGAAAAATAAATATTTAAAATTATCGACACAATCGATATGTTTCTGAACGTTAACGTCCCTAATGCCGGCCCCGGGGACTTTTATTATCCTCGCTCACTAAGTACTGTCGAGAGCGATTGTTTGACCGCAGATGTAAGATTGGTGCGTTGTTTGCTCAAACTATTAGTTACGAACCGAATAACTCTTGTAATGAAATAAAGTAACATGGTCTAATGTGTTTGTTTAGGGTATTAGAGTTGTATGTCTATCAGTTTTCTAACAGTTTCCTTGTATGATTTTATTAACATTATGCCAGTATATAATTTGAATAATGTGCAGTATAACTCTCGTTGACCTGAGCTGACTAATAGCACTTTATACCATCGCTTCGGTAAATGAATACATATTTACATATTAATATATATATATATATATATATATATATATATATATATATATATATACACACATATATATATACATAGGCGGTCATAGAATGACTTGGTCTAACTAGGAAATTATTACGGAAATTAAATGAAAAATGTTTATTTTTCAATGTGGTCCCCTTTAATATCAACACTCTTCTGATATCTATGGATTAATATTTTTATGCCTTTATAAAATTACGAAGAATCTTCACCTACAAAATAGGAGAATTTTCTTGCTTAAAACGCCACTCTATCAATCTGCGAATTTTCTTTTCAGGGTCAAATATAGCGCTATAGTCCCGTCTCTTGTCACCAGACGTTTGATTAACGCTCCAGGCTTTTTATCACTCAGATGCAAAAATTCCGACGCACTTTGTACTCTTTTCTCTCTTTGCATCGTTGACAACATTTTGGGCACCCATCCTGCACTCACTTTGCACGATGGACGGTACTTTTAGACAGCCGAAACTTTGCTACTATTTTCTTAATGTTTGAACGCCGGTTATTCAAAATATTTTGTTTAGATTAGGGCAATGGTTTTTGGAGTGAGCACTTTCACGGGCAGGCCGTCATGTCCCATGTCTTTTATGGTTTCTTGGCCTAACCTAAACTCCTTTACCCAGTTGTATCTAGTGCTATAAGAAAGCGCGGACTCCCCGTATACACTATCTAAAAGCTTTTACATTTCGGCGGGTTATAAACCTTCTTTAAACAGAAATTTAATTACGCTTCGATACTCCGCTTTTTACATTTTATACAAAAAAAACACGATATTTGTAATTCAATCCAATGTTAAACTGCAACTAATGCTAGCAGGTTGATGAATGTTTGTATTTCAATAGTAAAAAAGATACACTGTACGTTGTAACGTAAGAAGCCATATATATATATATATATATATATATATATATATATATATATATATATATATATATATATATATATATTCCACAATATTACTAACATAATTTAAACAATACAATCGATGGGTGACGTGCAGATCATAAGTTGACTGAAATAAGTTTTACTGTAATAACAGAACTATTAAAAAATAAAACCTGCTTAGCACGACATACACTGTCAGGACTCTCAGTCGGATTTACTAACAGTTCAAAAATATTTTGCCTCGATACTTTACTGATTGGACCGTGCAATAGGGCACGGTCGGTAAGGTAGACTCTTATTCCGACTTGACTGACACTTAATAAGGAACAGAAATACGTTTTTAACTATCAGTAAGTCTGACTGACAATCTTGACCAAGTGTGGTGCATATGGGCGTTAAACATGTGCTACGAGAATTCGTATATATTTAGGTACATAACAATTTTAAAAGCTTTGCTTATACGTAGTCCTTCTTCTAAATTGCTCGTTATTTTTTTTCTACTCTGTTGTCATATTGCCTAGTATATATTGTACAGGCGTAAAAACTTGAATTTTTCAAAGAATTATAAGATCTGGAATCGGTTCTTCAGTTTCATGGTATACGGTATATTAACTGCTAATAAACTTACTACCGTCATAACTTTAAATTTAGCACCTTCACAGTTGAGGTGGGGCGGAAATTATTTTTTTAATTATCTTTATCCTGTCAAAATTATCACCCAAATATATTTTAAGTTCTTTTATGAAGAATGTGGTTCAGCTAAATTGATAACTATTTCTAGTTATTCAATAAAATCTATCTCGAACGATTTATAAGAAAAATCTTAGCGCCATACAGACAGATGGTCGAACAGGTGAGTTGTTCATTATATATTATATATGAACAATTAAATGAAACTACGTGATGTAGTATTATTTCTACTTTCTTTAATTTCTTTACCACGACCTAGGTTTCGTTGTATTACAACATCTTCAGGTGGGATATTAGCAAAGATCTTTGCCTGTTAGGACCCCAAGTTTCATGGATTAAAATGTTACATCTATATATGGAGCATATAACGGGACATAATCTGTGCTTTGTTTCATTTTGCCTATTCGAAACGCTCTATAGAAGTAGTAGTTATAAATTATTAAGAAAACTAATCTGATTTTTCATAAAAAACACACAAGTCCTCAACGACTTAAATAAAACTTCCAAGATAAACTCTTGGAAATTTCAATCACAATTAAATTAAACTACGTGATGTAGTATTAATTCTATTTTATTTCAATTCTTTACCACAACCTAAGTTTCTTTGTATTACAATATCTTCAGGTGGGCTATTAGCAATTAGCAAGATCAATATTTGCTAATAGCCCACTTGTAGATGTTGTAACACAACGAAACCTAAGTCGTGGTAAAAAATTTAAATAAAGTGGAAATAATACTATTTCATGTATTTTCATTTAATTATGCATACTAAATTTCAAAAAAATTAACGCCAAATATATTCAGTAGTTTTTTTTTTCATTTTTTCTATATAAGAGTATCATTTTTATTCTTGTAACACCTGGACCCAGCACTTTTTGGATTTTTGCAAGACTCATTTTATTTTATGGCTAGATCTTCATTAGTATATATCAATATATTCAAACACAGTTAACTATACTTTGAGTTAATAATGAGTTTCTATAGAGTTTACGTCGAGTTTACATAGAGATACATTGAGTTACATCGAGTTTACGTCGAGTTAATATTGAATATACATCGAGTAACATCGAGTTTGCATCGAATTTACATTGAGTATACATCGAGTTACATTAAGTTTACCATACATCGAGTTACTTTGAGTTTACATCATATACTTAACTTTAGAAATGAAATTTGGGTTATATCTGCTCTTTTTTTAAGTTTCTACGCCTTATTTAAGAAATATTAAACTTAAAAGCGATTTGAAATTTATTCCTTGCCCTTGACGGTGGGGGTTGATTTTGAAAAATCTGAAATAATTCTAGATTCTAACACTCGATTTGAACTTTCAAAGAAAATTGTTTCGTTAATTTCATCAATATTAGGTGATATAAACAACTATGGTATGTTGCTTTATGCCTATTCCGATACGCAGTTTGTCGTTTTTTTACATAATCATTTAGTATCATGTAAACTATTTAAATTTTCAAATATGTTCTAATCAATTTGAATATGGTTGGATACGATTTATTATTGTTAATTAATAACCTCATTTAAATAATTGGGTATTTGACTAATTTATTTTATTTCATTAATCATAATTTCAAGGTACAAGCTGATGAAGAGTGGAAATTTTTTTTTAATAATCTTAAAAATTGACCGAGTTATAAAAGTTTAAATTTAAACTTTAGAGAAGGACGGCAATACTGTGTTGTGAGGTCATTTTTAATATTGCACATTATATTCTACGAGAGGAAAAGAGACAGGTATATACCCAACTCTATCCGTATCTTAAAATTTGGAAGCCTACAACTGGCTAATTTTTCAATCAATTTTTGAGTTTTTTTCAAGATTGGTTTTTAATTAACTTATATTTCACAATATTGTACAAAAATATCAAAATTTAGAATGAGTCAACTACCGTATTGTTATTTTCCGTGATTATGAGGAAATATTTACGGCTTACAACAACATTTTAATTTTGAGTGTGTAAATATTAAATAATTTAGCAACTCTAACGAAGCGAAGGGGACATAAGTACGTTTTAAAAGAAGATAGTTTCAATTTAAATCGGACAAATTAGAACGCATAGTGTAACAACGGGTCACCTAGAATCATTAAAATTCAGTGTTGGTTACAAATAGGATAACGATTTTAGAGCTTCCTACCTGTGTTAATAGACATTATATAATTGAAAATTATACAGTAAAAGTTCACAATTAAATGAAACTAGGTGATGTAGTATTATTTCCACTTTCTTTAAGTTCTTTACCACGACCTAGGTTTCGTTGTATTACAACATCTTCAGGTGGGCTATTAGCAAAGATCTTTGCTAATAGCCCACCTGAAGATGTAATACAACGAAACCTAGGTCGTGGTAAAGAACTTAAAGAAAGTTGAAATAATACTACATCACGTAGATTCATTTAATTGTGATTAATGAATTTCTACAAAAGTAACGCCAAATATATTCAACAGTAAAAGTTATTTTTGATAACTCTATTATTTACATAATACAGCAAAATTTAAAGTAGATTTCCCAAAGCGTGTGGACGTCTTACACCCGTATACATCACATACGGTCAGGACTGTCAGTCGAATTTACTGATAGTTAAAAACATATTTTGTATCAATATTTTTGCAATTGTACCGTGCAACAGGTCACGGTCGGTTAAGTATACTCTTGTTTCGACTCGACTGATAGTTAATGAGAAACAGAAATACGATTTTAACTATCAGTAAGTTTAACTGACAGGCTTGACAAAGTGTGGTGCATATGGGCGTTATCCATGTGCTACGAGAGTTCATATATATATTTAGGTACATAACAATTTTGAAAGCTTTGTTAATACGTAGTCCTTCTTCTAAATTGCTCGTTATTTTTTTTCTACTCTGTTGTCATATTGCCTAGTATATATTACACAGGCGTAAAATCGTGAATTTTTCAAACAACTATAAGATCTGGAATCGGTGCTTCAGTTTCATGGTACACAGCATATTAATTGCTAATAAACTTACTTACGGTCGCTTAAGTACACTCTTGTTCCGTCTCAGCTGACAATTACTGAGAAGCAGAAATGCGATTTTAACTATTTAGTAAGTCTGACTGACAGTCCTGATCGTGTGTGGGTGTATATGGGCGTTAGCATCTGTAATATGGCACCGTTTTTAATTGAAACGAGTTAAATAGTCATCGCGAAGCTTAATATCATTCAAATAAACGCTCCCCTGTAATATATACACTTGAAGTTATTATATATCACAGGCCCTGAATCTTACTACCGACCGTGTTTTATGAAACTTCCTAGTCCCCCGAATGTCTGTGTATTAAATTATGTAATTGTTTTGTATGTGATGTATCAAGTAGTGATTTCTTGTTATGCTGTTTTTTGTCTACTAATTTCGACTTTCTTCTTCAAGTTTTACAAATTAACACAATTTGTAGGTCTTAAAATCATAAAATAATTTTTGTAGATAAAAATGTAACATTGTAAAAATTATATAGAAATATACCTACAAAGAGATACATCTATGTTTACCAACAGACCTTCGTAATCCTTTTCCTATGCGTTATTTGTATTTTATTTGTATAAATGAACACAAAAAAAAATTAAAATCCAATTCAAGCATGCGCATTTAGGGAATGTATTTGGTTAGAAATGAAATGACTAAACCTTTCATAACTACGTCATGAATAAGAAGTTTCTAGGGCATTAAAATATTTAACAATAGATAATATAATAAGGTAGTAGAGGGCGCGCACGCGCGCACGCGCGCACGCACAACACGCACACACACACACGCACGCACGCATGCACGCACGCAGCACGCACGCACACACACAATAAGATAAGATTTTTTATTTCATAATTTCTTTACATTTTATTTTATTATTTGGCCTTGTGGTGTTTTTTTTTCGAATGATTTTCGCTCTAGACCTCCTCGCTATATATTTAAACGTAATTAAAAAAAAACGAGTGTGCTTTAGACCACACGACTGAAGTAAAACTTCAAATTCACAAAATATGAACTTTAAAATGAATTTACAATTTTATTCACTTTAAACGTAGAATATTTAATGTTAAACAAAATAATAATTTATAATGAAAATGTGCGCGCACTGCTCTCTCTTACTTCTACAGTGTGATACAGACAATAGGCTTGCACTGTGTCTTAGATATACGAAACATAACTGGCTATGAGAGAAAGAGAGAAAGAAAATGTGTGCTCGCACCTCTCTCTCTCTTGTCCCTACAGTAATATACGAAACGTAACTCTCTCTCTTTCTGTCTTCACTAACTTATATCTCCCTCTCAACTTCCGTTCGCCTCGCCCGATCACACTTTTCGTAACACTCTCGTCACGCATTCACTAGCTTACTCCCCAAGTCAAGCGTGCGTAAAGAAGTTTTACTTCAAAAATATTTTGCTTCGCATAAGGAAATAAATATAGATGTCATATTTATTTTCTTACTGTAATTATTGAAATTCACGAGGTCAGGCGCACACATTAATAATTATACATATGATCTGACGAGTACGTAAACAATCTGTATCCTACGTGTATCAGAGATGTATAATTTCATGATACGTTTCTGGCGTACTATTAACATCAAAATGACAATTTCACATAAACCAATGACAATAATGAATGATCCACAATTTAATGCATAATTAATTAAATCCATTTAAGGAAAACTTGTTCGGTAAATCAAAGATTTATAATCTCCGCTCCTATACACAATGTATGGAGTACCGTCTGTCATTTTGCATATTGAATTTTCGCAACATGGCTAACGCATTCTGACTTGCTTTACGACATTTGTGTTACGAATGGCCTTTTAAGTGGGTGTTGGAATTTCGTGTTAAGTAATAATTAGTTGCGAGGTTACGCGTTCTACGCATGCTACGTGCAATGAGTTACTTGCGACGTTATTCAAGTGCGAGCTAGAGATGAGTTTACCAATTATGTGATTAGAAAGATATTTAAATACATGTTGAAATGTTGATAAATTGTAATTTGTTAATGTTTTTTTTTAAATAATAATAGTTTAACTGGTATTTTATTAATCAATTTCAAATAACATTCATTTCGAATACACTTAATTTTGACTTAATAAACATGATTAGAATAAACAAAAATTTAAGCAACGATATGCATTATTTGAAAAGAAACCAACAGAATTAATTAATTCCTTTTTCTTATGAGTATGTTCATAATATTTTATATATTAACTACGTAATATTAACATATTTTTAACTTTTATTAATTTTTTTAACCACAATTAAATGAAACTACGTGATGTAGTATTATTTCTACTTTCTTTAATTTCTTTACGACGACCTAGGTTTCGTTGTATTGCAATATCTTCAGGTGGTATATCTTTGATGATAGGCCACCTGAAGATGTTGTAATACAACGAAACCTAGGTCGCGGTAAAGAAATTGAAGAAAGTAGAAATAATACTACATCACGTAGGTTCATTTAATTGTGAAAAATTAATTTCTACAAAATTAACGCCAAATATATTCAAAACGTTTTTAACATTAAAATAAAATTAAAAACAATAATTCCAGAATGCGGAATATGATTTCGTAAATTGGACTTTGTAAATTATTGTGTAATGGTTCAATTTATCAATGATTGAACTATTTCTGAATAATAAGTGTTTAATACAGAGATTATAAAACTATTTTTTTTCAGAAACAAGAATATAAAATAAATAAAGGCACAGAGACGTTTCAGTCAGATAAAATAAAAATGTTTAAAAAATCGGAGAAAAAAAACGAATTGTCCACAACATATATTTTTTTCTAACCTAATACCACAAGTCATTTAAAGAAAAATTTTATTTTACAATACGTTGCATCTGATACTATGTAATATTAATCTCGTCATAACATCTTATTTTATTCAAATATTGAAAATCTCTGTTCAATTAAAATTAAAAAACATAAGAAAAAAGTACTGACTCGTGAAGGATTTGAACCTCCGCCCTCCGATGCCAAATTTTCAAATTATATCGGTGCTCTAACCTACTGAGCTAACGAGTCTCATGAATAACACTGGACGGCGCTGAATTACAATGGTCGTAGCTCGCTGCGTTTCCTCATGACGTCACGCAAATGACGCAAGCGTAGCGTTTTCCTGTTCACAATAAATTACAGCAAATGTAAAGCGGAGAGGGTTGGGCGTGTTGAATAAAAGAAGCAATTTTATGGAGACTGCCCGGAATGTTTTATTGTATTGTACAATTTTCCACAATTGTGCAGTTGGGTATTTTTTTTTTGGGTATTTAAAGCATTTACGTATACATGTATAAGTATGTGTATGCGAGCACACACGGGTACACATAGTCATGTATACTTAGTATTGCCAGGTATTCCAATTTTCACGGATTTCCCGATTTTTAGGCGACCATGACTTGCCCGCGTAAACCTTACGCGTGATGCCAAATGTCCCGATTTTCGAACACTATTCACAAGTAAATATTTAGCACATTTGAAACAAGAAAATGTATGACAAATTGAGAAGCCGCCGAAACAAATTTCTGAACGCCACGATGGTAGCAATCAAATGTACGCCTACTTGTATCACATGAAGATGTAACGGTGTGATTAAGAATAAGGTGGAAATAATTAAAAAAATTGTTACGGTTTTTCTACGTTTATTTTAGTATAATATTAAAGAAGTTTCTAAAGAACATAACTAAGAATTAGGCATTAAGGAACGTAATTTTTTGTAAGGGTTTTTTCAGTTGCTTTTTATATTACAATTATACCAGTGACTTTTAATGTTGATATTATGGTAATATCACTGATGTTAATTTTTTTTGCTGATTAATGATTGAGGGTGTTATAGTGTTTAAAGTTTTGCTTTCAAATGCGTCAAGACAAAATTTGTGGTCATCTCTAACAATACTAACCTTCAACCAAGAATATTTTCGGCAGATCAAAAACTAGAACAGATGAATAAATATAAATACTTTGGAACCTGGCTTACTCAAAACTGGAACAGTAAGGTAGAGATCAAAACTCGTAACGAAACTGCCCGCAGTATCTTTAGAGAAATGGAAAAGGTACTCTCCAATCATAGTCTTAAAATCCCACTTCGATTTCCTTTTCTTCAGCGCTATATCTAGCCAGTACTTCTATATGGATGCGAGGCCTGTACCAATAAGTATAATCCCATAAAGCGTATAGAAACATTCACAATGTAGACCTACAGATGCATGAAGTCTATATCTTAGGCTGAGAAAGTCACTAATGAGGAGGTTGTACTACGGGTGATTAGAAATGCAAGCTTTTTCAAACCTTCAAATTGCATATCTGGGTCATATGCGTAAGCATGATATATACGAGGTCTTGTCACTAATAGTGATGGTAAAAGTTGCTGGAAGAGGGAAAACAGGTCGTAGAAGAAATTAACAGTTGAGCAACATACGAGAATAGACTGGGATTACGTCGAATTCTTTCGACTTACCAAAGGTAAGACCAAATACACAGAGCTGACTGCCAACCTTTATTAGTTGGGGAGAAGTAGAAGAAGGAGTGTGTAAGTATTTATCTGATCGGTTAGTATTTAAAAACTGCAGTGTTTTGTAAAATTGTGGTTTAGAGGAATTCATTGCATCCAGTATGATTCTTCTTTAATTACAAAACCAGATGAATATATATTCGATAACGGTCAAATACTTCATTCATTATTGCTCCAATTTTTTATCCTTAATACCAACTTTTTTAAACTTCAACCTCGATTTTTATAAACTAGATCTGGCAGTGCTAGTAGGCAATGCAAGCATAGTGGTAATGCAAGCGTACTGCGGACTTAAGTGCATGTGAGTTTGTATGTGTTTTTATGTGATTTGCCAAGGAATCTGGCAACAAATATTCTATTTTAATCTATTACCGTACACAAGCCGGCTAAGTGCGAGAGTGTTTACCCCGTGGTAAAAATAGAGATATGTTCGTATTCATCATCTAATGAAGCGGCGAAAAAGTTATATTTATGTGTGTATATATATATATATATATATATATATATAAATATATATATATATATATATATATATATATATATATATATATATATATATATATATATATATATATATATATATATATATATAGATGTCGGACAAAGAAACGCGTTATTCTTTGGCTGCAAGGTAATAAATTTTCCATTAAATAAAACATAAAATACGCCCTTTCTCTAATTTAATGCTAAAAAATATTGCACATAATTCTTTTTAACACACCCAGTACTTGTCCGGAGTACGGTTTTTACCCGCAGTGGGTATGTCTTGGCAGCTGTTCGCGGGTTATTCCCCCTAGCGGCGCTGAAGAATGTGCGCAAGTATCGTGTGGACGAAAAAGATGACAAATAATTATGAATATTATTTTTAATTTTCTGAAGAAAGGCATCATCTTTTAAGTTTTATTTTAACGACAATCAACTATTTTTCAGTCAAGGAATAGCGTCTTTCTTTATCTGACAATTATTCCTGTACACCGATGAACTATCCTCTTTTTTATATCCTATTTTAAAAGAGGTACATATTTATTTGCATATTTTTCAACAAATTTTTCTAATAATAAAATGCATTATAATTTAAACAATAGTTAATCTGTTAATTAACTTGCCTTCTCACCCCTAAAATTTCGTTTTTATTCCTTCGGTTGTAAATAATTTTTCTAGTCTCTAACTTCGGTTTAAACGTTTGCCACTTCCAACAACATAGAAAGTATATTGACTGCTTATTCTCCAACATCCCTTTATCGTTCCAGGTCTCATAAATTATCTGACCTACTACTGTATTACTGTAAAAAACTATGAAATATATAAATAATAGGTTCAAAATAATCCATGAACATAGACATATCAAATATAAATAAATGCAAAATTAAAAAAAAATAAACAGAAAATATAGAAACTAGAGAAAATGGTTTATAAAAAAAAAGAACTCGAACTACGAAGGTACTGCATACTCATACACATACTGATATTATCCTTCAAAATATTATATATATATATATATATATATATATATATATATATATATATATATATATATATCTTTTTAGGCCTAACAGAAACAACTCTATCACCTATATCTGTTTAGTTTATTAATACCATTTAACAAAAACAATCTACCGTTGTTGTGTTTATTAAATGCCGTTTTATCTAGAAGTTTATATTTTATATAGAAGGAAAAATTATCTAGTTGCGAGTTTAAGTAAAAAATAGAGGAAATATAACGACTAAATGTTAAATTGTATATGATCTACAATATGTGTTTTTTTTTAATTTTATTCTATTTTTATAAATATAATAACATAGTATTAAGAAATAATCTATAGAAATTGAGAATACACGTAAAAATGTCACACAATTCGTTTTCAGAAATATCTTCTAACATAACATTTTCTGGTTGCGAGTTTAAGTGAATAAAAAGGAGGAATATAACAATTAAATATTACGCTATATACCACCGATGATCTGTTTTTTTAATATTTTTATTCCATTTGTATAAATATAAGAATACAATATTATGATATAATGTAGGCACCGTGTGCCGTGTGATAGCAAATGTAATTAACCTTGAGCCGCTGACTCGATCGCTCACCTAAAACGGAACTGTCTATTGTCCTTGTGATGAAGGTCATGCAGAGTTGAAATGGAGTTACTCGTAGCCTCAAAATACAAACGTCAAACGAATCAGGATCGCTGTTGGTCCAGATTCGATTAAACTACTACCCACTCTGGTTACAAATGATCTATTATTAAAAAATAACATTTTCTTTAAAAACAAATTCCAGTGTAGCTTCAAGTAAATAGAATCTATGTACCGACCAATGTAAGCTATTATTGTACAATAGTCCGAAAAAAAGATAAGAATTAATCGTAGTAAAACTCGAAATATATTTTTTCTGGGTAATTTGTTATTTCTACGTGCAAATACGCACAGTGTGTCTCCGTTACGTCATCGCGTGACGCATTTAAAACACGAGGCCACTGGATCATTATGTAGACCGTACCAGCAGTATGAATCACAAGACTCGTTAGCTCAGTAGGTTAGAGCACCGATATCAAGTACTACTTTTCAATCGGAGGGCGGAGGTTCAAATCCTCCACGAGTCAATAATGATATTTACTTTTTTTACAATATTCAAGAAGAAAGCGTCGTTTAATGAGAAGCATTCGTGATGATTATTTTAAATAACTACCCCATTGATGAGCAGAAGACTAAATATTAGTGTACCCTTCGTATTTACCATCATCCGCTTTGTTGAATTTTAATGTAAATTGTTGTATCAGGTAATAAATCTATATAAACTATCATTTCATTGAATAATTATATTGAGTTTTAATAATATTAATGGAAAGCCTCGCAAGCATTTTAAAGGATTATCTATCTACGAGCGACATGCTAGGTACCCGTTGGTATTAAATACTTACCATCTGCCTTTTTGAACTTACATACCTTCCGTGTGTAACACGGAAGTGACAATGTAAATTGTTGTATCTGTTAATAAATATAATTAAGTTCGTGTTTAGGAAGAATACGTCTAAAGCGTATAATTGGTAAAGTACATTTGATTTTCTGAATACATCAATGTATTTTATAAATTGGTTGTTACTGTGAATACGTCAGTGTATTTTATATATTTTGGTTAATTTGTAATGATAAAAAAAATGTATCTGTTAATAAATCTAATTAAGTTCGTGTTTAGGAAGAACATGTCTAAAGCAGATAATTTGCGAAGTACATTTGATTTTCTGAATACATCAGTGTATTTTACATATTGGTTAATTGTTACTGATAAACCAAATGTTGTATCTGTTAATAAATGTAATTAAGTTCGTGTTTAGTAAGAATATGTCTGAAGCGGATAATTTGTGAAGTACATTTGATTTTCTGAATACATCAGTGTATTTTATATATTGGTTAATTGTTACTGATAAACCAAATGTTGTATCTGTTAATAAATGTAATTAAGTTCGTGTTTAGTAAGAATATGTCTGAAGCGGATAATTTGTGAAGTATATTTGATTTTCTGAATACATCAGTGTATTTTATGGAATATATATTGGTTAATTATTACTAATAAATAAGAAAATTGAAGAACTGAATATAGTGATGACATGATAACATGATTATTACTCTCGTTGGTACACAAAATCATTAAGCAGTGTTTGCTAGATTTTAAACATTTTAAATTATTTTTTTAAATGTATCGTAATAATTTTAAATTTATTCGAAAAAATGAAACGGTCAAGTGCAAATCAACTTATCAAACTCGGTTACGTACCATCATAATAATGAATTTCTCATAATTTTCCGAAAACTTAGACCCCATTACGACACCTCGAGAAATATTTTTTTCAGATTTTTTTACTCAATTTTTTACTATGACTCAAGAGATAGAGGAATGAGACTTTTAAAATATTTTTCATGAAAATTTTTACAGATAGAGTAATTTTTTATTTTTGTATTTTTCATTTTACTAGCTTCACTTTATATGTCACGTACATAGGTTAAAGACTAAAAATCGGCTAAGTGCGAATATGGCTCACGCATTGAGAGTTCCATACCGCGTTTTAAGTCAAATTATTTATCATAAGTCGTCACTAGTAGGGATTTCTTGCAAAATACATGTTAAATAATACATAATATAATTAAGAAGGGGTAATAAACATTTATTATAAAGTCTCAAAAACTGAATATTAGTGTAGCCGTTTGTATTAGCCACTATTTGTACCGTTGAATTTTTATTGCATAACATCTATGCTTATTATTTAAATTGTTGTACCTATTATAAATCTGATTAACGTATAATATATTGGATATTTATTTTTAACAATATTCGGGGGGAAAGCCTCATTTAATCGAAGTTTTCGCGATTGTTGTAAATCATTACACATTAATGAGCCAAAGATTGCGAATATTCGTATCTTCTTTGTCGTTACACTCTTTGCAGAGTAGTCGTGGTCGTCACGTGGACATTAGTGTCCTGTTTCATAATGTGACGCAACACTTCGCGAACTCTCGCTCTCCTTGTACATTCGTGCAGTGGTGGAATATTCGTGTACCCGTTAATAAATTTATTGAACATCTCATTTATTGGAATTTATCCAATACTTGGACCTAGTATTTCATTTTCCCTAAATAATAACATTATTTCCAAAGCGTATAGTTTGTTAAGTACCAATGAATGCTTCTAAAAACCAAGTTTTGTTTTTTTTACAATTTTATATTTAGTAGTTTTGGACGTAAGGAGAGGAGGAAGCACATAGTTTTTGACATATTTTTCAGCATATCTTTGAAGATATACTTCATAAAATTATGAAAAATTAATAAAATCTTAAGCATTAAATATTAATAATTAAAATATACATTTGAGACCCTTTGTGACTAACCAATTTAAACGATAGCTCAACATTATAAATGGAATTTTAATAATTTTCCGAGCACTTCCTAAATTCCATATAAATGCTTGTCTGGTATTAGTTATTGAGATATATACGATTTAGCAGAAGATTGTGTGAATATTCAGGTACTTCCTCGTAGATGTATTTTCACTATCCATATTGTTGACCTTTTATTGAGTAATATCTTTGCTTATATCGTAAATTGTCGTAGCTGTTAGTAAGTCTATATAATATACCTCATGTTTGAGATCAGCCTATATATTATGTTCATTAAATAAATAAATTCATATTAATCCCAAATAAATACTTCTCTGTTATTAGCTATTGAGATATGTACGGTTTACTTTGTAAGCAGAAGATTATGTGAATATTCATGTACTTCTTCGTAGACGTATATTCACTATCCATCTTGTTGACATTTTATTGAGTAACGTTTATGCTTATAATGTAATATACATTATTGTAGCTGTTAGTAAATCTACATATCTCATATTTCAACTCAGCCTACATATTATGTTCATTAAATAAACAAATTTATATTAATTCCATATAAATACTTCTCTGGCATTAGCTAATGAGATTTGTGTTGTTTACTTTGTAAGCAGAAGATTGTGTGAATATTCAAGTACTTCCTCGTAGACGTATATTCACTATCCATCTTGTTGACATTTTATTGAGTAACGTTTATGCTTATAATGTAATATACATTATTGTAGCTGTTAGTAAATCTACATATCTCATATTTCAACTCAGCCTACATATTATGTTCATTAAATAAACAAATTTATATTAATTCCATATAAATACTTCTCTGATATTAGCTATTGAGATTTGTGCGGCTTACTTTGTAAGCAGAAGATTGTGTGAATATTCATGTACTTCCTCGTAGACGTATATTCACTATCCATCTTGTTGACATTTTATTGAGTAACGTTTATGCTTATAATGTATATTGTCGTAGCTGTTAGTAAGTCTACATATCTCATATTTCAACTCAGCCTATATGTTATGTTCATTAAATAAATAAATTCATTCCATATAAATACTTCTCTGGTATTAGCTATTGAGATATGTGCGGTTTAGTACAATTTGTAAGCAGAAGATTGTGTGGATATTCATGTATATCCTCGTAGACTATTTTCACTATCCATCTTATTGATCTTCTATTAAGTAACGTCTATCCTTATGATGTAAATTGTCGTAGCTGTTAGTAATCTATATAATTTAACTCATATTTGAAATCAGCCTATATGTTATGTTCATTAAATAAATAAATTCATATTAATTCTATATAAATACTTCTCTGGTATTAGCTATTGAGATATGTACGGTTTACTACAATTTGTAAGCAAAATATTGTGGGGATATTCATGTACTTCCTCGTAGACTATTTTCACTCTCCATTTTGTTGACATTTTATTGAGTAACGTCTACGCTTATAATGTAAATTGTCGTAGCTGTTAGTAAGTCTATATAATATACCTCATGTTTGAAATCAGCCTAAATATTATGTTCGTTAAATAAATAAATTCGTATTAATTCTATATAAATACTTCTCTGGTATTAGCTATTGAGGTATGTACGGTTTACTACAATTTGTAAGCAGAAGATTGTGTGGATATTCATGTATTTCCTCGTAGACGTATTTTCACTATCCATCTTGTTGTCATTTTATTGAGTAACGTCTATGCTTTTAATGTATATTGTCGTCGCTATTAATAAATATATATAATATATCTTATATTTGAACTCAGCCTATGTATTATTTTCATTAATTTAATAAATTCTTATTTGGTATGAATGTTACTAAATATATCTGGATTTCTGAATATATCCTTAGGACAAAAACAGTATACTGTTTTGAAAGCTGGATATACTGACAACATGAAAACATGGTTTCAGGACATTGAATTTCCTCTCATTGGTTGACAACATTTACGTGGTTGTTTCGGTAAATATATTCATATTTTGTTATTGATATTTAAAATTATATGTACATTTTCTACATTCCTATGAAACAAAAAAAGAAGTTTCGATAAGTATTTACGCCCAAATTGTCTTTGTTCATTATACTTTCTGTAACTACTTTTCTGTACTAGGAAACTCTTTTCTGTGCTACAGAAAACAACACGCCTTCGAAACTATATCGAATTGTCTTTGTTCATTATACTTTCTGTAACTAATTTTCTGTACTAGGAAACATTTTTCTGTGCTACAGAAAACAACACGCCTTCGAAACTATATCGATATATTAAATGTTAACAAATTATAAAAAATATACTAACATAGCAATAATTCAAAGTGTGTAATGAAAGAAATAATTAAAATTAAAGTTATTTAAAGATTTATAATCTTCTAAGTTCTTTATAATCCGTAAGAACTTAATCAGTTAATAAGCACGACACCGCTAACAGATATACGAAAAGCGTGTTTAAGAAGTCAGCAATAATTTAAATACAGTGCAATCTACTATTATACAATAGTCCTAAGAAAAATACGAATTGATCGTAGTAAAACTCCAAAAATACTTTTTGTGGATAATTTATTACTTCTACGCGTAAATACGCACATCGTGTCTCCGTTACGTCATTGTGTGACGCAATCGATACACGAAGACACGCGATAATCATATAGACGGAAACAGAACAATGAGTCTCAAGACTCGTTAGCTCAGTAGGTTAGAGCACCGATATCAAGTGCTACTTTTAAATCGGAGGGCGGAGGTTCAAATCCTTCACGAGTCAATGATTTCTTTTTTAACAATATTCTTTGAAAATGCACCATTTCATTCTTTAAAAGAACTATGTAGTTTTCTATATATGAGCATAAAACTGAATATACGTACTTCTATTCTTATGAACCTTTATTCGCCCTATTGAATTTTTATTGGGTGACATTTATGCCTATAATATGAATTTTTGTGTTGAAAATGAATTATTTAAGTGAAGCATTTGCAACTGTTTAAAAGAACTAACCATCTACGAGCGGAAAACTGAATATACGTATTCCTTTTCATATGAACCTTTTTTTGCCCTGTTCAATTTTTATTGCGTAACATTTATGCCTATAACGTAAATTGTTGTGTCGAAAAGGAATTGTTTAAGCAAAGCATTTGCGATTGTTTAAAAGAACTACCCATCTATGAGCAGAAAACTGAATATACGTGTTCCTGTTAGTATGAACCTTTATCCGCCCTGTGGAATTTCATTGCGTAACATTTATGCCTATAAAGTAAATTGTTGTGTTGAAAAGGAATTGTTTAAGCAAAGCATTTGCCATTTTTTTAAAAGAACGAGCCATCTATGAGCGGAAAACTATACGAATATACGTTGTTTTGTCCATATGACCCTTTGTTCACTCTATTGAATCTTTATTCCGTAAAATTTACGCGTATAATAAATATTGTTGCATCGAAAATGAATCGTTTAAGTGAAGCATTCGCGGTTGTTTAAAAGAACTACCCATCTATGAGCGGAAAATTAAATAAACCTATTCCTGTTCGTATGAACCTTTATTAGCCTTGTTGATTTTTATTGCGTAACATTTATGAGCATAACGAATATAGTTGTATCGAAAATAAATCGTTTAAGCGAAGCATTCGTGATTATTTAAAGAACAACCTATAACAACAACCTAATAAAATTGAATATACTCATTCCTGTGAACCTTTATTATCCCTCTTAAATTTTTATTGCATAACATTTACGCATATAATCAATATTATTGTATCGAAAACGAATCGTTTAAGCGAAGTGTTGGCGATTGCTTAAAATAGCTACTCATTTATGAGCGGAAGGCCTAATATGTTTATCCCTGTTCACATGAACGTTTATTTGCCTTATTGAATTTTTCTTGACTAATATTTATGCTTATAATGTAAATTGTTGTATTGAAAATGAATCGTTTAAGCGAACTATTCTCAATTGTTTAAAAGACCTACCCATCTATGAGCGGAAAACTAAATATACCTATTTCTATTCGCATGAACCTTCATTCCCCGCTGAATTTTTATTGGGTACGTTTTATATATATATATATATATATATATATATATATATATATATATATATATATATATATATATCGTGAATTGTTGTATTGAAAATGAATGGTTTAAGTGAAGCATTCGCGGTTGTTTAAAAGAACTACCCATCTATGAGCGGAAAATTAAATAAACCTACTCCTGTTCGTATGAACTTTCATTTGCCTTGTTGAATTTTTCTAGCGTAATATTTATGCTTATAACGTAAAATGTATTGGAAATGAATCGTTTAAGCGAACTATTCCCAATTGTTTAAAAGGCCTACCCATCTTTGAGCGGGAAACTTAATATACATATTTCTACTCGTATGAACCTTCATTCGCCCTGTTGCATTTTTACTGGGTACGATTTATATCTATGACGTGAATTGTTGTATTGAAAATGAATCATTTAATCGAAGAATTTGCGATTATTTAAAAGAATTATTCATCCGTTAGGGGAAAACTGAATATACGCATCAGTATTAGTATGAACTTTATACGTTCAGTTTAATTTTCATTGCGTAACATTTATGCCTAGAACGTAAATTGGAATAATTATATTTATTTTTAATAACATTAACCGAAGTATTAATGTTTGTTTTAAATCATTACCCACTTATGAGCGGAAGATTGTATCCGCTCGTATTAAATACTATCCGCCCTAGTTAAACTTACCATTTAAGCGGAATATTTATGCTTATAATGGAAATTGGTGGAGTTGTCAATAAACCTATTTAAATTTTTATTTAGTAAGAATATATCTGAAGCGGATAATTAGTCAAGTAAATTTGATTTTCTGAATATAGTTATGTTTTATATATTGGTTAGTAGCATGGTAAGAAATACATTCGAAAGAGTGAATAAATATACTGTCGACCAGTAAGAGTAACTTTCATGTTGTAGCATGATGCAACAACATGAAAGTTACTCTTTTGGTAGAATTTAATCATTTTAAGTTATTTGTTTTAATGTATCGTAATATTCTTATATTTATTTGAAAAAATAAAATAGCCAAGTGCAAATCAAATTCTGTTTTGTAATATAACTATAATTAATTGCTCACACACTTCGGTAGATTTAGACTCCATTACAATATAATACAAGGTTTTTTAATTTTTTTTTCTATAGGTAAGCTAAGAGGTAGAAGGGCGAGTCGATAATTGTTAGTGCTTTGTTAGAAATTTTTTTTTATTTGCAAAGAAAATATGACATGTTATAATTGTATATTTTTATTTTACTAGCTTAATTTTACATGTCATTATAATAAGGTTAGGGACAAAAAACCGACCAAGTCGGAATGTGAGTCGTTCATCGAGAGTCCCATTCCTCGTTTTAAGTGTAATTATTTCATTTATCATAAGTCACCGCTAAGAGGGATTTCCTAGTGCAGTACTAGTTAATAGTATCAAATATAATTAAATAGAGGAGACATAAACATATATTATCGCGAATACCTCAACTGCTATGACATTTGTAATAATCTTTATAGAATTTCTTAAAACTGCGTTGGTGTTTAAAAACCAGAC
Organism: Druceiella hillmani; assembly: GCA_039881145.1. Classification (NCBI taxonomy): domain Eukaryota; kingdom Metazoa; phylum Arthropoda; class Insecta; order Lepidoptera; family Hepialidae; genus Druceiella; species Druceiella hillmani. The sequence goes on along the minus strand of JAYKKI010000018.1, from coordinate 27,630,634 downwards.
TTTCATAATTTTAGGTTCAGTAGTTCAGGAAATAATGAGTGAGGAGTATGAAGAGAAATATTTTTGGTATTTAAATTAAGAAGAAATAATGAATGAGTTGCGAAATAGTAGAAAAAATCAATAACTAAAAACTCTTCCAAGCGATACTGAATGTTATATAAAGAATTCAAAAATAATTTTGGAGTACTTAATGTGTCTCTCCACTCACAAGTAGGGTGAGTGGAGAGACACATTACACCCTACCCTACCTCTGAGTAGGGTAGGGTGTCATTCCGACCATCCAGGTACGAACTATGAATAAATGCAATTGTATAGGAAACGGACACTAAAGTCAGTAAACAATTAATGCGGAACAACCTACTATATTATAGATAAATTATGAATTTTGCTTGAATATTGTAAGTAATTACAGTCACTTTTTAAAGGTTGTTATTTTCATTCCAACAATTCTGTCTTTAATGTGCGACCGTTTGAAATTCGTTGCAGATTCTGTGTAAAAGGTTTGTGCTTTTTGAAATATTTTTTCTTTCTTTGGAAAAAATATTATATTATATATAATAAGGTTTTCGGTAATTTATTACTTCTACTTAGAAATACGTACAATGTTTTTATTACCTCATCGTGCGACGTATTTGAATACAAGGATATATATATATATATATATATATATATATATATATATATATATATATGTGTATATATATATATATATATATATATATATATATATACTGTAATTACAGAATCATTATATGGACCGTAGTTACAGAATGAGATACTAGACATATCAAGTGTTACTTTTTAATCGGAGGGCGGATGTTTAAATATTTCACATATCTAAAATTATGTTTATTGTTTATCAATATGGAAGCAAAATTCATAATTAAACCGAGTCATTTGCAATTGTTTTAAAGAACAACTCATTTATGAGCAGAACACTGAATATTCGATTACCCATTTGTATTAAATATAATCCATCTCGTTGAATTTTTATTGTGTAACATTTTTGCTTATTATTTAAATTATTGTACCTATTAATAAATCTATTAAAGGTATTACATTCTCTGTATTTATTTTTAACAACATTCAAGGATCATTTAACCAAAATGTTCGGATTGTTTCAAAAAATTGTCTGTTTATAAGATAAAGATATCGAATATCCCTATACCTGTTCGTACCACTGTCGGTTTTGGTTAAATTAACATGTATGTTCATAACGTTACCTGTTGATAAATTTATTTAACATCTCGTATTTTGGATTTTATCCTATAATGTACTTACCATTTTACGCTTTGCGTATTATTCAGTATAACTCTTAAGATACTTCCGAAAATTATTTAAAATTTAATAATAATTTATGAAGTATCTAAAATCAAAAATTAATATATATTTTTGAGATCCGCGTAACTGTCTATTTTAAAATATTTTCCACATTATATTCAGATTTCAAAAATGTTTTCAATAATTAATTTGCAACCCCCCTCCGCCAAATTTTCACATAAATATTTTTAAATTTTATTTATTGATATAAATGTGAGTTAACATGCGTTATTACTCTCATATATGAGGGGAAAATTGTGTGAATATTCACGTACTCGTGTTGCCCATTATCTAACTTTACTAAATAATAAAATTCGTATTTAGTACGTTGTTAAGTTTGGATAAGTTTATGAATATGTCAATAAAATCAAAACACCATAAAGTTTCAACAGGCTGAAACTACTAACAACATTGAAGCATGATATAATAAAGTAGAAATTTTTCTCTTTGGTTTTTATAAAATTATATGATCGTCTTTGAATTTTATTAAAATAAAGGCGCTTAAGTGCAGATAAAAGTAGCGCAATAAATGTTTCGTGCCATGATTGAAATTATTGGATACTTGTACTTTTCGGTAAACGTAAACCTAATAACGTATCTTTCGGATTTCAAATTTGTATAAAAAAAATGTAAATAGTATAAAATAAATGTTTCGTGCCATGATTGAAATTATTGGATACTTATACTTTTCGGTAAACGTAAACCTAATTACGTATCTTTCGGATTTCAAATTTGTATAAAAAAAATGTAAATAGTATAAAATAAATGTTTCGTGCCATGATTGAAATTATTGGATACTTATACTTTTCGGTAAACGTAAACCTAATTACGTATCTTTCGGATTTCAAATTTGTATAAAAAAAATGTAAATAGTATAAAATAAATGTTTCGTGCCATGATTGAAATTATTAGATACTTATACTTTTCAGTAAATGTGAACCCAGTTACATATCTTTCGAAATTCAAATTTATATAAAAAAGGCATATTTATATAAAATAAATATTTCGTGCCAAGATTGAAATTATTGGATACTTATACTTTTCAGTAAATGTGAATCCAGTTACATATCTTTCAAAAATTCAAATTTATATAAAAAAGGCATATTTATATAAAATAAATGTTTCATGGCAAGATTGAAATTATTGGATAGTTATACTTTTCAGTAAATGTGAATCCAGTTACATATCTTTCGAAATTCAAATTTATATAAAAAAGGCATATTTATATAAAATAAATGTTTCGTGGCAAGATTGAAATTATTGGATAGTTATACTTTTCAGTAAATGTGAATCCAGTTACACATCTTTCGAAAATTCAAATTTATATAAAAAAGGCATATTTACATAAAATAAATGTTTCGTGGCAAGATTGAAATTATTGGATACTTATACTTTTCAGTAAACGTGAATCCAGTTACTTATCTTTCGAAATTCAAGTTTATATAAAAAAAGGCATATTTACATAAAATAAATGTTTCGTGGTAAGATTGAAATTATTGGATACTTATACTTTTCAGTAAACGTGAATCCAGATACTTATCTTTCGAAATTAAAATTTATATAAAAAAAGGCATATTTACATAAAATAAATGTTTCGTGGTAAGATTGAAATTATTGGATACTTATACGTTTCGGTAAATGTAAACCTAATTTCGTATCTGTCCAATTTCAAATTTACCCTACCTTTTTTATTTATTGTTTGCCTATCTTATTTTAAGCGATATAGCGATTTGACGAGGAGTTTTAGTGCTTGTTTTAAATTTTTTTAGAAAAATTGCGATATATGAGTTAATATTACATTTTTTTATTTCACGTTTTATAAGTTTTCTTAGATACCTGACATAGAAAGGTTGAAGACAAAATATAATGACTAATTTGACACCTACCAAGCTACACATAAATTGGCTATTAAGATTTTGTACTTTACATCTAAATCTGAGTTATCACTAGGTTCATACAGCGAACGGATATCGAATTGAATCTACTAATGTTCTTTTTTGGTATCGAATGTTTAAAAGAAAGACAAATTCTTCATACAAATATGCATTCGATTTCTAACTTTAAAATTTATTTTCCATTACTTTTCACTGAGATCCGTTTCTGAAATATATAAAATTTCAAAATATATATTAAAATTCATCAATTTTCATACGATGTTTCATACTATATTCCTATGAAATAATCAAGTTTTTTAACAAATATTTAACCATCTATAAATATCATTGAATAAGAAATACACTGAAAAGTATAAAATAATAAAAATACTGGTATTAACTGGCACATTTTCGATAAAATATCTATCATACAACGTGATTGAATGACAACTGAATATAATATATAATATATTCAAAATGAATATAATATATATATATACAAATGAATATAATATATTCAATCAACAACATGATTGAATGACAACTGAATATAATATATAATATATTCAAAATGAATATAATATATATATACAAATGAATATAATATATTCAATCAACAACATGATTGAATGACAACGATATCAACATTAGAGATTTTTAGTTAGAAAAATATTGAAATTTTAGTCGGAACTTTTGGGGTAAATTATCAATTCCAAATATTAGTAAGTTAAGTCCTGAAATATCGCTACTGTTAGAGATTTTTGAAGTAGGTAATAAGTCGAATGTGGCGCTCATGTGTATGTATGTGTGTGGGTTACTGACTTCGTACCGACTCCAAATGCCTGTGACAGTGAATTTTTAGAAATTTATCCAAGTGTGGAAATGATAATTTTCCACAAAATTTTCCAAAATTTTAGTAGTCAAAAATCTCTAATAGTAGAAAAAGCTTTTTTCCAAAATAGTTCCAATTAATACTCATAATTTTATTATTTTTTACTTTTCAGTGCTTTTCTTATTCAACGATAATTTGAAGTCGGTTAATTCTTTTTGTTAAATAAGTTTTATTTTTCCATTTTTAGTGCTCGTGATAACTCAAAATATTACGAAAAAGGAAGGATTTAATAATATTTTATTTACTCAAACGAAAACAGCCATTCGCAAATTAAATATTTTTCTTAGCCATAGATGACGATTATCATTTTCAGAATGGCGCTATAGTTGCGTATATTAACTGCGATGTAAGTAGCGATCCAAAGCGAGATCTTCTCCTGTGGCTTAGAAATTTTTCAAATTTAATTACTCTAATTGACATACAAGTGATAAATCGGGATGGAAAATTGAAATGTACTAGTAATTGGAAATATATTATTTCATATATTCCTTGTAAAATTTAATTTTTTGAAGTGTGGTTTGTAAAATAATTATAATTGTTTTTTGTCAGTTAGTCATCTTATTTAGTTTTTTTGGTTGTTTTTTGATTAATCCAATTTTCTATTTACTTCCTTACCTCTATCTACCTTCCTACTTATATCTGAGCCGCTTCATGCCTTTGTATATACCTGCATGTACGTACCTACCCATACTTTTTTCGCTTTCTTGCATACGTCATAATGTATCAGAACTCTTCACCAGTACTCTTCACCACTGAGGAATTCCTTTCACCTGTTCCTGTCAATTTTAGACTTTCTGAGCAGGCCCTGGCCACTATTTGTGACCAAAGAAGAGTTTGGGTCACGCCTTCTGGCTCGGTCATTAGACCTTCTCCACCATTTGTGACCAATCATTTATCAAGATAAGCCAAACCTCATGAAATTACTCCTTACCATTACGAAGTACCGTCACCATCTTTCAGCCTGTCACCACCTTTCATCAGATCCCGGCCACTACTTGTGATCAAAGCATTCTTTAAGACAAGTCAATTAAATCTGTAAACGAATAATATACCATTGAATAGTAAATATCATTAAATAATCCCTACCACCAGCGTTTGGCTCCACCATCAGACCTTACCCCCCAGTTATAACCAAAAGTCTCGTCGAGATAAGTCAAGCGAATGCAAACTAGATTAGACTACCCTTCACCATTGAGGAATACCTTTCAGCTCCATTATTAGACTCTGGTCACTACTTGTACCATAAATATTGCGGTCAGTACTTTCTAACCAAAGATATTGCGAAATTGTGAACAAAAGACTCGACAAGAAACTGTAATAGGCGCAAATATGATGAATTTATCCACCCCGCTATTGAAGAGTTCGATCACGACCAGACCCTGACCACTATCTGTTACTAAATACATATCATATAAACACATGTGAAATGAGTTCAAACTCGGTATTAATTTTCTCAGACGGACCTTGTGCTCTCAACTCTTGAAGAGTATATAGGATATCTCCGGAGTCCCATTTTCAGATCCTAACTAGATTTATATGGAATGTCTCTGAATCTATGTCCTTTCAAACAAAAGATAGCAAAATAAAAATTGGTTAACATGTTTTCGAATGAGAGCTGTACGCTACACAAACATAAAAAAATCGCGTGCAATTCAGTATAAGTGACTGAAGTAAAACTTCTTTGGCGAACTAAACCTCTATTTGTAAGTATATATACTTAGGGGTAAAACGGCAGAGCGAGAGAAATAAATATGAATTACTATAAAGATTGCTCAGTGTAAAAATACGTACAGCACATGCGAATACATAGGGTAAAACACTACAATACGCCCCAGTTGAAAATACGCCCTACTGCGCGTACACGCACACAAATACAGATATCAAACAAGTAGCGACACGTACGGCGCCGCGCCAGTCGCCCGCCATCAGTGCTGCCGATTAGGTATGGTTATGTGACTTATTTAGAAAAAAACATCAAAATCTTCACCAATTGCTTTGGAAAAATTTGCGGTGAGTACCATACAAATTTACTTACATTGTACAGTATTTTTTTAATGCAGTTTTTGTTTGGAAATTTGGGTACAGCTTTAATTTACCTATTATTTAACGTATTCCTTGTAGTGAATTACTCGCAACGGCGTCCATCTTGCGACTGGGGCGTTTTGTAAACATAAATTTACAAAACGCCTCGTTCATTATGCTACAATACGCCCCATCACCCAATCAAATTATTTATTAAAAAAATACTTTTTATTTTTACAGATGTCCCGTAACTATCAAAGAAAAACCCTACGGGCTTCTTGGTCTGATACGGATTTAAATGAAGCAATGCAAAAAGTCCGTAACAAGGAGATGGGAATTAATGAAGCTTCTAGGGTTTACAATATCCCATCTAGAACGCTCAGACGACATCTGGTAACAGGAAAACTTAAAATACCACTCGGGAGACCACCTGTTTTTTCAGAAGAATACGAGAAAAAACTAGTAGCTCATATTAAAAACTTGAAAAGTTGGCTTTGCCAAAAAGGATGTCAAAGAAATGGCTTACCAGTTAGCTCAAACGCTTAACATAAAAAACCCATTCTCGAACGACACTCATCAAGCAGGTAACGTTTGGTTCAACTGGTTCTTGAAACGTAACCCTGAGTTAAGTCGGCGAAAACCTGAAGATCTGTCACTTGCTAGAGTTTATGGTGTAAATCGAAAGGATGTCCAATATTTTTTTACACAGCTGGCTCAGATATATGAAGAAAACGACTTGGGTGAACATCCGGACCAAATATTCAACATGGATGAGACTGGCATCCAAATAAATAATAAACCTGGTAAAGTTATAGCCAGTAAAGGAGCTAAAGATGTTTATACTTTGACTAGTTGCGAAAAGGGAGAGAATGCGACAATCATAGCTTGCTGCAATGTTCAAGGTGACTTTATGCCACCGGTATTAATTTATAAGGGTACCTACAGCAAGCCTCAGTTTTCTGAAGGACTACCACCATGTTCGCAAGTATATATGAATAAGAAGTCCTTATATATAAACTAGGAACTCTTCATGAAAAGGTTCGAGGAGATATTCTTACAAAGGTCCTGGAAAATCCCTATTGATAATGGATGGTCACAGTTCACACTGCAACAATATTCGCTTGTTAGAAGTAGCTAAAGGGAATGATGTTACATTATTATGCTTACCAAGTCACACGACTCATGCACTTCAACCTTTGGATACGGCATTTTTCAGACCTTTGAAGATTTATTTTGCTCAAGAAGCAAAATCTTGGATAATCATGAATAAAGATAAACGACTTACTCGCTACGGTGTGTCCAAACTTATTGGTAAGGCCTGGGGAAAGGCTGCTAGTGTATCTAATGGAATCGCTGCTTTAAAGTCTTGTGGGATCTACCCATATGATCCAAACGACATACCAGAGCACAATTTTTCACTCTCGGACGCGTTGCGAGAACAAGATCTTGTATATGATGAGCAAGGAAATGATAATAATGTTAATGAACTTGGCGAAGGCTTTTCAGGGATACAAAACATCAATAATCTTCCAGCTGAAATGGAACCAACAATTTCGGAAGTGGAAGTAACTGAAAATGAATCTGGAAACAATGAAGAAGAAATGGTTACAGAAAATCTTGAACGGTATAATTTTACTGCATTTGATAAAACACCCCAAAAATGTCCAGATTTACCCTCAGCATCTGCAGAAGAAACGCCTACAAAAGTTTTGACTAAAGTTCATCCCATACCTAAATTACCAGCAATGACGTTGAAAAGAAAACAAAAGGCTATAGTGTTGACGTCCCCAGAGAATATACAAAAAATAAAAGATAAAGAAAAGTGTAAGAAGGATGCAGTGACGAAGAAACTGAAGATATGTGAAAAAAAGAAAGTAACAAAGGAAAGAAAACAAGGAAAATAAAAAAAAAAGAAAGTGATCGTTGTCTCTTCTTCATCAGAAAGCGATATTGATGAACAAAGTTACAAAAGCTCCTCGAACGAAGATATTTCTGATGAAGAAGAGAATAGGTGTATTGAATGTACAGAAAATTATTATTCCACGACTTCTAAAGAGGATTGGATAAAGTGTTTGTCATGTTCATCTTATATGCATGAGTTTTGTACCATGTACAATCCTCTGTGCAATGTTTGTGGAAAAAAAGTTAAACGGGAAGCTATCAATAAGATTAAGAAAACAAAGAAAAATAATTAAATGTTATTCAGTAAATGTCACGTAAAACTGATTGTGGTGATTTGAAATTGATCTCGAAGTAATTTCTAAGACTGATCGTTGAGTTTTTATTTTAATTATCTTAAGTTTGTTCTATTTTTGTAATAATATTATAATGGGGCATTTTGTAACAGCCGTTAGGCATATTATCAACACATAGTGCTACAAAACGCCCCACCGAAGGTCTGAAAAAAATATTTTTTGTAACTAGTGTAATAAGAAATGTAAACAAATTCAAGTACCATTTTGTAGTTTAAATACCATTTGTTGCATTCATGATAAATATATGACTGATAAAAGTTTAGAGGGCATTTTATTGAGAATCCCGTAAAAGTGGGACGTATTGTAGCGTTTTACCCTACACTTCAAAGTTCCACGTGTCTGTGTGCAGGATAAATATAACAAAAATTATGTAATAATTGAGTTGAATATTAAAAAATATACTCAATGTAATATTAAAAACTATACTGATTGTATTATACTCTTATAAGAAGATTTGAATAATATACATTCATAAAAATTAAATAAAATGTCATTACAAATCTACTAAAATCTATGTATAAATTTACATAGACAATTGTCGAATTGAGAATCTTTTCCTTTTTTGAAGTGGATCAAAAATGATAGTATCTTATTTACCGCACATTATTATTGGTTCGTAATACGAAGTACTTACAAATGCTTTATGTAATTTTAGTATTACAGAAAAAAACACCTTCGAAACTATGTCGATATGTTGTATGTATGAAAAATTATGAGAAATATAGGGAACAAAGTCTGTGAAGTGTGTTTATTTCGAAGATTTCTGACTATGAAAAAATATATAGTGGAAACAAAAATCGATCCCGAAATGAAATTATATATAAGTTTAACAAGAATTTGGATTTATACGAGGAATCATACAAAATATATACAGTTTAAATCCTTTAATAATGTAATAATCAGTGACTACTTATTACTATTAGAAGTAGAAAACATCTAATAGATAGACGGAAAGACGGCAATAAGAAGTCAGTAATAATTTAAATTTAGTACAATCAAACATACAATAGCCCTAAAAAGATAATATTCATTAAAACATGCATCGAAAAACACTTCCGTGTGAACCACCGCTTGAAATCGATTGCTATATGGCATATACGTAAAAGGTTTCTGGTAATTTGTTACTTCCACGTCCAAATACTTGCGTCTTAATGACGTCATAGCGTGACGCATTTAGAACATGAGGCATTCGATCGTAATATAGACCATAACAGCAGAGTGAATTACAAGACTCGTTAGCTCAGTAGGTTAGAGCACCGATATCAAGTGTTACTTTTCAATCGGAGGGCGGAGGTTCAAATCCTTCACGAGTCAATAAACAATTATTATTTTTTAACAATATTCAATTGAAAAGCATCGTTTAACCGAAGTATTCGCGATTGTTTTAAAGAACTACCCTATAAGTGGATGGGGGCGAGTATTCGTGTATCCGTTCGTATTAAACACAAATCGCCTTATTAATTAGTTATTGTGTAACACGTTGTAGTAAATTGTGTCTATTAATAAATTTCTTTAACATGCCATTTATTGGAATTCACCACATAATTTATCTTCAAAAAAAAAATTTGGTAAGAATGTCTAAAGCCGATAATTCCTTAATCACATCCGATTTCCTTAGTAACCGCTGTTCACACTTCTCGGTAAATGTTATAAGACCACACTACGTGAATTTCAGATTTTTTTTCAGATTTCTCTTACTTAGGATAGAGAAAAGATATTGATTTTTAATTTTTGATGATTTTTTACAGGAAAGTATTGGTTCATGTAGAAATTTTACATTTTTAATTTTACAAGCTTTCATTTATGCACTAGACATAATAAGGTTGGATAAAAAAAACAAGCTAAGTGAAAGTGTGGCTTGCGCATCGAGGGTTCGCCACCTTGTTTGAAGCGAAATTATTTACCATAAGTGATAAGCAATATGGACTACATAACATAATAAGTATTTAATTATATCAAAACGTAATTTAGTACGGTAATATATACATATATATATATATATATATATATATATATATATATATATATATTCATACATATTATGTTGAGTATTTAAAAAACTATCGTATTTAGAATTATCATTATAGTTTTTGTACAACTTTTACGTAAGCTCTTAAAAACTTAGAATTTCAGGTTCACTTGTTTCGGAAATAAGGGGGAGGGAGTATATTTTTAGCTTCTTTTGGGATATATCTGAAGACATACTTCTAGAAATTATGAAAAAGAACAATAAATTACAGAAATTAAAAAAATAACAATTAAGATATTTTTGGGACCCTTGTAACTAGACGTTTCAAACTATACCCTAAACAATAAATGTAAGTTTAAGGGCTTCGTTTTTTTTCTTTTGAGGGACGGATTTCTATGTTTGTATTTGCTTTTTCCTATGATTATAAATTAACAAATATGAGAGTATGTAGTCCTTGTGTTTGTTATTTAAATTTAAGATATTCGCATTATTGACCAGATATATTTTGAATTGTAAAGTATTGAATCTAATAAGATAAAATTATTCTGGCTGGTATTCTATGCGATGTAAAAATACCTTTCAAGACTGAGCGTATGAAAACGCAGTCAGGTCTGTTATGTCATATATGGTAGTGCAATGTGGGCCACAAAGAACACCTATAAAGATAATCTCCACTTCACCGAAATGCGTATGCTGTCTTATGCTTAATTACAATAATCATTTAAACAGTAAAAATATGACTACTGAAACGTATAACTGGGTAGTATATCTGAGTTTCATATACATATGCCAATACGAAACGGCGCAACCAAAAAGAGAAGAAAAGGCTGAAAATATAGACGAACGAAAGCAGCACACTGTTGGAAAAATATTGACAAAATGAAAAGAAAAGGAAAGACTCAAAATATTAATAAACCTAAACAGCACACTGTTGGAAAAGACTAAAAATATTGACAAGATGAATAGCGGAATTAAAAAAACTTCTCTAAACGATACTGCACGTCGTATATAGAAATAATTTTGGAGTACTTAATGAATCTCTCCACTCATAAAAACTCTGGGTAAGGTAGGGTGTCAGGCCGATCATTGAGCTACGAACTATGAATAAATGCAATTGTAAAGGTAACGGACACTAAAGTCATTAAAAAATTAATCCAGAACAACCTTCTATTTAATAGTTAAATTATGAATTTTGCTTGAATATTGTAATTACAGTCACTTTTTAAAAGTTGTTAACTTTCATTTAAATTTACGGTAATTTATTAATTCTATGTGGAAATAAGTAGTGCTTTTGTTACCTCATAGTGTGACGCATTCGAATACAAAGACGTTATATATATATATATATATATATATATATATATATATATATATATATATATATATATTTAATGAGCGAAAGTCGTCGAATACTCCTATATCCGTTCGTAGTAACCATTATCGGTTTTCTTTGAATTAACATGTATGTTTATAACGTTATCTATTGATAAATCTAATTACCTTGTCGTATTTTGGAATTTATCCTATAATGTACTTAATATTTTACTTTTTGCATATTTTTTAATGTAACTTTGAAGATACATCCGAAAATTGTTTGAAATTTTATACTAATTCTTAAGTATTTAAAATCAATAATTAACGTATAGTTTTGAGACTCTCGTAACTAGCCCTTTTCAAATATTTTCCACATTATATACAGATTTCAAAAATGTTTTCAATAATCAATTCCCCCCTCAATTTTCATGTAAATATTTTTGAATTTTATATAGTGACATAATAAATAGAATTAGAATTTTATTGTTTATATGCATTTTTACTATCATACATAAGGGAAAATTGTGTCTTAATTACATATTTTACGAAGTTAAAATATGTATAAAAAGATTATTAGCTGATACATAAGCTGTCATCCAAAGCGAGATCTTTTACTCAGACTTCTGATTTTTTCCAATTTAATTACTCTAATTGACATACAAGTGATAAATCGGGATGGAAAATTGAAATGTACTAGTAATTGGAAATATTGTATATCATGTGATGTATTCCTTGCAAACTTTAATTTTTTAAAGTGTGGTTTGTAGAATTGTTATATTTTTTTTGAGTTAGCTATCTTATTTAGTTTTTCTTTTTGGTTGTTTTTTAGCCAATTTTCTACTTATTTCTTTACCTCTACCTACCTACCTACTAATATCGTAGCCGCTTCATCCCATTGTACATACCTGCTGGTACATACCTATTCTTTTTGTTGCTTTCTTGCATAAGTCAAAATTAATCAAAAGTGTTCAAACTCAATGATGTTACTTTTCACCACTGAGGAATTCCTGTCACTGGATCCTGTAATTTTTCGGCCTTTCGATGCCCTAGCCCCCACTTGTGACTAAAGAGGAGTTTTGGCCACCACCTTCTGGCTCCGTCATCAGATCTTTTCCGCCATTTGTACCCAATGAATTGTCAAGATAAGCCAAAGGAATTCAAACTCCATGAAATTACTCCTCACCATTACGAAGTATTGTCACCACCTTTAAGCTCCATCATCCGACTCCGGCCACTACTTGTGATTAAAGCATTCTTCAAGATAAGTCAAATGAACCTGAACACGATAAATATACTCCTCATCATTGAATAGTTCCTGTCACCAGCTCTGGCTCCATCATCAGTCCTTAGCCGCCAGTTATGACCAAAGAACTCGTCGAGTTAAGTCAAGCGAATGTAAACTAGATTGGACTACTTTTCACCATTGAGGAGTACAGTCACCGCCACATATAAATATTGCGGTCAGTACTTTACGACCAAAAATATTAATTTGTTAACAAAAGACTCGACTACAAAGTGAAATGGGCGCAAACATGATGAATTTATCCACCCCGCTATTAGGAGTTCAATCAAGTCCTACCAGCTCCATCTTCAGACTCTGACCACTATCTGTTTCTATATACATATAAACACATGTGAAATATATTCAAACTCGGTATCATTTTTTTCAGATGGACCTTGTGCTCTCAACTGTTGAAGAGTTCCTTAGGATGTCTCCGGAATCCCATTTCCAGATCCTAACTATCCATATATTAACATATTAGGAATCCATGTATTTTCAAAGAAATAATAGCAAAATAAAAATTGGTTAACACATCTTCGAATGAGAGCTGTATAGACATGTATGTACAGTTACACAAATATAAAAAATCGCTTGCACTTGAGTATACGTAACAGAAGTAAAACTTCTTTGGCGAATTAAACTTCGATTTGTAGAAATATAGCAAGGGGTAAAACGGCAGAGAGAGAGAAATAAAATATTAATAACTATAAATATTGCCCACTGTTGAAGTACATACAGCACTTGCGAACAAATACACTTCAAAGTTGCAAACACGCTTAAGGGCAGTGTAAACATTATAAAAATTATATAAGTCGAGTTAAATATTAAAAAATATACTTAGTTTAAATCCATAGATCGTCCTAAATGCGTATAAAAATATTTTAATACGTTCACAAAAACTTTTTATATAAATTTGCCCAGACAATTGTCTGATTGAGAACCATTTTCTTTTTTGAAGACGATCAAAACTGACAGTTTCTTCTTTACGGTAAATTGTGTCATTGATTCGTAATACGAAATACTTAAGAAATACTTTTCTCTAATTTCAGTATGATAGAAAACAAAAGACCTTCAAAACTATATCGATATGTAGAATATTTGAAAAATTACGAGAAATATGAGAAACGAAGTCTGCGAAAATTTGTTTTGTAGATTTCTGACCATAAAAAAAACTAAAGAAGGTAATAAATAGAAATTGTAATTCGCTATGACGTGACGTATAACCTAAACAAAAATCTATCGCGAATGGAAGAAGTACGCAACTTTAACAAGAATTTGGATTCATACGAAAAATTACATAAAATATATACTGTTTAAATTTTTAATAATGAAATAATCAGTGATTACTTATTTCTTGTAGATGCAGGAAAAGTCTAATAGATAGACGGAAAGACGGTAATAAAAAATCGGTAATAATTTAAATTTAGTACAATCAAACATACAATAGACCTCAAAAGATAATATTCATTAAAACAGGCACCGAAAAGTACTTCCTTATGAAGCACCGTTTGAAATCGATTTCTTTACGGTATTTACGTAAAAAGATTCCGGTAATTTGTTATTTCCACGTCCAAATATCCGCGTCTTCATTACGTCATCACGTGATGTATTTGGAACATGAGGGCACTCGATCGTAATATAGGCCATAACAGTAGCTTGAACCACAAGACTCGTTAGCTCAGTAGGTTAGAGCACCGATATCAAGTGCTACTTTTCAATCGGAGGGCGGAGGTTCAAATCCTTCTGACTCGTGAAGGATTTGAACCTTATTTTTTAATAATATTCAAGGAAAAAAGTTATTATTTTTTAATAGTATTCAAGGAAAAAGCATCGATTAACCGAAATGATTGTTTTAAAGAACTACCCTATAAGCAGAGGCGAATATTCCTGTATCCGTTCGTATAAAATACAATTCGCCTTATTAATTTGTTATTGTGTAACACGTTATAGTAAGTTGTATCTATTAATAAATTTCTTTAACATGCCGTATATTGGAATTCATCCTGTAATATAAATACCACATAATTTGTCTTCAAAAAATTTATAAATGAATTTAAGTAGGAATAATGTTTAAAGCCGATAATTGGTTAAGTACATTCGATTATCTTAGTAGATCAGTATGTTTTAAATATTAGTTGGTAATATGAAAACAGCGATATTTTCAAACCAATGTGACGGAATATATTGACGACATAACAACATGACACAGTGATAAGAAACTTACTGTCGTTGTTAGATAAAATCTTTTAGGCTTCTTTGGTGCAATTTAAAAATTGTATTATTAATATTTTAATTTTTTTTAAATAAAACTAATAGCTCAAATGAAAATCAAACTCCATACCGTGTCGTAGTTATAATTAATATACGCGCTGTTCATACTTCTGGGTAAATGTATTCCACTTAGGATAGAGACAAGACATTGATCTATAATTCTTTGACGATTTTTAAACAGAAAAAAGCTTTAGTTCATGTAGAAATTTTACATTTTTAATTTTAAAAGCTTTAATTTATGTACTACACATAATAAGGTTGGATAATAGGGTTCGCCACCTTGTTTGAAGCGAATTATTTACCATAAATTTATGGATACCTAATATGGACTTCGTAGCGTAATAAATATTTAATTATACTAACCGTAATTAAGTACGGTGAAATATATATTATGTTGAGTATTTCAAAAACTATGATATTTAGAATTATCATCATAGCTTTTCTACATTTTTTACGTAAGCTCTTAAAACCTCACAATTTCAGGTTCAATTATTTCGGAAATAAGGGGGAAGGAATATATTTTTTGCCTTTTTTGGTATATATCTGTAGACATACTACTTCAAAATTATGAAAATATAAATAAAAATGAAGATATATTAAACAAACAATAAGATATGCAATATATATATATATATATATATATATATATATATATATATATATATATATATATATATATATATATATATATAATCAAGTTGAAGTCTTCAGATATATACCAAAAAAGGCTAAAAATATATTCCTTCCCCCTTATTTCCGAAACAATACTCGCCATATAAAATGCATCAAATAATAATAAAATAACTCTGATATGGTTTATTCCTGTAAGTGCCTTTTTTTTTGCAAGAGTTTATACATATATAAATATATACATTCATATATACACATCTATATATATATATATATATATACATGTATATATATATATATATATATATGTATATATGTATGTATATATTTATATATATAAATTAACAGTTATTAACAGCCCAAAACATTACGGAGCGTCCACCGTAAGGGGTGATTTCCTCAAAGCACACTTTTGCGAAACGTTCTCCAGGTCTTCAAAGACTCACCGACGTCGATTCTCACCACTAATCGATATACGAGCTTCATCGGAGAATAAAACACTATTCCAGTCTTGTTGAGTCCATGACGAAACATTTTGAGCGAATCTCAATCTGGCAACTTGATGCTCACGGAACAATGTAGGGCGCCGAGCTGGGCGATAGCTATGTATATTAACAGCCTGAAGTCTCCTTTTGACTGTCCATAGGCTTACTCGTATACCTCTGACGTCGTCGAGATCCGCGTACGTAACTTAACGATTTCGTAGCGCTTGACTGACTTCGAAACGGTCGTCCCGTGGCTCAGTGCACCGTTTTATTCCAGAACCGGGACCGAAACTTCTAACCGAACCTTCTACAGACGGTGCCTGTTTCTTGGTATGATTGCCAGGTCCTTAGGACCATGGAACGGCTCACATTATACTGCTGAGACACATAACATTGGCTACAGCCTTCTTCAAGCAGCGCAATACTTTTACAGGCTCCTATCATTTTTCCCACCATACTCAGAACACCAAACAGAAGTGAACTAATGCAGCAAATAGCAGAAATTTAATTAAAATTTATTCGTTAAAATAAAAAAACGTAAGAAATGAAAAAGAAAGTACCAAGTGTTGGATTTCATTTACCGCCAAAAAATACGTTTTTGTCAATGAAAGAGAATTTTCATTCAATAAGAATAAATTTCAAATTTAGAACGTTTGTTTTTATGTGCCAGAATACACTATACCTGCCAGTAACAATTACAATTAATACAACCTCTTAATAAATAATATTTTGTTAATAATATGACAAAATCAAAACCGCCCATTTTTTATGCAAAAGATTGTATATATATATATATATATATATATATATATATATATATATATATATAAATATATATATATATATATATATATATATATAAATATACAATATATATATATAATTTCAAGAACTTTTTCTTTTGAGGAACGGATGCCTGTGTTTGAATTTGCTCATGATTATACATTAATAAACATGAAAGTATGTAGTCATTATATTTGTTATTTAAGTATAAGTTATTCGCATTATTGACCACATATTCTGGTTGTTAAAGTATTGAATCTAATAAGATAAAATTATGGGCAATACAATGTATACGGAAAAACCTCACAGTGGGACAAGTGGCTTATTCTGACTGGCTTTCTATGCTATGTAAAAATACCTTTCAGGACTAAGGGTAAGGTTTACAAAATGGCAGTCAGGCCTGTTATGTTAAATATGGTAGTGCAATGTGGGCCACAAAGAAAATCTATATAGATAAATTCCTCTTGATCGAAACGCATATGCTGTCTTATGACAAACAACTTTAATCCATGAATAAACAACTTTATTCCATACGAATATACACATATTGGACGAATTAGAGATTCTCCTCGGTTTCTCTCAAGATACGTAAGTTTTAATAAATACCTTGGGAATCTAGATATAACCAGCTCTCTAACAGAGTTTGATCTATATGGCATATGTATCTCAATAAACAATTCTTTGCATCTAACTGTAAAAAACATTGACTTGTTTATAATGCATAAATATGTTTATTAGTATGTGTGCTTATGTTCATATGTTTGCGTTCATGTGTATTCGTGTACGTGCGTCTTTTGCATACATTATAATACCCATAATATATTTATTTATCACCTAAAAACAAATACAAATCATAGTGAGATACAAAATGAGAGCTAACATTTCCATATCAAAATAATATTGGTAAACAAATAAACAATAAATATTGATATTATTGAAATCAGCCTTTCATTTGTAGTTCACTATAATAGTTATCAGTAATAGAATTAATAGTAATAACCATCCCATTTATAATAATATCGATTTGAATAAAATAAAAGAAACAATTAAATGAAACTACTTCATATAGTATTGTTTCTACTTTCTTTAAATCTTTACCACGACCTAAGTTTCGTTGTATTATAACATCTTCAGGTGGGATATTAGCAAAGATCTTTTCTAAAGTCCTCAAGGTAAAGAAGTTAAAGAAAGTAGAAATAATACTACATCACGTAGTTTCATTTAATTGTGGATAATTAATTTCTACAAAATTGAGGCTAAATATATTCAATAATCAAAGAAAAGAAACCTTATATCGATTTGTTTATAAGAAAATGTAGTGTCAATTCTTTCAAAGGACTAATGGTTGAATAGTATCCATTTAACTGACTGTTTGTATTGAAGTGATGAGATAGCGAATATGTCCAGAGAATGAAATATTCCGTCACGATCATCACAAATCCTGCGTTGTGGTAGACGAGCACCGGCATTAGTGCGAACCGTAAGTAGATAGAAAAGTGCTGAGCTACTATAACTAGAAATCTAGATAGAATCCCTATAACTTTTGTAATGCTGCAAATGCTGCGTTTACCAAAACTGGAATTAACACAGACCGAGACATGACGTTGCTTTTAGTTACTGAACTGTTTTGCGATTAATGTTGTTGATCAGCTGGAATATACAAATATATATATATATTTTTTAAAAATTCAAGAGAAAAAACAAATTCAAACATTATATACGAGTAGTATTTCCTAATCCGTAAATCATTCAACCGAATCATTCCCACCTGTTAAATTATTAAAGGAAGATTGTGTAAATTATTTAATACGTCATATATTAGAATCCGATTAAAGACTGTTTTAAAGAACTACCCCTTTATGAGCAGAGGACTCGATATTCGTGTTTACTTAAGTATTTATTATTACATTTATTTTTTAACAATATAAAAGTGAAAAGTATAGTTTAAGGGAAGCATTCTCGACTGGTTTAAATAACTATCCGTTTATGAGCAGAAGACTCAATATTCGTATTTACTTAAGTATTTATTATTACATTTATTTTTAAACAATATACAAGTGAAAAGTATGGTTTAAGGGAAGCATTCGCGACTGGTTTAAAGAACTACCTGTTTATGAGCAGAGGACTCAATTTTTGTGTTCACTTAAGTATTTATTATTACATTTATTTTTAAACAATATACAAGTGAAAAGTATGGTTTAAGGGAAGCATTCGCGACTGGTTTAAATAACTATCCGTTTATGAGCAGAAGACTCAATATTCGTATTTACTTAAGTATTTATTATTACATTTATTTTTAAACAATATACAAGTGAAAAGTATAGTTTAAGGGAAGCATTCTCGACTGGTTTAAATAACTATCCGTTTATGAGCAGAGGACTCAATTTTCGTGTTTACTTAAGTATTTATTATTACATTTATTTTTAAATAATATAGAAGTGAAAATTTGGTTTAAGGGAAGCATTCGTGACTGTTTTACAGAACTAACCATTTATGAGCAGAAGACGCAATATTCGTATTTCTTAAGTATTTACCACTATCCGCCTTGTTGGAGTTTTATTGTGTAACATCAATACATATTATTCAAATTATAGTACTTGGCAATAAATCTATTTAACGTGTCGTACATTAGAATAGTTATATTTATTTTTGAACAAAATAAAAAACGTGTCGATTAAAAATAAAAACATTCGCGATTTTTTTTTTTAAAATAAACATTTATGATCTGAAGACAGCTAATATTAGTCTACCCGTTCGAATTATTGGAATTTATAATATTCTTTCGATTTTATTTTTAATATGTAATTAAATTCCGATAAATAATTAATTTCCGGTAATTTGTTACTTCCACGCCCAAATACAGCGCGTCTCTGTTACGTCATCGCATGACGCATTTGGAATACGAGGACACTCGATCATTATATAGGCCGTAATAGCGATATGAATCACAAGACTCGTTAGCTCAGTAGGTTAGAGCACCGATATCAAGTGCTACTTTTAAATCGGAGGGCGGAGGTTCAAATCCTTCACGAGTCAATAAATTGTTAATTATTTTTTAATAATGTTCAAGTAAAAAAGCTTCAATTAACTGAAGTATTCGTGATTGCTTTAAAAAACTACCCATCTCTAAGCGGGGAAGATTGCAAGGATTCTCGTATCCCTTCGTCGTGACCACGATCCACTTTGTTAATGTTGTATTGCCTAACGCATTGTCGTTACTCCCTTTTGTCTGTTCACATATTTCGTTAACATACCCTATATCGGAATTTATCTTATAATATACCTCATAATTTATGTTCAAAAATAAACAATTTCATAGAATGTGTCTAAAGCCGATATTTGGTTAATAACATTGAATTTATTCAATAGGACAGGATATTTTATTGATCAGTCGACACAGGAAAACAGCGGTATTTTGAAGGACTGAATATAATGTCGGAATTTATCTTATATGTTCAAAAATAAATAATTTCATAGAATGTATTTAAAGCCGATAATTGGTTAATAACATTTAATTTTGTTCAATAGGTCAGTATATTTTATAGATCAGTCGACACAGAAAAACAGCGGTATTTTAGGACTGAATATTCTGACGACAGGACAATATGATGATGAGAGTTAGTCTCGTAGGTCTCTTTAGAACTATTGAAACATTTGTAAATATTTTTCGGTATGTACTGTATTATTCTAATTTTATTTGAAAAAATAACGCGGTCAAATGTAAGTCAAACTCTGTACAGTATGGTAGTTATAATTAATTAGGTATTAGTGGTTATGAATAGGCTGTTAATAATGTTCGTAAAATGTAGACCCCACTACGTCACTTCCAGATTTTTTTAAGATTTTTCTTATTATTGCTTAAAACAGAAAGGCAAGCCGATGAATTATGTCGTTTTGTGGAAATAATTTTCATGTTTTCATTTTATATGTCAAAGATTACATATAAGGAAATGTTATATTTTGATAATTTTATTTTCACTAGCTTTCATTTTGTATCTCTCATAATAAGGTTGGAGACAAAAATCTGCCAAGTACCAGTGTGGTTCGCGCATGAAATGTTCCGTACATAGTTTGATGCAAAATTATTTGGAAGTGATCATAAATATGGACTTTGAAGCGTAATAAATATTTAATTCTATCAAATGCAATCAAGTTCGGTGGTATTATCGTCAATATTTCAAAAACTATGACATTTAGAAGCATCATTTTGGTTTTCCTCCAACTTTTGCTTAGGCTCCTAAAACTTACAATTTTATGTTCAACAGTTTCGGAAATAAGGGTGAACATATTTTTTTTTGTATTTTTGAGTATTTCTGCGAAGATAAACTCTCTAAAATTATGAATATATAAATAATAATTTATGATATTTTAAAAAAATTATGATTGAAATATTTTTGAGACCTTAATATATAACCAGCACTTTCAAATGATACCGCGCATCATATATTAAATTTTAAGAGCTTTGAAGTACGACTCTTTAACTACGTTTACATTAATTTATAACTTACTGCTAATTAAAATTTTTTTTTTGTTTGTTGCTTATATATAGAATACCTTTCAAATGATACAGCACATTACATACGAACTTTTAAGGGTTTTTGAGGTACGAATCCTTAACTATGTTTGTATTCACTTATAACGTACAACTCATTAAAAGTTAGTTGTAAGTTATAAGCTAATAGTGAAATTCACTGTTATAAGTGAACAGTGAAAATAGTATTTGTGTTTATGGCTTATATACAGAATACCCATATCATTGACCCAAAATCCCAGTTGTTAAAGCATTTAATCTAATAAGATAAAATTATAGATAATAAAATATAAAATAACAACCTAACAGTTGGACAAATCGCGTATCCTGAATTGTGTCAGCGATGTAAAAATGCCCGTCAGGACTAAGGACAAGTTTCGCTAAACGGCAGTCAGGCCAGTTATGTTATATATTGTAGCGAAGTATGGGCCACAAAAAAAATCTATATATATAGATAAACTCCATGTGACCGATATGTGTATGCTATCTTATGTATTGTATGACTGATCGCCGTCGATATCTATTCGAGTTTATCAAACCTCGTCGCAATGCTAGAATAAACAACTTTGTTCCATTTGAATAGACACACTATCGAATGAACTTGAGATTCTTCTCGGTAATTTTCTATTATAAAGATTTTTCTCGGTAATCTTCCCAAGATATGTAAGAGTTTTAATAAATACTTTGAGAATCTGGTTATATAGGCTCTCTAACACAATTTCGGCCTACATTGCCCAATAAGTATCCCAATACATAATTCTTTTCGTCTAACTATTAAAAACCTTTGATGTGTTTATAATGTATAAACGTGTGTATATATGTGTGCTTAGGTTTACATCTTTGCATGCATATGTATACATGGAAGCACCTCTTTGTGTGTACCTGATGCCATTAATATACAATAACAATATTATCATTTATGTATTCTCATACATACATATAATATATATATATATATATATATATATATATATATATATATACTCACATATACAATAGATAATCATGATATTTATTATTTTTAATTCAGGTATTATATATAGACATATAACTTCATACACATTATTACCCATAGAGGAAACATAGCACAAAGAAAAGAAGATATTAATATACTGATAATAAATATAATTTAAATCAAATAATTTGGAAGAGCCGATATTTTTCGTTTATTTGCTGAATCAAAAGCCATTTACGGAATGACCTTTTAAAAATAGTTATGGAAATAATACCATTTATATTTTCATACTTGATCATCTTTAAAGTTATTTAAATCCCTATAACTTTTGTAATAGTTCTTAATAAAACTATAAATGCTGCATTTATCAAAATTAGAATTGCCACAAGCTAAGATGTGATGTTTTAAGTTATTTAATTGTTTTACTACTAATATTGTTGTTCAGTTTGAATAAATAAATATATTTTTTAATAAACTGCTATGGAAAAGGCATATTCAAACATTATACAGTATTTTGATAAAACTATAAATTCTTTATTTACCAAAATTGGAATTGCCACAAACTAAATATGATGTTGTTTTAAGTTATTTAACTGCAACTAATATTGTTGTTTAATTTGAATAAATAAATATATTTTTTAATAAAATGCTATGGAAAAAGCATATTCAAACATTGTACAGTATTTTAATAAAACTATAAATGCTTTATTTACCAAAATTGGAATTGCCACAAACTAAGATATGATGTTGTTTTAAGTTATTTAACTGTTTTGCAACCAATATTGTTGTTCAATTTGAATAAATAAATATATTTTTTAATAAACTGCTATAGAAAAGGCATATTCAAACATTATACAGTATTTTGATAAAACTATAAAGGCTTTATTTACCAAAATTGGAATTGCCACAAACTAAGATATGGATGAAAAGATATTGTTTTAAGTTTTGCGACTAATATTGTTGTTCAATTTGAATAAATAAATATATTATAATAATATTCAAAGGAAAAGCATATTCAAACATTATACAGTATTTGCTAATCCGGAAAGGATTCAACCGAAACATTCATAATTGTTTTAAATAACTATTCGTTGGTGAGGTTAAAGATTGTGTGAAAGTGCGTATAACCACTCGTACACGTTTTGCCCACTATCACTTACTTGAACTTTTATTGCGTAACATCTATGCCTGTGAGGAGAATTGTTGTAACTGTTAATCAATTGATTTTTATATCGTGTATTGGAATTCAACTTATATTTCATTTTTAACAACTAATGAAATTCGTACATGTACAGTAAAATATGACTGAAACGGATAACTAGATAGTATATCTGAGTTTTATGAATATGTCTCAATAGCAAGAGAGCAGCATATTGTTTGCAATGACTGAACATACTGACAATATGGACGCATAATATAGCAACATGGAAATTTCTCTCGTTGATAGATAAAATCGATTTGCCATTTTTGGTTTTTATTGGAAAAAAGCGATCAAGTGCAAGTAAAAGTCCCGCGGTACATGTTTTGTGTCATCACTGAAGTGATTACGATTTATAACGTATCTTTCGGATTTTTTTAAATTGTTTATACCATTACTTCAATGAATAGAGAGATGAGACGATTTTTAGTACATCGTTAAAAATTGTTTTCATGAAAATTTTTATATACAAATGAATGTCTTATTTTTTTTTAATTAACATTTTATCAGCAATCGTCGGTATCTCATATCACAATGTTGAAGATAAAAAGAACGTTGACTAATTTGACTAGTTACACTAAAATTCGAATTTAAGGGTTATGTATATAATTTACATCTATACTTCAGTTATTACTAGGTATATCTACGATAAATATCTACTTTCTTTGTTTTATGGTCTCTGAACAATAAGTCATGGCTGACATACACACGAATGGACTGATAAAGAGTTGACTCGAAGTGTTCTCTTTTTTTGGCACCGATTTTTAAAAAGAAAAACAGCTTCTTCCTCTAAATTATACCTTCAACTTCTACCTATTCGATTTATACGCTTCAAAAATAAATAAAATCTCAATACACATATTAACATTTATAGGTTTTCATATGATACATATAATATGTTCTTCTGAAATAAAAAAAGGTCCCCTCTAATTACCGCCAATATTTTTTCTTCGTTCATTATACATTTAGGAAATCCTTTTCTATAATTTCCGTACTGCAGGAAAGAAAATGCCTTCCAAACTATATCGATATGTTAAATATTTAAAAATCCAAAAAAGTACGACCAATGAAGTCTCTTTAAATATTTATTTTATCAGATTCCTGACCATAGAAATAACTAAAACAGGGTAATAAAATACCAGAAATAAATTTGTTACAGCATGACATATAATTGAAGCAAAAATGTATCTTTAAGTGGAACTAGATGTAATTTTAAATACGATTTTCGGATCAAGAATCCCGTATAATGTATACAGTTTAAGGCAGTCAATTATGTAATAATCACTAAAAACTTACACATTTAGGGGCAAGAAACCTCTAATGTACGGAAAGACAATAATAAGAAGTCAATAATAATAATTTAAATACAGTACAATCTACTATACAATAATCCTAAAGGGGCCAGAAACCACTAATAGATATACGGAAAGACAATAATAAGAAGTCAATAATAATTTAAATACAGTACAATCTACTATACAATTATCCTAAAAAGATAAGAATTAATTGCATCATGACCCGAAATATAATTGTTTATGGTCGCCGTATGAAATCCATTGCTGTACAGCATTGATATAAAATGTTTCCCACAGTTGATTACTTCCACGCGCAAATGCTAGTGTGTTCTGGTTACGTTTCTCATGTACTTTTAGGAAATACTTTTCTCTAATTTCCGTGTTACAGAAAACGATACGCCTTCGAAACTATGTTAAATATTTAAAACAATATATAGACAACGAAGTTTCTGAAAGATGTATTTTTCAGATTACTAATCACAAAAATAATTAAATGGGTGTAACGAAAAAAGCATAATCCTGGAATGAAATTGTATATAATATTAAACACGATTTTTGGTTCATGAATCACTTAAAACATATACAGTTTAAGACGATTCATTATTTATAATCCGTAAGAACTTATTCAGTTTACGAACAAGAAATCGCTAATAGATAGACGAAAAGGCTGTCTAAGAAGTCAACAATAATTTAAATACATTGCAATCTATTATTATACAATAGTCCTAAGAAAGATAAGATTTATATATATGTATATATATATATATATATATATATATATATATATATACTTAATTACATTAAATGTTAGTAAATATTTATTGCGGTAAGGAGTTCATATTAGCGACAACTCATTATAATTAAAGTAATTTCAATTCAAACTAGTTAGGAGACCTCCCCCGCAGTCGATCGGTTTTTCGGCTCCAACCTTATTATGTGAGATATAAAGTTAACGCATATAATCTCAATAGTAGAAAAATAAACAATTATTCATTTCGATATACATCGAAATATTCTTGAAGATATCTCTCAACAATGTACAAATATCGTCACACGCGTCTACCTTTTAAGCTTTGGTAAGAATAGTTGTAAAAAAATCTAGAAGAGACATAATTGGGCCTATATTTATGAAAAAGTATGAGCAATTCGTGTATCAAAATAATTATAATTATGGTACAGAACGCGGTTTGATTTGCATTTGACCGTTTTATTTTTTTTAGTAAGTTTCGTAGTAAACGAACTAAACTAAGATTCGTAGTAAGAATCGTAGAGGATAAAAATCGTAATAAAACCCGACAAATTATTTTTGTGGATAATTTATTACTTCTACGCGTAAATACATACATTGTGTCTCCATTACGTCATTTTGTGACGCATTCAGTATAGTAAGGCACGCGATTGTCATATAGACGGTAAATGAACAATGAGTCACAAGACTCGTTAGCTCAGTAGGTTAGAGCACCGATATCAAGTGCTACTTTTCAATCGGAGGGCGGAGGTTCAAATCCTCCACGAGTCAATGATTGTATTTATTTTTTAACAATATACAGGTAAAAAGCATGATTTAAGGGAAGCATACGCGACTGTTTAAAAGAACTACCCGTTCATGAGTAGAGGTCTCAATATCCGTGTACCTCTTTAAATTAACCACTATCCGCCTTGTTGGATCTTTATTGCGTAAAAAATATACTTATAATGTAAATTTTGGTACTCGTTAATGTGTTTATATAACATGTGTATTAGAATTTTTGAAATTATCCTATAATGCATCTAATATTTCATTTTCAATAAATTATTAAATTCGTATTTAGTGAGTTATGATTAAATCTAATATTTATTCAAGAACATTTGTTTTTCTGAAGATGTGAATGTATTTCATATGTTCATGAAAACAGAGCGATTTCGAAAGATTGAACATATTGATTACATGATAGTTTGATGTAAAAACATGAAAGCTCGACGGAACCATCGAATTTAAACATATTAAAATATTTAATTTGAAAAATAAAACGGTCAAATGCAAATCAAACCGCGTTCTGTACCATAATTATAATTATTTTGATACACGAATTGCTCATACTTTTTCATAAATATAGACCCAATTATGTCTCTTCTAGATTTTTTACAACTATTCTTACCAAAGCTTAAAAGGTAGACGAGTGTGACGATATTTGTACATTGTTGAGAGATATCTTCAAGAATATTTCGATGTACATCGAAATGAATAATTGTTTATTTTTCTACTATTGAGATTATATGTGTTAATTTTATATCTCACATAATAAGGTTGGAGCCCAAAAACCGATCGACTGCGGGGGATTTCTCCTAACTAGTTTGAATTGAAATTACTTTAATTATAATGAGTTGTCGCTAATATGAACTCCTTACCGCAATAAATATTTACTAACATTTAATGTAACTAAGTATATATATATATATATATATATATATATATATATATATATATATATATATAATATATAAATATACGTATACACACACACACACACGCGCACATATAAGGGCGTGCTGCGTGCGTGCGGCCGGCGCGCGCCCATGCGCTCGCACCTTTGTGTGTGTGTGTGTGTGTGTGTGTGTGTGTGTGTGTGTGTTTGTGTGTGTGTGTGTATGTGTGTGTGTCTGTGTATTTGTATATATCTATTATTTTCATGGTCTCAAAACTGAATATGTCAATTATCGTCAGAAATTTCCTGCAACTTTTGTGTAGGCTGCCGAAAACTCAGACTTTTCCATGATTTTAGTTTAAATAGTTCTAAAAATATGAGAAGGAACATGCGGTGAAGAACAGCTCTTTGCATTTGATTGTGTATAGTAAAAGAATAATAAAATTATAATATATTTTTAACACTTTTATAACGAGCCTTTTTAAAGGATGGGCTATCCTAATATTATATATGGAATTTGAAAATTTTTCGGGTGTTTAACCCACTCCCCACTAAAATTTCCGCACGAATATTTTTAATAGTTGGCTATTGACATATGTCCGAGTCAATATGCTTTTATACATGCTATATTTTAATACGCTATATTTCATGGTTCTACATCACGCGGTTCCTGAGAAAATTGGGTGTGACGGAATGGACATAGAGGAAAGAACGGACGTGAGTGATCTTTTTAGTGTTCCATTTCTCCTTTTGAGTACAGAACTGTAACTAGGTTTTATTTACATTAGTATGTAAAACATAGTTATAATATAAATTAATAATAAAATAATCTTTGTGTTTCGTATTTAAATACAGGACATTTGCATAATTGCCCAGAATTTCTAGTTGTTACGGTATTAAAAGTTAATAAAATAGTATATTGGGTAATAAAATATATCTTCAAACTCAATTAATTCTTGAAAAAAAACCATACGCCTCGACAGGAGAAGACAATTGTCCCCAAAAACTAAAATTACAATTTGTTATACGATATTGGCTTTAATTTGCTTTTTTTCGTTTAATTCGTAATAATTTGTATTAACTGATTATGTTTAAGAACTGGACACCTCGAGTTGATACCGTTTTGGCGTTATTGCAATACGAACCTGGTCATGCCTCTCAGGTACGGAATATAAAAGATACAACTATTCAGGAAATTGACGTTAGACTCAATAACAATTTATTGCAGTACAACGACAACAATCATATTAAATAACTAAGAATGTACTATACTAACAACTGAATGGATTCACTCAAAACAAATATAAAACATTATTAGATATTTATTTATAATGAGCCTTGTGTTTCACAATTTGCTTTGAAATAGAGATTAGTTAATTGTGAAGGAACGGCATATAAGTTATGTTCACCAAATGTAAAATATTTCACAAATGGGGAAATCTCAATTTCGCAATGTCATTATGTTGTCAACGATAAAATACTCTTTAATATTTAACAGTTACATTTTATAAGGAGCTTTCATTCTAAAAGCTCTCTTTTGCGAGGGACCGTTTGAAATCGGTTGCAGACCCCAATTACCTCTACGCTATCACCACTACGCGAATACACGTAGGTGTTCTTGCTACGTCATGGTATGACGCATTTGGAACACGATTAGTATATAGACCGTAACAGCAGCATGAATCACAAGACTCGTTAGCTCAGTAGGTTAGAGCACCGATATCAAGTGCTACTTTTCAATCGGAGGGCGGAGGTTCAAATCCTCCACGAGTCAATAATTTCAATTATTTTTTATAATTTTTAAAGGAAAAGCATCGTTTAATGAAATAATTTATGGTAGTTGTAAAAAACTACCCATTTATGATCAGAAAACTAAATATTCGTGTTTCCTTAAGTGTTTACCACTATCCGCCTTGCTGGAATTTTATTGCGTAACATCAATCCTTATTGTGAAACTTGTAATATATGTCTATAAATTTATTTAGCGTATCGTATATTGGAATAATTATATTTATTTTTGAATAATATAGAAAATGCCTCGATTGACAACAAAGAAAATTAGCAACTTTTTAAGAGAACTACACATTTGTGAACTGAATACCGTTAATATTCGCGTAGCCATTCGAATTATTAGAATTTACTACATAATACACTTTATATTTTATTTTAAATAATTAAATTCGTGTTTACTAAGGATATGTTTATGGTTTTCTGAATATGTCCCTACATTTTAAATATAGGACGGCAGTATAAAAATAGCGCGATTTTGAAAGATTTAACATACTGACGACATGACAACGTGAAAGTTACTCTCTTTGGTGGACATAATTAGCTATCCTTATTTCGGAGAATTAAAACATTTTAAATTGTTTTTTTCATTATCTTGTTAAATTTGAATTTTTATTTAAAATAAAAATAAAGGGGTCTAGTACAAATAAAACTCCGTTCCCTACCATAATTATATTTAAATGAATATATGATCTGCTCATACCACTTTGTAAATATAGTAAGTATTACGTGCTTTTTCCACATCGTTATTGCTATAACTTTAATGGATAGAGGGGTGAGACTATTTTAATTCCTTGATTGAAATTTTTTTGGAGTTAATTTTAATATAAAATGCACCGATATTATATTTTATATACTTTTTATTTTACAAGCTTTCATTTTAAACCTCATAAAATACGGCTGGGACAAAAAGGTCAAATGTGAGTTGGATCATGCAACATGTTCCGTCCTCGTTTAAAGTGTATTTATTACAAGTAGTCACTAATATGGACTTTCTAGCCTAACAAATATTTAATACTACCTAATATAATTAAGTATAAATTACCGTGAACAATTGAAAAACTATAACATCCCAGATTCATTGTTATAGTTTCCTTAAAATCTTTGTGTTTTTTTTCACAATTTTAAGTTCAGTGGCTTCGGATTTCTTGTTTCTATTTTCCAATATATTTCTGAAGAATAAAAAATTGTAATATATGAAAATATTCTATTAGAATATTTTTGTGCCTTGTAACCAGCCTTTTCAGACACAACAAAGGGAATTTTATAAATTTTTCAAGTGCCTTATTTACCTCAAATTATAATGTTCATACAAATATTTTCGTGTTTTAACTTCAAATATAAATAAGGATTAATATGTTTTATAATTAATCAAATATAAATAAGGAATATATATATATATATATATATATATATATATATATATATATGGAATTATATGTTTTATAATTTCTAGCGGTTTCTGCGAAAAATTACTGTGGCTTACAGAAAAATGAACAGCTGAGCTATATTTAGTATCTCGTAATAATTAAAAACTAAACCTAAACTTTTGCTATTGTGACAAAGTAAACAATATTACGGGGAATAACAAATTTCATACACGTAACTTTATTGGCTTTCGCGATATAAATCTCCAAAAATCGCTGACTTCTGCAATATCCGACTAACTGATATGTTCTCAAAACTTACTGATAACTTCTGACATACCTACAACCTTTATATTTGGAAAATATAAAGTAATATATATGTATATAGTAAAAGAAATAATAAAATTATGAAATTAATCGAAAACCTGAAAATGGTTTAACCAACGCTATTTGCGGGTATCCTACAAAAGTATTTAATGGAAATGCATTGACAACACTATTTTTATTATTCTTTTTTGAAAAGAAAAACAGATTTTTCCTGCAAATTATACATTCGACTTCTACGTTTAAAGTTTATTTGCAATCAGATATGTTACAAAAACAAATAAAACCTCAATGCATGTATTAACAGTCATCGATTTTCATACGATACATTTAATATGTTCCTCTGAAATAAAAAAGGTTTCCTCTAGATACGGTCAATACTTACTTTGTTCATTATACATTTAAGTAATACTTATCTATAATTTCCGTGTTGCAGAAAAGAAAATACCTTCCAAACGATACCGATATGTTAAAGGTTTCAAAATAAAAAAGTACGACTAAGTGTCTTGAAATATTTATTTCTCATATTTTTTTACCATAAAAATAACTAGAAGATGGTAATAAAATAACGGAATTAAAATTTACTATAGCATGATACATAACTGAACCAAAAATCTACCTTTAAATGAAATTAGGTATAATTTTAAAAACGATTGGTTCAAGAATCACATATAATCTATACAGTCTATATGTGATAGTAATATGTGAATGTTTTTAATTTTAAGTCTAAGTCAGATAATTATGTAATAATCATTGAGGATGTACTCATTATTGGAGCAAGAAACCTCTAATATATAGATGCAAAGATGGTAATAAAAATTCAGTAATAATTTAAATACAGTACAATCTGCTATACAATTATCTTAAAAAGATAAGATTTAATTGCATCATAACCCGAAATATACTTTTTTGTTGGTCGCTGTATGAGAGTGCTGTAGAGCATTGATACAAAATATTTCCCATAGTTGATTACTTCCACACGCAAATGCTACAGAGTGTTCTGGTTACGTTTTCTCATGACGCATGTGAAATACTAGGGCACTCGATATTATATAGGCTATAACAGCACAATGAATCACAAGACTCGTTAGCTCAGTAGGTTAGAGCACCGATATCAAGTGCTACTTTTCAATCGGAGGGCGGAGGTTCAAATCCTTCACGAGTCAATAATTACAATTATTTTTTCATAATTTTCAAGGGAAAAGCATCGTTTAATGAAATCATTCATGGTAGTTGTAAAAAACTACCCATTTATAATCAGAAAACTGAATATTCGTGTTTCCTTAAGTATTTACCACTATCCGCTTTGCTGGAATTTTATTGCGTAACATCAATACTTATTATGTAAGTTGTAGTATCTGTCTATAAATTTATTTAGCGTATCGTATATTGGAATAATTATATTTATTTTTAAACAATACAGAAAACGCCTCGATTGACAACAAAAAAAATTAGCAACTTTTTAAAAGAACTACACATTTGTGAACTGAATACCGTTAATATTCGGGTAGCCATTCGAATTATTAGAATTTACTTCATAATACACTTTATATTTTATTTTAAATAATTATATTCGTATTTACTAAGGATATGTTTATGGCTTTCTGAATATGTCCCTATATTTTAAGTATAGGACGGCAATATAAAAACAGCGCGATTTTGAAAGATTTAACATACTGACGACATGACAACGTGAAAGTTACTCTCTTTGGTGGACATAATTAGCTATCCTTATTTCAGAGAATTAAAAAATTTTAAATTGTTTTTTTCATTATCTTGTTAAATTTGAATTTTTATTTAAAATAAAAATAAATGGGTCTAGTACAAATAAAACTCCGTTCCCTACCATAATTATATTTAAATGGATATATGATCTGCTCATACCACTTTGTAAATATAGTACGTATTACGTGCTGGATTTTTCCACATCGTTATTGCTATAACTTTAGTGGATAGAGGGGTGAGACTATTTTAATTCCTTGATTGAATTTTTTTTGGAGTTAATTTTAATATCAAATGCACCGATGTTATATTTTATATACTTTTTATTTTACAAGCTTTCATTTTAAACCTCATATAATACGGCTGGGACAAAAAGGCCAAATGTGAGTTGGATCATGCAACATGTTCCGCCCTCGTTTAAAGTGTATTTATTACAAGTAGTCACTAATATGAACTTTGTAGCCTAATAAATATTTATTAATACCTAATATAATTAAGTATGAATTATCGTGAACAATTGAAAAACTATAACATCCAGATTCATTGTTATAGTTTCCTTGAAATCTTTGTGTTTTTTTTCACAATTTTAGGTTGAGTGGCTTCGTATTTTTTTTCCTATTTTCCAATATATTTCTGAAGATTTAATTCCTAAAATTATAAAAGAAATAATAAAAAATTGTAATATATGAAAATATTCCATTGGAATATTTGTGTGCCTTGTAACCAGCCTTTTTAGATACAACAAAGGGAATTTTATAAATTTTTCATGTGCCTTATTTACCTCAAATTAAAATGTTCATACAAATATTTCGTGTTTTAACTTCAAATATAAATAAGGATTATATATATATATATATATATGTATATATATATATATATATAAATAAAAATAAAGAATTATATGTTTTACAATTTCTAGGTATCAAGTTTCTACGTCACGCGGTTTCTGAGAAAAATTACTGTGGCTTACAGAAAAATGAACAGCTGAGCTATATTTAGTATCTCGTAATAATTAAAAACTAAACCTAAACTTTTGCTGTTGTGACAAAGTAAACAATATTACGGGGAATAACAAATTTCATACACGTAACTTTATTGGGTTTCGCGATATAAATCTCCAAAAATCGCTGACTTCTGCAATATCTGACTAACTGATATGTTATCAAAACTTACTGATAACTTCTGACATACCTACAACCTTTATATTTGGAAAATATAAATTATTATATGTGTATATAGAAGAAGAAATAATAAAATGATGAAATTAATCGAAAACCTGAAAATGGCTTTCCCAACGCTATTTGCGGGTTTCCTACAAAAGTATTTAATGGAAATGCATTGACAACACTATTTTTATTTTTCTTTTTTGAAAAGAAAAACAGCTTCTTCCTGTAAATTATATATTCGACTTCTACGTTTGAAATTTATTTTCAAACATATATGTTTCAAGAACAAATGAAGTCTCAATGCATGTGTTTAACAGTCATCGATTTTCACATGATATATATAATATATTCCTCTGAAATAAAAAAATGTCCCCTCTAGTTACCGCCAGTATTTTTTCTTCGTTCATTATATATTTAAGAAATACATATCTATAATTTCTATGTTGCAGAAAAGAAAATACCTTCCAAACGATACCGATTAGTTAAATGTTTCAAAATCCAAAAAAGTACGACCAAATCTTTTCAAATATTTATTTTTCAGATTTTTGACCATTAAAATAAGTAAAAGATGGTATGTTATTTTATATAACGGAATTAAAATTTTTTATAGCGTGATACATAACTGAAGCAAAAATCTACCTTTAAATAAAATTAAATGTAATTTTAAATACGATTGGTTCAAGAATCACATATAATGTATACAGTATAAATCAGATAATTATGTAATAATCATTGAGGACTTACTCATTTTAGGGGCAAGAAACCTCTAACAGATAGATGCAAAGATGGTAATAAAAATTCAGTAATAATTTAAATACAGTACAATCTGCTATACAATTATCTTAAAAAGATAAGATTTAATTGCATCAGAACCCGAAATATACTTTTTTGTTGGTCGCTGTATGAGAGTGCTGTAGAGCATTGATACAAAATATTTCCCATAGTTGATTACTTCCACACGCAAATGCTACAGAGTGTTCTGGTTACGTTTTCTCATGACGCATGTGAAATACTAGGGCACTCGATATTATATAAGCTGTAACAGCACGATGAATCACAAGACTCGTTAGCTCAGTAGGTTAGAGCACCGATATCAAGTGCTACTTTTCAATCGGAGGGCGGAGGTTCAAATCCTTCACGAGTCAATGATTATATTTATTTTTTAACAATATACAAGTAAAAAGTATGATTTAAGGGAAGCAAACGCGACTGTTTAAAAGAACTACCCGTTCATGAGTAGAGGTCTCAATATCCGTGTACCTCTTTAAATTAACCACTATCCGCCTTGTTGGATCTTTATTGCGTAAAAAATATATTTATAATGTAAATTGTGGTACTCGTTAATGTGTTTATATAACATGTGTATTAGAATTTTGAAATTATCCTATAATGCATCTAATATTTCATTTTCAATAAATTATTAAATTCGTATTTAGTGAGTTATGATTAAATCTAATATTTATTCAAGAACATTTGTTTTTCTGAAGATGTGAATGTATTTCATATGTTCATGAAAACAGAGCGATTTCGAAAGATTGAACATATTGATTACATGATAGTTTGATGTAAAAACATGAAAGCTCGACGGAACGATCGAATTTAAACATATTAAAATATTTAATTTGAAAAATAAAACGGTCAAATGCGAATCAAACCGCGTTCTGTACCATAATTATAATTATTTTGATACACGCATTGCTGATACTTTTTCATAAATATAGACCCAATTATGTCTCTTCTAGATTTTTTTACAACTATTCTTACCAAAGCTTAAAAGGTAGACGAGTGTGACGATATTTGTACATTGTTGAGAGATATCTTCAAGAATATTTCGATGTATATCGAAATGAATAATTGTTTATTTTTCTACTATTGAGATTATATGTGTTAACTTTATATCTCACATAATAAGGTTGGAGCCGAAAAACCGATCGAGTGCCGTGGAGGTCTCATAACTTGTTTGAATTTAAATTACTTTAATTATAATGTGTTTTGGCTAATATGGACTCCTTACCGCAATGAATATTTATTAACACCTAATATAATTAAATATGTAAATGTATATATATATATATATATATATACATATGTATATATATACATATATATATATATATATACATATATATATATATATATATATATATATATAAGCACATATACACACACACACATACGTGTGTGCGTGTGTGGGTAAGTAGGGGCGTGCGTGCGGCCGGCGCGCACGCGCGCGCCTTTTGCGTGTGCGTGTGTATTCGTGTATATCTATTACTCTTACGGTCTCAAAACTTTCCTTCCCTTCTTCCTTCCTTCAGCCTTCCGAAAACTGATCTTTCCATAATTTTACTTTAAATAGTTCCAAAAATAAGAGAAGGAAGATGTGGCGAGGAACATCCCTTTGCATTGGAATTGTGAATACTAAAAAAATAATATAACTATAATATATTTTTAAAACTTTTATAACGAGCACTTTCAAAGGATAGCCCACATTATACATGGAATTTGAAAAAATTTCAGGTGTTTAACCCACTCCCCGCTAAAATTTCTATGCTAATATTTCTAATAATTGGCTATTGCGATATGTCCGAGTTCATATGCTTCATTACTATGCCTTACTTATACATTTCATGGTCCAACGCCACGT
This sequence comes from Druceiella hillmani, assembly GCA_039881145.1. Taxonomy (NCBI): domain Eukaryota; kingdom Metazoa; phylum Arthropoda; class Insecta; order Lepidoptera; family Hepialidae; genus Druceiella; species Druceiella hillmani. The sequence goes on along the minus strand of JAYKKI010000018.1, from coordinate 27,594,142 downwards.
AGTTTCTGAGTAAATTGGTTGGGAACGAATTGACACAGAGGGAAGATTGGATGTGAGTGATGTTATTAGTGTTCCGTTTCTTCTTTTGAGTACAGAACTATAACTAGGTTTTATTTACATTGGTAAATAAAACACAGTTATAACAAAAACATAGTCGTTACTTACGCGTCGCTAAAATAATCTTTGTGTTACGTATTTAAATACAGGATATTTTGATAATTGCCCACAGTTTATAGTTGTTAAGGTATTAAAATTTAATAAAATAATATATTGGGTAATAAAATATATCTTCAAACTCAATTAATTCTTGAAAAAAAACCATAAGCCTTGACAGAAGAAGACAATTGTCTACGAAAAATAAAATTAAAATTTGTTAATACGATATTGTGTATACTTTGCTATTCTATAATCGGTATTAACTGATACCGTTTAAGAATTGGAAGTTTCTAATTGATACCGTTTTGGCTTTATTATAGTACAAACCCGCTCATTCCTCTCAGTCTAAAAAATGACGGAGTACGGAGTCTAAAAAGATACAATTATTCAGGAAATTGACGTTAGAGTAACAAAAATCATCTTAAATATATAAAAATGTAATATAATAGCAACTTACTGATTTCACTCAAAACAAATATAAAACGTCATGAAAAATTTAATTATAATGAGCCTTTGCTTCACAACTGGCTTTGCAGTCGAGACCAGTTAATTATGAAGGCATGGCATATAAGTTATGTTCACCAAATGTAAAATATTTCCATGTGTGGTAATCCCAATTACGCTTATAAAATACTCTTTACTACTTAATAGTTATATTTTGTAAGTAACTTTCATTCCAAAAGCTCTCTTACGGGTGACCATTTGAAATCCGTCGCAGAATATTTACGGTAAGTAACGAGTGAACGTTTGAAATCCGCTGCAGACCCCATATAGAATATTTTCTGTAATTACCTATTACAGAAAATATTCTATATAATTAACACCGCTGTTATTGCTACGCGGAAATACGCAGGTGTTCTTGCCACGTCATAGCATGACGTATGTGAAATTCGATTATTATATAGGCCGTAACAGCAGAATGAATCACGAGACTCGTTAGCTCAGTAGGTTAGAGCACCGATATCAAGTGCTACTTTTCAATCGGAGGGCGGAGGTTCAAATCCTTCACGAGTCAATAATTACAGTTATTTTTTATAACTTTCAAGGGAAAAGCATTTAATGAAAGCATTCGTGGTTGTTGTAAAAAACTACCCATTTATGATCAAATAACTAGATATTCGTGTTTCCTTAAGTATTTATCACTACCACCTTGCTGGAATTTTATTGAGCAACATCAATCCTTATTATGAAAGTAGTAATATCTATCTATAAATTTATTTAGCGTGATGTATATTGGAATAATTATATTTATTTTTTAGTAATACAGAAAAGGCATTGATTAACAACAATAAAAATGAGCAAGTTTTTTAAAGAACTACACATTTATGAACTGAATACGGTTAATATTCGCGTAGTCATTCGAATTATTAGAATTTACTCCATAATACAATTTATATTTTATTTTAAATAATTAAATTCGTGTTTAGGAAAACTATGTTTATAGCAGACAACTATTTATGTACATCTGGCTCTCTGAATATGTCCCTACATATTAAGTATAGGACTGCAGTATAAAAAAGCGAGATTTTTATTTTTTGGCCTTTTAAAGATGTATTTAATTTATTTATCCCAAGTGGTCACTAATATGGACTTCCTAGCCTAATTAATATTTAATAATACCTAATATAATTAAGTATAAATTATCGTGAACAATTAAAAAACTATAACATCCAGATTCATTATTATAGCTTCTCTAAAATCTTTGTGTTTTTTTTTCACAATTTTAGGTTAAGTGGCTTCGGATTTTTTTCCTATTTTCCAATATATTTCTGAAGATTTATTTCCTAAAATTGTAAAAAAATTAATAGTAAACTGTAAAATATTAAAAAGTTAATAATTGGAATATTTTTGAGCCTTGTAACTCGCTCTTTCAGACAGTACCCCACACAACAAAGGAAATTTTATAAATTTTTCAAGTGCCTCATTTACCCCAAATTAAAATGTTCATAGAAATATTTTCGAGTATTCACTTTAAATATAAATAAGGGTTATGTTTTATAATTATGATAAATTCTAGATATCAAGTTTTTACGGCAAGCGGTTTCTCAGAAAAATTACTCTGGTTTATAGATAAATGAACAGTAGTAAATAAACAGAGTTATTTATTATTCCACATCATGCAGTTTTTGAGAAAATTGGATGCGACCGAATGGACACAGCGGGAAGAACGGATGTGAGTGATCTTATTAGTGTTCCGTTTCTCCTTTTGAGTACTGTAACTAGGTTTTACTTACATTAGTAAATAAAACAGTTATGTATTATTCTACTTCATGCAGTTTCTGAGAAAATTTGGGTTTGACAGAACTGTACCTAGGTTTTATTTACATCGATAAATAAAACATAGATATAATAAAAACATAGTCGTAACTTACACGTCCCTAAAATAATCTTTGTTTCGTGTTTAAATACCGGATATTTTCATAATTGCCCAGAATTTCTAGTTGTTATGGTATTAACATTTAATAAAATAGTATACTGGGTAGTAAAATATATTTTCAATGTCGATTAATTTTTGAAAAAAAAACTATACTCCTCGACAGGGGAAGACAATTTTCTCCCAAAAATAAAATTATGGTTTTTTATACGATATTGGGTTTAATTTGCTTTTTTTCGTTTAATTTCGTAATAATCTATATTAACTGATTATTTTTACGAACTGGACACCTTGAATTGATACCGTTTTGGCATTATTACTATACAAACCCGCTCATGCCTCTCAGGTACGGAATATAAAAGATACAATTATTCAGGAAATTGCCGTTAGACTCAATGACAATTTAATGCAGTACAACGACAACAATCATATTAAATAACTAAGAATGTACTACAGTAACAACTGAATAGATTCACTCAAAACAAATATAAAACATTATTAGATATTTAATTATAATGAGCCTTGTGTTTCACAATTTGCTTTGAAATAGAGATTAGTTAATTATGAAGGAACGGCATATAAGTTATGTTCACCAAATGTAAAATATTTCACATATGTGGAAATCTTAATTTCACAATGTCATTATGTTGTCAACGATAAAATACTCTTTACTCTTTAACAGTTACATTTTATCAGGAGCTTTCATTCCAAAAGCTCTCTTTTGCGAGGGACCGTTTGAAATCGGTTGCAGACCCCAATTACCTCTACGCTATCACTACTACGCGGATACTCGTAGGTGTTCTTGCTACGTCATGGTATGACGCATTTGGAACACGATTATTATATAGACCGTAACAGCAGCATGAATCACGAGACTCGTTAGCTCAGTAGGTTAGAGCACCGATATCAAGTGCTACTTTTCAATCGGAGGGCGGAGGTTCAAATCCTCCACGAGTCAATAATTTCAATTATTTTTTATAATTTTCAAAGGAAAAGCATCATTTAACGAAATCATTTATGGTAGTTGTAAAAAACTACCCATTTATGATCAGAGAACTGAATATTCGTGTTTCCTTAAGTATTTACCACTATCCGCTTTGCTGGAATTTTATTGCGTAACATCAATACTTATTATGTAAGTTGTAGTATCTGTCTATAAATTTATTTAGCGTGTCGTATATTGGAATCATTATATTTATTTTTGAACAATACAGAAAACGCCTCGATTAACAACAAAAAAAATTAGCAACTTTTTAAAAGAACTACACATTTGTGAACTGAATACGGTTAATATTCGCGTAGCCATTCGAATTATTAGAATTTACTCCATAATACACTTTATATTTTATTTTAAATAATTAAATTCGTGTTTACTAAGGATATGTTTATGGTTTTCTGAATATGTCCCTATATTTTAAGTATAGGACGGCAATATCAAACCAGTGCGATTTTAAAAGATTTCACATACTGACGACATGACAACGTGAAAGTTACTCTCTTTGGTGGACATAATTAGCTATCCTTATTTCAGAGAATTACAAAATTTTAAATTGTTTTTTTTCATTATCTTGTTACATTTGAATTTTTATTTAAAATAAAAATAAAGGGGTCTAGTACAAATAAAACTCCGTTCCCTACCATAATTATATTTAAATGGATATATGATCTGCTCATACCACTTTGTAAATATAGTACGTATTACGTGCTGGATTTTTCCACATCGTTATTGCTATAACTTTAATGGATAGAGGGGTGAGACTATTTTAATTCCTTGATTGAAATTTTTTTGGAGTTAATTTTAATATAAAATGCACCGATGTTATATTTTATATACTTTTTATTTCACAAGCTTTCATTTTAAACCTCATAAAATACGGCTGGGACAAAAAGGCCAAATATGAGTTGGATCATGCAACATGTTCCGTCCTCGTTTAAAGTGTATTTATTACAAGTAGTCACTAATATGAACTTTCTAGCCTAACAAATATTTAATATTACCTAATATAATTAAGTATGAATTATCGTGAACAATTGAAAAACTATAACATCCCAGATTCATTGTTATAGTTTCCTTAAAATCTTTGTGTTTTTTTTCACAATTTTAAGTTCAGTGGCTTCGGATTTCTTGTTTCTATTTTCCAATATATTTCTGAAGATTTATTTCCTAAAATTATAAAAGAAATAATAAAAAATTGTAATATATGAAAATATTCTAACTATTACAATATTTTTGTGCCTTGTAACCAGCCTTTTCAGACACAACAAAGGGAATTTTATAAATTTTTCAAGTGCCTTATTTACCTCAAATTAAAATGTTCATACAAATATTTTCGTGTTTTAACTTCAAATATAAATAAGGATTATATATATATATATATATATATATATATATATATATATATATAAATATATATATATATATATATATATACGTATATATGTATATATATATATATACAAATATAAATAAAAGTAAAGAATTATATGTATATGTTTTACAATTTCTAGGTATCAAGTTTCTACGTCAAATGTGGCTTACAGAAAATTGAACAGCTGAGCTATATTTAGTATCTCGTAATAATTAAAAACTAAACTTAAACTTTTGCTGTTGTGACAAAGTAAACAATATTACGGGGAATAACAAATTTCATACACGTAACTTTATTGGGTTTCGCGATATAAATCTCCAAAAATCGCTGACTTCTGCAATATCTGACTAACTGATATGTTATCAAAACTTACTGAAAACTTCTGACATACATAACCTTTATATTTGGAAAATATAAAGTATTATATATGTATATAGTAGAAGAAATAATAAAATGATGAAATTAATCGAAAACCTGAAAATGGCTTTCCCAGCGCTATATTTGCGGGTATCCTACAAAAGTATTTAATGGAAATGCATTGACAACACTATTTTTATTATTCTTTTTTGAAAAGAAAAACAGGTTTTTCCTGTAAATTATATATTCGACTTCTACGTTTGAAATTTATTTTCAAACATATATGTTTCAAGAACAAATGAAATCTCAATGTATGTGTTAACAGTCATCGATTTTCACATGATACATATAATATATTCCTCTGAAATAAAAAAATGTCCCCTCTAGTTACCGCCAGTATGTTTTCTTCGTTCATTATACATTTAAGAAATACTTATCTATAATTTCTATGTTGCAGAAGAGAAAATACCTTCCAAACGATACCGATTAGTTAATCCTTTAAAAATCCAAAAAAGTACGACCAAATGTCTTCAAATATTTATTTTTCAGATTTTTGACCATTAAAATAAGTAAAAGATAGTAATAAAATAACGGAATTAAAATTGTTTATAGCGTGATACATAACTGAAGCAAAAATCTACCTTTAAATGAAATTAAATGTAATTTTATAATACGATTGGTTCAAGAATCACATATAATGTATACAGTATAAGTCAGACCATTATGTAATAATCATTGAGGACTTACTCATTTTAGGGGCAAGAAACCTCTAACAGATAGATGCAAAGATGGTAATAAAAAGTCAGTAATAATTTAAATACAGTACAATCTGTTATACAATAACCCTAAAAAGATAAGAATTAATTGCATTAGAACCAGAAATATACTTTTTTGTTGGTCGCTGTATGAGAGTGCTGTAGAGCATTGATAAAAAATATTTCTCATAGTTGACTACTTCCACACGCAAATGCTACAGAGTGTTCTGATTACGTTTTCTCATGACGCATGTGAAATACTAGGGCACTCGATATTATATAGGCTATAACAGCACAATGAATCACAAGACTCGTTAGCTCAGTAGGTTAGAGCACCGATATCAAGTGCTACTTTTCAATCGGAGGGCGGAGGTTCAAATCCTTCACGAGTCAATGATTTATTTTTTAACAATATACAAGTAAAAAGTATAATTTAAGGGAAGCAAACGCGACTGTTTAAAAGAACTACCCGTTCATGAGTAGAGGTCTCAATATCCGTGTATCTGTTTAAATTAACCACTATCCGCCTTGTTGGACCTTAATTGCGTAATGGATAAACTTATAATGTAAATTGTGGTACTTGTTAATGTATTTATATAACATGTCGTGTATTAGAATTAAGAAATTATCATATTATGCATCTAATATTTTATTTTCAATAAATGATTAAATTCGTATTTAGTGAGATATGATTAAAACTGATAATTAGTTTGATTTTCTGAATATGTGAATGTATATTATATGTATATTGGTAGGCAGCATGAAAACAGAACAATTTCGAAAGACTGAACATATTGATTACATGATAATTTGATGTAAAACATGAAAGCTCGACAGAACGATAGAATTTAAATATATTAAAATATTTAATTTGAAAAATAAAACGGTCAAATGTAAATCAAACCGCGTTCTGTACCATAATTATAATTATTTTGATACACGAATTGCTCATACTTTTTCATAAATATAGACCCAATTATATCTGTTCTATATTTTTTTAAAATTATTCTTATAATAGCTTAAGGAGTAGACGAGTGAGACGATATTTGTACATTGGTGAAATTGTCTTCAAGAATATTTCGATGCGTATCGAAATGAACGAACGTTTATTTTTGTGCTATTGATATTATATGCTTTAACTTATATCTGACATAATAAGGTTGGAGCCGAAAAATCGATCGAGTACGGCGGTGATCTGATAACTTGTTTGAATTGAAATTACTTTAAATATAGTAAGTTGTCGCTAATATGGACTCCTAACCGCAATAAATATTTACGAACACCTAATGAAATTAAGTATATATATATATATATATATATATATATATATATACATATATATATATATATATATATATATAAGTGCGCGCGTGCGTGTTGCCGGCGCGCGCGTGCGCTCGCACCTTTGTGTTTATGTGTGTATTTGTGTATATCTATTATTTTCACGGTCTCAAAACTTAATGTGTCAAGAATTATCGTCATAAATTTCCTGCAACTTTTGTATAGTCTGCCGAAAACTCTGATTTTTCCATGATTTTAGTTTAAATAGTTCCAAAAATGCGTGAAGGAAGATGCGGCGAAGAACAGCTCTTTGCATATGAATTGTGTACAGAAAAAAAAAATATATTTTTAAAACTTTTATAATGAGTCCTTTTAAAGAATGGGCTTTGAACATGACATTATATATAGAATTTGAAAATTTTCCGGATGTTTAACCCCCTCCCGAATAAAATTTCCACACTAATATTTTTAAGTGTTGGCTAATGAGATATATCCGAGTTAATATACTTCATTACTATGTCACATTTCATGGTTCTACATTAGTCGGTTTCTGAGAAAATTGGCTGGAACCAAATGGACACAAATGGAAGAACAGATGTGGGTGATCTTATTAGTGTTCCGTTTCTCCTTTTGAGTACTGTAACTAGGTTTTATTAACATTAGTAAATAAAATACAGTTATTTATTATTCTACGGCATGCAGTTTCTAAGAAAATTGGCTCGGACCAAGTGAACACAGAGGGAAAGACGGATGTGGGTGATCTTATTAGTGTTCCGTTTCTCCTTTTGAGTACTGTAACTAGGTTTTATTAACATTAGTAAATAAAACACAGTTATTTATTATTCTACGTCATGCAGTTTCTGAGAAAACTGGCTGGGACCAAATGGACACAGAGGGAAAGACGGATGTGGGTGATCTTATTAGTGTTCCGTTTCTCCTTTTGAGTACTGTAACTAGGTTTTATTAACATTAGTAAATAAAACACAGTTATTTATTATTCTACGGCATGCAGTTTCTGAGAAAATTGGCTGGGACCAAATGGACATAGAGGCAAAAACGGATTCGAGTGATCTTATTAGTGTTCCGTTTCTCCTTTTGAGTACTGTAACTAGGTTTTATTAACATTAGTAAATAAAACACAGTTATTTATTATTCTACGTAATGGAGTTTCTGAGAAAACTGGCTGGGACCAAATGGACACAGAGGGAAAGACGGATGTGGGTGATCTTATTAGTGTTCCGTTTCTCCTTTTGAGTATTGTAACTAGGTTTTATTAACATTAGTAAATAAAACACAGTTATTTATTATACTACGTCATGCAGTTTCTGAGAAAACTGGCTGGGACCAAATGGACACAGAGGGAAAGACGGATGTGGGTGATCTTATTAGTGTTCCGTTTCTCCTTTTGAGTATTGTAACTAGGTTTTATTAACATTAGTAAATAAAACACAGTTATTTATTATTCTACGGCATGCAGTTTCTGAGAAAATTGGCTGGAACCAAATGGACACAGAGGCAAAAACAGATGCGAGTGATCTTATTAGTGTTTCGTTTCTCCTTTTGAGTACTGTAACTAGGTTTTATTAACATTAGTGAATAAAACACAGTTATTTATTATTCTACGTCATGCAGTTTCTGAGAAAACTGGCTGGGACCAAATGGACACAGAGGGAAAGACGGATGTGGGTGATCTTATTAGTGTTCCGTTTCTCCTTTTGAGTATTGTAACTAGGTTTTATTAACATTAGTAAATAAACAACAGGTATTTAGTATTCTACGTCATGCAGTTTCTGAGAAAATTGGCTGGGACCAAATGGACACAGAGGGAAAAACGGATGCGAGTGATCTTATTAGTGTTCGGTTTCTCCTTTTGAGTACTGTAACTAGGTTTTATTAACATTAGTAAATAAAACACAGTTATTTATTATTCTACGTCATGCAGTTTCTGAGAAAATTGGCTGGGACCAAATGGACACAGAGGGAAAGACGGATGTGGGTGATCTTATTAGTGTTCCGTTTCTCCTTTTGAGTATTGTAACTAGGTTTTATTAACATTAGTAAATAAACAACAGTTATTTAGTATTCTACGTCATGCAGTTTCTGAGAAAATTGGCTGGGACCAAATGGACACAGAGGGAAAAACGGATGCGAGTGATCTTATTAGTGTTCGGTTTCTCCTTTTGAGTACTGTAACTAGGTTTTATTAACATTAGTAAATAAAACACAGTTATTTATTATTCTACGTCATGCAGTTTCTGAGAAAACTGGCTGGGACCAAATGGACACAGAGGGAAAGACGGATGTGGGTGATCTTATTAGAGTTCCGTTTCTTCTTTTGAGTATAGAACTATAACTAGGTTTTATTTACATTGATAAATAAAACTCAGTTATAACAAAAGCATAGTCGTAACTTACACGTCCCTAAAATAATCTTTGTTTCGTATTTAAAAAGTAGACATTTTCATAATTGCTCAGAATTTCTAGTTGTTAAGGTATCAAAATTTAAAAAAATAGTTTATTGGGTAGTCAAATATATCTTTAAACTCAGTTAATTCTTGATAAAGGTCTATATGCCTCGACAGGAAAAAACAATTGTCTGCGAAATATAAAATTACAATTTTTAATACGATATTGAGTTTAATTTGCATTTCTTTGTTTAATTTTGTAATAGTCGGCTAAGAACTGGAAGTCTCCAAATGTTACCGTTTTGGCATTATTTAGGTATGAACCCGTTCATGCCTCTCATATACGCAATCTAAAAAGATACAATTATTCAAGAAATTGACGTTAGAGTCAAAAATATTTTAATGCAGTACAACAACAATCATCTAAAAGATATAAGAATGTAATGTAATAGCAACTGAATGGCTTCACTTAAAACAAATGTACATTACGAGAAATTTAATTATGATGAGTCTTGTGTTTCACAATTTGCTTTGAATTTTCACAATTTGCTTAGAAGACCAGTTAACTATGAAGGAACGGCATATAAGTTATATTCACCTAATGTAAAATATTTCACATATGTGGAAATCTCAATTTCGCAATGTCATTATGTTGTCAACGATAAAATACCCTACTATTTAACAGTTACATTTTATAAGTAACTTTCATTCCAAAAGCTCTCTTTTGCGAGTGACCGTTTGAAATTCGCTGCAAACCCCATGGATAATATTTTCTGCAATAACCTCTACGCTGTTATTGCTACGCCGAAATACGTAGATGTTCTTGCTACGTCATGGTATGACGCATTTGGAACACGATTATTATATAGGCCGTAACAGCAGAATGAATCACGAGACTCGTTAGCTCAGTAGGTTAGAGCACCGATATCAAGTGCTACTTTTCAATCGGAGGGCGGAGGTTCAAATCCTTCACGAGTCAATAATTTAAATTATTTTTTTATAATTTTCAAGAGAAAAGCATCGTTCAATGAAAGCATTCGTGGTTGTTGTAAGGAACATTTATGGGGCATTTATGACCAGAAAACTGGGTATTTGTGTCACCTTAAGTATTTACTATCCGCCTTGCTGGAATTATTCACTATCTGCCTTGCTGGAATTATATTGCGTAACATCAATCCATATTATGTCAGTTGTAGTACATACCTATAAATTTATTTAGCGTATCGTATATTGGAATAATTATATTTATTTTTGAACAATACAGAAAAGGCATAGATTAACAACAGAAAAAAAGCAACTTTTTTAAAGAACTACACATCTGTGAACTGAATACGGTTAATATTCGCGTAGCCGTTCGAAGTCACGTAGCAGAATTACTCCATAATGCACTTTATCTTTTATTTTAAATAATTAATTTCGTGTTTAGTAAGAATATGTTTATAGCAGACAATTGTTCTATATTGAATATGTCCCTATATTTTAAGTATATGAGGGCAGTAAAAAACAGTGCGATTTTGAAAGATTTAATATACTGACGACATGACAACATGAAAGTTACTCTCTTTGGTGGACATAATTAGCTATCCGTATTTCAGAGAATTAAAACAATTCAAAATGTTTTTTTTCATTGTCTTGTTACATTTGAATTTTTATTTAAATAAAAATATAGGGATTTAGTACAAATCAAACTCCATTCCCTACCATAATTATATTTAATTGGATATGTGATCTGCTCATACCATTTTGTGAATATAGTACGTATTACGTGCCATGTTTTTCTAGATTTTTCCACATTGTTATTGCTATAACTTTAAGGGATGGGTGAGACGATTTTTATTGCTCCATTGAAATTGTTTTTTCAAGAAAATTTTAATATAAAATATATCAATGTTTTATTTTTATACTTTTCATTTTACAAGCTTTCGTTTTAAACTTCATAAAATATGGCTTGGATAAAAATGTGAGTTTGACGAAGTAACGAGTGTTCCGTCCTTGTTTAAAGTGTATTTATTTTATTTATTACATGTGGTCACTAATATGGACTTCCTAGCCAAATTAATATTTAATATTACCTAATATAATTAACTTTATATTATCGTGAACACTTGAAAAACTTTAACATCCAGACTCATGGCTATAGTGTCCCTAAAATCTTTGTGTTTTTTTCACAATGGTCGGTTCAGTGGCTTCGGACTTTTTTTCCTATTTTTTAATATATTTCTGAAGATTTATTTCCTAAAATTGTAATAAAATTAATAAAAAATGGTAAAATATCCAAAAGTTAATAATTGGAATATTTTTGCGCCTTGTAACTAGCTCTTTCAGACAGTACCCCACACAACAAAGGGAATTTTATAAATTTTTCAAATGTCTTATTTACCCCAAATTAAAATGTTCATAGAATTATTTTTGAGTGTTTACTTTAAATATAAATAAGGGTTAATATGTTTTATAATTATAATAAGTTCTAGGTATCAAGTTTTTACGTCAAGCGGTTTCTCAGAAAAAATACTCTGGTTTATAGATAAATGAACAACTGAGCTATATTTAACATGTCGTAATAATTAAAATATGAAGCTAATCTTTTGCTGTTTTAACAGAAAATGATGAAATTAATGGAAAACCTGAAAATGGCTTTCCCAACGCCATGTTTGTGTGTTTCCTATAAAAGTATTTAATGGAAATGCATTGGCAACTTTGTTCTAATTTACTCTAAACTAATAGAAACTAAGAACATTCTTCGTCTTATCGTTTTTTATTTTTCCACAATAATGAGATTTATTAAAAATGATTCAACAGTCTATCGCCTTAAACTTTCTGCGACCAGAGTCAAACCGTGGGTATATAACAATTTGTGACTAATTAACTAATCTTTTATTTCAATCGTAGTTGTAAGAAATTGATTGTAATTTAAAATTTTATAAAGACGAAATAAGCTATTAATATTGAGGTTTAACTTTGGTAAGTTTCTCACACGTATGAGTAGTAGATACTGTAGAATTTAAAATTCTAACAATACGTTTGCGCTTCAATCGGATATGCATTAATTTTAAGAAATTTGTCAAGTTCAAACCCCAGTGTTTGATTCGAAGGATATTTACTTAATTTTCATAAAATTTTTAATTATTAGCTTAATGCAAAAAATAAACTTGACAAAGTTTTAGTTTACAATTTTTTTATTGTCGACTTAACAGTCTGAAAAAAATTGACACATTTTTTAGAGTCATAAAAGGAAAAAAGAAACCCTCATAGGATCACTTCGTTGTCAGTTAGCCTGTCTGTCCGTCAAGACCCTGTTTCTCAGAAACGTGTGGAGGTATCAAGTTGAAATTAATATCAAACCCTTAGATCTTGGAGCTGTATAAAAATCAAGCTTCTAAGTCAATGCAATAAAAAAACCCTCAAAATATGCCCATTTGTGCCGGATATTTCGACAATCTCAAATACATCAAAACCTATAGGATACTTCCCGTTGATCTAGAATCGTGAAATTTGGTAAGAAACAAGGTCTCACGGCATAAGTAAAGGAAACATCCGAAAATTGCTAATTAATGGTTATATCACATAAAAACCTTTTTATATGCATTTTTGAAAGATATAGTAGGCAATACATTTTCGTTCTCAAAAATTATTTTTTTTTAAATAGTTTAACAGGAATATCATGTACCATTAAATTTTTCTAAATGCCTAAATGTGTACGGAAACCTCGTAGCGCGAGTTCCACTCGTACTTGACAAGTTTGTTGGTCTTTACTTGGATTATTTATTTAAAAAAACATTCCGCACTATCATCAATACAACTGCAATTCACATGGATTGTTCAAAATATTTTACATAAGCAAAGATACAAGAGACAGTAATGCAAAACATATATCAGTCATAGCCTGGGCTAATCATCAACTACTGTATTTAAATAAATTACCTTCATCTTCCACATACAAAGCGGCAATAGAGTATTTCGAGCTTATTATTTAGAGCTTTCCAAATAAATCGGAATATTTCTCAACTACGAATTTGTCTAGTATAAAATGAAATATACGCGAGATCTTTGGTATATGTCATATGTACATTGACTCTTAGTTATTTTTATAATTATTTCGTTGCTCAGAACAGCTTATTAAAAAAATGCAGTGCGAGCATTGGAATGCGTTTGGCTGATGCCAAATAAACATTGGCGAAAATAAATCGTAACGTTGCCGACCTTGGGTATTCTATTTTTGTTGTTTATTACGTTAGGAATGGATTCGTACGGTAGATTAAATTTAAAACATGAAATACCGGTCCTATTCATGTTTTCTTTAATACATATGTATATTTGAATTCAAGTCACAATAACTATGCCTGTATATATAGTAAAACAGAAATTGCAATAAAATCGAGACGGCATAGTAATAATTAGTCCCATTGTTTCTTTACATATTATTTTTTTAATAAAATCGCAATAAATGTGATAAAATTAATCAAATTAGGAACAGACAGTGTTAATTTCTTACAATTATTTGTAAGACATTAACACATCCTTTTACTCGACTGCGACATTGAAAGGAAGATATTATTTATCAGTTTATGTATGTGTATATATATATATATGTATGTGTGTGTGTGCATGTATGAATGTATGTAATTTTGTATGTTACTCTATAGAGAGGGAAATTTGGACAAACAAGGCATTATTAGAAATGTTTTAATCTTTCTGTAGGTAACTCCATATCTATGTAATATGGCACAGTTTTTTCCAAAGTGTTAGAACACAAATTCGAAAACCCTATCAAAATGGATATCAGGTTAAAAGTCTTGATAAGCAGATTTTAAATGTATATAAAAATAAGATATTAAATTATTATTGTCAATGTCGTGTTTAAAAATAGGATATTTAATTATTATTGTCAATGTCTTGTTTAAAAAATAAGATATTTAATTATTATTGTCAATGTCGTATTTTAAAAATAAGATATTTAATTATTATTGTCAATGTCGTATTTTAAAAATAAGATATTTAATTATTATTGTCAATGTCGTATTTTAAAAATAAGATATTTAATTATTATTGTCAATGTCGTGTTTAAAAAATAAGATATTTAATTATTATTGTCAATGTCGTATTTTAAAAGTAAGATATTTAATTATTATTGTCAATATTTAGAAATGACCAAGCTTTGAATTTGGCTTTGATCAATTTGGTAACATTTGAATAAAAAAATCTGGTTTTCATCCTTAAGTTATTAGTTAACATTCCCTGATAAATCACAGAAATTCGAGTAAAAAATATCAATACACCAACGCCTTTATACACAATGAAAAGAGCATTAAAAGGCCACTTCAAAAATATATATGCCTTGTATGAAGATGTTGGTAAAAGCAAATATTTAAACGAAATAATATATCTGAATAAAATAGATTGAATAAGAAATTAAAAAAATGAGTGCATGAACCATACAACAAAAATTTTGTAATTATGACAAGTGACAATTTACTTTCTAAACTTCTATGTGATCGCAGTTGGGTTTTTTCTGTTGTTGAGTAGCTAAATTTATTTAGAAAGATTTATTCTAAGAAATATCAGATATAAAGTAATATTTTCCGACTCAGAACATAACGTATATATATTAAAGATTATAATACAGGGATTTGAAATTCATTTTTATATAAACAAGTTTTTGTTATATATTCGACTGTACAACATATCTACTTACAATTTATTATAATAATTTATTATTACTATAAAATGATAGATTTTGGATATATAAGGACGTGTTTTGTTATATCAAAAGACGTAGTTCAATATTAAAATATGCCACAAGTTATACTGGAATGTATATTAATATGAACCTGAAGGATTTTTTAAATAATTGATTATACATAATCTACTAAAAAACTTCAGCATTTCCATCAGACAATTTCTAATAGTTTGAACAGATTTTTTTCCTAATTCTTCTCAAATTTATTTACTTATTATAATCTAGATAATCACTCAAACCATTACGGAAAAATGGCCAGTTCAAATTTCATTCAGACTAGAAATACAATTATATTTTTAGTGTAAGTGGTAAAAACAACTCTTATAATTTTATCCTGTTCGTCTGTCTATCTTTGTCTGTCCGCGTATCACAGCCAATTCACTCGGAGACTTTTGACACAATCTAGATGAAATTTGGTTGGTAGGTGTCTTCTATGAACCCCTATACAATGTAATAGTAAACTTATGTAAAAAATAATATTAGGGATGACACTCCATAAATGTAATTGAGGGATGAAAATAATCCATAGTTCATAGTCGTATGTAGTATCGTTAGATAGGTCTTAAAAATGATATAGGTTCCAAAGTAACTTTTTTATTATACGCTTCCAAAATCTTAAGAAGTGTGCCCCCTCTAACTTTTCAACTACGTGTATAACATTAATGCAGCAGAACTTAAAGTAAGCTTGATGAAAATTAGTTTGAATCATATATGTTATATAGTATTTGAGATATGGGATATTTTTGGTACTGACCGCAGAATAAATTTTGGTTTTTCACAGTGTCTTTGGGAAATACAAACTTACAGGTTTAATATTATTTCGTGTTGTGGAGACTGACTCATACTTGACCGATTTTTTATTCGTTCCTTGTTTAAAAAACGTTTTGAAGAAAGACTAATTTATCTCTAATTTCAATTAGATTATTACTAATTATTGATTGTTATTAGAGTAATACTACTGTCATTCGCGGTCAATTTTCCAATAAAGTTTCTTCAAATTTAAATTAATTTGGAGGAAAATTCGGAATGGAGCCATTGAGATTAGTTTCTTTTTTTAAGAATGGTCTAAAAATTCACATCATTTTACGGTAAGAAAAATCTATTTTCACTTTCTCCTGGACTCTAATATAAATAAACCATTTACCCGTTTTCCGCTTATTTAGAAATACTGCTGAAGCACTCTGAATTAAGAAATGATTAAAATTTTGTTTAACTTTAGTCTTTTAAAATATATAATAATTTATTCTTTATTTATATTTTCCAGAGTCCGTAAACATACAGGGAAATACAGAAGGCAAATTAGATAAAAGTGTTTATTGTATGGTGTCAATGATTTCTAGAAGGAAAATGCAGTCTGGTTAAGTACTTTTTTACATATTGAATATATTTGGCCTTAATTTTGTAGAAATTCATTATTCATAATGAAATGAAACTACGTATTATTTCCACTTTTTTTAAAGTTCTTTACCACAGCCTGGGTTTCGTTGTATTACAACATCGTCAAGGAAAGTGTAAAAGAATTAGACTCAAAACAATACTGGAAATATAATAAGAAATAAAATAGAAAAAAATGTTAAAGTTATATTGACTCGTGAAGGATTTGAACCTCCGCCCTCCGATTGAAAAGTAGCACTTGATATCGGTGCTCTAACCTACTGAGCTAACGAGTCTTGTGATTCACGGTTCTTTTAGCTTCATTATATTACTATTAAATGCACGCAACAAACGAATATAATAGCATGACAAGGTCGACGTTGGGAAGCAGACATTGATTAATGGGATATGAGCATGATGACTGGTTCAAGGCCGATTTAATGTTCACTAATGTGTTTCAGCGGTGAAGTCAAATTGGGTTAAATATGTGGGTTTTAGAACCAATCTATCTTAGTTCCTATATACAGGTCCTGTAACAAGGAACGTATATATTATTTAAGCAGGTGATTGTATGAAGCGAAGTTAGTACATATGAAGCGTACTCTATAAAAAGAAACGCGTTGTTTTTGTTGATATCGCAAATTAGGCAGTGAGTTTTCAGAAACGGATGAGTTTTATATAATATTTTATCATTTTATATATTTTAAAATTTTCTATTCGATATATACCATTCAATATATACAATATGTCAGTTGCATGAACGAATACGGGTTCATTGTTTGAAGACGTTTTTAAGAAAGGGAATATTTATGATACGGTGGACGAGTCTTGTATATAAGATAAAAAATTATGATTATTTTTATATTGTTATTCAATCGTATTGATATATCTATTCATATGTATTGTTCATATAAGTGAAACACCTTTGTGGGTGCATACGTTTAGTATATGCGCTGTATATTCGCCCGTATTTTGTTTAATTTTGCTTCTTTTTTATATATTTGCTTATTTACAAATTGAATAATTTATTTAAATTCTTCGTAACAGTCAGTTTATTGATGTTATATCTTTAAATCGGAATAGCAACCACCGCATAAGACACAAAGTTAAATGAGAATTCAAAACTTCCAATAAAAAAAAATTAAACCGACAAGCAGATTTAAATATAACTTGCTAGTTTTAATTTCGTAAATTTTTTTCCTAACCAAAAATATTTCCTCTAAATGCAGTTTTTAAATTGAAAATTTTAGTTATATGTCTACGGTATGGAGGATGGAAAGGATAGTTTTGACATTCGCAGCTGCGTACATGTATAGTACTATTAGCTGAACATATAACTTTCTGCATTGGAGTTTTTCTTGATTTTCATTTTGAACATTTATAAATTTAATTTTAAAATATACCAATTGGTGAAACGAATTTTTTTTTGTACAAGTCAGTGACATATTTTAAGGTTTTAATTAACCGTTTTAGTGCCATGTTTTTTTACTCATATATACTTAAAAATGCCAAAGAAATCCTTTGTTTTTGATGTTATTTACTCTTGTCTCGAAAAAAACTGTATCTCTTCCAAAAATTATCCAATTTTAATAATTTTTTCGGTGTTTTCTTAATAAAAACTTGTACAAGGATAATAAAATACAAAGAAAATTATGGAAATATATATTGTGTACAAAAATTATAACAAAAATGAAATCGAGGTCACATCGTATTTTCGCAGTCCGGTACATCTTCCGTATCAGCAAAATAATTGTTATCGTCACTATGATCACTATCACTCAAAATTTGCGTTACGCCAAATTGTGAGCGCACCACAATGTCACTCCCACTATCACTTTCTTCACAACTTGAAAAACGATCATTTTCACTCGAATTATTTTCGAATTCCGACATTATGGGTTAAACATTTTTTTTTCCTGGATCCTTTTTATATTGTCATTACTAATAATATTATAATTTGAACTTTATGTAACACGTAGAAAGATAAAAAATTAGCGATGCCCGCGAACGACCTGCCCTACCGCGCGCTAAACAGCAACCGATTTCGCGAGCGCCATCGCGCTTGTGGCAAATTTAGTTAATACACGCACGAGCGCGATGGCATTCAAACGGTTAAAAAAGTATGTAAGCATAGTTATCCCGTGCGGTATGAAAATGCCGCTAGAACATTGATTAGCTCATTGTTTAATCTACATACACGTGAACTTCATACACTTGCTTTCACAATCAAATTTTCACGTATCGAGACATCGTCGTCGATCAATCCACACATTGCAGCTACGACAATATCTTTTAAATTGTTTATTAAACTTTATTCTAGGCATTATTCACGAAATTGATATAAACGAAACAAATGCGACAGTAAAACAGACAAATGCCAACAGTTAACTCAGTTTTCGTTTCAATGGTAAAGGTTATTATGCAATCGTAATTATTAAAAAGAAGTTGTGAATGTCTGTGGTAAAAAAACATAAATAAGATCGAAGATTATTATTTATCATTATATTTCCTTGTTTTAATTTAAAAGTTTAAAAACAAAATATCTTTATGGAACACGAATCATTTGATGAATCATTAATCTTTATCAATATACAAGCATAGCCATACACTTATATATATATATATATATATATATATATATATACATACCCATTTTTTAAGATAATCAAATAGTTTTTTAATGATATTCGTATTAATACAACCCAATATATGTGCAAGTAGTTTCACCTCTCAATTATAATATTGATAATGTCTTAATACATAAATACGCTGATAATATATAATTTTTAAATCCTTCAAAAAATGTGAAATTATCCTCGTAAACCGATTAAACAAAATTGTCAAAGTTACCCTGAACCTGGTGTATCCTCACCAGCGGAATGGGAGCGATAGACGCAATACACAGCGTGAAGATTCTGGTATAAAATATAGATCCTAGAAAAAAGACCTAATCGTGTATTTATCAACCTAGAGAAAGCGTTTGATTGCGTACCTAGAGATCTGCTGCGGAACATTACATATCTTTGATTAAACCAACATTATATTTGATTAAACCAACATTACATATCTTTGATTAGACCAAGGAATAACCACAAGGGTTATTAGCCCTTCAGTCCTGACTGGCAAATTCGAAATTAAGGTCAGACTTCATCAAGGATCCACAATAAGCCCATGATTGTTTAACCTAGTTATGAATTATATCACGGAACATTAGCACAAATCTGCACCTCGTACACTCTGGTACGCTGATGATATAGTTCTTATTGCTGAAACTCAAATATAAGTACAAAGACAATTAAATGCGTGCCTTCTGCCATGCAGAGGAAAAGTCTTAGAGTGTACAGAGATGAAACGGAATACATGATGTGTAACATGGCTGGAAATGACACCAAAGTGATGATGGAACGGAGATTGCTAACCGGGATGTTATGTGATGCTAGAATACCTATTAAACTCAAAGGTCGAGTTTAGAAGCAAGCAGTGCGATCAGCGTTGATGTACGGGTCGGAATGCTGGACGATGAAAAAGATGGATGTGCAAAAGATGTACGTCCCACAAATGAAAATGCTGCGTTGGGCCGGGAGAGTTACAATATTGGGCAAAATAAAAAATGAGTACATTAGAGGAATGTTTAAAGCCGCAAAAATGGAAGAAAAACGTAAAGAAATTAGCTTGCGTTGGTACAGGCACGTTATGAGGCACAATGAACACCATATGACCAAAGCAATAACAAAAATAGAAGAAGGAAAGCGAGGCCGAGGTAAAAATCTTAAAGTTATGAATTTGATGACAACACACGATAGAATGTTGCAGCGAAAATGTACGAGGAAGTCTGACCCCCAAATGAGTTATGGGACCAGGAAAAAGATGAAGAAGAAGAATATATATTTTTTCCAATAATCGAGTTCCCTACTATATCATATTGTGACGTCGCTAAGGAATAATGCGTTAATTAAGAATATAATCTCATGTTGATTTGGTAATAAACAAGCTTTAGATGGAAACTAATAAATTAATGTTGAC
Organism: Druceiella hillmani; assembly: GCA_039881145.1. Lineage (NCBI taxonomy): Eukaryota > Metazoa > Arthropoda > Insecta > Lepidoptera > Hepialidae > Druceiella > Druceiella hillmani. Next base: position 27,573,311 of record JAYKKI010000018.1, on the reverse strand, counting down.
AAGCAAATGATAGGTTTCAAAAGCTTAAACTTAACATTTTGGCAAGGACTCCAACACTGACTGTTGTAGTAGACATTGTGTCTACTTTGATTACTTTTATTTGATACGACGATTGTTCGTATTCCACAAGAGTGCTGGAGACAAAGAAGCAGCCCTGAATTAATTTGTAACCCAAAATTTGATATTGACAAAAATGATAATGTGAATTTGTGTGTGTGCGTACGTACGTGTGTGCATGCGTTTGTATACTAATCAAATGTTATAGGTAAATATAGATTGATAAAATAATAGAGCGGAGCGTCATTAAAGCCCGTATGCACCACACACGGTCAGGATTCTCAGTCGGATTTACTGACAGTTAAAAACATATTTTGGTCTGGATACTTTAGCGATTGGATCGTGCAATACGGCACGGTCGTTAAAATAGACTCTTTTTCCGACTCGACTGACAGTTAATGAGAAACAAAAATACGTTTTTAACTATCAGTAAGTCTGACTGACAATCTTAAGATTTTTTGTTCATAATTCATTAATGAGAACTTGTGTGAGAACACTTAAAACTATTATAGTCTTTCGTGAAAACCAGTAATCTAATATCAGAAAAAAATTATCAACAAATGTTATTATCCTTGTGACCGGCAGTTTAATGAATCACTAGAGTGTAACTACGAGTATACAAAAGTAATTTGTAACTATAGGAAAATTCAATGTTGTTCTGAAGTACCTTAGCGGGGAAAAAGTTAATATTTATGTTCAGTTAGTCATTTATTATATGTATTATAAACATTAGTGAAAACCTTTTATCACTATTTGACATAATTGCTTTTTTTGTCCATGAATCATGAATTCTATGTATACGAATAATTTCCCACTAAAAGTGATAAAGTTGATAAGAATGACTAATCGATCCATGACTAATATTAGTGAGCGTTCCGTCATTACGCAGTAAGTCGGAAAAACCTGCTACTACACGAAAATTGATTCCTTCATTGAGTATAAACAACCAAGCGACTCGTTAGCTCAGTAGGTTAGAGCACCGATATAAAATCGAAACTTAACATCGGAGGGCGGAGGTTCAAATCCTTCACGAGTCAGTAGAACATTTTTTTAGGCAATCGCCCTTCAAAGTTTTAATGCTGCAAAAATGTCGTAAAACTTTTAAAACTCGATCTCTTAAGTTTGAGTAATTTCTTTTACAATTTTGTAAAAAGTTTCAAGTCGTTTTTTCCAATAAATTTGGCGGAAACACAATATATTCAAGTAATGCCAAAACCTTTCATTTCGAATGAGATTTGTTTTGTTCGGACATGAGAAAATTTAATCTGACATTCATTTAAACAATGCTGCATAAAATATTATTTCCAGTTATCAATCTTAGCCCAAAAGTGACATTTCCAGAGATGTAGAAAGTATGATAAAAAAAGGAAAATTTTTATCCATCATTTGAATTAAAATGGTATTGTGCTTTATAATATTATTAGTTGTCAATTACAACTCTGAGATGTATTAAAGAATGGTATCTTAATATCTAATTCCAACTACGTAAAAACTAATACTTCAGTTAATGTGTATAGAATGAATAAATTTAAAGTTGCTGAAAAAGATACCAAATAAACACATTTATATACACTCGCACGCATGGACGCACGCACGCACGCACGCATAGGGATACAAACACACAGGGATACAACTTGTCTAAGTTTGCAAAATTTTCACATAGATTATCACTTGATAGTTTTTAAAGTATGTCAGCAACGAAAGGTTTATAAAGGAAGGTTTATAATTTCATAATAACAGTCCGTCTGTTCAAATGTGCGTCTGTCGCAGCTTTATAGTTTCTATAGTTTCAGATCTAGATTCATGAGCTTTGGCAAGTGGATGCATCGTATGGGGATCTTAATTAATATGTAATAAGATATTTTTAAAAATAAGGTTATCAGCTATATAAGTACAAAAAGTAGGCGCTAAATGTTTCCTCACTCATTCCATAAAGCAGAATATCATAGAATAGGCCATTTATAGTATAATTTATTAGTCCTGAATTATTAAGTTTTAAATTGACTCACAATGCGACTTTTCTTCAATTTTTCAATCATGTGATTGAAAAATGTTGAAATATTACTGGTATTCTACCAATTAGATTAAAGTTGAATAGGCTACTTAAAATTAAATTTAGTATTTGTCTTTATTTTTTAGTCCTGTTTGAGAAATACTGAGCTCCAAACTGTCATACAATGCGTCTATTCCTCTCTAATTTTTCAAGCACATGTTTGAAAAATCAGAAAAAATGTGTTTTCCATCATAAGGGATATCAATGGATAGGGCATTTGAAATAAAATTTATATTTTGTTTTCTGTTTCTGTTAAACTTTTAGTCCAGTTTGGGAAAATTAGGGAATTAATATATTTCAATTACAGTAGAAGGATTCATCCCTGATGCAAAGGAACTATTGTGACACCTACAAATAATACGGAAAAACATTATGTTAATCATTTTTCCTTATTCTACGTTCTATTAATATTTCATGCTGGCAAAGTCTACATTATTTTTTCTTTCGTCACGTGAACTACGTGCATACCAAATTTATAACTACCATTCCCCTTGTTTGGTTCCAAAAAATCACAAAATGGCAAAAAGTCCAACTTTCGGATCCATAATCTTGGTACGATTACTTCAGTGCTACGAAACTTCTGCTATAGAAAAAATGTCGCGTAGTAATACCTTGCAGTCCTTGTTGAAACTGACTTACTATATAGGTATTTATTTATTAAACAATTTATTACATACATAGGTTTGGTTAAATTTATACACAATCGCTATAGCACGGTTGAGTAAAAAATCGCTTTTTATTCTTGAAAATTGTCTTCTTTCTTATGAAATTTTATAGTTATTTTTAAATATTAGTTTGTCTTTTTTATTACAAGCAGTATTATTATGTATAAACTAACCACATATATAAGATTATTATGGAAGCAAACTGTCGAAATCACAACTATTCATTCGACTGTACTAATTATTTGATGGACAAAATTACAACCAAAAATGTTTTATTCTGAAAAAAAAACAAAACCAATTAAAGAAAAAAAGCTAAAAGACAGTAGAAAGTTTATAGTACTAGTGTAATAAATTAGGTATACAATTTTTATTACATATTGAACAATAATATTTCGATAAACAAGCATTAATATTTTGTATTTAAGGATATTTGAAGGATAAAAACTACATTAATAAGCGATTGGGGAATTCCAAAAAGTATCGCATTTCACTCCTTGTCAAGAGTAAATTTATAATGAAATAACTGTTAAAATGCGTTATAGTTATTCACACGTTTATAATATTTCGTTTTAGTTACAAAACATACTAAAAAAATATAAATTAAAAAATATTCCTCCCTTAAAATGAAACTTAAATATGAATAGTATAGTAATATATTAATACATCACATAAATTAGTAATAAAAGTGATAAATACGATTGCGACAGAATAATTAAGTAATTAAACAAGTACAAAAAAAAAGCCGAAATAGACTAACTTACTTAAGAAAAATGATCGTCGATATTTGCACGAAAGCCATAGGAATTTTCTCTATGGCTTAAATATAAATCATAATTTTTTTTGTTTGGTTTTTTATTTGGATATTAGAAGATAATAATATCTATTTTCAAAATATCAACACTATAGTTCCAGAGCTTTGCTTAACGCACTTAAGTGAGGAAGGGCATGAATGATAAGATATGAAATATCTTATCTAATTGGAGACCACGTTTGTCAAATTCCTGACCATCCTCATTGATTAATATTTTCGATGAGTATTGACTCATCATTTTTATCTAATCTAATCTAAATAATATAAGTAATCAACTCAGTGAGGCTATAATCTGACGTGTAAGAAAATATGATTACTTCTGTAACAATACACTCAACTGAAAGTAGTATGAATCACAAGACTCGTTAGCTCAGTAGGTTAGAGCACCGATATAAACCGCAATTTGACCATCGGAGGGCGGAGGTTCAAATCCTTCACGAGTCAGACTCTTTTTACATTTAATAAACATTTTCGTAGGTACATTTATGTAACGGTATCATAACGTATCGAAAAAAAATTCATTAGGGGTTTCAGGACGGAATCCCTATCTGTTACAGAAATTTCTTGTCTGAAAGTGCTTGATGTTGAAACTTGAAATTTGGTATAGTAATAAAGTATATTAATCCTGTAAATCTAAATAGTTAATACTTCTAAATCATTTTTTTGGAAGCAAGTTAATTATTTAAAAAAAATGTAAAGTTGCATATATAGTGTCCTTTGAAATGGTTAGTTTTAAGTTTCAAAAATATTTTTTTTTAAATTCTAGTTAATATATATTCTATATATTAATAAATAAGAAAAAAATAGTATTTTTAGAAACAAATGCAAAAGTTGTACGAAAATTGTAACGATGCTATTTTGATAGCTCATGACGGTTATGTGTGCGAAGTTAGATCTGTCATAGTTCACTGGAGTATGGTCAGAATGTAAATACACCATACACACACACACACATATATATATATATATATATATATATATATATATATATATATGTATATATATATATATATATATATATATATATATATATATATATATATATATAAATATATATCTAGTAGTGAATTGCAGGATTCCATAAAATGCAGAACTTGGCAAAGTTTATTACCAAAGTGACTGTTCTGTTAGCCAGATCTCTAATGCTGTACAAGAGATATGGGTATGTGTTCACCAAATGATGACGCTGAATCAGAAAGCTTGAAGCGAATGGCTCAGTAAATATCTAACAATATCTATAGGTCAACGAACTGTGACTCAAATGATAACGTTACATGTGTAATAGTGTAAGCAATGATCAATAAGAATCAATTTCCCGTCTAGTAATAAATTGAATTCTCGTAAACAACGCCTAGGAAAATCTTGCATCTAGATTTACATCAAGTGAACACCTAATTTGCCCTTTATTCACTGTCTGAGCTCTGGAAAAACTGAAACTTTATTTGGAAACCATCTTTAGTTAGAAGGCCTATTTTTATGAATGGCTTCGTTAACATAGGAGTTTCCACATTTATAGTAATGACACATTAATGGAGTTTCAATAACAGTCTCTTTATATTAAACAAATATTATTTGATGTCAGTCTCGGATCTCATTTTTTCCTACATTGTCATTTTTTGCGACTATTAAAATGTTAAACGTGGATTTTTGTTAAAGAAAATGAAATTAATTTATTAGGATAAAATATGTTCCATTTTATGTACAAAAATGAGAAAAGAAAATTTTATTTCCAATAATCTTTAAAAGAGTCCCGTAGGAATACGATATACTCTTTAGCGTCCCGTAGGAAAGTAATATGCTTTTGAGCGTCCCCTCTAGGAACCCTTATAATTTCGTAATATCTATTCGCCCGTCGTCTTACAGTTTCTGTACTTAGACTTATTTAAATGAAATTTTTCAAATACACGTTTTATATTAAGGTCTCAAGCAAAATACAAAAGCGTTTGTCATCGAGTGAGGTATATAAGGATCAGTCCATTTTTCAAAATATTGGGTCTAGAAATGGCATGCGATTTTTATTTTTCAACCAAAGTTTTAAAAACAAGAAAATAAGATCGAAAATTAAATTTATTGATACTAGAATTTGTTTACAACTTGTGAATAAAATTATTTTACTTAACTCTTCTCAACAATTAAACTAATGAACTATGTTCCGACTATTGAACTAAGTCCAAACAAATATTGAACTATTGAAGAATTATTGAACTACTGAACTAAGTCCAAAAAACTATTGAACTATAGAAGAATTATTGAACTACTGAACTAAATGCACAACAACTGAACTAAGCAACCCAATGTGCATAAGGACGGGTTTAGTTTTTCATCTTGTTTAGACATTAACGTCGTTCACAGATTTCAAATGATACTTTATGAGACCTCAAAATTTTATGAAAAGGTAGAGGACTTGGTGCTTTAAGAGTCACAGAAATTTATCTTGCATTAATATTCTTTTAATTAGCCAAATAAATTAACTTATATTATTTGTAATACCTTATAATATAATTATCTATTTATTTATGAATTGAACCCGGATCTCCGCTGTGCGCCGTGCCGTCAAGGGCCGTATGCTTTTTAAATCCACCCAACATACCACGGCGTTGACCATTTACTTTGTAAATCAGCAAATTTAAGAATTTTTTTAAGCTTTTTTAATTTTTGGGTCAAAAAAGTTATAAAAATTATAAAGGTTTGATAGTAATGATCGATTAAAAAGATGAAAAATTTATGATTCCGGAAACTATTAAATTTTGATAAAGCAAATATAACCGTATTGTGTCATCTAATTTTATCATTTTTCTGTGCATAAAATAAATTGAATATTTTCGTTTACGGTAATGTCGCCACTTGCTGCACAGTACATGACAGAGGATACGTAGTGATCATTTATTCGGATTCCTCATCCAGGAATATCTCCACAATCAATTAAGCGGTTCCACCAGCGCAAGAATATTTTACGAAACTTTCGAATCTTTGATTAGGGTTTTTCATATAACTGTAACTAATTAAAACTTCATAATAGAACTTATTTATTGCAAAAAAAGTAATACTTAACAGTAACATAATATGCGAGATATTTAATGTTAAAATTATAAAAGAAAATATATATGCTTTTAATTTATTATTATATTCTATTTAACATACTTCCTATAAACCAAACTTATTTTAATCTTATCATTTTCTCTATTACAAACTCTTAGCACACTTTAATTCCAAGTTTTCCCACAGCTTCACATAGAGTATCATTATTCGTTTTATTTGTCAGTTCCTTTAACAATGAACGGATTTATTACCCTATTCCAACCTAATTTTAAGTTGTAAATTATTTTAATTATTAGATACAAAGGTCTTTATACGTGCAATAATAAAATATTAATGATGGTATGTTAAATAGAAAGGAAAATATGGATTTAACTAATGAGTAATTATATATTTTAATTAAATACTTAACACGAATAACTGAATAAGACGTTAACAGACGTTAACTTGAAAAAATTGTATGAAAAGGATAGTTTTAATTACAAGGTGTGCAAGTACGACATTGGTGTTAGCAAATCGGTAAAGCCAATCAGGTTAGTCTTTTTGCTATAGATAATAGCGGAATTATCTTAAAATGACCGAACTCAGTTCGGCCTTATCGCACTTGCTGACTAAGTGCAAGTATGATAAGATCAACTCAATATTGCTTTCTCCAATTATGCCACTCTAGCTTTCTAGATAATTTTGAAAGAAATAAAAAAGAAATAGGGCAAAATAATTGAATTGAATATCTTTTTATATTATTTTTGGTCTCTTCCTATTCACACCATGTCATAATGCATGAAGACATTTTAATAGATATTGGCTTAGTATAAATAAGGCAGTGAGAGCAGAAAACTACAGTAGGGGTCGCAATTTACACTAATAATAGTTAAATAATATTTAGGATAGTTACCCTATTTTTAAGAACCTATTTTTGAGTGCTAGTTACGTGTCTTTATAACGTAATGTCATTGAAAAATACAAATTAAATCGTAACACGATTACAAATAACAATATATTCACTCGTGTAGTTTTTAAAAGTAAACGAAGTTGCATTAGAATAAACTGCGATAATTATTTTAACAGATTAAATTTAATTTTCACTCAGTTTGGCATATCTTTACATTTTGATGGCTTTTAATATAGCGAAGGTAGAACAGTAATTTATGTAAATTATCTTATGTCATCATTATACACTGAGAATTTCCATACGACGGGAAAACAAAACAACCTATACATTTTTACATGTAAATAAATCAATCCATATAGCCTATATAAGATTTTAAACTTATATTTTGTTTAAAATAAAACAATAACAAAGTATTACGTTTTTTGTAACGGAACATATTTCCACGTTATTCATGATTTATGAAATTTTCCTTCTAAATTCGTTCTAACTCAGTTATTATACTTCCAGTTGTTTATAATTCATCTGACTGTTTAATTAAAATAATGTCATAAATTAAGATATTCATACTTGTAAATATATAAGTCAATTAAACATTCGGAAATAATGAAGTTTTAACTTTTTATACGTGTATTAAACACGTCATGTTTGCGGCGACCGCCTCGAATTTTGGAGATAGAAATATTTAAATTCGGGTGATTTTACTAGTAATTAATTTTTAATACGCCTTTGAAACAGGAGATCTAGCTATTTGGATCTACGTTTACGTCTACTTTATGTAACCGAGTTTTGCGTGCAAAGTATTCACATTATGGTCGAAAGAAAAAAAAAAGTTGAGTTGACATTAGATCAGTAGGTTAGAGCGCCGACATATCGGCTGGATTTAGCATCAGAGTGCAGAGGTTTAAATCCTTTACGATTCAGTTGTATTTTTTCTTCTTTTAGTTTTGAGGTGGAATATAAAACACTAAAAAATAAGTGATTAGATCAAAATGAAATATAAGTTTCAAAAAATTCGTTTACACACACTTCTATTTATATCATAAATTTTAAGTTTGGATAATTCTTCTACAGACTGGTCCTACTGATAATTGCTTAAAGTTTGTCCATGGCGACTTAAGTTAAACTTACATTTTATTTATTGTAGACATAGTAGTCATAGTTATATGTTACCATTCTTTGCTAAAGGAGGTAAAGGTATTAATGAAAATTACGAAAAATCACATTTTCGAAACCTAAATAACTATCTTCCATGCTAATCTGCGTAAATAAATAAAAGAATAACATTTTTCATAGAATTATTAAATAGTCTTACGACTAAAAACGAATGTGACTTAGCTTTAAAAATAAATATTTTGACGGTTCTTAATCTCCTTATTTCTGTTTTCTCCTGAAGTCAAAAAAATTTGGACAAACAAAATATATTGTCAAGGTTCAAACAGTAGACTCACAAACCGGACTTGTCCGGACAAGTATGGTGGTGGACTTGTTTTAACCTTAACTAATGATTAAAAACTAACCATTAAACTCTTTCATTTTCATTAATAATTAATGATTGAAAATTTTAATCATCATCACTTTAACTAGTCCTAGTCATGAATAAAGGAATGAAAAATTTTGTTATGAATAATACAGTTGACTAAAGCTTTCATTTGATTAGCCACCGAATTAAGGAATTTATTCGATTACGGCAATTGATTATAACCCGGACCATGACCAAATCATTAATATCGGAACTGATACAAACGGATGCAATATTGCATTACATTTTTGTTATATTCAATCGTTTTATGATACGAAATATGAAGAAAATTTTTCATATACTTCTCTTACCTATAAGGAAACAATGTAGAACGCTACAAAGAGATCGCCGACTCCGTCTGGGAAGTAGATAGTGCAATAATACTTTATTGGTATCAGTAATAAAATACGAAAAGTGGGGCTATAAACTACCAGTAGCGACAATGTAATACTGTAATAAGTTTGAAATGGAACTAGAAAGACGTGGCTAAGGAAAGACGATTACTATGTATATAGCTTTATTTTGTATGTAATGAATAATTGTGTAGAACATAATGAACGCCACGAGGATGATACTTTAGGTCTTTAGGTAATAATTGTGCAGAACATAATTAACGCCACGAGGATGATATTTATTGTGTAATAATTTTGAAAAATATTTGTCCAAAAGTAAGTAACACAATATTATTTTGGAAAATTAAAGTCTATAATTTATTTCCTTAATACCAATTAAAATTTGTACAAATTTTTCAAACAATTTAAAAGTCACGATTAAATGAAACTACGTGATGTAGTATTATTTCTACTTTCTTTATGTTCTTTACCACGACCTAGGTTTCATTGTTTTACTGGTCCGGCTATGACAGTTCTTGGAAAAATTAAAAAAAAATCTAAGTCATGTATTTTTAAAGTTATAGGTATTTTTAGAAAAATTGAGAAAATTGCCACCATGCGACGTTCTTTCAAGTACTGTGACTATATATTTTCATTTTTTTAATTATAATTTTTTGTTTATTAATTCTGAATAACCATTACATTATTCAGAGTTTGAATTAAAACGAAAACTGCCTTAGTTTGAAAAACAAATCTATTTTGCCTAATCATGCACTCAAAATATTCCATCATCTAATTTTGATTACTTTTACTGAAAAAAATTGTACTACACTATTTTGTCGAGTTACTTTAAAAATTGGCGCAATTAATTCTGATTCCAACACGGTATAAAATTCGTTTCTTTAAAAAAAATTTATAATTATTTTTTCCGAAGAATTCTGAATTGTAGTTAATTGTCGTGCTTAGTGATGCACGCTAGGATTTCTCCAAGTTTTTAATTTTAAGGTGAAAATGTGAGTGAGACGGATAGTGACGCCATTTTGTCAAGTGTGAATGAGATGGATAGTAATGCCACTTTTACCAAATGTGAGTGAGATGGATGATGACGCCCTTTTACCAAGTATCAGTGAGATAGATAGTGATGATAATTTTGCGAAGTAAGAGTGAGACGGATAGAGACGCCATTTTGCCAAGTGTGAGTGATACAAATAGTGACGCCACCCTAGCCAGGCAGTGGTTCATGTTTCGTTTACAGTGCGTCTTTCTGCGTTCATATTGCTTTCGTACTAAGAACTTTGGCTCTGTGTATTGGACTCGATTTCGGTATGACTGACTAGAATTTGGCTTTGTGTATTAAACTTTATTGCGTTATGACTAAGAATTGTTATCTGACTGTTTTCTAACGAATCTGGCTTTCTTTGGAGCTGAAACATGGTTGAATAGCTATATTTATGAATCGGAGCTTTTAACGAACGGTACCAGGTGTTTCGGCGTGATAGGGCTAGTGCCCCACTAATTAAGAATACAATGGTGGTGGAATCCTTATTGCTGTTCGAAAGAAATATGAAACTATTCGGAAAAGGGGGTAGGAGAGCGATATAAAAGATATTTGGGTTTCTCGCAAACTCTTCACTAACACAGGACCAAAAATTATTAATGTTTGTGTGGTTTATATTGCTCCACCCCTGGAAACTCCTTGAGAGTTTTTTTCCAAAAGATAATACTTGTACTACCAATACAAATACAAATATTTTAGTAGTTGGGGATTTTAACGTCCCTGAAGTATATTGGCGCACCAAAAATAATTGCAATTGAACAAGAGACAAAAAATGTTCATACTTTACTAAGGTATTACTTAATCACATTAATTTAAATAACTTTACACAATATAACGATATAGATAAGTTAAAAGATAACATTCTTGATCTGATTTTGACTAATGTCACGTTAATATCTGGGTGTTATTTTGAACGACCCCTTGATAAATTAGAAGATTATCATCCGACTTTGGAAAAGTTACAAAGTGAGAAATTTATTGGGGAAGTATATTAGATCAACGTTTAACTTCCAAAATGCCGACTATAATAAAATTAATGAAAATTTACATGAAGTGAATTGGAATGAAATTTTAGATATGAATAATAATCAAAATATTGACAATACATTAAATAACTTTTATGAAATACTTTTTAAATATATATTTAATTACGTTCCTAAAATAAATATATAAACGATGAAATATCCGTCCAGGTATTCACTAAGTCTAAGAAAATTTAGGGCAGGAAATATTAAGTTTCATAAAAATACGGCAATCCAATGGATAAATTAACCTTCAACATGTTGAGATTTTGCTCTAAACAATGTATAGAACATTGCTATGAAAACTACATAAGTTATAATTTTACATAAATGACTAAAAATTCTTCTGGTCATATGCAAAATCATAAAAAACGTAAAAATTCTAGCAATATTCCTTCCGAGATGAGCTACATGGAGTAAACCGCTTCGACGGGTCTTTCCATCGCTAAACTTTTTGCCGAATTTTTCAGTTCTGTTTATAGCAAGAATGTAGATGATGACATAAATTAATGTACAGTGGCCGAGCAATACGATAGGTAAAGTTAGCATATCTCGGAAAGAGACTCTCAAAGTACTACTAAATTTGGACGTACGGAAACAACTAGGTCAACTAGGATCAAATACCCAAACTTTTAATAGTCAGTTTACCATAAAAAATATAAAACTTGTTCAAAATAGTACCATTGAGGATCTAGGAGTAATTGTAGACGATAAGTGAAAATTTTAAAAACAACTGGACAAGTTACTAATAAAGCTGCGAATATGTTGGGTTTCATTTTGAGGGCGAGCAAGGATTTATAAATTTTCAAACTGTGCTATCTCTGTACAATTCCCATGTAGGAAATTAGCTTGAATACGTGTATGTGATATGAAACAAAAATCAATTTTCAAGAAATACTCTGAACGCATCGAATAGGTTAAAAATATATTTTTGTACCCCTTACATTTTTGTACTCTTTATCACCTACAAAGCTGAATTAAGCAAAAAATTACTCACGAAGAGCGTCTTTTATATTTTACATTAAACACTTTAGCTCAAAGACAAAAATGTACTGACTGCATATTCTTCCATAAGCTTATCCACAATACAATTGACAGCAGTCCACTTCTTCAGCACTTTCCGTTTAACATTCCACGCAATACTGACTGCATATATATAACTGCATATATATCGTCCCTTCTTTGTATCAAAGTGTCGCATAAATTTAGGATTTTTTGGTCCCGTATATACAATAAGCCACAGCCTGAAAGAAGTTCCTTCAAGTGTAAGTTTCTTTGGGTCCCCAACATCATCATTTAAAAATAAACTTATTGAGATTGACAAAAACAGGTAACTTGTATTTGTAAAAAAGTGATGTTTAGTGTATTGTTGTGCTAATATTTAAAATAATTCAATTTAATTCATTTATGGACTTCAATTGCTTTGTCTTAAATTCATTTGACTATGTTTTATTGATTAATTCCATTGTTGATTGTAGATTTAATTACCTATAATTAATTTAGAATTTGACTATATATTTTATTGACCAACTCCATTATTGATTATTTTTTGAATTTATCGAAATTCATTAACATTTTTATTATTTGGAATAATATTATATGATAATAATTACACTTAAATAAATTTTACAGTTCACAAGTTAGTTTAAAGAAATGGTTTAAGAATAAAAGTTTCAATATAATATACTGTTCTATAAAAATAAGGAGAAAATGTAATATAGAAGAATTCCGTATTTCAACATAAAAGATTTATTTACTACTAAGATTGGACAAATAGAATATTAGTGTAACGAGCAGTAGTATATTGGAATTCAAAGAAATGTTAAATATGAACAGTAAGACATCAGTCGTCTAGTCGATGGTAGTATTATATATATATATGTATATATATATATATATATATATATATATATATATATTTGCTAGACTTATTTTATTTACAATTATATTTACTATATCATTAATTTTTCAACGGCGACTGCAACAATTTTTGAGCTAAAAATATTAATGGAGATAAAGCCATAAATTTACTAAGTATGACTACGTATTTCGAAGAAATTAATTTTATCTTAATTCGATTAACAAACAGCACTTATTTTTCCAATCACAATGGATAAAATGATGGATCGTAGCGTAAAAATTTAGCTTTAAATTATTTTTGTATTTCTTTGATTGATTAATGAGGACGTTCTTGGAAGTAGATAACCGCGCTGATTTATTAACCATATTTTATCTAGTAAATGTTATCGTCGGATAAGATATTGCTACATCACGTCTCCAGGAGATAAGAGGAAATTATGAAAGCGATCATATAGTTAAAAAATAGTGCTTTCAATCCAAGAATATTCTACTGCATTTATCTTATACGTGCACCCTTCAATTAGGTTATTCCATTGCATTTAATGTTTATTATCAATACAGATAAATAAAGTTGAAATGTTTGTCTGTGATTTTCAATTATTCAAACTTTTCCGTTTGCATATTTGATTAGATAACGATTGTTAAAAATGATGAAATTTTAAAAATTGTCTGTGTTTCTGTCCGATGAATGGATTTGAATCGAAAATTGCTGAAGCTGTGATATCAATTTAACACAGATTACTATCTTTGCCCTGGAACCAATTTTCTTTCATCCTGATATCTTAAATAGTTCTGAGGTTTTGTTGATGAAATGGTTTCTCAGCTTCCTCTCCATCATCTATTGGGTCAGAAATATTTCCCATAGATTTTAAGCGCTATATGACCTCTAAAGACGTAAAAATTGATGAATTTGCAATCAAATTCATAGAGATAATAAAAAATGACTTAAAGAAAATAATTGTGTTCACAATCACAGCCAGCTAAGCATAATCAGAGAAAAAATCGCATCATTTCATTCTTTTCGTAAGTCGTTAGAATTGTACACTGGCAAGCAAGGCCATCTAAAAGCGATAATATCTAACAATAATAAATCCGTAGAATACCCAAAAGTCTCGGATAGCACGCTACAAGCTTTTAGATAAAGAAAACAAAAGGGAGCCACTAACATTCAAATTAAAATTTGAGGAAATTGAGCAAATTAACCATGAGTACAATATTGAAATACAAAATGTTCTTGGGATCAACAATGAAATTGTTTCGAACATAGTGGCGAATCTCGCAGGAGCTATTAATGTGCCAATACTACCAGAGCAAATACACAGTGCACATAATGTTGTCACCGGCAACTCGGACTGTCCGCGCAACATCGTAGTGCGGCTGAGTACGCGGTGCCTACCTGCGTAACGATATTGTTGCGCGCAGCGGTGTGCGTACGTCGCTCTCTTAATACAAGTCCATACAGTTCCCTACGCTCACGTAAAGGATTTACGTACATGACCATCTCGGGTCAAATAAAAAATTACTTTATGCAAAAGTACGCGCCGTAAAAAAACAAAAAGATAAAAGACTGTATGTAGATTTGTTTTGGTAAAATATACGTAAGAAAGCCCTTTGATGACAAATTTCTTGTCATCAAATGTGAAAGTCGTATTTTGAAAATTTTACTATTTATTATAAAGTTATTACCATAATATCATAAATAACAACACTGATTTATTTCTACCCTTGTTAATCGCTTCAGCACTGTGTATAAAATTTAATTTTTTGATCACTTTCAGTCATCATATAATAATATTTAATAATGAAAATATTTTGAATTATTATAATGTAATTATATTAATTCATAGATTTATATACAATATTAATATTAAAAACTTGTCGGTTTTACTTCTATGTTTTCCTACTCTCGCTAATTTGCATGATATGTAATTATATTAAATTTTCTTTTTTTATCATTTTCCTATTAAAAATATAAGCAACATATATGTTAGCCATCAGCTGTATATATTTGGAATGTATATATTTGGTATATTGTTTTAGCTCTCTTAACAGGAAGCCACAAGTTCTTTTCAACTGAAATATTTTCCAACAAGTTACCTAATAGTTACAACAAGTTACCTAATAGTTACCTAATATATTACCAGAATTGTGGTGGGATCAAAACAATAACTAGCAAACTACGCATATTTATCTGTTAATGGGAAGTTTAGCATCATATTTACATAGTACCAAACTTTCCTTATAATAAGCATTTGTCTAACTTTCAAGATATATATGCCGAAAATTCATACAAATATATAACCTTATTAGGCGACCACAATATTCTATCTGTGAATTACATGTTTGTTGAATATTATCCCCACAGCACTACCATTATCGGCCCTAATCCTATAGCCAACATTTTCATCAGTGCAATGTCATTCATGCAACTGCAACAGCTTAATTATTTTAAATATTCTAATAACTCTTGACCTTGCACTGTACCACTATCACAGCAACATACCCATTACTTTATAAGAATAGCTACGATCCGTCTTTCTTGCTTATACTCTACTACCAACTCGATATTGCAATAAAAAAGTTTAATATCATTAATAAATTTGCACCAAAAAAAGTAAGAGATTTGGAAATATACAATAAGGTACCCTCCCTATTTAATCCAAATAATAAAACGGAAAAAAATTATGGATTGAGTGGTAGGTTTTCGGTAACTTTTCAAACTACCTGGAATTCTTAAAACGAAGAAGCCGGTTTAAGAAAGTATCACGGCAGTGGCTTCTTTCTTCTTAATGCGTAACACTGAAAAACTCACCAATAGAAACAAAATATGCGTGTCGTCTTTAAAAAGATGAATGGATTCCATCTTTATCAATAAAATTTACAAATTACTATTCAAGTGACAATCAATTTGCCAAATTTTCCCTGATTTCTTTCAATTCAGCTTTGAGGTAAGCTTACTTAATGACCCGAATGATATATGCAAAGTAAACCACATATTACATACAACCATTAATATCTATACTATTTGCCTCGCCAGGGATGAGATAGTTAGTGGGCTTAAATAAGAATATGCAAATTAACTATATGTTCAGATAAAATAGAATCCATCTTTATAAAGAAAGACTTATAAAACGCATTTTTCGTATAAAGATGGTATTATTTCAGTACAATTATATTGTATTATTTCAAAACAAGCTGTAAATTTCTAGAACATTGCTTTGGGATTGACCCGTAGGTCAATCCCTTAACAAAAATAAGAAATTAAAGTTAACTTTGAATACCCGCATTCCCTTTGATAATTGTCATTTTATGTCAATTTTAATCTTATTTTATTCTCATTGTTCTATTATTTTGTATAGCATTAATATTACTATGGTTTTAATTAATCTTTTTATGTAGCCATACTCAGATTAGTATCTAGATATGGGAACGTTAGGATACTAGATTGCCTAGGGTAAAACTTACGCATTGTTATAACGTCATGACTTTTTTTTGTTTTTTCGTGTATGAAATAAATAAATAAAAAAATAACTGCCATGTGGATGGTGGGCAGAGGGTTAAAGTAACTAACCATTTTTCTTTAATATATGAAAATAAAATAAACGCGTTGAAACATTGCATTTGTTTTTCTGAATTACATGCGGATGAAACTATTTGGTAAAAGTAATCGATCGTATTGCTATTAATGTTTTATTAAGATGTTAAAGCAATGTCCTTATCTATATATTAACAAAACAACATCATTCGCGAAGATTTGGCAAGGACCAAAACGATTATTGGTAACTGAACGTGAATTCGGAACTTCGAGTGTGTCTTACTGAGTATGTAACCATATCAAGTCTCTTACTCATCTAGTTAGGTTACACTTGTTACGAATTTGGCAGCAGTTATATTTCCCTCAAAAAATAATTTTCATTTTTCTCCTCTGACAATTTTTTAAATATAAAATTATATTTTTCATTTTAAGTTATTCTATTTTGAAATTGTTCAAAAATATTAACACAAAGATTAAGTAAATATATGTAAATTTAATTTATTTTGGAATATAACAAAGCCATTTTTAAATAGGAATGAAAAGAACATAATTACAAAAAGAGACTAGAATGAAGGAAATTTTGTTCGGGACCAAAGGTGTTGTATCCGTTCATTCGAAACATAGACTATTCGCTATCTCTGAAAACAAGTTTCATCCAAATGTTTTCTGCCCTTCAACATGACTTTATAATAAACGTCCAAACAAATATTCGGACTTTCAGATTTATAACATTAATTGGTATAGTTTCATATTGAGAAAAAAAATTCACATTTATATTTTAAAATATATCGACGTACGCACAATAATATTTTGTGCAGTATCCGTAACTATAATTTTTCTGTCAACACTTTTATGAAAAGCGAAGGTAAGGTCTGTTAAATTTGATATCCTTTAACACTCCATCTAGTTTAATTACCAATATTTCGAGTATAATCAAATACACGTTTAAATTATTATTATCTGCCCCAATGTATCTGACACAATAAAATGAAAAATATCTTGCGTACTCAATTTAATCTGAAATTAAGTACTCAGTTTCAAACAATCTTGTCATACTTGATCAGATCTTAATTCATTACGTATGTTTAATGCTATTTAATTCACATGTTTTAACTTAGTCATTTTAATTTAGTTTCATTGACAGAGTATGATGTTATTCTTTTAGCTTCATAATTATTTCACGATAGTACACAAGCATAAGGAACATTCTTAACATCAACTCACTAATATTATGTCTTTAGAAAATTGAAAGCCGAATAACCTACTTCGTGCTTGTCTGAAATTAAGAACTCAATTTCAAATAATCTTGTCATACTTGATTGGTTCTTAATTCCTTACGTATGTTTAATGCTATTTAATTAACATGTCTTAACTTAGTCATTTTAATTTAGTTTCATTGGCAAAATATGATGTCATACTTTTAGCTTCATTATTATTTCACGACAGTACACAAGCATAAGCAACATTGTTTACATCAACTCATTAATATTACATCTTTAGAAAATTTTAAAGCCGAATAACCTATTTCGTGCGTATGACGATAAATTCTTTACAATTTTTTACTTTTTTATTATGTATTTTTTGTAGATTTTGAGTGACACAATATAGCTCAATATTTCATAGAGAAATAATGGACTTAGCATCTTGATGGTAATGAAAACTCTACCTGTTTTAATTTTGTTATTTCATGTCATATTTATTTCTATTAATTTTAAAAATCTGCGAATTATTAAACTTTCATTAAACTTTCTAAACATTGAGCGAAAAAAAATACGATTATAACTGAAAATAAGATAAAGCTAAAATTAAATATTAAAGCTAAAATTATTAAATTTTGACGCGATAAAACTTTTATTTTGTTACGCTTACTGCTTCAAAGTTTTTTTTACATATTAAAAAGTTTCAAAATTTAAATCAATTTCTTGGAATGTAATCTCAGAATTTGAAATATTTTATAAAACTTTAACGCTTTAGTTTAATATTTTTTGACCCACGACGTAATTTTTTATATAAGAAAGTTATAATGACGACGAGGTAAATAAACATCGAAAAATTTACCCAAACTAAGTAAGTGTGGTTCTCTACTTATTTCATATTATTCGATAAACTTCCAACTCACCTATTCTATCTGAACTTCCTTAAGCTACCTTGATTTAACGTTCAAGATTTGTCCACATATTTAACGATTAATGACGTAATACTCAATAGACAACATATCCACTTAAAACAAACAAAAATATAGCTCTAAATTACGCTTCGTGCAAATTAAGACGAAAAAGATAGAATGTCCACAAAATCGTGCATAAAAAGAGATACTCGTATTTACATTATAAGACATTACCTCAATTATCTTTATGTTTACCATTCCACTATTTTTTCAGTCACCTTTAGCAGCGATAATGATACGTAGTCTTTCTAACAAGTCAGCTGTTACGCAACATGACGTTTTGCACTAAAATTGTAATATAATCATAGAATGAAGAACTTGAGTCACGAGACTCGTTAGCTCAGTAGGTTAGAGCACCGATATCAAGTGCTACTTTTCAATCGGAGGGCGGAGGTTCAAATCCTTCACGAGTCAGTATTTTTTTTAATATTTTTCTTTTCTCGTAATTCTTTTCATTTATCATTAATATAAAGTCACGGACGATATATGCACGATTAGTTTCCAGCTTTGGATTTCATAATGATTTAATTAAGAGTGATCTATAGAAATATCTTTATACGGACATTGCATTAATAATTGAGTTTCCATTTCCTACCATAGATAGGAAACCAACACTTAATCGTTAATTGATATTCACGAGAAATTAAGGTAATAAACCATAACTTTCCTGTTTCTGCTTGATTTTATATGTTAAAGGTAGTTACAAAAACGTTGTAAACTAAAGATATATTGTTAAAGAAATATTCAAAAACTTAACCAATGGTTAACAAATGTATCACTAATTTATTTTCGTTTTATTCAGTAAAAAATACATTTTAATGAACCTGATCTATCATTATATTCTTCCCCTCATAGATTTAGTACGTGATCTAAGGAATTGAAATAGAAAAAACTATGCAGGACTAAAATTAAATTCATTAGTGTTCATAAATTTCAAATGTTTGCGTACATAAAATTATGATATGAAATAAATACATCGATGGAAACGTAAATACCCGCTTTTTGAGTTAGTATCATGTGGAACTATTTTCGTTCTAATTGGAGTTGTAGTAATAATAAACAAGATTTCTATAGTTTAAACTGACTGAAAATATTTTATTCAAACAAAAATAACATTGCACAATATAAAAGTACATGAAATGACAGTTCGGATTTATAACTCAATGAAACGACACCGTGTGTAATAATTAGAAAGATAATTATATTTTCGTTATTTAGTTTGGACACAGACTAATATGCTTTCAGTTAGATTTAAATGTAAAATTTAATCCAGTATTCCCACTAAACTGTATATGACAAGAAACTTCTCAGTTTACCTGCTTAAAAAAAAACTTTTGGGTAAAATACATAATAGACAATATTATATCTTTTTTATGTTCAAATTTAAGACCAGGTAGAGCCTTATTAAAAATATGAGCCACTTGTTCAGAAATGTGCACATAATTTATATCAATTTGCTGTACCTTCTCTCTAATGAAATTGAATTTAACATAAAGGTGTTTTTTCTTCTTGTAGTATACTGGATTATTTTTTTGTTTAATTGTACTCTGAATATCAATACATAGAGTTGTGCAACTTTGACTAATATCAATTTCTTTGAAAACTGTCTTAACCATAAATGGTTCTTGGCACCTTCTCATCCAGCGAAAAATTCAGCCTCACTTGCTGATAAGGCAATACAAGATTGTCTTTGACTAGTCCAAAATACAGGACCATTACCTGACATGAAGATATAACCAGCGGTTGGTTTTGCTGTATTCAAATCCTCAGCAAAATCTGAATCTAAATACCCAATTAAATTTTCATGACCTTAATACTTTATACATAAATGCTTAGTATTAATTGGATAACGAATAATTCTTTTAAGCAGAGTAACATGATGTAGACTTGGCTTATTGACATATCTACTTAACATATTGACACTACATTAAATATGTGGTCTAATAGCAATAGATAAAAACAATAATGACCCTACGGCTTCCTTGTATGGAAAATTAATCTGCTCATTATCAATATTTTTAGTTACTTGAATATTTTTATCAACGGGTGTATAACAGGTGTATACTATACTTATATTAAATTTACTTATTACCTGTTCAATATATTGTCTTTGACTGACAGATACATAGTTTTTAAAATTTCTAACCCAGCAAATCAATTTAAATGCAACTCTTTGACTTTAAATCCTTGCTTCAAGCAACTTAAAAGTTGATCTAATATTATTTTTGACCGAGACATAATCAAAATATCGTCAATAAATAAAATTAACATAGCTTTAATGTCATGAAAATTACCTATGAACACAGAGGTGTCTGCTTGTGACTAAACAAAACCCAACTTCGATAAAAAAGTTAGTAAATTTCTTGTCCCAACAACTATATGCTTGTTTCAAGCCGTAAAGCAATTCCCAGCCGTAAAAGGATTTATTCATTTAAATATTTTACTTGCAGGTGCTTTTATACCATCTGGGATTTTCACTAAAATATCCTTTTCTAATTCTCCATACAAGAAGGAGTATTTTTACATCTAACTGCCATATATTCCAATTGTATTCAGTGAAGATAGATAACAGCATCCTTATTGACTCATATCTTGGGTAGGTGGAAATATTTCATTATAATCTAAGGAATAGATTAATAATTTTTGTAAACTCACAGGCACAGAGTCGAGCTTCATATCCGTCCCCTTTACTATCTTGGTTTCTTTTAATATTAAAAACTCATTTTGATGTTTTAGTTCTCTGATTTTTCTTATCAATAAAACTCCAGGTGTTGTTAATACGATGAGCTTCTAGTTCTTCACTTATAGCCTCCTGCCATAAATCATATTCCTCACTGTTGATTGCTTCCTCATAAGTCACAGGAATATTTAACTCCATTAAATTTGTCTCAAAAATTGATTTCTTTGTAGCCGTAAAGTGATATTTGAACGACCCTTTGTCAGTAAGACAAATTTCTTGACAAGGTCTATAGGTCTAATAATTGTGATACATTGTGAACTAAAAGTGTAATATTTGGTATCTAGCTAGAAGATATCTGATTTAATAAATAAATAGCACAAGTAACTGCTTCTGCCCATAGACTGAGTGATATACTACGGGCGAAAAGCATGGATCGAGCACATTGCCCTGATTTCTTTTTCAGTTCGATTATTTTATTTGGGCGTGTAAGAGGCAGTATGTTCATGAGAAATACTGTCATTATCTAGATATTCTTTGAAGTCTTTGCTTGCGTATCCTCTTCCGTTATCAGTAGGTAATATGTGTACACCGTGTGAAAAATAATTTTTAATCCTTGCATTATATTTCTTAGAATAGTAGAATACATCACATTTGTTTCTTATGGAGTACATACACCTGAAACTAGTAGCAGCGTCTTTAAACTAAATAAAGTATTTCATACCTTGTACAGACGACACATTGTATGGTCCACAAACATCACTGTAAATAAGGTCACCTGGTTACAGTGGTTTTCAATAAGTCTTTTATTTCTTGAAAATTTGACAAGCATGCTTGCCATAAGTACAACCCTCACGTAGAAACTTGTCACAGTGCGATAAGTTCACACCAGTAATCACTTTGTTTTTGCACATTTTCTGTATTTTTTTGTTCCAAATGTTCATGCCATGTTAAGATAAACCTTCTGAAAATAAGTTTCTTCTTAATTTAGATATATAAAGAAAATTTCTCAAAATACTTCTCTCTAACTTTTACGGCTTCTTGGTTTCGTAATTTTAGTGGAGATTCTGTATACTTTACAATTTTCCAAAATTTTCGCGTTTACAAGATATGTGAGCTGAGGCATCGCTGTCTAATATCCATCCCTTACTTTCATCATCGCCATTCCAATTACTATTCGCTACATTGAAGGCAAACGTATTTTTTTCCCTTTGTTTTGTTTTTGTTTAGGGGCATGACAATCTTTTGTGAAACGGCCGCGATTCCCACAGTTGTTACAAAAAGATGTGATTTCTCTTTTGTCAATAGAAAAGTTTTCTCCTTTGTACTTTATTTTGCCACTAATATGGTCTTTTCATTCTCTTCCTCTACATTCAAGTTGGCCTCCTCATTTAATAAGCAAGCTATCAAGTTGATTATGATTTGTTTTTTGAACCAAGCCTAACGAACAGATTTATACTTGGGAGGTTGTGTACTCAGTATCTTATATATGATTGCGGTATAGCTGATCTTCTGCATTTGCTTTCAATTGTTAAACCAAATTTTCAATTTTAGCTACATGCCGGGGACATTTTATATTGATAAAAATATTTTTATCTATGAATATTCATGTAATATCACTTTTATATATGAATTTATATATGACTATTCATGTAATATCATTTTATTCATCTCGGATTTTTGTTCACAGACGGACTCAAGTCTAGTCATCACCTCAATAGTTGATTCGCACTTCTCAATGGGTGCTATTTGTTTAAGATCATTGAACATTGCCATTCCATCATCTTTATTCCTCTCAGTCGCATTTGTTTCTGGTTTTGGCGCGTTGATATCTAAATATTTTGCACACAGGGCGTATTTCACTTGAAATTTCTATTGCTTGAAATACGTTCTTTTCGAGGTTCATTGTCTTTTCGAACTTCATTTTAGGTTATATAGGTTAATAACACGTACCAATTTTCGTTTTTGAGTAACTTTTTAATTTAATTTTTTAAATAATTATGTAATAACACATCATTTATTACGTCTCTATGCATTACTTTTTTACACTAATACATTATATAAGTTTGGTCCTCAGAATGTAATATTTGTCTATATTTATTTCCAGCTACGAGTGACAGCAGTCTCCGATTCATATGGGCTCTCGCAATATATACATACCTGCTGACAGTTATTGCATATCGTTCTTTTAGTTCCTATATAGTTTTATAAGTTGATTTTAATATACATTACATGCCGCTATCTAAGATTTCTGTAGTTTCACATTATTGATTATATTCGTATCATGTCGTTCATTTTATTTCTTACAAATATAAGTTGATTTATATTCAATCGCTATCTATGTATAAAACATATGTAATAAAATTTCATTTTTACCCACGACGGAACGGAGGAGGTATATGCGTTTAAGGTGAGAGGTTGTTTGTTTGTGTAAATACATCGTTTATTTTATTTCTTGCAAAAACAAGTCGTTTTATATATTACCGAATCGTTATCTTTGTATAAAAGTCTGGGAATATTAACAGCATCAGAAGCAAACAATTGTGTGAGCTACATTTTTTAGGTATTTGGAGTCGCGCCATAATTATTACGCATACGTTATGCAACCAAATTTTACGTACAGAATATTGATAGTACACTAGAATGAATAATACATTGAGTCACAAGACTCGTTAGCTCAGTAGGTTAGAGCACCGATATAAACCGCAACTTTACCATCGGAGGGCGGAGGTTCAAATCCTTCACGAGTCAGCCTTATTTTTCGCGTTATGATTTCTGTTGTGAAAAACTTGAGAGATTTGAATTAAATATTTGTTATAGGGTTCGTTTTTCTAATTTTCTATCCACATCACAAATTTAAATATAGACTTAGTTACAACTAATTTATGACCATCTAATTCCATTATTTAATTTTTATACCATGAAAAAAAATATCTTTAATATAAATCGGGAGGCGGATTAATAAAGTCTGTACTGAAACCATTATCCATTTCATTGATAAATCTATATCGGGTGAATGTAAATATACAAAGAATGGGCCAACAATCTTTGATATATTAAAACACTAGTATATTAAAACCAACATATAAAACTATATAAGAACGAAGAGCGATATGCAATAACTGTCAGCAGATATTTACAAAATGTGAGAGCTCATATGAATCGGAGACTGCTGTCACTCGCAGCTGGAAATAAATATAGACAGAGATTACGTTCTAAGGACCAAACTTATACGTGACGTCACAATTGTCGTTTTCATAATAATAGTTATGAGCTGGCTACTAGGCATAGCCCAGTCGTTATAAGATCTTTTGTGTCAAAAAAATTTTAGGAAAGTGAATTTTTGGGAGACTTTTATTTTACTGTTCTAATGATTTCCTGAATAGTATCCGAACGTTAACTTGTATGAAATAAGGTTAATTTTCGTTTTTTTTGTTAATATTTCGACGGTTATTGATTCTTTGAGTAAAATAGTTGTTATAAAAATGAAAAATACTAACATTTTCTACAAAATGGTTTCTTTTTATTTTCGACTGTTCCTCTTTTAGTAAAATATGTGGCAAACTTTCATTGGAGGATTTTCACTGTGGTCATTTATTTAAACGATCGTATCTCCTTTAAAATATTAATGCATCTGATTCCATTATTTTATGACAGTATTCCCATTTATTAATAGGAACTACTGTTTTAAATTATTGTTGTAGGTTTAGAGAGAGTGGTTTAGAGAGATGCTTTATGTAACTCATATCTCCGGCATTAATCAACCAATTTAGATGATTCTTTTTTACCTGCCCCAGTGTAGTGTATTATAAAATACTTCAAATTTTTGATATAAAAAATGCTTCCAGTTTTGCCATGAAAATTGAAGCTACCCTATAGTATTTCTCAGCAATGTACAGTACAGATGCGATGATCAAGTTTGGACGATATAGTTCTGATGAAAATCTAGTAACAAAGTCTTTAAAATTTTGATCTAAATAAGGGCGACTTAAATCAGCCCTTTAGCAATATCAGGGCATAATGGTATCAGTATCTGTATTTTTAAAATATGTTTATATTGGGAAACGATATTACACCACAAAAGATCCAACTGAGTATTTGTGTTGTCATTATTATGTACTTTTCAGCAAGTAATTTTTTTTGTGAAAATGTTTTACTAAACATAAAGCTCATGCCATATGTTGTAATGTAACACATCAGTTTCTACGCAATATGACGTTCTTCAATACAATTATCAATATAAACACAAAGCGAATAGCTTGACTCACGAGACTCGTTAGCTCAGTAGGTTAGAGCACCGATATAACTTGAAAATTTAGCATCGGAGGGCGGAGGTTCAAATCCTTCACGAGTCAGTATTTTTTAAAAACCTTTGTTTTCTCTTAATTCATTTCATTTATCACTAACGTTATGGACGATATAAACACGATTCATTAACATTTTTCCATTTTCGTAATGATTTACATATGAGTGATCTGTAGAAGTGCCTATTATACAGCATGGCATTAATAGCTAAGTTTCAATTTTCCGTTATGAATAGGTAACGGAAAACTTTTGATAATAATACATAACGTTTCTCTTTCTGCTTGCTTTAAATGTTAAAGGTAAAAAAGAAAAGGTAAATCTTTGTGTAAACGAAGTGCAGTTAGTCGCTTTATATTATGTATTCTTTTCATCATCATAGATAAAAAACAACGGATAGTCGTTTTTATATACTTGCAATTAAAGAAGGGCATTTTTTAAAAATTATATAATTATTATTATCAAACGAAAATTATATGATTACTATTATCAAACGATTTTGAATAAAGAAAATCGATATGCGACGACCACTCGATAAGTAAATATCGATAGTAATTCGGAAATGGTGAATTTATTTTATATACGAAATGGTTGTTTTAAACGAATTATTAAAAATTTATTTAAAAGGTTTTGAAATTTGATATGAATGTTAAATTTAAAAATATAGGAGAGAGACGAAATGTACGGAACATAGATTTAATTATTTTCATTATATGATAATTCAGAATTTTTTTGGAAATCATTATGTAACAGAACTTCATTATTTCATACTGTTTTGGATGTTACGGTTTCGCTTGCTTGATATTGAGAATAAGAATTTTTTTCTTTTTTTCCCCCCTCCTATGTTTCTTCTTGATTATTACTATTGCCATGCCAAATTTCATCAAAATCTGTCCAGTAGATTTGCGTAATTGATGCACAAAATAACTTATAGACAAATATATAATAATTCAAAAAAAGGTTTTCCGGCTTCTATTATCATTCAATACTCTAAATCAATCACTTTTTTAAAAATATTTTCCATTTACACAATTTTATTATATGTATAAGTATTTGTATATAAGGCAAGTTTATTGCTATCCTAATTTTGTTCTTCGTGCACCATATTATTATACTAATACATTAGGTATATGACACCCATGACGTCTAAGTTTTTTACTAGTTTTTTTCTTTTTTGACTGTATTCATAAGTGCACCACATTCATTTTATTTATTACTTTTAAAGTCGTTTTGTATTAAAGTCGTTGTGTTAGTGAATTTCTATGTATTTATGAAAGCTCGAAATTATTAATAGTATAAGCGGCACACAATTTTTTGTACTACGTTTTTTAGGTATTTGGAGCCGCGCCATTACGACTACGCCTATGTTTTGCAACCTATTTTTACAAACAATATTTTGATATTATACCGAATAATGAACTGTGTCATAAGACTCGTTAGCTCAGTAGGTTAGAGCACCGATATAAAATTGAAACTTAGCATCGGAGGGCGGAGGTTCAAATCCTTCACGAGTCAGTGTTATTTCTTTATTTTGTTATGAAATATTAGAGAAATGCAAATGAAATATCATTTGTATAGAAATTCGTTTATTTGCGTTTCCATGCGCGTCAAAAACTTCAATTACTTCCGTTTCTTATAGACTAGCTTAAAATTATTTTATAACACCCCCCAAGGACTGCCCTTAATATTTGTTTAATGTGTCTGTAATTCATATGTTCACTTTTTTAAACAATTTTTCCAAACTTTTATTCGCTGCTATCAAATAAAAAATAATATCTTTTATATCAATTTTCACTCACTGTTTTATTTTTTGAAGAATTTTCAGTTCTTGAAAACTCGGGAGCTGTAAATTAAAAACGTACTTTCAAAACTATATAAGAACGAAAATAAATAACAAATAAAGCAGGCAGTTAGTATGTACATAGTATGATAGCCCATATCAACTGGCGATTGCTGTCACCTGCGAGTTGAACTAAACATGAACAAAAATACTAAGTTCCAAGGACAAAATGAAACACCGAAATTATCGTTTCTATAAATTATAGTTACGAGCTAGTTACTTCGTTTAGTCCAGTTAATATAGAGATTTTCACTAGTGCAAAAATGAATTTTAGATGAGGCTTTAATGATATCCTGAAAATTAACTCGAAGTTAAACCCGGTGTTTCTTATACTGGATGAGGTAAAGTTAATTATTATTTTACGCTTAAATCTCGATAGCCATAAAAATTTTTAAATATTAAATTAAATTCTTTGTAAAAGTAAATTTTTTTCCGCATATACACGGTGTCCGGGAATAGATGTCGGAAAAAGAAAGACGCTATTCGTTGGTAGTTAGTTGGCTAGACATTTTTCCTAGACACTACTCACCTATAAGGAAAAATCTCTAGTGTGACAAGAATATCGACAACTACGTCGGTGAAGTGGATCGCGCAGAAATATTTCATTGGGCGTATATTAGCAATAAAATGCGGAAAGCGAAGCCATAAAGTGTAAGACGCGACAATGTAATACTGTGGTAGGTTTAAGAAGAAACTACAAAAATGTCGTTAATGAAAGGCGATTACTATGTAGCTTTGTACGCTGGGAATAAATGTGGCAATAAAATGAATGCTATGAGGTTGACGCTCATAGTTTTTGAAATTAGTTATTTTTATGTACAAATTTTTGAAAGTACCTTAAAGTTAATTTTGTTTTAGCAAATAGTATTACTTTTTACCTATTTAATGAATTGGCGCAGAAGATTATTAAAAGTTTTTATAACATCTGATAATTGATTCTTAAAAAAACCAAAGAATATCCCTAGCTATTATTGGACTAGCCATTATTGGACTAATTATTTTTGGACTAGTTAGTATTGGGCTAAATTATGAATTGTAGGTAAAGTAAATTTTAAGGTTTAAATTAAATTAACTTTAATTGACGAAAAGGTAAATAGAAATTTCCATTATAAAAAGCTACACATTCTGAAATGGTCTTAGCCAATCTGAATTGCACACTAATATAATTATCTTTTAATGATACAGAAATATAACATCGGCCAAGTACTCTCACTTGATTTTTTGAAATTTTTTAATACTTAATAATTTAAACAAACACTAAAATATGTGTGACATCACACATTTTTAAATTTTACCATGAATCGTTACAATTCTTGCTTCTTAATTATTCATTAATGTGGTGAATATGCTCCACCGTGGCATTACTTACCTTACTTACCTACCATGTTAGTGTTACTCTGACGCATAAAGACTTACATGAAAAACATAAATTGCAGAGATATCTTATGAAATTTACAGAAAGCTTTTGAAGAGTATGAATATATCTTTCAAATGAAATGAAATGTGGGAATTGTATGAAGCATATAAGTTACAGAACCAGTGTGAAGCATTTTTTAATTTTTTAAATATAATTATGAATTTTAAAATTGTTCACAATATAATTATATTGCCTACAATATCTTTTATAGGCATAAAACATCTAAAATCGCTCTATAGTTTTTCAACCACTTTATGTACGCTTCTAAAATCCCCATATTTTCCATAATATTAAGTTAATATTGACGAAAAGGTAAATAGAAATTTCCATTATAAAAAGCTACACATTCTAAAATGGTCTTAGCCAATCTGAATTGCATACTAATATAATTATCTTTTAATGATACAGAAATATAACATCGGCCAAGTGAGAGTCTAAGTTAATATTGACAAAAAAGTAAATAGAAATTTCCACTAGAAAAAGTTACTTACATTCTAAAATGGTCATAGCTAATCTAAACTGCATACTAATATAATTATCTTTTAATGATACAGAAATATAACAACGGCCAAGTAAGAGTCTGGCTCGTACATCGCGGTTTCCGTACTTCGTCTGAAATGAAGATACTTTATTTGTGTTGAGTCGTCACTAGTATTGACCACCGAGTACGATAAATAATTAATATTACCTTATATAATTGAGTCACGTGAGGAACATATATACACGGTGTCCGAGAATAAATGTCGGACAAAGAAAGACGCTATTTTTTGGCTATAAAGGAATAAATTGTCGTTGAATAAAACGTAAAACATGCCCATTTTCTAATTGAGTGCAAAAAAATTCACAAAATATTTTTAAAATGCCCAATACTTGCCCGGAGTGCGGTGTTTACTTGCAGTGGCGATGTTTTCGCAACTGTTCGCGCGCTATTCCCCCGAAATGAATAACGTGCGCAAGTATCGTGTGTACGAAAAAGATGACAAATAATTATATTATTTTCAATCTTGTGAAATAAGAAGTATCCTTTTAAATTGTATTTTAACGACAATCAACTATTTTTAGTCAAGGAATAATGTATTTCTTTGTCCAACACGTATTCCCAGGCACTGTATACAATATCATTGTGAATGTCTCAAAAATAATATCTCAAATCATGGTTA
This sequence comes from Druceiella hillmani, assembly GCA_039881145.1. NCBI lineage: Eukaryota > Metazoa > Arthropoda > Insecta > Lepidoptera > Hepialidae > Druceiella > Druceiella hillmani. The sequence continues at coordinate 27,542,909 of JAYKKI010000018.1, read as the reverse complement.
TAGCTTTCCTGACATTATAGCTTTCCTATAGCTTTCCTAGCCACCTCTGAGTAAACCTCTCAAAATCCTGTTTTTTTCATAACTTTTGGTCCTTGTTTTTATAATTTTGATCTCTGCGGATATACTATTTAAAATTATAAAAAAAACACTTTTGAGATCCTTACAACTTGCTTTTTCAAACGATACCCCACACTATAATTATAATTAATTTTTTTTCTGAGTAATCCATTCCTCTCCCTAACATTTAAATATTATATTTTTAGCGCTAGCTATGTACGGATATATGGGAGTTAATATGCCAAATTTCAAATATCTACGGTAAACAATTTCCCAAAAAATGGCTGGGACAGACAACAGATCAATCTTATAATGGTTCTATTTTTTTCGAAGTAAAAAACCTTAAAACCTCTTATTAAGGACTATATTGTAACACATAAATATCTACCTGCAAGTCAATTTAATAATGAGTCAAAAATCTTTCACGTTATAAAAACTAATATTCATTTCGGTTCTTAGTTTTAATATAAATTCAAACCACGATTTACAGCCACAATTTTACGTCATACACTGCAAAGTATCGCGTAAGCTATTACTCTATGATGTGTGTAACTATAATTATTTATGTAATCATAAACTGAATAGAATCGTTTAACAATTATATATTTCGATATGCAAAGACATCTGTGATTTTAAAATTTGAATAAAACAAAAAAGTGAAAGGATATAAGCACTGGACGAAAAGAACTTGAATCAAAAAAAATTTTCATCAAGGACCTTTTCACAGAAATCATTTATTGCAAAAAAATATTGTTTCCGATTATAAAGAATTCAGAAACTTACTTCAAATTCATAATAGTCTATGTTTCAAATTAATTTTACATTAAGTTCATTTCGCAAAAAAATGTGTAAACATACTATTAACTTGTATTAGAATGTCTTCCTCAAATGTATATCACATTACACACATATTTACAAATTTTTGGGGTAACGTACCTCCGAAGGAAAATGAGAATTCTTATAAGTTCATTCACGTGTCAATATGTGCGTTGGTTATACTCGTTTTTTATCAGAAACCGCTTGATGTAAACACTTGTATATTAGCACAGTAATATGACAAGTTAACTCGCACTTATCTTAATAGCTAACAACCAAAAATATTAATACGGAGATTTTAGGAGGATACAAAGTACTTGAAAACATTTTGTTTTAATTCCATATACAATTTGAAAGCTAATAGTTTCAAAAATAATTTTCTTCTCAATTTCACTTACTGTATTTTTAACAATGTAGCGTAAAGGAAAAAAAATGTTCCGATCCCCTTATTTCCGAAATTATTCAACTAAAAATCATGAACAAAAAAGGAGTTTATTAACTTACGCAAAATTTATAGGAAATCTATAGCGGTCATCCTGGATCTTTTAATTTTTTTAAATATACACTATATTTTTACGCCTTTGTTCTACAATATATTTACTTAATTAACATTTTTTGTAAATAGCTTTTAAATCTTTACGGAAACCTCGTAGTTTAAGTTCTGTTTATGCTTCACGGTTTTATTAACAACTTTAATTACATGATTCCTAATTGATTTATCATTTATTCCATTTAAAATTAAAATTAAACTATTTAAAATTAAACCTTCTCAAATATATCGAAAAATAAAGTATGTTTTCGTAAACTATTATATACAATAATATTATTTTTCATTAAGCTAGTATATTGTGCAGTATAAGAAAAATAGAAATAAGAAAAATAGCTATAAGGATAAGAAAAATAACTTGCTCTTTAATTTGTGTCTATATATACATATTTCTTTAAGTTATTACCATTTAGTTAACCAAAACCATTTTCCTCCGTAGTGCTTAGCAAATGCTGCTAACGAGAAATAATTTCGGTGTTTTTTATATATTGCAAACGAAACACGACAACAAAAATTTATTTGATATTTGCAATTTTATTTTGAAAAAACTTTTTTGTGACAATATTTTATAATTTTCTCTTGATCAAATCTGCGATAAAAACATTTATCACGTACCAATTTGATAAATACACGGACAGACAGACGTTACGCAATTATAAGGGTTACGTTTTTTGCCATTTGTCTTCAGAACCCTAGAAACAAACATTACTTAATTCTTTTAAGGGTGAGAATGTAAATAATTTATAATAGTTTTCCTCTTTCATCGAAAAATATAGGCAAAATTTAGAAATATTTTTGGAAAATATTGTTGATATAATTCATTTTGAAATTTCGATCACACTTTCATTGATATTTGGACAAGTACAATTTACTATCGTAAATTTGTAATAATGTGTATAAAAGTTGGCGTGATGTCAAAATTATCTTACTGTCCGAAGTTCATTGACTTCATGTTACTCTATGTGACATTTTACTGATAAAACAACGTCGCGTCTATTTCACGTATACATTCAGTTTGCTACTTTATCTGAAAGAAAAAAACTTATCAAAAAAGGACAATGGTCGTCAATCGTCCAAGCGCCCATCAATAGAATTGTAGTTAAATCAGATTTGAAATATGTAACTGATTTCATTAAAAAAGTTATAAGAAATATATTAAGAGAGGGAAATTTTGAACAGAAATTATTTTTAGGTCTTTATTATTTTTTTTTAATAATTTAGCGATCATTTTATAGTTGGGAGAAAACTAACAAATGTTAAGTAAAAGAAATCGACAGGTAAACATGTCACTATGTTATTTGTATATTTTTTGTATTTATCTTTCCAAATTATGTAATATTCACATTATAGTTAGTTGTTGGAGTTCTTCGGGAAACCGTAGTATATTTTAAGAACACCATTCAGTTTTTTATGCTCCCATTGGAATTAACGGAGAGCTTTATGGTTTTTCTTATGATTTAGAGGTCAATAGGCAGATCGATGTGGGGTTATTTGTGGTGAATATATGGACTAGAGCTCATATGTTTTCATCCATTCTCTTTTATAAGTTTTTAAACGAGAATTTTAATTTGAGGGCAACTCAATTTTTATCAATATTTTCACGAAAAAATAAATTTATTTATTTTTTTGTCACAAATGACAAAGTAGCCTTTTCTCAACAGTGAAAATTTAAAAAGTCAAATTTGAAGATTTTGGGGAAACAAATATTTATTTTCTTTTATATATAACATGTAAGAATTTATATGGATATGTTGATTCACGGCTATCCCAGGGTTAAACCTAGAATCGGTTTTGAATACTCTGCATGTTTTTACGTTTTGTCCCTACGTCTTCTAAACTTTGAGTCCGCCATATAAAGAGCCTCATAAAGTCGTTGTTAATGATAAAAGTAAATTAAGAAAATTTAACCCAAAATGATTCGAATTTCACTGTAAAATTTTATTAATCTACACTTAAAACCTTAAATGAAATAGTTTTCAGAGCATCCCTTTATCTTAACTCAATTAAAAATGGATTTTTTTTATTTATACATTTTTTGACATAACATTCTATAAGCCATCTTGTAGTTATTTGTTCGGTATTTAACTTAGATTATCATCTCTTGGCCCGATTCTGTAATATGTTTTTGTCCTAGCTGATGTAAACTAATTATATCTGTTGAGAGTAGTCGTTCCTAAGTCCACGGTTATACGGAAAACCTATTTGCTACAAAATACTATATTTTAATACTGCAAATAATGTATTAGTTCTGCGGCCTATTACATAAGACCACAGATATAACGTTTGAACTTTACGCCGGAACACGAAGGTTCAAATTCTTTAGCGGATAAATTTTATGCAGTTTTATTTTCTTGTAATTTAACATAAAGATGTCGTAAATACAAGGCGAAATATATTTCAATGTTGAGATATCTTAACAATTATTTAAGGGAAAAGGTAAAATATAACCATGTACATACTATTTTATTCATTAAATGTTATGTAAACAATCACGTAAACCACGCTATAATGTAAGTAATTTTCTGACTAATAAATCACAAGTAGCATTTGCAATGAAAAATAAGCTGAATATATTTTGTAAAGACTGATTGCCTAAGTCTATCTGTATTAGACGTGTACTCAATATAATAGATTCTAAAACGTTTGTCTGTCTGTACTTTCATTTAGATACAATTCACATCATTATTGCCTTTAAAATACATTTAGTCAGAGTGTACTTTAAAAGAAATAATATAAATAATTCAAAGGCTGATGAATACAACATGAATCATAAAGCCACAAAATTAAGAAGCTAAGTTCTAGAGCTTAATTTCCACAAGTTGATTATGTTGTCAAATCAAAATTATGCTGCCCATTTCTTAAAATTCACACTCTCTCTTTCTCCTTTTCACTTAATTTTTTTTCAGACTATATTTACTAGTTTTTTATAAATGCTGAACATACAAATGCCTTTTAATCTCTTTTGGGTAATAGTATATTTTAATTAAATAATATTTTAAACTGCCCTGACGTAGAAAAATATATTGTAATGGTGTTTATGGTGCCCAGATATACAAAAGCTCTATGAATTTCATTTTTATAGCAAATAAATATTTAAACCCCTTCTTTTTTCTCTTTGTAAATAAATTACCTGTAGCTCGAGAATTTTCTCACGCTGAATTCGCTTATAAAATAAGAAAAGCATTTTATATTTTTTATTATCTTTTATTAACGCTATATCGATGTCTACTAAATTTCAAATAATCAAAATCTGAAAGTGAAGCAAACAGACAAATAAGCAAACAAGCAAATTCACTTGCATATTTATAATATTATTTATCGCTAGATGTCTTTACTAAATTCATATAATTTGTTTCTATATCCTATGTGACCTCTTAAAGGTAATTGATAAAATATATTAAAGGTGAATTAATAAAAATATAGGTTAAATAACCTATTTAATGATGTTACAATTGATAAAACAATGACATGAGGTATAGAAATATATATTTTTTCATTTACAATTCCATTACAAACAAAGAAATAATTTAGAAGTTTGTTACCACACATAGTAGTGTAAGCGATAAAGTACGTGTAATTAAATCATTCATCTGCAAACTTTCAATAGTCTGCAAACGGGCGGCGGAGTTAAGAGATTATGATATAAGATTGGGCGGGTGTTACTTAATAATGACTTATCAATTATTTGCATATACTTACGACTTTTATATAACATTTGAATAAACATAATGCAATATAAAATATACTATGCGCAGCCTTACAAAACTGTATTTATATAATATAAACACTTCGAATAATATTCCCAATAAATTGTTAAATACGGATATAACACGCAGTACAAGTTTTCACAGTACAGTTTAATAATATTACACGCAGTACAGTTTAATAATATTCCCACAGTTAATAATATATAGTTTAATAATATTACACGCAGTACAATTTAATTATATTACACGCAGTACAGTTTAAATTAATAATATTTCCACAGTTAATAATATATAGTTTAATAATATTACACGCAGTACAGTTTAATAATATTACACGCAGTACAGTTTAATTATATTACACGCAGTACAGTTTAATAATATTACACGCAGTACAGTTTAATAATATTCACGCAGTACAGTTTAATATACACGCAGTACAGTTTAATAATATTCCCAATAAATTGTTAAATACGGATATAATACGCAGTACAAGTTTCCCGTACAAAACTTAGGTGAATATAAATATTTACACGTACATATTTACAAATATTATTTCTCACTATGTAAATACATAAAAATATCACCTGGAATATCGTTCGCAGACATAATAGATATACATGTTTTTTTGCGTTTCATTAGTTCACTTGTATGGAATTTGTTTATGAACTATTACACACCCAACCACAAGTCATAAGTTCATCGACTATTACTCGTAAACAAGTAGCAACTACTGAGCTGTATTTCTTTTTCTTACAGTTTCGTTATGTTTAAATTATTTTTGTAAATACTTTTCATATATTCAAAAATAACGATTCAGCTGGTAGATTGAGTTAAATAACTCTAATTAAAATGACCGCTTTGAAGTTTAATATTTCGTAAACGGATCCCTGTTTTGAAAAAGTGTTCATGACATATACCTAATATTCTTGAAATGCCTGTTCACTTACGCTCTATACAATGGTAACATATGTTCATCGACTATTACTCGTAAACAAGTAGCAACTACTGAGCTGTAATTATTTTTCTTACAGTATCGTTATGTTTAAATTATTTTTGTAAATACTTTTCATATATTCAAAAATGACGATACAGCTGGTAGATTGAGTTAAATAACTCTAATAAAAATGATTACTTTGAAGTTTCATATTTCGTAAACGGATCTCTGTTTTGAAAAAGTGTCCATGACATACACCTATATTCTTGAAAGACTTGTTCATTTACGCTCTATACAATGATAACACAACTTTGTCGACGTTAAAAATATAACATGTGTATTTGACCGTTCGACATTAAATGAAAACCCAGGCAGTACTAGTCTTAATGAATACTTTAAAGTAGTAAAATAAACGATTACGCCAAGAATTAAAAAAAAAGTTCAACCAAATTAAACAGAATTTTAACTATTGAATATATTTGACCTTAATTTTGTAGAAATTCATTATTCACAATTAAATGAAACTACGTGACGTAGTATGATTTCTACTTTCTTTAAGTTCTTTATCACGACCTAGGTTCCGTTGTATTACAACATCTTCAGGTAGGCTATTAGCAAAATTAAAACGTAAACATTATTCGCAATCTTTGCTAATATCCCACCTGAAGATGTTGTAATACATCAAAACCTAGGTCGTGATAAAGAACTTAAAGAAAGTAGAAATAATACTACATCACGTAGTTTTATTTAATTGTGAATAATGAATTTTAACATAAATAAAACGTAAACACTATTCGCAATGTTTATGTTACGCGACGACGTCGATGGTGCGCAGGTGTTTTTTTTGTCAACACCGATCGAAAGACAGCGTGATTTGTTTGAAATTATATACATCGTGTTTGAAATTACAAATCACTTAAAACTTTTCTTTTGATTAAACTAATGAATTTTGTTAATTGATTTTTGGTGTATGATTGAGGAACAACATATGCTATGTGAGAATTTATTTAATGTCAAACGGTCAAATTTATATAGTATACTTAATCAAACCAAATTACAGCTTTATAACGCTAATAGCCTATGATATATAGACGCACATATTGATGGACATGGCAAAACTATAAGACTTCCTAGTTTAGCTAACGAACCCTAAGAACCTCGATTGTCATACAAATATATCAGAATATGTATCTATTCACAACACAGAATTTAACATGTTGATGTTGATGTAAGTACTCTTGGAAACAGCTAACGAATATTTCAACGTAATCAAAGTAAATAATATTATGTTAATCAATGATCCAATTGTAGTGATAATTTACTTTCTAGCAATAAAGTTTCATCTGAAAACAAAAACAAATTTCATTACTCACAATTTATATATGACTATGTGTAGATATTGATTTTTTACAAAATTTTAGCTATTAGACTGTACATGGTAATAAATTTTGAGTAGCCGATGTATGCAACCTAAACACAGATTTCATCTAACTCAATGATTCCGACGGTATCCCATTGATGTACCATTCACTTTTCCAGGGATGAACTTTTAGAATACCAGGGACGAACTTTTAGAATGGTTGGAATCGATTTGTGGTCAGAGGGATTCTCTCATGAGCAACTATACATCAAGTTGTCGACACTGGGAATACTAGGAAATGAGTATATTTTACTTCCGGAAAATAATAATACAGTGTCTATAAATACAGTGTGTAGAGACTAGGGTTTTATTACCAAGTACCCGGGATTCCATAATACCGTGAACCTGAATCAATTCGGAGCTCTTTTAAATGCCTGTTTTGAATAATACTGTAATTACGGTATTATTAATTTGTAATATAAAACACAGCTTTATAGAGTTACGCGTAAAGTCTCACATTTTGTGCGCATGCCATGTACGATGCTCTTCACATCGATTTTCTACATTATATTTTTTTATATACATTATATTCTACATCATATATTTTATATTCATTATATTCTACATCATATTTTTTTATATTCATTATATTCTACATCATATATTTTATATTCATTATATTCTACATCATATTTTTTTATATTCATTATATTCTATATGACATTTTTTTTTCATCGAATGATAAAGTAAATTGACTATTTATTTCACAATTTTTGAGTAATGTACATAACAGTAAATACGAACAAAGTCAAGGATTTATAATAAAACATACTCTAGTCAGCAGACATTGGGAAGTTTCGGTACGTTATTTATGTTTCCTTTTCTACAAATTGACTTCAGAGAATAGAGTTCGAAAAAATCTGTTTAAAAAAACTTTCTTTTGGCTCTATGAATGATATATATGTTTATGAGATAATTTCTTAATATTTATATTTTCCCAGTATCGATTAAACGCTAATAATTGCCAAAAAAATATAGACTTACTTAAATGATAGATCATAGGCAGAGATGCTATCGGCGAACTGCGTGCTCATTTGTTTACCATATAATGAAAGTTCAGTTTTCACTTAGACTTCTTCATAAAAATTGTCAAGAATGAAAGATATAACAGCACCGAAAAAGACAAGCACACATATTATTTTTCAATATATAATTCTATGGAGTTTTTGGTATCAAGGACAAATTATACCAAGTGAATTACGCACATCTGAGGACACGCATAAACTCTAGATACTGGACTATAATTTAACATTCTCGTCAGCAAGTACATCAAACGTAAAATAAAACAAGCTCATCGAAAGAATTAAAAGAAAACAACGATTTTAAAAAGAAAACAATTGAATGAGATGTTCGAAGAATTAAAAAGCACGAATGCAAACAATTAATATTAATTCATATCAACCTACACAGTAGCGTTTAGAACATGCCAAATAGGGGATCTACGTCAACAGGTATGATTGTGCAATAACCTGAAAGATTAACTGTAAATTAAACAATTCGGTTTTTTTCATTTCAAAATGTTTTTGGTATAAACATTTGAAGGAGTACTTAAATGATATTCCAAGTCATGAATGCTTGCAAAATGTGTCATTAGATACAAAATTTTTCTAAAGCAAATATAAAAGAATCAATTACAAAGTAATGAACAGTAGAAAAAATAGTTACCACAATTTTGACTCGTGAAGGATTTGAACCTCCGCCCTCCGATGGTAAAGTTGCGATTTATATCGGTGCTCTAACCTACTGAGCTAACGAGTCTCATTGTTTACATGGTCAGAACTAAGAGAACGTCGTTCATGCGATTGCCAAACGTTCACCGGTCGCTTACGTATTGTGACGTACCTCTGAGTCATCATTACGCAAAAGTTTTTATGCGTTCTTTTGTTTTAAAACAGTGAGTCACATTAACGTGTTCACTCATAGGTGCGTCAAGATTACAGGATTACCTTTTAAATTACATAGACTACTAATGTTTAAAGTTTATTATTACAAAAATTATAACAGCAAGTCATGGACCATGCCTGTAAGATTAAGTTTATAACGCCAACACAGTTTAAACAACAGTTTGTTCATAATTTTCGAAGATGAATAACGATTTAACTGCGTTGAAAGTTTAAAATCTAGATTATAGTTACAGGCGCAACAGGTGGTTTAAACTCCTCTTCGTGGATTAACCACGGCAATACGGCCGCCAGGTTATTAGCTGTTTACATAAATCGTGAGGGGTGATCCGGATGAAGGAATTGTATTATTTTTCTAAGAGTATTGAAATAATTTCTAACGCCCATATGTTAAAGCTGATTAGTAATTTTAACTTTTGGAATAACGCAGAACAAATGCATAAAAAATACTCGTCTCTATAAATTTAAAAATATATAAGAAAAGATACTTTCACTAATCACATAATCACATATTGTCAACAGTTATACCGCTTATTCCTTGTATTCTCATGAAACTTTAAATTAATAAAATTCTTCACGTTTAAAAGTAAACAAAAATTAACTTAACTTTAATTAATGTAAACTGTTATTAGTCTTTTGGCCCCTAGAAAGATAACATCTTTCTTTTTTTCTCAATATGTATATTGAAAACAAATTTATAGCTAGGTTAATTTAGTTACGATATACATTGAATGAATACAATCCCGATAAGTACTTGAAAAATTACAGAGTATTGAAATATTCAAAAATAGAATTCTCATAAATTAATTTAATGAATCTATATATGAAAAGTTTCTTGCTTAAAACTAAATGGCAATAAATCATTTAATCGATTTCCAAATAATTATTGCCTAATTTTATGTAATAATTTCTCCAATATATTACGTCATTCTAAAAGATTGAGTCAGTTACCTTTTATAAGATTAAAAATACTTCAGAATAAAATATATTAATTATTTATTGTACCTCAGCTTTATTAAAACAATTTACTCTCGAATCGAAACATATAATTTTAATAACAATTATGTATATATTACGCGTAATCAATTTCATAATAACAAATTGTTAGGGCTGACTTACAAAAGAATTTATGATAAAATATTCAAATGAAATTTAGAATTTATTTTCATAACTAAGGCAATAGATCATTTTATATCCATATGAAAGCAATTTATTTAGAATGAAAATCTCAATTTATTGATTTAAATTAAGTTCCTAATAACACATGTAAATCACATATTATTAATCATGAAATTTACTTAAAGATAATGAAAATGTAATTAAACATTAAAAAACATATATTTTTTTGCGTGCATTATCCGATAATATAAAATGAAGAAAAAATTTGTAGTATTCCTTTTCAGCTAAACATAGCAATGGGTAGATATAAAATTTGTTTATTGTAATATTGTAATGTGACATGAATAAACAAATTATTGTATCTGTAATAAAAGATAATTTAATATCAAATATATAAAGTACGATTGAAAGGTAAATAGCGGACGGTTGAGCGAAAATATATTTTTTTCTTCTGCCAGTGCCGAATGTCCACAAAATTACGTTGTTAGTTACATGAAGAACAAGCTGACGGTAAATTAAATGCTTTGGAAATAAAAATATTTGGAATATTTCTAGAAAGGCTTTGCTGAAAGTAATTTAAGGGAGGAAAAAAGATAAATATGGGAGGTCGACTTTTGGCAAGGTTTTGAGTATTTTTTCTATTTTTACTAACAGAAGGTACTATTAAATACTGAAGGTAATTAAACTCCTTATCAAAGCAAGAAAAGTAACATAAGCTTAGGAAATAATTTAATGGCAGTTAAGAGTATTAAAAACTTAGTAAAATATATTGCCTGTTTTAAACAATTTTTTTTAAATGCGTCACGACGGAGATAAGAGGAGTGGCACATACGAAGATATCTCACGTGTAATAGGGCCAGGGCCTTTATCCCAAAAAATAAGGGATTTTTACTTAAGTCAAATTTTGTCAGCTACCTAATCTTCTTTTCGGTTGATCCTTGATAAATGGGACGCATGTCTTTTATCCTGTTACTTAAATAAATCTATAAAAAACAATAATAAAAATTTCCCAGGATTAGACATTTCTTTTTTTAATATAAATTTTTTCATTAATCTTACAAAATTATATATCAATAGCATGAAATAAAGGATATTGACAATTTCTGTCTAGTTTTACATAGTAATACTCACGAATGTAAAATAGACGCGATAAAACTAAAAATAAATTAATTAATAATGGTGATTTTTTTACATCCCTGGAGTTCGAGAGTGATTATTTATGTGAAATAAAAAAAGGAATTGTTTTGGCAATATTTTTTTCTTTTACATCACATGCATTCTTGTCACCCTTGTCAATATAATGACGTTCCATTAAACGCATAGAAAATAAGCCGAATAATCTAGTCTTGTATATTTTTATATTAAAATGACCTAATTGTTATCCTTAAAAACTATTGTTATAGTGTAAAATTTGTCTGAACCACGTAATAAAAACAATGTTATAAAAATCATAACGCGTTGTAACAAAATCATTTTTACCGTTGGTAACATCGACAAATGACATACGCTCATATGCACCACACACGGTCCGGACTGTCAGTCGCACTCACTAACAGTTAAAATGTATTTCTGCTTCTCATTAACTGTCTGTTGAATCGGAACAAGAATATACTATACCGATCGTGTCCTATTGCATAGTCCAATTGCTAAAGTTTTCATATAAAATAGATTTGTAACTATCAGTAAATCAGACTGAGAGTCTTGACCGTGTATTGCGTACGGGTCGATAGGCGTCTATAGTCCTTTTGCATTTGAATTCTTGCAGTGTCGTGGCAATTTGCTAGCGTTTGTTAATAATTTTGATTGAAAATTGGTGTTCTACACGAATTGATATAATTCACGCCACGATTTACGAGGCATATCGTATCTGAGCTGTTAACGTATTTACAAACAAGACACGGACGATGGCTATGATTCAGGTTTGTAAAATATAAAATATATCGACAGATACACTATTTATATGATTAGTTTTTGTTTTCGTAAGTTTGTTACTTCCATAACGTATTATTGTTGTAAACAAGGATTATTTAATGTCAATATCTCCCAAATGCTAATGCATTGCATTTATATTGCAACATGTACTTGTCATGTTTAGTATTTTTACTAATTCTTATATTATCCAATATTTTGTATCTATATAGATGATTATAATTAATAAACTACACTTGAAAAATTAATTAAAAATTAGTTACTTATGTTGATAGTTCGTACACTGAGAGATGAGATTGCCATTCCAGTTTCTTCGTTACGTCGTGTATGGTGTTATTTTTTGTACTGTTTTCTAATATTTTTATTATCCCTTGATATTATGCGATAATGTGAATATTAAAGATTTGTTAATTATTTGACGAAGTGCATAATATTTTTCAAAGAAATCGATATTTACGATATGCAGTATTGTACATGAATAGATATATATTTTATTAATTTCCTGGAACCTGTTACTTATTTATTATTAATTTACAGATACTCATGATTACAAAAAGTAACTATTTTTGATACAAGTTAGCAACTAGGCAGAGTTAGCAACTAGGCAGAACCATATAATTTCTCTATTGAAGCGTTTCTGCGGTAAAATATTTGACTAAACTAAGACATCCGCATTAATTAATCAGTTTCAATAATTAATGTAAGAGGAAAAATTTTGTAAGGAAATGGCGAAAGAAAATCTGTATTGAGTTCTGAGTACTGAGTGAATATCGAAGTCAGATCTTAACACAAAACGACCACATGATGATAACGATAAAAACACCCATAAAAGTTTTTGAACTAGACATTGGTAATTTAAGCAGAATTATTTAGGAAGTTAAGTATATTCATTTAAAAAACGATGTTGAAATTAAATCTTGCTGTAAAACGAAAAAAAATTCAGTACACATACCGAATATGAAATTTACTCGTATTAACTTTTTAATTTAATAAATAATTTTGAAAGATATGAACATCTTTTCACCGTTTTTTAATTCAGAATTCATTAAGTTATTAGAATCAACCTTCGAATTTTGATATAATTAGAAAAACGAATAGTTTCACTAAATTGACGTTGTACGATTTTGGATGAAGTTACCATGATATAATTAATTCACGTAGTTATTATGTCGATAAATGTGTAGTGAAGTATTGTTTCTGTATCTACAGATGTAGATGCATATCAGAAAAAAGACCATTTAACTTTTGATTGGCAAATACATTTTTGGTTGCAGAAATTAACAATGCAATTCTTAACTTAGGATGCAACTTAAATAAATTTAAGTCCGTGATCGGCGCAACATATTCTCACACTATATCTTATAAATATTTCGAAGAATCAATATTATCTAACATTTATTAGAAGCAAATTTGGTTACTTATTTGCTTACAATTTAGAGGTATGTTCTGAAAAACAACTCTGTCTCCGTTTTCCCAAAGAACTATTATGAGAATTCCTTCTCTGTTCAAGCAATTTCGAAATCAACTGGATCACGACTTCCAGAATTCTCCCTCTTTGGTTGTTCCGTTCCGTAAGGCCGTCTGAGAAAGTTCTTTCTTTCAAAATCTCTTAATCCTAACCTTCCATAATTCGTTCTTGCTTATCCTTTCCTCAACCATGTTGCACCAAGATTTGTAAATATTATTTCTTGTTGATATTCGTGTCTTCTATTTGTATGGTTCCGTACTTCAAAAGGAAAAAAGAAACCTTTATAGGATTATTTTTTTAAGAAACACTTCTTTACGCACGCTTGACTTGGGGAGAAGCTGGTGAAAGTGTGAGGAGAGCGATACGAAAAGTGTGATCGAGCGAGGCGAACGGAAGTTGAGAGGAAGATATAAGTTAGTGAAGACATAAAGAGAGAGTTACGTTTCGTATATTACTGTAGTGACAAGAGAGAGAGAGGTGCGAGCACAGATTTTGTTTCTCTCTTTTTCTCATAGCCAGTTATGTTTCGTATATCTAAGACACAGTGCAAGCATATTGTCTGTATCACACTGTAGGAGCAAGAGCGAATGTGCACGCGCACTCTGCGCGTGCACATTTTCTTTCTCTCTTCCTCTCATAGTCAGTGCATGAAATATATTTATATGTGTGTGTGTGTGAGTTTGCTAGCGTTACGCGAACGGTGATTTTTTTTATTATTTTGTAATTTCATTTCGTTCTTGAACAATTTTATAAATTATTATTTTGTTCAATACATTAAATATTCTACGCATAAAGTGAATAAAATTATAAATTTATTTTAAAGTTCATATTTTGTGAATTTGAAGTTTTACTTCAGTCATGTGGTCTAAAACACACTCGTTTTTTATTTCCGTCTGCATGTCTGTCTGTCAGTCAAGACCCTTTTTTCCAGGAACGTGTAGAGGTATCAAGTCTACGGTTCCTTGGAGCTGTAAAAAATCAAGCTTCAAACAAGAGAAAAATTGTTTATTATAAAATAATAATCGAGTCATTAATTATAGCAATTAAATTGTTTTTTTAAATATGCGCCTGTGAAAGATTTACTAGGCAATATATTTTCGTTCTCAAAGATTGAAACTTTGTAAATAGTTTAATTGGAATATTATGTACCATTAAATATTTATGAATACCTTAATGTGTAAGGAACCCTCGTATTGTGAGTGTCACTCGTGCTTGACTGGTATTTTCCTTAAAACATGACGGCGAATATGTTGTACTCGCGAAAGTATCACATTATATTTATTAAATTTAATGTGCAAATTAAAGTTGAAATATATAAATAATCGCATTCGTGTATATATATACATATATATATATATATATATATATATATATATATATATATATGGATAGAAAACCAAAATAACCTTAAATATATACAAGGTTTTATTTAATTGTATTAGTTTCATTAAGGGAAAATGTACTACTTGTTAGCAACATTTACGTATTACTGATATCTAAGATTATAGCACATAAGTATAAAATTAAATCAATAGGGTATTTGACTGATGTCGATATTTTTTGTAAAAATATTTTAAACTGAGAAGTATGTTAAAAAAAACCTTATGATAAAAAATAATGCATATAACAAACAATTAATCGAAACTTCTAAATAGGAAACAGTGTTAAAAAATTATAATGAATTTAGTTTCACGCAAAAAATTGAGAAAATTATAACATCCAATATATAATTTAAACGTAATATTTAAGAAGAAACTAAAAATATTTAATAAACTCCCTTATAACGAATGCTAAATAACTGGCCAGTGACGTCATAAGCCAGTTTTGTTTTGTATGGGGCGTTTTCGCGCGAATCATAGTTCGTAAATTTTTAAATCGTTATAACTTTGTAATGAAAAGTTCCAGGTAATATATATTTATTTTAATCATTTTTAATATTATTACTTATTCTATTATATAATTTTTAATGTTATTACTTATTACTGTTATTATTATAACAGCGTCAGTGCTTCAGCCCACGTCGCTACGCAGCATGTGTTCACTACGAAATACGATATGATGATGCGTTGTACTGTTTGCTGCAAGCTTCATATACAAGCATACAAGTGAAGCTTGAATCATAAGACTCGTTAGCTCAGTAGGTTAGAGCACCGATATAACGTCTAAACTTAGCATCGGAGGGCGGAGGTTCAAATCCTTCACGAGTCAATAGCCTGTTTTTTTGTAAATTTTCTCTACTGTGGGCTAATTTGTTCCAATACTCTATCGCTGACTTCATTTGTACAAACTTAATTTGGTGAAAACATACACGATAGGTCTGAATCTTTCAAGTTCGTAATGAAATAGACAGACAGAAGAAAATAAGAATGAAAATTGTATTCATAAGCAAAAATTATATACATTTTACCTTTGGAGAGCTCAGTTTGGATTGAGAGTATGTGACGCCATATGCAGGAGGAATGTCATCAAGAAAAGTATTATCTACTATAGGAAAATTCTCTATACTATCTCTAAAAGTTCGATGGAAAAATAACAATCAAACTTTTTTTTCTCGTTTATGTTGATAATCATTTAACAACATTCAAATTGTGTCAGAAGAATTAAATAACAAGAACACGTCTTACGCTCTGTTATTGTCAATGAATGTTATGAAAATGTATTCTGATGGATACATTTTTAAAGCAAACTTTGTTTAACAAGAGAGAAACGTGATTAAATTATTAGAATTTCTCATAAATTTTCTCCATATTATTTTCCTCGTTTACGATTTTCCTGGTTTATTATGTTGTGAAACTTTACAAGGCTAATTTTGATACTTAAATTACTTTGCTCTGATTTTAGGAGAGAAATAATAATTTGGCCTTATTCTGAAATTATTACTTTAGTAAAATTAAAAGATAATTAACATACTAACGAGTAAATTTAAAAAGTTATTTATTCCAAAGTAATAAAATCAGTTACACTCGATTTTAAGTGGTATAATTTTAATGAAATCTCTTTAAATTATTAAGAGAACTGATTTTAATTTAAAATAATTAAAGAAAAATACAACTATTTCGCTATTACAAAATAATGAAAAATTTAACTTTATGACTGTACACGGTATTCAGTTATGGTGAAGAATATACTAGGAAATCCTTCTTGAAGTCTTTTTATAATATAGTATCACCACGAAAGTGTATTGTGAGATAATGCCAAGTATTTCTATATTTTGATTTCTGATGATATAGCATTTGATAATTTCAAGAAAATGGCTTAAAATTTAGCTGTTATCTCAATAATTTTAACTATTGTTAATGTTGCGTAAAGATTAACGCAAAGATTAATTTATTACTTGTTAGTTTAAAAATTATGGGTTGCGTGATAGGTTTTTTGAATCTTTGTTTTGGTTTTTGGGGTGCTTTTATGTGATTATATCTGTACAATATTTTGGTTTACAACAATTTATTTTTTGACTAACAACTTAGTTATTGTGAATCAATTTACGAAATTACTTCAGTCATAACTTTTTAAATTTAGAACAGCTGAAAAAGAATGGGTTGAAAGTCCGATCGCTGCAGATATAGATATCGAAAATTAAACTCTAATCAAATTGTGGTTTAACGGAGATCAGAATATAAAACTATAGTATTAAGCTTATATTTGAAGTAAAATCACATAAAGGTTACCTTTTTGAATTGGATGGGATTTGAAGCCATTCGGCTCTCTTAGTTACGATTCGATTTGTTTACAACTGCATTATGGTTAATAAACCATATAATTTATTATATTAATCACTACTTAGACGTCATATATATTAAAAATATTTCTATGATTACAATAATAAATGAAAATACTCTTTTTATGTATGAAACTCGTGAATATATTTTAAGAAAAATATTTCAAATATAGCAAAGATTATCAATTTTTCCAATACATTTTCTGAGGGGTTACTAAATAATTTAAAATAAGCAAGAAATAGCTTTTGCTATTAATACAAAATAAATTACTGACACGGAAATGGAATTATCAAAATTATTTCAATTACACGAATTAGTAAGATTTTATTCGGCTCTTTATTGTTTGTAACGAAATAGAGGGCTATTATGATTGATTAAAAAAATTAAAAGGAGCACAATTTATAATCATACGTCGATATATTTGTAAATGGGCTAAATCGGCAACAACCACCGTTCTATTTTTTTTTTAATCATAAATTTTTTATTCGAAATGTTGTTAAATTAGATTGGAATGCGTCATACGTTACTTTGAAATATAGTTTTCTAAAGTACTTTGATAAAAAAAAAAGGAATGAAACGTAAAATATTTGACTAGAACATGCCATTGTTTTTTTTTGCCTTGAATTTAAAATTTAAGTAATTTATATACATTGAATATTGAATATATTGGGCGTTAATTTTGTAGAAATTCATTATTGACAATTAAATGAAACTACGTGCTGTAGTATTATTTCTACTTTCATTAAGTTCTCCACGATCTAGATTTCGCTGTATTACAACATCATCCATCGGTGGGCTATTAGCAAAGATTTCATCACAGATTTCATCACAGATAACAATCTTTGCTAATAGCCCACCTGAAGATGTGGTAATAGAACGAAACCTAGGTCGTAGTAAAGAACTTAAAGAAAGTAGAAATAATACTACATTGCAAGTAATAGTATAACACAGCTATTTAGAGTCACTCGTATTTTTTTAACAGATATAGAGTCACTCGTTGTTTTTATAACAGATATAGAGTCACTCGTAGTTTTTAAAACATATATAGTCACTCGTAGTTTATAACACAGCTATGCAGAGTCATGAATCTCGTTAGCTCAGTGGATTAGAAGAGCACCGATATAATGTCTGAATTTAATATCGGAGGATGGAGGTTCAAACCTTTTACGAGTAAGTAATTTGTTATTTTTCTTCAAAAGGTTTTCTATTTCTTGCAAACTTAAGTTGATAGAAGTATGTGCGACATATTTCGATA
The DNA here is from genome assembly GCA_039881145.1 of Druceiella hillmani. Lineage (NCBI taxonomy): Eukaryota > Metazoa > Arthropoda > Insecta > Lepidoptera > Hepialidae > Druceiella > Druceiella hillmani. Next base: position 27,524,037 of record JAYKKI010000018.1, on the reverse strand, counting down.
TGCTGATTTCATAATTATTTAGATAGATGGCAAAAAACGACATTAAATGTTTCTTTTAAATGTCGGCTTTGACAAGAATTATGAATGTTTTACGAAAGGTCAGCATTATTCAGTCGTGAAAAGGAATAGCCAAATTTCAAAGCATTTATTCAGTACTGAACAGGAAAACTGACATTTATAGTTAAATTTGGAGAAACATAAGGAGATGTATCATTTTCATCACAGTATTCACAAACGAGAAAAGTAATACAGTCTTTTTCATTCTGTATTGTGTTATAAAATGATGTACAAACATTTCAATTAGACTTTAAAAAGACATCTTCTGTGATATCAAAATATATTCATGTCAGACTTTGTCAAATGCCTACATTACATCCAGGAATACTGACATGCAGACTTTTTTCCCTACAAACGCCTTTTCAATCTTGCTTGTGATTCGATGTACTTGATCTATTGTTGAGTGTTCAGTTCTAAATCCAAATTAGTGATTTGGGATCAATTGTTTCTCCTTAATAATGATATTGTATACTTCTGTACGCGGTTCCCTGATTTTGGTATAACGATTACTTCTGCGGTCTTAATTTAATACAGGCAAATTATATTGCAACTTTTGCAGGGCTAGATCAGGTAGTTGTTTTGTAATTTACCTAGTAATAAAATAAGGTCATAGCGCGGTGACTTCTTGCTACTAAGTTTGTACCTGCTTAAATTTTTAAGTTATTTTAAAGTAACAAATGATATGTCTACCGCGCTGTTCTTCTCAATAATCGTTTTATATACATTCATTGTATTTTACGGACAAGCTTTAAATACCTCAGTCAGTTAATTCTTCGAAGAGGTGTGCCTTTTTATTTAGAATTCCCTATTCATTTGCCGTCTTGAGATATCAGGGAAGGATCTTTTACGGGGTCTCATTAATATTTTGGTAAATTTCTACAAGGAATAGTGGGTAATTTTTTCTGTTCTCAAGTTGCATATCATTAATATAAAGGACTCTTTTAAGCTTATCTGATTGTTTTTAAGTAGATCACTTAACTGTTTGAAAACTTGTTTATATTTTTAATTAATTATGTAATTTAAAATTATACAATTTTTTAGTGTTCTCTATGACACGCCCATAGAAATACACATGATACGTAAAATTTAAAAAAGAATTGCGTACTTTATTTAACCCCTCTTTAATTCCTATTTATAAATACGAGAATAAAATAACTTTATTTCAAAAAGTTAATTGTCTAATATAGAGTCGGTTTTATAAATAAATTGTCGGAATGTAAATATCTATTTCATAAATTATATTTCAGTAATTTGCTCTTAACCACTTAGTTCAGACTGATAAACTTATTTTTAAATCAAAATTTCTACAAGTCTGTTATTATAATTTGGTCGTCTCAATATTAACTTCAATATGGTCAGTGCATTTAAGATATATGGGCGATGTAGGGTATTTATATAGTCTAGGCAGGTGAATTAAAATAAAGCTTTACATAAAAGTTAAGGCTACAAATTGCTGCCATGGAAAACGAACATTGTAATATATTTCTGTTAGTTTTAACGAACTTTCGAATGGTATTATTATTATTAAAAACTTAAAATCAATTTTCCAGACTTGAAAAGAAATTTTACTTGAGAATATTTGCAAACCTCCCATATATTTTTGACTAAATTTAGATAGCGCGTCTGCGAACTCATTTTAAACCATTGCTCATTAAAAGAGATGTTTTACGACAAGGATTCTAAGAGATAATTCCATGTTATGAAGTAATTAAAATTATAATATCCCACAAAAGTTTACTAGCTGCTTTAAAATACCTAATTCTTAAACCTAAGTGCTTAAACCTTTTAGGCACGTTGTGCATTATGTTTTAATTTCCGGTTTTAAGTTTCATAATATAACATAAAACACGAATGGCTATAAAGTAACGTAAGGACCAGAGTCTTTACGTTAATATCGTATTTTAGTTATTCTATTCACGAATTTTAACTGTGTTAAATTAGAAATGACGTAACCAAAGAAATGAAATGAATTTTAATTCAATACCATACATTACGTTACGCACGTTATTCATGTTATGTTTAAATTTCCGGACTCAAGGCTCAAAATATAGCATAGACAGTCAGCACCAGTATATACTTCTTAGCACAACAAATATTTATTAATACTTATTATAATTAAGAGACGGGAATATAAATATTGTCGCGAAAACCTTAAAAACTACGTGATCTAAAATCTTTGTTATAGTTTTCACGCAAACTTTTCTCAGGTTTGTAAAAACTAATTTTTTTTAATAATTTTGTGCTTATTTATTCCATAAATGAAAAGGGAATATATATTTTTGCATATTTTTCAGTATGTCTATGATAACATGCCGTGTGGCATATGCGTGTAAAATGGCACAAACGTCACTTCGACAAATTAGTCCTAACTTCAAATAATCATAAACGATATTTGTCTACATTCAAATTTGATTACAGTTACCGACTAGAAGAGTCAGCGTTCATATCAACAATTATTAAAAGCCATTATATCATTGGTTTATTTTCAGAATTACAATGGCAATATAAGCGCAAATTAAATAAAATTCACTGATCTGAAGATTTATGTACGAGGTTAATCTTTGCACTCCCTGGATTTCCTTGCAGATGAGAGCCACGAACTTCTAAGGTCTTAATTTCCGAACAGGACAGAATTCCAGTCAATTAGGGTAATTCTTGAAAACTCCTCGAATTTTTTTCGACTCCAGAATTAAATACTACTCAACTGGAGCAAGTCTTTTAACTCACCGATTATATCGGATACAATAAAGACTGATTCAATGAATATCTTGAAAGTTATATTCAAATTAAATAATATGAGTTTAAATTAATTGTATTCTTTTGATAACTCAACTTCTTGATATACTCAAATTTACAAACTCCTTTTAAATAAAATTACATGAAAAGGCGAATCCTCGGCAAGGAATTTGTCAGAAAGGTTTATAAATACTGTACTTATAGAACATAGAAAGAAATTTGATTTAACTTTAATTCAGTTGGATTCACATTTATCACCATGACTTATTTCAATGGAAACTCAAAGAAGAATAAATATGCAAAAACTATGTTCAAAACATGTTGATCTGTAAAAGCAATAAACAAAAAATGTGTAGTTGTTCGATAGAAATTTCGAAAGGCATTAAACAATCTAGATTAATTTAAATTAATAACTCTAATTTTACTTTTGCATTCATACATAAATGGCTTGCTTTATATTTTAAAAATAAAATATAAAAATTGGCAGCGCCGTCTTCCACTTGATGAGAGATGTGAAAAATATTGAAAGATTTATGCTAATGTCATTGTAATAAATTCGTTTTTGCGAGCATAAACCAATGATAAATACTGGGGCTAAATATATAATTTCCAAGAAAATTTATAACAAAATGATTATTTTCCATATATATATATATATATATATATATATATATATATATATATATATATATATATATATCTATATATATATATATATATATAAGTTAAACTTAATCTATTGCCCGACTAAAATGTTTAAGACCCTTGCAATTTACCCTTTCAGACTATTAATGGAGTATAAATTATTTATTTTGTGTATATATTACTTTTGCACTACATTAGATTTTGCCTTCCTTTACTCGAAAGTCAATTATTATATACTTCAATAGGCACATTGGAACCACGTCAGATATTTCGTAGTTAGTAATAAATATCGTAAATGTAGCCCTTACCACTAACTTTTAAGTGCCTTTTTCACTTTTACTTTGCAAATTTAAAATGGATCTATGCATTTTAATGATTCGTTTAAAAATTGAATTATACTTCATTCATATTTTTTAGTCGCATAATTTTTAATTTCTACCGCAGACGCTAGTTGTAAAGAAATCATTTCTTTCCGTTACAGGTGTTTGATCGTTTTCAATGGTCAATAAAATGTGGTAATAAATAATAATGACAACAGGTAGTGTAAATTCTATGCGTATATTGAGAAATGAAACTGTATCGAAAAATCCAACACATGTAGCATTTTGGCAAAAAAGTGGCCACAGCTGTTTCTGTATTTGTACAGTGTTACATCTAAATATGCGACCTAACACTACTTTAGCATGAGACAGGTATTTAGGGAAATTTCTCTCAAAATAATAATATGTATTGATAAATATCGTTTCTGTGTACAATTTCCTTAATATTTTCCTTTTACACTTCGGAATAATGGTATATGAAAAAGTAGTTTTCTGTTAGATGTTCAATTCAATTCTCGACTAGTCAAATAGTTTTTTTTCCGTTATTTGTGCACGGTTAGATTCTCCACTTGTGTAATTAAAGCATTTGTCCCTGCTAAACTTTCAGACGGTAATAAAAAAGTATTATTTTATTCTTTCGAGCTATTGATAAACTACAAATCACAAAAATATTGGATACACAAACATTACAAGTATTAAAGTAGAAGCTTCTGTCAATAAAAAAAACAAGGATTAGGAATGTCTTGCACTAACAAATCGACTTATATATTTACTCCAATATGTAAAGGGGGAAAGTTTGTTTGTTTATTGGCATTTGTCTCTCGAACAATAAGATCGATTTCAAAAATTCTTTCTGTGTTAGAAAGATTACAGGTGTAGTCCATACTTTAAAATTTATTATAAAGGTGGTATATAGGGCACATTGTTGCCATGGCACGTTGAGTTGACCCAAAGGGTTAAGGCATTTGAGGAAACAGTTTCCGGCCCCTCGAAAAGTGAGACTCCAGACTGCTTTTTAAAATAACGCATTTAAAATAAAGTAGCTAAAATGCCACAGAACAGTGATAGGCAATTCCAGCGTAGTTATTATGGGTATCACCTTCAACCCAAAAAAACCACTGACGGCTGATATAAAGCAGTTCGGGCAGCACTGCTTGAACGATGCAAGATTAAGAGAGAACGATTTTTTAAATGATTGATTATGGCGTGTATTCTCGCCGATTCATCACCGACTCCAACACAGTTATAGTTTGGCGAAGGGACTACTTCATTATAAGGAGGAAGAGTCTACTTCATTATAGGAGCAACCCTATTAATGCAAAATGTTTAAAGGGACAAATTACTTCAAAAAGTCTCTTTTTAGTTCAGAGTAATCCAATGGTTTTTATGGCGTTAGAACTCAACGTCGTATTGATATTTGATTAACTGTTATGTAAAATAAAGAAAAAAAAATGTGTATATATAATATATATATATATATATATATATATATATATATATATATATATATATACGTCACGCTATAATATTGCGCCCTACATGGCGATTTTTGCATATGTTGTTGCATCTGTCGAATTATCGCGTCCGGTATACGGACGCAAGATTCACTCACTTTCAAATTTGGTTAGAAGGCTTTTAATAGTCGGCACAATGCCTGGCCAAAAAGTTGGCAATGACCTTATTTGGTCACGGGAACGTTTTTCAGCGAATATTTTAGTTCCGCCAATTGCCATAATGAAATTGGAGGTCGCTACTTTATGGTTTATATTAGAAGCATATATTCTCATTAGTTTACCTTAGCGTAATATCGAATTGGTTGCGTTTTATGTATATTTATCAAACATTTTTTTTTCAGTCCAAACAAATAGCAAAGACATCAAACAATTTATACTTTTAATTTTACTTTTATATCCAAACTACTACTAAATGGCTAATAATATTAAATAGCTTCAAATAATACTGATATTGTGTGCTAAATGCCCACATGGCGATTTGCCACTTATTCCACCGACTATCCACCGACTCATTGCGTCCGATATACGGACGTAAGATTGACTCACTTTCAAATTTGGTCAGAAGGCTTTTAATGGTCGGCACAATACCTGGGCAAATAAATTGGCATGGACGTTATTTGGTCACGGGAATGTTTTTCAGTGTATATTGTAGTTCCGCCAATTGCCGTTCTGAAATCGGAGGTCGCTATTTTATGGTGTTTATTAAAAGCGAATATTCTCATTAGTTTCCCTTAGCATAATATCGATTTGGTTGCGGTCGATGTATATATATATCATACGCATTCATTATTTGTGCATGGGCATTGAGCATCTTGCATTCATAACTAAGTATGGTTATTGTAATGAACGTAAACGTATTTTTAACGAGAAATATCTCTAAATAATGTTATGAAGATAAAATTCAGCGGCCATGACATTGGACATATTTCATATTACTAAAGAATATTTTGGCGATGGTCCGAGTACGAAACGTTTACTGTAAATAATTTTGTTTTATCTATGAATAACCTAAAAATGCTAGTTCATTATTATTTCTTCTGGCACTATGTTTCTGAATATGTTTTCCGGAGGACCAACGTCATGTAAAAGGAATTTAGTGCCTTAGACAGCGGAACAAAAGAAAGTTGATAGAACATTTTTCAAGTTTCACATAGAAAACTATATCCAGTACGATATTATTTTTAAAATATGATAAAATTAAATACTATAATGCGGTACGACTGGGAAATGAAATATTTTGTTATCCATTTCTACATCTGGTTAATATATATACAAATCTAACTTACATTGCGATATAACAATGCTACATTATCCATTTTTTAATCCCTTTTCAATTTACGTTAAAAATATTCTTTTTAATTTACGTTATCACGTTTTCAAGTTTAAAATTATATTACGACGCTGAAAAATTACTACAAAGCGATCTTCTTGATATTATAATCCTATATATAATATATTATAATCTTAGCTTATAAGCAACGAACAAAAGACTATTCTTAAAATACGTAATTTTTTTATCCTTAAGATATCATTTTATGCTCTATAGTCTTATGAAATAATTACTAATTCCACCTCAGTGCTTTTACATCATGTTTAAGGTTTCACTCTTCTAAAGTAAAACGCGGACTGTTAATAGATAATAAAATGCACGCATTTATACTGAAGATGGCAATCTACGGCGAACCCATTGCTACGTCATGGCGTATTTTATAGCGTCTGCATTATAATGAAAAAGCACATTCATTTGTTAAGTGCTTTTTAACAGCTTTTATATCGACGCTCAGCTTTTATTCGTCCCTGAGAAGATAACAAGTAAAAACGGCTAAATATTTTGACTTCTAAATAACGGAATAAAATAGCGTTCAAATAAAGTTGAAAAATGTCATCAATCGGTAGAATTATTTCTGATAAAAAATAGTGTTCAAATAAAGTTGAAAAACGTCATCAATCAGTAGAATTATTTAATAGTGTTTAAATAAAGTTGAAAAATGTCATCAATCGGTAGAATTATTTCTGATAAAAAATAGTGTTTAAATAAAGTTGAAAAATGTCATTAATCGGTAGAATTATTTCTGATAAAAAATAGTGTTTAAATAAAGTTGAAAAATGTCATCAATCGGTAGAATTATTTAATAGTGTTTAAATAAAGTTGAAAAATGTCATCAATCGGTAGAATTATTTCTGATAAAAAATAGTGTTTAAATAAAGTTGAAAAATGTCATCAATCGGTAGAATTATTTCTGATAAAAAATAGTGTTTAAATAAAGTTGAAAAATGTCATCAATCGGTAGAATTATTTAATAGTGTTTAAATAAAGTTGAAAAATGTCATCAATCGGTAGAATTATTTCTGATAAAAAATAGTGTTTAAATAAAGTTGAAAAATGTCATCAATCGGTAGAATTATTTAATAGTGTTTAAATAAAGTTGAAAAATGTCATCAATCAGTAGAATTATTTCTGATAAAAAATAGTGTTTAAATAAAGTTGAAAAATGTCATCAATCGGTAGAATTATTTAATAGTGTTTAAATAAAGTTGAAAAATGTCATCAATCGGTAGAATTATTTAATAGTGTTTAAATAAAGTTGAAAAATGTCATCAATCGGTAGAATTATTTTGATAAAAAATAGTGTTTAAATAAAGTTGAAAAATGTCATCAATCGGTAGAATTATTTAATAGTGTTTAAATAAAGTTGAAAAATGTCATCAATCGGTAGAATTATTTCTGATAAAAAATAGTGTTTAAATAAAGTTGAAAAATGTCATCAATCGGTAGAATTATTTCTGATAAAAAATAGTGTTTAAATAAAGTTGAAAAATGTCATCAATCGGTAGAATTATTTAATAGTGTTTAAATAAAGTTGAAAAATGTCATCAATCGGTAGAATTATTTCTGATAAAAAATAATGTTTAAATAAAGTTGAAAAATGTCGTCAATCGGTAGAATTATTTAATAGTGTTTAAATAAAGTTGAAAAATGTCATCAATCGGTAGAATTATTTAATAGTGTTTAAATAAAGTTGAAAAATGTCATCAATCGGTAGAATTACTTCTGATAGCATTAAAATATTTATTAAGATGAAAAATAGGATATTGAATATATTTGGCGTTAATTTTGTAGAAATTCATTATTCACAATTAAATGAAACTACGTGATGTAGTATTATTTTTACTTTCTTTAATTTTTTTACCACGACCTAGGTTTCATTGTATTACAACATCTTCAGGTGTGCTATTAGCAAAGAAAAATCTTATCCACAGCTGGTGTGATGCCTATTTATTTATACTGCGCTTTAAAAATATTAGACCTTAAACCCATAATCTATGATAACACGCAAAAAACTGCAATACCTAATACTTTCCGGAGTGTGAGAAAGTTGATAGAGATCTCCGAAAATGAAATAAATTCGAACAATTACTTAGCTAACAGTCACACTGACACTGCCGTAAATATATCAAATAAATCACATTTTCATATTTGCGAAAGCTACTTAAAAGTTGAAATCGAAGGTAGAATCAATGCTAATGTATAAAAAATGACTTACTTCTATTAACAGAACTGCATATATTCGTAAATTGTTTTGTATGCTTCGTTTATTTCTTTACCCAAAAATTATTTTTGGAAATTAGTACATTTTCCAGGACACGTACAAAATCCTCCAATTTCCAAAAATAATTTTTCGGTTAAGAAATATGTAAAACATACATGAAAATCTATTAACTGGATTGAGTGGAGGAAACTTATAAATATTCCGGAATACACAAAAGAGTGTCCGTTTTTAAATTATTTTAAACATAAAGTTATATTTTAAAATAAATTTTAATTTAAGTAGTATATATTGGTAAATTTATTAGTACAATCAAATACCGTTGGTGCAAACACTTTCATAGAAACTTGGCAACACACGACACTAAAAACTCTCGTGGTGTGAGTTTATGGCTATTTTTGACAGATAAAATAACTAGAAAACAAAAGACAGAGTTACTTGCCATTTTGCTATTTCCAGGTGTAGTAAATATAGGCAGCAATGTTTAGTAAGGGAAATATTAATATCATTTTTACAAATTATTTTTTATCTAATATTAAATTTTAAGACATGTTATGGAAATATCTGAAGGATAATTCCAATTTAGAATTGTATTTTAAATTGTTTTGAATACTTTTTCTCTATTATCAGATCGATATTTTTATTTCAGACAGTATAAAAAATTGGATGCAATCCGAGATAGGTTATAGCTAAGAAACTACATCAATCATCATTTGACTACTACTAGTACTGATTTAAACGATTGAAAATTCTTATTAGAAAATTTAAAATATTAAAACAGTAATTTCATGTACACTTTAATAACTCTTCTAATACATTAAAAAGTAAAATGAAATAATGATGTTGATGATATATCTCATCAGCAGTGTCGTAACCCATTGCATCCTTTGTATAATGAGCGGTGTCATAACGCATTTTATCCTTTGTTTATTCTTAATTATAGCTATGAAACTACATCAATCATCAATTGACTACTACTAGTACTGATTTAAACGATTGAAAATTCTTATTAGAAAATTTAAAATATTAAAACAGTAATTTCATGTACACTTTAATAACTCTTCTAATACATTAAAAAGTAAAATGAAATAATGATGTTGATGATATATCTCATCAGCAGTGTCGTAACCCATTGCATCCTTTGTATAATGAGCGGTGTCATAACGCATTTTATCCTTTGTTTATTCTTAATTATAGCTATGAAACTACATCAATCATCAATTGACTACTACTAGTACTGATTTAAACGATTGAAAATTCTTATTAGAAAATTTAAAATATTAAAACAGTAATTTCATGTACACTTTAATAACTCTTCTAATACATTAAAAAGTAAAATGAAATAATAATGTTGATGATATATCTCATCAGCAGTGTCGTAACCCATTGCATCCTTTGTATAATGAGCGGTGTCATAACGCATTTTATCCTTTGTTTATTCTTAATTATAGCTATGAAACTACATCAATCATCAATTGACTACTACTAGTACTGATTTAAACGATTGAAAATTCTTATTAGAAAATTTAAAATATTAAAACAGTAATTTCATGTACACTTTAATAACTCTTCTAATACATTAAAAAGTAAAATGAAATAATAATGTTGATGATATATCTCATCAGCAGTGTCGTAACCCATTGCATCCTTTGTATAATGAGCAGTGTCATAACGAATTTTATCCTTTGTTTATTCTTAATTATTAGGAGCTTTTGAATACTTTAATAGAGTTAAAAAATGTTCTGAAACTCTCAGGTTTTATTTTCTTAATGAAAATACTAATAAGATGTTGATATTGCAAGGCACACTTCTAATGATAAAGGAATTTTCTTTAAGAAAATGTTATAAATGTTAAACATAATCTTAAGACGATGAGAAGGATTAAAAAAAATTAGTCGTCGTTGCCGTGGTGTGTTGGGTTGGTCACAAGGCATACGGTCTTTGACGATGCGACGCACCGCGGCCAGCCGGGTTCGATTCCCGGCCGTTCGTCGAACGGGGCTGGACTGGTGTTGTGGTTGGCTGTAAGAGATTGCTCTTGTAGCAATAAGTCCGCCATATGTATTAATTAGATACATTAAAGTAGATAAATAAATAAATAAAAAAAAATTGTATTAATTTTAGTAATATATAAAATGACTGCGACAAAATTTTTCTGAATAAGTATTTTAACATTTAATTAAGGATAATATTAAAAATGGAAATTACCAAAATAAGGAACAATTAACAAAAAAGTCACATGTACTTCGGGAGTCAATATGAAAGTCACATATAGCTCGATTTTATGCAATTGCTTGAGGCCTAATATACCAACAACTCGTAATACTAGATGGCGCTATTTTCACGGTCGCCACCATAATCTAAGACACGGCAAAGTTTCACGTACTATTACCTACCTTATTTGATATATAATATACATGTGTGTGCATGTCCGTGTGCATGTGCGTGTGCGTGTGCGTGTGCGTGTGTGTGTGTGTGTGTGTGTGTGTTTTCAATTGGAGTAATAATCTAATTAAAATAATATAGGCAAGATTAAAGGAATAAACGTGCAACATAAAAAATAATTCAGCATCTATATATATTTAATCAAATACAAAATATTTTAAAAACTTTAGGTTTATTCACTTTCCACTAATAAAAAAATTCACAAACACAACTCGATCTAAAGTTAATTTTTTCCCTAAAATATATTATTTTCCCTAAAATATATCTACTTTTTTTTCAAAATTTACATAGAAATTGCAAATTCAATAACGAAAAATTTGCCATTATTGGTCTAAACATGAAATACAACGTGTAATATTATTTCAGTGTGATTATTATAACGATACTAAATTTAATTGATTTAACTATCAGATGCTTCGAATTCCGTCGATTTCAGATATATTTTGAATGCGCTTTATAATTTACCTTCGGCTATAATTTATTTTTCATTCAAGATCCATTAAATTATTGGTGTTTATCATACATAAAAGTGATTCATTTGTTTACAATAATGTAAATAAGTGGTGATTCCGACGTTGGTTTGCAACGGTCTGTAAATTATGAGTATAAATATTGTCATTTGTAATTGAAACCCTCGATATGGATATCATTACTAATACAAAGACATTCTATTTTAATAACCACACAAAAGTTTAGCGATTAATATAGAACACTTAAATACATTACTGATATTAAAACTTCCCACATTAAACATCTTAATTAAAGCCTTCATATATTGAATATATTTAGCGTTAATTTTGTAGAAATTCATAGAAAATGTTCTTCTCCAGTATTAAAATATAAGAATAGAGGCATTGTGCTTTATTTAATTTACAAAAATACAGCAAAAGCATCGTTTAAACGTTACGGTATAAATGTGTTGTGAGTGAATCTGTGAAACCAAAAGCGCGTTGCCACAAATCAGTTCTTCCTTCCGTGAACATTTTGATTTTAAACATAATATATACGTGTGCATCACAATACATACATTTAAACCAATATCGCATATAGTCAAATTTACAAGTCGTATTATAAGATGGAGAGCATATTGCAATATAATTTTTGAAGTAAAGTGTGTTAAAAATACGTACGTAGAGACAAACACGTTTGGATCTTTGCTAATAGCCCACCTGAAGATGTTGTAGTACAACGAAACATAGGTCGTGGTAAAGAACTTAAAGAAAGTAGAAATAATACTACATCACGTAGTTTCATATAATTGTGATTAATTGTGTAAAACCTTCATTTTACAGATTTTGTTTCTATACTCAAATACTCCGCGACTGTATATTAATATATCAGTGGATTACTCAATTGATTAAAATTAACGAAGTAATAATATTTTAAATAAGATCTTGGAAACTGTTTGTGCTTTGATTTCACACGTAAACCGTAATTTAGGTCATAAGAAAGTATAAAATTTATACGTCAATATTAGCGATACTGCTTAGTTTCACGTCACGCAGACTTTTGGTAAATCTTCATTAGGTTTAATTAGCAGTCAATTATCACGCTTTGTTAATCGAATTTTATATTTAAATAATATAAACCCAAAGCTTATTTTTGAGCAGTCTGGCGATATGACCCGAATTCGTCGTATTATCAGAGATAAACATCTTATTTTAACCCGAAGCGGGTGAAAAAATGAATGAAACATTGGTACTTTTACATACGTGAATGCAAAAATATATATAAAATAAAATTGCTTGATTTCAATTTATTCTTTCCATATGGATAATTCTTAAACTTCTGACATTAAACTTTACAGCTAATTTTACTATAAATACGATATATTCCATAACTTTTTTTATATTTTATGAAAAAAAAAAGAACGGAATTTCAATATGAAATACTTCAACAGTTATTTTTGTAAAAATCTCAATCGTGTATAATACGATCGAATAATTTGTATCTCAAGTTCGATACCGTTTATGAACCCGTGTCAAATGCATAAAGTCGATATCACAGGTTCTCTTTAAGGTACCCGTCCGCCACAAATATCAGAGTACTGGGAACACATTTTTTCTCTTTTAACAGAAATGGAGGGGAAATCTCTATTTTTGGATGAGTTATTGAAGTTTGAAATGATTTCAAAAACAGTCGCTCATTTGGGCGTGTTTGGCTCTCCATAAATGGCACGTATTTTATACATTTTACTTTAAAAATTATATTAAAATATATTCCTCATTTGATAATACAACTTATAAATTTGGCTATATGCGACATTGGTTTTAATGTATATATGGTGAAGCATACGTACACATTATGTTTAAAGACTAAAATAAAAACAATATGTTAAAGGCAAAAACCGAGTAGCGGCAACGTGTTTTCGGTTTTACAGATTTACTCACAACACATTTGTACCGCACCCTTTAAAGTATGCTAGTAATGTATTTTAGAAAATAAATAAAAAACGAAAATAAATAAAATACTCGACCACGTTATGAAAGTTTTTAAAATAATATTTTAAGAGAGTGTAACCTCATACAATAAAAATATTATATTAAGTAACACGAATTTGTTTATTCAAGTTAGCAGTAAACAAGGAATTCTTGCTGTAATGTTGAAGAAAAAATAATAACTTAATCATTTACAAAAATGATCACTAATTTTTTTTAACATAACATAATCAAATTTGTAATAGAAACTATTAACAATTTTAATAACAATAATTATGGATATGAGTTTATGAAAAAAAAACTGTCATGCACCGTACCATAAGTGCTGTGTCACATAACTATTTCTGCAATTATTGGGTTGACGTTTCTCGTTGAGTGTGATCACGTTGATCAGTGCTGTAACTGACTGTGTTCATTTTACATTTGGTAAGTACTTGAAGAAAGAATTAATCTTATTGGAAGGGTAAAAAATAATGAATTTACTTACTAACTAATGCAAGGTATTTTTTTTAAATTTACTCATTATCAATAGGTACACAGATACTTACGTATTGTATGCATATTTAATTACACTTAAGTAAAACATTTTCGTGTTATTTGTATTCAATATTATATGTGAAATAGCCATCAATAATCGTGTAAATTAGATACATAAATTCAGTTATTAACTGAATAAAGATGTTTTTGTTTCCATAGAGTAAGTAAAATTTTTGCATTAATATAAAAGTTGTAGAAATATATTTAACAAATAAATTCTTTATTATTCAATTGCCATAATCTTCGGTGTAAAATGCTCTGAACTCTTAGGAGTGAAATAATTCCAGACCACCAAGTGTGTATATTTAAAGCGTGTCTATTAAAAGCCCACGTTTTTCTTTTTAAGTATTGAGATGAGAAAATACCTCAGACGTTAATATCTCATCAGAATAAGCGGCGTAAAGAGATTTCAAGGTAGACGTAAAATCATTTATGTGTGTTTTTCGAATTATAATTGACACGTGATATTTTTTTTTGTTCTGGAGACAATATAAGAAAAACTTGTTTTCGGAAATGGCTCTAACTACACGTCTATAACATCTATCTGTGAAGTGAACTTTTAACACAACATAACCAAGTGTTAATTATGATCTTATAAGACACGATTGAGTAAGATGAGCACCTATTAGGGTTGGGAAAATATTTAAGGAAATGCACTAATGTATGGTTCATTTAGGAAGTATGGATATTAAACTGAACACATAATGGAAAAGCTAGCCAATGATTGAATTTCAAAGATCGTAAAGTCGAAAAACTAAATTGAACATACCTTCGACGTAAATTACTTTATGCATTTGCAAGGTGCAAATTCATTTTAGGATATCTTCAATAGGAGAAATAGTTTTTTATTTTACGGAAGCCTATTAGTTACCAGATTAAAGACATTACAAATTAATTATGTTTGTGAAACTTGTGTTCAATGAAAATAAATCCTTTCTGTTCAAAGAACGATGTATCCGCAAATTTACTTGTTTTTACGTTCGTTTATCACCAAATGTATAATCTTGTTATGATAATTTTGTTTGAAAATTATATAAAAGACGTTATTTTAGACTGCAAACCCTTCTGTTACTTTACAAAATGTACTTAAAATTTAGTATATAAAAGTTAAGATGGAATTAACAAGGTTAACATCACAATGAACTGCAAACCATTATTTGTGAAGAAGTGTTACCAATTTGGAAGCACTCAATTTCTAGAAAATATCATAAGTTTAATTATTTCATAACTCAGAAAGTAGCTATAGAAGCTTAACGAGAAAATGCCGGCTCTAATGAGCCTCTCTGATGAACGCAAGCAAGTGTGAATAAACTCGAGTTTCGGTTCATGATTGTGTTCTACGTTTCGCCTAAATTTTAAACAAGCTTCGTTGAAGAAATTTCATTACCTTTCAAGTAGATGGAAAATAATATTCAAATTATTTCACGGATGAAAATGTTTGCACACAACTAACATATTGACCGTAATTAAATAAATTTGGAACCTTAAATAACTCAATAATAGTAATTGACTATTATCATATAATAACAGTTAATTAACAAAAATCTATATAAGTAAATTTGACCGCTGTACGTAATGAATCAATTCCAGAATACTTACAATTTTAAAGGGCGTAATGTACCTCAATTTTCCAAAATTTAGGTCAATTTTCATTTAATTTTTTATTTTGCAAAACCATTTAATATGCAAACATAATATAATTACACGTTAACATAATACCATTTTTCACCTGCTTTTTTCAAACGTGCGCTTTGTAAAACTTCAGTACTTTTCACGAAAGTTATTCGATACAGTATGTTATTGGTTAATGATAATACCTTGTTGTATTTTTTCTTTTTTTCAGGTAATACAACTAGTCATTTAATACACGTATATAGTCACCTGTGTTTACACGTATATATTATAAAATTAATAAAAATTACCTATTTTTAAACAATTATTAAGAAAGTATAAAAATACATTAATTAATATCTTATTTGCATTCAGTAATAATAAAAAGAATAAAATGATAATTTTTTTATATGTTAATAGCAGGTCTCATTGTTAGTATACTTTAATATATTAGTTATTAATTAAAGACATCGTACTTGGCGATTCATATTTATTTA
This sequence comes from Druceiella hillmani, assembly GCA_039881145.1. Taxonomy (NCBI): domain Eukaryota; kingdom Metazoa; phylum Arthropoda; class Insecta; order Lepidoptera; family Hepialidae; genus Druceiella; species Druceiella hillmani. The sequence continues at coordinate 27,507,689 of JAYKKI010000018.1, read as the reverse complement.
TAAATACTAATATCACCAAAAGTAATTTAAATTTAAACAGGAGTTGAGGAATTGAGAGATGACTACAATAAAGCATTCAACTTAGAAGCTACAAGCCAAATGACTTACTTGAAGAACCTAATAATATCGATATAAAAAATTTATCACAAACTTGTCTGATTTCTTTCAGACGCAGAAGAATTTTTACAGATAAATACTTTATTTGACTTTGTGAAACAATACGATTTTGATATTTAATTTCTTGAATATATTCTAGATTTATGCAGTAACAATAAAATGCACGTTTTTATATTTAGAATTGTCAAAAAGAGAGAAATCGAAGCGATTGAAATTGATCTTAAACAAAGTGTCATGTAGATTTGAAACAAATTTAAACTATCTCCAGAAAAAAAGTTATTTTTATTATATTTTATTAATATATTTGTCAACATTATGCTGCTTTGGTATTCTTTACTTAATGAATTGGCGTTAATTTTATAGAAATTCATTATTCACAATTAAATGAAACCACGTGATGTAGTATTATTTCTACTTTCTTTAATTTCTTTACCATGACCTACGTTTCGTTGTATTACATTTTCATTTTGGACTATTAGCAAAGATATCTTTGCTAATAGCCCATCTGAAGATGTAATAGAACGAAACCTAGGTCGTGGTAAAGAACTTAAAGAAAGTAGAAATAATACTACACCATGTAGTTTCATTTAATTGTGGACAATTGTCAATATTAAGAGTTTGAAGAAAAATTAATGTCAATAATTGTTACTGGTTGCTTGCCATCCGGAAATTTTCTTTTTTCTATTAATTTCACATGCAGTATGAAGATCAACATTCTATATATATCGATATTTTTATTGTGAAAAATAAATAAAATCCAAGCCCCGCGTAAGTTTTCCATGTTTTGAATATCCATATTTGTCATTAAGACAAATAAACATATTTCCATATTTGTTATTAAGGCAAATAAAAACCAACCTCTCGTACGTATGATTTAAAGTTACACAGACTGACACTATTTTTACAAAAACATTACAACACAGTGAAATGTGGTAATAATAAAATTATATTGGTAGAACTTACAACCTAATGGTGTTGGATAAAATCTTAAAATTTGTTATTTAAATATAAGATATAATTCAATATATGTAATAGTAAAAACTATTTCCCATCCGTATGCACTCGTCACATGGATAACTTTACACAGTTGCCTGATGGTAGGTAGAATTATTCGTGTAGAAATGTTCCAAATTTTTAATATTTACAGTATAAAACATAAATATCATAAAGTAAAAACTATATCATATTTACGGTTTGAATGTTTTGTTTTGCGAATATAGTATTCTTTTAATTTTACAGCACATTTTCGAAAGAGTATTTTGAATAAAGGCGAGAATACTTATTTAAGGAAAATGAATATTGTAAAATCGCTGACTTTGTAGTTAACATTAAATTCTATTTTCAGGTAAATAACGAAAAATGGTTACTCGCTATCAAATGTAGAAGAAGTTCGACATAAAATCGCGGTTTTAATTTCACTTAACTCAGCTATTACGATATTCTGATTAAAGTAGACGATCATGACTAATTTTAATATGTTCAGTTTAAATAAAGATAGTGGAAAGTAATAAAAAAATATTTATAATACCACTTTACACGAACAGGAAAGTTTTATATCAATTACGGGCAAATTATATAAAAATAAAATGATTAATGATCACGAATTTCAAATTTGTAAAAATCGAGACGACTTATAATGGACAAATAATGGGAGAAAATTGTTTAAAACACGTATCCAAATTGACAAGATAATAAAATTATACATTCTCGTCCAGATTATACTTTCTACTGTACTACCATTTATTACACCTTTGGCCACTAAGAATGAAAGAATGAAATGATTCGCGATCACTACCCGCAAATTTATAACAAATCGACCAGGAGTAAATAATGTGGAAAGATTGTTTACAGGACGTAATTAATATAATTAATTAAAAATACGTACTGCTTCCCAGGTTATACTTCCTACTTTGGTAGTATTGTATACATTTGGTAATTAAGAATTAAAGAGTAAAATGATTCTTCACTACCAGAGCCAAATTTCGAATAAACCGACTCGAGAACAAATTATGGGAGATTGTTTAAGACACGTAGTCGATTAAACTTACCGCATAAGCAAAACTATATATTGCTGCTCAAGTTACACTTCCTGTATTATTACTATTTTTACAATAATAAAGTCGTAAACAAGCAACAAGAGACTACCACGTCACGCGACGCTTCCGTCTCATTTTCGTATCGATTCAGTCGAGCTACGTAAAAGTTTATTTACAACATCAGATATACGAGTATTGACATTCAGTTATGCGAGGGAAGCTTTTAATTAATATCTTAGGCGGCAAAATGCTTGTGTGATATAATGCTCGGAAACTTCATGTCTGTTTAAATATTCTGTTGCCTTCTCAAATATTAATCGTAAAACATTTTGTGATATTACAATGGATATTAACATTTACATTTGAAATGTTGCGTGAAGCGTGAAGATGGCGTGAAGGATTTAAATACATCATAATATTTTAATAATTAAATCGTAATTTAGCATAACATGCTTAATCTAGCTATAATTAAATTTATTGCAAATAATTTCAGCAATTCGGCATTCAACTCGTAATTAATTCATCCTTATTGCCAATTGTAGATTATATTACGTCTTAAGAAACATCATTTATTTATTGTGACTTAATGACGTTAATAAAGTTATAACCCGAATCCTTTTATTTTCAGTGATGAATTTTATTAGTTTCACGTTATCGTTGCCTTTATGGCGGTAAGTACATCAGAAATATTATAAATTTTATTGAACGCCTATCTCATCCGCATATTATTATCTTAAATATGCTGCTCTCCACCCACAGTCACTAAACTCTTCAGTTCTGTTTGCCAAACGACATCGATCGCCAGAGTCGGGTATGTCAAAGGGATTACTTTTCGTGACGTGTCAATAAATAAGACGTTCTCTCTCTACCTTGTCTCGTCCTAGAAATGTTATTTTAGTTCGATTACATTTTTATTACTACTCCATGCATATAAATTAGAGAAAATTGATAAAAACCTATCATATTTCTTAAAATCAAAGCTTTCAAACACACAATATTTTAGGAAATTGAATCTGTGATTTAAAAGATTAAATAAGTTATAAATTTGAGTTTACGATTTATTTTATTCCAAAGGCAGAAGCATCTAACAGTACCGAAGGATAAACAGCATTTTCACAGCTATAGGATAGAAATCTGTCAGACACTTTGGGGAAGAAGCCTCCGAATTTTTAGTTAATTTCCAAATTAAATAGTTTGGATGTTTTCCTTTAACATTATTAGACAGGTAGAAGTATGGAAGCTTTATATAAAATCCATTAATCGCTTGGTTTGCTTTAAAGTAAATACTGGATTAATTTGGAATATAAACGTTAAATAAAAAAAAAATAGTCACCTTGGTTTTCAACGTGTTTCGCAACGTTGTGCTCAATATCGTAATTTGTAAATATTGAAATAATTTATATCTCAAAGTGATAAAACAAAAAAATCGCTTAATTTTATGTTAGGATTTTCAAAATGAACCTATTTTCAAAGTACAAGAAGAGATTTTTATAACTCTGGAATACTAGTGTGCAACGACCGTAAGTACCATCTTCAGCAAAGGTGTATTTAAGCGAGCGGTTTAGAGTAAAATCAGACAGACATATTAAAATGTTTTAAGTCTCAATTTGAAGATTTCTTTCAAGAAAAATAAAAGGAAAAAAGGAAAGGAATATCGTTTTCAACAACAGTAAAAAAGTTTGTAGTCAATCGGATGTTCCCCTTGAATTTTAAAAGCCTTCGAAAGCGCACGTACGTGTATATAGAAATTCACTACAAACGAAACTAAAATTTGAAAAAGAAGTTTCCAAATTCAAGATTGAAGTTACAATATTTGGAAATCTAAGATTTATATACCAGTATATATGTCCCGTTAGGAGTGGATCAACGAAATGTCAGTGACAGATAAGGTTATTACATATACAAAACAATAAATTTTATTAGCCTAGGCCTAGTAGTTTTAAAGATACGATTTTTTTAAAATTTTTATTACTGCGTATGAAAAGAAAATTTTATTAGGTATTACTACTATTTCTGCTTTTTTATTGTTCAAGATCTTTAAGAAAATATTCGTCTTCCTAATTAAAATGTTACTCATTCGTTATTATGGGCAACATGAAAATTAAACGCTGAAACATGTGCATTTTTTCAATTACAAAACATGAAAAGGGATTTTAAACAATGCTAGCATAAAAAATGTATGCCTACCTTGTGGAACTTTATTTCAAAAACATTTACAATTCACACAGATTCCAAAGTGTGAATTGTAGATATTTTTGAATTACACTAGCATTGTTTAAGAATCACTTTTCATATTGTATAATTTAAACAATGAACATGTTTCAGCGTTTAATTTTTATTTTGCCCTTAACATCGAATGAGTAACATTTTAATTAGGAAGACGATTGTTCTTTTAAAGATCTTGGACAATAAAAAAGCAGAAATAGTAATAATACCTAATAACATTTTTTTATGGGCAGTAACAAAAATAAAAAAAAATCATATCTCTAAAACTATTAGACTTAGGCCAATAAAATTGATTGTTTCCTATGTGTAATAACTCCCCTCTATCACCGACATTTCGTTAGTCGATTTCTTACGGAACATCTTTATATATGAGTGCGAGCGTGTGTGCGTGCGAGCGTACGCGCGCGCGCGTGTGTGGGTGTGTGTGTGTGTGTATCTCTGTGTGTGTTTTAATAAAGTTAGGAAATTACTTTTACGTATCATCCTACTTGTATATACAACAAAACATACACACACACTGAGCGCGCGCGCAAGCGTGTGTTTGTTTTAATTTTTCTAAATGCTCGTACATAAATATTATTCGTTTTTATTATGAATCAGCGGAAAAAAACTCACTTTTCAAACTAGAGCGGACATTTAAAAGCCATGACATAGAAATATTCGCATTTTTTTTTTCTTAAAAAGTGGCATTTATTATACTACAACTGTTTTGTTTATGCATTGGAAACACTTTCGTTATACCTCAGGATTGTCTGATAATGAGAAATGTTTCTCTTTTAATGAATTTAAAATTTATAAAGTTAATTTGATTTCATTACAATACTCACTTGTATAATAGATACTGTTATTATTTATGTAATAAATATTGATTATTTTAGTGTTCAAAAATTAATTTGGATATAGTCAGAAAATGGGTTTAAGCTATTGGAAACAATAATTTTTTAACGATCCGTCAGTTATTGCTGTGTCATAATTATTATTATCTTTGTCTAAATAAAAAATAATAATTTAAAATAATAAACAAACATCAAACAGAAGAATAGAAATATTAAGTTTAATGTGCCTAAGTTTTAAATTTTTTATCCTTAGTAAAGGTGTATCCTTTAGTGACGATGATACTCATGGTCGTTGACACTAGTATCCCAGAGTTATGGAAATCTCTTTTTGTATTTTGAAAATAGGTTAATTTTGAAAACCTAATACAAAATTAAGCGATTTTTTGTATTTATCACTTTGAGATATAAATTATTTCAATATTTACAAATTATGAAATAGAGCACAGCGTTGCGAATCACGTTCGAAAAGCAAAGCGACAAATTTTTTTTCAATTTCAAAGTTTAACCGTGCGATGGTAACGAGAAGACATACCTAATCTCCAAATTATTGAATATTACTTTTATTCCAGTAAAGTTCTTATTGTATTTTAGTTGGTAATGGATTATTATTGCTTTAATATCGGTATTAAATTATTGCCCAACGATATTCACAAATATGCTTCATTACCTAATGCTGCTGAGTGTACTCCTTTTTCGCACATGTTACATTAAACTATTTATTAACTTGCGTCATCCTCTTAGCTCCATGGTTAATTCAGGAATAAAATGCTGTTAGCTGCAGACCAACTTCGCTGAGATAAATTAATTAGTATGGTTGCTACTAAAACTTCATAATGATGATGGAATATTGCAGTCAGGAGGAAAATTAATTTGGTAGTTGAACACGGCAAGTGAATATTTAAAGTTCGAAAAGTTTTACCAGAAGTTCATTTACTTCATATTTAGCAAAATTTAGAGGAACAAAGGAAGAATTGCGACTGTTTAAAACTATCTTGTGTTACAGAAGTAATTATTTCTAGCCAACTACAAAGGAGATATAAGAAAATCGAATTTCATGTAAAATGTTTTAAATTTTCTATATAATTGGCGTTAATTTTGTAGAAATTCATTATTCACAATTAAATGAAACCACGTGATGTAGTATTATTTCTACTTTCTTTAAGTTCTTTACCACGACCTAGGTTTCGTTGTATTCAGGTGGGCTATTAGCAAAGATGCCTTTGCTAAGAGCCCACCTGAAGAGAGATATCTTTGCTAATATCCCACCTAAAGATGTTGTAATACAACGAAACTTAGGTCGTGGTAAAGAACTTAAAGAAAGTAGAAATAATACTACATCACGTAGTGTCATTTAATTGTGCAAAATGTTTTAGTAAAATTAAAAAAAATTATTTGCGAATTTCTGAAATTTAAAAATAAACAAAGATTTAAATAAAAAATCGAAGTGTTGACTTCATTGTCCACCGTCTGATGTTATATTTTGAAAGAAATGAAAAAAAATACACTTGTATTTAATTTACATTTAAATCGTTACGTTAACATATAAGTTTCGTAACGACGTTAAATAATGACATACGATAACAATGTTCATCTCATAATTATATCTGGTATTTTTTTTTAAATCTGTTTATATTTTGTTCAACAATTTTTTTTAACCTTTTCCATTTCTTACGACATATTTCTTCAAAAAATACTACCATGTAACCATAATTATTTTAAAAGTATATCTAAAAAATTCGTCATCCTATTTCCATTTCTTAAATGATTGCTTGATTAAATGTATTTTAAGCAACCATATCGTATAAAAAGTAAATAAACAATACTATTAATAATAATATATTGCAGCTAGATTGTGAAATCGGTCCGTTAGAAGCGAGTAGATTTGTTACAAAATGTCACACTTTTCTAAGAAGGTAAATGATATTCAGCCAGATTTCGAAGCAGCTTAATTAAAATGGGCCATATTGATATTTATATAATTGATATTTTATGGACAGCAATGTAGCTAGATAATCATATCGAGCCAGTTTATGACGAAAACAACAATCGTGACAGGTGAAGCAAAAATGTGGCGGTACAAGTAATAGTTAATAATTGTAATTCCAGCGCAAAATTTGAGTGAATGTTGCAATTTTAAAAGACAATGTTAATAAACGATTCCCGAAATTCTATAGATCTTCTATGATTGATTCTAATATGTAATATTTTTGTTTTGTTCATTGATAAGATCGTCATATTGGATTTAAAATTTATAACATAGCATTTGAGAAATTCTGCCTTTTTAATAATTTTGTAATAGAAATATATGACTATAAATAATACATTTTTGATTCACTTATGCTATGGCCATCCTTAAGATTTTCCTCCTAATGAAGTGGCTAACAATCAGTCAGTCATTTTACAATAACGTTAGTTATTTTACAATAACGTAAAACATGGATAGCACTCTCGAACGCGAAGCGGTAATGATACTGCTGAACGTCAGTTAGCCTTTTAGGAAAAGAGCGACCTTATGTACAATGTCTTGGTGATACTTATTTTACAATACTGAAATGACATTAGAATTGAAAGGCTAATATTTTCAATACTCAAATTAAAAATATTCGTCTGAGGTTTTGCTTTTTACAGGTCAATTAAATTCTATTTTTTTTCAAATTATCAATGACATTAAAACAGATAGCATTAAAAACTTTTCCTACAAAATATTTCATTGTAATATTTGTTGAATATATTTGGCGTTAATTTTGTAGAATCTTTGCTAATAGCCCACCCGAAGATGTTGTAATACAACGAAACCTAGGTTGTGGTAAAGAACTTAAAGAAAGTAGAAATGATACTACATTACGTAGTTTCATTTAGTTGGTAATATTTGTTACTAGATTAATATGTAATTAAAGAAAATTGACTCTATTCTGAGGAAGAAAATAACCTTTTTTTCATTTTTAATTTACGTGTTAATTTTTTTAGATAACTATACGCTTTACACTGGCATGAAAGATCTAGAACCATTATCAAAATTTACAAGTTTAAATCAAGTAGAAGCTAATATTTTTGTGTAATAATGCGTAAATTTAATCTCTTTTTATCGTATTTTGGGATCATTACAAGCTATAGCTCACCGAAACACCCAGTCGCAGAGTGGTAAATATCTTCATGGACCATCATTCATTAAGGATATGTGTCATGGAAAATTATTTGCTTAATAATAATTTTTGCTGCTTCAAACTAGCCAAAGATGTTGACTAGTACTTCATTAAGGTTGATTAATTCACATGCAATAATGATACTTAAAAATAAACTGATGAAGTCAATTATAATTTGAACCTAAAGGTCATGTATTTATCTAGACTGATATTAATGTCTAAACCGATAATTTACATAGTATATTGTTAGACTATTAGAGATATTATTATAACTTTTTACCATGCAATAACATTTTTCCTCTCCTGCTTTCATAGGTGCGAGAAGAGTAAGTAGATTTTTTTTAACTTTCTAAATTATGTTGCAAAATTTATAAAAATAACATTAAAATTATTTTAAAAAAGAATCAGAAGCGTTCATGTATATTGAAATGTATTTTTGATTCTGCGTCTCCTTCTCCTCCTTCATTCGTGACGGTAAAAATACTGCATGAAAGTTAACAGTGGCGGTAATTATACTACATGGAAGCTAACAGTGGCCGTAAACATACTGCGTGAAAGTTAGCTTCGTGTATTATAGTTACAGCCACTGTGGCTGTAACTATAATGCACGAAGCTAACAGTGGCGGTACGCATACTGAAAAATGCGTTGGAGATTATTATTTAACGAAATAAACAAAGAATCAAGAATACATTTGAGTATACATGAACCCTTTTCATTCTATTTTAAAATAATTCTAAAATTACGTTCTCTTAAATAAGCATATCGGATTGGGAGGTTTAAAAAAATAGACATTATTTTTTCTATACTTTTTTGCATTTACGTAATTCAATTATATTTTCATACCACCACTCTTTGTCTTAAAGAGTTTTGATGCCATGACATATAGATGAATAAATGGACAAACAAATATTACAGACTATAATTTTTTCGTTTTTGCTCTTTCACTGTAGAGCACTAATAAAATTCCAGCAGTGCCAGCAGTGTAGCTGCGCTATGCTAACAAACCTATGTCAAACGTCACAAACAAATACGAGATTAAAATACCCAATATTATATAATACATATCCAGACGCAATGTCGATAATATATTTTCTTATCTCCATCAAAAATAAAGTCACCAACATAAACCGGAGCCGTCAGTCGAAAGCTTCGAGCATCATAGGGGTCGAGTTTGCCTTCACCCTTCACTACCATTCACTTTCAACTTCGAACCTTGCCGAGTTATTTTTATGTCATATACATTTCGTAGATGCAAGAATAACGCACTGTAAAATAAGCCTGACCACCGTGTTCGACCGTAAATTAATTGTATTTTAAAATTTCCCTTGGATCGGTTCAAACTTTGTATTTGAGGTGTTTACAGGGAGTACATTACTATTCGTTTAGATATTAGCATTGTTGACGAGTAGTGTATTGAAGCGCTTGTTGGAAGTGATATATTTCATCTCGTAAATAAAGAATTTTTCCCGTAAACATGATCTCGTGTATATTTGAATCAGTGATGCTGTATGTTTCCATAAGTACATGATGGTACTAGAGAAAGTGGCAAATAACATTTTGCAATGCAGCAAATAGATAGTACTATTTTATTTTTCATACGATACACTGCCAAAATATTGGCTAGTTCTGTATTTTTGTGAACGATTGACGATATATATTAAGAATTGCTATCTTGTATTTAATGTTATTTTTTTCATTGCCACGATCCTCCCTCCATAAATTTATCTTAGTTGTAGCACTTACGCTTATATTTTTTTCTCAATTCATGGCTTCCAGACTCTGAGTCTAATATTATTATCTAGTAGCTTTTTATTATTGTCGCCGTTTATCATAATATATATTTTGTTTAAATATTCATTTTATACCCTTGCTTTTATTGATATTTTAATTTTTATTTTTTTATTTCATAACTATCACAAAGAAAAGTGTCTATTAATGATCAAAACTACATGGCATAGGTGTACTAATATAATATTTCGTCATTTTGCAATATTTTCTGAAACATGGATGAGAATGAATTCAAATTTCTCTTACGACAGCCAGGACAAATAAATTTTATCAAATACATAAGTTTGTACTAACTAGTAATTAAGGATTAGGTATAAAGTGGATATGCACACGAAAATTTTGACGGTAAGTTTTGTTTAATAATTTATTAGCTATGGAATTGTATACCCAAAAATCTTATTTTACCTAATACTATTTTACATTGTATATGAATATATTTTAATAAAATATTTTTTTAATCTTTGTATTAAATATTTCGACGCTTCGTTCTTAAAGAACAGTGGTTTGTAAACCATGTAAATTATCATGTTATTATTTAAAAATGAAGGGAAAAATTTATATATTCTTAGAGAAAATAGGCTTTCTATTTACAGCATATCAAAGGTGTGTTCAAAAATTTTAATCGAAATAACTTTTATCTAAACTTTGCTTTCGGTTTCGTGACTCAAAAGTGACTCAAAGTGACTCAAAGTGAAATAATTTCGGTCCAACTAAATTTGCTCTTATAAATTTCTTCTTTTTTATTAGCTCATAAAACGACATGATTTGCAAACCTTTCCCAGTAATTTTATAAAATTAGATACAAAAAAACTGTTTTTGAGACAGTCGTTCACTGTTAAAATTAGTTAAGTGTATATTAAAATCAATACAAAGAAAAGATAAAAAAACTATTGCAAATTCAATTCAATTCAATTCAAACCTATTTTATTTTTGGTAACTTCTATTTTATGCGTGCAAACTCTAGCTAATTTACATATTCATACTTGCAAAACATATATCTAAAATTAAAGCATATTTAAAACCATATGTGCCAAGAGATTTCAATAAATTGACATTTACAATGAAACCGAAAAGATGTCACGTAGTAATTTAGATACCATAAAACTTTATAGATACCCATTCTTTATACTTAGAAAAACACATTCTTTATTACACGAAATACGAAAACAAATTTAAACCTTTAAAACTCCAAATTCATCAACGGCTTATAGTTTCATTGGGCAATCGATCAAATTTGCTCTGTTGGGCGGGTATCCAGAATTCGCCCGCCCTGGAGATGAGAACGATTTGTTAGGGCTCTGCCTTTATATTGAATCTGCCTTGGCTATCTTAAGAGATCGTATGATGTATCTTTTTTTTTCTACGAGTAAATGGATTGATACTGCGGGTGAAAATTGTAGTGTGCGAGGGATTTAAAAAATTTGTCCCCTTGTAAAAAGTCACATATAGGTCGAATGTGGTAATAGATAACAAGGATATTTAAGGATATTAAACGTATTTGTGAATTTATATTATAATGAATATAGTTACCGTATAATTGATTAAATTGTGCAAAAACGAAAATAATAAAATATTGAAATGCGAAAGGAAAAAATATAAACATTTAGAATCATATACGAGTTCCGCTCACTGAAAATCAAAGTTATTTTTTACGAGCATCCATTGTAATTTGTTTTTACTAACATTATATTTAAAAATCGTCTAAGTAGTATTTTTTTTGCAAAAAATGAATTATAGAATGAGTCTTTTTACAGACACTAGTTTGTTCTTTTATCGTTGTTCTAAAAAAATAAAGAAATCACGATATTAAATGATGACATTATCGGCAAGGTAATATGGTGTACTATTTTATGTAAATTACAATGCGTGTGTTATCGTAATATTATTTGATCGTGTAACAAAAAGTAATGAAAGCATTTTCAGATCAGTATGAATATTTGCATATATTAAAAAGTGCACACTATTAACATATAAATGTACAATAAAATAATACTAAATATAAATGTCCTGTATCTTCCATGTGCGCTTATAAATATTAATATATGTATATATAGAAGGTATACACATCTACATATAACTAAAAATGGTACGAAAAGCAGCCACACCTAAGAACAAACTAAATATTTTTGCTCTAAGTTTTTCCGAGTCACAAAACTTTCAACATATACGCCCATTAGGTTTTGGTTTAAAAAATGTTTTAAGTGTAGAAATATGTATATTTCCATTTTTTTATTTTCAATATGAAATCGAAATATCCAAAGATAGGTGAAATCACCTTGTTCACCGAAGCTCACTTCCTCACTTTTTTAGAAATTCTCGTATGGAAGTGTTCTCTTACGTAAATTTTCTTATGAAATGGGTGTAGACCCCAGCAGAAATGTTAATTTCGTTCGTTTCCTATATACAGGCTGACTTACTCTTCTCTTGAAAAGAAAATCGAAATCCCCACTGATATCAATGATATCCCATAAAATGCAAGGAATTTTTGATCCTGTGTCATTCTGTGTTAAGTCATATCATTCTGTGTTATGTCATAATTTCTATTACCTTAATCTTTTGTGTTAATTTATTTTAAAATTATTTATTCAGATGCATACGGGTTAAGACGTTTTATTGATATTATAAGTTTCTACCTCAAGCGATTTTTATGGATAAAACGGCTGTGATGGTGATCAATCTTTCAAGAGTTTGTTTTTTTTTGTTTTGGGGCACGGAACCTTAAAAATCCTGAATTTACCTTAATACCCTAACCCGTAACTATCTACCTGCAAGGTTATTTAATAACGAGTGAAGATCAATGATGTTATAAAAATAGTTTCTCATTTAGTTTTATTTTACTATATATTAAGCTTTAATATAAATCCAAATATCAATTTATGGCTACGAGAGTATTCCATGTTACGGTCTATTATGTGCTTTATATTAGCTTCACTTATATGTATATACAGTAAGTATGTATGTATCTTTCAATGTATTTTTCAATTAAATTTTCACCCACTTCCAAAATTGCGCACCTATCAAGAACCGATGACAATACAATAATTTTATATTTACATATAAAATTACAAGGATACTATAAAATTAAAATACAGCCACAAAAAAACTAAAAAGACGCTCTTTTGTAGCAATACGAACTAAACCATAAAAAAATCATCTTTAAATATTATGATTTTGGTTAAGTGCGAAAACGGGGCTCACAATTCAGTTTAATTTAATTTCTTTTAATAAACTAAAAAAATAATGAAGAGTATAACAAAAAAATCAATTTTAATGTAAAAAAAAACGTGTGGTTGCCTCCACTTATATTTTCATAACAAGCACCGACATAAAACTATATGTTGAATTCTATACTGTACAAGCTAGGAAGTAGTTGTAAATAAGTGAACTTTCGTAGATATAAATGCATTACATGACGTATCAAATATTACTGTAAATTTATATCTTTTAGACAAGTTGTGAACAGATATAATTAAACAGAAAGTACAAGTAGTTAGACTTTAGAAGTAGTTAGACTTTTTTTCTACAACTGTAAAGTCGTAGACGTGATAAATATAAGAATTAAGTGTGAATTAAAGTGTAATTAAACATTAGTTATGAAATTGTGATTACAGTACTGAACACAAATAGATGTTTGTTAATAAATAAAGCCTCACGATTTATTTGATGCTCTTATCAGACATTCTATATAATATTACTAGAATGTTATCGTCGAACATATACTTGTATTTTAGAGAATGAAACAAATCGGGTTCTCCATTTCAGAATACTTATGAGTCTAATTTTTTAAGACACATTAAATTATATTTAAAATATAAAAAAAATATGCATACAATCTATCGTTAGATAAGATGTAACTCATTTAACACCGTAAAATTGTTTGTGAAATAAATAGAATATAAATTATGTCAAAGGAGAATTATAAAAGAATTGATGAATTCGATGCATTTTTCAGAAGTGTACGATGAACAAGTTACAGGAAGACAAAATAATTAACAAAAAAGCTTTGACTCGTGAAGGATTTGAACCTCCGCCCTCCGATGGTAAAGTTGCGGTTTAAATGAAACAAATCGGGTTCTCCATTTCAGAATAGCTATGAGTCTAATTTTTCAAGACACATTAAATTATATTTAAAATATAAAAAAAATATGCATACAATCTATCGTTAGATGTAACTCATTTAACACCGTAAAATTGTTTGTGAAATAAATAGAATATAAATTATGTCAAAGGAGAATTACAAAAGAATTGATGAATCCGATGCATTTTTTCAGAAGTGTACGATGAACACTTATACAGGAAGAAAAAATAATTAACAAAAAGCTTTGACTCGTGAAGGATTTGAACCTCCGCCCTCCGATGGTAAAGTTGCGGTTTATATCGGTGCTCTAACCTACTGAGCTAACGAGTCTCGTTATTTACGTGATTGGAACTACGATAATATTATTCATTTGATTGCCAAACGTTCTCTGGTTGCTTACGTAAAGCGGCGTAAGTCTGAATCAGCATAATGAAAAAGTTTTCATGGGGTCTTTTATTTTATATTCGTGAGTCACATTGACGTATTCGCTCGTAGGTAGGTCAAGATTCTCTACTGTAATTATCTTCTCATTACAGAATTACCTGTTACATTACATGGATTTTTATTTTAGATAGTTATTATTACAAAAATAATAACAGTAGGTCATGGACATGGGCCGGTAAGAGCAATTACAGTTTAAACTACCATCGGAGTGTAAACTACGGTTTATTTATAACTTCGTAAGATGAATGATGTTTCAACTGTGTTGAAAGTTTAAAATCTAAGTGGTAGTTACTGGCGAGACAGGTAGTTTAAATTCCTCTTCGTGGATTAACCGCAGCATATGGCCGCCTGGCTATCAGCTTTTTACGTATATCGTCAGCAGTGATTAGGATGAAGGAATTGTATTATTTTTAATAGTCTTAAGATCATTTCTAACGCCCATATGTTAAAGCGGATAAACAATTATAACATTTGAAATAACGAAAATCTAAAGTAGCGTAAAAAAGACGATTAGACAGTTTTCGTTATTGACATTTTTATATTTTTTCGAATTGATATTGGCAAGGTTCCATCATTAAGAGATAACGGACGTCACTAATTACAAGAAAATGTAACCAAAAATTACAGCTGAACAAAGAGAAACCACGCTATGTCTGAATTTAAATTATTTCTAAATTAAATTTTCGCATAATTCACGCTTAATAAATTAATTAGTTATGATGTCCATATCACTTTCGCTACAATTCGACATTATTAGTAATTTCCACAAAGATAATATGATTTATATGCGTATGAAAATCGTTCGGGCGTAAAATAATTTTTCAATACCAAAAATTATTTAGAAAAACCGAAGAGAAAAAATTATTTTATCTTTCGGAAGATTTCCCGGGTGATGTCCTATTCACAAATCTGGTTCCAGGTCTGTTGTAAAAAATTATAGGCCTGTAGCAGTGTTACCTATATTTGCTAAAGTATTAGAAACCGTTTTACATCGCCGCATCTATGCCCAAGTTCAGTGCCATTTGATGGACTGCTAGCACGATGTTCGTCCTAAGCGATCTACCGTCACTATCTGAGGGGTTAGACGATGAATAAATAGCAAGTAAATGCAACCTATTTTGATTTTAAGAAAATATTGCACCGAATCGACAATAATAGTCTACTAGAAAAACTGTTGGACGTTTTTGTTTATCACTTTCGGGCTCAAAAGCAACACGTCCAATTTGAAAATTTTGAATTACGACCTTACATTATACTTTCGTAGTCAGCCGGGTTGTAATTTTGATCCTCTGTTGCTTCTCATTCTGACTTATAATTTGCCCTCAGTTGTCAATACGGTTCGTCGCCTTCTATTTGATCATGGTTGGAAAATATAATTGAGGGTAAAATAATAATCTGATTGTAAAATCTTTCAAAGTGGTATCGACTCAGTATGGCAATGATACCATTTATACAAAATTATGAGTTAAACGGAACAGTGTTCGAAAGGGTACTGTGAGTACGGGATCCAGGTGTGTTTATGAGCAGCCATCTAACGTTTAACAATCATATCATTAATATATCTCAGAAGACCTTTAGGATACTAGGATTTGTCATGCAGCATTCCCACGACTTCCACAATGGTTTGTGCGTTATGACTTGTTTAACTGTTTATTTCATAGTATGTCTGATACCTGGTTTCCGCATGAAATAACATGTATACTCAGTTGGAGAAACTAAGAAAAATTTAATAGGTTTTTACATAAAATAGTCATAGATTTTTAAATGAAAACAAATTAAATAAGGTACTATCCTCTCTTTTCTCCTCCACATTTCATAACGGGTATGGTCGAATGTGTGGAGATCGTTTTAGAATATGCATTTTTTAAATAATTAAATAACTATGTTGATAACCCCTCTGACTTAGGATTTTTAATGCTTTATGCTTCCTACAGTTATGTGAGAGAATAGTCATATTTATATCATCTGCCTAGAGCGCGCAGTAATATCCTGCAGTACTCACCAATTTTGACGCACATACATTGGTCAATGCCGTAGTGCGAGAGGCGCCCAATCTTAATATTTTTCGGAATGCTGAAAATCGGTTTACCTAGTAAAATATATATGGGTCGGATAGAGAATCTACTTTTTTGAAACAAATGCGATAACCAAATTTTAAATAATATATTGTTATAGATAGATAGATAGTAGCCTATTTGTACCTATTTTTAATCTATCATTCAGAAAAAATGTTTTTTTTTATATTTATTGGTTTATTTATTTTACGAAAGTGAATTATTATGCCCTTCATTGAAATCCCGTGAGAAGTTTTCGGGTTCGACAGCTGTAAGTATAGTAAATGTAACCTTTATCTATTTAGATTTAAGTGCATGTTTCATTTCAACTTCGTAAGTTTAAAATGAACCTGATGCATATTTTTACTGTTTCGTGTGAAAGTCTGACGAACATGGTTTTATCTCAACGTCAGCTGTAAAATTTCAGTTTCAGATGTTAGAATGTTTTCAACTGTAAATAAAATGAGGAAATAAATATATAATAATAACAACTGCTTGAGGCGGGTTTTCAATTACACACGATTTGAGTTTGAGTAGATATTTTTGGCACTTTAAAGTAAATTCGTATCATGGAAATGAAACTGTAACGAAAAAGGCAACATATATGGCATACTACGTAAAAGTAGATCCACCTTGTTTCATTATTTTTTACGATATTATATCTAGTCGCATATTCAGATACTTTACACTTTTTTAGCACGAGAGAGATAGGGAGGAAGGTTTCTCACAAAATGATAGTATGTATTGGTAAATATCGTTTTTACGCACGATAACCTTAATAATTTTCTTTTTCCCTTCAGAATAATGGTATATAAATGTGGTTTTTCCTCACGTGTTAAGTCCAATTTTCGACTAGTGAAATAGTTTTTTCCATTACTTTTCTGTTTATTGAATGGAAACAATAAAAAAATTACTGTCGTTTTGTTTCGGCGTTTTATATCTTTACGAGATATTTTTGGATTTATATAAATACGCGAATAAAAAAGAAGTGACACATAATATAAGTCTGAACTGCTTTCCAGCTGTTTCATAAAATTTCAGAAATAATAATGTTTTGAGAACAAACTAAAATTAGATTCATTTCGATACGATAGAAGCAATAAGTTAAAAGAAAATGGGGAGAAATGGATATCAGTTATGTTGACAATAATAACATTGTATATAATACAATAATAACATTGTACACTTAAATTAAATCACTAAGCGTTATTTTCATGTTCCGATTAAGAAATCATTTACCTACCAATCACAAAAACGTTATCTCCTATTTTAATTATACTTAACAGTATCGGTCATAAAACAAGTTACTCTGTTATGATTAAAATAATAAATTGCTATTTTTAATTATATGAGTGGAGATTTGTTACCATGTTTTTTCCAAATTGGGATATGTGATATAATAAATGTAGCTGAACTAAAGCAATGAAACTGATTACCTCATATCGTCTGACCTATAAAAGAGTCCACCACAAAATAACATAGTGTGCTAATGACGCATAAATACAGTTCACAACTACGATTTTACCGACTTAGTGAAAGTTAGCATAAAAGTGATATTAAGGTAGTTTTAGGCTATATCCAGAACGATATAATTTTAAAACGTCATAAAATTAAATAATACAATACAGTAGGAATGGATGATGTAATATTTTGTTTTCCTTTTGTGAATTTACTTATATTGCGATATAATGCATACAATACATTTTTAATCAAAATGACTAGTTTAAAAGAATATTACGATACTGAAATATTGCTGTACAATTATCTCCTTGATATTCTAATCTAAACGCTTTGGCTTCTAAGTAATGGAAAAATTTAAATAGTACAATAAGGTAGGACTGGATGATACAATATTTTGTTATCATTTTCTGGATCTGGTTAACACATATACAAATGTAACTTATATCGCGGTATAACGATATTAAATTATCGCATTTTTAATCAAAACGACTAGTTTAGAAGAATATTACGTTACTGAATTGTAACTATACACTTACCTCCTTAATATTCTAATCTAAACACCTTGGCATCTAAACGACGGGAAAATTTTGCATGATCTTTTAAAGTCAAAAAGAAGTTAGACTCCAAACTGAAGAAGTATTTATTAATTCCATATCAGCAATTTTACGTCACTTTTCAGGTTTTATCCTTCGAAAGTAAAATGCGGATGTTAGTAACTAATAAAATGCACGCATTCAGTACTGAAGATGGTAATATAGGGCGAGTTAATTGTTACGCTATGGCGTATTTTATAGCGTTTGCATTATAATGAAAAAGCACATTCATTTGTTAAGTGCTTTTTAACAGCTTTTATATGCTTAGTTTTATTAGTTACTTAGAAGATAACTATTAAAGACGGTTAAATATGTTGATCTGTATATAAAGAAACGAAACAAGTTTACCAGTCATTATGATTTTATTTTTTTTAAAAATATTCCCAATGAGTACAGATATTTCTAATAGCGTTGAATGGTTTATTAAAGATGAGAAAAATGAATAATTTTATTGATATATGTAAAAAATATGTGATTACTTAAAAAATTACATTTATTGATACTATCCAAGACCAAGTTATTAACGTCAAAAAACTGACATATTCACCTACAGTCAACAAGCAAAGCATGTTGCTATAGTAGGGCAATAGTGTAACGGATTATATGTTTAACCCGTAATAATTAACTACAATTTAACTTTTTTATAAATAGTTTTCATTAAAGCGAAATTTCCAAATTTAGCTCATGCTAACCACATTAGGTCTTAACCAATGTAAATAAGAGGGTAGAACTAGAAGCTCTAAAAATGATTAATTTGTAATAATAGGAATTAATTTCGAGAACCGAACTCTTTGATAATTAATTGAAGTGCATTGCTTGAATAGTTAAGGTACCTTGCTTGAGGTAGTTAGGTATTTTTTTACAAATTGACGACAAATTAAAAGTTGTGTGAATCACATCACGATGAATTAAATAGACACTTTTTGATCCATGATTTTTTTTATTTTGGTTGTGGTCTCAAACGTTGATTGCCATTTTATGCAGAAGTCCCATCCCGTGTTGCTATCTACAAGTGGTTTAACTAGATCAAGCGTGGTCGTATAATCTCACTGACGATCTGCATGATTGTGGTCCCTTAGCAGCAATAACCGAAGGTAATATCAATGCTGTCTTAGCTGAGACTGAAAGGCTCCTAAGGTTAACTCTTAGGAGGCTCCTAAGGTTAACCTCTGTAAATTCTGGCAAGTTTATGTATTGGTACGATTCAAATACAAAATCCTAAAAGCATGAACATTTAGGCATCAAGAAGCTTTGTGCTATATGGATACCCCATGATACGACCGCAGCTCGAAAACCACATTGCGTTGATTGATGTCACGAAATGTTAAAAAAATTCGACGGAGTTCACTCAACTGCTACGTTTAACATCTTTACGGGTGACGACAGCAGGGCACACTGTTACGAAGACCATACTGTATAATGAGCGTTTTCTTCTAAAGAGTAGCCCATAAAAGTGAATAAAGCATTTAGTTGTACTTGTAAATTGCTCGAAAAAAGAAAGTAACGTCAGCTATTATGCGACGATTTTCGTAGAAAATAGAAGAATGGTTACCGCAGATTCATATGCCTGCAGTTGCTTGAGTATTATTTTGAAAAAAATCGCGATTATATACGTCGTTTTTTATGGCTTTTATTTCGAAGAATGATTATATTGCTTTTTCCACAATAATACACATAGCTAAATCTCATTAAAACCATTCAAAAGAACCTTGAAACACTAAACGTAAAGAAAATAGTAAATGGAAGAATGGATAAGAAAGGCGTAACATGGACGATAACCCCATTGTCTGTCACAACCCCACATAAACAGTAACGCATTATTCCTTACTGTGAATAAGCATATTATTCCCAGAAATAGACCAATTTATTGATACTATCCAAGACTAAGTTATTAACACCAAAAAACTATCAATAGATATTTTCAACAGTTCAAATACAACCGACAACATTTACCGTAAATGATACATTGTGAAAGCATATATGAAAGATGAAGTTACTAGAGTTTGGAAGCAAAATAATGTTTATAAGGCTCCCATGCCATTTTGTATGTGTATGTGTTCTCACATAAAAATCTTACAATTGGATTGAGAGGAGGAAAGTTTAAAATATTAAAATATCTTAAAAATAAAGTTATTTCTAAAAAAATACTCTAAATTCTTAAGTACAGTATTTTAGATCAATTTATGAGTACATTCTAACACCGTTAATTTAACACTTGCATAGAAACTTGGCAACACACGATACTAGAGATTCCCGTGGTGTGAGTTTTTCACTATTTTTGACAGATAAAATATTTAGAAAATATGAGACAGATATATTTGTTTTTCTCTTTCTGGGGGAGTAAATACAGGCAGCTAGTTTTAGTAAGAGAAATATTATTTAATTCGTATAAAAAAGAAATATTATGGTGCAGTCTGAAATGAGACAGATATATTTGTTTTTCTCTTTCTGGGGGAGTAAATACAGGCAGCGAGTTTTAGTAAGAGAAATATTATTTAATTCGTATAAAAAAGAAATATTATGGTGCAGTCTGAAATGAGACAGATATATTTGTTTTTTCTCTTTCTGGGGAAGTAAATACAGGCAGCGAGTTTTAGTAAGAGAAATATTATGTAATTCGTATAAAAAAGAAATATTATGGAGCAGTCTGAAATGAGACAGATATATTTGTTTTTTCTCTTTCTGGGGAAGTAAATACAGGCAGCGAGTTTTAGTAAGAGAAATATTATGTAATTCGTATAAAAAAGAAATATTATGGAGCAGTCTGAAGGATTATTACAGTTCTAAATTGTATTTTAGATTGTATAACATTTTTTTCTCTAATATTAGACCTATATTATTGTTCAAACAGTGTAAAAATTTGATTTATAGCATTTGTCGCCAACGAGGAGTATTTGGTTTTTGTATACAAATTTTTAAGCCTTTTAAAGAACGCGGTGCAAATACTATAAATCTTTTTAAAACTTAATAAAAGAGAAAGTTTGACGTCTATGTTCTCGCATTGTGTTCTTAAATATTTTAATTTGTCCCATTTTCATTAACTTTCTTTATACATTCTCTTTAGTTATATAGGTATTTTTATAATAATGAGTATAAAATATACCATAAATCTTTTTGAAACTTAATAAAAGGAGCAAGTTTAACGTTTAGTCTCTCGCATAATGCTCTTCAATTTTAGTTCACCATATTTTTCATCATTGGATTATATGACAGTAGTTTTTTCGAATAAACGGTGTATGCTATGAGAAATTCACCTTGAATAAAACTATGTGTATTATCTATTAAAATTGAGATAGGAGTGTTGTTTTTAGGACTTAGTTTTGTATTATTCTATCACTGGACTTGCTGAATTCTTCATGAAGTTATATTCACACTGTTGCCTGGTTAGGAAATTTTAAATAATAAATAAAAATAATTATTTATTAAAAAATATATAATCAAATAATAAATAAAATAAAAAATATAACTATTTTTCTTTTTATTCAGGTTCAAATTAGATATAACCTGCATCTAACAAAATAATCAATTAATAAAAATTATTTTGACGCGTGAAGGATTTGAAACTCCACCCGCTATGGTAAACTTGCGGACTGCTCTAGCTTAATGTGCTAACGAGCTTCGGTATAGAAGTTTCTAAATGCTAAGAGGTTACAATTCGTATATTGGCAAATACTCTTAACTATTACGTTTAGTATTGCACGTCTGAGTCATTTTATTGCACACAATTTCGTGCGACATTTTTATTTACATTCATTGAATGTAATTATGATTTTAATTAAAAGTCAAAATTTACTACATATATATATTTGTTATCTATTCTATATTAACTTTTGTATTTGTGGCTACTTCCAATTTTCCAACAACGCATATATGGGAGTATATTTTTTCTTTAGACATATTTTAACATTATAAATTGAAATGTAATATACTCGATAAACTCTAGGACCTGTTCTTCTGAAACTTCAGGGCCTGTTGCTAAAAATGGACAGAATTACCAAACTTACCATCAATGGGCACAGCCATTTCTATCGTGATATCATCTGTTTTGTTGGTCTATCCATCAGTGCCAGGTAGGACGACTGGACAAAGCCAGTCTACGTAAAAATTGCTGACAAAATTGTCACTCATCTTGTGTCAATATAAATTAAAAGCACGTAAAACGATTTTTTTTTAAATTAAGGAATCAAAGTAGGTTTTGCGTTTAAAGGCGCTGTTAAAAGTTAATAATAACTTAATGCAGATTTTATAATTTTGATTTGTAATATGTCCCCATACAAACGTATATATATATATATATACATATACAAATACATATATATATATATATATATATATATATATACATATATATATATATATATATATATATATATATATATATATATATATAATATACATATATATATACATATATATTTATGTACATATATGTACATACATTCTTATAAACTAACGGAGGAAGACTTGTGTCATTTTTCAAAGGCAAATATCATATTTAAAAAATTGAAAGAAAAAATTTTAAGCTTACCACAAATATTTAAAAAATTGAAAAGATTTCCTTTCAACAAAAAGTTTCATTAAAAGTTGATTAATTTTAAAATTATCCGAGTACATTGACACACTTCTGTGGAGAAAACGAAAAAAATAGCTCCTGAAACGAATATTTATTAAATTATTAGAGAAACGAGAAATCTTGAGTTTTTTTTTAGAAAAATGACTTATTTATATTGACAGTTCATAAGCAGATTTAATGGTTTATCTGTACTCCTTGTACTAAAAACTAAATTTGCGATGATACTTGCTGTTTTGTCTAGATATAATTTCATACTGCAAGCCCTATCATAGTTTTTTTTTGTTTCTGTGTAACTGGTTAAAGTAATCGAGAAAACTCACTCAAAACTGGAAAAGACTGGAGAACGCATACAGTATCACAAAAACATGAAAATGATATCACTCTCAGTCAACATTATATTTTTAATTCATTCTAGCAACGGAAACATATTTAAAAACCATTCAAGCGCCTGCCGGATGTCATAAAAAGCAGGGTTCCCTAATTGTCTATATTTTCTGAAATCTTTGGCGCAAATTAACGCAAATACTTAAATTTGAAAGTTCTGATTAAATATTATAATTTTTCGGAAAAATAGAATAGAACCAGTACACCGCAATTTTGGTTTAAAAAACTTATCCATTTTTATTCCAATAAATTAGTTGCCCTAAAAACATGTAATATAATATAAATATCTTCTTAGTGACATGTGAATGACATAAAAATAAGCTCGTTACTTTAATAGTTTAGAGCATCAATATAATTGCGTATTTCAACGTATAGTGAAGGTTTAATTGAAAATATTTTCTCTCAAATTATATCACATATTTCTTTATCAGACTGACTTTACAAGAAATTAAAAAAAAGACATTATAAAGAAAAATAACAACGAGAAAGAAATAAATGTCTTGTGAAGGATTTTAACCTAACTAATTGATTTTAATCTAACTTGCTTATTATATCGGTGCTCTGAGCTATTGGTCTAACGAGTCTTGTGACTCAAACAACTCTTGTTATAGAAATGTTATTTGCAACTCTACGAAGCGTTGTAGACTCGCAGCGAACATTTAATATATAGCGATGCAATCTGACACTTGTGGCAAGAAACATAAAGTATGATGAGATAGTAGTTTTACTGAAGTTTTAATAATATTTTTCTATAATCGCCTTAAAAGGGAAACTCAGTTTGATTTTTATTAATACAAAAATATTAGATTTTGTCCACTCAAAGAAATCAACATTCATCCTAGGAATTTATTCACATTCAAACTAGATGCTAAAACAATACATTTGAATATTAAATCATTTATCCTTAGTTAAAATTAACAATTTTCTGTAAATAACGTCTATAATCATAATCTGTGATATATAAATCTATGTAGAATTACGGGTAATTATGTCATAATACCAACATTATATCGGTGAATATACTATTTTGTTGCTAATAACATTTGAATGCCCATTACAGCCGTAATTTAATTGTCTCCTGACTTTTGAGGCAAAATTAATCTGAGTTACTTCAATAAATGAAAATGGCTAGTAACTTTATTTGATATAATGAAAATAATCTTACTAGTATTTAAACCTATGAATCAAGAGGTTTATTAGCTCTTAGGTTAGTGCAACGACATGAACGTAAAATATACAAAAAAATTCAAAAAATTCCATTCTTTACGACTCGAAACATTTTGTTTTTGTTTATAATTGTATCTTTCTGATTATCGCACTTTATATACACTTTTAAGTTAAAGAAAAAACCGATAGCATGTTTTAATCTAATTGGAAACATTCGCCATTTATCGTCACTTAATTTTTTCCAAAGCATTTTGGAAAAATGTAATTTAGACAAATGTGCCATATCTTATATATGAGCAATATAAATTTGGACATTAATTTTATATTTCAATGTTATGATTTTTTAAAAAGTACGAATGGTGGTTTTTCCTTGGAAACCAAAACGTCGATTTAGCACATTCATAAATATAAAGGACATTTATTTGTAACGAAGAAAAAAACAGATAAAAGGCATGATAATGGCCATAGGTAATTTTATGCCATTTGTGTTTAAATACGATTTTAGGTATATGGGTGCCGCGGCTGGCTCGAATCAAGCGCAATCTGAAAGTCTAATTCTCAACCACTTCTTCGAGTAGCTGGGTTTGTATATTGGCAATAACGCAGCGAATGTTGTTTTTCCAAAAAAAATACCCATCGTAAACTTATGATTCCAAATTATGCTCGTTAGTAATTTTGTTTTAACCTATTAAAACAGCTCTCTATTATAAGTATTTGTACTGAGTACAGTTTTCAAATTACGGTAGACAGAAGCGATAAAAATTATTAATTTATTAATTAATAATCTTTAAAAAGTTAGCTTTATTCCTTGGTTTAAAAAAGCTATGGTTACTCATATGACTATTTAAAGGAGATGCCCGATCGTAATGGAAGTCCGTCAGCAAATTTATTGATGAACAAGTCGTATTTATGTACTAATACCTCATCTACCAGTGAATCCTAAATGTTGTTAACAAGTAGTTCATTTCTGATTAATTCAATTGATACATTTAAATAATTCAATTGATATACTTAAATACCCATCATAAACTTATGATTCTAAATTATGCTCGTTAGTAATTTTGTTTTAACCTATTAAAACAGCTCTCTATTTTGAGTATTTGTACTGAAATTATTACAAAAACTTAAAAAATTTAAATATTTCAAATTATTCTGTTTTAATAGCAAAAGGTGCTACTGTATCTGTTGCCCATATTAAATAATAATAAATTAATTAGTAAACTTTCAGAAAATTAATTACGAAACATCAATAACTTTTGATACCCTTAATTTATTTAAATTAAAAACCTTCACAATTTTCAAGCATTAAAAGAGAGCATTTTTATTAAGACTAGCTTTTTTATGAATATGAATTAGAAAATTTACATTTTAACGACAAATATTGAAAATTTGTGTTGTATAATTGTGTTTTTTGTTGCAAGTCTAATTTGTGGTTTATAATATAACTAATATGGTGTATTCGATGTTATACAATTATAAAACACATAAATTGTAAGAAAGAGGATTCGGTTTCAAATCTCAAACCATTGGAAAAAAAACAGCTTTATATATTTTTAATTTAAATATAAGCTTAAAATATAGTATTAAATTCCAATCACTTCTAGACCACAATTTGTTTAACTAAAAGCTTAATATATTTTTATCAGCTGCGGTGCTCCAAACGTCGAATTTGAAGCCATTCTTGTTCAGCGTTTGTTAGTTTACAATAAGATTTAAATAATTACACGTTTCGACTTGTTAAGTATAGGTGTATTTAACATCACGGCTACTGGAAACTATTAAATTTTGAAACATCATGAAAATTGTGATTCGAAAAATAAATTTGAAAATGCATTTATAATACCATAATATGTTAGTAGCCAAAAATGAGAACAAAAAACTTTTTCTAAAAAAACTGTCATGTAACGTGTAGTTTTGGAACTAATAACGTAATTACTGAAATGTAATAATTCGTATTTTATAGAATATTCGTATTTTATAGTGAAAATATATGAATAATAATTACAGAACGTAGAAATATTTAGCATTTTCTCTCGTCTTGTTTACTTTAACGGAGTTACCTAAAATAAGACTTTAACAAAAACTTCCAAGTACATTCAGCTTCGGAACTGAATACGGTGTCAGAGAACTTTGTAAGTTTATGATAGTAAAATAGTAATTGTTTGCCAATTTTCATAAAATAAAATCAATTTTAGCAATAATTCAAAGCCATTTAATTAAAACATAACCTAACCACTTTGAACGAAACTTTAGCGACCAATTGAGTTTGTATAAACGACGTGAAAATTCACTCGTTAGTAAATTAATTAAAGTATCTACTAATTAGATTAAAGTTAGTATTTCAATGTAAAGTAAATATATTATTTCTGTTCCAAAATTATAATGAAATAATTTACCTACTCGATGTAAGTAGAAAGCCTTGTAAAGTTTCATAATTTAATAAGTGAGGAAAATTGTAAACAAGGAAAAGAACATGATGAAGAACGATATGAAATTCTAATTATAATTGTATCATATTTCACTCTTGATGAAAAAGGTTGTTATAAAAAAATATTCATCGGAATACATTCACGTAATGTACGTTTAAAAGAATAATACGCAAAAAATATCCCCTTTATTGATTTATTAATCTTTTAAATGAAATTTTTATGTTATTAATTAATTTTTAACATAAACAAAAAATAAAAGCAATACTTTTATTTTTTTTATTTGTGGACATTGAACTAGTAGATATAACATTCCTTTATTGGCGTTCCTCCCTTATATAAATTATATATGCTACTAGCCATAATCAATGCCAAATTGAGGCCTGTAAATTAAAGAACCGAAAAAAAATTAATCGACTCGTGCAGGATTTGAACCTCCGCCCTCCGATTGAAAAGTAGCACTTGATATCGGTGCTCTAACCTACTGAGCTAACGAGTCTTCTGACTCATTATATTGTTAAATTCTATACAATTATCGCATATTCTCATGTGATAAATGCGTCACGTGAATATATTATATTGGTACTCTAACTTACTGAGCTAACGAGCCTTGTGATTAAACTTTTTTTATGTATAATCATATATAGTATAATTACATGTAGTTCGTAGTGATACATTGCGCCATTATTGTGGTAATTCGTAGTAAACAGGTGCTACGTAACGACGTAGAGTGATGAACTACGGCTGACGCTGAGGTAATAACAAATATAAACCTTAACTAAGTGTTGCTGAATTATATTGAAATAATTTTTAAAAAGTCAGCTTTATTTCTTGTTTTAAAAAGTTACGATTACTCATATGGTTATTTAAAGGAGATACACGATGGTAATGGAAGTCCATCAGCAAATTTATTGATGAACAAGTTGTATTTATGTGTCAGTAATCAGTGATTCTTAAATGCTGTTAATGAGTACTTTATTTCTGTTTAGTTAAATTAATACATTTAAGTAAAACCTTGAGAATATTTAGGTCATTTATGGAGGGTGAATTCCTAGGATTCAATTGATTCTGAATTTTTGCACCTTGACAGGGAAGGTCCATTAATATAAAGTCATTTTGACTTTCTGTCCCTGGTTAAATCTTTTGGGTTATCCGGTTGTAACGTGTCAGTGACATGTTTTGGTGTGAGATATTCGTTTACTTCTAACTTTATATAGCATTTGGTTTGAATGAATTTCTGAATTGTGATATGACGATGTCATTTAATAACAGTGACTGCCATATACTTAATGGTGGGTATCGTTATTGAAAGTATTGAATATAAATCTGATTCCTTTACCAGGATCAAGAAGGTATTCTCTAAGTTAAGAGTAGATCTCATATTAATTACATAGGTTAAAGATCATGTGAACATTTTATACAAATTTATATGGAGGGGTGTATGTACGCAGATATTTATTTATTTTAAACTTTAATTTACACGTAGAGTTATATATACGTTTTGGTGAAATTACTACTATACGAGCAATTTCTTTCAGTCGATCGCACTGGCCAAATATGTGAACTTAGTAGTGTTGAAGACTGTGCAATATATTTGAACACCTACATTATTACAAAATTCACAAATAATTACATACACTCTTCAAGGAAAAAACTGAAAAATATTATATTAACAAAAAATTAAAAAAACAAGACCACAAGTAATTAAATGGAAATATTGGTATGGCATGCTTGAAGAAAGTGGAAGTAGAATGTAATAAAGAAAGGATTCAGGACTAAGCAATATAATTGCTCAGTTTTGATCCTAGATAGACGAAGGTTTTTCTCAGGTGACCTTTTAAAACATTTATTTATGGCAAGTTCCTGTTTTCAGAATACATTGATTCAAAAGTTTTTTAGCTTGACAGAGGAGATATGTTTATAAAAAGTGGTGGTTTGTTTGAAAAGGGAGACTGAGCCTAGTTTTCAAAGCGTGCCCTTAGACCGTAAGCAGATAAGTAATTTCATCTGCTTCAAGATATATTGGATAAGTAGGTCTTGTTCAAAACATTGTAAAGAAGGGTTAAAGTATGTACATTGTATCGATAATGGATTTCCCTTTTTACTAATTACTTTCTGAATTAAGAAATATGTTTATATGTTCTGGAAAACAATTCATGATCTTTATATTTAGATACAGATACCGATTTATTGCAAAAATAAAGATTATTAAAAAATATTACGTCACGACAAATTCGTCAGCAAAAAAACCAATTAGGTGAATACCATTATATTATAACTTTATTAATACAACGGATTCATTCAACATCAAGGAAGTGAAATGTTTCGCTATCTAAATTGTAATAAAATTCATAAGAAAATTATCATAATAACCAAATTCGTTGGCTCAATATATCGGAGCATTTCAGTCTGAATTAGGCATGGAAGGAAGGAAGCTTATATTTTTTTCCAAATCAATACGAGTAAATTTATTTTTCTATAAAGTATTCCATTAGTAGTGACAAATGTTTCATTTCACAATAAAATCTAATTTAAACGTCGTTCTTAACGAATATATTTAACTTCCACAGTTCTTTTATAGCCAAAAGGTTTTTGAAATAAATATTTATTTCAAAAACTTCGTGGCTTTTATTTTATCATTATGATAAAATTTGTAATGTGTATTGAAAATCAATACACTTTACAAATTTTATAAGTTCTGTAGGTTCGTTTGGTGTTTATATCTGATATGTATTGCTTATTGAAATATTCGATTGGTAAACCAGGGTAGTGGCTGCAGTACTCAGTACTTAAAGTTAAGGCAATTCAATACAATCAACCTTTCCTCTATTATTTTCTTATCACATTTTCCTTCTTTCATTAGTTAGTGAAGTAAGCAACGTTTGTTAGAGAAGTAAGCAACGTTGAAGTAAGCAACATTCTGGTTTAATTGAACGTTTTAGCGTAAAAATGGTTTCATAAAAAAAAATTAATGGTGAAAGTTTTCATGCAATTGAAGTATTGTTGATAAAAAATAACAGGAAAAGTCAAATAAAAAATATGTGATTTTGAGACATATTTTTTAAAAGCAATTTTTTTGATATTTACAAAAAATAAATAAATTGTCCAGACTTATTACATTTAGATAAATGTGCAATAAAAAAAAATGTGTGTTTACTGTAATCAGCAAGCTTGCCTATTGAACAAAGAAAATTGTGGAAATGTATTTTCATGTTTATTCATAGTTAAAAAGTTAATTATGATTAACTTTACTTATTTTCTCCATGTTAAATAACGAATATTTATACATCACCTTATTTTCTAATTCATGTGTAACAGGAAAAAATCAAACGCCTTGGATTTCAACGGGGATTTAATATTTCATAATTATTTTACCATCATTAATTTTACCATCATTGTATGCATTAGTCATTAATTATCATCAATAGCTCGATAGTCCTCGGTGAACCCTGACCTTCTCAAATAGACTGCAACAAGCTCTCCTTCTGGGCGCCACGGTTTTCAAGTTTGTTATGTTGAGAGCGTCGAAACACTT
Source organism: Druceiella hillmani (assembly GCA_039881145.1). NCBI lineage: Eukaryota > Metazoa > Arthropoda > Insecta > Lepidoptera > Hepialidae > Druceiella > Druceiella hillmani. Next base: position 27,476,827 of record JAYKKI010000018.1, on the reverse strand, counting down.
TGTAGGAAGTCTTGACCACTTCATATGTTGAATTTTTCTAAATGTTATTATATCTGGTTCTTTAAATGAGCGATAAAGTTTGGCATTAGTTCTTCTTCTCCAAAACTCAATGTCAAAGAACAAATCAAAGATTTTTTCTTCGAAAATTCCAAGGGTTTTTTCACCAGTTTGGGACAATATCCACGTTTCAGATGCATATGTAAGTGCTGATCTGATTAAGCTTTTATATAACAGAAGTATTAATTATTCGCCATTGTATTAGTCATTGGCCATTCTTAATTATTATTTCACTATCAACTATCTCTAAAAAAATATGTGATCTACATATGTTGTTAGGATCTTAATCTCTAGGGTTTAATCCTTGAGATTTTAATTAGAAGTAAATGGCTTTCGCTTGAATATTCGAAAAACCCTAATTATTTCATAATGTAAAATAAACTATGTTTAGATACTTAATTTTGGCAAATTAGTCGTTTTTGCCTCTGTTTCTGAAAAAAACTATATAAATATTTTTTTACTGTCTTTTCTTACGTAAGCCACTATTGATTTTTCTATTATTGATTATACTGCAAACAAAATTGTTTATACGAAAATTAAATGCTTTAGTAGTTTATTATTATTACGAAGCTAAAAAATGTTATATGTTTAACATCTTTTATTCTGATGTATTTTTGATTTGATACAATGCATCATATTCTTTACAATGATTTAATGAAAATATAGAAAATGTTATAAACATTTTCCCAACAAAATGTTTAATAGGTGATTGTTATTTATTATCAGAAAGTGTATTCGGCTTTGTTAAAAGAATTGGTGAGAATTCCTTTTTTAAACTTTTCAACACACAATATTTGATTAAGTGTTTATTAAGGTTATAGCAATTTAATTACAATAACTGAATATATTGAAGGTAGAATTATATTCAAATATAATTCTATAGTATAAAATATAATTGAATGTACAAATCAAGAATAAAGACTGTCTTTCAAGAGTGCTAAGATCAGTCACAATTCAGATCAGAAACCATCTGTCAACCAGCATCGGTTTGCAATTAATCTATCGAATTACTTCAAAATAATATTTCAATATGACAATGGTCTCTTAGAATAAAAACTTTAATTTTATTTGTAACTTGCAACACTGAAAATGTTTATTGCATAAATATTTTCTTATACTGAAATACGGCGAATAAATGTCAAAATTGTTAATAATTTTTTGTTTAATTAGCGAAAGTATCTCTTTTATCAGTTTTTAAATTTACAATATCGAGGTTACAAAACAAAGTGTCCAGTTTTACGAGGGTGATGTTGAGATTTTCACACAGATGGTATTGGCTATTATTAAAGTTAAAATTACTAATCCACACTCTAACCCGCGTTGGAAATTATTGTGAAAACTTTTCAATAATAACGCAATTTCGCCATCAAAATCTCCAGTGCATTTTCCATTTTGTTTTCATTAATATAAACTTGTTAATTAATAACGTAACTTTGTCAATATTATGACCTATTAATATAGTAAACTAACTCTAAAATATATTTTCTTCTATTAATAACTACTGAAATAATATGATTACCAGATGACAGCAACGTAAACAGCTGATCGCTAGGCGGTCAATATTGTCGTAATTATTCAACAAAGAGGAATTCACAAACAGTCTTACTAGTAAATACAAACTATATTTAAACTTTTAACGAAGTGAAACCATCATTGATATTACGAAATTATTAATAAACAGCGCATCGCAGCTACTTTGAAATGAGAGAGCCTATTTGTTGAGGACGATGTGTTCGACGACACAAATTCTATTAATATTATAGAGCATGTTTGATAGGACCGTAATATAAATCATGTCACTTTATTATGACAAGCATCTCTTTGTGTTTCATATTATAATTACAATTCGATAATTACCGTGCAATCACATTAGTTTCTTTATTCCTCACGTCCACGACCATGCAATCAATTCCTAAATATTGAAATTAAACACTTTTGTTGATAGTAAGTTAGCTACCAAATTGTAACCATAATATTAAACACAAATCTATGCTTATTTGTAGATTTAAGTCGGGGAATGGTTTTAAACAAAGTTAGGTTGAAGTTATTTAATATGTTTATTATATTTCATTATTTTGGTCATAAAAATTGTATCATTTATTATTAAAGTACAATATGATTGATAATTAAACGAAACTACGTGATGTAGTATTATTTCTACTTTCTTTAAGTTCATTACCACGGTCTAGGTTTCGTTTTATTACAACATCTTCAGGTGGGCTATTAGCAAAGATTGAATCTTTTGTAATAGCCTACCTGAAGATGTTGTAATACAACGAAACCTAGGTCGTGGTAAAGAACTTAAAGAAAATAGAAATATTACTACTTCACGTAGTTTCATTTAATTATCAATAATGAATTTCTACTAAATTAACGCCAAATGTATTCAGTATAGTATGATGATAAAGATTTCAGACGAATTTCTGTGACATATGTACTGATGTTAAATTCTATATTATGTACAGATTCATATTTTGACCCATTTGCTTTGCAATGTGGATTTTAAGACGTACCATTTGAACGGGTTTAATTGGTTTAATCCTTGTTTTAATCACTTAAATTTTTTTGTTTCATTATATATTTTCATAATTTTTCTAAAAGACAAAAGTTGATACTAATAATTTACACATCATTATTATATTTATTTCTACACCCCATAATAGCTACTCCCATACACGTAGTTGTTCAAAATGATATAAGTTAGAAAATCTACTCAAATCGGCGTAGACCATGATCCTGATAATGATTTTCGCGAATACAAAAAATGTTTAGAAAATAATATTTGGAAAATAAAAGACATACACCTTAATTTTATAAAATTTTATTAAAATAATAAATTCAGTAAGACAGAAAGAAATAATAAAATATAATTTAAAATAAATCGCGAATTAGTGTACCACACTCATAAAAAGAGATAAAAGTTATTTACAAACTAAGTATTATTTAAAAATTGATATGATTAAAGTACTTTACTAATAATATATAAAAAATTAACTTAGTCACAAAAAACAATATCTGAATCTAATTTATTACCATAATAATAAACGTATACTCTTCACAAAGATCGCCTACACTGTCGTCAGATTCATCTGAATCCGAAAACTTTCATCAGAATTCGAATGTAGTTTACACTATCAAAAGAAACAACGGTCTCGATTTTACACTATCAAAAGAAGCAAATTTAGCTAGTCTCGATTGGTACTAAAACGCGAAGATTTTCGTTTTTGATGTTGTATTTTTCGGATCTTTATATGGCGAGCTTCCAATGTTCTTTTTGAAATTTGCCCTGTTGGTAGTATGCATGAGATTTTATGTTGGTACCAAGAACCAATACGTTGTGCATTTTCACCGGCATGTGTTACCATGAGTACTGATTCAGACACAAAGATTTTTCTTGACTCAACAATTGACGGAATTTTTCAATGTTAATATCGTAGCCACAAGAAATAACATTGATACTAACTGCCATTTTTAATCAGTTCCATACTGTTAATTCAGCAAACAATTCTGGGTTTCTGTGAAATAATCTGGCAGTATTACGGTCATTTGTTGAAATAAACCTTGGCTTAGGCTTGTCGACAATAAGTCCAAATTTGTCTTTACCCAATGAATTTGTTTCTTTGTAACATATACAATATTTACTATCATCACTCCTGACTTGCCATGATGATATAAGGAGACGACGCAATATGGAGCAGACGCTCAAAGTAACGAATCCATGCTTGTAGAGGAGAAATTCAAAATCTGTAAAATTCTACTTTTGCAATCTTTTCCGCCGGCTTATTTATCTCTGAAAGCTTTGCGCCACATATAAAGCACTTGAACGTGCTGTCTGTATTAGACACAATTTTATATATACTACTATGATTTATATTTTACAATAGTCGATATCATTGTCAAATATAAATAACGAGAAATGCAAGTTTTTTAGAGGCCTACTGCAAGATAGTAGGAAAGCAAAAATGATTTACTATAATCTATGGATTATATAGTAAATCTCTGAGTTAATCAGTGGTAATTAAATAAACAAACATAGTTTATGCAAGTTTAAAATATATTAGATTTACGAAAAATACGTCAAAAAAAGTGGTATTTAATTAAATTAAGGCGTTTCTGTGGTCTTGTCAATTTTTCACACTTAAAGATAAGTGTGCGTCACAACTTATAACTTTCTGCAATTACTAGATCATATTGAAATAATTAATTCATTAATAATTACGTCAATAATCTTTAACAGAACGTAAAAGATTCCTGAAAAATTTTAAATGCTAATATTTAAAGTTTAAAAACTATCAAGTTTGCGTCTTCCAGTTTTACTCACACTGAAATAATAAAATTGAATTCCAGTTGAAACTGTAGGTCCTTTTCTTAATTAATATTTTCCTACCAATCAGACAAATTTACCAATATTTCTCAAACCTAATTCTTCCCTTTGTATATATTTACTATCCTTCTTATTCCTTGACGTATTATACCAACTAATTATTAATTTTACAACTTAATCTTATTGCTATCTACACTTATATTTTTCTCAAAAAAAAAAATTATTGTGCTTTAGACCACACGACTGAAGTAAAACTTCAAATTCACAAAATATAAACTTTAAAATTAATTTACAATTTTATTCACTTTAAACGTAGAATATTTAATGTATTGAACAAAATTATAATTTATAAAATTGTTCATGAACGAAATTAAATTACAAAATAATAAAAAAATCACCGTTAGCATAACGTTAGCAAACTCGCATATATATATATATATATATATATATTTCATGCACTGTGTTTGAGAGGAAGAGAGAAAGAAAATGTGAGAGCGCACTGCTCTCTCTTGCTCCTACAGTGTGATACAGACAACAGGCTTGCACTGTGTCTTAGATATACGAAACATAACTGGCTATGAGAGAAAGAGAGAAAGAAAATGTGTGCTCACTTCACTCTCTTGTCCCTACAGTAATATACGAAACGTAACTCTCTGTATTTATGTCTTCACTAACTTATATCTCCCTTTCAACTTCCGATCGTCTCGCCCGATCCTACTTTTCGTAAAGCTCTCGTCACGCCTTCACCAGCTTACTACCCAAGTCAAGCGTGCGTTAAGAAGTTTTATTGCAAAAAAAATAACGTGCAAAAATAATTTCCTGAAAATGTTAGTCCTTCCATTGTTATTTTATAACAAATTTTAACAGTTATACCCATAGTCTAATCGAATCAGTGTTCTACAATCGTCTATTTCTCAAATCGTGTAGCTAGTATTGACACTTTAGAGTTATGTTAGAAGAATATTTGTAAAAATGGTGGTTGAAATATAATTTAATCCTATTCGCAAAACTAATCATTGACCAAAAAATTAATTTAAAAGAGGATCCGCAATTAAATGACACTACGTGATGTAGTATTATTTCTACTTTCTTTAAGTTCTTTACCACGACCTAGGTTTCATTGTATTACAACATCTTCAGGTGGGCTATTAGCAAAGATTTTCCAATAGTGATATTCATGAACTCCCATCCATATGACCATCACTGTAGCACATATGTGTAACTAATGTCTATAGAAATAAAGTAGAAATAATACTATATCACATATTTTCATTTAATTGTATGTAACTTCATAACAATATTACACCCTGCTGACCAAATTACATTTTCTGCTTTAATAGTATCACTTTTGGTGAATAAGAATTAAAGAATGAAATGGTTCGTAAAAACCAAACAAAATCATAATAGCTCTTCTCAGAAACAAATGACGGGAGAAAATTGTTTAATATACGTGGTTAATTAAATTTACCACGTAATACAAATTAAACTTGCCCAAATTATACTTGCTATTATAATACTATTTGTACAGCAATAAAGTCGCAAATGGGCATACAAGAAAGTACCACATCACGCGATGCTTCCGTCTCACTTTCATATCGATTCAGGCGAGATACATAAAAGTTTATTTACGATGTAAGCTGCGCGAGTATTGAATTTCAATTGTGCTGGAGAAGCTTTTAATTAATATCTTGGGCGGCAAAACGTCTTGTGGTATGTAATGTTCTTTAAATTTAACGTCTGTTTAAGTATTCTGGTGCGCTCTTAAATATTAATTGTCAAACATTTTGCGTTATTGCAGTGGGTATTAAAATTTATATTTGAACCGTGACGTGAAGGGTTTAGAATACGACATAGTACTGGAAATGTTGTATATTGTTGTAACTGAACTTATTGTAAATTATTGTACATATTCGATTGTTTTGTCTTCAACTCGTAATTGTCATTATTCTTTTGTAAAAAAAAGGAAAAATTAAGTAATTTGTTTAACAACAGTACAATAAAATAAAAAAGTCTATAGTCAGCCATGTATTCATCGAATTTTGAAAGCCTTCGAAGGGGCATATACGTGAGTATTTCACATGCATACACGGACTCTGATATGATTCGTAGTTATCCACCAAAATTTCCTTCGAAAACACGCCTCTTTCTTTACTTTCTTTGCTCCCATCCTGGATATAACACGATCGATAAAATTAGATTAAATTAGTTTGAAGTTTTCCTTAATGAATATGGGAAAAGGCAAAGAAAATTTCCACAAAAATAACAAATTATATACATATATATATATATATATATATATATATATATATATATATAAATATATATACATACATACGTACATATGCATGCGTGCTTCCGTGCGTGCGTGCGCAAATTATTTCTTAAAAACTTCAGATTTCTCGGAATAATGGCTTTGTTTATGTACCGAAAATATTTTCTTTACTCCTCAGGATTATCTGATATAAGTAATATTCATCTTTAATTTACTTTCAATTGATAAAAAAATTGCTTCTTTATAATACCCATTACTTGAAATATAACTACTACTGTTGAAATGCATACTGATATAATTTATGTAATAAATATTGCTTAATTTTGTGTTCTGAAATGATTTCAGGTAGATGAAAAAAACTGTTTTAAAAAACAAATATTGAAACCGTAATTTTTTAATGTTCCGTGAGTTAACACTATGTCAAAATTATTATTCCCTTTGTCATACTGATTAAAAATAACAAACATCAGACGTGGCATCTATAAAAGCATAGCAATATTATATAAAATGTGCCTAATTTTATAAACTTTTTTATCCTTTTATACCGTATTATGTTAAAGAGGAGACATACCAAATTTCAACATTGCTGAATATTATTTTTATTCCAGTAAGGTAATTATTATATTTATTGTTGAAAATGCGTCTTTATTGCGTTAATATCTATAATTTCATTCTTGTCATCCTTTCTTTATACACGTTATGTTAAACTATTTATTAACTTGCATCGTCATCTCAACCCCATGCTTAATTTATAAATAAAATACTACCAACTGCAGTACAACTTCGCCGAGAATAAATTAATTAAGAGGGCTGCTACTAGAACATCATAATGATGATAAAATATTATATATAGGAGGAAAATTTTATTTTGTAGTTTAAAAAGGTAAGTAGGTATTTTAAATTCAAGAAGTTGTACATTTATTTCCCATTTAACAAAATTAAGAGGAGCAAAGCAATTATTACGATTATATAAAATCAACCTTGTATTACGTGAGTAATTTTTTCGAGCCAACTTCAAATGTATGTAGGAAAATTAAAGTTGATATATATGAAATGTTTTAATAAAACAAAACTAGAATGTTTACAAGTTTATTAAATAAAAACAAATGTCATTGCAAAGAAAAAAAATTGTTTCACTGGTAATGATTTTTCAGAAAATATTGAGAATTTTTATTACACAGACATTTTAGTACACACTTTCTCTGTTTTGCTCTTTTCAAAACGAAATTGAAGATTGTTTTTGCCACAATATATAAGTATGTTATAGTTCAATTTTGCGATTAATTGTTTTTATTATAAAAGTTACCCGATAAACAAAAAAGGCAATGTTTGGTCATACAAATTTATTTTCCAAAATAATTTTTAAATTTATATGTTTTAATATCGTTGTTTGTTGGAATGAGATTTTCATACTTTTTTAAACCTCGGTCCATGTAAACAATATTCCATTTAAATTTCTCTAATGGATCTTTGGTCACAAAACCAGATAGCTGAGGTATTATATATACGTCGCTTGCTGATTATTCCGCATTAAAATTGATCATAATTTTGAGTTTAATGCATTATATGGACAGATGATTGACATATCGGACTAGCCACAAAGGAAATTGACTTGCTCCCAATAACTTAAAATACGTCAAAATTGACATACTTTAGTGTTTGCTGTTGAAGTAATTATAAAATTTTCGACTGGTCTCTCAATCCGGTTAAATAATATCTAGGCATTAATAAAAGCGAAAAAAATCCATATTGATATTTAATTTCGGAACAGGATTATTTAATGAGTACTTTTGAAACTAAGTCAAGCTTTCTGTCATTAGTCATTTAGAAAGCTTGACTTTTTGAAAATTTAATAGTGCAAAAATATTACAGGTATATTAAAATGTATCTTTCAAAAGCACCTATCGGCAGAATAGTAAATATCTTTATAGACTACCATAAATACACCGATAAGTACAATTAGAACTCGTACACAAACAACACAAAAGTTCCCTAAATATCTAGGTTAATATTAAAGTTTCAATCAATTAGTTACTAAATGTACGTAACTAAAGTTTAAATATATTATCATTACTTTTCTCCACACAAAAACATTCTTTTCCTGTTGCTTTCTTGGCGCAAGAGAAATAACAAGATTATGTTTAAATTATTATTGCAAATTGATCAAAATAACTTTACATTGAAGCGTTTACTATATGGATTTATTCTGATTCTTCTCATATTTTTGGCGTATGCAGTCAAAAGTTGAGTAGCAGTAACATACCGCAAAACGCGTTGGAGATTCGTATGTCACAAAAAAATCACTGTATCAAGAATACATTAGGAAATACATGGACATTGACGGTGGCGATAAATATAATGTGAAACTCTAGGAGTGGCGGTAAACATACAGCACGGAAATTAACAGTGGCTGTAAACACATTGCAAAACTCGTGAATTCATGAAAATTAGCAGTGGCGATAAACATACCGAATGCAAGTTAAAAGTGACGGAATGTGTTCACAGCCACTGTTAATTTCCATGCTGTATGTTTACGGCTACTGTTAGAGTTTCACATTATATTTATCGCCACCGTCAATGTCCATGTATTTCCTAATGTAATCTTGATACAGTGATTTTTTTGTGACATACGAATCTCCAACGCGTTTTGCAGTATGTTACTGCTACTCAACTTTTGATTGCTTACGCCAAAAATATGAGAAGTATCAGAATAAATTCATTTCGTAAACGCTTCAATGTAAAGTTATTTTGATCAATTTGTAATAATAATTTAAACATAATCTTGTTATTTCTCTTGCACCAAGAAAGCAACAGGAAAAGAATGTTTTTGTGTGGAGAAAAGTAATGATAATATATTTAAAACTTTAGTTACGTACATTTAGTAACTAATTGATTGAAACTTCAATATTAACCTAGTAAATTAAAGATAGTAGAAATAATACTACATCACGTAGTTTCATTTAATTGTGATTAACCTAGTTATTTAGGGAACTTTTGTGTACGAGTTCTAATTGTACTTATCGGTTTATTTATGGTAGTCCATAAAGATATTTACGATTCTGCGGATAGGTGTTTTCGAAAGATACATTTTAATATACCTGTAATATTTTCGCACTATTAAAATTTCAAGTGCCATATAAAATATGACGACGAAGTTAAGCTTTCTAAACGACTAATGTCATTTAGAAAGCTTGACTTAGTTTCAAATATATTCATTAAATAATACTGTTCCAAAATTAAATATCAATATGAGTTTTTTTCTTTTTTTGTACTTAATCGGATTGAGAGATCAGCCGAAAATTGTATAATTACTTCAACAGCAAACACTGAACTATATAAATTTTGACGTTTTTTGAGTTATTAGGAGAAATTCAGTTTCCTCTGTAGCTAGTCCGATATGTCAATCATCTGTCCATATATTGCATTTAATTCAAAATTAGGATCAATTTTAAAGCGAAATAATCAGCAAGCAACGTATATATAATATCTCAGCTATCTGGTTTTGTGACTAAAGATCCATTTGAGAAATTTAAATGGAATATTATTTACATGGACCGTGGTTTAAAAAAAGTATAAAAATCTCATTCCAACAAACAACGACATTAAAAGATATAAATTTAAAAATTATTTTGGAAAATAAATATGCATGACCAAACATTGCCATTTTTGTTAATTGGGTAATTTTTATTGTAAATAAAATTGTTTTTATTTATAATAAAAACAATTAATCGTAAAATTAAACTATAACGGAATGTTGTAAAAACTATTGACCTCACTAAATTGTAACAAAAATCTTTTTTATACAGAGTAAAACAAAGAAAGTGTATATTATTCCTACTCTTGATTCTGTGCATCAAAACTGATGCACAGAATTTGAATTCTGTTTAAAAATTCTCAATAATTTCTGAAATTTTTTTCAGACTACTGCTAATGAAACAAAATTTTTTTTTCTTTGTAATGTCATTTATTTTGTTTTATTAAAACATTTCATATATATATATATATATATATATATATATATATATATATATATATATATATATATATATATATATATATATATAAACTTTAATTTTCCTACATACATTTGAAGTTGGCAAGAAAAAATTACTTACGTAATATAATTTATATAATCGTAATAAATGCTTTGCTCTTCTTAATTTTGTTAAATAGAAAATAAATGTACAACTTCTTGAATTTGATGTACCTGCCGTTTTCAACTACAAAATAAAATTTTCCTCCTAAATATATTATTTTATCGGCATTATAAAGTTTTACATAATATTACATAATATTCCTATGCCTCTATAGATGTCACGTCTGATGTTTATTATTTTTAACCAGTATGACAAACGGAATAATAATTTTGCCATAGTATAACGGATCTCATAGTACAACGGGTCTTTAAAAATTACGGTTTTCAATATTTTTTGTTTTTTAAACCAGTCTGCTGATCATATCCGAAACCATTTCAGCGGACAAAAGTAATCAATATTTATTACATAAATAATATCAGTACGCATTGCAATATAAAGATAGTCATATTTCGAGTAACGGGTATTGTAAAGAAGCAATTTTTTATTTTTTGTTATCAGTCAAAAGTAAATTAAAAATAAATATATTATAAGATAATCCCTAAGAGTAAAGAAAATATTTTCGATGCGTAAAAAATCTCACTTTTTAAAGAAATAACTTTTGTTAATGTTTTTTGCATCTCATTGGTTTAAGATGTCAGCTCTGGTATTAAAAATGAGTCTTTTTTGCCGATTCATAGTAAAAAAATCTATATATGAATGGATAGAAAAATTAAAACACACTCAGAGACATAAACAAATATACCTGCACGCACACACATACACGCATGTGCGCTCTTATATATGTTTATAATTTGTCATTTTAACGGAAATTTTTCTCTAATTCGTTAAGGAAAACTTCAAGCTAAATAAATCTAATCTGATCAATCGTGGATTGGTACTTTCGCTAAAAGTATTGCGTTTGCATATAGGATGGGGTCAATGAAAATAAGGGAAGAGGCGTATATTCAAAGGAAATTCTGGTGGATAACTATGAATCACACCAGAGTCTGTGTATGCATGTGACATATTCACGTACGTAAACGTATATGTGCCTTCTAAGGCTTTTAAAATTCAGTGGGTACATCCGACTGACTACAGACTTTTTTATTTTATTGTACTGTTATTAAAACAACTTATTCCTTTTTACTTTTTTTTACAAAAGAATAATAACAATTACGAGTTGAAGACAAAATTTTTTTTTATTTAATATAATAATTTATAATAAGTTCAATTACAACTAGATTAGATAGCTTTTGCTAAATTAAGATTTAACTATACCATTACTATATCGTATTCTAAACCCTTCACGTCACGGTTCAAATATAAATTTAATACCCACTGCAATAACACAAAATGTTTGACGATTAATATTTAAGAGCCCACCAGAATACTTAAACAGACGTTAAATTTAACGAACATTACATACCACAAGACATTTTGCCGCCCAAGATATTAATTAAAAGCTTCTCCAGCACAATTGAAATTCAATACTCGCGCAGCTTACGTCGTAAATAAACTTTTATCTATCTCGCCTGAATCGATATGAAAGTGAGACGGAAGCATCGCGTGATGTGGCATTTTCTTGTATGCTCATTTGCGACTTTATTGTTGTACAAATAGTATTAAAACAGCAAGTATAATTTGGGCATTAGTATGTAATTTTTATTACGTGGTAAGTTCAATTAACGATGACGATATGACGGGTGGAAATTGTTTAAGATACGTGTTAAACAATTTTCACCAGTCATTTTTTCCTGAGAAGAGTCATTATGATTTTGTGTCAGGTGATCGCGAACCGTTTCATTCTTTAACTATTAGTCACGAAAAGTGATACTATTAAAGCAGAAAGTGTAATCACCAGTGTGTAATTTTTGTTATGTAGTTATACACAATTAAATGAAACTACGTGATGTAGTATTATTTCTACTTTATTTAAGTTTTTTACCACGACCTAGGTTTCATTGTATTACAATATTTTCAATTGGGCAATTAGCGAAGATTTTTTGCTAGTAAATTATAATTTTTCCCAACATAAATATTTTTTAGCACGATTCCCGGTAATACTAGTAAATTTTTTCATAAAAGTATATGTGTTAAAGTGTATATAATACCAAACCTTGTATATATAAGAGCGCAGATCGATTTTGCCCTTAGTTTATTTTAACTTATTATTAAGCTTGAAATCCAGAAAAATTATGTGGAACTTAGATTTATTTCGTTTTTCACAATAAAGCTTGATACTGTTTGTCTCCGAAATGTTAGTGTTAACAATCTTTTTTGATTTGAATGCAAAAGTTCAAAAAAATCGGCGTAACATGATATTGACAAAAATGTAAATAAAATATATTTAGAATATAATTTGGGGGAAAATAAAGGTATATTTAAATGAAAAGGTCTATTTTAGATTTTTCTAGAGATTATTTCTAATTATATTGCAAAATAAATTATAGTTTTTAAAAATTATTATATTTACATCTAATGTTTTAATAATAATATAAAGTTTTTTCGAGTTATATTTTTTTGATAATCCTGAACTTTATGTTCAGGACGCATTTGCTGTTATTACACCAGCCTAAAATGTAATTAAGAAAATAATTATCAAAAACGTATCGTTTCGTACCTTCACATAATGTGTCGGTTTGTGTAAATTCTCTGGTCTGAAACAAATGATTTAAAAATCGGACAAGTTCATGAAACATTTTTCTTAATGACATAATTTTTTATTTTGTAAGTCTTAATCGTAATGATTACGACTTACAAGAAAAAATAATGTAAATGAGTTATAATACTAGATTGTAACCATCTTTTAATCCTTCAATTAAAGTTTAAATTGAAATAATTTGTACTGATATTTGTTTTTAGACGTAAATGTTAAATAAACCTCTTTACTGAAGAAGTTTAATGGAATTGAAAAAAAATAGGTTACTTGAGCGAGCTACACTTAATGTATGAAAAAATGAGTACTTTTTAAATGTTTTATTACTGAAAAAGATGTTGATAAATATATTGATGTAAGATATCAATAAATATCTTTTTGTACTTTCTTTACTGATTTTGAAAAAAACAAAATGTAATTTTTTTATTTCAAAAAATACTATAAAGTGTCACAATAGACGACATTTCACCACACTTTCGCAGCGATGCAATACGGCGGGGTGATTTATAACTCCCGTTGTAATTAGCCCGTTGTATTACCTGAAACAAGAAAAAATAAAATAAGGGTTTTCATCATTAAAAAATGATCTGCGGTATCGACTAGTTTTCATGAAAAATACTAAAATGTGTAGTTATTATATATTAAATGGCCATGCAAAATAAAATATTTAAGTAGAAATCGAATTAAATTTTGGTCGTTAATTAAAATTGTATTAAAAAAAATTAAAAATAATAAAGCATTAAAATTGTAATCTTAAAATTATACTCAATATAAAAACAATTCATCAATGAATTTTTTCCGTATTGGGTGCCGTATCACGGAAGAAGTATTTTGGGCAAAACGTATTTAAGAGTTTTTCATTCTTACTGGACCGAGTTTTGAATTTCAACATGTCATTTTCACTGATAATGTTAAAGGAAATATTTTTTTCAAAATGTAACAGTAGATTGCCCTCTTCAGTTTAACAAGTCGCCTTTATGTAAGAAGACTCTTTCTAAGACTCCTTTATGTAGGAATTAATATCGTCAGAATTTCTCACCGAATTTAATTATATGGTAAAGAAACAATAGTAAAAACCTGTTGTGTATATCCAAGCGGCAGCTTTAGACGATATAGGTTTAAATATTGACAGCTTTTTCCAAAGCAGCTTTTAACAATGCCACCTTGTGGCATTTTTTTTGCGACTTATGGGTAATTGGTGTCGAAATTGGAAGTCTGTATCATCAACATGTAATTTAGCCGTCAAAATTACTTGTGTTGATTTTGATTAAATCCATTTAATAATAGTTAATTACTATTATTAAATTACTTTTAAGTTTCATTCATATTTATTTAGTTATGATATATCGCCAGTTTTTTAATTATGTTAATTTATACCAATCAAACAATCGGTTAATTTTGCTTTGTGACTCATTTTTACATTTATCGAAAGAAAAATGTTTTAGTTCAATATTCTCTGTCCATGGAATATCATACCACAAGAATTATTAAATTGTTAACATTAACATTCACTATGAATTTTAATGTCCATCTACTAGAAAGCTAGAGAATAAAAGCGAAAAGCTCTTCTAAAATTTGGACTCAAAGTAGAATACTTTCATAAAGCGAGGTATCTAGTTTATTTGAGTCTTCCAGAGGTGCTCATTAGAGCCGATATATTCTTCCATAGCTTTTGTTGAGTTATGAAATAATTAAAATGATATCTTCCAACAGTTGTGTGCTTCAAAATTGTTTATACTTCTTCACAAATAATGGTGTTCAGTTCGTTATCAGGTTAACCTTGGTAATTCCATCTTAAGGTTTACATTTTATATATTAAATGGGTAAGTACAGTTTGTGAAGTAACAAAAGGATTTGGAGGACAAAAGAACATTTTTTATACTATTTTTAGAGAAATTTTTGAATACCAAGATCACACATATGACGATAAACTTATATAAGTAGTAATATTGCGAATGCTTTGCCAGAAAAAAGGTTATGTTTTCATTGAACACAATTAAACTATTAATAGAACTAAGTTTAGTAATTAGCAAAGCTTTGTTAAAATCTTTGCTAATTGGTCACCCGAATATGTTGTAATGTAGCGAAACGTAGGTCGTGGTGAAGAATTTAAATAAAGTAGAAATAATACCACATCACATAGTTTCATTCATTTGTGAATAAGTTACTGAATACAAATGAGGATAAAATTGTGTATTTAAGTAGAACTAAATATTTCAAAAATGCGTAATATATACCTATCGATCATTATTAATTTTAATAAAATATCCTTGCATTAGTTAATAAGTAAATTTATTATTTTTTATTTTTTCAATATCATTTATCCTTTCATTAAACACTTTGCAAATGCAACATGAACACAATCAACTTCAGTGCTAGTCAATATGGTCGCACTCGACAAGAAGATTGCGCAAATAATTGTGCGACCCAGTACGTGTGATACGGTACATGACATTACGCACAATAATTCAGTTGACGTTTGCATCTCGTTGAGTATGCAAAGTTGACTGATGCAGAATTCCGTAATAAAGACTCAAATCAAAAAACGTTCGAGATTATTTCGTCTTATAAATACTGGAGAAATCTAGAAAAACTAGCCAATTTTTTATAAACTCAAATCAATGATTATTGTTATCAATAATTTACAAATTGTTTTCTACCACCGATTTTTTTTATATTCTGCTAAAAGAGATTAGTTATTATTTTTGTAAATGGTTACAAGGTACTATTTTGACTTCATACATACATACATATTCATATATATACGTTACAATCAGTATTGCTAATAGTTAAATTTACAATTTAAAATGATGAAAAATATATTGTAATATAATTTTCGACTTAAAAATATCTTCACAATATGTGTTTCATGTGGAGAAGCAAACGCGCTCAAACAAGCGACAATGTTAATCGAAATAATTTCAAATCTCAAATATTCATCCAACAATAAACATAGTCCACTATCTCGATCTCTCCTTAAAGAGAAAGAACGTGTCAGTACTCGAATATTAGTGGCGGATGGATGTATCAAAGAGAACCCACGATTTCGTCTTCATGGTTTCAACACGTATTCATAAACGGCATTGTACCTCAAAGAAAAATTATTCTGTTGTACTATACACGATTGCAGTTTTCGTGAAAGTAACCGCGGCAGTGGTCGGCAGTCTTTTTTTATTCAAAAATGTAAACAAAATTATGAAGTATTATTTTATACATAGACGAATTATTTACACATATTAAAATGAGACATTTATCTCTGATAATACAATGAATTCGAGTCGCTTCACCAGACTTTTTAATAATTAGCTTTGTGTTTATTTTATTTAAATAAAAAATTCAATTTGCGGAGCACTCCCTACTTTAATTAAATCAAACGAAAGTTTACCAAAAATCTACGTGACGTGAAACTAAGCAGCATCGCTAGTATCTACGTATAAAACATATACTTTGTTACTCCCTAAATTACGGTTTACGTATGTAGCTAAATCACAACCAAGATTCCAAGGATTCCTAAAGCTATATAACGTCATTAATATTAACTCACTTGAGTAAACAAGTTGAGAGAGCTTTGTATAAATATCCAATCACGAAAAATCAAGTACAAAACAAAAATGTGTGGGAGGAAGTTATTAACATGTATAATGTCATAAATATTAATATTGATATATTTGTGTGTTCTACATTAAATGATAACGTTTTATGTATTTATTGAAAGAAGTCTATTCGTTTGTGTTAATAATGATACACATATCAAGGGAGGGCTGAATAATTTTTATGTTTCATGCTTATTTTTATAATTTTGCCTATCTCATTTTTTATAAATGATAAATGCAACTGTATTGTACCAAATATGATAGATACTACTATGTGCAACTTTCCTATTTGTCGTAGATTATGGTGGCAATCGAGAAAACAGCCACCTAGTGTTTCGAGTTTTTTGGGGCTTAGCTCTCAAGTAATTGCCTGAAATGAGAGCTATTTGAAAAATATGTACAGTGAATCTTGAAGTTCTTACGATATATTTAACATTTTCTTTGAGAAAATTTCTGTAATTATTAAAAACTTTGGTTGAAATATCGACGTATTATTGGCATTTTCATTAAGAAAATAAAACCTAGAAGATTCATAACATTTTTTAACTCATTCAAGAATTCAAGAGGTCGTAATCGTTACTCAAAGTATACAATGCGTTATCGAAATAATTTGCTATATACTACTATTTTATGTTTAATATTTTTTTTGAGAAAATTTCTGTAATTATTAAACATTTCGGTGGAAATATCAAGACATTATTGGTATTTTCTTTAAGAAAATAAAACCTGGGAGATTCAGAACATTTTTTCACTCATTCAAGTATTCAAGAGGTCATAATCTTTACTCAAAATATACAATGCGTTATCGAAATAATTTGCTAAATACTATTATTTTATCTTTAACATTTCCTTTAAGAAAATTTCTGTAATTATTAAAAACTTCGGTTGAAATATGAACATATTATTGGCATTTTCATAAAGAAAATAAAACCTGGAAGGTTCAGAATATATTTCAATTCATTAAATTATTCAAGAGGTCATAATCTTTACACAAAGTATACAATGCGTTATCGAAATAATTTGCTATATACTTTTGTCTTATGTTTAACATTTCCTTTGAGAAAATTTCTGTAATTATTAAAAACTTCGGTTGAAATATAAACATATTTTTGGCATTTTCGTTAACAAAATAAAACCTGGAAGATTCAGAATATTTTTCAATTCATTTAATTATTCAAGAGGTCATCTTTACTGAAAGTATACAATGAGGAACGATTTTCAATACTACATAAGATACAATTCAGAACTCTAATTATTCGTCAGGTCTTTCCGGTTTAAAATATCTTAAAATTCAATATCAGATAGCCAACAATTTATACAAGTGAAATTAATATTTCTTGTATTAAAATTCGCTGACTATATTTATTACCTTTATAAACTGTGCATACATAAAATAATTTTATGAGATATTTCTCATAAGTTTAAATCAGAGATAGTAAAATAGCAAATATCTCTCTACTTTATATTTTTCTAAATATTTTATCTCCCAAATATAGTTTCTAGTTTCTAGTTTAGTTTTATAAAGTTTCTATGCAAGTGTTAGCATCAACGATATTTGATTGTACTAATTAATTGACCAAAAATGTGCTTTACAAGAAGCCAGGGTGTTTTCTTAAGCTATATCTTTATTTTTAAGTTATTTTAAAATATAAAATGATTTTGTATGTTTCCAAAAATTGGTAACTTTCCTGTATTGAATTGAGTTGAATGATTTTCATCTAAGTGCACATACGAACAAGATTAATTTCCAAAAACAAATTTTTGAGTAAGGTAATACATGATAGATGCAAAACTATTTAAGAAGAAAAACAGTTCTTATGTTAGATATATTTTTTTTAGAATTGACCTTGGTTCTGTTTTCATTTCAATTTTCAAATAGCTATCGTAACATAAAGGAATGTGAATTTTTTCGTGCATACGTGTTTTATTATTATTTTTTAGTATTGATTAGATCAGACTTGCTGACACGGCATAGACATATTAATGTTAACTAAGTACTTGTTCGGAATGATTTCGTCTACATGAACGTTCTCCCAATCCGGAAGTGTTTAGTATTACGGCTTTTTTAATGTTGAAACAGGTTGTGGATTTGAGATCTAGTATTTCTAATGAGTAGTGTAAATAAGTAGCAATTATCACTGCAGTTGTGGATAAAACTATGAGGACTATATAATTTTATTTTCCTTTCAAACTCTAGCAAGTTCAAATTTCAAATACGTTGCATCTGTTTCAGCTTCACTATCTAGGTGGAGTTTTTGTAGATCATGGGGTTGTCGGCAATATAAATCTTTTCTTTTCTACTTTCTGCTTACCATTTTTCCATGTTCAGTAGATTATTAAATTCAAGGTATTTTATTCAAAAAGGCGTGGTCGGTAGTTTCTAGAGGAGGGTCTGTCTGTCAATTTAGAGTTTTCTGTACAAAAATTATTTTACCGTTTATAATTGGTTTTTTCACAGAGAATGTATTTGATTTGTTCTTTACCATCCTTATGTCTTTTAATAATCAGTCTCTATATGACAGTTTACGGTGTAAGATATTATTTTTTTAGAATAGTTTTGGTTATGCATTCTATGTTAGCTATATTAGTTTGTGTCCATTTTATAATGCCAAATGAGTAAGTCACGATTGAAATATAATAGGTATTTATAATATTGATTATATTTTTTCCAATAAGTTTACTCCTACTTAAATTTACTCTTGTTTTGCATTCATTAGCGAGTTCTTTTAAATTTTTGTTTTTATTATTATCAAATAAATTTTGCAATATTGTTGTCAAATAATATTATCATATACATTATTGAATATATTTGGTAGAATTAATTTTGTAGAAATTCATTATTCACAATTAAATGAAACTACGTGATGTAGTATTATTTCTACTATCTTTAATTTCTTTACCACGACCTAGGTTTCGTTGTATTACAACATCTTCAGGTGGGATATAAGCAAAGAGCTTTCTTTGCTCTTCTTTGCTTATATCCCACCTGAAGATGTTGTAATACAACGAAACCTAGGTCGTGGTAAAGAAATTAAAGATAGTAGAAATAATACTACATCACGTAGTTTCATTTAATTGTATATACATTATTGTTAAATACAAGCACGATTATGCGAGTGTTATATTTCCTTGACAGATTTCAAATTTTACTTATGTGGATAAATATGATAGATAATATTTTATTTTTCTCAATGGGTAACACTTTCTTTTGACAGTTTTTAGAATATCAAAAATGTTATCGATTAACAAGTTTATAATTAATTCACATTTTGTTTTAAATAAACTCCTTGGTACTGTATATACCATTATATTCGTCTGTGGAATCAATGAGAGAGGCAATCGACCCACTCTTCCTGGAAGGTTTCTTCCGCGACCGTTTCGAAAGCAGTCGCCTCTTCTCGATAACTGGAGGAACACGTCCTCCAGTTTATCTTTAATTCTTGCAAATAAATAAAACATGGTTCGAAATTGGTGCTAATATAAAATTTTGACAAAAATTGCCTCATTTTACACACATGTGTATGTTGACAAAATTGTTAATTTTTATAATATTAAAAAAAAATCCTTCAATGCCATTAGAAATAATTATGCTAACTGAGAATTAATCAAATAATAAAATAAAACAATAATGACTGGTAAACTTTTTCAATTTCTTTATATACCCCTTTTAATTGTTATCTTCTAAGAAACTAATAAAACTAAGCATACAAAAGCTGTTAAAAAGCACTTAACAAATGAATTTGCTTTTTCATTATAATGCAGACGCTATAAAATACGCCATAACGTAGCAATGAATTCGCCGTAGATTGCCATCTTCAGTACTGAAAACGTGCATTTTATTACCTATTACCACAACGCATTTTATTTCGGAAGGGTGAAAGCTAAAACATGTTGTAAATCGCTGAGATAGATGAGTAAATGATTCGTCAGTTTTGAAGTATAACTTGTTCCTGAGCTTAAAACGTCATGCAAACATTTTCCCGTCGCTTACATGCCAAGACGTTTAGATTATAATATCAATGAGATCGCTGTATAGTAATATATCAGTATTGTAATATTCTTTTAAACTAGTCATTTTAAATATTGAATATATTTGGGGTTAATTTTGTAGAAATTCATTATTCACAATTTAATGAAACTACGTTATGTAGTATTATTTCTACTTTCTTTAAGTTCTTTACCACCACCTAAGTTTCGTTATATTACAACATCTTCAGGTGGGATATTAGCAAAGATAATAGCCCACCTGAAGGTGTTGTAATACAACGAAACCTAGGTCGTGGTAAAGAACTTTAAAAAAGTAGAAATAATACTACATCACGTAGTTTCATTTAATTGTTGTAATTTCAGTTAAAAAGGCAATAATGTAATTTGGTTATGTTGCAATGTAAGTCAGATTTGTATATGTGTTAACTATATGTAGAAAAGAATAAGAAAATATTGCGTTTTTCAGTCTTACCGCATTATACTATTTAATTTTATCACGTGTTAAAAATTATATCGTACTGGATATATACCAAGACAATTTCAATATCACTTTCATTCTATGTTTCACCAAATCCGGTAAATTGTAGTTGTGAACTATATTTATGCGTCAATAGCACACTATGTTATCTTGTGGCGGATTCTTTCATTGGACATGCAAAGTGAGATAATTGGCTTCTTAACTTTAGTTAATCTATAATAGATCACATATTTAATCATAACAGGGTAAATTTTTTGTGACTTGCACCGTTTTTATTAAAATAAGACGTAATGTTCTTGTGATTGGTAGATCAATAATTTTTTAATAGATACATAAACATAACGTTTTGTGATTTAATTTTACTTATGTGACCAATGTTATTGTTGCACGTTGCATTCTTGTAGATTAATAATCGTTACACGGTCCTCATGACTGCAATCCATTTCGCCCTATTTTTTTTAACTTATCGCTCCTACGGCATCGAATGGAATTTAATCTTTTTTGGTGTTTAAAACATTATTATTTCTGGACTTTTATGAAAGAGTTAGAAAGTAGTTTAGACTTGTATTATGTGTAATTTCTTTACTGTTCAAATTTTACGTCTATATATACATCTAAAAATATCTTTGGAAAACATAAAATGCTGGGAATAAACTATAACACATTTTTTATTTTTTCCATTCCATAGTAAGTAATAAGTAACGGAAAAATTACTTACCTGAGGGAAAATTACTTTTACATACCATTATTTTCAAGGGAAAAAGAAAAAAATTAAGGTAATAGTGCATAAAAACGATATCAATAAGTACCATTATTTTGATAGAACACCTGACTCTCTAATTCTCTTGTGCTAAGAAAGTATAAAGTATCTAAATAAGCGACTAGATATAATATCGTAAAAAATAATGAAACAAGCTGGATTTGCTTTTTTCATGCTATATATGTTGCCTGTTTCGTTACAGCTTCATTTCTATGATACGAATTTACTTTGATGTGTAAAAAAATATCTCCTCAAACTCAAATCGTGTTTAAGTAACAGAAAATTCGCCTCTAACTTGTTATCATTATTATTTCTTGCCTCATTTTATTTACAGTTGAAAATATTTCAAAATCTGAAATTGAAAGTAATACTGATTCGATTACAGCTGACGTTGAGATAAAATAATCTACGTCAGAAGCTAAATATTGAAATATTATTTGACTTTTACACGAAACAATAAAAATACGTAAGTTCATTTTACACCTAAGAAGTAAAAATGAAACATGTACTTAAATCTTATCAGATAAAGGCTACTTTTCCCATATTTCCTACTGTCTAACCCGAAAACATCTCATAGGATTTCAATGACGGGCCTAATAATTTACTTTCGTATAAAGGAAGGCACAATCTAATGTGTTGCGAGAACAATATATAGTATGAAATGTGTAAATGGTGCGAGATTCCATATTTAGTGTGAAATTACTAATTGTAAGGGTCTTAAATATACATTTTCAGAGATATATTGAAAAATGTACAAAAAAAATATATTTTCCCGCTTATATCCAAAATTACTGAACACAAAACAGAGTTTTTAGAAGCACATAAAAAGTTTGCAGGTTTCAACTATAACGAATATTTTAGATCTGATAGTTTTGGAGATATTCGCCATAATATTTATATCCCTACTACTTAATTATATCGGGTATAAAAAATAAACTGCAAAATTACCAAAAAATATTTATTGCACTAAAATGTTTACATTGGTATTGTTTGACGATAAATACAATACAATAAACTAACATTTCTTTCACTTTTTTTGGTATTGAATGATGTCATCTCTAATTTAACACCGTTAATATACGTGAATAAAATAATAACACATTTTGTAATTTAAATGATTAAAACAAAATATCAACACAAGTACTAGGTCTAAGAATGTGAGATTTGTGCTATTTTTTGAACCTCAAAACTGGAAATGAAAAGATAATGAACAGTGTACCTAAAAGGTTTTAACACTTAGCTTTTGGAATTATGTATTTTAAAGCAGCTATTAAACTTTCGTTGGGTTCTATAATTTTAATTACTTTATAACATGGAGTTAATTCTTAGAAACTTTGTGGTAAAACACCGGTTTTAATGAACAATGCTTGAAAATAAGTTCACCCTGTCTAAACATGGTTAAAAATTTATGCAAGGTTTGTAAATCTCCTTGAGTGAAATTTAGCTAATATAGTTCATTCAAACAGAAATGAATAACTTTATTAATATTTTTTAGTCTCGGCTTTCATAAAAAGCTTTATTTTAATTCAACTATCTAGAATGTATAAATATTCTACATCGCCCGTATATTCTAAATGTACCGATCATATTAAAGTTAATATTGAAACGAACAAATTGTAACAATAGACTTTTAGAAATTTCTATTTGAAAATAAGTTTATCAATTGGACGTTAACGGTTAAGCAGTGGCCTCGTTTGCGAAAACAATTTTATATTATATAATTAACTTAATGAAATCAAGTTAATAGTTACAAAAGAGGGCAATAGTTAAAGAAGAGATAAATAAAAGTTAAAGAGGAGACAAATGAAGTACTATTTTTCTTTTTTAAAACTCATACAACCTGTGCGATATCATTTCAAAAAGCTTGTCATAGGGAAGACAAAGAAATTTACGACTTTAAATTGCCTAATTAAAAAGATATTCTAAAAAATATGTAAAAAGTAGCCGCCCACGTCTTTCGACATTAATGAATAAACAATCATGATCAAAATACTGTTGGTAAAATCTAACATGAATGTTATAGAAAAACTACAGTAATTGTCTCAGATCTTATATTTTTTTTGTTCATGGAACATGTTTTCCCACCTGTGAGAGTTACATTACATAGGTAATATATATTCATAATATGGAATTAACTATTCGAAGACTTGTGGTAAAACATCGGTTTTAATGAGCAATGCTTGAGAAAGAGTTCGTGATTACAAAAAGTTAATATTTTAAATTAATTATTTAATATTTTATTAAGTTATATTGTTAAATTCGAGACTGCAAAAAGTTAATATTTTTAAATAGTTTAGTAGAAATATTATGTATCATTATTTTCGACATTTATCAGTGTAAAGTTATATATATAGTAAAACTTTAACTATAAAGTTATATATAAATATATATATATATATATATATATATATATATATATATATATATATATATATACATATACATATATATATATATATATATATATATATATATATATATATATAATTTTTTATTCATAAATACCCTTAAGTAGTTATATCTCTTACGTTCTTGAGCGTAATACATTAAGGCAAGGCAAAATCCTCTGTTAAAAGTAACTGCTGATTAACTTTCAACTGTTGATATGATTTTGCAAAACGTACGAAATATGAATTCCTTATACTATTGGAGTACTTTTAAAACTTCCTGACTGATATGACTGACAAAAGGTCTTACCCTTAAAATGTACAAAAAATTAAAATATCAAGATGTCACTAAATATTACATACTCTCATATTACTTAGTATCATACAAATATTACTTTAGTGTGTAATGGAACGCATCCGAAGTAAGATATTATTCTAATATTTGTACTTGTAGTTATTAAAATCACTAAATCTAAAAATGGGTAATTAGTGAGTTGGACCACGTTATCAATGTTTAAATTCCTATTTTCCACGTGTCATATTAAACTTAAACTAAACCATTATAATATATTGTGGGTTGAAAATGTGTTTCTCAAATAAGATTAGAACATCTCCTATTCCAAGGTACGTCCTTATTATTTATCCATCTGAAAAAAGGAGGCTGATATCGATAAGAAATGATCAGCAACATAACAGCAGACAATCACTGACTATTCCTTGTGGAAATTTACCAGGAGATTAAAGAAACCTGCTGTACAAAATTCTTCACCGAAATCTCAAGATGGCAGGTGGATAGGTGACATTAAGCAGAAGGCAAACCCCTTCATGGAATACTTCGTTGATGTATTTAAACCTTGTTCGTAAAATACAATGGATGAAAATGTAACTGTTATTGAGAACATATCATTCGTTACTTTGAAAGAATTTAAAAAGTTGTGCAGCTAGAAACTTAGCAGTAAAAATCGGCAAGATATGATCTTATGACGGAAAAAATTATAAAACCATTATTGAATCTAGTTGTGCGAAAGTTAAAATACCTTAAAAAGTTGTAAAAACAATCAACATATCAAAGTCATGAAAACCACCTGCAGACGTGACATTGTACGGACCAATATCGTTACGTCCTCTTACATCAAAAATATTTGACGAAATACTGTTGAAAAAATTAAGTACCATTATTAAAGAGAAGCAACTGCTACCAATTTACCTACTTAGATTTAATCTAAGCATTTAATAAGATATCAATTACATCTAATCACAAAAAAGACCGAAAAGGCATTTGAAGAGAAAAATGTCTGCGTAACAATATTCCTGGATGTAACTTTGATAAAATCGGGCATGAATATATTTTTATTTTAGAAAATATATAATTATTGAAGGTGAATTCCAAATTTTGTAACGTATATTACAAAAGGAGACCGTTTTACTTTTCTCGTTTGTGAAAAATGATATATATTTATTTATGTTTTTCCAGAAATTAACTCTAAATATTACTGTCAAAAAACATCAGTGTCTTTCTAAATGTCACTTTCGCACTGAATAAAAGCTTCAGAAGTGCCTACGTCAAATATTCATAATTTTTATTTATCTTCAGTCAAGTTATGAGTGTGAATTTTTCCATCTATATAAATCATTATGATATCAACATATCAAAGCGTCTCCCTATGCTTTTATCAATTTATGTTTATAAGTAATGACGAACGTTATGAAGAAAAATAACAAAAATGAATAAATGACTTGCTCGTAAAAAGTTTGAACCTCCGCCCTCCAATGTTAAATTTAGACATTACGTTGGTGCTGTAATCCACTGAGCTGTTAATCGCGTGACTCTAACTACCCTTCGTATAAAATACAACTTGCAACGTTGAATCGTCATTGAAGCAGCACGCATTGCGTAACTTCGTAAAATCATGAAATACTGACGTGGCAACAAACCTATATTCTGATTAGATGGTGTTTTTTTCTGAAGCAGACCTTCCGATCTGTGAGGATATATAAATACAAAATACGTAACTAAACGCTAAAACCACATGTTTCCATACTACATAATTTACTCACGTTTATATTTTCTGTAAAGAATGGTCCCTAAATTAATTTAAATCTTGTAGAATAATAAGTAATTTTGTCGTGATAAGATTTTATGATGGTCGACTACCATCATATGGCCGATAGACACTTTAATAGATATTACAAATTCCATTTAATTGTCAATTGAAAACTTTTAAGGCATGATGGATCTTACGTACATAACTAAACAAAACCAATCAGCGGGTTATTAAAAAAAAACTAATTATAACTTCCTATATTTAGTCATATAAAACACGATGCTCATTAACATAGTGCTAATGCACTTATGCATTAGAGTATCAATATACCAGAAGAGGCTATAGGTTTACGTTCTTTACGAGTCAAAAGTGTTTTTTCATTACAAAGCATTACTTACATTTCAACTTTAAGAGACAAATCCGATGCCGTGTTCTTGTCGAATATTTTACCTGTCATTCTATTTTTACCTCGAAATATTTTAAAAAAATATGTCCAGAGCAATATGTCATATCCGAATGGGTAATATCTACCGATTCGGATATTAATTTCAAATAATAATTTTGTGATTTAAAAAAAAATTAGAACCGTGTTTTTTTCCAAATTGTGCTATTTTTTAGTTTTATTTTAGCCATCGTAACAACCCACTACTTTGAGAATTTGTGATGAGTACAGTTTCGTAACTACAATGGATAGCAACGACAAAAAATATTATGAGAACTTCCTAATCTTCTGTATTACTAGAGAAAAGTCCCATTCCGAAAATGTATTGTAAAAATCAATACTCTTTACTATATCTGAAATATTTCTGATAAAATATGTTCACAAGTTTCATATATTAAAAAGGCCCTTTTAATTAAGACATATTAGTTATTAATTATAGAGTTGTAAAAAAAATCGAATCGTACCTAAGATACGAGAAGAGTATTCAGCTTCCAATCCCACACAATTAAAAAAAATAACCTTTATGTGATTTCAATGCAAATATTAGCTTATAAAGATGATTTTGAATTCTGATATTCGCTAAATTTGATTAGAATTAGTTAGGGATACTTCTTCCATATTTATATCTGCAGGAATACTTCAAAGGTCGGACTTTCAACCTGTTTTTGTTCAGCTTTTTGAAGTTTAAAAAGTTACGATTAAAGTAATTACATATTACGGCTTTTTGGATGTAGGTAACAAAAATTTCATCAAAAACAAGTTGTAACAAAAATTTCATCAAAGCTTTCCAATTACATTCAACTACAAAAAAATAATACTGTGTACAGTTATGGTGTTAACATTTTTTTAATATGTTATAAAAGCGATATAGTCCTCTTTCTATTATTAATGGAAATCAGTTTCCTTAATTATTCAAAGAGATTTAATTAAATGTTATCCGCTTCGAACTGAGTTTTAACTCATCTCTTGAGTTTTATGTACATAAGCTAAAGGTTGGCTTGGTAATAACTTAATTAAACTATCTTCTAATTATATTAAAGTTAGTATTTCAGAATAAAGTAAGACTACTATTTCTGCCTTAAAATCATAGCGAAATAATTTAGTTATCAAATGTAAATAACCTTTTAAAGTTTTACAATTCAATAAATGAGGAAAATTGTAAACGAGGAAAAAATATGACAAAGAGGGATAAGAAATTCAAGTAATTTAATCATATTTCTCATACGTTAAAACAGTGTGCTTTAAAAATTACTGAGACCTATGTGTTTAAATAACATTCCTTAATATTAATAAAGCGTAATACGTTTTTCCGTTAATGATTCAAATTAAGTTTTAAAAATTAATTTTCAAAATATAAAATATTTTAAATATAAGCGAGAAGAAAGGTTTACTGTTATTTTTTTCATATATGAATATCAGAAGAGCAGATGGAACTTTATCGACTTTTGCTCCTGCATGTAAATTCAAATATGTTTAATCAAAAAGGTCCTGGTGTTTATGAATAAATAGGATATCGATAAATAGGAATCGGTTATGAATAAATAGTTTTTATTCATAATTCCTTCTATCTAATTAATTCATTACGAATTTGAAAGATATCGACACTTAGTGTATATATCTACATATTCCTGTTTTTGTCAAAGTTAGATTTGTCAAATAAAGTCAGCGATAAAATTTTGGGAACAGACTCGCACGTAATAAAATAAAGTAATGAAAACAAACTATTGACTCGTGAAGGATTTGAACCTCCGCCCTCCGATGCTAAGTTCAGACGTTATATCGGTGCTCTAACCTACTGAGCTAACGAGTCTTATAACTCAAGCTTCACTTGGTATACTTGTATATGTAGCTTGCAGCAAACACTACAACGCATCATCATTTCGTAGTAATCACGTGGTACGCAGCGACGTAGAATGACGAACTACGGCTGACGCTGAAATAATAATAAATATATACTGTAACTAAGTATTGTAGAATTATATTAAAATTATCTTTAATAATTCAGCTAAATTTGTTTACTTAAAAAAGTTGACTGTTATGACTATTTAAAGGAGAGGCTCAATCCTATTAAAAGTGCCGTTAATAAATTTATTGAGGAACGATTTCGATTGTGATGAACTGTTTTAATTTTTTTCTTATGTGCTCTCTCTTAGTAAACAGTTATGTAGTTAACAAGCAGTTTATTTTCCTGTAATAAAACTAATACAATTAAATAAAACTTTGTAAATAGTTAGTCACTTTGATTTTCTGTCCCTGGTTCAAGTTGTTTTTGCGTTAACTGTGTTTAAATTAACGGCGACATTTCTTTGGAGTAAGTTATTAGTATACTCATATTCAGTAGGATAGAGGTTGATTTCGTATTAATTCTAATGGTTAAAAATGTACAATCAACGTTTTGCACAGATTTATATTAATATTTGTGATTTATATTTATATTAATACTTATGAAGATATTTATTTATATATTTATTTCAAATTTACTTTGCACAATGAATTCCACATAACTTTGCCTGACTTATTACGGTCTAAGACGAAGTTTAAATATAAAAAATTAGTAATATAGAGGACTATAAAAAGTGTTTAGAGATATTTATTTATATATTTATATATTACTTTACTTTGCACGATGAATTCCACATAACTTTGCCGGACTTATAACAGTCTAAGACAAAGGTTAAATATAAAAAATTAATAAGATGGAGGACTATAAAACGTGTTTAGAGATATTTTTTTATATATTACCTTACTTTGCACAATGAATTCCACATAACTTTGCCGGACTTATTACAGTCTAAGACGAAGTTTAAATATAAAAAATTAGTAATATAGAGGACTATAAAACGTGTTTAGAGATATTTATTTATATATTTATATATTACTTTACTTTGCACAATGAATTCCACATAGCTTTGCCGGACTTATTACAGTCCATGACAATGGTCAAATATAAAAATTATAATTTTTTAAAGAAATAATAGGAAAACACTATACTTAAAAAAATGAATAAAGAAGAAGACGAGGATAATTAAAATAAAATAATATTTACAAATATTGGCACAGCATGCTTTAGAAAAAAGCAACTAAGGAAGAATTAAAAAAGATTTGGACTAGAAGATTTTCAGAAGAACTTTCTCGAAAGACCTTTAAAAATATTTATAGAGGGCGAATCTCAGGAGTTCCCATCTAATTGATTTTAAAGTTGGTTTGACAGAAAAGGAATTTTCATAAAAGTTCTTTGGGAAAATGGAGGCAGAGTTGGGTTTTAGAGCATTGCCCTAGACCAAAACCAAATAAGTTACCAACTCTGCTTTTAAGATATGCTAGATAATTTTGATTCTTCAAATATTATAAACAATTACAAGAATATGGAGCTGATTACGGACTTCCGTTTATTTAAGTTACAGAAATATATTGATATTTTCTGCAATCAAAAATTTATTCATAATCAAACGTTAAACGGACTTTTTTTCTGGTATTCATCTGCATTCATAGATACAAAGAACGAAAAAATTACTTCATGCCAAATTTATCAACATAATAATTACGTTAATTTATTATATCATGACAACTTCGCCAAAGTGTAGGGATCGCGCCACGCGAAACATGTCGTTGTTCCAATAATAACAAAATTCGAAAGTAACTGATTCTAATAACCAAGTTTGTTAGCTCAGCAAGTTAGTGCATTAAGTCTAAATTAGGCATCGGTAGAAATTGGTTTACATCCTTCACACGTTATTTAGTAAATTAAGAAGTTAAGTTAAGTTAAGAAGATTGAATTTCATAATCCATAAATATGAATTGCAAAATGTTTCGTTTTACAGTAAGATTTAATTTCCACATCGTTTTTAATCGGTTCTTCCTCCATAGTTCTGTTTTAATTACGAATATTTAGTTCAAAAATTTTTATGCGTATTTTTTATCAATTGCACCATATGGTCGTTTAGTGTTAAGATCCAACTTCGAT
The DNA here is from genome assembly GCA_039881145.1 of Druceiella hillmani. NCBI lineage: Eukaryota > Metazoa > Arthropoda > Insecta > Lepidoptera > Hepialidae > Druceiella > Druceiella hillmani. The sequence continues at coordinate 27,445,786 of JAYKKI010000018.1, read as the reverse complement.
ATTGACGCACGAATCTAGAATGAAGGTAACTCAGTACAATTAGATTTTCATCCACCATTTTTTTTTTAAATATTACCTCCTGGACTATTTTTATTAATGTTTTTAATATATTTATTTCAATAAGCATACAAGTATCCCATAAACCAAGGACCAACCGAAAAGAGGTAATAGATAAAAAAATATTTAGAAATGTTTTGAATTTATTTAACAGTAATTAAATTATTTCCTAAGCTTATATTATTTTTATTGCTTTGATGGGGAGTATTTAATAGTTCCTATGAAACAAGTTCGAAAAATATTTACATGTCATTTCAAACTAAGGGTAATAACCTCATGTAAGGGCACCCATTATGAGGTTATTACACTTCGTTTGAAATTATATGTAAATGTTTGACAAAATAATTTCTATGGTTAGCAAAAAATAGCAAAAATATTTAAAAACTTGGACTAGGCAGCTATTAATTTTGTCAGTTACGTCTAAATTTTTGAGTATTTTTAACAGTAACTGATTTTTTCCTCGCGTATATTACTTTGAGTAAAGTCTCTACAAACATTCGAAATGTTTTTACTTCCAAAGAATTTAATTTACCGTCAGTTTATTCTTTCTGTAACTAAGGTTACTTTGTGGGCATTTGGTACAAGCAGTACCAAAAAAAAATATTTTCGTTTAACCCCTCGCATTCATTTATAATTTGTTATTAAATAATCATTATTGGAGGTGCAAGAATTTGTTTATTCACATTAGTAAAACAAAATTTAAATTTACCGCCTGTTATATTTAGCTCAAAAGAAAACTGGAAAATTTTCCTCTATTTATTTAATTATATAATGCACGCATAGAAAAGTAATGTCTTTTAATCTTGAACTACTCTTTCACTATTTTCGAGTGAATTTTCCAGGGAATAATAGGTTGTTTAGATAAGTTATTACGAAGGTAATTTACGCCAATAAATTGAGATTTTCATTGTAAGTAATTTTGTTCATGTGAATAGAAAAAAAAACTTATTACGACATAATAAAAAAATATAATATGATCCATTTTTTGGGAATTTCTGGTGAAAAATTGATCATTAGCCTTAGTTACGAATACAAATACTTAATTTGTTTTAATGTTTCGTAGTTATTGTTTTGAAGTCAGCTCTAGCAATTTGTTATTATTATATTGATTACCCGCAATATGTACAAAATTGTCATTAAAGTTATATGCTCTGATTTCAGAACACATTGTTTTTCTAAAACGGAGAAAAATAAAATATTTAATATCTATATTCCTAAACATTCTCGATTTGATATAATGCATCTTCTTCAATCTTTTAAAATGATGTAGTATGGATACAGAAAATATTATATAAAGATTCAAAACAGTAAGTTGAATCTCAATTAAATGTTTTATTCCTACTTATTATGAGCGTGAATGTTTATTAATTTTATACAGCTTTCGTTTAAAAGAATTAATGAGAATTCCATTTTTTCATACTCCGTAATCATTTAATTGCTGATCGAGATTGTGATAATTTCATTAAAATATTTAGATATCGTAATCGAATTAAACGATTTATAATATGTTTTAATGTACAAGGTGTAAGAAAGAAAGTTTCTATTATTTATACAGGTGATTCTCTGCATCAAACTTAGTGGAAAATGCTAAGGCACCTAGGGAAAATTATCAACTGTAAAAGTTGTAAGTTCAACGGAATTACTGTCAAAACTACAATTTCAACGGAAAAATTTGCGCTTTTTTACACAAATGTGCTTCGTATAAATTGAATAAACTCATATATTGAATAAACTTGGTGCCATAAGTTAAAAAAAATCAGGAAGAAGTTAAAAACTTCTTGAAATATTAGGGGCCTTAAGATAAATCACGGTTTAAACCATTAAGCTTATTTAACTTTATTTTTAAATTTGTATGTTTTATTGTTGTATTATTATTTGCGACGATGAAGATTTTTATCAGAATTATTTAGTTAGTCAAAGTATCTCTTTTATTTACTTCTAAATTTAAAATGTGGTGATTACAAAAGAATATTACCAATATTATTGAGTATTATTGAGAGTTTCCATATTGTTGATCTTCATTATTCCAAATGTGAAAATTATTTACCCGCTTTAATGTATGGGCATTGCAAACGTTTTTTGCGTTAAGCTAATACAATTTTTTCATCACAATTCGCGCTTGCGATTTACATAAACACCTGATAGCCAAGCTATATTGCTAGGGAAAATTTACGAAATGGAATTTAACCAACCTAATCACGCCACTAATCATATTTTAAATAAATTTGTTGAAATAAATTCTAAATAATTGATATAACTTTGACAGGATTACTTCCACGCCCGTCCAATCATGTTTAACAACTTCCTAGCTCATATGGTATAATCTAACAAGTAATTTTTCTTATTCTTATGTACTACGTAATTTATAAATTATTATTTGTATTTATAATAGTTTAACAAAAATATTTTGTTTTTGTAATTGCTTAAACTTTTATATGTTCCTAAAGGGGTAGAGGACCCTCGCAATGTAAGTTTTATCCGCACTTAACAGTTTCTTTTCGCTTTTTTAGAATACTTATATAACCGCTTCCGAAAAATATTAGTAAGAAATATAACAACTCATTTTGGGAAATATCAATGAGTGAATATTTCCCAAAATAAAATCAACAGAATTCACAGGTCATTAAATTCAAATAAGTCACGAATATAACGTAAAAATGTATTGATTAAATTTGTTAAAAATTTGTAAAAGTGTATGCAAGGAAATATATATTTAGGAAATAAATTCTAATTCAAATCAGCCTCCTATTTGTGTTTGTTTTTATAAAATTTATTTAATATGAAATAAGTTTGCACTAAGATTTTGAATTACTTTTAATATCCTTAGCTTCACTTTCAGAACAATAACGATTTCCGTGAAATTGTCTGACAACTGATAAATAATTAAATGTAACTATATGATGTAGTATTATTTCTACTTTATTTAAATTCTTAAACACGTCCTAGGTTTCATTGTATTCCAACATCTTCAGGTGGGCAAATAGACAAGATATCCAATTTTTGCTAATTGCCCACCTAAAGATGTTGTCAAACAATGAAAACCTAGGACGTGTTTAAGAATTTAAATAAAGTAGAAATAATACTACGTCACGTAGTTTTATTTAGCTGTGAATAATGAATTTCTACAAAATTAACGCCAAATATATTTAATATGAGATGATAAAGAATTTCTTTGCTTCATATTCTTTTTGTCCAATGCGTAAATCCCTTCACTTTTCTCTTTTATCCGAGTTTTTCCTTTTATTCGAACTTAAACTCCAGCTATCACTGCGTATCGAGATGTATAATTGTGAACTATTTTATTTAGTTTTGTAGCTGTTTAAACATCAAATTGTATCAAATTGTATCAAATTTCATTTACTTCTTATTAAGCGATTGAGTTGAAATTTTGCACAGATGGTAGTGTAATAGTATCAATGTTAGTACAATGTTTGGTGGTTGGAATTGATGTAATGGTGGAGACAGATGATCAATGAAAATTCTAAATTAATTTTAGCAGAAGATATCCAATTTTTGCTAATTGCCCACCAGTGTTTGGGTTCTCTTAATTTGTACCGAAGGGGAATTTAGTTGTGGTCATACGGTAACTAAGTCAAGATTATACGCACCGAGGACTGTGCAGCACTAGTGTAATTAACATGTGGCGCGAGCGCTACACCATTGGGATGTAGGCGCAGTTACATTTACTTTTCATAGAGCTTTTGGCAGAAATGAACGTTTGCTATTAAAATTCACATACCAATTAAAAAGTAAAAAATAAAATACTGTAACTCAAAGGTGCTATTATTAATGAAATAATTTAATTGATAATTAAGCAAGTGTCATAATTACACTAATTACAATTTTTCTCGTTAAATAAGTACCATTTTTATTTTAAAATAGAATCTTTTTATAAATTTATTTTTAATTACTTTTTTCTTAATGATTACTTATTTTTTTAATAAGTTAATTATTGAATGGTTTTTAAAAATATTTACACTAAATTTTAACACCTAATTTCAAACGATATTGTTTATAGTTTCCGGTTTTTAAATTTTAATATTTCTTAAATTTAGTCGTCTTTTAATTATTTCATTAGCTAAAACGTCTTTTTTATTTACTTTTAAATTTACAATATCGCGATTAAAAAAGAAAGTGCCCTATTATATTGAGAGCAAGGCAGAGTTTTTCTCACAGTCTATCTCCGTTATTCCAAATGTCAGCTGATTTACCCGCTTAACATACGAGTGTTGCAAATTATTTTAAGACTAAACTAATACAATTTTTTCATCAGAATCTGCGCTTGTGTTTTACGCTAAACAGCTGATAGCTGGGCGGATATATTGCCACGGTAAATTTACGAAAAGGATCCTTCATCATTTTCTCTCCAAATTGTCCACCTGAAGATGTTGCCATACAACGATAACTAAGTTGTGGTTAATAATTTAAATAAAATAGTTATAATACTACACCACGTAGTTTCACTTAGTTGCGAATAAAAATTAAGTAATAATGAATTTCTATAATATTAACGCCATATATATTCAATATTTACGAAAAGATGTTTAATCATATTTTAAATTTCGAACGAGGTTAAAACGACATTGATCTCTTGAAATAATGACTAAACCGCCGTTTAAACTCCGTTAGTAATTTAAACTGTGATTGATTTTATGGGTTTAGGTTCATGACCTTCGGTTATAACATATGTAATAATAACCTAAAAAGCAACAAAAATCCATGTAATATAACAGGTAATTCTGTAATGAGAAGAGATTTACAGTAGTGAATATTGACGTACCTACGAGCGAATACGTCAATGTGACTCACGAATATAAAATAAAAGACTGCATGAAAACTTTTTCATTGTGATGACTCAGAGTTACGCCACTGTACGTAAGCAACCAGAGAATGTATGGCAATCGAATGAATAATATCATCTTAGTTCCGATCACGTAAATAACGAGACTCGTTAGCTCAGTAGGTTAGAGCACCGATATAAACCGCAACTTTACCATCGGAGGGCGGAGGTTCAAATCCTTCACGAGTCAAAGCTTTTTGTTAATTATTTTTTCTTCCTGTAACTTATTCATCGTGCATTTGTGAAAGAAATACTTAGTATCGGTCAGTTCTTTGTAATTATCCTTTTATGTTATTTATATTCTATGTATTTTGGAAAACAAGTTTGAAATAATAGTTGCGGTGTTAAATGATTTATGTATAACGACAAATTGTATGTAATTTTTTTAAAATGTTGAATATAATTCTAAGATTTTTTGAAATATTTGAATCGCAGCTATTTTGGAGTGATAAAGCCGATTTGTTTCATTTACTAATGCAGAGAGAGACATGTTCGACGATCCATATTCTAATAATATTATACAGTATGTTTGAGAAGATCGTGATATAAACCTTGACACTTTTTTAAAAAGCATCTATTTGTGTTCCGTATTATAATTACAATTTGGTAATTTATGTTTAACTCCAATTTAATTCACACTTAATTCGTATGTTTCTGCCGCCTCCAACTAAGTGATAAATTATAAAATATTAAAATTCAAATACGTTGATAGCAGATAGACGTTAGCTAACAAATTTTAACTATAATTGGGAACACATATAATTGCTTATTAGCAGATTGTAATCAGTGAATGGTTTAAAACATAGTTGAGTTGATTTATTTTTTTTGTTTCTTTTATTTCCTTATTTTGGTCGTAACAATCGCACTATTTATTGTAAAAGTGTTAATACTATTATTATAATTACAAACTGATAACTTATGTTTATTTGCAATTTAATTCTTGTGTTTCTCATGCCTACAACTAAACAGTAATAATATAATAATACCATTATTAAAAGATGTAGCGGCAAATTGAGATTTGGATTTATTGAATTGTGGAACATTTTAGAAGAGTGAAAATGTCTATAGGAGATTAATCTTGTAGTAATCCGCCCTGTGGGTATATAACAAAATATATTCCGTAATAGGGATTATTAAGCAACATTTTCAGTAAATAACAAAATATATTCCATAATAAGAATTTTTAAGCTTCCATATCTCAAGAAAATAAAGTGGAATGCCCATAAGATCGATATGGACGTAGAAATTTAAAATTTCACGAATTAATGAAGCCTATTAACCCTCATACATCTCAATGAGTAATATATTAATATGGAAGTTTTAAGGAGGTAAATTAATTACTCAAAAACAAATTTAAAGTTACCAACATATTTTTACATATATATATATATATATATATATATATATATATATATATAAATATAAAGAAATACAATTTTATCTAAGTTAAGTCTAAACATTTGTTGTAATTTCAGATACTTTTAAAAATTCGTAGTAAAAATGACTAGTTCTAAAAACTTCATGCAGTACCTTATAGCACTCATTTTATTATAGTAATCTTTGCTAACAGCCCACCTGAAGATGTTGCAATACAACGAAACCTAAGTCGTGGCAAAAAAACTTAGAGAAACTAGAAATAATACTACATCACGTAGTATCATTTAATTGTGTAGAGTAATCGCCTTTCATTAACTACATCATTGTAGTTTCTTCTTAAACCTATCATAGTATTACATTGTTGCATCTTACTCTTTATAGCCTCGCTTTTCGCGCATTTCATTGCTGATTGAGAAGTATTACTGCACAATCCACTCCCCCAACGTAGTTCGACGGCGACGGCGTTCTTCTTGTCACACTCGAGATTTTTTCCTTAGTGATGTCTGATGAGTGATGTCTGTGAAAAACGTTTTTCATATTTCACATAATAAAATAATTAAGTATGTCCTAACAGTAAGTATTAAGTGCTTTTTAACAAATATGTACTTACTAGTTTCTAGGTCTGCTTTAAAAAAAGCCAACGGTTTTCAAACTCTTGCTACGATTAGGTAGTAAAATTCAGCGGTGACTGGATTGATTTCTCCATTTCAATTATCCTTTGAAATGTTTTTGTATAAAAACTATTTTAAAACCTTTTACGTTTTGATTTCTTCGAAATTTCTTTATTCAGATGGCCTGAATAAAAAAAATCCGAAGAATTTTTATTAATAGAATTTGTATTAATAACAAAAATTAAGAATTAATAAAAGGTACAGAAAACAATAGACTTAACTGCAAATTGTCGAGGAGGTGAGATCTATTAAATGAAAGACCATAGTGAATATCCTCCTATGAAATAACTAATTAATTATGCAACACTAAATAATTTGTTATTTTATTGAAAAACGAATAGTTGTACGGAAAAAAACCAACAGAATCTTGTTTGCATAGAATTTCCTTACTTTTATTTTTATGATAGCTATCTTTAACAAAAAAGAAAAGTTAATCTTATTTCATCCTCTAAAAAGAGTGAACTTTGGATGCTTTTCAGAATGTTGTTCGAAAATTAAAAAAAAATGTCTCCTCAAAAATTCACCTTCCCGAACGTTTTCTTTTTTCGACACTAGTGAAAAAATCCCATGGCGACTGAATTATATTCGCAACTGTTGTTACAAAAACGATAATGTGACGTACATATAAATTTGGTCCTTAGAATTTAATATCTCTTTCCACATTAATTCAACTTGCAGGTCACCACAATCTCCGATTGATGGACCTTCAAATTTTGGTATATAAGTTCTGGGAGCTATATCATATATTTCGCCCCCATTCTTATATAACTTTTAATTTACAGCTCTGAAGTTTAAATAATTGAGAACTCTTCAAAAAATAAAACTTTGAGTGTGTTCTTTGTCTATTACACTGCGCAGAGCAATCTGCACGATAAATAATGGTTTCAGTAAAGCCTTGTTAATTTATCCCACTTTTAAAACTAAAGATATATTTTTTAATTTTCAATCATCGATATATTCCATTTTCTTTAATAAAAACTTTAGTTAGTTTTGTAACGAATAGATAAATGGTAAAAATATTAAACAAATATTAAGAATAGGACTTAAATAATCATAAAGAAATAGCCAGCCAGTTTATATATAATAAAATGAACGAAATTAAAATATTTTATGTCGATAGAACCGTATGTAATAGCACTTCTAGAAAGGAAATATTTGTAACAATGGTATAAACAAAGATAATTTATGGAAGTTCAAAATATATTAGGTTTATTAATATACGTCGATTGATGTGAAATTAATTAAACAATTATTGTGGTTTTGGTAATTTTTCACACATATATTCAACATATTAAAAATTATAACTTTCTGCAATAAATAGATTACACTGAAAAATTTAATTTATTAACAATTATGTTAATAAATTTTAACGCATTTTTTTCATAGAAAATGTTGATACGCTAATATTAAATTTTTGAAAACGATTTCAATTTGAAAACTTTTTCATGGAAAGTTTATTTATAGTTAATATTACCTTAATATTTAAGCTTTCGTAATGGGTTTTATGTTTTGCATCTTCCAATTTCGCGCACACTAAAATTATAAAATGGAAATCCAACTCGAACTGACACTCAGCAGATCAAACTATATGTCCACTGTTTTCAAACTGTTTTTACATGATGCCTTTGAAATTTATACATTTTTGTATTAAATATAGTCAACTTTCGCTGACATAGAAGCTAATTAAAATGTTTGTAAAAGTTAGTTCCTTAAAATTAATATTATGTTACTAAACAGACAAATTTAACAATATTTTTCAAAGTTATTTTTTTCTTTTTCTTTACATACTTTTCTTATTATTCTTAAATTATGACAAAATTTGTAAGAAATATTGTTCAAATATTCACAAAACTAACTATTCACAAAAATGTAAGTTAAGATATAAAAATAGCATGATTGTACCAGGGATATACCAGGCACTATATTTTAAAACTGAAATACATATCACATTTCCTTTTTTGCATAAATATTGAAAAACGAAATACAGGCAAAAATTATATTTTTAATATTTTCAGAGAAGAGACACTTGTGGAAGATGAAAGAGAAAAACCTTCAATATCCACTCTAAATAGTATAGTATCCCTTCCGCTGAAAATAAAGTATGAAACGTATTATAATATAGTAGAATGGAACTAATAAGCGCAGAAATAGGTCTGTAAGAAAAAAGTCTGATCAAAATTGTGTTAAAAAGTCATACTGCAATATTAGGGCGTACTAGGAAAATCACTCTGGATTTTTTGAAGTGCATGATATACATGGACTTCCGTATAAACATCACTCGTAGCATGTGTGTATAATCAATGTCTAAAAACGTATAAATACAAATAAGAATGCCTCAAATTCAAAAAGTTGAGCGAAATATTCATGTTATTAAATTAAAAATTGAAGTTGACATACAAGTTGATACTTTCCATTATCCTGTTTCGTATGGAGCCTTGCTCTTTGAAAATAGCTCATTCAAAATGCATTGATTTAAAGAAACATAATGCTACTTATTTCGTGAAAGACATATAGAATCAACATGCTGTTAGAAAATCTTAAAAGGCTTTGAAGTCACCTTTTCAAATTTATTTAGGAAAAAAATTATTTCGCCTAATATTTATAGATGGTAAAATTAAATGTGATTATGATTATGAAGATTAATATTTACTATTTGTATGGACTTATTTAGATTCATTTTTTAAATACTTTAGAAAGCTAAGGTTCAGCGAACACTAAATTTTCATTATATACAGCACTAGCATTTGCCCGTGACTTTACTTGAGTAGAGAGCACTTGATATTACAATACATTCCAATAAATCATGTTCACTGGAATTTGAACTCTTAAATTCGAACGGTAGGTCGTTGGGTAACATAAGGATTCGAGGTATGAATACCGTCTCTCCCCTAGTGCACCTAATCAATATAGTAGCTACGTTCCGATGAAAGACTTTGATTTGAAGCCTGATTCCATTACAAAGTTTTGGTGGTTTTAAATTTCTTGACAACATAATGTGTGTGAACATTAAATTGTTAACATCTGTCAATGACGTCTGCTCTCACGCGTCTACTCGCGTTCGGATCGCCATCTCGCGCACACACCCCGTTCTCTGAACCCGGCTCCGGACGCTCTTTCCGCTTACCTTGCCGTGCACTGAGTGCACTGTAATAGACTATACACAAAATCAGAATTTATTTTTTTCGAATCGAAACAAAGATTTATTAATGTTTTAGATGGATTTCTGAAATTATCATATTACTGGATGTCTGAAATTATCCTTGTAATAATCAAATGCACACCCTCTGCTTTACGGACTTCCATACAAACTTTCGACCCCTACTTCACACCTTCAATAAACACATTAATTTTTAACCAAGAGCGTAAATCTAAAATTTCACCTGTCGAACTCATAAACCGAGGAAATTGTATATAAACTTTCAATCCCTATTTTACCCCCTTAGGGGTATAATTTCCAAAATCCCTTTTTCAGTACTCACTTATGCTGCATAAAGAACCTCTCTGCAAACTTTCAGAATTCTAGGTTTAGCAGTTAGTCAGTTTTAGGCTGTGCGTTTTTCTCTGGGTCAGTCAGTGACCTTCCTCTTTTATATATAAAGATTATTATTATTATTACACCATTACATGTGATTCGATTTCATATCGAAAATAAAATTTAAAAAAAAATATACACTAGCATATTTAAAAAATACTTTGAAAACAAAATATAATAGGTGTGTATGTTAAAATTCTTTTCTCTATTTCCACTTTGTGTTGAGTCCTTTTTAAATAATTTTTTAAAACTTTTTCGACTTCAGCTTTTGGGTTAATTAGTTTATATAATCTTTGCAAATTTTAAACTAATAATTTAAAAATAAAAAAACATAAGTATGGATGAATAACAAGAAAAGGCATAGAAATCAACATTCAAAAATAAAAAGTTTCTGTTTCAGACATACGGTTAGGATAGATTCATGTATTTAATTTCAATCTAAATTTTAATTGCGTTAATGCACCGGGAGTATATTAAATATTTTTATTATCGAAAAAAATAATTTCCACTATAAATGTTATTAAAAGTAATATTCTTCATATGATATGTCTATAAATATAGAATAAAATACATTTCGCGGTTGGAAAAAGTTCATTTGACGTGGAAAAATTTAAACAGAAAAAATATTTAAAACTTTCTTCATTTGTGTAGCTGATCATATACAACTAGTATGCAGATATGTGTACTATGACCGTATACAACTAGTATGCAGATATGTGTACTATTTATTTAGTATTAGTACACATAGTACACATAGTATACATTTACAGTAAGTGTATATTTGCAAATTTTTTTAATGTACATTTGCATATTGTGAGCGTATACTTTTAAAAATATCCGGGTATTCTTACTACTCTGAAAATATTTTAATAATTTTTTGTTACGCCATCAAATAGTATTATGATACTTTCATTATTCGGTACCGTGAATTTTTTGTTTTCTTGGAAAAGTGATTTTTCAGTAATAAAAGAAACTAGTATCTATAATAAGACGTATTCCAAAATTTTATATGTATTACATGAAAATACTACTTAGACGATTCTAAACGATAATGTTAGCAGAAATAAATAACAATGGATGATTGCGAAAAATGGCTGTGATGTCCGGTGGACCTGTCTGGACCCATATTTAATTTTCACTTTTTATATTTTTTCTATTCTATTATAATCTCTTAATGTTTTAATTAGAAAAATTAATCTATTTAGAATAAATTTACAGCTACATTCAATATTCACAAAAACAACGATCCTCCTAATCAATTATCACGCTCGACCTATGTCTGATTTTTGTTAAGGCGCCAAATTTCAGTAAATCCCTCGCAATCCATTGACTCTTGGAATAAAAGAGATATATCATGCGATCTCTTAAGATAGCCTAGGCAGGTTCAATATGAAAGTGGCGTCTTGACAAATCGTTTTCATCACCGAGGTGGGCGTATTGCGTATGCCGACCCAACACACCAAAGTCGATCGATTACCCAATAAAATTACAAGCCGTTGATGGATTTGGAGTGCCAAAGTTTAGAATAAGTTCTTTATATATTTTGTTTCCTATTTCATGTAAAACTATGTGTTTTTTAAGTATAGGAAATTAATATTTTTATAGTTTTACAATGTCCGTTTATAAAAATCTCTCATCAATTTCTTGGAACATTGGTCATTAATATTTTTTTTCTGCAGGAACTCAAACGAAAAGTATTTTGCAAGTCTAGTGAAATTGGCAGATAAAATCTAATCCTCTGCAACAGGACAGTATCAAATAGGAAGGCAGCCGGCATAGTCCTTGATCAACGAATAGTTATGTTAAAAAGGACGATTAACCGGATTATACCCATATATAAAGGACAATTAACTGGATTGACCCTTAAATATTATATCGTTTTACGCTCCGCAGGTGGGCTGCTCACATGGGAGAAAGAGTCTTCCTTGGAGGATCTCTACGATATCATAAACTATATGCCTATGGAAGGAAACAAAATTACCGGTGGAAACCTAAATGGGCACGTAGGGTGGAATGCGTTGATTTTACACGAGCCCATAGCATTGAACTTGGTACTTTAAAAGCCCAAAGAAGAATCATCATCGATATAGCAACTCTGTTCAATTTATCAGTTATGAACACGTTCTTCGAAAAGAAAACCGGGCACCTTATACGCAATGTAGTAATATTCAAATCACAGAACAAAAAATAACATAGAAGTGGCATATTCGTTGAAATGTATGAAAACACGTTTCACCCCTTAAAACAAATGAATTTTAAACGAGCCCATCACTTTTCAGGACACGCCCCTTTCCTCGCCCAAAATTACAAAACCCTTTTCCATTTCCGCACTCTTAAGACACGTCTATTTATTTCGCTCGCAACAAACATTCCATAGATTTAAAATCATTCGAATATTTTAGTGTCGTTTGCACATTTATCGACCGCTCACTGCGAGACGGAGACATGATAGTAGTAAAAATAAGTCGATACAACTAACTTATTATAAGTAAAAATATACACCGGTTTTGCCGGTATATATTTTGACTTTATACCTCCTACATATTTTAGCGTCGTTATTTATTCAACTAAGAAGCCAAGCACCTGCAAATTATAAAACGATTAAATGATTTAGTCTACGACGAAATTGTACAAGATTTACCATATCCCTTTAAAATATTGTTTAATTTTAAATTTGTGTTTCATAAAATATATAATTCCTCATTCCGCATTTGTATTTTAATTAGATAAACCATTCAATCCCGCCTTATAATCGAAGGCCAAAATAATAAAAAAAGAATTTTTTTCTGCCCTTTCCCGAATTGCATGAGTATATGTCGTCACTTATTTTTTGTTCAAACATAACTTTTTTCCTTTGCTATATATATTATTCAAACAACATATACTTCAAACTTATATAATTACTAAGTTTATTTGTTTTTTTAATCTAGCTTATGAAAACTCAATAAAGTAGCCAGTTTATTTTAATATGATTAGTTAACTGTAGAATTGGAATTCAAAATTGACTACTTTGAAACAGAAAAGTTTTATCTTATTAAGATCAAATTCTTCAAATATATTGACATTATCGATATTATGCGATAATAACATTAAGTGTCCAGCACTAGTGACGCATACCGGCCACAAAAGAATAATATGTTCTGTGATACGGCACAGAAGAAAAAACATACCGGTACAAAGCTGTCACCAATAATATTATTATTTAAAATCAAAGGAAATGTGTTTAAAATAGTTTACCGATGATAGGGAATTCCGGAATTGGTTACATTTTTTTCTCACTTTTATTTTTGCTCATAAATATGGCACAAAACGGCACTTTTTACACTAATGAGCAATGAATGACAGAGCTCCACTACTTACCACATTCCATGTATAACTAAGGTCTACGTCACCGAGCAGAGGAAAATATTTATGCAGATAAAAATAGTGGCGCGCGTGACACGCCTACTTACCATCTCTAGTTATATGCTCTGTGATTCAAATGCTTAAAAGATTGCAAAGTCATACCCGGTGAAGATCTCACCAGACAACACAACTAGCTTGCTTAAACCTCCCGTTTTGGTTATCCAAGTCAAGGCTTGATCCAAAATCACAACCACGCACAAAATGGTACAACATACGGAAATCCCACGCTGATACTTTCATCGAATAGAAGAAGAATTTTCTAGAAAACTCAGTGACAAATTTTGATAGGCCTGACTTCAGTTCTCAAAGGAATGCGCTCTATTCTTTCTATCTAAAAATAGCTAAGTGGAGTTTATATATATCTAAGATTGGAAAGATGATCGGAAACCAATAAATATCCCATGTGGCGGAATGAAGAAGTAAAAGAGAGTCCGAGGAATAAAAAAGATGCTATAAAAAAATGACAGACTTTCGAATCGACGCTTACATTCAATAAAAAAGCAAGGAAAGTAGAAAACTTCTGTGTAGCAGCAGTAAGAGTGTAGAAAACTTCTGTGTAGCAGAAGCAGAATCTCTTTCTGCGAGAGTATACGAGAGGCGCAATCAGAAAATGAGATATTTAAACGTACAAAAGCAACTCAGAATCTGACAAAAAACACAAAACGTATTATGTATATAAAATATACGTCTGATAAACTGCTAACTCGGAACGAGGATATAAATAAAAGATATCCGCATGATCCACTAAACCCAATTCCCCCAAACGAAGGCTCTATTGAATATATCACAATAAATGGGGAATAAGAAGGCTATTGGGCCTAATGATATAACAGTTGACGTGTGGAACGTAGATGGAAGCACCGGAAAAGTCTGGCTCACCAACCTTTTCGATAAAGTCATGACTAAGGGAGAGGTCCGGATATGTGGAGAGTCAGCAGCCTGATCACTTTTTATAAAAGCAAAGGGGATGTAGCAAATTGTGGTAACTACCGTAATATTAAAGTAACGTCCTATATACTAAAAATTTGAGAAATTGTCTTTCTGATAGGAATTATATTTACGCAATGTGAATATTTTGATAGCAAATATAAATCGCTGATGGCAAAGAAAAGATCTTGTATTGATTAAACTAAAGAAATCTTTGATTGTGTACTTCGGGATCTAATTTGACAAGCGTTGAGATTACAAAAATGCCTGGCTCAAATTGAGATTATCATCTATGGTATTGTATGATGTTAGAATATCCATCAAACTTAAAGGTTGAGTTCACAAGCAAGCAGTACGACCGGCGCTGATATAAGGGGCGAATACTGGCCGATGAGAAAGGTCAACGAATAAAAGGTGCATGTCACAGAGATGAAAATGATGCATTGGGTCGGGAGAGTAAGAGATTAGTCAGAATTAAAAGCGAATACATTAGGGGAACATTTAAAATTAATAAAATGGAGGACAAGCAAAGGGAAAATCGCTTACTTTGGTGCTCCTACGTCATAAGGCGCAACGAAAACCGTATGATTAGAGCAGTGAAAAAATGGAAGAAGGGCTGAGGCTGACCCGCTGTCGCCCGGAAGACAATTGTTGAAAAAAATCTCAAATCTGTTGACATGGACTCAATGACAACAAAAGTTAGTCAGTTGTGGTAAAAACGTACGAGAAGAGCTAAAACAAATGAGGTATTCACTACAGTTAGGAGAAAGAAGAAAAAATTAGTTAGAAATTGAATAGAAATTAATATGGAAATAAAATTAATTTGAATTGAATTGAAGTGCCAAAAGTTTTGTGTTTTTTCTTTGTATCTATTATAATATGTATTTTATTTACCAGCTTAAACTAATTTTGACTCTGAGCAACTAAAAGACAAAAAAAATTTTCATTTGCATCCAATTTTATGAAATTAATAGGAATCGTTCGCGAGTTAGTGTGATGCATGTAGAAAGATTTGTAAAGGACCGAAACCGGCTTTCACACTAGTCTTCCACTTTTATCCTTTGAGTTGCGAAACCAAAAGTTAACTATTCTCTAAATAATTACTAAGTTTAAATAAAGGTATTTCAATTAAAATTTTCAACAGTTATTTAGTAAATTTTAAATGGGAGAATATTTTTTCTTGTAAGAATAAACATATCTAACCAAATTATTCACTTCAACTTAAGTAATAATATTATAATTTCCTTAGTTTATAAATCGCTGTTTTCAAGACAGAAATTCGAGAAGAGTTCAAATAATTAACACAGTTTTAAAAATGGAACAAAATTTGTGTCAGATAAATGAAAAATATTTAATCGCACCGTTCTTTAACATATAAATAATTAAACAAAACCTACAGTCAAAATTTTTGAATGCATGTCAACAATTCAATCAACAATTCAATCATTAATTACTCGCTAGGTAACGTATATATTTCAATGAATTTACATGTCTCCCAGCTGTACTAAAACAAATTGGAATTCACAAATCCATATTTGAAGAAAGCTTGCAAAATGACGATATACTATATTAGTACATAAATGCAATGTGGTTTTGGTTATATATTAATACAGGCTTCGATGTCAATTAATATAAATTAAAATGAAAATATCCTTAAAAACAAAAGTTTAACGAGATTTCTTAAACGAAAAATAAAATATGAGAAAAAAATCATAACGAGTTACTAAATGATAATTTTAAATTCAGAGTCTTAAAACCATGACTTGAAAAAAAAATTATCAACATAAATAGCCACGACCGAGATAAATCGATGTAGAAATGAGGATAATAGCAATAGACAAAAAAAAACAAAATCAAAATGGAAACTCTTAACATAAACTGTGATTCCTTATGAAAATGAAAACTAGCAAATTATTAGTGAAATAAATTGACTTTGTTTCGTCGAGTCATTAAATATTGACGTTGAATATATATAGTATCTTTTCACTACATCGCAAAACTTTATTTGCTACTTTCCGTGCTATCATCACTTATTGAAGCTTATGTCACCACTGATTTAATTGTTTACAACGTCATTTTTACAGGAAAATTGCTTTATTTACAAAATGAAAGAACACTTCCAATAAGTGCTTTAATACAATACTCATCGATAACGCCAATATCTAAACGAATAGCAGTGTACTCCACGTAAACATCTCAGAAACAACGTCTCAGTCGATGCAAGGGATGAAATCAATTTATGGTGCGATACGGTGGTCAGAGCTTATTTTACAGCGTATTATTGTTGCATTTCGCCAACGAAATGTATTTGACATGAAAAGAACTCGGCAAGATTCAAAGTTGAAAGTGAATGGTAGCAGGGGATGAACGCAAACTCGCTACCCTGCGATACTCGAAGCTGTCGACTGACGGCCTCGGTTCATGCTGTTGACTTTATTTTTGATGGAGATAAAAAAATGTATTATCGACATTGCGTCTGGATACGCTTTGTTAGATATTGGGTATTTTAATCTCGTATTTGTTTGTGACGTATGATATAACGGCTTATCAATATAGCGCATCTGGTAACACGATTCCTCTAGAGTGTTATTAGGGTTTGACAGAGAAATAATAAAAACAAAAAAATTATATTTCCATCATGTTTATCTGTCTATTTATCTTTTCCCATTTATTTTTTCCATTCCATTTATTTTTTGTTTCTATTTATTTTAGTTGAACTATGTGAACATATAAAATTACATTTAATTATAAATTTTTCTTTGATCGCGTCCAAACGTGAAGGATATAATTTCGACGGTGTGTTAAAATAGAGTTAAAAGTTTCATGTATTTCCAAATGTATTCTTGATATCGCATCTCCTTCGGAAGTACAAATCTCCAAAGCAGTATATTTACCGGCACTATTAACTTTTTACTGCATAGGTAAAACGTATGAGAATAATCGGAATAAATTCATTTTGTAAATACTCTATCATAAAATTATTTTTGTCAATTTGTAATATCAATTTAGATGAACAAAAAAATCGTCTAGTGATTTTTGTTGTGTCATTCATAGGTACTGAAAAAAGTGGGATTTTCATATATTTTCGGAAAAAATTAATGTTTTCTTTATGTACCCAAGTAAGTTGTGTTTATGTGTATGTAATAACTGATGTGTGGGTTATTTGCCAATACAATTAGAAATAGTCAGTGTCAAAACATTTTTCAACAAAATTAAATCCAACTTCTTCAACAAACTTCAATAAAATTAAATCCAATTTCTTCAAAACAAAAATAAAACTTCTGACCAAAATGAAAAAATAAAAAACCTTTTAACAAAACAAAGAATAAATTGTAGAAATTTTGGTTACACAAGGAAACTCAGAAAACAATTTTTGTCTTTGGTTAGACACAAGTGCATTTTGCACTTTATGCGTGTGATACGGGATTTTCCATTGCATCCCGCTAACTTGTAATGTGATCTAGACCCGTTATCATGAGCAGGAAAGAGACCAACACCATCACAAGTTATTTCAGTTGACGGACAAAATTCTTCCGGTCTTCTTGGAATAATTACCGGTAAAGAACTGCTGCTACTACTTCAACAACCTTTTTGGCGGCTGAAATTTTATTTACAAAACTAAACTGTGAGCTAGTTGTCGGCGAAAACGAAAAAGTGTGAGCCGTTTTGCTTTTCGTATTCCAAAAAAATCATTATCAATATCATATTCGCGGTAGGATTGAACGATTGCAAGATCTGATGCGTGAAATATCATATTCACAGGCCATTTCTTCGATTTTATGAAGGTCCTTTAATAACTCATAAGCAATTAGATCAACCCCACCCATCTCGTGATCATACTTCTTCACGATTTCAGACCACTCAACTTCTATAAATTTCTTCTCCGTTTTAGACCATCTTTTCACCATATCCTTTTCTCTTATGCCAATAAAATTGACAAAGTCAACCATTTGACCATAGTAATATCTCCATCAGTGCTACAAACTTCTTTACAGAATCCCCTGCTTTCTGTTTTATACTTTTATCACCGACCGATGGAGGCTTCGCAAATCTATTGACACGAGATGTGTGATGTGTTATCGCAGAATAGCCCATGGCCACTATTCTCTCCGACTCTTTCTATTAGATGCCATACTACTAATGCGCCAAAACCAATAATTTCAACAGTATTTTGTCTAATTTGGGAACGGAATTTTGATAGATTATGAAATCATATGCGCTGCCATATTTCGCACACAAGAAGAATAGCTTAATGCCCCAAGGATAAGGTTTGCCTTTTACATATTGCTTAGCAGAACGCTACCCTGTAAAAGGAACTATTTGTTCATCAACATACAGTTCTCTTTCCAGTGGTTTTTCTAAGCGTCGGCTTCGGATTGCATCATAGATAGGTCGTATTTATAGAACACATCTTCGCAATTGCGGGCATTTCCATATTATTCACAAGAGTAAATTGTTACGAAGTTCAAAAAATTTCTTGCCATATTTTCATTAAAAAGATGAATCCTAATGTGGGTTTTCCAGTGCATTTTCAAAACCCGATAGTTAAATACTCCTGTCGCCATAGGTAAGCCAAATAATGTTTTTTGCTTGCTGTCCAACAATTTCATTGCTGGACGTAGGTTTAAACCCGGTTTTCCCTGACTGCACAGCATATAAGTTCGTCATTTCAACTATTTGAAATAGCCTTTCAGGAATATATTCGACGGGGGTTTATAGTAGACTTGGGCGATACGAGTATTTTGAGATACTGAGTACGGCGAGTATGAATATAAAATATTGATGACAGATATCAGTTACAAAATACTCGACGAGTATGGGCGGTGTAATTCTGTTGTGAGAAGACCATATTAAAAATGAATATAAACTTACGGCCGCGGGAGACGTAAAATAAATCTTAGTTGTAACCTATGATGAAGTGTTCAATGCTGATATCCTTTGTTTCTTGCAACTAAAATGGCGGGAATTCCTATAAACTCTAAGACATTTTTTATAAAATACAGTGTTTCATTTTTCCTTCATCCTCCAGGATTAGGACTGGTAACTAAATGATTCATTTGGCATAGTTACTTTGATAACATATTTAAAAAAATTATCACAAAAATTATCGCATATTTAAAAAAATTATTACAATAACTACCATTAATTTAAAAAATGAATAACGTAATTAAATTTTTTTTTTAAATTTTCGCCATGTTTATTTTTGCAAATTTTTTTTTATCATAATGTAGTAAGATGTTCGGAACAAACACATTGTTCCGTATTGACTAACTTATTAAATTGGACTGACTTGTTAAATTGAATGTTTTCTATTCAAATATTTCCTTTAATTATATGTAGCTGTTTTAAACGACAATTTACTTTTGTAAATATTTCAAGAAGCAAAATAATCACCCAAGTCTGTAAATTACTCTTATAGGGCATTGGACTTTCTTGTGGACATAATGACAAAATTAAAATTTAACCTTATTAAAAGTTAGTTTTTATATACACTATATTTTTAAAATTCTTATTTTAAAATACTCGTACTTATCGTATTGAGTAAATATTTATCCGCGAACTGCGAAGTGTAAAGAAATACTTAACGTAATGAGTAAAACGTGTATGTTTGACATACTTGTATTACATACTTTAAAAGTATTATTAATTACGAGTATTTAAATATTCAGTTATTCCCTTATTTCATACACGTTTTCAATATGAAAGAGCGAGAAAACCTGAGTACGACATGCGTGAGTGAAATAGCTATAGCTAGCTAGACAAAGAAGGGTAGAGTTATGCCGCAGCCCGACCATAAAGTAACCATCCAAAGTACGGATGTCCGGCCGGCCATACCATACAAGTATTTACGATACTAAGTATTTTGTAATTCGCATACCAAGTTCGTATTTTGATCTGAGATATCAAGTATTTTTACCGGTGACAATAAATATACCTCATCTCTAGTTCATAGACTCTGATTGTAAACTTGGGACGATTTTCGTGTTAATAACAAAAGGTAATATTTGTCTTCCTTCTTCCACTTTATCTACTAAGTAAGGACAACTCTAACATCTTTTATTGAGTTATATAAAGCGAATTAAATATTTATGTATAATATTTCATCTTTTATTTGGTATTTCCTTACATACATTCTTTCTATATTTACTATGGGTCATGACCACGTATTGACATAACTTTCTCCTTGACAATATCGTGCCGCCTATTTCTTTTGAAACAATTTGGGCACTACCTATAGTTAGGTCCTTTGGGTCTTTTTCTTCGCAGCTTACCATTTTCAAAAATGCTGTATTTTGAAAATATGTGAGTATGCATTTGATTTTCAGATGACGGAGAATATGTTACAGCAGTAATTTCCAAATGAAAATAGCTGTTCCTCGCATTGCATTAGAAGTATTTCTATAGATTTAGAACTTCCAGGAAATAAGTAGCATTATTTACAAGCATTACAAGCTGTTCTTAAAGTGAAAATGAGGATGGGGGACATCCATTTGCAGATCAATTAACATTTTATATTAGTAATATGCTTGATTCGCTCGCCTTTTTGCAATCTATAGCATGCTGATTTATGTATATATATATATATATATATATATATATACATATATATATGTATATATATATATATATGTGTATATATATATATATATACATATATATATATATATATATATATATATATATATAATACCTTTCGTCCTTTGTTTGCAACCGAAAGAATGCTGTAATAGGTATGTTGGATAATGGTGATTTTTCTGTTCCATCAGTATTCGCGCTCTCATAATATTTAACACATAATTTTTCCTATATTTGATTAAGATTGAAGAAAGCTTCAATCTTTAAAAAATAAAAGAACATATAATAGCTCTTATCAGTTTTAAAATATGGTGCTCTATGTGTTTCTGGGACAATCATTCTAATTTGATATCGTTTCTTAACTTACATGTTTTGTCCACTATTGATTTTGTGAATGGCATATATATTTGAATCCCATTTTTACAAATCTCTTTCTAACATAGCTATAAAGTGTGAATACTATTATTTACTACTATTATACGACTTTTAGAGTACTGATTCGATTTGACTATGGATGTAATTGTTAAAATTCGTTAAAGAATAATAATGAAAGAACCATAATTTTTAGAAAATTTTCTTTGCAGGGTATTTCCTTTTACTTGCGAAAAACTTAAGTAGAGGTACTCATAAGAATAAATTGTAAAATTAATAACAAGTTAGTATAAAAAGTTAAGAATGGAGGAAGGATAGTAAGTAAAGAAAAAATGAAGAATTGGGTTTATCATGAAGGATAGTAAAAATGGAAAAGGAGAAAGTAACATTGTAAATATTATTAGATATGTCTGATTGGTAATAAAATATTAGTTTGTGGGAAATAATTTTTAAAAGAGCTTTAATTTGCCTCAACATCAGTCAAAGTCAACTGAATTAAAAAAAAATATTGAAGTTTCAAACCACTATTACAAGGAAATGGATTATTATATGTATAGTTTGGACTATTAATATGTATAGTTTGAGTTCAGTTTTATTATTTTGGTGAGAATGAAATTAAGAGACGTAAACTTGAGGTCCATTTCGAATGCTTAAATCATGAGTTAATATAAAATATAAATGAATTTTCTATGAAAAAAATTCCAAATCAAAATAATTGTTAAAAACTTAGTATTTAAAATATTTAATGAGACCTCCACGTGAGGTTAAGTTTTATTGACCTAATTCTTAACAAACAAAATATTTAATGTAATCCAGTTATTGCCTAAAGTTATAAGTTGTGATGTACTAAAGATAAGTGCGAAAAATTAACAAAATCACAGAAATGCCTTAATTAAATAAATAAGGTTTATTAACCTAATTCTTAAAAAACAAAATATTGAATGTAATCCAGTTATTGCCGAAAGTTATAAGTTGTGATGGACTAAAGATAAGTGCGAAAAATTAACAAAATCACAGAAATGCCTTAATTAAATAAATAAGGTTTATTGACCTAATTCTTAAAAAAACAAAATATTTAATGTGATCCAGTTATTGCCGAAAGTTATAAGTTGTGATGTACTAAAGATAAGTGCGAAAAATTAACAAAATCACAGAAATGCCTTAATTAAATAAATAAGGTTTATTGACCTAATTCTTAAAAAACAAAATATTTAATGTGATCCAGTTATTGCCGAAAGTTATGTTGTGTTGTATTAAAGATAAGTGCGAAACATTAACAAAATCGCAGAAATGCCTTAATTAAATAAATATCACTTTATTCGACGTGCTTTCAGTAAACCTAATCTATTTTGAACTTGCATTAGGTATCTTTATACCACTGTTTAACCAAGAAATTTAATTTATACTTTATAGAATGGATATAGAAAAAGCAAGTCGATACCAAAATTCACACTGATTAGTGTATGTAATCTTGAAATGTTATAAACGTAACTATGGTTACTATTTTCACATCTTCTGGAAATAATTATTTTCTAAATGTTATTTTATATAAGTTTCAATCCACATCAGAAATTTTAATTTCGTTCGTTTTCTGTATTTGGACTAACTTACTATTACTTCACAACCATCTAAGTCTTATACTTAATATTTTTTCATTATTTCTACCACTCATCTGTTTTACTTTTTTAAACAAATTATTCATAACGCAGAGAGTATATTCGATACTAACCTAGAAAAAATATTTTTAAAGAATTTTATTAATCCATGCTTGAAAATAAATTAAAATATCTTTCATTCTTATTGTGGAACGGATTAAAAAAGTCCGTACACAAACCATTATTTATTGCACAGATGGCTCTGCGTAATGTGATTATAAAAGGACCAAGAATGCAAATCCTGTCTTATTTTTTGAAGAGTTTTCTATAAATCGAGAGCCCATATCAATTATATCTGTCAGTTGCAGCTTAAAATAAATATGAAAAGTTATACTACGTCGTAAGACCAAATTTATACGTGAGGTTACAACCGTCGTTTTTTTAAAGAGTGTTATGAACTGGCTTTGTCACACAATCAATCAATCAAATAATTATTGTAGAACTTTATCACTAGGGTCGAAAAAAGTTTAGTACAGGTGAATTTTTGAGATACTTTTTTTAATATTCGAACGACATCTTAAAAACTATCCGAATATTGAAGATATTTGGCGTTAATTTTGTAGAAATTTATTATTGACAATTAAATGAAACTACGTGATATTTGCTAGGTTTCGTTGTATTACATCTTCCGGTTGGCAATTTTGAGTAATTGCCCACCCAAAGATGTAATACAACGAAACCTAAGTCGTGGTAAAGAATTTAAATAAAGTAGAAATAATACTACGTCACGTAGTTTCATTTAATTGTGAAACTATCCGAAGTTAACCCTAGAATATTTTCATGAGATGAAGTAAGGTTAATTTTTCTTAAAGTAAGTAAAATACTTAATTATTTTATATATGAATTATAAAAAAGAAAGTTTTTCTTAGAGACTACTCACCCAGTAAAACAATCTCGAGTGTAACAAGGAGATCACCAACTCCATAGGGGGAGTGGATCGCGCAGTAGAAGCATTCATTGGGCGTATATCAGCAATAAAATGCGGAAAGCGAGACTACAAACTGTAATACGGGACAATGTAACACTGTGATGACTTTAAGAAGAAAGTACAAAGTTGTAGTTAATGAAAGGCGATTACTATGTAACTTTGCACGCTAGGAATAAATGTACCAAATAAAGTGAGTTTTATAAGGGCGGTGGTTAAAGTTTTTGTAGCTAGTTGTTTATAATTTATATTCTAGTATAAAGTAATACTATTTGACTCAAATTAAGTTATTTTTTAACTTAATTTGGGTCAAATAGTATTACTTTATACTTATTAAATCAGTTAGTGCAGAAGACTGTTCAATATTTCTACAATATATGACATTCGATTCTTTAAAAAAATTGAAGAGTATCCCTATTAATAATACTAATTATTATTAAACTTAAGTTTTGTTAAGGTATTTTTCCAATAACTACTATTTTTAATTTCAATCATGCTATTAAAAAACAATGTTTAAATTTTTTTGCCAATTTTTATAGAGTAACTTATGAAACATAAATATATACAGGTATGTATATACAGGTATTTTTAATATGTTTATATATTTAGAACAACGTGTAAAAATGTATGAATCAAGAGTAAATTTTTTTTATTTAAATAACAAACAAAGATGGCAAAAATGTAAGTAGAAATGACTACCAGAAAAAGCTATTTACATTCTTGAATATATCAAATCTACGTCTCAAAACATCTTTACAATTTTTCGACCATCTTTGAGTAGTCATCTAAGAACCTTGTTTTTTCATAATTTTAGTTTTTAAGTGTTGTACTTTATAATTAAAATCTCAGAAGATATACTACTTAAAATGTTTTTGAGATCTTCGCAAATAGATCTTTCAAACAATATACCATAATGTACATAGAATTTAATTTTATTTTTAATCGAGTAATTCATTCCCCCCCCCCTCCCCTAAAACTTCTATATTAAAATAGTTGAATGTTCACCATTGGGAAGTATTTGAGTTAATATTCTTTCCTAATATTAAAAATTTCAAGTTTCTATTTCAAGTGATATCCGAGAAAAAAAGGCTGTTTCCGCGATCGATCTTATAAGGGTTCCATTTATTTCTTTTAAGATATGGAAACTTTTAAAATACCATATTTTTTTATTAAGATTACTTGTATAATTACAAAACGAACATCTTGACTCAGGAGATTTGCTAGCTCAGTTGGTTAGAGCACCGACATAACGTGGAAACTTAGCATCGGAAAGTGGAAGTTCAAATCTTTCATGAGTCAGTATTTCTTCTCTATTTTTATGTTTTCTATTAAAATTACTTGTATAATTATAAAACGAACAGCTTGATTTACAAGATTCGCTAGCTCAGTTGATTAGAGCACCGATATAACGTTGAAACTTAGCATCGGAAGGTGGAGGTTCAAATCTTTCAAGAGTCAGTATTTCTTCTCTTTTCTTTCTTCTTTTATGTTCGTAATTCCTTTCATTTACCGCAAATATAATCTCATGGACGATGTCACCGCTATTAGTTCCGAACTTGCCATTTCCAGTGATTTATCTAAGACTGATCTTTGGAAGTATCTTTTTTGATATTAACGTGGCCAAGGCCAATATTAAGTGCCTATTTTGTATGATCAATAGATGTAACCTGTATCTATCGTAATAAAGCATAATCATTCTCTTTCTACTGATTGTTTATCTGTTAAATATTGTTAAGAAAGTAATAATGGGAAGACCAACGGTATTAAGGAAATTGGTGAAAATTACAATTTTCTCTTTGGAGTAATTTTTGTTTAATTCTTTTTAGAGGATGTAAGTACTTTATTGTACTTTGAAATATAGTGATAAATATGTTTGACTGATATAAAAATGTAAATATTTAATAAATATATTTCAATCATAAAACCTTTAATTAACACCAGTGTCAGTGATATTTGAATAAATTTAATAAATATTAGTTTCCAGCTGTGGAATTTTAATATTTAAAGAGAAGAGTTCTACTAAAATTCATTTAGGACTACATTATGTCTATCACCAGATCAACTTCATAATAAAATAATAATATACTTTCATTGGAAGTACACATGGGTGCAAAATTTCAACTCTGTCGGTCTACAAATAAATGAAAATTAGATTAAAAGACTTGATTGTTAGCTACTAAACTAAATATATTCGTTAAACGAGTACGTATTTTAATATGTGGTGTCAAAACTTGAATAAAAGGAGAAAAGGGAAAAATATAATCACTGAAAAAAAAGTGTATGGATCAATACCTCATAGCTTAGATTTTTTCATAGAAATAATTATTGTTACAAAAATGCAGCTTAAGATATTAAAAGTAATTCAGATGCTTTGTGCAAACTTATTTCATATTAAGTTTATTTCACAAAAATATATGTAAATAAATGATCAATTTGAGTTAGAATACATTTCCCAAATGTGAATTACATTGCATACACATTTATAAACATTTTTAGTAAAAATTTATCAAAAAAATTTCCACATCACTTATCTGAATTCGTTTGACTTGTAATTTCTTTTGATTTCAGGATTTCTTGCCACTGATCAATATTTCTCAAAATAATTTTTAATTTTTACTTGTATTTTTTTGAAAACGACTACTAAAAAATAAGCAAGTACGGGTACGGGTAGACCTTACCCTATGAGTATTATGTACCCCTTTAAGTACACATATAAATTTAAACAATAGCGAATGCAATATATTTTTGTTAAATTTATACTTAATAATTTATATATTATGTAGTACACAGTTAAATATGAAATTATATTGTTAGATGTTATATATGATGTTATATTGTTATATATATGTGATTGAACGGGAATAGAAATAAACGTAAGTGTGACATATCAATTAAATTATTAGTGTAAGTTTACGTATTTTAGGAAAATTATGAACATATATAATCAGCAGTGGGAGCAAAGATCAAATCACTTAAACACGTTCGAATGGTATTTCATAAAAATCTATATTGTAAAGCAAATGGATTAAAATATCAATCTGTGCGCAATCGATTTTACTGATTTCAATGCATGTGTCACAGGAATTCGTCTTCAATTTTCATGATAATATCTTTTAATAGGAATGGAAAAACTTTTAAAACGAATGGTACGATGTTTACTACCAAAATAAGAAAATAAAATAAACAAGATAAATAACCTCACGCGACTATTTTTAAAACCATCCATTGATAAAATCTACAAATAAGCACGTATTTGCATTCATTATTATAGTTACAACTTAGATAACTTACTACAAAACTATTAAATTTTTATATTTAGTGAGTTATAGGATAGTTGTAGGCATGAGAAATAAAATAATTAAATGTGAATTAAATTGTAATTAAATGTATGTTACCAAATTGTAATTATAATGCGGAACACAAATAGATTATTGTTATATAAAGTAGCAAGGTTTATATTACGCTCCTCAAACATGCTGCATAATATTTTTAGAATTTAGATCGTCAGAGATGTCATCCAGATAGGTCAGTAAATAAAACAAATCCGCTTTTTCATTTGAAAATAGCTGTAATTAAAATTTTTCAACAAATGAAAAAACTATATTGAAAATAAAAATGTAAATGCAATTTTTGGTTAGATACAACTCATTTAACACCGCAACCATCATTTCAAACTTTTTTTCTAAAATAAATAGAAAATAAATAAGTGTAAACTAGAATTACAAAAGGAAAGGAAGTAAGAAAAAAATAATTAACAAAAAAACTTTCACTCTTGCAGGATCTGAACCTTCGCTCTCCGATAGTAAAATTGTAGATTATAACGGTACTCTAACCTACTAAAGAGTCTACTTATTTATGTGATCGCCATACATTCACTAGTTGTTTACATATAGTGACTCACCTCTGAATCATTATAATGCAACAATTTTCATGCGTCATTTTATTATATATCACGTGTTCACGCATAGGCATGTCAAGATTAACTACTATAATTATAATTATATATTATTATACTATAATTACTAATTACTAAATACTATTTTACTATAATTTCTAATTCAGAATTACCTACTACACTTCATGGACTTTTTTCCTTATAGTTTATTATTACAGAAATTATAACCGTAGGTGAATCACTAAAAATAAAATCACTTAAAAGAGATTAAAAAACTGTGTAGTCATAATTTCGTAATATCAATGACGGTTTAACTTTGTCGTAAGCTTAACTTTAGATTATAGTTACTCGGTGGACTGGGCGGTTTAAATTTCTTTTCGTAGATAAATCAAGGCAATGTGGCCGCCCAGCTATCATCTGCGTACGTTATATTATTTCATTAGTTGTTTAAGTTAAAATAATTTCAGAAATTGTTGAAAATATATTTTAAAGTTAGTTTATTATATTAATAGTATTATTATTAAAAATATTAACAAAGTCACGTTTTTAATTAGTAAGTTTACGTTACAAAAAAAAGTTTACGTTACAAAGTTTGACAAAAATTTTCAACGCCAGTGACGTTAGAGCGCGGATTAGTAATTTTGACTTTTGGAATAACAACAACCAACTGCATGAAAATTTCCACCTTGCCATCATAAAATTGGATACTTTCCTTTGTAAACCGACATTATAAATTTAAAAACAGATTAAAAAGATGCTTTCGCTAATAAAATAATAACAGATTATTGAATATTTTAACATTTATTTGCTGTATTCTAGTATAAGAAAATGTTGCAAGTTACAAATAAAGTTAACCAAGTTTACATAAGCGGAGGTTATGGTGGTACTAAAATTATCACTTTGAAGTAATCAATAGATTCATTACAAACCAATATTTCTTACAGTTAATTTAAATTTGTCATTATCCGTACTCACATCCACTGAAAAAACCTATAATTTTCACCAATATTTCCCTAAATTCCGTTGGTTTTCCCATCATTATCTCTTTGATTGTTGTGATTGATCTTACGATCTCTTCAAAGGCACTCTCTTTATTGGTGATATGTATAGTCGAATATGTTGATTGAAATCGACAGAGTAGTGGTACAATATAGAATGAATCGATGAGAATTTTCGTAATGAAATTACTATAATTCTGATAAGCACTTAAATAATTAGGGTGTATTGAAATATTCAAATAAGGAATTGGACTCATTAATTCATTTAACCAAGCTGTATAACACTTGGACATGATAAATAACAATTATTTAATTTATTTCCAACAGATTGTTGAATAAGTTCGTTTAATATTTCCCTATGTCCATTAGATCGTTATAAAAGGTTATGTAAGGTGCATTTTATTAAATCATAATGCATAATAAAATATATTATACATATAACGTTTTTTAACTTTACAATAATAATAAACTCTTAAGCCAAAGCTAGAATTTTCGCAATGAAATTACTATAACTCCGATAAGCACTTAAATAATTAGGGTGTATTGAAGTATTCAAATAAGGAATTGGACTCATTAATTCATTTAACCAAGCTGTATAACACTTGGACATAATAAATAACAATTATTTAATTTATTTCCAACAGATTGTTGAATAAGTTCGTTTAATATTTCCCTATGTCCATTAGATCGTTATAAAAGGTTATGTAAGGTGCATTTTATTAAATCATAATGCATAATAAAATATATTATACATATAACGTTTTTTAACTTTACAATAATAATAAACTCTTAAGCCAAAGCTAGAATTTTCGCAATGAAATTACTATAACTCCGATAAGCACTTAAATAATTAGGGTGTATTGAAATATTCAAATAAGGAATTGGACTCATTAATTCATTTAACCAAGCTGTATAACACTTGGACATAATAAATAACAATTATTTAATTTATTTCCAACAGATTGTTGAATAAGTTCGTTTAATATTTCCCTATTTCCATTAGATCGTTATAAAAGGTTATGTAAGGTGCATTTTATTAAATCATAATGCATAATAAAATATATTATACATATAACGTTTTTTAACTTTACAATAATAATAAACTCTTAAGCCAAAGCTTTTTAATTTTCATATAAACTACATTTATCTTAATGTGATTAGTTTAGATAATTTGTTTATTTTTGTAAATGTAAAAAAATGTTATAATAAAAACACCCATAACCCTGTTATTTTTATTAAAAATAAATGAATTGCATGGAAATTTTACTATTAAATTTTTTTTCTAAATTGAAGAATTTCTTAGTAGGACATTTAATTAAGCCGGAACGTTGACAGTTCTTACTTCAATAACTAATTAAGGAAGGAAAGTCGGGGTAGAAAGTCTGATTGTATTGAGTTGCCTTGATTTAAGAGTACTAAATAGTGCGTTCATTAATATTGTCTACCAATCGCATATTTCAATACAGAAATCAAATCTAAGTCCAAACGTACATACTGAACTTATGAGGTTTATATTAAATATTAAAAGGACTATGAAAATTAAGTTTTATTAAAATTTATTGTTACAGAAAATCGGTTACAGAATAGGAAATTTTCCCGTATTGACTTAAGAAAAATATGATCTTTTTTCTTCCAATGCCTAATTCCGACTTTAACATTCAAATCTGCTAAGCTACTAAACTTGATTATTAGAATTATTTTCCTATAAATTTTATTATAATTAAGATAACAAGACGTTTCACTTCCTTGACGTTGGGCGAATCTCCTATATTGATGAAGTTATCATAATTTAACTCACTTCACGTAATTGGTCACAATACTGATGAAATTTCCGTGACGTAATATTTTTTCATGGTTTATATGTTTCCATATAAATCAATAATTATATCCATAGATAAAGACCATGCAATTTTTGGTTCCAGAACATTTAAACATATTTATATGTTCAGAGCACAACCTGAAATGTGCTCGACGTAATCAATAAATCTACTTGTACGCTTTATAATGTTTAGACCAATCTTACTTTTTTAACATATCTTATTAGGAGATTAGAACATATTTTTAGAAGGAGACCAATGTTACTTATTTAAAATCTCTTAGAAGGAGATAACTTGCTTACTTTCGATCTAGAGCTACGCTCTGAAAACTAGGTTAGTCTCATTTTTCAAGCAAACCTTCTCTTTGTGAACCAATATTTTTATCTTCTAAATATACTTCTTTGTGTCTATATAAACGGAATAAATTATACTGTTGTATGAGTAGCCGTACGCAATATTTTCTCTAATATCTACATACGTGTATAAAATATTTTTATTGATCGTAGTGAATAACCGCACCGAAAAATATTACTAAGGCCTTCAAAGCAGACAACACAAAAGATTGAACTAAGTCAAAATGACCTTATATAAACATTCTATAAGGCGATTTCGATTTTCTATCTCTAATACCAGGAACTCATCCTCCGGAAGTGGCTTAAATATTTTCAAAGTCTCATTTAAGTCTGTTAATTTATTTAAATAGGAACAAACTATTTGTTAACAACATTCAGAAATCACTGGCAGATGAGATAATAATACGTAAAAGTAACATTAAAACCATTCAGAACCACCGATATTGCTCATCAATGAACTTGCTGACGGAACTTGCATTAGGATTGTATCTCTCTTTTTAATAGTCATAATAGTAAACTTAATTTTTTGAAATAAATAGATCAAGATGTTTATTAAAGTTTATTTCAACAACACTTACTCACAGTTTATATTTATTCCTACTCCAGCGTCATTCGTAGTTCATCAGTCTACATCGTAACGTAGCACGTATGTACTACGAAATAATTCGGCGCATTGTAACGCTACGATCAACATATACTCCTATATCAAAAATAGCTTTAGTCACAAGACTCGTTAGCTTAGTAAGGTAGAGCAACAATATAATACGTAAACGTGACGTATTTGTGACGTGATTCGATAATTATATAAGCTTTAATAGTGGAAAGAGTCACAAGACTCGTTAGCTCAGTAGGTTAGAGCACCGATATCAAGTGCTACTTTTCAATCGGAGGGCGGAGGTTGAAATCCTTCACGAGTCAATATTTTCTGTTACATTTATTTATTATGTATAAATTGGTCTCTAAATTTAATTCTTAAACTTATGTGTTTCAAATTTATGTGTTTTTGATAAATATACTTACAACGTACCTCCATTTCTGAGTTCGTAGTAAATTAGATAGGGAGAAGAAACTAAGAATTAACATTTTATTTATAAACAAAAGTTACGGAGGTTTTAGTCTTGGAAGATTTAGTTTTGTATTAGTTATACCTAGTAGCATATGCAATTTACCTGCGGAAGGAAAATCGTTAAACAATTTTCTGGCTACTCATTTAACGCCCACAAATGAAAATAGTAAAAGAACAATTTGTTTTGTTTGTGATAAAACTAAATTGCAACATTCAAATTTAATTTGACGAATTAGCATTCGATAAGAGGAAAATTTATTTCATAAATATATTTTGCTGGATAACTTTTAAAGCAATCTTTTTAACATGGGAGAAACATGCTTAAACCATCGAAAATTCTTATTTTTATTTTTCGTTTACAATTTTCCTCATTAATTTCACATTTCAAACTTCACAAGGTTGTCCATCTAAATTTAGAAGCTAAATTGTTTCGTTAACTAAAATTATATTTTTATTTTATACAGAAATGCAAACTTTAATATGATTAGTTGTTTAGATAACTTACTAACGAGCGAACTTTCAAATCGCTTTCACAAACTCAACTGATCACTAAAATTCTATTTATAGCAGTTAGATTAAGTTTTGATGAAAACCTTTTCGATCATTGCTGGAATGTCATCATTGTTGAAGTTTTATCATAACCTATTAGATAGTTTGATTAAAGCAATCATGTCGAAGTAGAAGGTTTAATATTAAATTTATTATTTTTATGTTTTGATTTTTTATTATTTTTTATGTCATACTTTGAAAATAATATTTTCCGAAACAATTTTTATATACATATGTAAAAGACATGTAATTATTTTTGTGGAAAGTATAAATTATTATATTTCAGTGACTGTATTATAGTGCTCTACGCTATATATATATATATATATATATATATATATATATATATATATACACACACACACACACACATATATATATATATATATATATATATATATATATATACTTGCTATAATTAATAAAAATGATTTTTTTAATCACAATTTCCATGACGATTAGTAGTTTGTAGTAGCCGTGATGTTAAATATATCTTTACTTAAGTCGAAATGTCTAATTATTTAAATCTTATTCTAAACTTGCAAACGCTGAACAAGAATGTGTTCAAATTCGATGTTTGAAGTATTGCAGCTGAAAAGTTTTTAACTAACCGAATCAGATTTGTGAATATAATTTAAAACTATAATCAATCATAAAAATATAATCGGCGAATATAATTTAAAACTATAATTTTAAGTATACTTTAAAAAAAAAACCATGGAAATGTGTTTTCTTTTTAATTGGATAGGTAAACACAAAAGCTAATATTACTAAAAAGAATTTTTTAAACTATTTAATGCATAAATATTTTTAATAGAAATAATTCAAATATTATTGGTTTCTCATAATGGGTTTTCTAAAGATTTACCGTCTAACTTATTATTGTTTAATATGTGCAAGAAATGAAGACGGATGTGTAGTTTGTCACTAAAACAGAATAAGTTAATGATTGTAAAAATTATTTAAGTTATACGAATTGGTAAGTTCAAGTCTAAAATTGGACTCATTGAATATTCTCAAAATAGAGAGTTGTTTTGATGGTTTAAAACAAAATTAGACACGAGCATGATTTGGAATCATACGTTGGAATATTCGTAAATATATTAAACCGACTTTTTGGTTTGGAATAAACAACCATCAATTCAACTTTTTAAAAAATCCTGAAATTTTAATTTGAAATTAATACGCTAATTGATATCGCCCATTCAGATATAGCACATTAATAACATATAAAAGGTGAAATTTTTGTATTAAGTTAAAATATGCTCTCGTTTTTTTTTCAGTTAAAGTTTAAGTAAGGTGCAATAAACAGATGAACATAATAATGGACGAAAACAGCTTTGTCTCTTGAAGGACGAAAATCTCCGCATGACGACGACTGAGCCAACGAGTCTCTTGATATGATCGTCACTTCCGTTTAGTTAAGTAGGCGACCAGTTAGGGAGGCGACTCCTAAATTTAGTTAAGTAAAATTGCCTACGCCTCAAAAGTTTTCAGGCATCGATTAAATTATATCTATAATACGCATTAAAATATTTGTTAGCAACATGATGGTAGATTCATCAATATTGTTCTTTTCATGATATAATTACCATTCGTTCCCCATATATTTGTACTAATTACAGACCCTCGTTTACAGAAATAGTAAATGTGGATAAATTATATAGTACTAAAATATTTTATTTTCACATTTAGTTCGAAATGTCAGAGTATTTTTTTAACAAATTTCTTAAATTAGTGTTAATTATTGTGAGCGCACAAAATGTAACGTTTCTATTAATAAAAACCAAATTTTTAAGACGATCCTAGAACGAGTATTATTAAAACCACCCTCTTTTCATATTTTTGAAGTTGTACTTCTTTAGGCGCGTTATGAAAAAATGATGAGAGTGAAATTTTAAGATTCGTCACACAAAAGTTACATTATGAAGTTGCAGCGATTGCAATCTCGAAACAAAAGCTACCAACAAAATAGAAATAGAACCTCCATTAGTCGCGCAAGTTGGCACCATCGTCGCCTCTGTTCACTGTTTTCATATTCATAGTATTTATTTTCCACATGTTTCTAGTGTCTACATTCACACACGTGTTTTAGTTTCATATAAGTGCGATTTATATATGTGCTGATAAATTATATTCAGTAGTGATTTAAATTCAATGTTTTGATTAATTATAATTTTCACTAATATTACTATTCGTAAATATTAGTGAAAAAATTGTGTTTATAGCCTTTTCAAGTGCCCCAATAAAATTGAGGTTATCTATCCGTATGTATTATTTATTGATATAAATTAAAATATTATTATTTAACATAATTAATACTAATATTATTCAATTATTAATGTTAAATATTTATTATTGGTTATTCAATATTTTAAAAGTAAATAAATAAATTTAACAATTCAAAACTATTTTTTAATGATGCCAAAGAAGTATAACTTCTCACGGGCGTACATAAGTACACGCACCCTTTTGTTTGTTTCTTGTCGTATCAGTGCCAGTTCACATATACGCTACATACTATGCATCTATTTATTTATCTACTTTAATGTATCTAATTGATACATATGGCCGAGTTATTGCTATGAAAACAAGCTACCATAACACCCTTCCAGCACCGCTCGACGAACGGCCGGGAATCGAACCTGGGTCTCCGCGGTGCGTCGCGTCGTCACAGGCCGTATGCCTTGTGATCGACCCAACATACCGCGGCAACGACATCTACGACGCTCGATAGCGTTGCAAATAATATTTTTATAACACAAATTGTTTGAGTCACGAGAATCGTTGGCTCCCAAGATAGAATATGCAAGTTTACCATCAAATGGTGGTGGTTAAGATCTTTCACGAGATATTAATTTCTCTTTTTTTTTATTTCTTACAAACTTAATTTGAGAAAGACACATGTAACGTATTTTGAGAAAAAAGACCTTTGCAATTTAGTTTTTGCCATCTGATGAAATATTTTGCAATTATATCGATGCTCTAAACTACTAAGCAATGGTGGATTTGAAAAATGTGAAAAAATTCTAGGTACTAACATTTGATTACAACTTTCAAATGGAATTGTTTACGTTAATTTGCGTTAACAATTTCAGGAAATATAGACAATTAGGGAATACTATTTTATGCGAGTTCCGGCATGCGCTTGACCAGTTTTTCAATATGTTGCCATTACCAAAATAAATTAAAAAATAATGAAATGAATGTGTACGCGCTTTCCTCTTTTTTCTAGTTCGAGTGAGTTTTCTCGAAGACTTTGACGAGTTACCTAGAAATAAAAAATACTACAATATAACTTTAAGCTTGAAATTATATCTAGACAAAGTCGCAAGAATTCAGTAATATTCTAATATATCTACTATAGTTGTATTATATGATAAGAACAAATTTAGTTTTAAGTGCAGGAAGTACATATAGGTCAGTGAATCTGTTTATAAGCTATCAATAAAAATAACTTCATTTTCCACATAAAAAGGAAGTTTCCTCATTTCTATAATTAACTATTGAAATACCCCTTTTCAGGAAATGTTATTTCCGTTTTTTCTACGTAATTCTGTAAATGCACGTCCACAGGAGAACTGACTAGTGCGCCAAACTTAGGTTTTCACGATAGAAGTAATTATAACTTGAGTAATTTTAAAATTAATCTACTTTTAATATAGCTTTTTGGTGAGAAGAAAATTTCTAAAACATGATTCTATTATTTTAACATTTTATAAATATTTTTTTTCAGCTAAATTTGCTTTTGAAAAATGAAACTCGTCTCTCTCCGTTAATCTTTACCTATGTATATATGTACGTATGTAAGAGGATACCCTACAGATCACCGTTCTTAACCCATTTTTATGATTCTTATTTCTCCTTCGGTTAACTACCAGAAAAGAAGTGTACTGATTTTCTTAACGATTTGTGGAATAGTTTCATTTTATAAATAACTTCCTCGAATAACTTCCTTTTTTGTGCCCGACCACTGTTTTGTGCAGAACTTCTTACACTTTTTTATGACACATGCGGTATTTTAGATTTCAAATTTTTAACTTTTCTTTAATTTATTAGTAGTTTTTTTCTGTTAAGTACATTACCAAAGACATGGTCAACAACTACATTTTTAATTGCTTTTTGCCCGATCAATAGTTGTAATTAACTAATGTAAAATTATCACATTTCTTGCTATAAATATGAGGAAAATATTTTTTTAGTTTTTCTATATTTAATTAAAGAAAGAAAGCGATCTATGAACTTTTTGTTTCGCGAACGAATTTGATTTAATATCCTTCGTATTCAAGTTAAAAATGATCCTAGAGGATTGAGAAATCTTGATTTTTTTTGTGAAAATTGAGACAATTTTTTTTAAATAAGTGTAAATATATTTATTGATTTATTTATTCTTTTTTACTCAAAACTAAAGTATACCTTATCTATAGTAAAAGCTATGCTGTTTGTATTATAAAAAAGGGGAATGTAATTTTAGTACAAAAATACATAGATCATGTAATCACCTGTATCCTAAATACCCATTGATTACGTGTCATTACGCAAAGTTAACAACAAAAAGGACAAGAAAATATTTAATTCTCTGAAGGTAAAATTCAAATTTAAATCACGTCACCCATGTTTCATAAAACACAGTTTGTAAGGAAGAAAACACAGGAAAAAAATAACAAAATAGAAATTATTTTCTCATGAAAGACTTGAACCTCCGTCCTACGATGTTAAGTTCAGATATTATATCGGTGCTCTAATCTACTTACCTAATAAATCTGGTCTACTTGTCTACTGGCTCTAATCTACTTACCTAATAAAAAAATGTTTCGAATGCAGGCCAAAATTAAATTTTAGTGAAATTGTTTCATATGCGTGTACACCCACTTTGTCAGCTATTGCCTAACTATTTAGATACTCGTTCATTGGAAAAAGAAATATATAACCATATAATATATAACCATATATATAGAAATACATAAAGAAATATATAATATCTCCAAATATATAACACAATAAAAAACAAGATCTTTTGTAGTTCACTTGAACTAATCAATTACACTCCTAGGTTCTGGTTGACTCGAATAAATTGCTCTCGTAAATGTTTTCTTATAAAATAAAGTCGTTCACTTTATTTAAATATGCTGTTTTTGGTAAAATATCGTAAAAATATAAGTAAATTTTAAGCAAATTATAAGCTTATAATTTTAATGGTAGGAATAGAGCAAGAATGTCACTCTGTTTCAGTTCCACTCGTGGGTATAATGATCGTTACTAAAAATACCATTATAAGTGAGTCCTTGCCTAAATGTTAAATTTTCGGTCAATTTCTAACCTTCATAACTCGAATAAATTTTAAGATTTGCCAAGACTTATTTCCTTCTGATAAGCTTGTGCTTTGAAATTATGATTTATGAAATAAAATACGGTGAAATACCCTTTTATATTTTTCTGGTGATTGTCATATTTGAACATAGCTTAAGATTTCAAAGAAAGTAAAATATAAACGTGAAGATATCTGAACTTCTTCCTAAACGAAAAAAATATTTTTAAGTGCCCTTAATTTATTTTGACACAAGATCCAGGGAAAGACAATTTTGTCGGCTATTTTACGTACACTGACTTTGTCCAGTCCTCCTGCCTGACGCTTAAGAAAAAAACAATAATATAAATGATATAACAAAGAAATAGGTGTGCTTTTCTATGATAAGTGTGGTAATTACGCCTGTTTTTGGCAACAGGTCCTGAAGCTATGTATTATCGAAGATATTATATTTCGACATATAATATTAAAAGAATACACACACACACACACGCACGAACGCAAGCACGTACGTACCCACGCACGCACGCACGCACACACACGTGTATAGTTGGAAAATTGGAAGTATTCCGTATAGTTCGGAAGTATTGTAATTTTCACGTATAATTAAAATCATAATTACATTCAGTAAATATAATTACTTCTACCACTAAACGTAAAAGTTCAGATAGCCTTTGCAAACAATATGAATAATATCCTCTTAGCTCGTTAGCTCGAAAGCTCGAAGGCTCGTTAGCTCAGTAGGTTAGAGTTATAATCTGCATTTTTATCATCGGAGGGCGGAGGTTCAAATCCCTCACGAGTCGTAATAATTTTGATTATTTGATTCTTTTATAGGAATATATTGATTATTTTTTAATTCAATTAATTAGATTTATTTACTCTCTTATACTATTAAAAGTAACCAGTCAATGTTAATACAGTTTCGTGTAAGCTTTACGATCAGGCAGCAGTGTCAAAATAACTTAATCAAGGATTCAGCAAGTCCGGTGAAAAAATGAATACGAAACAAAGTCTACAAAACAATACTTCTATTTCAATTTTCGCGCTATAAAGAAAACAGGGACATAATTTTAATTAATAATACACACAGTTTTATTCAAGGTTTAGTATTTTTTAAAACCTGCACCATTTATTCGAAAAGGCCACTGTCGTATAGCACAACGATGACATATACTGTAAATTAATTAAGAGCATAATGCGAGAACATAAACTTGCTTTTTCTAAATTTTTAAAGTATTTTCTACCTATTCATTACATTGGAAAAATATTTTCTCCATGTCTA
This sequence comes from Druceiella hillmani, assembly GCA_039881145.1. Classification (NCBI taxonomy): domain Eukaryota; kingdom Metazoa; phylum Arthropoda; class Insecta; order Lepidoptera; family Hepialidae; genus Druceiella; species Druceiella hillmani. Next base: position 27,406,178 of record JAYKKI010000018.1, on the reverse strand, counting down.
GATGTAAAATTTACACGTAAAAAATGTTTTAACATGTACGAAAAGTATATTAAATAATTATGAAATACATAAGATTTTTGCTGTAAACATTTTTTTTAAATCATTTTAAGTAGATCAAAATGGTTCACATTTTTCACAGTAAAATTACTAATACATATATATATATATATATATATATATATATATATATATATATATATATGTGTGTGTGTGTGTGTATATATATATATGTATGTATATATATACATATATATATATATATATATATATATATATCGTAACGAAATTTTAGAGCAATTAAATTTCTTCAACAGATTAGTTTTTTGTAGTAAAGCCAATATATAAAGCGTACACACAAACAGTAATAAAAAACTAGAAATATAACAAAATTGTCTATGTGCCTGTCACATAATACATAAATTAGGATTTGGCAGTAATTTCATAAAAATGTTAAATTATATATATACTTTACAAATTCTAATGTCGTGATGATCCGTACCCATAAAAGTCTGAGGAGAAATATAAATTCTAATATTTTACAAAATATATTTTAACACTTCATGTGAATTTATCTTAAGTACTTGGCAAGTTTAGCCGTCCAGTAATTTTCATTCAATTCATTCCAATAATTTACACCTGAGTTTATTCTTTTTTGATAGTTCTAATCGTAATGAAGTTGGATTACTCGAAATACTTTAATTTTAAAGTACCCCTCAAACCCGATTTTCTAAATTTTCCAGTTATTCACATTGCTTTGTTTGGAAATAAAGATGGGAGCTGATCGACGCTTAAAATTTCCAAAAAAATTAAGAAGAGATGAACGAATATAAAATTTGTTTTAAAAATGTTTCTAGCGATACTCCACATAATGGAGCACGTATTTTGTTAACTTGGTTGGTTAACAAGGTTACCTTAAAAAGTAAAAAAAATATTTTTGCTTTATTAAGATAATATTATTGATATCATTCATTGAAATCATTATCTGAAGCGTACATTTGTGGAACTTCATGCACATAGATATAAAATTGTAGCAACTGTGAGGGTGTGACAGATGGATGGATACACACAGGAACATATCGAAATTATAAGAGGTATATATGTGACCTTAATGAAAAAGAAAATCAAAATGGTATTCTAATTATTAGTTATTGAGTTCGCTAATTGGTTTTCAGTACGGGCTTCTTCTTGGTGAGTATCCAGTTATACTATTCCGGAACTTTCCTTAACTTATGAAAATATGTCGCTATTACGTCATAATGGAAATTAAGCATTCCAGCCAAACAACGGTTTATCGGTCGATGGTATTCTTCAGTCGGGTGTCCTAATCGTTGTACATCTAATTCATCAGAATATCTAAAAGCGGGTTCGTCTTCAAAATCTTAGTCCTTTTTTCTTGAACTCCTTTAATCATTTTGATCCATGGTATTATTTGTGGTGGTCTCTCATCATGACCCGGTGGACTCGTGATATGGAAATCTCCATACTTGATGTCGATTTAACTCCATTTTCTTTGATGACGTTTCAGTGTTGGTGGCAAAAAAATTATTCACCAATCTATTATACACGGTGCCCGGGAATAACTGTCGGATAAAGAAAGACGCTATTCGTTGGCTATAAAGGAATAAATTGTCGTTGAAATAAAACGTAAAACAAGCACTTTTTCTAATTGAGTGCAAACAAAATATTACACATAACTTTTTTTAACGTACCCAATACTTGACTGGAGTGCCGAATACTTGACCGGTGCTTACCCGGGCAGCTAGATGTCTTCGTAGATGTTGGCGGGTTATTTCCGTGAGCTGCGCTGAATAATGTGTGCAAGTATTGAGTACGAAAAAGATGACAAATAATTATGAATATTATTTTAAATTTTCTGCAAAAAAGTCGTCTTTTAAATTTCACTATTTTTCAGTCAACGAATTACGTCATTCTTTGTCGCCACTTATTCCTGGACACCGAATATAAATATATTGAAAATAAATAAATAGAAATTATATAGGAAAATATGAATTTTAATATAAAATTTACAATTACGTTTTTATAAATCACGTAAACTTATAATATCATTCCAGACGACGTATTTCTCTGGAATTTGAATAAAATTATATGCAATAGCGTACGCTATGCGAACACAATATTTAATAAAACGTACCTTCAAGTACTATTTATCAAAATTATACTCTGTATCCAATTGTGCTTTAAATAATAATATTTACTTTAAATATGGTAACAACAAAAAATCATACATTAAATTATACATATTCAAAAGATATATCAGATTGTCTGGTCGCATTTGCGAGTCACATAAATAAACGTTAGCTTAACGTGAGTTTATGTCAACGCGCTTCATTTAGTGTAAGAATATCGTAAATACAGTTTAAAATATTTACGACATTTATTAAAAAAAGAAATAAATTATATTTTATTATTCGTTATTTTATGGTTATAAAATATCTATGAAATATTTCTGCTTTGTCGTTTATTTCTCAGGACATCTTGAATGTTTTTGAACAAATTAGATCTTCATTGGAAAACTCAAATAGTCCAAATACCATCAAATCTACTCGATAATGCGTAGAATGCAAAACCGTATGGAAACCATTTGATTATAGTAAAAATTACTTTGATCATAATTTTTAAAACTATGGGCTTAACAAATTTGAGAATATTTCAAATTTTTAATTTTTTTTTTCAAACATTGGTAGTTATGCAGGAAAGCTATTTTTAACCATCAGTATGATGCGATATATATGCAAACCTCGATATGTGACAAAATAAGTATTAATACATTTTTAGAGACTCAAACTTTAGAAAATATAAGTACGAATTAGAAACCTAATTATGTAAACACTTTATTCAAACTATATATGGATATTATTTCGAAACCTTTCATTAATTTCGCATTAAAGTAATATTTGTAGGAGATCTAATCATGTCCAGAATAGTCATGATACTATATAATTCATAACTAATATTTAATGATATCTTCTTATTTTCCTTATTAATATTTTACGGGTATCATCCATCACTTAAGAAGCCTTTAAGATTTCTCGCCAAAATTATTATATATAAATTATAAACTCTTGCAAAAAAAAGGGAACTTATAAGAATAAAACATATCAGAGTTATTTTATTATTACTTGATGCATTTTATGTGACGATATGATGAGAATATTGTTATTTATTGTTGAGATATCGTTTTTACCTACTTCAGTCATTAAAAATGCGAATAAATAAAAAAAACGATGTAAAGTCCACAGACGAGCGTTTTCAAACTGGCAAAATAAAAATGGCTAAAGTTTATTTTTGAATAAAATCAATTTTAGCCATTTTTTAAAATTTATTTTGAATTCTTCTCTAGCTAAAATCATGCGCTTAATATGCTGGGCATGCTTTCGATGACGTTACTTTATCATTTGCTGAGGAATACGTTCCCATTCCGCGACGATTACATTTTAAAGGCCTGAATGTTTTCTAGGGCTGGATTTACGGCTCTGTCACGTCGTTTGAGATTATCTCATATGTAGAACACATATGGGATCCCATATGTAGAGACAGATCAGATTGAGGTCGGGACTTCTAGCTGGACAGTCTAACCGGCGAATTCCGGCCTCCTGCGTATACGAATCAACGTCTCTAGACCGGTAGTATAATAACAATTTTTCTCACATGAACCACAAGATTTAACTCCGCAGTAGATTTTTTTGTCATCAGTAAGAAACTAGAATTTCTCCATAACTATCAGTTTTTATACAGCAATTTAAAATAGCAGTCATACAGCAAGTAACATACAGCGATCCACTACCGGATGAATTTAGCGAAAAATACGACGATTATCCTATCTCAGAAATGTCCATCTGTTAAGTATTTTTTAGCTATGTTACCTCTTACATATACTCAGTTCAATTTGAAAAGATAATGTTTATAAACAATGAGATTTGACAGTTCAGATATTGTAAACCTTTTTCTTACATTCATATTAGGAATTTAATGTGGATTTATTTAGTATGAGTGATTGAAAAATATATTTTTCATTAGTGTCCATATTTACACTGTTTATATACGTGACTTATACTATATAGGTTATATTTTATATTTAAGAGAAATTCAGATAAGTAAGATGAAGTATTTCGAACAAATCAAAAACGAAAAAAAGTATTACTCTTACATAAAAAAGGACATATAATAAAATAATACCAAAAATTTTGACAGAAATAGTCGTTTAATTAAATGTTAAGTTGTACAGAAAATTATTACAAAGTAATCACAAATGCTTAATTTTTGAGTAATCATTAAAATATTTTTGTAAAAACGAACTAATGTATAAAAATACACTGCATATAAAAATATTTCACAGAAAAATACACTGCATACATATACAATTACATCACAATGAATCAGGGCTTCACACCGATATCCAAAGATGATAGTGCCGGCGTGGCCGGTCTTTTGCCAATATCACTGAGAAATAATATTACAGAACATATCATATATTATAAAACATATTCGCAAAAAATATTCATCTTAAATCTATTACAACGTATATCAACATTAACAATGTTTGTTCTGCCATGCCCCTGGGCTTATTGAAAGACATTTCTCCAAGTAGAAATCTTTTGACATCGTTTAATTTAAAAGTAGTGTTTTCTTTTGCCACATAACATTTCTTTTGTGCCCAGATCATTGTATTTTGTTTTACAGTGATATGACGGTAATCTTAGAATTTTACGGTGCTATGTCTTCTCGGACAGCGGTATAGCTACTCTCCTTAAAACAACATTCACCATTTTAATGACACTCTTACTTAAAAATATTACACATTTAACACAACGTATAATAAATATATATATAATACAAAATAATTTTATGTAACTACAAAAATTTTGAGAGCAATATTGATAAATGACAAGTCAGTTCGCCATTATGTTGATAGTGTGGCAACCAAGCAAGCGTTGTATATACGAGGTATACATAAGTTGCCATACGTGGGCATACAGCAAACAAAAAAATATAACTGATATCCTGAATCTATATGCCTTTGGATAATAAGTGTGTCCCTTGTAAACATATAAATAATGAATGTCACTATATTTATAATTATAATTATACTATAATTATACTAGCAGTGCGCTTGGATTAATTCAGATTTGTTAGTTCTACGTATATTTATATATAGCCACTTCAATACAATTGTTAGGTTTCGTGTTTATGCAACAGGCGGACAGAAAATAATATTATTAATTTAATCCCAAGGGGTATTGCCCATAAAAATTTGTATTACCTTTCTTTTCTTTCTAATATCTATTGAAATATTTTTCACATTATTTGAGTAGTATAAATACGGGTATGTCAATTTGAAATATATATTTAATTATTTGTCGAAGATTTTGAGATGAGGTAAAACATTATATTTTACGCAGCCATTGACAAATATATATATATATATATGTATATATAAATAAATACAATCAAGGCTAGTATTAGCGTAGGGTAGTTCAGCACGATATGGCCCGTTCGATGAAACGACCAACCAAAAAATGTTACTGTCTGATCTAGATGTAGTGAGCTAAGATTGGTGAGCGATTGCTACTCGAACACGATGTTGCTATCTACATTTTTTTATTGAAAAACAATTAAAAAGTGTTTTTAGACTTCAAAGTTTCAATTCACCTCAGATTTTTTAGTACTTTAATATTTGATACTGTTTTCTCGGTGAATACAATAACCTGTCAATACCATAATCTCAAATCGAATAACAAATTCATAGGTGGCTCTAAATTTAGATTCCAGATTATTATTTCCAGCTTATGCTTACACATCTGATAATCTTAAAAATGATAGAACTATTGAAGAGATTTCAATTATTCTTGAGGATCCAACATCTGAACGGTTTCAAGAATAACTGCCACGCTTAACGACACGCCTTCAAAGTACTTGACTGTCGTGTACAATTGCTTCCTAGCATTCGGAAACTGTCCAAGCAAGTAGCAAATGTAAAGTAAAGAGAAAGTAAAAATAATAAGATTAGGAGGAAGAACCTTAATATTAAAAAGCAACAAATGAAATTACATTTAAGATTTATGATAGAATTAGCCGGTGAAAATTCAGGTCCCGAAGATAATATATATATATATATATATATATATATATATATATATATATATATGATGCGTGAAATGCGGTGAAAATTACAACGAGACTGAAAAAAATAGAAGAATAGCTGCAATGAGTTGTACGTAAATTATGGCCGTATGTAAATACGGAGACTGAAAAAATCGAAGATTAGCGCAAGAAATTGTTGGTAATTTGTGGCCGCATGTAAATTGCACTCCTATCAGCAAATTTTGCAATCCTTGGGGTAAAAAAATGAAAAAAAACAAGTGACGGAAAAGATAAACTTACACGAGAAAAAAGTAACGGAGAAGAAAGGAAGAGGATGGCCATCTTATCCTTACATTAGCAGCCAACTTCTAACGGATTTTAACATTAAAACTTTATCCAACGTTTTTAAATAAATGTGTCTAATATTAAGAATAATCACCAAAAATATAAATAAGAGGAAAAGTTCAGTTATTTTAAAAACATTATCCTAAAGTACGTATATAATTTGTAGCCTACACTGGAAAATATTTTAGTACCAACACTTATTTGAAAAGAAAATAACATGTCACAATGTTTGTTTAATTATCTATACGCCAAATCAAATTGAATACCTTATATACCATATTTGTATATAAGGTATTCAAATCTAGAAATATAGCATCGTAAGCTGACACATTGCAGCTATCTCACTTTAACGCCTTATAAAATTAATGAATATGGTCTAAACTTTTTCAGCGTCGAGATTTCGAATATTTTCACGAAATGCGGGAAACGCCTGATTATTTCGCAAAAAAAATGGAGGGTTGTTCATTTTTACCGTGTAAAATTTTACAATTCCTATCAGTAAAATAATGGTGTAATACTTTTATTATTTATAACATTTTTATTGTGTTATTATAACATTTTTTAAATTTAAACTTTCTGAAGTCAATATTTTGATTATGTATACAGTTTTTAAATATTAAATATATTTCACGTTAATTTTATAGAAATTCATTATTCACAATTAAATGAAACAACGTGATGTAGTATTATTTCTACTTTCTTTAAGTTCTTTACCACGACCTAGGTTTCGTTATATTACAACATCTTCAGGTGGGCTGTTAGCAAAGATTAACTCTTAGGAACATCCAACAGCATTTATATGTTTCAAAACAATAGCGGTAGCCGGGTTTACGTGGGTTTTCCTACTGCTTATGTTATTGTAGAGGAGCGGTGTAGGTTTTATTATACTTCCGAGAATTATACGATATACAAGCATTTTAGTGAGGGTAATCAATTCAATTGATGTTATTCTATGAGGTTATACAATACAAATGTCCCGGTGTATGTAATATAATTAAACGGAAGTTATTCTCAATAATATATTTATACAATAGCAAGGGTATCTGAAAGTTAGAACAAGGTTATACCACTAATTCTACATATCTCCCGTTTTATTTATTCATTCATTTATATATATATATATATATATATATATATACATATATATATATATATATATATATATATATATATATATATATATATATATATATATAAATACATTTATATATATATATATACATTTATTTATATTTAGATGTGTAGTTGGGCTGAAACAATTTGAAGAGTACTTTAGTATAAATGTTTTCTAACTATATATTATATCTATTAGCAATAGCCCATATTTGCTAATAGCCCACCTAAAGATGTTGCAATACAACGAAACCTAGGTCGTGGTAAAGAAATTAAAGAAAGTAGAAATAATAATACATCACGTAGTTTCATTTAATTGTGAGTAATGAATTTCTACAAAATTAACGCCAAATATATTCAATATATTATGTCTAGAAGATATTAAGTATGGGTGATGATATTAGATTTATTTGTCCATTTAATAAATTAACCTTCGTGTCTTTTTTATGTTTATTTATTTCTAATGTTTCTAGGATATTAAGTTTATTACCTTTTGTATTTATTTGTAATATATAAGAGGCATTATCAGTATGAGGGTGATGGTTATTTTCAATGAGGTGTTTAGCAAAGCGAGATATGTCTGGTTTGTTAATTTGCCAGCTGGCAATTTGTTCTTTATATCTTGTAGTAAAATCTCTTCCTGTTTGACCTATGCATACATGATTAAAGTCGTTACATTTAAGTATATATATATATATATATATATATATATATATATATATATATATATATACCATTATTTTTGTGTTTATGTATTTTCCCTTTATTATTAATAAGGGTTTTACCCAAGTTATTTAAAGTACTATAGGCACGTGTATTAATTATATTTTTATTATTATCTTAAGCTAAAGTGATATAAGTTTCAACGAGATTAAGTACTTTATCTCGAAAACTTTATTTGCTCAGAAACATTTTTAAACACATGTTTCCGCAATATTAAAAAATATTATATCGGAACACAAGGAAAAAATGTTAAACTACAGTAATAAATATAGTAAACGTCAATTTAAATGTGAAATCAAGTATGTATTCATATTTTTATATGACTAAAATATATTTCCAACGTCTTTCCAAAGCGTAGTTTATTTTCATAAAGTTATTACTCATTTTGACGTATCACGTAGCAAATCAACTCAGTCTAATTATTTATTATCTAAGCATAGGTAATTTGTGCATGTGCATCTTTTTTAATAAAAAAATATCTAATGCAAATTATGTAAAGGTAAGGTCATATAAAACGGTTATTCGAACTCCGCTTTTCCCACAAAATTTCATATTGTGCTGTTAAAAGTTCTGTTTAACCAGTATATTTAATATTTTTTTTAATTACTTCATATAATCTAGTAACATTTTAATGACATCAATTTTATGTCGTGTCTGCGATCCCATAAGCTACGTAGTAAAATTTGTGTTATTAAAGATAATGAAAAACCTACACAGAAAATTATTAATATTCGACTGGATTACTAATATTGCTGCTTGTATATGTTTTCATCGGATATTTTATGAGGTTAAATCTAAAAATTATATGATTTGAAAATAAAGTTCGCACAAGGTCATAAATAACAAAACTACTAAGACTAATTATAATTAAAAAATTATTTACATAATTTCGTACGTTATTATGTTAACATAATTCGAGATTTATAAGTTTCGTTTTCAGATTTGATACATATTTATTTAAGTATTCGTTTAAATTTTATCGGCATATATTACCCGGAGGCTAATATATCTAACAGATGAAATTGCATAAAATAGCGTTTAGAATTTTTTGTTTTACGTACAACTGATCAAATAGGCAAATAAGCAGTAAGAAATTAAATAGATGTCATTTCTAAAATTGCTCATTGAGTATCTGTTCTTTATGAATAGTACAAAATAATGACTGCAAAAAATACCCCGTTTACGTATCCAGACTTACTAAAATTTGTCTTTCAGAAATTGTAAAACTTTATAAAGATATCATTTCAAAAATATTTAAAACTGAAGAAAATACATGACAATTTGTAACATTAAAAACCTGTCAAATTCGAGTAAAAGTTGCACTATGAGAGCTCTGTGCACTAGCACTATATGCGTTTAAGAGAACTTTTTACAAACATAAATCTTTTTAATTAATTTTAAATTTTTTAAAATATTAATATAAAGTTTTAAACTATTTACAAATATTAATTTCTCAGAACGTAAATATATTGCCTACTATATCTCCGACAGGCGTAAAACACACACACACACACACACGCACACATATATGTATATATGTATGTATATATATATATATATATATATATATATATATATATTTATATATATATATATATATGTATATATATATATATATATATATATATATATTAAATCAGATATAGCATATTATATTTAATATATTAGTTAAATATAATATGGTACATCTTTGGTAATGTTTACCATTAATTGTACCACTGATAGAAATGTCGCGAAATTAATCAAGCAACTTTCAACAAATCCAAGGCGTTATCTTCGGCATAAATACGAAAATAAAATATCAATTTGATTTCAAAAACTTACTTATCTAATATAAGTTGGTTTCCATAATTTTTTTCATTACACGGAAATATTTTATTTTATTAACTATGTGAATAATGACAGTCACTAATTTTGAATAATCTATTTCTACAAAATTAACGCCAAATATATTCAATATTTATTAATTAAATTCCAATAATTTACTATTTCCCATTTACATCAAATTGACGAATTTATTTTCGAATATAAATGTCTACTAGTCCAATTTTATCAAATATTACAGTTCAGTCGAATATTACTATATTAAAGTTGCTGCGTTTAGAATATATGAGTGGATATGTAAACATTCTAGGTAGGTCAATTGAATTCCAGCTCTATATGAAAGTCAAAACCACAAGTTGCTCTGACCTTATTATTCGTTTCTATTAGTTTGAATGACTCCTAATGATAATTAAAATTATAATACCTAGAAAAGTTTACTAACTTCTTCAAAATATCTAATTTCTTAGCCGAAGTATGAATGTCTTTTAGGTACGTTGGTCATTATGTTTAAATATCCGGTTTTGTGTTGAAAATATCGTACAAAACACTAATTTCTAGATATGACCCTTATTTTAATGTCGTATTTTACTTATTTAAATTATAATACGTATTCTTACTTCATTCACAAATTTAAACGATGTTAGATACCAAAAGAAGTGGAAAAGGTTCTATTTTTAAAGAAATGGGATAAAAGACTATGCCCTTAGTTCTTTATCGCAAAATTAGTTATAAAGGGGATCGGTATTCATTTTGATCTCAGTAATTTATATACTTTCAGTTGTCAATAATTTGATGCAGTTATAATCACAACAGTTGCCTGCAGCAGATTTTTCGTTGTTAAAACACATTTTGAATTAAGATTTATTCATCTAATCAGAAGTGAGACCGTAACAAAAAATTAAACACATATTATAATTAACACTATATGTGTTTAATTTTTTGTTACGGTCTCACTTCTGATTAGATGAATTTACAGGCGCGACAAAAACGATTCATTTCATATAAATCTTAATTCAAAATGTGTTTTAACAACGAAAAATCTGCTGCAGGCAACTGTTGTGATTATAACTGCATCAAATTATTGACAACTGAAAGTATATAAATTACTGGGACCAAAAGGAATACTGCCAAAAAAGTAAGTCCAACATGTTTTTTTTGTGACGGTATTAAAATTAATATAAGGCCTTGCACTACTGTGCCACGAGAGAGGGAGAATTATCCTTTAATATAATAATATATGTTGCTAAATATTTTTTCAAACACGACCAGCTACGCCCGTGGTTTCAATCGCATAGAATTATCTTAATCATTCTGCCCTTCCCCGTCGGTCACTAAACGCCTTCGCTACGTTTGCGGTCTTTCTTTACCTTACACTGTTTAAGAAATATTGCTAATCATCTTTTACTTTTTCTATCACTGCTCTGCCTCTATAAATTGTAACATGATACATAATCTTTCTCAGAGTATGAGCTTTCTAACACAAAGTTTAATTTTTGTATTTGGACATGCGTTTGAGAATTTAGCGCGAATAAGTAAATAAATAAACTTTTTCATTAGATTTATAAGTATTTATGACAGTAACGTGACGGTGTCCTTTTACAATAAAAATATATAAAAATATTTCACTGCTAACACTCGTTGCGCCCACACATATTTTTTCCATATATTTGCCTTGTCAGTCTTTCAGTAAAACTTTCTTTTTCTTAAATGTTTGTCTACAGTTAAATTTTCCACATTTCTAACTAAAGCTATTGCATGTCCTAAAATTCCACAATGGTCTATAGAAAAAATTGTTTTTGTCCTTTTCTGGTATTAATGAGCGTTTGAAAAATAAATACTACAAGTAGTCACATATTTGATTTCGATGGTAAGATATAGATTACGAATATTTCGCAGAAACAAACAGGTTTAAAAAGTACTTTACTTAATTTGAGGACCTCAAAATATAAACCAACAACTCTCTACTTTGCTATAATAGCAACTCTAATGTCGTAACCCATCAAATTTTTAAAGCAAAAGAAAATTAATCTAAAATTTCTTTTGAAAATTTAGATTAATTTGCATTCTACAAAGTCCAAAAATGTATTAAGCTTAGAGTACTTAAATCGCCTTCGGTTACAAACAGGTTTCTAATTACAAACATTTTTAAAGCAAAGGAGTGAAAAAAAATTCAACCCCTTGATGTTATTTTATAAATTCTAAGTGAAACTTAAATCACACCAAAACACCTTCACATCTTCAAAAAATTAAGTTTTAATTTTTCGGTATAACAAATCTTCAAACTGCAATTGGTTTTAATGCACGTGCGACATCGAAGCAACAGAAGTAATTTAAGGTTAGAAACAACTTTAATTGTGGTTAAAAACATTCAAAGCAACTTAATTTCAAAGGAAGCAACCTATATATTCACATATTATATCCTTATCCATTTAAGTGTACTTTATTTTAATATTAGCAGTAGAGAAATTTAAAAAAAAATATTTTGTAAAATATAAGTTAACGTTAAATAAAAAAAGGTTTGTAAGTTTGGCTTTGAGCTGGCTAAGTTCTTAACTAAAATTTATGTTTCAGTTTTACTTGCTGATTCTAATTTGAAGTTTCTTATAATTTGGTGATATTGAATGTATATACGTATGTGAAATACACACGTTTATTTTCATATAAATTATTTTAATATTAACAGAGTATAAACGAAAAAAAATTATCGATTTTTTAGTTACGCACATGGTATATTTAAAAATATTTTATAAAGATATTTTTATTTTTGTGGCTAATTATATTCTAATGAATTTGCACAAAACGACGAGTATTTTCTGCCAAATTTAAAGCACCAACAAATATAATGTATCATCTATAACAACAACAAAAAATCTTTAATCTACTAGAATAATGTGGAATTAGATGAAACCCATATTGCCATTTATCAACTTTAACCTACTAGAATAATATTGAATCAGATGAAACTCATACTGTCATTCATCAACTATAACCTACTAGAATAATGTTGAATCACACGAAATCCATATTGCCTTTTATCAATTTCAATCTACTAGAATTATGCTGAACCAAATGAAACCCATACTGCCATTTATCAGCTTTAACCTACTAGAATAAGGTTGAATCAGATGAAATCCATACTACCATTTATCAACTTTAACCTACTAGAATAAGGTTGAATCAGATGAAACCCATACTGTCATTCATCAACTATAACCTACTAGAATAATGTTGAATCACACGAAATCCATATTGCCTTTTATCAATTTCAATCTACTAGAATTATGCTGAACCAAATGAAACCCATACTGCCATTTATCAGCTTTAACCTACTAGAATAAGGTTGAATCAGATGAAATCCATACTACCATTTATCAACTTTAACCTACTAGAATAAGGTTGAATCAGATGAAACCCATACTGTCATTCATCAACTATAACCTACTAGAATAATGTTGAATCACACGAAATCCATATTGCCTTTTATCAATTTCAATCTACTAGAATTATGCTGAACCAAATGAAACCCATACTGCCATTTATCAGCTTTAACCTACTAGAATAAGGTTGAATCAGATGAAATCCATACTACCATTTATCAACTTTAACCTACTAGAATAAGGTTGAATCAGATGAAACCCATACTGTCATTCATCAACTATAACCTACTAGAATAATGTTGAATCACACGAAATCCATATTGCCTTTTATCAATTTCAATCTACTAGAATTATGCTGAACCAAATGAAACCCATACTGCCATTTATCAGCTTTAACCTACTAGAATAAGGTTGAATCAGATGAAATCCATACTACCATTTATCAACTTTAACCTACTAGAATAAGGTTGAATCAGATGAAACCCATACTGTCATTCATCAACTATAACCTACTAGAATAATGTTGAATCACACGAAATCCATACTGCCTTTTATCAATTTCAATCTACCAGAATTATGCTGAACCAGATGAAACCCATATTGCCGTTTATCAGCTTTAACCTACTAGAATAAGGTTGAATCAGATGAAACCCATACTACCATTTATCAACTTTAACCTAATAGAATAATGTTGAATCAGATGAAACCCATACTGTCATTCATCAACTATAACCTACTAGAATAATGTTGAATCACACGAAATCCATATTGCCTTTTATCAATTTCAATCTACTAGAATTATGCTGAACCAAATGAAACCCATACTGCCATTTATCAGCTTTAACCTACTAGAATAAGGTTGAATCAGATGAAATCCATACTACCATTTATCAACTTTAACCTACTAGAATAATGTTGAATCAGATGAAACCCATACTGTCATTCATCAACTATAACCTACTAGAATAATGTTGAATCACACGAAATCCATACTGCCTTTTATCAATTTCAATCTACCAGAATTATGCTGAACCAGATGAAACCCATATTGCCGTTTATCAGCTTTAACCTACTAGAATAAGGTTGAATCAGATGAAACCCATACTACCATTTATCAACTTTAACCTAATAGAATAATTTTGAATCAGATGAAACCCATACTACCATTTATCAACTTTAACCTACTAGAATAATGTTGAATCACACGAAATCCATATTGCCTGTTATCAATTTCAATCTACTAGAATTATGCTGAACCAGATGAAACCCATACTGCCATTTATCAACTTTAACCTACTAGAATAAGGTTGAATCAGATGAAACCCATAATGCCATTTATCACGATTTCGACTGAAAGGATCTGTTAATTTATATTCTACATTTAATGGAACTGAAAATAATAAGAAATGTATTATAGCGCTTAACTTAATCGTTCCTTTAATTATAAAACTCCACTAAAATATCATATTGCATAGTCTAATGAAGTATTAACTAATTCTCTCTCAGTGATTTCACGTCATGTTTTCTTTTACGTTAGGTTTCACCCTTCCAAATTAAAATGCGGACTGTTAATAGATAATAAAATGCACGCATTAAGTATTGAAGATGGCGATCTACGGTGAACCCGTTGCTACGTAATGACGTATTTTATAGTGTCT
Organism: Druceiella hillmani; assembly: GCA_039881145.1. NCBI lineage: Eukaryota > Metazoa > Arthropoda > Insecta > Lepidoptera > Hepialidae > Druceiella > Druceiella hillmani. Next base: position 27,391,036 of record JAYKKI010000018.1, on the reverse strand, counting down.
GCATTATAATGAAAAAACAAATTCATTTGTTAAGTGCTTTTTAACAACTTTTGTATGCTTAGCTTTCATTGGTTCCTGAGAAGATAACAACCGACATGTTGATATATAGCGAAACGAAATAATTTATTAACCATTATTGCTTTAGTTTAATGAAAAATTATCACTAATTAATGCAATTGTTTCGAATAGCATTGATTTATTAAATGTGGCAAAATATTAATAATTTTGTCTATATTAACTTATGTATAAATAATATACGACTACTTTAAAAATTACTGATGTTATAATGAACTACAGTTATCATCACGCATACCACGTTGGTGAGATAGCATTGGATTAAATATAAAATTAATGACAGTTTAACTTTTTTTTAAAAATATTTTTTATATAAGAAACAATTTTCGCGCTTTTATAGTTTAAGTACAATTTTATCTCACGGTAACCACTTTAGGCCTTTATCACTAAAAATAAATTAGACATCGAATCGAACTCTTTAGTAATTTACCTGACCTTTCTTGAATATTTGAGGTATTTTTGATATTTCTTGTAAATTGGCACACGTCAAAATGTACTTAACGCAAGAAAATTATCTTTCGATGTTTTTATATCTTTCCTTTTGTCTCAAACAACAACAAAATTATAATTGATTTCGATTTGTATTTTATGAAGAAGCCCCATCCCACCCTCCTGTTTACAACTAGTTTAACGAGTTCACTTATGATTTTATCACTTGTAAATTGGCACACGTCAAAATGTACTTAACGCAAGAAAATTATCTTTCGATGTCTTTATATCTTTACTTTTGTCTCAAACAACAACAAAATTATAATTGATTTCGATTTGTATTTTATGAAGAAGCCCCATCCCACCCTCCTGTTTACAACTAGTTTAACGAGTTCACTTATGGTTTTACCAATTACAGTGATTACCTTTATGATGACCCTTAACAGCGATAACTGAAGATAATATAAATGCTGCATTGGCTCAGATAATGAAGCTGATGAGGTTCATTATAAATTGTCATAATGCTATTGTTTGGTAAATAAATTTCTTTCTTAAACGATCGGAGGAAGGTGTAAATTTAAAATCTGCTGTCAGAGGATCTGATATCCAAGAAATACAAAGATCTGATATTTAAATATGATATGTTTTAACAAAAGAAACAAAAATTAAAAAACATAATATTAAATTTAGATTATTAAAACTTAATAAGTATTTCCTGGGTAATCATATCCATTTCTTTATAAAATACCTGAGGATATATTGATCCTATCCATAGCGAAATTTGAAACACATATTAAACACTTGTTTATTTCAAAGGCTTATTATAGCTTCAAGGATAATGTCGAGGACAAAGACGTGTAAAGGTCATTATTGTGTACAATATAGTATATAACGTACTTTCTCGCCTTCGTTAAAAGGAATTAATCGATTTCTTCTTCTTCCGCGCCTTATTTCCCATGTATTTTGGGATCGACCCTCCTTGGCGGATTAATTGACTTGCTTGTGGATATATATATATATATATATATATATATATAATATGATCACGTGAAATCATAATAATTAAAAGTTAAATCGTGACATGACAGAAGAGACATTGACACTCCTACTTAATAAATAAAATAAAAAAAATAGAGGCTAACCAGAATAAAATGAGTGAAATAAAGGTGAAAAAAGGACGAAAGGCTGGAGAAAAAATGGTTGCTTGATTCTTCTGACAGACGAGTTATTATACGACGACTGTTGTGGAAAATTTAAGAACTATTACGAAAGTCTCGTACACCAGCAATTGTTTACCTGCTGTTTCAGAGAGCATGTGGAAAATTTAAGAACGATTACAACAGACTCGTATACCAGCAATTATTTACCCGCTGTTTCGGAAGTTAGAGAGCATCGTCCTCACTACTGAGTCCTCCTTCAATATAACATCGCTTCGTTACACTCATTCAGACGAACGACCGAATGTTCTGATTATGTTCGGCGAAGAAAATATAAATTACTTGTTGTTCAGAGATAATTCAGTTATAGAAATATCAATATTAGAAAGAAAAGTTATAGCTAATAAACTGCTTCAATCATCACCTGTTTATTAGAAAATAATGAAAATTAACTATAGTTGTGATGATCAGAATTCAGTTGAAAAAATGTAGAAAAATGCAGAAAATAGAAAAAAATGCCAATAATTTGAGTATATAATAAGTTATCTCATCAATAGTATTGTAACGTAATGTATTCTTTATGTAATAATTATGATATTTTGAAAATTTAATTATTATTAAAGAAATATTTCCTAAAAAAAACGTCAAAACAGGTGCTTATATTATAATCGACGCTTCTAATAATGATAGAAATTTTCCTTCAAGTAAATTTTATAAATATTAAGTATAACTTACTAGTAATGTACAGTATTACAGAATACATTAGAAATATATAAAATGACTACAAATAAGTATTTCTGAATAAGTATTTTAAAATATTTATGCAGGTTAACATTAATAAAAAAATTATGCAAATAGTACAAAAAATCAAAGGTAACAATTTCGGGACACAGTGTACACATTTTAAAAATTTCATGCAATTGCTCGGGAGCTAATTTATTAATAACTCGAAACGCTAGATAGCGCTTTTTTCAGATGCTACCATAATTTATGACGAATGCCAAATCTGTACGTAACAGTATCTACAGTGTTTGATACACGAAACATGAGTTAACGTTTTGCCTAATAATCTTAATAAATTAACATAAGTAAGATTAAAAAAGAAGCATACAACTTATAAATAATTCATATTTAAACAATTACATATAACACAATTAAACCTAAAGTTATTTTTTCTTTAAAAATTAAGAAAAAAATTAATATTTAAAAAAAAACACAGGCTAACCAGAAAATAAAATATCTGTAGATTCAGGCAAGCGAAGGCAAGTATAAAATTCTATATGAACGTTTAGGCACCAGGATTCTTTGTGCTGATGAATACCTAATGATTTGACCAAAACTCCAAAACACCGTTGCGTTTTTTTCAAATTTCGAAAAAGTTGTTTTTTAAAAATTAACTTTTTCCGAAATTAAAAAAAAAACATTTTTGTAATAACCGCATGCACTTTTAGCGATTAATATAAAATACATAAATATTACCAATATTAACATTTCTGACATTAAATATCTTAATCAAAACTTTCCTCCCACACATTTTGACTTTATACTCGACTTTTCCGCCATTGGATATCTATATCTCAACTTGCTTACTCGAGTGAGCTAACGCTCGATTATTTGAGGCTTTTACGCTTATTTTTAAGCAGTCTGGCGACGTGAGTCACATTCGTTGTGTACTTAGTGTTAAATATCTATTTTTAACCATAAGCAGGAGAAAAAAGGAAAATTGTTTCTTATAGATATATATATATATATATATATATATATATATATATATATATATATATATATGCGTGTGGGTGTGCGCGCGAGCTGCGTGCTTGCGTGCTTGCATGCGTGAGTGTTACAAATAAAGTCTACAAATAAATTTACTTCGTTGTTTAGACGAGAGAGCGCGACATAAAGTTATCTGTGAGAAAAGCAGGAGGCACTTAGATCTACGCCTGCTGTATTGGGCACTTGTTCTTGTCCTTTGTTGACGGTCATAGTACAGCAGACGCTGATTGGGAATTAAACACATTTAAAGCGGAAAGGAAAGCTCCAAGGGTATGCGAGATAAATACATGTCCTCTGGCTGAGCATCGCATCAGCACCCCGTTTCTATTATATAAATATATATATATATATATATATATATATATATGTGTGTGTGTGTGTGTGTGTGTATATATATATATATATATATATATATATATTTATAAATACAAAAAAATAATAATTTCTTCTTGTCATAGTGAAAATTTTCCTCAAACTATCATACATTAAGTGTTATAGCTAATTCTAATATATATAAAATAGTATTCCACACCTTTGTTTGCACTTTATGAAAAAAAAGCGGAATTACGATGTCGGACATTGACGAAGTTATTTTTGTGAACATAACAATTGTATATAGTGCGATCGAATAATTAGTCTCCGTGATAAGATCTCGTTTACTAACAAGGTCAATCCGTAAAGTTGATATCGTAGATTCATATTGCGATGTCCGTCGAATATCCTAATACTGGCTCAACAGTCTTTATCTTTAAAGATAGATAAAGATGGTGTGGTTATGTCTGTTTTTAGACGGGTTACTGAAGTTTAAAATTACTTTGACGGAAACTGTAACTCGTTTTTGCGCGTTTGCCTCTCCACATGTGAAACGTATTTTAAAATTATGTTACAGTAAGTTCCTCTTCAGATAATACACTTGTAAATTTAGCTATATGCAATATTTATTGTGATGTATTTATATGCGTACAAATTATGCTAAAAGATCGAAAATGTTCACAAAAAAATCGATTCGCCTCAATACCTTCTGGTTTCATAGTTACATTGAAAACGCGAGTTCCGTTAGCAAGAATACATTATACCATTCCTTTAAAAATATTAATGATGCATTCTTCATTGTTCAAATTAAATAAAGCACAAGGCTATAATTTTTAATACCGTTTTTTAAAAATAATAACAATGAAATACTCCGCCACATTACATATCTTTTTAAATTGATCATCTTTTAAACAAGTGTAACCTTATAAATTAATTTTTATATTAGGTTATATGTACTTTTTCATTAAAATTAGTAGTAGAAAACCAGTCTTCGAAATTTTTACATGGTATAAACAAATTTGTAGTTGAAACTAATTTATAATTTTTTTATAACAATTAATCGATTCAGGTTCATAACAAAATTTGGCATTTTTTCCAGATTCCTCTAAAATATATAAGATAAAAATAATTGATAAGATATTTTTATTTGGGCCTTTATTATAGAGTTCTGTATCAGTCAACATTGCGCACTCAACGGGAAGAAACGTCAACTGATTTATTGCGCTAACTGTCATGTACAGTGTCAGACGTACTGTGTCACACGACTATCTGTGCAGTAATTGAGCTGACGTTTGCTTCTCGTCAAGTATGATCATCTTGACTAATATAGAAGTAGCTTGTGGGCCTCTTGTATTCGGGAGTGTTTAAAGAAATAATAAATTTTGAATAAATATACTTATTAACAAAATTTTGTTGTGGCAAAAATAAGGAATGAACTTATTAACTAGTGAATCGTGCAGACATATTTTATTAAAATTACTCAATCTCAATAGGTATATAAACACTTATGTATTTTGTGCATCGTAACGTTGTAACGTTCAGTAATTTGTGCTAACTATCCCCAATAAAGGATCATATACATCGCATATGCAAAATGTAGTTCTTAAATGGATCAACATATTTTTGTTTTCAAAGAGTAAATAAACGTTTTGCATTAATGTAAGAGTTATTAAGACGTATTTAAGAAGTCGATTCAAGGAGGGAAAAATACTTTTTTTCATTATTTTTCAGATGTCAAAAACTTCGCCATAATATAGTCTCAACTCATCGTAGACAACTACCTCTACGCCATCTAATTCCTACATGTTATGGTTCATTAACAAACCAGATTTTATTTTCTAAATATTATGATCATAAAGCACGTCAAACGTTAAGTTCTCACGAAGCTACGCGTAAAGACGATTGAATCGTCAAACGTTAAAATATCACGTAACTACGGTGTAAAGAGTTTACAAGCTAATCATAAAAGGATATTTTTGTAATTTTATAATTATACTCGACGGAAACTCTGACTGCGCCTACATAATATAGACCAGAAATGAATTTAACAATCTACATAATCGAATACTGACTATAATCTAAAAAAATACAATTGAATAAAATGAGATACCGAGGTTGTGATAATATTTAAGGTTAAAGTAGGAATAATAATATATATTTATGGTTTATTTAAAAAGTACATAAATTAACGTGAACAAGTATAAAATGAGTTATGCCGTGATTGCATTTCAAAGTGTAATACCATTTACGTCAAACGTAAATATGCTATAAATGCATTTAAGACATTTTCATAGAAGGACGTGATGACATTAATTTTTGATACCGAATTAATACCATTACAATTTGACTACATTTTTAGTATTTGTATATAATTAAAATTAAAGAATTCACACATCATCAAACTAATTTTTTGCATACGTTCATCGCCATAAGCCTTTAAAGCAATTTTTCTTCTTGAAATCTTGAAATTTAAAAAAAGGAAATTATTTGTATCATCAATAATATGCCTAGAATCAATCTTATTTGTAATTACGTATATACCAACCTTCAAACCTTTTTGTTTCTTTACGAAATACATTTATCTGAAACAAAATTGCTTGCTTTTGAGGTTGAAACTTGCAACCTCCAAAATGAAGTCTTTACCATTATTTTTGAAGAGCTGTGACCAATTTTCATTTACCCAATTTTTAAAAGACATCGTAATTTTAATTATTTCCTGACTCAGCAGATACTTCTGAAGTTTTGCCAGAAAATATCAGTTTTAATGGGCACTACTTGAGGTCTCGAGCAAGTGCAAATAAATCAAAGATGTTGCTTTATGAAAGTACTCTACTTTTGGTCTAAATACTGGAATAGCTTCTTGTAAAAATTTTATTAGTTGCCCTATACACAGAAATTAAATAAATTTATTACGAGTTTCGCATTACACAAAAACTACAGAACGGAAATTAACCGAACTTTTCAGTTTTATCTGAAAGGCTGAATTAATGTATACAAATGTCAAAACCTGAAGTCTCCAAGATTATTGCTATTGCTTAATAAATTGACGGGAACATCAATTTCCTTATATAAACAATCATCGAAGATACATAATTTCATGATTCTTCTTGGTTCACATACGTAATTTGTTAATTCGATTAATTATTCTATATGATGTACTTTTTGAAGTAAACACTTCTTTAAATGCACTTGCGCACTTAATGTGAGCAGTGAACGTAACTGAACCATAACGCTCGGCTCAGTGACACTGAGCAGTCAGGTTCGGGTCAGTGATGCTGAATCAATCCCTTCGGCATGGACTACACTTTTATGCCCACTAAGGGCACTATTTTAAAATATCAATTGAACTATTTTTATGGCTCATCATGCGTATTTTTTTAGATACTTAATTAAATTTGAATCTAAAGTATTAATTATGTATTTCAGTTTCCATAAGCCTATTGTTTCATTCTTACGAGTATACTCGGCTCGTTTCGGCATTGGCGAAGCGAGTTCACTGTCAAACACTGAGTGCATCATTTCAAGAGTTACGTTTAATTTTTGGTTAATATTTTATTTGAGAGTATTTTAATATAATACGCTGTGTTATTGTATTTGAAAATAATAATCTCGCATTGTTCTTGATTCGCCACACTAATATCCATCCTATAATATTACTGCAAAAACTCATAAATTTTCACTACCGTGTGACCATCAGCACACATCAGAATTAGTTTATAGCGGTATACATTGTTTTTGGCGTAATTCTGTTAATAAATAAGCATAATGCATAATTTTATAATCTTCATTTTACCACCTTTTAAAATCTCTTGAATTTTAAATCTTTTTAATATATTTCAAATATGTTATTGTATTTCTAAAACATTTAATGGAATTTTAAAATTTATCTGATAATATCATTTCGAAATAATTATAAACTCTATTTTTAATACAGTTAATTTTCTTTTCAACGTCGAACATTGCGTGATAAGGCCAAAATCGGGTTGAATTTAATTAAATAAAATATCTTAAAAAAGTTAAACAAGGCGAAGCCGTCTTACTAATTGCTACTAATTGCTTTGTGTTTTTAATTTAAAAATATCTAACGGAGCACATCAATGAAATAAAGCAAAAAACTTAGAAAGAGAAATTTAAAAAAATTAATTTGGACCTCTAGATTTCCTTTTAATTTCGTCTTAAATTGTCACCATTGTCAAAATTAAAAAAAAAATCGACTTGAAATTTGTGATGAAATTCGTTCACATTTTTGAACTAATACAAAGTGTTAAGTATTCTTAACAGTTTATAAGTTTAAATTGACTGATCGACTTTGGCAAGTTTCGAGAATTCTGGTGATAAATTCGCTAATATTTAAATGTAACTATTACGTGATTTACAAGTATAAGAGGATCGAATTTCGATAAACATTTTAATTCTATTGCACAGACTGTAATTAGAAAAATAAATTTCAAATACGTGTTGTTTTGCACCTTCAAATAACGTGTCTTTTTGTATAAATTGTGTTGCATCTGAATCAAATTATTCAAAAGCAGGCAAGTTTGTGAAACATTTTCGTTTTGACGATGCTATTAGGTTATTTATATAACTCTGTTGTTTTTAACCGCTTTTTAATACCTTAACTCTTTTACTTTATATTTATATTTAGTTAAATTAGCGTTTGTGACTAAATGTAAATAAAGTGCCAAATACAGCATTTTCTTCTGAATAAGTTTGTTTGAATTACGGTAAAATAGATTACGTGGCGACCTAGATTACGTATGAAAAATTAAAATTTTTTTGTAATTTATTATTAACGAAAGTAAATAAAATATTACACTTCATTATTGAATGTTTTCAAAAGTACTTATATTTTTTTTCATATTAAAAAATACAAGTATCACAAAATTTGACGTCTCAGAAACTGTGTAGCGCTGCATTATGTGTGTTGAATTGTAGTTCCCGTTTTATTAATCTGAAACAAGAAAAAAAAACTAAAATGATGGTTAAGATTAATAAAAAATGTATGGAATCGACTAGCTTTCATTAAAATTTTGTTGTTGACTTTATAGAAAGAACAATTCAATCATAAATTTTTTACACCTTATTTACGTGATTCTGGATCATGCATAGAAAAAAGTCAACAACAATATTTCACTTCAACTAATAAAATTTACGCCGAAAATTAACAAATACTAGCTAAAGATCCGATCATTAATTCCAACAGTAATCATTTTAGCTGAGTGGTAGGAGGAGAGATAAGCGGGATTAATTTTTCGTAATTGAAAATAAATTAAATTAATAAAACATAGAAATTAAAAACTGTAAAAAATTAAAATCAATATAAAGACACAAAATATACAATTCTGCAGGTAAATCTAAAACGAGTTACTAGACGAAACTAACTTAATATAATTAAAAGTAACTCAATAATTGTAGTGAATTCAATATATTTAAGCAAAATTAATTATCTAAATCCGCCCTCATAAGCTGACATTTTTAAAAGCTGCTTAGGAAAAAGCTTTCATTATTTAAGCCTACGTTGTTGAAAGCTGCCATTTAGATAGACATAAGAGGTTATTACAAATTATTTGTTACCATGCAATTAACATTGCTGAAGCAACCAGACGACATCAATTCCTATAAAAATAAATATTCTTTAGCTGTTTGGTTGCGAAAATTGGCAAAAAGAAATATTTTGTTAATTTAAGGTGGAAACGTATTATTACATTTTGAATAAATAATTTTCTTCAATATATTTAGTAAAAATAGCGAAAATGTCGAGTCAAAATTTGAAATTGGATGAATACAGAATTTTGAAAATTGAAATGTATTTTTCTCAATACACATTTTTCAAGATGCGGTACCTAATTACGTAAAAACTAGGAACAATCTATTTCAGAATTCATTAAATTTATGAATTTTCATCGGCATTGATCACAATTTAGCTCGACAATCACACCAATTGTTATTTTATACTATTTCGTTCCCTTTTGTCAAATTATGTTAAAATTTGACGAAGTATGATATATCATAAAAAAAATTTTAATGACAGCTTGTCAATCGCATAGATTTTTTATTAATCATAGCAATAATTTTCGTTTTTTTCCTTGTTTCAGATTAATAAAATGAGAATATAATTCAACGCACATAATGCAGTGCTACACAATTTCTGACACTTGTATTTTTTATATAAATAAAAAATATAGTTTTTTATGAAAATACTCAATAAAGTAAGTGCAAAACCATTTTATTAGCATTTTAATTACTTTCATTAATAAGAAATTCCAAAAAATTATTTTTATTTTAATATATAATCTAGGTCGCCACATAATCTATTTTTCACTAATTCGAACAAACTTATTCAAAAGAAAATACTGTATTTGGCGCTTTACTTACTTTTAGTCACAAATGCTATTTTAACTAAATTTTAATATAAACTAAAATAGTTGAGGTATTTAAAGGCGGTTAAAAAACAATGGAGTTATATAAATAACCTAATAGCATCGTCAAAACGGAAATGTTTCACAAACTTGTATGTATAATAATTTGTTTCAGATGCAGCACAATTTACACAAAAATACACGCTGTGCAATAATATTAAAATGTTTCACAATTAAATGAAACTACGTGATGTAGTATTACTTTTACTTTCTTTAAGTTCTTTACCACGACCTAGGTTTCGTTGTATTACAACATCTTCAACTTCGATTCATCTTCAATTAGCGAAGATTATAAATGCTATTGGATGTTCCTGAGAGTTAATCTTTGCTAGAATAATGAATTTCTGCAAAATTAACGCCAAATATATTCAATATTAAAATGTTTATCGAATTTCGATTCTCTTATATTTGTAAATGACGTAATAGGTATATTGAAACACTATCGAATTTATCGCTAGAATTCTCGAAACTTGCCAATGTCGACCAGTCAATTTAAACTTAAAGTTTTAAGAATACATTCATTAGTATAAAAATGTGAACGAATTTTATTACAAATTAATAGACGATTTTGTTTTAAATGTTGACAAATTTAAAAAGAAATTAAAACCGTATAATCACAAAAATAAATTTGTAAAATCAAGGTGGAAACGTACTATTACATTTTGTATAAATAATCTTCAATATATTTAGTAAAAGCAGTGAAAATTTCAATCAAAAATTTGAAATTCGATCATTTCAAAATTTTAGGTTCAAATTAATTTTTCTAAATTTCTCTTTCTAAGTTTTTAATTTTATAAATTTTGAAGTTCCGCAAATAATTTTTTAAGCCGGGGGAAAATAATTTTTAAAAGAAGATCTAATTTATCAAAGCGACCAGTGATCATTCATGGAATATGTCTGTGTGAAAACATATTATTTAACATAGAAAATAGGTATTAAATTAGTTAATTTATATTATTATTAACATTTTCATGTTATATAAATTACTAGTATATAGCATATAAATGACGATTTCATTAAAATTATTAATCGTGGAAATTTCGTATCGTTTAATGTTTTAATCGTGTCTCAAGAATGCCGTAAATGAGCGTACTTGGTGGATTCAATATAAATTATATCGCATGCCTCATCTGTGTGTGAATTTATGTGGCACCCAGTTACAGGCTACGAATATCTATAACAATTTTATGCTTAGTTTGAACCCTATTAGAAGTGCCTTTGCAATACTAATTCTAAACTTTGCCAAAATTTATGTCATATTGTTTTTCAATAGGCTGCGTACTTATAACTTTTAATTAATCGTTAGTAAACTAGGGAATATATAAGTTGAAGAAAATCAATACAAAATTTAATTTGATTAGGGTTTAAAACAGTTTTGCACAATAAACTCTCGAAAATCGATTTGATTTTTGTTTTGAACGGTGAAACTTCTATTATGAATGTTAGTTAATATCTACAAATATATTGTAGCGGATACTGTTGCAGAACTTCTCAAGAAAAAATTTACATACGTCATTTCCACTTATCTCTGATAATCTAAACAGCAGACAACAAGATACCTTCCCAGGGATGCTTTTTTCTGACGTGATCCACATTCATTATCGCAGGTCGGATAATTTTTGTGAAATATCCATACATTTTACATTTAAACCTGGTTCAGAAATTACTATATTTTTAATGCAAATCACAGCAGAATCTATATAGCAGTTTTTAAAAAAAACGCGTAAATATAAGCAGATAAAAGCAACGGAACTCTGTTTTATAAATATGTGCTAATAAACACCAATGAATAGCTAATGATAATGTTATATCGCGTACGTAAAACGTAGAGTCTCATGAGTATAAATATATTCTCACTTTAAAGGCGTAAGTTTTTACTTACGCTTTTAAAGTTAGAATTGAAACAAAGAAAAGGTACTTAAAATATATTCGTTTTTTATTTATTAAAATACCATAATCTCCTCCATAACGTACAGTGTATTCATAGTAGAAAACTATCTCTACTCCACCGAATGCGTACATTTTATAGCCCATTACCAACTCGCATTTTACTGTTTGGCCATTGAAATCAGAAAACATGCCATTAAACAACTGATGCGTTAAGATATCGTCAGATTATGTGGCGTAAGGAGATCGCTAAGGATATTTTTACGATCTTCAAATGATAATACTCAGCAGGTGAAGTTTAGAGTTGTTTTTTTTTCATTTTGCGTAAGATGCCTAAGTATTTACATGACATGGCTTCACCATGTGACTATGTTATAAACTAAGAAATGTATTAATCAAACTTTATAACAACGAACAAATTATATTTTAAGACATAATAAAATATAATGTGCTTATTGAGCTTACGAATATATTTATGGAAACAAAGAAACAAGTCAACGTATATAAATTGTTTGTTATGACAGTATAGTAGTATTTAAAATGAAATGAGCATTAGACCACACAAGATTGTATTTTTGACATTATAAAGACATACAACATGAACACAAATATCTATAAGAATGAATTTTAAGACTGACCCAGCGGAAAGGATAGCTTATGGATTTATAGCCACACACTAAACAAAGATAAGTTTTAAAGAGAGTTCTGTGGTATTTGTGTTTAATGAAAACATACCTCTTATGTTCCAAAATCGTGCATGCCGAGCACAATGGTTTTAGATACATATTATCTATTTCCATATATCTTTAGAGCAATTGTCATCTGATCTTTCAAAATTATCTATCAAAAATTGATGCAGAGGACGTTATTTTGATCTTTTATAATACTCCCAGAACACATAACATTTATAATTATATGTGTTACTCTAAAAATCTTTCCAAGCACTATTTTCAGGTACTTATTATCTATATCTATATATTTTTAGAACAATTGTCATCTGATCTTTAAACATTATCTATGAAAAGAATTTTTTAAACTGAAAGTATGGTTTTATATGCATATGAAACCTACAGCCAAGAGCACAATTATAGCCTCAAAGCATTTTCCCTTTTATTACACAAAGAAAACTAAAGGAATTTGATAATTTTACTGGAAATTAAATACTCCAGAGGTAGTAGTTATTTTTATTTATTAAAGAAAATTGATACTACGCTTAGAACATTATATGTTATTATAATACCGCGGACAAGAGTACAGCCTCATTCATTTCTGCCGTCGTTTAAAGCACATTGTGGCTCCAATAATTGATCCATTTTCCTCATTCCTCATAGTATGCAGCGATCACCGATTTTCGTGAAGAAGTTTGTGTATAAAGGACTATTACGATGATGACGTTAGACTATTTATTTATTCATTTATTGTTTACTGATAGCTCCTTTTAACTTTTCACAAGTGTTGAATTGTCAACATTTTCCGTATACGTTACTTACGAGCTAGCATATCCCATACATTTCAAGTATTTTCGCAGGTCATCCTTGTAAACTTAAATTTTTTCTCCGTTGACAACATTATTTGTAACGGTGGATGTATGTAGAGCTATTTGCCTTGGTGTGATCACCAATTGTTTTCAGCTATCATTGCGTTATGCACACGTTAATTATTTTAAGAATATATTCATAGTCCTTAACCTTAATTAATTTGACTTTTCAAGTGGCGCTGAATGCTGATATTCTCGAAATAGTATGAATATTTAACGAAACAAATATTAAAATATCTATAATAAATTTTAACAAAGTGAAATTTAATTTAAAAGATTTAATAAAATTTAATCTAAGTTTTTATTAAAAGAAAAACGATAAGAAAATTTAATTCCATTGACAAAATTCACGTTAAAAATTAACATATACACGGCAGTGTCTTATTTCAATTTGTAGCAAAGAAGAGATAAGTTGGGTTAATTTTCAGAAAGAGAATTATAATTAAAATAATGACATATAAACCGTAAAACATAATCGATATTAAAAATAAACGTTAAGAGATATAGTATTTAATTCCGTGGTTGAACCACGCACGGAATTAAATATTGTCCATCGAATTATTACTGAATTGTCTGATGTGAATAACTTAACGTATCTGAATTTATTAATAACATGAATAAAACACTTTAAAAGTAGATCAAAATTGACTAAAAAATAGCAATTAAGTCAATTTAATCAAAACAAACAAGTAATTTAGGCCGATAAACGATGTCATGTGAAATGTTAGATTGGTCGCCAAATGACAATTTATCTCCTCAGTCCGTCCGCGCAAAGTGTTGTTGTTAAAAGTTATTGTTATTTTAAACTACATTATTGAAAGCTGCCATTCAGACAGAAATGAATATATCGTTATAGGAAGTGTACGTTTCTTCACGCTCATACATTTTAGCTGCAAGAAGTCATTTCAATTTTGTTTGTAAATTTATAAATAACCTTAAAGGAAAATTATTTTAATCTATATTATTGAACGCTGCTGTTCAGACAGATATGAGAATATCGTTATGAGAAGTATATGTTTCTTCACGTTCATATATTTTTAGCTGCAAGAAAATTTATTTTAGTCTATATTATTGAATGCTACCGTTCATATATGAATATATCGTTAGAAATGTTGTTTAGGAAGTGAATGTTTCTTTATGCTCATACATTTTCAGCTAAAAGAAGTTATTCAATTTTTTGGCTAATTTGCAAGTAACCTACAAAAAACTTTTAAATTTTCTTATTTTTTTAACAAATTTTCTCAATCATCTAAAGTTTAAATAAGTTTACTTAATAAAGGAGTATGGTGTTCGACGATTAATTTTAATTTTAACCAGGAAAAGTAATGTTTGTATAAAAATATTATTTAAACAGCAATAATGGTTTGAGGAATTAAAATCCGATATTGATTCTAAGGTATTTAACCAAGTAATTACAATGAAAAAAATATTATATTATAGTTATTTACTAAGCAAGATTATATATAGAAAATGTAATAAATATTAAATGTTTAAATATATTATTTCAAAATATTAATACAGTTCGAGATCTACCCTTTTACACTCTAATATTATACTCGATAACAAACTTGGCTTAAACTAAATTCCTCGCTAAGTAGACAGAGAAAACTGATTCCTTAGTTATTTTTTGCTTTTTAGTGCAGTTTTTTTAAAAGCTTTTTTAGCTTTTTACACCATTAATTCATTTCTTTAAGCAAAGGTTTCCATATATTAATACAGTTCGAGATCTACGCTTTTACACTCTAAGATTATACTCAATAACAAACATGGTTTAAACTAAATTCCTCACTAAGTAAACAGAGAAAACTGGTTCGTTATTTATTTTTTTGCTTTTTAGTGCAGTTTTTTTAAAAGCGTGCTTTTTTAGCTTTTTACACCATTAATTCATTTCCTTAAGCAAAGCTTTCCATATATTAAAAGGTGAAAACTTTAAAAAGCGAATTAGTAAATCACGTATTTAGGAAGAAGTATTTGGTCATAATTTTACACAGATAGTCCAAAAATTACGCTCATAGTATTCCTGATTCACCAAAGCTAAAAGTTTGCAACAGACGTGGAGGTGCCTAGATACTGATATTTATAGTATGTTTAAAATATTGAATTCAATATGTGTTTAATATTTTTCACTGGATTTATAGTATGCGTAATCTATACTCTAATATTAATTTTGACACTAAACAAAAATAAAAAATTGTGTTATTTCAAATATATCGATTATTCACCGCCTGCTTCTTGACACTTCGGATGCCAAAATGTTTCTAAAGCTTTCAATGAATTGAAGTATATTTCATGTTTATCAAGTTTCCTATTTATTTAGTAATAAATACGAGCATTATGACATTATCATATAAATTTTATTACACGATTTCTGAGTATAACAATGATCTTCACAGCACTATGTACGGATTTCTTGTCTCTGTTACAATATCGCTAGCAAATATTGATTTACATACTCACGGAAAACACAAAGAAATTAAATGTTTAAAAGGTCTACAAAGTTTTCGAAGAAATCAACTGTTCGAAGAATCAATAATATGTACGTTAAGTTATTGAAATTTAAATAATGTTACCGCCGAGAACAGTTAAAGCAAAAAAAAAAATTTATAATATTCATTACAAAACCAATAATTTCAATTTTGCCTTTAACGGAAAATTTTAAAATTCACTGATATTAAAATTATTAAATAAACAAATTTTTTTTAATATTTTTATAACATTTAAACCTTGGGAAGATATTTAACAGGATATAAAAGGGTTCGATGCGCATTGAATATACTCCATAATCAAAATTTCTTCAAGTCAAAGCTTATGTTTTTGCTAATGTTGACTTAATGTAGGCGTCATAATAATAAATGACTTGAACCATGCCTTGAAGATTTTATTAATATTAATCTAGTAGAATCTAAGAATAAACTCTTCATACGAATTAACAAAATTTCATTGATGCATTTTAATTAAAAGTATTTTAATTAAAAGTAATAAGACAATTTATTTTTTAAATTAGGACTCAAAAAAGCTAATCAAAATTGTATGTTTGTGATGTGATATGTTTCACGTCAGTAATAATGCCGCCATTGAACTTTTCGAAATAGCTTTTCAGTAAACGCGGCCGTCTCCCATTAATGTCGACTCCGTTAAGCTAGCTCATAACAAATTAAAAACAGTTTATTTACGTCGTAAGCTATAAAGGATTTCAATGATGTGCAACGAAGCCTTTAATTAATATCATAAACGAGAAAATTTAAGCGGTTTGGGGGATGTAGTTATGTGTTTATTGTGTTTATTAAATATGTGTAAGTGTTTTTATTAAATGTTCAAGTATTCTAGTGAGCAATAAATTTTAATTACATTTTCACCCACTTCTAGACGCTAGAATTATTTAAAATTCTCCACACGTTCTAAAAACCGATGACAATATAATAATTAAAAAGAATAAATTTATAACGAAAAACTTTCAGTCTTAAAATAAAAATTTGTTTAGTTAAAAGAACAAAAAAAAAATGCTTTCGTAGCAACATTAACTAAAAATTAAAAATAATCTTTTAATATTTTGGCCAAAGATGATAACGATAGAATACATTTTTTTAATAGAGGAAAAATACAGCGATGGACTAAACAAATTAAATTTAACTTAATAAAGCGTGGGTTGCTTCATATTAGATTTCTTAAATTTTTATCGCGAGTTATTTTTAAAGGTAGAATCGTTATGAAAGTGTATGTTGAGGGCACCCCACGTTTCTTTTAAATTAAAGTAAATTTTTTTGTCAATAACTTCATTCTCATTTTAAGCTTATTAAAAAAATTAAATTACTTTATCTTTATAAAAATCCCTTAAATTATATATATATATATATATATATATATATATATATATATATATATATCTTTTTTTTTTTTAATGTATACCACAAAAAATAGTTATTAAATTTTGTTACCTGTTAGATACTTTATTTGTGTAGATAAAATTTTAACCTTACCTCAAATAAGGCATAAATATATATATACTGATATCAATTTTAGATGAAAGTTTCGCTCAAGATGCAATGTTCTTTATTTTACCTTGTTTTTAATTTAATAAGGTATTTTCACGACGTGCATTTTAATGGGAGCGTCTACTTAGTATAAATTGCATGAAATAAATGTAATTTTTGTGCTTTTTGCGTTTTTTTAATAAATTTGGTTATTTCTTCCTTTGTTTGGAAAGGTATACTTCCAGCACGGTTCCATGAAAATTTGAATATCTCTTTATACAAATTGAAGAATTGAAGAAAATTGAAGAATAGAATTCCTCAACATTGAACAACACAAGTACCATGATCGAGATAGACCCGACTAAACATGATATAAATTTGTTCATTTTAGCAAAATCAGGATGCAATGATAGAGCCGGAAGGTTTTGACAGGAAATTTGCAGTGTGAGAAGTAAACTGATCGAGTTTGATCTCGATTGACTTGTCTTGACATAGCAAAAAATTAATAGGATAAATAGTTAAATAAGTATATATAAATACATGCAATATAATTTTAACTTTGATTCATAAATCTTAATATTGCAGGTGTACCGTCTTCTTATACCGTGAGACCTGAAGATCTACCGTTTTCAAATGAGTATTGTGGGTCTCAATCAGATATTTTTCATTGAACTTTGAGTTCCAACTGCTCAGTCCTGATTCCGCAGAGATACTGCCTACCTAAACCGTAGGTCGTAAACAGAGACTGTATCCCTGAACTCCCGATTCCAGTCTTGGTGTTGCAGGAACACTATCTGCCTTTTAGGCCGGCAGTATTTCTTAACGACTCAGATTTAACGATCTGCAGTTTTTAAATTAGTATTATATTTCAACTAAAGACTCTGCCATTGATTTTCAAGTTCCAAATCCTGTCTTGACGCTGTGTAGGTTTACCTCCTTAAATCGTAAGATTTGTTGTTTTTTAGTTAATATTGTGAGTCTTAAGAAGAGACTCTGTCACTGAGTTCCTGTTTCAACTCCTCTTCTTATGCTATAGAGGCACTGTCCGCATAAACTATGAGACCTGACGATCTACTTATTTTAAATTAATATTTTGGGTTTCAATTAGAAATTTCTCCAATTGTCTCCCTAAATAGTAAGACAGTACTCTTTCATTAATATCTAGGTCTCAACTCCTCAATCGTGAGATTTGAGGATCCGCTCTTTTAAACTAGTTTTACGATTTCAAACAGAAGATTGAACTTTTGGTTATGAATATTCAGTTTTGATACTTCAGAAGTGCTACTTACCTAAACCCTGAGGTTTGAGTATTTTCTGTTTTTGATTTGTATTTTGCGTCTCAAGCAGAGTCTCTGCTACTAAACTCTGGATTCCAACTCCTCAACCTTGGCGCAGTTGGTATACCTTCTACTTAAATTGTGAGACTTTTAAATCTGCTACTTTTAAATAAGTATGATGGTCTGAAGCAGAGTGTCCATCATTGAAAACCGGATAGCCCCGCTGAGGTATCATAAAAAAAATTGGGGGAAATTGATTATGAAAATTTTAAATACACCAAATAATTCCTCAGAAATGGATAACACAGGCATCGTGACCGAATTCGGATGATATAATAATAAAGTCTCTAAAATTTTAACAGTTTAACGAAATTAGAATACAATGATTAAGCCGTGAGGTGGTAATAGGAACTTTTTATTGACGAGGAGTAAACTAGACGAATTTGGACTCATTTCACTTATCGTGACATTTGCAAGAAACAGTCTTTTCTACTTATAAAAATAAATAGAAAAGTAAGTGCAGGTATAAAGAAATATATGAAATAAGTAAAGATTAGTACATAGGTAAGTAGATAAAAGAGTAAATAAATGTTGCTTTTTTGGCGTTAATTACTTGGCGTTAATTTTGTAGAAATTCATTATTCACAATTAAATGGAAGTACGTGATGTAGTATTATTTATACTTTCTTTAAGTTCTTTACCACAACTTAGGTATATTTTCTAATAGCCCACCTGAAGATGTTGTAATAAAACGAAACCTAGGTCGTGGTAAAGAACCTAAAGAAAGTAGAAATAATACTACATCACGTAGTTTCATTTAATTGTGAATAATGAAGTAAATAAATGTTTATGATTAACAGAAAGTCTCATTCACGATAGTATATCAAACGATTCAACAAATATTTAAAATAAACAGTGCTCAAAAATACAGACACTACATCTTGCTTTATTGAAATAATTTCCAGACATGCTAACAGTGCTTACATTTTTCCTACTTTTTTGTCCATTTCTTTTGTATGTCTCATAAATTTGCCCCTTTAAACCTTGTGTAGCGACCTAGTTTTTTACGTAATAAGGCTCTAGTCCGTTCAAATATTGATAAGACAATTCGACGTATCTATTTAACATCCTCCATGTCTGCTCCGTCGCTATTATTAATGTCTAGAACTAAAATAGTTAAGAAAAAGTAGTCTTTACATATTTTTACAACCACATTTATTTTGAAAAATTTAAATACTTTATACTTTTAAACCTTTTAATATTACTGCCACACTTTAATAATTTATCAATGTGACTAACACGGTACAATTCCTCCTATTGAGATATTCAATATATCACGATCTGAAAATATGCGTACGTTTTCTTCAAAAACTTTTGTATTTTTAGATCATTTTTTATGTTATCATTTTCATGTTAAATTTAATTTTAAACATTGAATGTGAATTTCCACTGTAGAAAAAAAGTAATTATTAATTAAAAAACTTGGTATCGTTTATAACAACGTATATTTTGATATTAGTAAATGGTCACTTTTTATTGCCACGATGAAAGAATTATTAGCCTAATAATATTAGTTGCTAATTGAAGTTATGAAATTTCGTTCACTTTAACAAAAAAAAAACTGTTAACAATTTAATGTACATTTTCATAATTTAGTAGACCCCCTAACCCCCTACGCCGTACATTGCAGATTTTTCTTATATAGCCATAAAATGCGTTCATTTTTTCCTTTATTTTCTTTCAGAATGACTCCTGAAAGACAACACACAACTATCGACGAAAATTTTTTCCCATTTTGTTTAGAATATCGTAGAAGCAACTCGCTAAATGTTATGGCGTTTAGAACAAAACAAAAAAATTGCATGAGCGTGTGGTGGATCAGGCTATGTGGCTGCAGCCTGATATTATGCCTGTGAACGTAATATTAAAATCATTTCAGTAAACCATTTCTTGTTTACTTGATACAGATAAAAATTTTGCATTAGAGATAGCAAAGATAATGGAAAAGTCAGGTAATGAAATGATAATGAATTACCTATTCTACACTCTAGTGTATGAAAACGCAGTCCTTGTGACTTGCTACTATTTCACATGTATAAAAATATAACGTTTTAATCATTCGTTACATCTTCACTCAAAGGTAAAAAAGGATCAAATCAATGATAGGTTAATCAAAGTAAAAAAAACAAACAAAACAACACAACAAAACAAAGAAAACAACACAATTTTTAATATTATTATATTACTCCTAGAAATATTGTAAATTCGACAGTTTAGACGTATGTTACTTGATCATGCATAAACGACTCGATAGATTTTTAAAAAACTTGGTATATGATTGGAGTTACGCTATTGAGGAATGAGACTACTTTCCAACCGAAGAAATAGCAGAATTCGTATTGGATTATTTACATATTTTACTCAATAATAAAAATAGTGTTGTACAACATATCAAAAGATGGTGCGACACGCATGTTAAATCTAACATCACGTTTCTCAATAGGTCAAGGTAAACCGTTTAATATTGCAATTTGTAAAGAAGCATTCTTTGCCACATACAATTTAGCAAAAATTAGCAAGTATGATATTTCAAACTACCTATATAATTTCGTTGTCATCCCTTTCTATTTCAGAATTAATCCATATTAAATCTGTCTACATTTTTGTAATTTTTTTCTCTTTCGTGAAGAATTTAAATGGCCTCTTATCTCAAAATGAAAAACGGAAACCTTATAAAATCACTCATGTGTGTCTATCCGGCCGTTACAGCCATTTTCCTCCTGAAAATCGCTTGAAGTAGAAATTTTAAATTTAGCATTGTTATAAAACATGTATCTTAGCAGCCAAAACTCTAAATTATTCAATTGGAAATCTTAGGAGGAGCTCGAAAAAATTCGTTTTAATTCCATATATAGTGTGAAGTATAGTTTAAAAGGGTTAGTTATAAATGTCTCAAAAATATTTTTCTCATATTTATAAGTATTATATCGTCAGAGAAAACCTAAAAAATATGAAAGAGAAATACGTTCCGCCCCTTATCCGAAAGTAATGAGCACTTTCGGAACAAGGTGAAAATTATGAAAGAAATATGATTTTTAGACGCGTACGCAAAGGTTGTAGGAAAACTAGAGCGATAATTCTAGATGATACATTGTTATAAGCATACATCATATTTTAATATCTGTGAAATGTGTAGCTGGTATTATATTTATATTTTTCCATATTCAAAGCCCATCTTCTCAGAAATATGCCATATTTGAAAGTTGGCGCAGTAATACATCTTAATATCAGTAATACATAAAATGACAAAGGGGGAGAACACGTGCTAAAACCTTTTCCATTTTATTTTATATATCATGTGGGTTATTATCTGAAAGGGCTTGTTTATGAGAATGTTTTCGTAAAGTTTAAATGCAAAGTATGTGAAAACCGCTACTATCTGCTTTTTAAAATCATTAACATAAAAATTAAAAAAGAGGTGAACACGAGCTAAAACCTTTTCCGTTTTACTTTATATATCATGTGGGTTATTTATCTGAAAGCGCTTGGTTATGAGAATGTTTCCATATAGTTAAAATGCGCATTTAAAGATATTACAAAAAATATTCGAATACGCAGCATTACCACCCCCTCCCCTCTCGTATTTTCAAAACGTCTATGCCAAAAATTATGAAAAAAACAGAGTTGTTCAAATTTAAATAGAAAATTACAGAAAAACCATAGCAATGGTCTTAAATTTTATGATTTTTGAAATAAGCACAATGTTTTTACGCCTGTTAAAAATGAAATATTAGTAGAAATACTATGTACCCTAAAATTTTTATAAGTATCTAAATGTGTATGGAACCTTCTTAATGCGTAGTTCTCCTCATGCTTGAAAATTTTTTTTGAAATCACAAAGAGCTTCATAAAAATTTGCTGTCAGTATAGAATTTCTTTATACGTACTCAGTAAATAAATATGTTTCTCCATTATAATACACGTCGATACGTATCGGGGCATCACAGACGGCCATTTGTGCTACAGACTGCTTTCATTTTATTACCCATTAAAAACCTATATTTTACTGTCAAGTGTCGAAACTGAAAACGTGATATAAAACTGTAGAAGCATAAGATCTTATCAGACTATGTGACATAAAATATAGAGTTAGTATGTTTATTATCTTCAAATGATAAACGTTGGGAGATACTTGGATTTTTGAGAAAGAAATATATTTTTATTTAGTTGCAGTATTTGAATCACAGGCTAATGGATTTTTTTTAATATTAAGATATTCACGTAGTCAATATATGTCAATATATATCAAGCATGTAATTTCAATTAAAGATATTATTTTTAATACAGTTTTTAAAAAAAAATTATGGAAAAACAAAATGAGAATTCATGCTAAAAAATTGCTAACGTAAAAATGAAAGTAACCTTAATTACGAGATCGATGAACAAGTATACTGTTATTAATAAACTTGGAAAAGAAAGTTATACTTTGTACAATGAAAAAATAGAGAATATCTCTACTGATAAACTCAGTATATGATAAGTTCGTCATAACTTCATCTGTCAAACACTATTGTGACCTCGACTTAAGTTTAATAATTTAAAAAAAAACATTTCGGAAAGTTGGACATAAATAGCTACATAAAATTCAATTCTTGTAATCGAAACCATTGCTGTTAAATATTATTTTATTTAGTGAGTGGAGCAAAAGCAATATTTATTGAAAAAAATTCTAAATTAAATAAAATTAGAAACTATACTTTCAAGTATTCTTTTTTTTTATTAGAATATTCTAGGGGAACCGTGACATTTTTGCAAAATTTGTTGCAATACTTTAAATTGAACGTTCCTTGTTTATGCTGTTATAAAAACCTTTTCATTTTTTGTTCATGTTTTTTTTTCAACATCTTATGCCCTTTCAGAATTGGAAAAAAGAGAAAAATTCAGAAAGAACGGACATATGTAAAACATAATATAAAAATCAATGATACTGAAGACTCCGTCTGATATGACAGATGTAATGTGTATTCACAATTATACACACAACTTCATATTTTATGTGTTTGTGAAACGTGACGTTGCTGTGTTTTATTCTTGAAATAACTATGGCACTAGTCATTTTATTGTTCAACTGAGTTTAATAGTAGCCATTAATACATTTATATTATACCAATTTTACGAAAGGTATAAGTATTCTCGGAATAAGAGAAGTATACCTTAAGCTTAATCATCTCTTGTTAGTAACAATCATAGTGTCTAGTGACTTCAAAGAACAAGACGTTATTAAAGATTTGTGACGAATGCTGGATTTCAAGTAAAAATGTGTAACCTAACATGAAAACAATGAATATACAAATAAAATCAGCCAAGTGCATGTGGCGAGACGCTCAAAGTAAATTCTATATAGTAATAAGTTAAATACAATTTATTTAAAAAAATCATCCGATTTTGATGAAAAGTTCTAATGAAAATGATTATTTTTTTCAATTACAATGTTACTCGTAATTTTGTAAACAGAGCTTAAAACGAAAATTTGTTAAGTGCAAGCTATACTTTCACAATTAGTGTTTCGTGCCATCAGCTTCCGATTAAATGTTAATAATAATAGTGAAATCCCACCATTCGACCACTGTCGCACTACTCGCCGCCGATTAACCCATTGCTGTATCACATCACGTATGTGCGGAGCTGAGTGGCGAGCGTTACACTAAGTTAAATAAACAATTTTGGAAAATGTGTAAGAACTGGTCCTTAGATAGTAATAAATATGTTTTATCGATGAAGTTTTTCTCTAAAATCAAAGGTTGTGCTCAACCTTTGGTTAAAAGTTATAAATAAATAAACAATTATATTCTTTATCACAATTAATCACACTAGAATTGTTTCTGTCATTTTGGTTCATCCATAGCTTATTTTTAATGTTTTATTTGCAGCTTTTACTGAAAGATATTTTTGCAGGTAAGGGTGGGAGACAGAAAATTTTAAGTATTTATACCGAAAAAGTATGTACAAATGCATAAAAAATACATTATATCTATTTTTTGAACTTGTGCTCCAATAAGTTTTTAATTGGCACACAACAGGATGCTCTTAAATTTTTTTTATTTTCTGTTTTACCTACTAAAATCAACTCCCTCAATCAAAACTTAATTCTTTATACGTTACGTCTATAATTGCGTCAACAAATTCTATTTTTGTTAAATTTAAAATTTTTAATTTGAATAGTTTCAGAGAAAATTGTAACTGAGTTACGGACAAACCCACTTCCAAGTGATTTCATAAATGTAAAGAATGTGCACTGATTACATGCATTTGCAGTATCTTGACTGGAAAAAGAATTTCTGAAAAATTCCATATCTTTTTTATTCGCTTTATACAACGTAACACTCATTGTAAAATAAAAACTATTGTATTACATTTAAAGCATGAATGCTTAGTTTTGGGAATGAATTTAGTTTCGCAGTATATATTTCGAATGAGAATTTCGAATAAACGTGAGACTATTAACTTAAGGAAAATTACTAATAATATTATGAAAACTCTGTATATTTCAATATTATTAGTTTCATTTTTGTACCAGAAATAACAACGATCAATCACAATCGTTTGCAGACGAAAAAATTCGTCATAAAGTCTATTATATCTTTAGTTCATATTATAAGTTATTACTAAACATCTCATTGAAAATAACCATCACCCCCACACTGTTAATGCCCCCTATATATTACAAATAAATACAAAAGGCAATAAACTTAATATCCTAGAAACATTAGAAATAAACAGACATAAAAAAGATATCAAAGTCAATATATTAAATGAACAACTAAATATAATATCATCACCCATTCTTAATATCTTCTAGATATAATATAAATATAAAACATTGATACTACAGTACCCTGGACATTGTTTCAGCACTAATACACATATAAATATAAGTATATATAATAAAAACAACAAACAAAATTAAAAGAAATAAATAAATAAATATATGATTACACAAAACCGGAGATATGTAGAATTAGTGTATTACCTTGTCCTTACTTTCAAATACCCTTGTTTTTGTATAAAAATATATTACCGATAATAAGATATGTAGAATTAGTATATTACCTTGGCCTTACTTTCAAATACCCTTGCCTTTGTACAAATATATTACCGACAATAACTTCCATTTAATTTTATTACATACACCCTAAAGATTGCATTGTATAATTTCACATAATAAAAACAATTGAATTTATTACCCCAACTAGAATACTGGTATATTGTATAACTCTCTGTAATATAATAAAACCTAGTCTGTGCCCCTGCAATAAACTCACTAACATAAACAATGGAAAAATCCGCACAAAGCAGTCTTCCGCTATTGTGTTTGAAACATATAAATGCTGTTGGTTGTTCCTAAGATTTAATCTTTGCTAATATCCCACCTGAAGATGTTGTAATACAACGAAACCTAGGTCGTGGTAAAGAAATTAAAGATAGTAGAAATAATACTACATCACGTAGTTTCATTTGATTGTGAACAAGTTATTATGATATTCTTAAAAAGAACAAAACTAATTAGGAGTTATTATGATTTATAAATGTTTATTTTGAATTTTAATACTTGGGATTTAAATGGGATATTACGGGAAATCGCGAATATATATGGGTGTGACCACTTAACATAAAAAAAGATTTCGTGAAGTATGACCAGGAAAATGTAAGCCAATTGGTGACTAAGAATGAAGGAATGAAATCATTCGTGATCAGCAATTGCAAATTTGTAATAAATCGTCTCATGAGGAAATAATGGAATTACTTAAAGTACATATTTAACTATTCAATTAATCTAAATTACGCTTTCCGTTCTAGTATCACATGTATTACATTCTACATCAAAAACGAGCATAGAAGAAAGCACCACGTTACGCGACGCTTCCGTCTCCCTTTCATATCGATTCGGTCGAGCTACATAAAAGTTTATTTACGACGTAAGCTACGCGAATATTGAATGTCGATTGTGTGGGAGAAGCTTTTAATTAATATCTTGGGCGGTAAAACGCCTTGTGGGATGTAATGTTCGTTAAATTTAAGATCTGTTAAGTATTCTGGTGCGCTCTTAAATATTAATCGTCAACCATTTTATGATATTACAGCGGGCATTAAAATTTACATTTTAGACGTAAGATTACGTGAAAGGTTTAAAATACGTTATAATATTGGAAAAGTTGAATCGTAAATTAGAATGAGACGTTTAATCTAATTTGAAATTGAACTTATTGTAAATGATTATTATTCATATAAGAAAATTTGCTCTTCAACGACTTTTAAGTTATCCCTGTTCTCAATTATTGATTTTAAAAGATTGGAAGTTATAACCGGATTGCTTTTATTTTCACTGGGAAATTTTATTAATGGGACTTTATAATTTGTGGTAAAGCATATCACTAATTATGTAACAAATATTATATAACTACTTGCTGTGTCTCGCAGTTCACTGTAGAATAGCCTAATTATCAATCAACCATGATAACTATGCTACTTTCCCTCGGCAGTCACTGAACGCTTCTGCTCCGTTCGCCAAACTATATCGGTCTTCATGATCAAAGGCAATAAGACGACTTCTTTCAACCTTACACCGTTCAAGTATGTCGCGGTTCTGTTACATTTTTATCTCTATTTCGTCTTTATAAATTATGTCATATATTCATACATATATATGCAGTGTAAACTCTTTATAGGGGCACTCTTTATAATGGAAAATTCTCTATAACGTGAACACTGTTTGATTTTGATAAGTTTGCCTTATAACCCATACACTAATTCACCTTTGTAATGAATACACCGTTCTCTATTACTAACGAGAAGATATTGTTTAGGCGACAAAATTTGTTTATTGTTTATTGTCACTAAGTATATATTTATTACCAATAGGCTCATATAGACCCCGAAATTATCTTTACGATTGCCGGCTATTCTAAAGCCGTTTTAAAAGATGCAGTTTTATTTATTTTAGTGTGTACAGGTCCCTAATGCTGTTTTCGTTAGGTACACGTGTTTACTGGGTAAAGTTGATCCTTAACACATAATAGCTTTCCTATATAAGAAAATACAAACATTAAACAAATTTAATCAAAATTGACCTATTATTTTAAATAATTCTTCTAAAATTTAAGAGAAAAATCAAACTGTAAGAATATGGAGAGGAATATAAATCTGTGTAAATAAACCCGAATAAACAATTAGAAAATAAGTATTATATTAAAATAAGTAGTATAATTATATCTTTAAAAAATAAGTATTTTTTTGCACACTCCATAAAGTGAAAACTCTCTATAACGAAAAAAAAATACTCGGTTCCCTCTTAAGTAATCTATATAAAGCAAAATGGGTTTATATTAAAGTGCATAGTTTAAAAGCGACTCATTATTTTAAAAATATTTGGGTTTTTGGTACCTTGATTCATGTTAATCTGTACTGCATCGAGAATATACAACGCATAACCATAAATTTTGTGAACATTGTTTATTAACGTGGCTATAAAACTGAATATTGTTTTGAACCAAAAACAATGAACTAATTTTGATATGTTAATAATCTATTTTAGAATATGTAATTTTAAACAATGAGCTAATGTCTTCAATACTTATTGCGTAGAAAAAGTCTAAGAAAGAGGTAATAAATTTATTTCAAAAGCTATTGTAATTAATGGTATATATACTGCAAAAATTAAAAAAAAAACCTCTGCATTTTAAAAGTTTGTATCTACATTTTTGCAAGATAATCAAAAAATTATAAAAAAATAATAACTATGAGTACTGAGTAATTAAAAAATAATAACTATGAGTACTGAGTGATTAAAAAATACTTACTATGAGTACTCTTTTATGTTTGGCCATTTACAATTGCACCAATCAATCCGAACCCTATATCAATCAATATAAATAACAAACCGGTTAATTAAAAGTTTTTATTTTACAAAATATCGAAATGCAGTTTAATCGTATTAGAAAACAATGTTGTTAACAAAACAATATGTGCCTGACGTATTCGATTATAACTCGTATTTTCCTTACTAAGTCAAGTTGTCCCTCAATATCTCTCGAAATTGTATTCTATTCGCAAACTCTTGTTACAAAAACAGTGAGCTTTGCATCCACTGAACGGGTAATATAACTATTGAACGTATTGTAAAAGATACAAATTTTCAAAATTTTCCCGTATAAATGTTTTTATCATAATCCAAAAAACTTGTATTTTCACTTAATTCCTGAAAATAAAAATGTTCATATGTCTTATTCTTCATTAAAAACAGGCATGGAACCTTTATGTAAATACAATACCCAAATTTTTTTAGTTAAATAGTATATCAAAGGGAGACTAGAGTTATAGAAAAAGAATATAATTTAAAAAATGGTATATTTTACGATAAAAAACCAAAGAATTAATCAGGAAAAAGCAAAAAATAAAATAACATTTTCAACCGTAATACAAAACACATTTTTATACATATACAATATTTATCGCTAATACATCAAAAATTTCGTAATCATAAATATAAATGAGAATAATAAATCTAACGAAGAGCTTAACCGTTTAGAAATGGTTTAAAAAATGATATATTTTACTATAAAAAAACCAAAGACTTAATCAGGAAAAAGCAAAAAATAAAATAACATTTTTAACCGTGATACAAAACACATTTTTAAACATGTACAACATTTATCGCTAATACATCAAAAATTTAGTAATCAAAAATATAAATGAGAATAATAAATCTAACGAAGAACTTAATAACCGTTTAGAAATGATTAAAAAATTATTGATACGGATCACTTGTTAATGTGTATCCTCATAATTCTTTAAAAAGGCCCTCAATTGACTTCGCCGTTCACTTCATTGTCAAAATTTTGAAAAACCTTATGCTTACAGAATTTAGGTAGGTTATAATTAAGAAAAAAACATTATTATTAATGCCTACCTATATTAATGTATAATTTTAAAATAATCGAAAATACTGGTGGACATTACCCTTTATATTTTTAGTGCGAAGAAAGTTAGAAACCGGTACAAATATTTGAAGGTTAAAACCAAAGACAGCCTTATGAACACGCCTAAAAGGTGTTCCTTAACTATTTTCCTATGGGACGTTATTTCTATATACGGAGTATGCAACAAGACCCAATCAACATTTTGTTTCATCTTACTGGTTCACAAATTCCGCAGAAGTGTCATTTACAAACTATTTGGAACTTCATGATACCAATATTTGTATCAGGCCTGAAATCCTAGCACATTGAAAATATTCGCAAAAGTTATTCGTTGAAAAAGTTATATTTATTGCAATAATTAATATATATGGATGAAAAAGTTATATTTATTGCAATAATTAATATATATTAATATATATGGATCAAAATCTTTCTTTATACTTCAGGATACCTCAGGACAAATAATACTTATTCATACATGATTTTTACTTGTTAAAATTTTTTTTTGATCCGTTGTAATATCCACAATTCGAAATACGACTACATTTATGTTGGAATACGTACCAATATTATTTATTTAATGAACAGTAATTATCTTTATGTGTTGAAATCTTAATTGATTATTGATGTGGCTGGAAGACTTACGCAATAAAAACATATATTGAATATTATACTTTTTAATGACCCTTCGGCTCACGTTATGTCAAAATCATTATTCCTTTAGTCATATTGGTTAAAATATTAAACAAATTTCAAATTTAAGATCCACAGAAGTATAGGAATTTCATTTTTAAAATGTCTACTTATATAAACACTTGTCATTTTATATAACGTCCTGTTAATCAACACACATAATTAATAATCCAATTCTTGAATATTATTTTTATCCCATACCCAATTAATATGTCCATGATTTAAACTCTGTTTTTAATATCTGCAAGTGTGTCTGATTAACTACGAGTATTCGTCGAACTCCTTTGTTCAAACATATTGCGTTAAACAATTTGTTAACTTACATCGTCGATCCTTAGCGCCGTGCTTAATTTATAAATAAAATACTACCAACTGCAGCACAACTTCGCCGAGAATAAATTAGTTAACATGGCTGCTACTAAAACTTCATAATGATGATGAAATATTATAGTCAGGAGGAAAATTAAATTTCGCAGCTGAACGGAGAAAGCATGAGTTTAAATTTAAAATAGTTCTATTATTCACTTATTTACTTTTTATAAATTAGGAGGGAAAAAGGAAATACTTTATTATCGTCAATTTTCAATTAATTATAACGGATAAACGGAAAAGTTTAGCTACATGGAAGACTGCAATATTTAACGAACTTAAAAAAGGAGGAGGTACTCAATTCGACTGTATTTTTTAAATATGCTACCTCATATCTCCGCCATTTTTCAACCAATATTGATGACTGTTTTTTACTTACAGTTTGAGAAAGTACGCCATAGAATTCTTTAAGAATGGACAGCATTGATGCCTTGATCGAATTTAGATGACATAGGTCTAATGATAATCTGATAAGACTCTCTTTAGCAAAACGTAGCCGGAAGATGGTGACTAAAATTCGTCAGTAATGAGGAGTAAACTTATTGAATTTAGACTTGTTTGACTTATCTTGATATAAGAAAGAAAATAACTAGATAGGTAAATAGATAACTAAATAGGTAGGTTTGTCTGAAAGGGTATGCTCCAAAAAAATCTCACAAAAATTTTTACATGATTTGACTATCAAAATTAATAGTACACCATGGAATCCCTCAACAATAAACCGCACAGGTGTTGTCATCTAGTATGCATGATGCATGCATATTTAGTCTAAAGATAAACTAATTATAAGGTACAATGATAAAGCCGAAAGATAAGTAGTCATTGAGTTTGGATTCGTTTCTTTTGTATGAATATAAGCGAGAAAATAAAACAAAATGTGCGTGGCAGCTCCGACGAGCGACTGGAGTTTACCTCTTAAGTACGATTGTCTTGGAATGTATAAAATAGGTAACACTGTATATAAATATAAATATCATTAAATGTAAATAGAAAATTCTTTAATAAAAAAATAGGGACATTATAATTATTTTCAAGTAAAACACAAATGAACGAGATCAAATTTATATAACAAAATTAAAAACATTTATTTGCGTTTAAAATTAAAAGAGAACGATTGTAATCTATATGTGTCACACTCCATCATTGCTATTACGCCATAAGAAAATGCAAAATAAACATATTAATATCTCATTCTAAAGATGCACAAAAATGTTTCGCGCAGAGGCCAATTAACGGTTACACTTTTTTAACGTTCTAAACTTTGTCATATCGGGCGCTTTATAGGAAAATCGATCCTTAAGGAGTAAATTCCAAAAAATAAAAGGTAGGGAAGCATATGCGGGTACATATAGGTATGAAGTAACTAAGATATCATTATGGTCGGGAGTTTATACAGTGAAAGTGAGAATCTCGTTCTTTTCTAATAGCGGATAGTTTCTATTATATAGTATTCGGTTACTTTGTTTTTTCCGTCAAGAATAATCAAAGCAAACCAAAAATATTCACTAGCTGTAAACAAGGTCGTTAAGGTGCACAAAACATCGTTCCTGGAATATTTGACATTATCTTATTTAACAATAACATGGAACTTTCCTAGAACTGTGTATGATAGTTAAGCCGTGTGTTTTGCAAGCTTTGTGTACAGTCTACATAGTATATATATATATATATATATATATATATATATATATATATATATATATATATATATATATATATATATTTATATATGTATATATATATATATATATGTATATATATATATATATATTTATAATTAAATTGATGTTACATGATGAATAAAATAACATAGGCGTAGTACATTAAATTGCAATAAAATACTAATCAAATAGTTTAGTGATGCGCCATAAAAAGTAGTTCGGAAATATTCAGAAAGTTAATATCTTCAACACTAAAATTACAAATGTACGCTTTACAATTTCTCGCTTGCAAGTTACCTAAGTTCTATTATTTTTCTTTGACATTAGAAACTGCAAAAGGCTTTGGAGACTCTTATATCACGAAGGAGATGCTTTATTAAAATTATTCCTAACCGTTTCCGATTGTATCTTAAGACTTTCGAAATGATATATTTCTTTATGGGGTAAGTGAGAAAAAAAACATAATTACGAAGTACGATGCTTCGAGTTTGGAGGTTCCAAAAGAAAATATTTTTTTCTAAACTTCTATATGTACACGTAATTCATAATAATTTATAAATTCGTCATCCTTGAACTTAAATTTAAAGAGTAACGCTATAAGATTTTTGAGGACAAATGAGCAGACGGACATGATGAAATTCAAAGCATTTAGTTTCTGATATTTCGCAACGGAAAAATAAACTCGGGAGGGGGAATAGTATTGCCAGCAGTTTAACTGCGCTATGTTAAAAAATCGCTATTTCAAACGTCACAAACAAATACGAGATTAAAATACTCAATATTCTACAATGAGTATCCAGATGCGACGTCGATAACACATTTTCTTATCTCCTTCAAAAATAAAGTCAACAACATGAACCAAGGCCGTCAGTCGAAAGCTTCGAGTACCTTAGGGGATCGAGTTTGCCTACACCCCCTACTACCATTTATTTTCAACTTTGAACCTTGCCGAGTTCTTTTCATGTCAAATACATTTCGTAGGCGAAATGCAACAATAACGCGCTGTAAAATAAGCTCTGACGTGCAATAGAAATTGACCACCGTAGTAACCGTAAACTGATTTTATTTTACAATTTCCCTTGCGTCGGCCGAGACTTTGTGTTTGAGATGTTTACGTGGAGCGAATTTCGATTCATTTGGACATTGGCATTATCGACGAGTAGTGTGTTAGAGCTTTTATTGGAAATGCTACGTTTTATCTTGTAAATAAATCTATTTTCCCGCAGAAAATTATGTGAAACAGCTGAAACAGTGATGATTTAAGTTTCATTAAGTATTGATACTGAAAAAGTGATAAAGTATTGTAATATAGCAATCAGATAAAGTGTACCTTAAATATTAACATTTTATTTTTCATCCGAAGCATAGTCAAACACCTTTATTAATCTTTTATTGGTTTTGTATCTTTCTAAACGGATAACAGCATGTGTTAAAATTTTCCAGTTTCATTTTGATAGTGCTATTGTTTGTTGCCATGTCTTTTATGTACATTCACCATGGTTGTCGCTACATATGTTGATAATTTTTTTTTCAATGTTTAATTTCAGGACTCTGAGTCTAAACTGATCGTATGATAGCTCTTTACGTTTGTTATTATTGATCTTGGGTTATTGTGATTTAAGAAGTCTCGTGATTCTTTTTTGTTCAAAGATAATTTCATATTTCAATTTTAATAAAAGCCATATTGCAAATGAACTCTAATATAGTATGTTGACATTTCACTAGCTTTCCTGAAATATGGATGAAATAATTTCAATATCCATAATTTTCGTTCTTATCAGAACATTCCGCCGGGACACATATAATTTTCTTGAAATACGTACTTTATCTAACTAGTAATTAATGTTTAGTTTTAAGCTTGAAATGCTTAAAAAAATTTGTTTTTAGATTTTTTTAAATTATTTATTTGCTAAAATATGGTACACTCGAAATATTTCTATTTTATCTGGCATTCAAGTATCAATTATTTAAAAAAAATCTTCTAGAAATAACACAGAGTTTGTTTTGTTTTTAATACTAAAAATTAAATATTTGATTTTTTCCCAAATTTTGTTCGTAAAAAGAGATTTATAAACCATGTGATGAATCAAATTCTATTTAAGATAGTAGCATAGATTATTAAAGATCAATTTAAAAATTAAAATTGAGGAAGCTTTTAATTGAATTTTGGTTTTGCGACTTAAAAGATAAGAATAGGACGAGTATGAGCTAACCGGATTCGTTCCTTTATAT
Source organism: Druceiella hillmani (assembly GCA_039881145.1). Taxonomy (NCBI): domain Eukaryota; kingdom Metazoa; phylum Arthropoda; class Insecta; order Lepidoptera; family Hepialidae; genus Druceiella; species Druceiella hillmani. The sequence goes on along the minus strand of JAYKKI010000018.1, from coordinate 27,356,268 downwards.
ATTTCTCTGCTTTTCAGGTCATAAAACCGAGATATAATTTATAAACTATCTCTAGAAATTTCATAAATTTTAGAAAAATTAAGGTCTCGATTCGTAGACCCTCGTTCAGAGTTAAAATTAGTTAAAACTATTAAATAAATACGTTTCAAAATTGATACGGGAAAAGATACAAAAGTACTTGATTTAAATTTGGATTTAGTTTATATTTTCTTAATTTAAATATTTTCTTAACATTGATGCAAATATCTAGTTAATTTATATATTTTGTATTTGCAACATGTATCTTTAATTTAAATTAGATTATCTTTAAAATCATATGCGGGAATCGATTTTACATGAAATTGAAAAGCTTTTTCCCAGTAACTTAAATATGGTAAAACTTTAAAATTACTCTCCATCTATTTATACTTTGAAAGTAAGTTCTTTATCACACGGAATACAAAACAATGCATACAAATAACTAATTTAAACTTTTATCGCTCCAAATTCATCAATGACTTGTACTTTCGTTGGGCAATCGATCGACTTTGCAGTGTCGGGCGGTATTCTATATACACTCCGCCCGCCCTGACGATGAGAACGATTTGTTAGGGCACCGCTTTCATGTTGAACTTGCTTCTGCTATCCTAAGAGATCGCATGATGTATTTCCTTTATTCCACGAGTCAATGGATTGAGACGATGGGTGAAAACGTGGTGGTGCGAGGGATTTAGCGAAATTTGTCTCTTTAATAAAAAGTCAGGCGTACGTCGAACGTGGTTATAGATAATATCGAAGATTATTTATGGGCACTGAGTATTTGTAAATTAACTTTCTTATAAATATAGTAACCTTGTAATTTATTAAAAAGTTTATTTATAAAAATAATAAAATATTAGAACATAATCACTGATTGATTTTTTTCAGCTAATATTTAAAATTGAAAGGGTTTTAAAAACCGCCTTTAAAAAATATTGTCTTTTATTTGTGTGTAATGATATCGGTTGATAATTGTATCATCAAAATAATATATTCGAACCTTTTATGTAAATTATAACATATGTATTATTGTAATATTATTTGTGTAATCAAAAACAACAATAAAAACTCAGATTTATAAATTAGTAAGAAGTTTTGCACATTTTAAAAACATATACAATCAAAATATAATATTTTCCCCAAAAAACGGTGAGTATGTAAAAAACTTTCAATGCCAGTCATATGCATCTACATATATACTAATATATATATATATATATATATATATATATATATATATATATATATATATATGTATATATATTTATATGCGAGACGCACTTATATGCTTCTCGAAATACGCACAAATTAGGGTTACGAATTAGTCTACATCCCCTAAAACCGTTAATGCAAATTAACCGAAATAATTGAACATTTTTCATATTTGGACATTTTTCAAACCTATGATTGAAAAACTAAAGGAAGCTATTAGGATTCCGTTTTCAGCATTTGGCTAATGAACCCTAAGACTTTTATGTAAGTAACTGTACTTAAGAAGAAACTTTTAAAGACATTTTCTGAACATTTGTCTTAAATTTTCACGGCCAATTTAATTTTTTTCAGGTTTAAACTACTTTAATAATGGAATCATTTCGTCATACTTTTAACAACGATTAAATTGGAACAAATTTTTTTGACAGTTAAATGTTTACTCTAACTTCAGAAAAAATTGCAATTAAAATTCGGATTCAGTTTTTACAGAAATTAACAGCAACTGACGTTTCAAACACATTTGAAATTTCTTTTTTAAGTTTCCATGCCTTATGGACTCGAGTGGATCCTTGTTGATTTTTCATTCGTTCGCTCATTTTTATGCCACCACACTTCATTTCTCCGATTATTTCCATTCAATTTGCACAGATTATGTAAAGTAGTACTTACAGCTAGTGTTAAAATAAAATTTGAAGAAATTATTTAAATGGACTGTATCTAAAGTAGGAATTTAAAGAAAACTTGTTAAATGTCAGTCATTAAATATATGCTTAAAAGAACGTCTTAAGGGTAGTAGTAAAATTTTCCAATATTTTATTTTTGATTTGACTCGAAAGAGCTTTAGTTAGGTAAAAATTACGAGTCGCTAAACCTCAATTTTCTAAAGTATTTAGAATAAAAATATAAATAATTCTATATAAATAGTCTCTATTTTTAACTTAATGACCAGAAACAAGATAAGTTTTACCATCTCAAAAAGTCTGAGTTTCATCTAGGTAAGATAAAATGTTGTTCAATGTACTCTTGTATCCTTTGTATAGTTACTGTGGATGTATTGTCCATGTCCACGTATTGGGGTTACTTTTTTCTTGACGATATTGTTCTATCTATTTCCATATCCTATGATCTGCAGAGCATTATGGACAATATTTTTGTGTTGCCACTGCTGTTTCTTGCATTATGCCAGAAATATTCCAGTATATTTTGAAAATATATCGCTATTAAGGTTATTTTAAGATCGTCAAAGATTTTTTGACATGTTGGTTCTATGTGTCTTTCAAGAAAGATTAGTATTAATATTTCAGCATCGATTTTCGGGGAGCTATTTTTAATGTGAAAGTCTCAATATAAGACGGGAGAATAAAGAATATTGACCTACACACCAATTTTAATTTTGATTAAAATAATATATTTCAACTGTTTGAGAATTTAGGCATGATCTATAAAAATCAGCTACGCGGAATTGAATGTCACTTATACTGAAGTCCAAATCTTTAAGTTTTTCCAAAATTTTTAGGCTTATTATCTATCTAACTAGTTAAAAATCTAGGTTTTGTTTGCAGCAGGTACGACCTGAAATGCAGATGTTGAGTATTGTATTTCTTTCGTCAGTATTCTGAAGAGTTTGTTTAAGTCTGGTAGCTTATGCATGATTAAGTTTAAAATATAGTGGATGTCCCCCGCAGGATCATGTCTATTTTTAACTAAATTAAAAAAGAACTGTTGAATTCGATGCATATGTATTTTTCTGTTTAATTTATATTCTGCCGTAACTCGAAGATACGGTAATTTTTTCAATGGTTGATGTGAACGAAGTCGCGGATACCACTATTTTCAAATAAGGTTTACGTGGCAGGTTTATTTTTATATTTCAGGTATTTTTCTATTATATTACATGCGAAATAAATAAAAATATAACTGAATTCTTACATTCAATTATAGAAAATTTAATTTGAAATATGTAAAAGACGCACGAACTACTTCACTTTATTCAAACAAAACAACAAAAGTTCTTCTATTATATGGTATAATATGGTAATTTAAAACTTCCATACTTAGAAAAGTTTACTTTTTTTTATTATTGTTGATTGTCTAATCTTAAGTTAATGTAAAACTCCTAATTTTTTCCAACGTTCAATGTGGACGAAGTAGCGGGTACCGCTAGTTTCAATAAGGTTTGTGTGACAGGTTTGTTTTTATATTTCGGATCTTCTACTATATTACATGTGCAATGAATAAAAATACACCTGGATTTTTACGTCTAATTTTAGAAAGCATATATTTGAAACAAGTAAAATATGGACAATATACATCACTTCATAAAAAAAACAATCCACAAGATTTTGTATCAAAGATAAGAAATTGACTTACCAGTCATTACCACTATTGTTACTAATAGGCTATCAGATGCGTATACAATCCGCAGCATTATCTTAATAACAAAGAATATAAAAAGAAAACAGGAAAGGATTTGCTACGTTACTACTCAATCTATAGTTGACGCAAACGAGCAAATAATATAAGTAGAATATCGTCTTCATTAATTTCATTTGAAATTAGCACAAAGCATATGTCACCTTATTCGTTTAAACATCTATGTAGTTCCAGTCATTATTGATATTGTTGCTAATAGGTTACAAGATGCTTATTACATGTGTAATGTTATTGTACTAAGCAGGAATGTAAAAAAATAACGGAACAGAGTTTGTTGCATTACCGCTTAAATTATAGTTCAAATAAAAGAGTTAACACTATAGTTGACGCAAATAAAATAAGTGGAATATCGTCCCTCATTTATTTAATTCCAAATTAGCACAAAGATTATATTACCTTATTCTTTTAAACATCTACCTAGTTCCAGTCATTATTAATATTGTTACTACTAAGTTACAAGATGCTTATTGCATGTGTACTGTTATTGTACTAAGAAGGAATGTAACAAATAACGGAACAGGATTTGTTGCATTACAACTTAATTTATAGTTAAAATAAAAGAGTAACAATAGCAAGTTAACAGTCTACTTCTTGTTTTATTATTTTAAAACGATTAAATGGAACACGTCACATTATTACTACTACTTAAACAGTGACTAGTTTGGAATCGTTACTTATAGATTATCAGATGAAGTATATTTAGACTGTTATTTAAATTTTAAAAAAATAACAGGCAGTATTTGCTACATTACTACTTAAATTACATTTAACACAAACGAGCAAATAAAAGTAAGTGGAGGTTCCCCTCTCGGTTTATATCGTTTAAAATGATCACACAGAATATATATTCACATTATTACTTTAAACACCGACCAAGTATCTTACTGGAAAAGTAAAAGGAAAAGAAACGCTAATGACCAATTCCGAGTACATTGACTCGGAAAATTACCGTCTCTTTAATCAGCGATGTCAATTTTCCTCAAAAGCTCGCTTCTAGTAACAAATACGGAAGTACCCACTTCCGTTTATCGACTTACCGGATATACATATATTGAGGGTCGAACTTACTTAGATCTACACATTTTTTGCACGTCTACCTCGATTCAACCATCATACAACATTAATTTAGATATCCATTCACCCCCGTGCCTGGCCCTTTCCGAGTATTATGTCGTTGACGAGTCGAAACGCGAAACGCAAACGTATTTGCACAAAAGAATGTGGGAATCAAAAATGATAATTACATGCAAATCCATCCTGCGTCTCGATTCAGTCAAGTGTAAAACTCGAGCCGCTTTCAGTTACTTTGTAACTGAATACATATTTTAGGGCGAATGATGTAAAAGAGGATCTCATCGTTCGCTCGTCAGATGAGCGGATTGGGCACCCTTATGGGCCGCATTGAATTCGTGATTAAATATTTATATCGTTACGTGTATTTAAGATGTTGAAAATGTTTACGGAAAAAGCGGATACGATGTAGTCTTGAATCGATGGCTTTTTGAAGACGCGTATATGATTAAGAGAGTGAAAAATTTATAAATGTATATTTTAATAATATTTGAATAAAAGAGCTTGAATAAATATTTTATAATATTTTTATACAAATATCCCGTAACTAAATCGAAAAACTTAGTAACTTCATGTAACCAAGTCTCATCGCCTTTTAAAGTAGCGGTAAGCGATTATGAATAATTCCATTAAAATTATTCGATTATGAAAATAGCTCGAGATATATCTAGAACGATCATGAGAAGTTACGGATTAGTGACTTACAAGCATTAATGAATGGATGACAATAAAGATTTAAATGAACAGTTCTTTCCTAAGTGAACTAAATAGAGTAACATTAGTGGTTAAGTATATGAGATAAGAACAAATGCAATTATCTTTACATTTTACTCTACACAAGTGCTTCATGAACTTGGATCATTAAACTGTTGAATTAACATTGTTTGATTAAACGAATATTAAACTTGTACATGAAGTGAATTGTCATAATTATTAATAATGGATTATGAGGATAATTTAGTAAGTTATTTTATAATCAAAAATCGTAATATCTGATTAGACATTTGATTAGGTCATTTGATTACGAAAACAATTTATAATCGCCCATCACTATTCTAAAGTCAAAAGCCATCACTACTCTAAAGTCTATTTTTTGTAAAATGGAAGTTTTACCCGAATTAACTTTGCAATTTTCGTAACAATATTTCAAAAACAATTTAATTATATCCGCTATTTCGTTAGATATTTGAGTGAATGTTAATATTATGTGTTATCAACAATGAGTACTCAACTGCTGCACTTACCCCTATTACGCAGAGGCCAAACACGAGTTATTCATAATTTAGTTTAATTTGATTTTTTTTATTTCTATAGAGTGTTATTTTCCGCAACTTTGGAACGACTTTTCAGAAGAACGGTAAGAAAAAAGATTGTACCTAACAAAAGAAATAAACCCCATTTAAAAAGGAAACTTTAAGGTTTTAATTATAATCAAGAATTTGGGACGTGATATTGTTTCGTCAAGGAAAATATAAAACAAATAAAGAAATTACTTATCGTAATGTTTTTTTATATTTAAGGCTATAGTTCCAATAAAAAAATATGAAAATAGCTTAACTAAAAAATGTCTAATCTAATCTGTCAAATGAAATATTGAATTGTTTTTGTTGCAGAAAAATTCTCTTTTATTTTCTTAAAAAAGTACATATTACGAAATAATATAGCATTAAAATTATAACCATATTATAATTATAATCATACACATACTTAAGCAAGATGCAAAATACTGTTGTCTATCATATGATGAATACTAAATCGAAATTCATAGGATCAAACTAAAGGTCCAGTTATTTAACAAATGTCAGTTGTATCCTTTTTCAATAATTATATTAAATATGAAATTAATTTTTTTTATTTATCCATTATAAATATACCATTAAATGCATTCTATGATAAAACAGATAACAGGTTAAATATTTCATTCATTAAAATTATATTTCATCATTGCCCACAAATTACGTTATCGTGTAATTGTTATAAGGTTGTATATAAAAAAAAGCCGATTCAAAAAATGTACTGTACATTTAAAAGTTTATAGTTATCTCAAAGCTTTAAGTTATTGTTTACAAAACCGAAAGTATTTTCAATAATAAAAACCATAAAGTAATGTATTCAAAGAGCAAGGGAAAAATAACAAATTGTGCATAATTTGCATACGTTGAAAAAAAAAACTTTAAAAGTCCTAATATTTTGATTTAATTATTAATGGAAGGTGCATTTAAATTCGACATTTAATTGGAACCTTTTACAACTGGAAAACAAAATACAAGGGCCCATTGCAAAACACTGAAAACATATTATTTCTGGCGCACCTGTGCTACACCGGTTTCCATTTGACTTCCGTTTGCGCCATTTCGTTTATATCATAGTCGAATCATGCATAGTACTAGTGAAAACAAAAGTAATTTAATTATACTTAGCGATATGATTCCAATATGTATATTGTTATAATAAAAGAAAATATTTTCGAAGTACTGTTTAACTGTTTATTATTGTAATAGAAAGGCGGAAAAATACTATCGGCTGTTTATGTAATGACACTTATTTCATATCATGGCTAAACAAGAAATATATTAAGTAGGTATAACACTTTTGGCATAGTTTTTAAGATATTGTAGAGAATATTAATAATTATTGAATATATTTGGCGTTAATTTTGTAGAAATTCATTATTCATAATTGAATGAAACTACGTGATTTAGTATTAAAGAAAGTAGAAATAATACTACATCATGTAGTTTCATTTAATTGTGATCAATAATTATGTAAATAAAAGCATGGTAATTTAAGAAACTAAATATATTAACTATCAGAATTGAGTGCTTTCTTTATGTTGTCTCTTGAAATATGTAATTTATACTTCCGAATATATGAAGAATGAAATGATTCAGAATGACTTTAAATGAGATGAACTAAATGCGTACGACTTATATAAAATGGTGCTAAATACTATGGGTCAAAGTAAAAAAAATAGAATAGTGAAATAGATCACTGGAAAATGGCGCTAAATGATATCAGGATATATCTGTACAATCACAACCACTTTTAAAAAAAATATATAATTTAACAAATTAGTAAGTAAACGTTGATTACACATAATTAAAATAATTTTATATTTACAAATAACATATGATTGAATCATAGAAAATGATATTAAATTATCTCTCACAGCATAAAACTGGCAAATATAAAGGTAAAGGAGAAAACTTGAAATTTGAAAAATTAGATGGCGCTGATTCTTCATAACCATGACTTTTTATTTTTTTTATGGCGGTCATTATCTGATAGACGACATTTACCAGTAACTATAATCAGTTTTTGTTAATATTTAAAACAATTATCACTCAGCTCAATAAAAATAAAGTTTGTTTAAATGTCATCATAATCATTTTAAGCTTTAGAACTACTTAATGCCATTTGTGCACAATTCAATTCATGGCCTCAAGACCACCTATAAAAAGAGCCTGCTCCTTTATTCTTTTCAAAATTTATATAGAAATATAATAAAATCTAGATCTTCTGATCAAAACCTTGAGACTTTACACATCAAAGAGGATATTGGTTGTAAATAGAAATGGTTTGTAAGCACAAAGTCTTGTGTACAGATGTCATAGAAACATTTTTGCGGCGTTAAGTTAGTTGACTCTACTTTATTTCACGTCCACTGTGGATTATGGAAGTTATTAATTTATTTCACAGTAATAAAATACATAGCAAACTAATTATCTACGAGTTTCACAAATTCTTAATTTGTTTTCTAAATTGTTTTTGCAGCGTTAAGTTAGTTGACTCTACTTTTTTTCACTTTAAGTTAGTTGACTACTTTATTTCACGTCCACTGTGAATTATGGAATTTATTGACTTAACTCATAATATAAAATACATATCGAATATATTTGGCGTTAATTTTGTAGAAATTAATTATTCACAATTAAATGAAACTACGTGATGTAGTATTATTTCTACTTTCTTTAAGTTCTTTACCACGACCTAGGTTTCGTTGTATTACAACATCTTCAGGTGGGATATTAGCAAAGATCTTTACTAATAGCCCACCTGAATATATTGTAATACAACGAAACCTAGGTCGTGGTAAAGAAATTAAAGGAAGTAGAAATAATACTATATCACGTAGTTTCATTTAATTGTGAATAAAATACATAGCAAAAAAATAACTACAAGTTTCACACATTCTTAAGTTGTTTTCTAAATTGTTCTTGGCCACATCTGTTATTCAATGGAAAACCTGACGCCTAAATCATAGAGCTTATAAAATCTGCATGGACCACTACCGTCAACATATTTGAATTATTATACTCGAATAATTATTTTGAATTATTTCTATTGAATTAACTTTCATTCAAAACAACGTTAATTTTTTATTATATATAAAAGAAAAATAAAAAAATCTTATTAAAATGTAGCAAATAATGCAACATTCAGTATTTCTGTTGGTTGCTTACCGAAGCTCTTTGATGGAAGCTTTAAGCGGCTTTTTTACTATATTGTGAAAAACTATATTGTGCTTAAAGCTTCCTATTTCTTTTACTCTTTAACATGGAAGTTTATCAAAGCTAATGAACGAACCTTCCTCACCATTCTATTTTATAACTCCTTCAATTATATCTCATGTAACTGTACCTGTGTTAACCCAAATATTATACAATATAGCTCTTTTTAAATACAATATTTAAAAATAACTGAAAACGATACTTTTTGTGTAACTATGTTACCTAGTTTGAAAATAAAAGAAAGAAAATTACAAACAGTGAAGGTAAAGGACCGTCTTTCATAATAAAACTAACTTTTCTAACGCGTTATTAGAAATATGTAAAATAATTTTTATTTCAAAGAAATACATAGATATTTTAAACAAACCAGTTAAGTAGTTAAGAGGTAAGTGGTACTTTGAACATAATTTGCCAGAACTGATTTGACAGTGTTTGTTTTGCAGAGCGGCGCGTGACGCGAGTTACGCCATGGTAGCTTGGACTAAAATGCCAAACTTTAATTAAACCATGAATTTGACATTTTAAGTGAAACATGTTCCACTACTAATAAAAATTCAACTAATAGTTTTCCTTGCTCGAGTAATATTTATTTTTCCCTTAATGTTAACTGACTGTAACCTATTAACGAAATTGTAATTATATATAACGAATCTTTCAATCCTGGTTGTATATTTTTATTTGTAATTTCATTAAAATCTATTACGCCTGAAAAAAGAGAGACACAAACAATAAGACTGACAGCATCTCATTTTTATAATATTAGTGTGGATTTGGTTCTACTTTACATTTCTAATTTATGTTAAAAAGTTTTAAATCTAATCACTTTAGTTTTTATGACATATCTTCTAGACATATTTAAAATTTAAAAAAAGTGGTGCGCGCGCAACGCAAGCTTGGTTGGAGAAATGAAACTTCTTTGGCAATCGAAACTTCAATTTCTAAGTACATACTCGTACACAATTAAATGAAACTACGTGATGTAGTGTTATTTCTACTTTCTTTAAGTTGTTTACCACGACCTAACTTTCATTGTATTACAACATCTTTAGGTGGGATATTAGCAAAGATATAGCCCACCTGGAGATGTTGTAATACAACGAAACCTAGGTCGTGGTAAAGAACTTAAAGGAAGTAGAAATAATGGTACATCACGTAGTTTCATTTAATTGTGAATAATGAATTTCTACAAAATTAACGCCAAATATATTTAATATATACTCGTAGTCAGGGATAAAACGGCTGAAAGAGAAGGTGAGAAAGAAAATAAACTAAATGTAATTCCATAGATTTTACTAAATACGTATAAGAAGACCTTAATACCCCGTATTCAGAAAAATTATTAATATGTCATTACAAATCAATGTAAACATCTAATAAAATGTTCATGTAAATTTACATAGACAAATGTGAATTAAAAATATAGCTGCGATGTTAAATGCAGTTGAAGGAAGTCAGGATGTATTGCTCCTGCTGTAAATTATGTTTTCGACAACTCTAAGTGGGGGTTCATTGCGAATTTTTAAATAAAGTACACATGTTAATAGTTTTATAATGGATGAAGTAAACGCAAAATATGTATTAAATCAATCATAAATAGATAAACAAATAGACATAATTTTGACAATTTACTTTTGACACAAGCAGTAGGGAGCGCCATTTTTGTTTGTTTTCATGCACGCATGCACTTCTTGTTGTACTATGCGTCTCTCTCTGTTGTTAGCTGAGTATATTTTCCGTCATTCTGGCGATAGATTTGTTACAACTAAACGTCGGATGAAAACCTTGCATACAAACCTTGCACGAATTTCAACTTTGTTTGATATTTTATTCTCATCTCCCCCAAAGAAGTTGCAATACAAAAATATTTAAAAGTTTTTATTTTAAAAGTTTGTAAATTGTGAAAGACAAGATTTCAGAAAAAATCCGACACCGTAAATGTAAATGCTTAATAATTATGTGTTTGATTTATTTAAATATCTTAAAGCGTATGGTTCAAGAATGCATGAAGCTCTCTCAAAATTATCTTCGGTTTTTAAAAATTATAGCTTATACTGGAAGAAACCTTAATAATATGTTCGAGAAATATTTTTATGAATAAAAATAAAAACTAGATGTGTTTCCATTTCTTTTGACAGACATTTAACTAACGTGGAAAGTCACCTAGCCTAAAATAACTACTGACGTGATAAAATAAGTTCTAAATTTAAAATTAAATATACAAGTACTTCATACTCCAATTCTGTTTCAACATTGACTTTTAATCTCCGCATCCAGCGAAGTATTAAAGACGATTTACAAGCGGCGGAATAATTAATTTGTCACCAAATCCGATGTTAATTAATAATTTACATCTTTACTTAAAATCGGTTAATTTTTAATTAACCGGCAGGCCCCGCGGGACGAGAGGACGTTAACGAATTGTTGAGAATCCATTAAAGGATTTTAAATGATGTCGCGCGAAAAGATGTGGGTTTGCGGCTATGGGTGGGGCTTATAAAATATTTTATATTTACGAGAGGGTCTCATTTTAAACTCATTTTTTATTAAAAAATCTGCGGAACAATATATTTCAAAGAATTTTCAGTCTCTGTTGTCGTAGAATAGTGAGTTAAAATAAGAATCAAAAGCTGGTCTTTGTTTTAATAAATTAATTTTCTAGGTGATATACATATTAATTTTATTAAAAATATTTAAGAAAAAATAAATTTTTCATTTCTTTAATGTAAAGATGTATATATTGAACTTTCACTCTAATTTAAGGTTTAGGTGAAGTTGCGATGTATTTAAAATTGTTGATATTAACACGTCTTTAAATTTGCTTCCATAATTCAGAAAACTTGATGAGAACAAAATCGGGGGATAGAGTTTGGCATTGCAGCTACTATCGCCATCTACATCTAAAATTTAATTACACTACCCGATATTTAAAGTATCAAAGAATTCGTTAGGTTAGAGACCGCATGGTATACGTCACAGAGGAGATTGTGACGCACTGCGTGCGGTGGAGGATGACGCGCCGCCATTTTGAGGTTATTTCACCGTGTTACATAATTTCCGTTTAGTATAAATTTTGACGCGGAGAAGCTACGACGCTTGTTTGAGTTTCAATCAACAGCTCTCGTCAAGTTTTATATTTCACGGCTGTGTTCGCAGCACAGCAACACTCCCATTTTTTGTTATTAAAACATCTAATGTAATTCAATGTATATGAGGGCAGTTCAAAAAATAATAATAATGGAGAGACTGAGGGAAAATGTGCTACAAAAGATTGCAACACTGAATACCATCGTATGGCACGTTCTTTTAACCATCTACATTAATTAGTTTCAAGATCACTGGTGTAGTGAGTGGACGTATATGATGATTCGCGTAACGTGTGTTAGATGTTCGTCTATCACATCCAGCATGGATAAAAGTAAAATTGTCAGTGATACTCAAAAAAAAAACCAAAAAGACACAAATGTTTTTTTGACTACGATGTATGGTGAAGATATTATGAACCAAGTGACCTTCTACACGAAGTACAAAGCGTTCGAGGAGAGTAGAGGAAACATCGCCGTCGAACCTCGCAAGAGGTGCCGTTCAATGTCTCGCAATGTGGTTCTGCACAATACATCTGCCGCTATCGTCCGGGAAGATCAACAATTTACGGTCAGGGAGCTCACTGCATATTACTACATTTCAATTGGCAGAGCATTTTTGGCTTTATACGATGATTTGGCCATATGATGCATTTTGGCACGTGTCATGCAGAGGGGTGCCGCGTCTGCCCTCCCCGGACCCAATGCAACACCTGTTTTCACGGTTTAGTAGAGAAGCAAACAAAAATACGAATCGAATTATTGCCATAGATTAATCTTGGGTACATAACTACAATCTGGAGCTCAAATAATAAAGTTCTTAAAGGAAAAGAACACATTTTCCACCTCCAAAATAGCAAAGATGAGTCGCAGTGCCAGTAAAGTTTCGATGATTATCTTCTTCAATTTTGAGGGTTTTTTGTACAAACTTGCTGTCCCCCAAAACCATAAAATCACGGCAGATTATTAAAAATCAGCATTGACCACGATCTATGCATCATTTTACAAAAAAAGAGTCGCAAAAAACATTAACAAAATTTTACTGCATTATGACAATGCGCGGCCCCGCGTCGCACGAACTCTTGTGGATTTCTTGAACGTTTATGGCATCGCAATTATACCCTACCTACCATGTAGTCCATATATGGTCTCTGGCTGGTTTCCAAAGTCAAGTTTCGGCTCAGGGGACAGAAATTCAATACTAATCACGAGCTCAACAAATCTGTGGAGGCACGCTGCAAGGAATTCGGGAAAGGATATATGTCAAAAAGTGGCGAGGAGCGGGTACAGAATATATGTCAAAAAGTGGCGAGGAGCGGATACAGAATATATGTCAAAAAGTGACGAGGAGCGGGTACAGAATATATGTCAAAAAGTGGCGAGGAGCGGATACAGAATATATGTCAAAAAGTGGCGAGAACGGTGACAACTGTATTAAATGAGAGGGAGGTTCCTTAAAAAAACACGACTGAAGAAATACTTTTTTCTGTAGAGCGCTTTTATCATTGTTTTTTGAACAAGAACAGACCTCGTATATCATACCAAATTACCTATTACAGTAGTGTATTGGGATGTACACAATTTAAAATATTTAAAAACCGTACGCCTCGGGTTACGCACAAAGTAGGGTTCCATAATTGTTATTTTCATCTTAAATTGATGATATAAGTTAACCAAAATAGTCGAAAGTTCTAACTTGAAAGTTTTTACTTAAGAGTTCTAATTTTAAAGTTCTGACTTGAAAGTTCTAATCAAATGCAAAAATTTTTTTTTAAGATTTTCTTTTCACAATTTTCAGATTTTTCAAAGCTACGGTTAAAAAATTAGAGAAAAGGATGGCATATTATAAGTTATTTTGAAGCTTAGTATTTCGCAAACGAAATTTGATAATGAAAAATGATAAAAAAATCTCAATACCTTAATAATTTTGAAAGGTCTATCCAGCCATACTACATACGATGGAAGGGAAGAAACGATATTTCTTGGGGATTTTTAAAAAAAATCGCCAGAACTATCTTGTATAAACTGCATACATATTTTTGGAATTTTTATGAGGTATACTTCAAATGAAAGATTCAGTTTACGGATACGGATTTCAAGAATCTTTCACTTATAATTTTCAAAGCTGGTAAATAACGTATATCCTTATGTATCCAATTTAATTTTATGATATATTTTTGCTGCACCATATATATTTAAAACGTTATACATTTTAGCCAGTAAACGTAAGTGCAACCATATTTTGTCCATATTTTCACTGCCTGTTATTAAAATAATCTATTAGTAAAATAGATTTTTTTCAACTATATGTATATATATATATACACACACATATATATATATATATATATATATATATATATATATATGATAGCTCAAACAAAAAGACATAAATGAAAGAGTAATTTTTATGACTTTATTTCATCAAAATATCACTTTCGGGATATTACTGAAAATTCTGAAAGAAAAACCGACATGCAATTGGCCAGCTATTCTTGGAAAATTTTTACCAAATATGATTCTGGGGGAAAGTGAAAGAAACGTTTCTATAGTAATATTGAAAGTTGGCTGGATAATCAGAATATCCCATTCGGCGCCCGTATTACTTAATCATGATCTTTCACATTATGCAGCGGTTATATTTCAGTAGGAGGGCTTCGGAGAGCTTTCGAGGACTCTCGGTTTAAGAAAAGATGCCTTGAGTTAAATAACTCGTTTAATCGCATAGTCCACCACTCTAATTAATTATTTCTAAACAAGTGGCTGTGAATGCGATTCTGAAAATTCGGAATCTGCAAATACTTTCATAAGTGTAAAAAGTTCTCTTTTCAAACAAAGTACTAGATAATTAAATGATGATGAAGCATTAGCTTTTGATTTAACTTCTGAATCTAAAACGCACACTTATAGCCAGACTAGAAAATGGCCTATAAAGAAAGCATATTGCGTGTTTTCATCGTATTACTGTTTAAGAAATTAAAAAAGGCCTGTTATCCTACTGATTCCTTCTTATATGATTTATGAAATGAAAAAAAAACTTCTAGTCCTTTATTCCCCCGGCTCTGAAATTCCCATATCAAATTTTTGAATGTTAATTTTTTACGTCAACATTGTGATGCATCAAGTTAATATAGTGTATCACTGTACCATTTATTTTTCTAAGTCAAATTAAAAAAGTGAAAACGAGTTCTAAAAAAAAGCCGTGATCGAAACACTGACGGACAGACATAGTAGTGCTCGTATTAGCATTGTATAATAAGTATCTCTGAGATACGGAACCTTAAATAGCTCAAAGAATATTTTAGAGAATATAATTAATAGATCACTCTAAAACAAAGCTGTTATCTAAAGTTAGTCAAACTTTAAGCGAAGTTTGACAATGAATAAATATTGTAACTATTTAATTTCAAGTCTACGTAAAACAAAACAAATAACCTAATAAGAGCTGATAAATCACTGAAAATCTTAAAAATGAAAATAAACATGTATGTATAATCATATTCATTTACTATCAATAAGAAAATGAAAAATATATTGATAGAATTATAAAAATTTGCGGTAGTATTATAGAGAGTACAAAGTTAGTCCCTGACCAAAAAATTGTAAATATTTTTGGCATTGCAAAATATGCTGTCGATTGTATAGTCATATACACCACTAGACTGCAGTTACTACGGAAGTAGGAGTTGAGATAAACTTGATGTGAATTATAAATAGAAAATATGGCCAGTTTTTAAAAAAAATTATTTGAATTTATGTATTTTATTTATTTATTTATATATGAAATAAGATATGAATTTTAGCTCACAATTCAGTTTACATGCGTCTGTTCTTATCCTTAGAATTGTGAATTTGTTTTTCAATAACCCTATAAAATTACATTGCTCAGTATCCTCCCATAACCTTCATTATACGAAAAAAGTTGCAATAAATAAGAAATTATTTCGACGGTCAAACGTAATGAAACATTTTCAATTCATTTTTCTTTAATAAAACTGAGTGGTGGCCGATCGTAAAACAAACAGGCAGATCGGCCATTGATGCTTTATACAAATAGCCGCGGCCATCGCTGACGGGAGATGCTGTTTGCGATGCCCTCTCCCCTGGGAGTACGCCGGCTCCTGTTTCATCTCATCTCGTGGTAATGGAATACTTGTTGGTAATTTAATTAAAAGTTTTATTGATTTCGTATGAGTCGGTTACGAGTTGAGGGTCTATTTGAATGACAAGAGCGCGGTGAATGTATTTGAAGCGACTTTTAGACTTGAACACATTTTTTACTGCAATTGTGACTGTGTATAATTAATAAATATTTTTATTAGGATTTCTCAAATAGTTTTCTTCCGTTTCTCCTCATATAGTTCCGTGTTTCGTTTTTCCTTTTGAGATAGAGGGTATCCTAAAAGAAAAAACGGAACGCTTATGCATACACTCACAGTTCCAGCAGTCATAGCCATTTTCCTCAGGAAAAGAAGAAAATTGCATTTAAGGCGTAAACTTGACATACGGCATAGTTATAAAGCTTAATTTAGTACACCTCCACAAATAACTCCCAAATTGTGTATTTATTTAGATATGTTTGCGATGACAATTTAATTATTCAAACACTAATTTAAAATTCTATATATAAGAGGAATTATTTAAAAGGACTATTTATAAAGGCTTGAAAAATGTTTTTTTTTAAATTTTAATTAGTATATCTTCAAAACTATGTTAAAAAATATGCAAAAAATATTTCTCATTCTCTTACTTCCGAAACTACTTAACCTAAAATTATGAAAAAAACACGTTTTTTAGACCACTAATGTCACAGTTATTGAATCCTAGATGTCAGAGTTATTGAGATACTTAGTATAATATAGATATCACCTAGTTAATTGTGTTATACATTATTAGTCCAGGCATACATTGCTACTGTATGACGACGTTGTATCTTTTTGGCTAATTTAGAAAAATGAAATGTTAAGCAAGATTTTCCTCATTGGATAAAATTTTATTGATATGAGAAGGTTAAAAATAAATGTAAAAAAATTATTTCTTTTGTGCAGTAATAGACATATTCATTCCCATAGTTTACAGTTAACATTTTAAAATATTTATATGGTAATTTATGAACTTAAAATTGAAATACTTCAAAATATTTTTTTTAGTTTAATATGTTGTGGTGGATATTTTTTGAAAGGAATAGTTAATATTTTTTTTAGAATTTTAAATGTCGCACCCTCAGACAAACGCCCAAAATGTGAAAAAGTGCACCCTCGTTCTCCTATTTCAGAATCTACTCAACCGAAAAGCATGAAAAAAGTGAGTTTGTATATTCTGACTAGAAAATTCCGGAAAACTTTAGTTACTAATTAAATTTTATGATTATTTTGAGATATTCTCCATATTTTCACGCCTGTGCAAGATAAACTTTATATATGTGACTAAAAATGAAATTTTAAACATTTGTAAATAGTTCAAGAGCATTATCTCATGGAGTAGAGAAACCTTATTCCAATTAATGTTATTTTTTTGTTATTTAGATCATATTTTCTCACATTTAATACATGACTCGCATTATTATATTTACAAAATATTTAACATCCAATGTAACTGGAAGCATTACCATATAATCTTAATAGCAGTACATTAATTGACCTTACCTTGTGTACAAACGTTACAAGAAAAGTTATTGGTATCAGAACTCAAATATACTTTGCAGACATTAACTAAATAAAGTCTATTAATACTTGCACAAAAATCTTATTTGAAAAGAATGGAAAGGCTAATTTTATTATTAATTCTGTTAAATCATAAGCGAAGGGCCGAAAACTAATACTTTAATAAATACTAATACATCAGTTACACATACTGTTCTATCCGGTGTTTCTCAATATTTTCACGTAGCCCTTTATTTTTCCTCCTGCTATTCAATAATAATGACAAATACAATCTATTTCAAGATTACCCAAAGCACTTTTGTAAAATTAAAGCTGTTAAAACTGTACGTTAACTTAAATTGATCTGACAAACACCAAGTAGTCATACGAGATGAAACGAATTCAACTCGACCCAAAGAAATGATTTCATATCAACTTTACAAAGGTAACCAAATATGAAATATATTGCACATGTAATACAGTAAATTGTAACTCAGAGTATAATATAGTAACTGTAACAAAGAAATGAAAGAGTTAAGTCTAATTACTGAGAGCAAAATTTAACAAATAATCCGTGCATGCTATGCAGTCAAGAGCAAAATATTCAGTTTTATTTTAAGAATAACCGAACATATTTTTTTATTAGAACTCGTTTGAAGGAATATTATGTGGAACACCGCATGGTATCATATTTATTCAGCTTATAAAGTATATTAACATGGCAATTAACTTCGATTTACATAGCTTCTTATATTATTTATCTACTACACTTCCCACGATGAAACATTTTTGGACAATGCTACCATATTATGAATCATATTATAGAACAACAATACGATATTTTTCACAGATCCATGAATCCTTTTTACGTTTACTATTTAGAACCTTAACAATATTATAGAGTGCTTCAAAATTCTTGTGCAATTAAAGCTTAAATAGAGAATATAGAGAAATTCGTATAAATATTAAATGAACTTTGTATTTAACTCTTACATAATTTCGATCGTCACACAATGCGATAATTCCTTTAGATGAACTCAAATAAATAAATAATCTCACATCAATTGGGCATCTGAAACTAAATCCATATACATAATCCGATAAAAACCCGAAATATACGCAATCCAATTAAAACGACGTCGATAAAACTTAATCACATATAGATACCACCTAGCCCACACGTCATCGCTGTAGGACCGATACGGAGTCTGACGTAGCAGTAATTTCCTGCTGCCAGTGGCCGTCACCTGTCGGCGACCGGACTTCCTGTGGCCGTTACGTCGTAGTTGGATAAATTTGTAACCGCAAAAACAATATTATGGCCATGATGGATTTTACCGTTGTTAATAACGTCAGTCTATTTATAAAGTTACGGTACTATATTTGAACAAAACTGTAACTCGGTTTGCGCAAATATGGTAGTACTTAACTCTTTTTCGGATAAATATAGTACTGTTGATAAAAGCTTTTATTATGTATAAATTTATTTGTTAATTTATTG
This sequence comes from Druceiella hillmani, assembly GCA_039881145.1. Taxonomy (NCBI): domain Eukaryota; kingdom Metazoa; phylum Arthropoda; class Insecta; order Lepidoptera; family Hepialidae; genus Druceiella; species Druceiella hillmani. Next base: position 27,336,800 of record JAYKKI010000018.1, on the reverse strand, counting down.
AAATTACAGATTTACCCAAAGCGTTATACATGTGGAAGCACTATAGGAATAAAAGGTTAATAAACGTAATACAAGTAACAACGAATAAAATAAAAATCCCACAGTAGTTTAAATAAAGGTCATTCTAATCAATGATGTCGTGAACTATCAAGCAAGCCCATTCCTATAATGGCAAAAGAAGTAAAAAAAAATCAAACCTGGACGTATCTCGTTAGATTTCGTTAAACATTGTGAGTGAATGAAAAAAAGTGACAACTGCAGGATATTTGTGCGCGCTCTGGGAAAGTGAAATAAATTATGACATCGTCCTCTAGTGAAACAGTCGGATGTATAAAGCGTTACTAAAGTCGGGACTATGTTCACCATAAACTCTGAAGGAAATAAATAAGTGTGATACCCATACATTTTGTAATACCAAAGCCATCGAACTTTTTTAATATTTCTCCAGCATGAGGATATAAGTTGCTCCTTACAGAGACTAGAGGATGGTATTTGTAATAAGAATACTACATTTAAAGAGTTGAATAAATTCAGATTAAAGAGCTCAATAAATTCAAGGTATAGTCGATGTTATATGAGTACCGTAGGACAAAACCTAATACTTTCTGGCTTCTAACAGATTTCCATGAAATAACTATGAAATGTGATCATCTATAATTACGCCGAGATCCCGTACGGATGTTATATTTTCACGTGTACTTCCATCCAACTCATATCTACGTACAGAGGGAAAAATTTAAGCTGGAGTCCATCGTCATTGCACGTTTGTTCACACTGTAATATTATATGTAATCAAAAGTCAAACATAATGAGTCATTTTATGAATATTCACTTACCGTACGTTCTGAAATAAAATGGATTTTTGCACGCGAAACGCCCCATCAATATACGCAATCAAATATTTGCTTTTCATTCTATACTCATGTCCATATATCTTTTCTTCCTTCTTGCCGTTAATTATCTATACGTACACATATAAGGACTTGTATTTTATATTTTTTAAAACTCTGTATATTCTAGTAGTTTTGCATGAGATAATTTGTAATTAATAATACTTTTGATTACCTGTCCGTTATTAGTCTTGAAGCAAAAAGTCATTACATCGTTTTTTATATCTGTGAACGTTGAAGTTTATAAATAAGTAAGTCTGAGTAAGTGTAGTACGAAATCCGTTATTAGTCTTGAAGCAAAAAGTCATTACATCGTTTTTTATATCTGTGAACGTTGAAGTTTATAAATAAAGTAAGTCTGAGTAAGTGTAGTACGAAATCCGTTATTAGTCTTGAAGCAAAAAGTCATTACATCGTTTTTTATATCTGTGAACGTTGAAGTTTATAAATAAGTAAGTCTGAGTAAGTGTAGTACGAAATCCGTTATTAGTCTTGAAGCAAAAAGTCATTACATCGTTTTTTATATCTGTGAACGTTGAAGTTTATAAATAAGTAAGTCTGAGTAAGTGTAGTACGAAATCCGTTATTAGTCTTGAAGCAAAAAGTCATTACATCGTTTTTTATATCTGTGAACGTTGAAGTTTATAAATAAAGTAAGTCTGAGTAAGTGTAGTACGAAATCCGTTATTAGTCTTGAAGCAAAAAGTCATTACATCGTTTTTTATATCTGTGAACGTTGAAGTTTATAAATAAGTAAGTCTGAGTAAGTGTAGTACGAAATCCGTTATTAGTCTTGAAGCAAAAAGTCATTACATCGTTTTTTATATCTGTGAACGTTGAAGTTTATAAATAAAGTAAGTCTGAGTAAGTGTAGTACGAAATCCGTTATTAGTCTTGAAGCAAAAAGTCATTACATCGTTTTTTATATCTGTGAACGTTGAAGTTTATAAATAAGTAAGTCTGAGTAAGTGTAGTACGAAATCCGTTATTAGTCTTGAAGCAAAAAGTCATTACATCGTTTTTTATATCTGTGAACGTTGAAGTTTATAAATAAAGTAAGTCTGAGTAAGTGTAGTACGAAATCCGTTATTAGTCTTGAAGCAAAAAGTCATTACATCGTTTTTTATATCTGTGAACGTTGAAGTTTATAAATAAGTAAGTCTGAGTAAGTGTAGTACGAAATCCGTTATTAGTCTTGAAGCAAAAAGTCATTACATCGTTTTTTATATCTGTGAACGTTGAAGTTTATAAATAAAGTAAGTCTGAGTAAGTGTAGTACGAAATCCGTTATTAGTCTTGAAGCAAAAAGTCATTACATCGTTTTTTATATCTGTGAACGTTGAAGTTTATAAATAAGTAAGTCTGAGTAAGTGTAGTACGAAATATTTTGAAAAATATCGGCGAATATACAGCATATATAAACGAATGCACTTACAAAGGAATGTTTCGCTTTTATGAACAATGCATATGAATAGATATATGAATAGGAATGAATAGCAATATACATTTTTTTACTTTATACACAGTAGGCTCGTCTGCCGCACCAAAAATATTTCCTTCCTTATAAACGTCTCCAAACAATGAAGTGTAAAATATAACAATGGTTGCAAGAAATACTAAAACAAAATATTATTGTGAAATACGAGGCCAGTCGCGCTGTATTTGAGACGGAAGATAAGTTTTACGATTTCCTGTCGAAGAACGCGTTTCCTGTTTTCCTTAAATTTACGAGCATTATTTTAACTCCTAAACCAACTCTATCAGGTGTGTAGTTTACTTGAAACAATGGTTATTTGGCAATAAAATATATTAATTCTAAATTTATTAATATTTAAAACATAATGTGAATACTAATACCTTTATATCAACCACAAATTTTGTTAATTTTAAGAATCATTTTATTACTTTTATGTCAATCATATTTAAGTATTCCAATCAGATTATTAAAAGTAAGGTTCCAATTGATAAAGTTGAAATAAAACTAGTATTTAAAATTATATTTTTCAAATATAAATTGAATGAATACCGCTGTTATTCGCTGTTATATTATACAAAATTCGAATACCACTCATTGACTAAATCATAACGAAATTTCCACAAATATAAAATACAGAAATATAAAATGAATATATGATAGGTATACATGTCTTCATATCTGGAAGCTTGGGAAAGCTTGGGAGAAAACTTTTTTCAAAATTGAGGCCATGAAAATAGGGCACGGAGGATTGTATGGAAACTTCGAAATAATTGAATTTAGAGAGAAAAAACATTTGTCTTTAGGTGCTCAAAACAAAAATGAAGAGAGTTTTTGGAAAATAACTAACCATAAAAAATTATATAAAATAAATAATGAAAGAAAATTCAATTATTGTTCCTTTTTACCGGGGTAAATCTAGAATGGAAATCAAGTTTATTATGTGTATATTAATTTAATTAAAAGTCTTGTATTCGAGATTAGGCTTTCATTAAATTATTTATTAGAATTTTGGTCTTTGAGAAATAGAATATACTATTACTGAATGAAAATAGGAATAATATAATTAACACGTGCGCTTCCACTATTACAAATAAGCAGTTTTTTATATATAATTTTAATATCCCTAGCCATATTGGTGGGAATGCTTTTTAATGTCACTTTTCCCTCGTAATTGTAAAGTTATTAAACTAATTATGATATAAATACAAAAACACCACAAGTATAAATTTTCAACTTCGAAATAAACAATTGGGGAGGCTACAATATTAATATATATTTGTAATTTTTTTTTATGTATTTTTGTATTTTGTTCCTTCTACCAAGGCAACTTAATTTTTTTTTATTATTTACGTATACGATTATGAGTTATACAAAAACTCTGTTAACAAAGACTTACAAGTAAATTATAAAATACAATATAACAGTTTTTCACTACCTATTTATATAATCATAATTGTAACATGTATAGGGATTAATAAATTTATCATCATTGTCATTAAAAGCACAACAGCCCTCTGCAGGCCAAGGCTGATTCGCTGATCCTCCTCCATCTGACCCTGTCTAGCGGATGGTTCTTTTCAATGTCATCTAGGCAACGTATTGGCGGTCGCCCTTTTCGCCTTGTCCCCTCAATGAATTTATTAGTAGCTATCAAATGTATGGACGAAAAAAAATTATTTAGTTTAAACCAGATCTATGCATTCACCACATACCACATCCCTCGTTCCGATGGTGTGAGAGGTGACGAGAGCGATGTGAATACATGACTTTTTTCATAATGCAAAAATGTGTACAAGTTTAAAATGTTTTTCAAAAAATGTTATTCCATTATAAAATATCGCATATTTAATTTCTGTTTCCTAAATGAATATAGAATTAGATATTATGCAATGTCTTCAAGAGACATTGTAACAATGTAACTACAAATATTACGTTGCCGCAATACGTAAATATTTTTTTACTAAAAATACTATTAGTCTATCGTTGGTCTGTATGTAATACCTGATATCAAGTACCTTTCAAAAATGAAAAAAATTCGTTTTATTTTTTTACATAATTTTATATGTAAAAACATGTGTTTTTTACATAATTTTATTGTAAGCCAAACTTATCACATTTAAAAAGAATATTTTTCCACCGTCTTGCATTATAGTTAAAAAAGAGTATTTTATTCAGTATCACTTATATACGATAAAAGCATAAAAATATTTTTTTTTACACGTAAACTATTTTTCATTTATCATTTTTATAATTCAATGTACGTTACATGGAGAAAAGGAAGAAGCTACGCGACACTTAAACTACGTCGTTTCCCAAAACAATCATATCTATTCCTCCATATTATGCATTATTATTTATCGGAAAGCCCCCCCATTACGAGTTACGATAACGACAATAAAAAATATTTTAATTAGCTATAAAATTTGAATCAGAATAGTCTCACCAAACTCTTACAAGGCTTCACTTCGACCTCGAACGATATTAAATTGTTTCTTTCATACTTCACCAGGCGCCAAGCGTCTTTGCACCCGCCCAACGTCGCTTTCTTTCCGCCCACCGACGATCTCGAAGGAAAATAATACACAAAAGATTTAACATTTCGCTTGTTTCCGATTCGCTATGGGGGAAAGTTCTTCCGACTGTAGACTGTTTCCTTTATTACTTACTTACTTTACTATATTTTAAAGCGTTTTATCCATACGTTTTTCAGGGAGTCGCGAGACGCTGTACAAACAGTGCCGTAAATCAGGCTGCGTGCTGGGCGGGCGGCGTCGCGGATATTTCTACTTACCAATATGATTTAATATATAAATTATTTTCATTGGGGCGGGCGGGTCTTGAGTGATCGTTTGTTATGGATTTGTGAGAAATTGAAAGGTGGAGCGCTCGCATCGATGCGTTTTAATAAAATAAGAAAAAAATTTAATTTAGCTAAGCGGTTTATTACGTACGTTAATGTATGTTATAAATCATTATTTTGAAAAGGTTTTTTACATTTTTTACGATATTTTGATTTTTGCTAATACGGTTCGTCCTGCTTTTTGCGATAATGATTATGTTGTAATTTTTATTCGCTACGAACTGAATTTTCACATTAATTGTTTATTTATTATCTGATTATAAGGCGCATACTGTTTTCCTAATTTTAAGTACCTAACTGGCTATCTAGCCGTTTTCCGTGGGTTCCCTTGTGTGGAATTAGCATTACGAAAATTTTATATTACATGTATATAAATAATTCGAATATTACATATATATATATATATGTATATATATATATATAATATATATATATATATATATATATATATATATATACAGTGGATATTGAGCTCCTACCATTGACGAATTTCGTTTTCTTAAGAGATTTTTTTCCCCACGTAGAATATGGAAAAAAGCGGAATAATTCATGCTGAGGAATTTTAATATGTCCCCACCCCTACTAACAAAATTTTGGAGCATTATTTTTGAAGAAATACTTTAAATAAGTAAGTTTTGACTAAATGAAATACTTAAAATAATAAATACTTAATTACATTTAATAAATAACTAAATTATATTAACTTTCGTCCTCCATATAGGGGTCGACTTTTTTTTTAAAATGAGTAGATAAAAATATATAAGTGAATTACATGAACTTCATACAAGTTTAATCCCCTATTTCATGGGTAGATTTTTTGGGAATTAATTTATTTAAAGTAACCTATTTGCTATTTTAGGACATAGTCTATCTCTATGCAAAATGTTATACAAACCCATGCAGTATTTTTACGTGAATGATGGTCAAACATCCAAATAATTAGAATGATTGATAAACTGCTATATATATATATATATATATATATATATATATATATATATATATATATATCATTTTAATAATTCATACTGTTCATTTAAATCTAAAAAATTACCTTATACGAAGAAGAGGGTCAGAACTGGTATAAAATGTGAGGAAAAGTGGAAAAAGTAATTATGCCAATGCATGAATAAACTGATGTACATCAAATGTCACTGTAATAACAAGTGTAAATGTTAGATAAATATATATTTTTCATACATGGCATATTTAAAATGCAAGGCAGACACAATATAAAATGCAATAAATTTCTATTAAAAATTTAATAACTTTCTTTTTTCGTTGTCATTATAAAGTATGGGGCAAAAAGAACACGTCAATTCAATAAAATTAAAAGTTGATTCAAAATGAAATTTCATACAACCCATGGCAGTTGAAATTGTCTATTGTATTAAAAAGAGTGGCTGGACTGACAATTTCCGGCCGCTCCTTTGGTATGCAAAAAGCGGTCGGAAGTAAGAAGAAGAAAAAATCAGAGAACGGGGAAAAGAGGAAAAGTTTAACCGGAATCCCGCCCAATTGCCAAAATTCTCAAGCGAGTTCGGAATAGTTTTATCATGTTTTTTTTCAGTAAAGCAGATTACATTTCATCGGTGTTTTTCTTTGGCATGTTTAATATACGACATTTAAGGCAATGAAATAAAAAAATAGGCGGGTTTTCAAAGTGATATTACAACGGCAAGTTCTTTTAAGTTTTGTGTTTTGAAAATCTTTGTTATATATTGATTTAGTCAATCATATTTAAACGAGATGGTAGTTATAATAATAATAACTTATTATGTTCTTTAAACTCCATTGGAAAATTTAGAACACAATATTTCGAAAAAAATTTGGAGCTCAAATAAGGCTGAAGTCCGATCATTCCTTTTAATACTTCGTATCTTTGAGAAAGTCGTCAGGACAGATTGTCAGCCCTCTTTTTATCCTTTTTATATCTATCTATTAAATTATTACAATTGATTAAAATATACTCATATATTATTTGGCGAAAATACGTGCACAGATTCACTAAGCAATAAAACGCTTCCTTTTTAATTTTAACACATTGCACACTAAGAAATAGATATACAATGAAAGTATACGCCCACGTAAACAAAGCAACAAGATATTTTGCAATAGTCGTATAAAATGCTTCAGTTTACTAATTGTATTTTTTTTAAATATTCATATTTTAATATATATATATTCGGAAATGACGCTTGGACATAGGTTATATTATGAATAATACAGGGTAAGTTATAAAATTTTAAAACTGAAAGTATTTTTCGAATTGCATGCGATCATTTTGAAATAATTTGGATTACGACCTGTTGTGTTTAATTTTTATTTATTTACGAACTTTATTAGATTTTATTTTTATTTCTTTCCAACTATGTTTTTAAAAATATAGTTTTTTTTATAAATGTTGTATACATATATTTGTTGATTAATAATATATTTTCCATATATTCAAGAGGAAAGATTTTTTGTAACCCATTGCTAACTTCAGTTACTAACTTATCGAGCCGCAGCACGTGCAGACGGCCTGAGCACAAAACTTTTGACTTTAAGCTGGTTTTAAGCTGTCTGCATACAGAACTACTAAATATAGCGTTAGTGAGAAATTAAAATCACTAAAAAATTATAAATTAGTTAGCAATGGTGCTCTCTATACATAGCTACTCAGAAGTAATGAAAATGTCCTAAGTGTAATTAATTAAATGCGTGCAGATAATGATAAAATATGTTATCATTATCAGATAGTGACGATGAAGAAATTATTAGTGCCATATTTTTTGCGGTTATTTGAGATGGAGGGAGAAAACATAATTTTGGATGCAATATTCAAAGTAACACACTGCGCAGAGTATTAGTTGTAACAAATGAGAGAAACTAAGTATTAGTTGTAAAATTTATCACTTTCTGAGTATCGACGAGTCATAAAAATGATGCTTCAGTATTTATTTTTCATTATTTAAAATTTTTTATGGATAACTGAGAAATGAGTGACTGAAATAACTAGGCGAATATATCGTTGAATAACTTGAAACTGATTACTGACTGATTGGTGACAGGTCGCTAACGGTAACGCCATCTATGGTAATCTTTGGAATTACAATAAAAGCAATTGATTGGTAAGTAAACATTTTAAATAGTTTATTTGAAATAACTACGTGTGAAGAAGGCCTTATTGTCACTCTTATTCCGATTTTAAAATCCTTTCCTTATATCCATTTTGCCTTACATTTCAAAATATTTTATCCACATTAAAATATTTTTTGTCCAAAACAACTTGTAACATAATTTTTTTTAGCGCAGAACTTTCTCACGTACTTGCGCTGCACAAAACAATTATTTAAAAAATTATTTCTATACTAATATGCAACAAAAACAATGATTTACTAGACACGGCACATCACTTTAAAACAAGTGTACAAAGTGCAATTTACCTTAGATAGTTTTAGTTAACGATCGTGATTGCAGGGCGCCGCCGTCCTTCATTAGGTAGTCGTACCCTGTCGCACCGCACCCTCACACGTCGTTACTAAGGTGCTACACACGAACTAACTTTTAGTTCTCATCTTTTGGATTTACTTTAAATTTTACTTCAAATTATTCGATGTGAAAACTGTACAAAATAGTATAGTACTAAAGGCATTCTGGGCGTTTTGAAGAGATTTACATAAAATTATAAAGTTTCAGAAATAAAAGGGTGAAATAAAAAGAAGTGTCGTACCAGAATTGTATTTTTATCCAACTTTACGTTAATCTAGGCGTTGTTTTTAGATGGTAAACTTTTGAAGAGACTTAGTTATGTAAATCTCTTAAAAGCTTCATATAATTGATCCTTTCAGGTTTAACTGTTGCACACTTGCCATTTCTTATTTCATAACATTTAGGGGAAGTTTCTTTTTCTTTTGAATTATCACAGGTTTATGATATATAAACTATGCAATATACGTACATATTCAAAAATAACTATTAACATTTTTAAATAACTTACCAAATTACTTTCGGTATACTCGTAGCACCAGTTCCCTTCAATAGACATTTTTATTGTAATTTAATATTTGTGGTAATTTCGTTTACCAAAATGCTAATGGAACTTGATTAATTAAAGATAAAACAGGTGTTATTTTTCATCCCTTTTTCCATAGCAATTGTCCTTTACTCTATCCTACTACGATATATATATATATATATATAATCTCGGATGACGTCGCTTAACCTATCTCAGCCAGTCGTCACCAGCATATTCATTGGACCTCCAGGAGCTGGAAAATTTTTTCGCTAATTGAAGCGATAGATTTAGTACTTCTAGTGCAGTCAAATATATTATTTCTGCAGTAGCTAAACCTCTACTGGTCGTTCGTTTATGTATATTAGGCAAATGCCTAATTTGAATATGAAAAAAAATCCAAAATTGGAATATGAAAATAAATCTGTATAACTCTAAAATATAAAAAAAACAGAATAAAATATGCTTTGAGATATCGCGATCATAATCGGGATGAAAGTAATAAGTTTTTTTTTTCATCACCACTTATATATGTATATATATATATATATATATATATATATATATATATACATATATATATATACATATATATATATATATATATATATATATATATATATATATATATATATATATAAGAACTTTTCTGCACGCATATGCATCTAAATTGATAACTCTGTTAACGAATCAAACTACTACAACTTTTGATCTACTTCAAACAAAGGTATGCAAATGCGAGGCACTTTGAAATTTACATCTAATCTCCGCACGACAAAGAAAGCCGAAACATTGGCAAATTGAGACGACGTCATCGAACAATAAATAAAGGGAAACTATCTCTGCGCACGACTCCATATTTACTCATTGGAAACTTACAGTCGGCGGATAGTTCGCGACATGAATTATGCAAAATTGTCTGAAGCGGGAGCGATTGGGCCGAGGGGACTCGAGGAAAACCTTGAGCTGACCACTTGACATGCTGCTGGAGTCGCTACGGGATAGAGGCTTTGAGTCGAAATTCACTACATGTCCACGGTAAACTGAGGCTCTGTCGATGAGATTATGTGTCACGACAAGAGGGTGTGCGTATATGTACATCTATCTAGGATGAACTTTATTTAATTTAATGGGTTTCGATATTTTTGAGCCCTATTAAGCATAATCAAATCCTTGACATATTTGTTATTATCCTTAATTTTTTATGCATACCTATATAGATCCATACTTATATCATTATGTTTGTTTTTCTAGAATAGATTTTGAAATTCTACGATCAGTATATGTTAGGATTCCTTTTGTTATTCTCTTTAAACTTTTGGATCATTGGCTTTTCAATATTTGGAACCACATTTTCCCTTGTAATATAAAATTGGGAAAAATTTACGAATAACAAAGTTCAGAGATCGACATCGGAATAAAATAAAAATCGTGTATCTAAATGAGACATAGCAAAAACAGCAAAGATTTTCAAAACTTGCTCTAAAAATAGTGGATATTTAAAAAAAATGTTATGAAAATTCATAATGAAAAATGCAACACAAACCTATTACAGTATTTTTCATTGAACGAATTAATCAGCGTTGATTTAACTAATACCACGTCCAACAGTCATAATTAAACACGTTTCCTTCTTTGAAATGGCTGTTGAATTTCTCCAAAATCCAACACACTCCGAGTACAAAGCAGTGTTTTATATTTATTTTATGAGTGGTCTTTGTTTTCCGTCAAAATAATGAGATAACAAAAAATGGAAAATTATGAAAATCTAGCCGGTACTTTATTGAATTGTCGTTATTTGTGCTTAGGAAAATAATTAAAAATGTTATGCCGTTTATTAATTTTGTTATACATGCGTGCTGAATTTTCCTACATCTCTTTTATATGCTTAGAATGTCGTGGATGAATTCAATAATATTATTTATGCCTTATTGCGTATAGATTGAATAAAAGCACAATATTATGAATACCACTGTTAAATTTAAACCCAAACAAAAAGAAAATAAATTCAATGTCTTTTTAATTTAAATTTTGTACTTTTCTAACACATAATTAGTACTGAAAGGTGATAACTGATCTAGAATAAAGTGACAGATTTTTTAATGAATGGGTATAAATTAATTCAGCATTAATGTACAAAATTCTTAATCGTATATTTCGTGTAGTCTTAAAAAATTTTACGCGCTCGATCTTACAAAATTTTACGCAATTAATTTTGAGTTACACTCACCAACACCATTAATAACATCACCATTGGTAACTTCACCGGCTTCACTAGCTTGACCATTACTGCCTAGAACTCCTTTTAAATTAACTTTACCACCAATAATGGCCTTGGCTTTAACAACTACTTCGGAAGTAGATGAGATTATTTCATCGCCATCGCCTAAAAATTTACACATCCCTTCCGCCTCTTCAGCTAGTGTTCAGAACGTCACGATGACACTATTTAGCTTCTATAAAGTTAAGCCCCTACCAAAGGCAGGATCCCGGAAGAATAATGGAAAGGGAAGAAAAGACGAAAAAACAAAGATTGTTATATTGCTTCTCTGAAATGTTTTGATTTTTTTGATAATTGTGATACAAATGATTTATAAATAATTATGAAAGTAACTTTGTTTGTATTTACAATGTTACATCCATCCTTTTACACTGTGACAAACAACCCTAGGGGTAGGGATAGTTTTAACAAATTCTACTTTTTTTTTATTTGGTCGTTAGCTGAAGTAAAAATTAGTTGAAAAACCAATCTATCATGTGTCAAAATTTCGATATTCACAAAGCTCTGTGAGACGTTACGAGATAATTAAAAATGATCACGGTCATCCGTGGTCTCCCCTACCAAAAACATTATTTTTTAGTATATGTTAGTAAATACGATCAAGAAGTGATTTAAAAGTGTATAGGTTGCAAATATCATTAATTTCCAAATGTCTGTATGGTTTCCCAATATACTTTTAGAATTACTTAAATATAACGGGACTCAAAGTTTGAAGTTTCTAATCTTTGAATAATTGTTATTATTAATTATGAATTGTAACAATTTTATTTTCTGAGCGCTTGCATAAATAAAAAAAAATTTCAGTCATATTAAGCAAATAATGTATAGAACAGATGTTTACTCATTCTTGATAACAAGTTGTTATGATGTTTACTCATTCTTGATAACAGTTATTTGGTTAAAAGTTACAATAACTGTTAGTTACAAGAACATTTTTTTTGGATTTCATTAGGTTCCCGAAATGCTATACCGGGTGCTATTATGTACGTTTTTTAAGACAAATAATTACTTTTTTACTACTTTTCACTTACGACTTTATTGGCACTGGATGGCACTGGATATGCAATATGGTCTTGTCAGCCTTTTCGAGTAAATAATAGTACTGAATATGAACTAAAATATTTTTACTGTCTTTCAAACTTTTAAATCTATTAGTTTTCATCATTCACAAAAATTTGAAACAGAATGGAATTACTCCAATGTCCGTCCTCTGTCTGTGAAGGCATTTTTTCATAGACTATTCGACAAAGAAGTAACAGAGTCACTAACTTTATGACTGGCCGAGTAGAACAAGAAGTGAAAAGAAGAATGTTATCCTGCGTGGTGTCATTTCAAGGATTGTTACAATGTCGGGTGTACAATTTATATATATATATATATATATATATATATATATATATATTTTTTTTTTTTGAATATTTATTTACTTATCATGCGTCTCATTAGGGGACCTGAAAAAAAACGTATGCATCTGGTATGCTGGCAAGAGACTTATCATCAGCCATTCTGTGAAATAGTTTTTTGTAACATCAAAAAAAAAACAAAATTACAAATGTGTTTTTAATTTGAAATTTTTGCCTTGAAATAAGTATAGACTGTCAATAGTATAATATTAATAGTTCTTTTAATATATGTTTGTCATGTAAAAAGTATTAGTATCTTAAAATCATACGGAACGACGTCTATTTGTCGAGGAAAATTATAAAAATATGGCTTCTTCGAACCAAGAGTTAAGATTGCAAAAATAACCGAACAGATTTTAATTAATTAAGAATTTTATAAAAAAAAAAATTACCATATCTCTTTCAAACAACTATAGTAAGAAAAAGACGAAGATTTTATAATGATACTAAACAGCTGTAGTCTTTAGTGTTCTAAACAAACATACTCTCACAACAACAGATATTTCAATGTGCAACATTAACTCTAGTTTTACAAACTACTAATTTTTGGAACACTAAACGTAAAACCACGTAAACCTATGTACACATACACACACACACACACACACACACACACACACACACACACACACACACACACACACACACACACACACACACACACATACACACACACACACATATATCGGCTTCAAATTTTGGCATGTATACATAATTGTGCTCAAAATTTATACCTACAGGTAATAATTAGGAGTATTATGAATATTTTATTATAATTTAAAAATTCAGTGACCGCAACAAAATAGCGAAATAAATTTGTGATCAAAATTGAAATGCAACATATAAAGATTTTAAATGGGCTGAATATATATCTTCTTTCTTTTTAGGTGTCACGTATATGTGTATTCACAGTCATAAGATTTTTTTTTAAACAGTCAAAATTCGTAAATTTTGTTTCTCCGCTACTGTAATCTATTGAAATAGTATTTATACATATAAAAATAGTGAGAACTTATAGAAAAAGAAAGGAAGATACTGCCTAACGTGGTTTTTACGCCAATGCATATGCCTGCGCAGGTCTCGCTGTGACTTCGTGGCGCTCAATACTTTCCAAAGTTGTATAATGTGTGTTTCTGTTTTATACGTAATATTTTGGTAAATTTGGTACAACATTTATATATATATATACATATATATAGAAATATATTTATATATATATATATACATATAAATATATATATATATATATATATAATGAAAATTTACGTTTATTGTCAACCACAGAATGAAAACAAAATGAAAATATATTTAAATGGATTCAGTCGTGTCGAAGCCGCAGGATTTTATATGAAAACGTCATGTTCTCCAATTTCTCTGCATCCACAGACGAAGATTGGATGTTTTATAATAATTCGGAAGGACTTCTAGAAGAATTGACTTTTTATTGATTCTTCCAAAATTAGTTTAAAAGCTGTTTTGCTTTGCAATGGCAATAAATACCCTGCTAGAAAATATTAAATATTTAGAGTATTTGTAGAATATTTGTGCTGATTTCAAAGGTGTAGTAGTGTTAAATGGACTGTCAGGAGGATATATCAAGTTTATCGCGTAAGGGATAAACATTACCCAGTCACAAAACGACCAAAAAGAACAGTAAATCCAATATTTTTTTATGTGGGTAACTAAATTCATTCAACAATATCATTAAGTAAAGAACAAACTTTGTGTTGTATCATTCAACAATGCCGAACAAACGTTATGTTGTATCATTCAACAATGCCGAACAAACGTTGTGTTGTATAATTCAACAATGCCGAACAAACGTTGTGTTGTATTATTCAACTTTGTTGTATCATTCAACAATGTCATTAAATAAAAAACAAACTTTGTGTTTACAGATATTTTATTTATGAAGATACTTCTCATTTCATTAAGGTATCGTAATATTTCATAAGAGGATTTAATTAATAATTCGAAAAAATTGATATTGATAAAGTGAACTTGTATTGAAGATTACAATATTAATCAAATTCGGCGCAGGCTCATTCGAATACCAATTTAACCCAGTAGCTACCCACTACACTCTCACCGACACATCATGTCGCGAAGGCTACTGTAGACGGCTACCGTAGACGGAAAAGCATGCATGCACGGCATGCGGCTACCGTAGATGGAAAATTACAAGCATTTTCATGATATTTTAATAAATTTTACCTCCCTTTTAAATCGTAAGATAATATCGTGCTACTACCGTCTATAATTATGAAAAAGTCATGCGTTTATTTTGCGACAGTAATTTGTGCGACAGTTAGACAATTCAAGTTCATGCTTGCGTTGCTTATTTATGACATATGGCCACATTTCTTACGCTTATCGAAACTATGGCTATAGACTGATGCATTTAAATGTTAATGATTGTAAACAACTACATTATTTGAAAAAAAAATTATAATTTCTGGAAAGAAATAAATTTATTGTAATCCACTCAATTACCTAATGTATATATATAATATATATATATATATATATATATATATATATATATATATTTATATATAAATATATATATATATATATATGTATATATATATATATATATATATATTCATTAAATATTTACTTTCTAAATAAAACTAACATGTCAACAAACGAAGTGCTATACTTACTTTTGAAACAAAATAAGTCAATGCAATGCAAGAGGAGAAAAATTATTTTTATAATATATTTGACGTAATCTGAGCTAATAAAAGCTGTTTTTCTTTTTTTTTATATTACCTCTCAAATGTAAGAAAAACAGGACATTGTTCTGTTTGTTTTTCTATCGTTTATTTAGATTTACAGATTAACATATTTCATTGAAATGTTGCACATAAATAAATTATATCCTAGATTAAAAGCTTTTTATAATTAAGCTTTCCTTTGAAGAAGCAAAGTAGTAAATACAAAAGCTGTAAAAAAATGTTGCAGGCGCAGGAATAACAGAATGCTTTATTGGAAAAAATTTTACGATGTATACCTAAGGCGAAGAGGTAATATGCAATAAGCCTTTCTATAATAAATAAAAGTATCATTGATGAATACAGTATTATATTGAACATCATTTTTACGCAGTTAATTGTAGAAATTTACGAATCCTTACGTAAATAAATATCCTTGTCGGCAAGTAGATTTATTTGACTCTAAAAGTTCCTTTGAAGCTATATATTATCATTTATAATTTAATAGTTATAAAGATAATCACTTATCTTTGCGTATGTTTACGCGTTACCTACCTACTTGGTAGGTATACCTACCTATTTGGGCGGGGGTTTCTGACGGATGGAGTTTTCCATATGAGTAAGAAGTGAAGAGAGGGGGAAGGGGGGTATTTCCTTGATAAAAAAGTTTTTCACATCTTCTTGATGCAGTGCAGGTGAAACCACGGGCAAACGCAAGTAATATTTGTATATGTATATATATATATATATACACATACATATATATGTGTATATATATGTATATATATATATATACACATATATGTTTATACATGCAAGTTTGTGTATATGTTCACATAATCGATTTCATTAGGTATCAAATAATGATTACTCATAAAACATAAATACACCACACTGAATCGGTTTGACCTCGAAGCCAAATTCTTATTACGAATTTCCCCATCTACCAAATGTTTCGTAAATTAATTTACCATCAGAACCTATCGGCCCCGTCCCAAACATTCGTGGCACATAATAACGCAACATTTTCACTGAAAACCCGGCCGGCGTCTTAACAATATTTACAAAATTTGCAACTTCAATTTAGACCGAATTACGCAAATTTGCATTTCTATTTAGAGCCAAACACCCGGTTTGTATATCGTAAACTCGCCGCTACGTCGCTACTGTCAACGTCGCATAATTGTATAGAATATTTCGTCGCCTCGAAAGTTGAGCTTATTCACGATGTCATCGCCGATACGCCTCGGCTGATCGGCGAGTACGTGCGGCGGGGCGCGCCCATCTAATATTCATGAATCGGACAATCTGTCAAAAATGGCTCGCCTTTTTTATTTCCCACCGCCCCGCTCCCGGATACTTTGACACTTCTGACAATGAACGATAAAGCGTTGACAGTTTTACGTATTCCAGTCGACGATCCCATTTGTATAATGCGATTTATAGGTTTCGCTCTTTTTCGCTCCTCGGTGGCTCTCGCGATTGACCCCGGCCGCGTCGCGCCCTGGATTAAAGCGGGGGTGAATATTTATTTCATTTATTTAAATAAGATCCGCCTATGTTTGCTTATTTACAATGTATACACCCCTGTGTATGGTTACAAAATTACTCGAATAAAATTACGAATATAAATACAGTATGGTATATATTGCAATTTTGTTTTAAATCTCCACGCCGCTGTACCTGATATTAAAATTAGACTTTAGTCTACGGAACAGTTGAATATCATTTATATTAAGGTATATAATAGAAGTAATTTGAATATTTAATTCCTACTGTCATCATATTTATTATTTTTTTAATTGTCACTGCGCAGACTTATTTTTATGTTGCGTTTGACATTAAATTTCTACCGATTTAGTTGCCGTCAAGTGACAGATTTCTTTTAAATGGACAGAAAAGAACTTCGGGCTATTATTAAATATCTGACTAAAAAAGGTTTAAGCTAAATAGTTCCATGAAGGCATGGTGGCCGTACTGGCGCAACTTTTTCGTCATACGAAAAGTTTTGAAATTTTTTTTTTAGAATTTTTTTTTTAGAATTTAAAAGAGACCCCTCTTTTAAATTCTAAAAAAAATTTGGAGAACGAAAGCGAATGTCAAATGAAAAAGTTGAAGCTGCACTCAATGCGTATTTTGGAAGTGTATTTAATTTCACATTTAGGTTAGGAACATTTCAATTTATAAAATATTTTCATCTAGATCATTTGGTGATATCAACACTAATGCTGATATTCCAGTTTTCAGTTTTGCAAAAGTATAGTTTTACATTTATAAATGACGCCATTAAAATTACCTATCTTGATTAATTATAATTAATAATATTTTTATGATTCTTTATAAATTTCGATACTTTCATTCCACGTTTTAGCACGTTCTTTATATACACAGATTTTTCTAATATATTAAAGTAGCAATAAGAATGGTTACAGTTTAACTGCGCAATATTATATAGAATTAAAAGAAGTATTCAATGTAAAGCACTTTATTTACTTCTCGTATTTTGTAGAATATTATTTGAAAGAAGCGTTTTGTAAAGATTCAAAAGCTATCTTCTCGAAATCTTTTACTTCACTTTAAAACTAATATATTAATGTTTGGAGTGAATTATAATCAATAATATTTTTATGATTTTTTATAAATTTTGATACTTTCATTCCACGTTTTAGCACGTTCTTTATATACACAGATTTTTCGAAAAACATGTCAAGCAAAAACATGATATTTGACACTAAAAACGTACGCGAGGAATTTTTTTAGAAAGGAAAGAGAGTAATTAAACTTTTTTTTATGTTTCAATCAAACGAAAGCGCAAAACAAAAAGCTTTCCAAAACTATTGTTTCCAGAATGTTACGTAAAGTATTTCCGGAGAGATTAATGAAAATGTCCAAAAAATATGTCCCAACCACCGTATTTGTGAAACTGCTGGAACCAAAATTAGGAAACAATTAGCATTGCTAGAAATTTATCTACAGTTTACTAAAAAATTATTCTAAGTTTACAAGTAAGTATAATTTGCATGAAATGGCAAATTGCCTTATCTTCTTTTTAGAGCCCACACATTACGACAGAGCTAACAGAATCCGCCAGTAAAAATTTCATCGAAATTCTTGTAGTTACTCTCGCGTGGTGCGTGAACAAATAAACAGGCTTACATACATTTTGAAAACAATATTCTTGTATCCCGTTAATTTTGTTATGTTGCCCTAAATATTTTTTTCGCAAATATCTTTAATGTACAGACAAACGAATTCCACAGATTTAATATTCTAACTAACCTAATGCTAAAATATGTATGTATGTTTGTACTTCTTTCATCTATCTTCTTTGCCTTTCATGTCTTCTCCGTTTTTCATGTCTTGTCTGTATTCTCTATCTTTCATGTTTTTGTCTGTTCTGTACTTCTTTCATGCTAAAATATGTATGTTTGTATTTCTTTCATGTTTGTACTTTTTTATGTGCAATGAAGCAATGATTCACGTGATTTTATACAAAGCTAGATGGGGCGTTGGAAAACGACGTAAGATATTTTTATCAAGGGAATATTCGTATTTAAGACTAAAAAGGCACACAAAGTGAATAAACAGACAGCACCGCACTAGAGCAACGGATCAACGGGATTTTTTGGATCAATATATATGCAATATAACTCAGCAACCGAAACACACTATTTAATCTCTAATTTAGAGGGAAATATTGATATTTTCACTGTCACTTAATATAATATCACGACACATTATAATATCACGACACATCACGATTCTAATTTTCACAGTTTTTGAGATAATAATAATATTTTTAAATCTATGGAGTTAATATTAGGCAATATGTTTACTTGATTAAGATTTGCCAACAGTTTAACAGAAATAATTTGTATTCTTAAATATTTATATTTTTGGTGGCCTTATTATAAATAATTTCCATAATCGAATGATTTACAAATTAGATACTACATTTACCAATTACAAAATTAGTAATTGAATTACTATCTTCCTTTCCGAGTCCGAATGAAATTAGCAACGGAATTCGTCTATATTCATCTAATCAGACCTTTATATTCATCTAATCAGACCTTTATATTCATCTAATCAAACCACCTTCATATAAAATGTTATTATTTGAACTAACACCGTAAAATGATATCCAAGTGCTTGCGTCGAAGTATAAAATTAAATGGCATACATTTTTAAGTATATTCATCCAGTGTGACACTGATTAATTTACCTACAGCGACAATTTGTATTGTATATAATGTTTCCTCTCGTTCATTCCTTCGTGTATATAAGTTACTAATTAATAATTGCTAATAATCGTAATAAGATATCTTGAGATATTTTCATAATTTGTTATTTCCTTAATATTACTCATATTTGTCGTCGTCGGGGTATATTAAATTGATCACTAGACATACGGCCTTTGACAGTGCTGCGCACCGCTGGAACCCGAGCATCATCGGGCAGGCCTATAGAGATTGCTTTCGTAGCAATAAGTCCGCCATATGTATCAAATATATACATTGAAGTATATAAATAAATAAATAATTGCCCAACGCTATTCATATGTGCCCAAGTTAGTAACGAATCCTCATGGTATGAATTCCACTAAGTAGGTTTATTCAGACTTTTATCAGTTTTATATATCTGTATCATTTTTATTTTCTTTTTCTTTTGTACTAACTTCCTTCATCTTCGAGTCAATTTAATAACAATTTTGATACAAAAATGAAGATTTGAGGGTTGTAGTGATTTTCTAAATGAACATATTCATCGACTTGCTATATACAGCTTGTAACTAAGAGTGTGCAACATGTTTTAGTAAAAAATTAAAATTTTTATTTCTCATTCGAATTACAACTTTGAGAGAGATTTTTTTTAGAAACATTTGTATTGTCATATACTTCCTCAATATTTTCTGCTTGGTTTAATAAATATACTCACTCCTGTGATTAATTTACAGGTTTTTATTATATCTTACATATTTGTATACAAATTTTAATAAAAAGTATCTATTGTTTGTGCAGATGATCCTGTGCATAAAACTAAATACATTTGAAGTGTGTTTCTGTGAAAAAAACCTGTCAAGCAAGAGTGGAGCCCGAAATACGAGCGTTTCGGGCACATTTAGTTATTCATAAACATTTAATGGTACATATTATTCGTATTAAACTATTTACAAAATTTTGATTTTTAATAACGAAAATATATTATCTTCCACAATTTTCACAGGTTTCCATTTAAAAAAAAATTATGCGATATAACTAAAAATAAACATTTATTTTCCTTTAATTGCACTGTAAGACCGTGGTTCTTGCCTAATTTCATGATTCTGGGTCGACGAAAGTACCATATAGGTTTTGATTTATTTGCGAATTTCAAAATATGCGGCATAAATGTCTGTAGTTTTAGGGTTCTTCTTGATTGCGTTGACTTAGAAGCTTGATTTTTAGACACATCCAAGGGACCGTAAATCTTAGTATTTGATTTTAATTTCAACTTGATCGTTCCCGCGTTCCTGGAAAAAAGGGTCTTGAAACACCGACAGACGGACAACGAAGTGATCATACAAGGGTTTCATTTTTCTTTAGATATACGGAACCATTAAAATATATTTATTTTCCTAGAACTAACAACTTTGATAGTGATTTTTTCAGAAACGGTTAAAATTTTTACATAAATTCTTAACATTTTCGGTTGAATTAGATGGCCAGAATCATCTTCCACTATGCAATGTTCAATTATTTTGAGAATAATTTCAATCGGTGTTGTAGTATAAGCAATTGTTCTGATTTACCAAGTAAATTCTTAATCATTATAAATATTCCACTATGCAATGTTCAATTATTTTGAGAATAATTTCAATTGGTGTTGTAGCATAAGTAATTGTTCTGATTTACCAAGTAAATTCTTAATCATTATAAATATTCCATTATGCAATGTTCAATTATTTTGAGAATAATTTCAATTGGTGTTGTAGCATAAGTAATTGTTCTGATTTACCAAGTAAATTCTTAATCATTATACATTAGTCTTCAAGTAGGGAAATATTTTGCGGGTCGTAAATCTTGATGAATTCCTCGTTTTCTTTTTGTATGTTTTCTTTTATATGGTTATTGGTTATGATTTTAGACTAATTAATTATATAGGTGTAAGACTTGTTTCTCCAAATGCTCCTTATAAAATTCTACAAAACCAAAAATGAAGATGTGTTTACATTTCAATTCAAGTTTCTCATTACTTAATTAACAACCTATTATTTTATTTGTTCTATGAATTTCCGCGAATCGCTTTAAGTATGTTTTTATCTTCGTGTACGTCTTCAGTATTTATTTATTTGTATTTTTAATTTTCATTTTAATTAATCGCGAATCGCTTGAAGTATGTTTTTATCTTCGTGTACGTCTTCAGTATTTATTTATTTGTATTTTTAATTAACATTTCAATTCAAGTTTCTCATTACCTAATTAACAACCTATTATTTTATTTGTTCTATGAATTTCCGCGAATCGCTTTAAGTATGTTTTTATCTTCGTGTACGTCTTCAGTATTTATTTATTTGTATTTTTAATTTTCATTTTAATTAATCGCGAATCGCTTTAAGTATGTTTTTATCTTCGTGTACGTCTTCAGTATTTATTTATTTGTATTTTTAATTAACATTTCAATTCAAGTTTCTCATTACCTAATTAACAACCTATTATTTTATTTGTTCTATGAATTTCCGCGAATCGCTTTAAGTATGTTTTTATCTTCGTGTACGTCTTCAGTATTTATTTATTTGTTTTTTAATTTTCATTTTAATTGCATGAAACCAAATAAATAAATAAAACAATACTACCCGCTCTTTGGTGTATTGAAATATAATTAAATATGTTTTTGTACTTATTCCAAAAATCTATTTCGATAGCGCCACGTTAGTAGGGCTGAAAAATTTATTAGATCTACTTTTTCGGTTATGCGTTCGATTATAACAGAATTCTAAATTTTTATGAGTTAAATTTCACAATAAAATTTTAAAGCAGATATTGTGCTGTAAAATTTACCTTATTATTTACATAATACAATAAGATATAGAATGTCATGAATATAAATAACGCAATTTTCAGAATCTTTGTGAGAAACTAATGTAAGATTCCTACATAAGTTTCCTTACAACTTGATCATCACTTGACATATATCGACATATATCAAGCAAATGTTACAAATTCTATTGGCGCTTAGAAACTTGATATCCCAACTTTCAAACTTATTTATATTCCTTAACGGAATCGATACGTCGATGTAACAAGTATCTGAAAAAACTACCCTAACCCTAGCAAATGAGCTTTGATTTTATTTTCAAACAATCAGGAAAAAATCGGTTTACAAGGAGGGAGCTTTCGAGCTACGTGCCGCGAATAAGTAGGCTTCGACGTTGACGGGACGGGCTTGACAAGGAGGTAGGAGGAGTGACGCGTCGCGGTCTAACGAGCTCGTTCGACTCGTTACGTCCATTATGTCAGCTGTGTTTCCGTGTCAGGTGATGGAGCCATTGTAGGTAACGAGCTGGTCTGGGATTTTACACAATTTGAGTTGATACACAAAATGTATTATTCACGCAACGATATATTGTTAAAATCCTAAATAAATAATTTCGTGTTTATTTCGCATGCATTAAAAATGTTAACTTTCAAATTCAACATTTGGTATTGTAACTTAATATTGTAATTTGGAAATCTCAGTTGGATTAGATTAGAAAAAAAACAATTTTTGTTATAAGAAATACTGTTTATTTTATGTCATTACTTACGTATCTTTATAACTTTTCTACTGCATATTAACCTAGAACAAAATTATAATGAAAAGTCCCAAGGTACCCATTGCGCAATAATTTAAATCAATCGAATCAACGAGTAATTTCTTTAGGTCAAATCAAAACCAATGCTTTGAAATACGTTTTGATTGTTTATTAAAATTTACTAATAGTATATTATATATGTTTTATTATTATATCTTTGACTAGAATGCGTAGATTAATTATAGATTTGTTAGGAAACTCGGATAAATGGAACTATTTTGAAAACAAAATAAAATACTAGTTAAGATTCCCAAGTTTTTCACGCTTCAAAAAAATTATATATATATATATATATATATATATATATATATATATATATATATATATATATATATATATGCACCCTTTAGCATAACAAACGGGCGGATTTGATTTTGTCATATTATTATTGTAATTGTTACTGGCAGGTATAGTGTATTCTGGCACATAAAAACGAACGTTCTTAATTTGAAATTTATTCTTTTTGAATGAAAATTCTCTTTCACTGACAAAAACGTATTTTTTGGCGGTAAATGAAATCCAACTCTTATTAAGTTCTTTTTCATTTGTTACGTTTTATATTTTAACAAACAAATTTTAATTAAATTTCTGCTGTTTGCTGCATTAGTTCACTTCTGTTCTCAGTATGGTTGAAAAAACAATAAGAGCCAATAAAATTATTGCGCTGCTTGAAGAAGGCTGTAGCCAATGTTATGTGTCTCAGCAGTATAATATGAGCCATTCCACCATCCAAAGGATCTGACAACGATACCAAGT
The DNA here is from genome assembly GCA_039881145.1 of Druceiella hillmani. Lineage (NCBI taxonomy): Eukaryota > Metazoa > Arthropoda > Insecta > Lepidoptera > Hepialidae > Druceiella > Druceiella hillmani. The sequence continues at coordinate 27,312,585 of JAYKKI010000018.1, read as the reverse complement.
AAAGAGGTCCGTCAGTAGAAAGCCCGGTTCTGGAAGAAAACGGTGCACTGAGCCACAGGACGACCGCTTCATAGTCAGTCAAGCGCTACGAAATCGTCAAGTTACGTACGTGGATCTCAAACAGAACCTCGAGGACGTCAGAGGTACACGAGTAAGCCTATGGATAGTCAGAAGGAGACTTCAGGCTGTCAATATACGCATCTATCGCCCAGCTCGGGGCTACATTGCTCCGTGAGCATCGAGTTGCCAGATTGAGATTCGCTCAAAATGCTTTAAGGAAATCACCCCTTGCGGTAGAGGAAATCACCCTTGCCTTATTCCTCATACCCAACCCGCATTAACAGCAGATGGAGGCGAGTCCATTTTTACAGCTCTAGAGACGTTGATGCGTATATGCAGGAGGCCGGAATTCGTCGGTTAGACTGGCCAGCTAGAAGTCCCGACCTCAATCCGATAGAACACATATGGGATAATCTCAAACGACGCATCAGAGCCGTAAAACCAGCTACAGAAAACATTCAGGCTCTTAAAAATGTGATCGTGGCTGAATGGGAACGTGTTCTTCAGGAAATGATGAAAAACATCGTCGAAAACATGCTTAGCAAATTAAGCGCATTAATTAATAAAAATAAAGCGAAAAATAAAGCTAGAGGAGGCCATACTCATTACTAAATTTTCAAATTTTATGTTAAATTAATAAAAAATATTCAAAAATAAACTTTAGCTATTTTTAATGTACCAGTATAAAAACGCTCGTCTGTGGACTTTACCTCGTTTTTTTATTTATTCGCATTTTTAATGGCTGAAGTACCGAAATTGGTAAAAACGATACCTCAATAATAAATAACAATATTCTCATCATATCGCCATATAAAATGCATCAAATAATAATAAAATAACTCTGATATGGTTTATTCCTACAAGTGCCCGTTTTTTTTTGCAAAAGAGTTTATATATATATATATATATATATATATATTACATAAGTGTTTTTATCAGTAACAAAAAATGGAAACATATTTATTTAACCCCAGTGTTCATTCCACAATTAGCATTTAAATAAATTAACTAATTTCAATGTAAAAAAAAGAATTTCGTAAATCATTTAGTAACGAGCAATAATATGTTTTAATATCATCAAAATACGTACTAGTATAACAAACATACAATTTTAAACTTGAATCAGTAATTTGAAGTGAATTTACTGAAAATAACAATTAGAACTATAATGGGTATAAATTTTAAAAACAACTTGAAAATTAATTATGATTTAATAATGACCTCTAATTTCACGCGGCTAGTTTTATACTGTATCCTTGCAATACCTATCCTTCCTCCCTTCCTAATGGGTTGGTACACAAACCTAATAAATAACATTCAATAAAGTTTCTATTGTACCATGGATAATTCCACTCAACGCACTAAAATTAATGCGTCGTACAAGAACTGGCTCTCAAAGTACTTAACCACATGCAAATTATTACCGAAGAAGTGCTTCAAAAGCTAATACGGGGGTGCTTGTCTACATTCACTACTCGTAAGATGCAATATCTTACTAAACAATTGATAGATGAGCTGATATCTTGTCTGTTTAATTTACTAGCTACTACAACCCGGTTTTGCTCGATAATTATTCTCGATATTTAAAAAAATAAAATTTAGGTCGCAAAATTATGATTTTTACAAATATTTTTAATGAAAGTGAAAAAAAATTCCTTCAAATGCCAATACTAGAATAAATATATATATATATAACTATGATAAATAGAAATTATACAGTGTCCAGTGGCAGATTTCATTGTTTGAAAAATTTAAAAAACTACCCCTCTAATACAAACTAGGTTCATTTTTTAAAAACCACATTTTCCAAATGGCGGCCATCGAGTCTGACACACTTTCTTTAAGTTGTGTTACAGTGCTTGGATTTGTTTTGTAAACAACAGATTTTAAGTATCTCCATAAGAAAAAGTCACATGGGCTTAAATCGGGTGACCTAGGTGGCCACGGTACTATACCCTTTCGGGATATGTTTTTTTCTGGAAATAACTGGCGCACTGCATTCATGGACACATTAGCAGTGTGAACTGTGGCCCCTTCCTGCTGGAACCATGTGTTTTGGTTGAAGGATGGACTATTCTGTAGTTCTACTCTGAAAAAGTCATTTGACATCTGGGCATATCTTTCCGAATTCACAGTTACAGTTTGGCCACGTTGATTTTCAAAGAAATAAGGCCCTATGATTGCAGATGCAGACTTGGCACACCAGACTGTTACTTTAGGCTTATGTAAAGGTTCTTGATGCATTTGTCTTGGATTGTGGACATCCCAGTAACGAAAGTTCTGCTTATTCACATATCCTCCAATGTGAAAGTGAGCTTCGTCACTAAAGAATATGTTGTCCATCCGGGTAGCAGTACGAAATCTCAACAACATCACCTCCGCGTAAGTTTTTCTTAATTCAAAGTCGGAATCGTGTAAATCTTGAACAATTTGAATTTTATATGGATGGAACTTGAGCTTTTTTTGCCTTATTACGTGTAAAGTTGATTTCGGATACTAAAACATCCTCACCGCTTGCGCTTCCAACGACGCCCCCCGCGCCCCTCTTATGTGTTGCGTTCAGAAACTATGTTTGTTCAAACTTTGAAATCTGCCACTGGACACCCTATACTACATTACGTAGTTTAATTAAGTTCTAGACATTCATTTTAAAGAATTTCATTGTAATTAAAGTTTCATTAACATTCAATTATAATTAATTTCTTCAAAATTAACGTCAAATATATTCAATACCTTAAAATGATGATAATACTTTTTTCATAAACAGGTATTTCCATTTTATGGTTGTTTACAATAACTTATTTCATTTAATTCATGTACTTCTAAATCTTTCATGTTATATTTTTTACTTAAATTTTCCATCCGTCTAAGATTCCACCTTGAAACTGCGGACCCTTATAATTTGACAGAATCAACCAACCATCAAGCATCAAAGTCAACAATGTCGTCTAAGTCCCAACTTGTTTACCAATTCCTTTGGGGACATTGACCCGGTTAGTGGTAAGTCCAGCGTGGTGCACGAAATAAAATATAGTTGAAAGAAATCTTGGTGGACCAATGCAACAAATCACCTTCATTTTCATGAAGCAAAAATCACCGTTACTTACCAGAGGAAATGAGGAGAACTCATAGAGAGGGCTCTTAAACCAAAAGAACCTGTAGCACAATACTGACTTCAAGGTCGTCTTCAACTGCTAAGGACCAACAATAATAATAACTTTGTATTGCAAAATTATAACAGAAACATAGTTTAGCGTATTTTACCATGTATTAATTTCAACATGTCTAGAATTTGCAACATATTTTATTTTCATACTTAGACGCTCTTAAACATCACCTTATTATAAAATGTCCTTAAATATCATTAACACTTTCTGCTAATATTCCATAGTAATCAATATACACAAAGTAAAATTTCCATTTCTAATGATTTTCATATTACTTTCCTTGAGTAAAATTTGCGTTTGCATATTTTAAATTTCATATACTATTAAGACAAACACGCGTTTCGTTTTAAGTCTATTTACCTGACATTGAAGCTCGAAAATTACGTCATATGTAATATATAAATATCAGTGTATACAGGAATATAACAGTTATAATATAAGATCCCTTTGCCGATATCGTGAACGCTAACTTAATTATGATATTGAGATAGTTTGAGGGTGAAAACGTTAACAGTCTGCCTCCGACGGGGCCCATTATCCCTTATTTCAAAATGTAGATTAGTGATCGCGTAACGCGGTGATGCGGTTCGACTCTTGTGCTCTATTTATTGTGCTTGTTTGTCTTATACTCCTATTACAGATGTTGAGTAGGTACATTTCTAGTTAAATGGATCAGAAAAGTTTGGATTGTTTCTGTTACAATGTAAAGGCAAAATTAACTTTAACGAAAAATATAGTGAGTGTTGAGTGGCAAGTTTTTAGGTGTAAATATAAACGATGTATTTATTAAATAAAATTACATAATTCATTGGAGTTGATTTTCATTGTTTATTTTAAATACACACACATACGCACGCACACACAAACACACACAGACATATATATATATATATATATATATATATATATATATATATATATATAAATATATGTGTGTGTGTGTGTGTGTGTGTGTATATTTTAAATGACTGAACCTAATTTTTTGCAGGGCACATATTATGACTATTTAAATATCTAATTTTTAAACTTTCATACTTCAAAATGAAAACATGAAACCTTTACTGAAACAATCGTTGTATTCGTCCTTGTATTATTTTTTCCATCTTTTATATTGGTTAATAACATTTTTAAAATAAGTAGACCTTGCTAATTTAGAGATAATTTTAAATAAAAATTTGAAATATATGTATAATATTATTCTGAAATTTTTACGGAATCACATGAAATATATTAACTTGGTACTATTATTAAAACATATATTTAATTTTAATACCCTTAATTTCCAAATAAGTCAACTAAAACAATTCGGTAATTATTTTTTTTTTATTTCTTAAATTGTTATATTAAAGGGTCCAGAATTTTATTAGATCTTTTATTTTTATTAGAATTTTATTAGATTGGCATCCTAACAGAAATGGCTAGTGAGAATTCTGTAAAAAACCCTTATACTCTATAAAGAGGGAATCATGTTTAAATTCTTCTTTGTTCCAATTAGATCATTCTGCAATGGTCCCGAAATGATCAGCGGCCAATATTTCAAATTATTTATTAATTTTTCATTAATTAGTCATTTAGATTTTTTTCATATTTGGGCAGTAATATTAATACTTGACAAGAAAAATAATATTACACCCAGAGAGAGAAAAAGTAAATTAACTTAAGTTAAACCAAGCTTAAGTTAAAAATATAAAGTTTAGATTTGACACAGTATTTAAATTAAAAAGCTATGATTTTCAAAGTAAGCCCAGTATAACCTAATATTTAGACCCATAATAATGCTCGCATGTTCTTCAAGAAAATTATAAATTTTTCTTATCTTTGACCATAAAACACTCCTGTGCAAATTTTCACTGGATGTAAAAGAAAATTTGTATTTGTGTAAATGTAATAGAAATTCATTTATTGTTACGACTGTTATTTTTACTAGAGGATTGTAAAAAATCATGAAACATAGTAAAAATAAAAATAACAGTAGCCTTAAATTGTTCATTTTAGAATTAAAAAGTAATTAGAACAAGTTTTGTCATTTCATTGAAGTCATTTCAGCGTTAATTTAATTTTTTCATATTTTACTATAAATCGAATTTTAGAAAACTTATAATGCTTAATTTAACTAATATAACTGTAGAATTTTTTAACAACGTAACAAAAATTATATAATCCTAAAAGTGATACCATAGGTTTACTGTTACTAATAGGACTTTTACTAATAAAACTACATTGGGACAAAAGTAGCATGCGCCTAGAATATTATTATCATACCATATTACCTATGGTTGATAACTTTGAATGTCTATTCCGTCTTGATCTTTGTTCATCGTGACAGCCAAAGACGTATATCGTAATCTAATATTACCCATTACGAAAGGTATTAGAGCTAAGTGAAGCTAGTAAGGCAATTATATAAGCTATTGTGTATAAATCTTAATATATACACGTATACAAGTCTATATATGCAAAACAATTGAGGCCTCAAGGAGTTTTCAATTATATAAACGATTTACGTATTTATGTAATAATAAATATGGCTACAAACATTTTGAAATGCTCACTATTTAATGCTGGCCCTTGTTGTGAATTGTTTGAAATTACTGTGGAATATTTAGACCAGGGAATACTTTATAGGTTATATTGACAAAAAATATATTAGTAGTCTACTTATTGATACAAAATATTTTTTGTTAAAAATAAGTAAGTAGATAATGACATATCTTAAAACTATAGTTACCTTAAATAAGTAACCTGCAAAATCTCAGGGTGCTTATGGATACTTGTCTTACATTTCATGATAATAATATATGTGCATCATTTATTAAGTTCGTATTGAATTTTCAGATTTAACACTAGAAATGTTTAGAGATTAAATCGACTTGTAGCCATTAAATTGTCTTAAATTTGAAATGAATGTATGCCATCTTATTTTCTTACGAAGACGTATTTATTTTCATGTTAGATGAAATTTTTAAAACCATTAGATACAATTAAATGAAACTATGTGATGTAGTTTCATTTCTACTTTCTTTAAGTTCTTTACCACGACCTAGGTTTTAACTTAAAGAAAGTAGAAATAATACTACATCACGTAGTATAATTTAATTGTGAATTACGAATTTCTAACAAATTAACGCCAAATATATTCAATATTTTAAAACCATTAGATATTTAGTTGTCAAAACCCGATTTATTTTATTTCAAATATACGATTTAATTTTTCTATACTTTTCATATATAATTGATTTAGCTAATATCAAAATGTATGCTTGAAATCAGACAAAAACTTTTAATCTATTAATGAGTAAATAAATATTTTTCTAATTAACTGAAAACTACTTAAATTTGTTTTCATCACTGATCATCAGATACTTTTAGTTTTTGAAGATGTTCAGAAATAATTTTAAGAAATATATTAATTTATTTGTGTATTTTAATATTGTTGCTAATTGCCCACCTGAAGATGTTGTAATACAACGAAACCTAGAGCGTGGTAAAGAATTTAAACAAATTAGAAAAACTTATATTTACGAATTTGTTTTTAAGAAAAGTAACAGAGAAAAATTGTAAGGTAAAAATATATTTTTTCTTCGAATTAAATTTATGGTAATCTAACTAAAAAGTTTAATGCTAACACATCTCCTTATCTTCTTTATATGTAAATAGGAATAACAAAATCAAAAAAATACATACAAAAAGTCCACAAAACTCAATTCAAAGTCTACACTCTGGCTACCAAAATCGTATAATAATTCCACCTAGAAACATTTTTGGAAAAGCCAGTGGCTTGTTGACACAAGATATAGTGGCTGGAAAGTTTCTCAGCAAGCACTTGACCACGCTTTCGAGTGGCTGGCTCAAATTTGTCTAATAAATTATTCCACTCGCACTTCAATTCCCAAGCCCGCCGTCACTAATAGTTTCGCATGCGAAATAAAAACAACAGTTACAAAAACTTAATCTCGCATAGAAAGAAGTTATTTGAGAAACGAATTGGGAGTAATAAAAGTAACTAAGTTACTCTGCAAACTTTTAACTCGAATGCGGAGAGACTGATTTTTTTTTCTCGGTTATAACTAGATATTTAAGTTACGTAGAACATTGCCTGTGCACCTATGTCTACGAGAGCTTTTCTCATTTGGGAAAGCGTCTATTCGTTGAGCTTTTATTTGAATTTAGCAAAACATATTCGCCTTCAAGAGGAAGTTTGCAAAAAATACTGTAATATGAGAGATATATCATTTTTTACGATTAAAGTACTGTCAGAAGGTGCAGTAGATTTAAAGTTCTTTTATTACGCTGAAAACTTTATGAAGCTTATAAAAATACTGCTGGCTATCTCGCCACTTGTAATTAAATTTTCTGGTCTGTGATGGAATATTTTTCTTTCGTAATAATGTTAAATGAAAAGGCAGAGTTTTATGAGATACGATATGCACTAATATAATTGTCATGTACAATTGTAGATAAAGTTTCTTGTAATACAAATAATGTTATAAAAGGATGGTACAAAAGCTTTAAGTATAATACTATATTCCATTGGCCCATTTACATATTCTAATTATGCAATATTTTTTTATTATATTAAAAAAATATTAATAACTAGTTGTGACTTCGTTTGCGTGAAATTCGGAAAAAGAAAAGTTATTAGAATTTTTTTCTTTCATATTTTGCTCTTGGGTTTAAACAAATTTCATCAAAATCCGGCCAGTAGGAAAAATCCGCCCAGTGGCGTGATTGACGAACAAATTAACATACTGACAGACTTTTGTGGCTTCTATCATTATTCTTTACCCTAAAACAATCATTCTTTAAAGTATTTCCCTTGTCCAGAATTTCCTCCGTTACAGTTTTATTTTATGTATAGGTAAAATATAGATTTCTTTTCTTAGCACATCGCTTGGAGTACAGCTGAAAATAGTTTAAAAAGTTAGTCAAATATAAAAAAAGTAAATTATTAATTTTTTTTTTAAATTTGTTATTGATGGCATATATTTTAATTATTAATATTTGAAAAATTACAAAATGCAAACCAAATTATTACGAAAACATGAAGGAGAAAATTAACTATTGAATGTATTTGGCATTAATTTTGTAGAAATTCATTATTCACAATTAAATGTAACTACGTGATGTAGTATTATTTATACTTCTTTAAGTTCTTTACTACGACCTAGGTTTCGTTGTATTACAACATCTTCAGGAGGGCTATTAGTAAAGATCTTAGCTAATAGCCCACCTGAAGATGATGTAATACAACAAAATCGAAGTCGTGGTAAAGAACTTAAAGAAAGTAGAAATAATACTACATCACGTAGTTTCATTTAATTGTGGAGAAAATTAACGTTAATGTTACTTTTGTAATCTGTAAAATCAGTATAACATTTTCTGTTCAAACTTAAATGCATTTAAATGTTTGTCGATTTCCTTCATTAGTCAGCCTTTTTGCAAATAGTTCTAAGTGATGTTCTACATTTAATTAGATACAATCTGAATCTGAATTTTTAAAGTCGTGATCATGAAACATTTTTGCTGCAAAGTCAATAAATAAACTCCAAAGCTTAAACACAGGCAAGATAGGTTTGAGTGTAGTACAATATGCATGGAACTGGAAAGTCATTCTAAAGATTATTCTGAAAGAGAATAAGCAAAAGAAACTGGTATTTTTTATTCAATATTTTCCATATTTATATTAATACACCGATTTTGCCGGGGAAACTTTTAATGTATGCCTGTCTCGACGCAGGCGGTGGAGGGAATTGAACTTCGCGACGTCGATTGCAGATACAGTCGCGCGCCGCCGAGGCTTTATTTACGGTTAAATTTATGTACACAAGAAACAAGAAACATACATACAAAGCGCGAGAAGATATCGAAATATGTCGGATGTGGAGTCTGGCACGGGAAACTCGTACTTGCAGAATAATAGTTGGCGTAAGCGGAACTTCATAGATAAGAGTGTATACTTTTTGTTTGTAAAATATTGACAGGGAAAAATCACTGTGAAATGATGAAAAAAATAACGTAACACAAGAGAATTTATTAAGAAAATTATTCATTTTTTTATCATGGTTTCACCCCTACACAAAAGCATTGTATAGAAATTCCAAGCTGATACGTTCATATTATGAAAATACGAAATAATATAAATTTGTTTTAAATATTTCTAAATACTAAGAATTTCCGTCTAAATTTTTTGACGAATGTAACTAAATATTTTAATTATTTTATATTAAACCATAGGTATAAATTATTTATATATATATATATATATATATATATATATATATATATATATATATACTAGCGTGACCCGTGCGAAGTCTTCGCATTATAAATTATTCAACTCAATTTAATAAATCAAAATTGATTGCAGGTATTCAATTCATTTCTAATTTTGCACACTGCTTATTACGTTTTTATTCCATTATGAAGCTCAGATGACAGATCAAATAAATATTTTACTAAAACTGATATATAGAGGCGCAAGTATCAAAAGCATTGAGCTAAAGCGCCACTTTACTTATACGTGAGTGGATTTGAAATTAAACAAAAATTTTACCGACCGTCAATCGTATTGACGTTGAGCCGTTAGATGGCAGCATTGCTGTTTTGTGTATATAATTTTAATAATTAATTAATTTGCAAAAACTATAGCAATAATAAATTTTTTAGTTGTGGATGCCGGTAGAGCAAGCAATTATCTATAAAATGATATATAATTTATGTGGATTAGTTGTGAGCTTTTTTCTAAAAAGGGAGAGTAACATCTTAACCTTAGCGTATTAATATATATGATATATATATATATATATATATATATATATATATATATACTTATGTATTATTACAGATTTATTCCGTACATTACACGTGTTATTACAAATAAACCGTTAAGTAAGAGTATAAAAAAGTTATTAGCCTCACTAATATCAGGGCTTACATTCTAGCCTTACATAATTTTAGTGTAATAGAATGCCTCTGAATTTTTTAAAGTAGTTTCACTTCTTTAATCCATACTAACAGCATTACCTTTTACATTTAAATATACAGCATTACCTTTTACATTTAAATATATAAACAGCATTACCTTTTACATTTAAATATACAGCATTACCTTTTACATTTAAATATACAAACAGCATTACCTTTTACATTTAAATATACAGCATTACCTCTTACATTTAAATATACAGCATTACCTTTTACATTTAAATATACAAAAAAAATAAAGAGCTTGTTATTATTTCAAAATTTGCACGAATATTCATATTATTTTGTACTTCTTTCATTATATATTTTAGCTCACATATAACGTCTTAATTCATAAATTGCATCACAATGAATCTTAACTTGAAAGAACTCCGGGACCGTCAAATACGAACTGAAAACCAAACAGACGCTTGACTAAAGAATATTTAAAAAACGGGTTTTTAAACGTGATATAAAAATGTTAAAAGTGACTTACTCGTAAATATGACCTTCTAACTATATAAGTATTCTTTGCAACATTTATAGTTTAAATATAAAATATCAGCAGATGATTCGGTATTTATGTAAAACTTTAAAGTAATTAGTAAACTGCTGTCTGATTTGATTTACTTTAATTAACGATCACCTTACCGATACAAAAATATTAAAATTGACATATTCGTAAATATGGCCTTATAACCATATAAATATTCTAGCAATATTTGTATGCCGCACGAGTTCGCTAGTTTATATATAAAATATCAGCATATGATTTGGAATTTCTATAAAACCTTAAAGTAATTAGTAAACTGCGGTCTGATTTGATTTACTTTAATTAACGATCACCTTACCGATACAGAAATATTAAAATTGACATATTCGTAAATATGGCCTTATAACCATATAAATATTGTAGCAATATTTGTATGCCGCACGAGTTCGCTAGTTTATACATAAAATATCAGCATATGATTCGGAATTTCTATAAAACCTTAAAGTAATTAGTAAACTGCGGTCTGATTTGATTTACTTTAATTAACGATCACCTTATTGATACAGAAATATTAAAATTGACATATTCGTAAATATGGCCTTATAACCATATAAATATTCTAGCAATATTTGTATGCGGCACGAGTTCGCTAGTTTATACATAAAATATCAGCATATGATTCGGAATTTCTATAAAACCTTAAAGTAATTAGTAAACTGCGGTCTGATTTGATTTACATTAATTAACGATCACCTTACCGATATGGAAATATTAAAATTGACATATTCGTAAATATGGCCTTATAACCATATAAATATTCTAGCAATATTTGTATGCCGCACGAGTTCGATAGTTTATACATAAAATATCAACAGATGATTCGGTATTTCTATAAAACCTCAAACTTATTGGTAAACAGCTATCTGATTTGATTCACTTTAAATAACGATCACCTAACTGATATAAAAATAGTAAAAATGACATACTCGTAAATATGACCTTATAACCATATAAATATTCAAGCGACATTCATATACCACACGGGTTCGCTAGTTTATATATAAAATATCAGCATATGATTAGGAATTTCTATAAAACCTTAAAGTAATTAGTAAACCGCGGTCTGATTTGATTTACTTTAATTAACGATCACCTTATTGATACAGAAATATTAAAATTGACATATTCGTAAATATGACCTTATAACCATATAAATATTCTAGAAATATTTGTATGCCGCACGAGTTCGCTAGTTTATACATAAAATATCAGCATATGATTCGGAATTTCTATAAAACCTTAAAGTAATTAGTAAGCTGCGGTCTGATTTGATTTAGATTAATTAACAATCACCTTACCGATACAGAAATATTAAAATTGACATATTCGTAAATATGACCTTATAACCATATAAATATTCTAGCAATATTTGTGTTCCGCACGAGTTCGCTAGTTTATACATAAAATATCAGCATATGATTCGGAATTTCTATAAAACCTCAAACTTATTAGCAAACAGCTATCTGATTTGATTCACTTTAAATAACGATCACCTAACTGATATAAAAATAGTAAAAATGATATACTCGTAAATATGACCTTATAATCATATAAATATTCAAGCGACATTCATATACCACACGGGTTCGCTAGTTTATATATAAAATATCAGCATATGATTTACAATTTTATAAAACCTTATTTTCATAATAAATAGCTACCAGATTTTTTCAGTTTGATCGTCGATCACCTTATTGACACAAAAATATTAAAAATAGCATACTCGTAAATATGGTCTTATAATCATTTAAATATGCTAGCGACATTTTTATGCAGTACGGATTCACTATTTTATAATTAAAATGTCAGTAGACAATTCGATCCTTATATAAGACTTTATACTCATTAGTAAGTAGCTATTTACTAATGAGTATAAGGTAAACTAAGTTACTTTATATAAAATATAAGTATGAATATAGCTATACTTACTTTACTGATTTACTTTTATTGACGATCAAATTATAGATATAAAAATGTTATAAATGACACTTTGGTAATTATAGCCTTATGACCATTTAAATAGTCTAATTACGTATCTATGCAGTATATATATACAATCCCAGTAAATGATTAGACCTTTCAATAAAAGCTTATACTCATTAGTAAATAGCGGCCTTATTTGATTAACTTTAATTGACGATCACGTTATTGTAATACTTTGTGTTTATTTTATTATTTGTGTTTTCAAGCAATGAGCTTTTATAGTTAATTAGCTACTTTCCGTTTTACTTTTATACGCGATAACGACGGTTCTTTGTGTTTCAATTTCCTAACTCAATATTAACTTCCTTTGCTTTTTCACTATTACGTCTAGGTTTTTTCTTATATATTTTGGATTTAATATTCAAAATATCGATACATTATGCGAATATGTCCGTTTTAGGTTTCCATATCTAAATCACAAAAAGCGGAACCGCGATAATTTTATTACGCCTGTCTGTCCGTCATTATATTACTGTACTATACCTCTTTCAATTCAAGTTCGTAAATGTTAAAAATATTTTACAGAAACACCTTGAATGATTAATCTAATACACAACTTAATGTTAATGAACTTTTAACTGTTTTAGTCGGCCTAATTTATTATAATAAAGTTTTATACAATGACACTACATTCAATGCAGTACGCCAAAAATAATTTTACCTCATTTGACGTAGAGGTATGTTACCATTATCTTTTTAATACAATTGAAATCGTAATATTAATCGTAATGTTAGTTGAGGTTTCCGTTTTAAAAATTTACTTGCAAAAATTGTTACAATTACGTCAACAGCCATGAAAATTGTCAGGCACTGGCAGACGGACTGACGGCAATTATGAAATTAAGAATCAATTGGTCTTTATCTATGGAACTCTTAAAACGACGTCAAAGTATGATAACTTTAGCAACAAGAGATCATTGACACTTAAATTAGGCATTTAACGTATTATTACACCCACGGTTAATATAATTCGATTATTATGTTTTTATTAATATGTTATTAAAATAAAAGTGCATGTAATAGTTATTTGAATTGCTCGGCCTATTTGTAATACCACTTATTTCGTGATCGTAACAATTTCGTAATTTACAAAAGTTTTGGGACCAAAAACACCCAGCTTTTGATCATGATTGCCAATGCTATTTTTTGCTTTAAAGAGACTAAACTTTTAAGTTCAATAGTCGCGCTCTACATTAGGTGGTAACAAAGAGAGCCCCTGAAGATAATTGCCTTCCATTAGTCTCTATGAGAAAAGTTACTGCAAAATTAGCGACCGAATAATTTCTCTCGAAAGTTTTCAATGAAGGGTGACAGCAGATTTTAATGTTAAATTTCTCATAAATCATTTAGATTGTCTCAGAGAAAAAAATATAGTCTCTACGCTCATTTAACTATGGCAATTGTTTTAATGCATTTTAGTAACTGAAGCTTTATTCAAGCGAATTAAGTTTCGAAAGATTTAATTCACAATTGTAGTTTGTAGACTGTTACGTTCACAAATTACACGTGAACAGAGAAAAAAAATTATAGTCTCTACGCTCATTAAACTAAGGCAAATGTTTCAATGCATTTAAGTAACTGAAGCTTTGTTCAAGCGCACTAAGTTTCGAAAGATTTAATTCAGAATTGTAATTCGTAGACTGCTACGAACACAAATTACATGTTAATTTTATGCCTAGAATTTATTATGTTTAACCAATGAATAATCTATACAGGGTATTCAGTTAAGATTTTATTGTATGGAAAATATATTATTTTAAGATGAACGTTGAGAATTCACTTAGATTTAAATTACGCAGTTAATTATTAAACTACGATCTCTAATCTCAGATCTCTACGAAGCTACGAACTAAATTCAATGTAAAAGATAAAAACAAAATACGTCATATTATCTATAATCATAAAAACGTTTCATTTTCGTCACATAAATTTACCATGTGTATTTTTAATACTAGAACACACACTCGTTATTCCGAATATGTATGTCTGGTCTCCTGCTGATTATTTAATAAATTCTAGAAAAATCATTTAATAATTCAGTTAACCTTATATTTATTACTCTTTAGTCAACAAAATTGGAAGGAATGAAAGTATTAAAGGACAGCGTCATCACTATAAAATCAGATTCTTCCGTCAAAATTATGCGGATAAATATTCTAATAAACTCGATGTCGAAAATTATGCGGATGAATATTCTAATAAACTCGATGTCGAAAATTATGCGGGTGAATATTCTAATAAATTCGATGTCGAAAATTATGCGGATGAATATTCTAACAAACTCGATGTCGAAAATTATGCGGGTGAATATTCTAATAAACTCGGTGTCGAATCTAGATATTTTTTATAATTATAATTTATAATTAATAATGTGTTATATAATTATATATTCTTTATAAATGTACGTAAACTTTATCTATCAATAACAATTATAAAAATATCCGATCCTTCAATTATTATTGCATTATATTAATATTTATTATTAAATAAAAATTCTAAAACAAATTTACATTTTAATAAAAGTACCTTTTTATTTCGCTAATTCTAGCAAAGTCCTTAAATGCTAATAGTGATATAAACAAAAGCTTCATAATCGATTTTAACTAAATTTCTTTGCCATTTGTGACGCAGACAATTGGCAAATACTATACTAAGTCAACAGTGAGAAATTAATTAAAAAATTTTTTTTAAGTGACCCCCCCCCACGATCACTTAGTCGGGATTACATAGTCAGGAGCACGGTATTCTCTGGCTTCTGTTAATTTATTTACCATCGGTCTGCCTTTATAAAGTGTAGTAGGTTAATTACAGCCCATAGTTTATTTCTGTAATATAGGACTAAATATTTACGGGTTTCATAATACAAAAATAATTTTTGCAATCGGATGCGTAATTCCGGAGATTAGTAGGAAGAAACAAAACTATATGTTCATAGAGTTTCCCTTCATTTTTTTTTAGTTTTGGAACAAACATTAACTATTTCTCAATCTAATTTAAAAATAATTTTTTTCCGCTACGTTTTTTTTCTTAACATTTCATTTGAACATTGCGATTTCATCAGTTTGTTTGAGTCCGTAACACAGTCAGAACCTTTCCATATCTCTTTTATTTGTTTTTAACTTTTATTGGTGTTTAGTTCAGCATATCACCGTTATACTTTCTATGCTTAGTATTCTGATAGAATATTTTAATTTTTAATCCTACTAATAGCTATAATTATATATCTATCTAGTTCAAAATTAATCAAAATTTATTTTTACCTTCTTTTTGCATTTCCCAAGACTAATTTTGGAATACAATTTGTGATAGAAACATGTTACATATCCAAGTACATAACCATTTCTGTTTCAATATTTATTAGAGTAAGAAAGAATAAAATATATAAACTTTAGAATACAATGTGTTGCTCCTTTTTATTCACTCTATCGTTTATATTCACTTTCCTCAAGAATAAAGCTTAGAATACAATGTGTTGCTCCTTTTTATTCACTCTATCGTTTATATTCACTTTCCTCAAGAATAAAGCTTAGAATACAATGTGTTGCTCCTTTTTATTCACTCTATCGTTTATATTCACTTTCCTCAAGAATAAAGCTTAGAATACAATGTGTTGCTCCTTTTTATTCACTCTATCGTTTATATTCACTTTCCTCAAGAATAAAGCTTAGAATACAATGTGTTGCTCCTTTTTATTCACTCTATCGTTTATATTCACTTTCCTCAAGAATAAAGCTTAGAATACAATGTGTTGCTCCTTTTTATTCACTCTATCGTTTATATTCACTTTCCTCAAGAATAAAGCTTAGAATACAATGTGTTGCTCCTTTATATTCACTCTATCGTTTATATTCACTTTCCTCAAGAATAAAGCTTCTAGATGAAAAAAATTAAATATTTATATCTTATCTGAGACTATTTTACCGTTTTATAATGTCTCTAGTCATAAAAAACATACTTTTCTGAAAGCACTTTTCAACGTCACCAAATCATCCCAACACAGTTCAACAACCGCAAAAGATTAACGACCTCATTAAGGTCACACAGCTCATCAGCATAAACCTCACCTAAACTCCGATCAAAAGAAACTCCCAAACACACCCTCCACCGCATCGTAGCCAGTTTAATCTAAGTCAATAATTGCCAATACAAACTTATATTCGGGACCCGGCGCATGCAGATGCCGAGATCTCATCAGCATGCATTGCGTGGCGTCAAGTCTCTAATTACGCGCGAATATTGTCGAGGAGGCAACGCCACGTGCGGGTCTTATTGCTCTGGCGCATTCGGGCGAAGCTGTTTGTGGAAATGGCTGCTATTATTTTTAGGCGTGGATTGGAGTTTGGCTTTTAGGAAGGTTGAAATTTTGGACGATGGTTAAACTTATATAAGAGCAATGTATCTCTCATGCACAATTGGGCGACTAAATGACAATAAAATTATAGAAACTAGCTTCAACACATATTAACTCTCAAAATTTGTATTAAAATTCAAATTATTCGCAACTTCTTCATTGTTATTTATATTAAATCCTTTCTATTTCTGTATTTAGAATTTTTCTACTCCGTGAAAAATGCATATACGGAAATTAAATACAAGCACTGAACATTGGCGAGGAGGGCGTTGTAATAAAACAAAAGTTAATATATAGTCAATAGAAAGTCAATATATTAAATGTTATCTGTAAATATTGATATCACTTTTGTGCAATATACATCAAAGTGTGATTCGAACTAAAAAGCATTTTAGAAAGTACCCACCGTAAAATAAATCTTATCAGAGGGACATCATGTTAAAGGCGTGTGACTAGGGAAATTCATTTTCATTAGCGAAAGGAGCGTTGTACTAAACCAAAAGTGAATATATAGTCAATTAAAAGTCAGTATATAAAATGCTATCTGTAAATATTGATGTTACTTTTGTGCAATATACATCAAAGTGTGATCAAACTAAAAAGTATTTTAAAAAGTACCCACCGTAAAATAAATCTTAGCAGATGGACATCATGTTAAAGGCGTGTGACTAGAGAAATTCATTTCCATTAGCGAAAGGAGCGTTGTACTAAACCAAAAGTGAATATAAAGTCAATTAAAAGTCAGTATATAAAATGCTATCTGTAAATATTGATGTTACTTTTGTGCAATATACATCAAAGTGTGATCAAACTAAAAAGTATTTTAAAAAGTACCCACCGTAAAATAAATCTTAGCAGAGGGACATCATGTTAAAGGCGTGTGACTAGAGAAATTCATTTCCATTAGCGAAAGGAGTGTTGTACTAAACCAAAAGTGAATATATAGTCAATTAAAAGTCAGTATAAAAAATGCTATCTGTAAATATTGATGTTACTTTTGTGCAATATACATCAAAGTGTGATTCAAACTAAAAAGTATTTTAAAAAGTACCCACCGAAAAACAAATCTTAACAGAGAGACCTCATGATGTAAAGGCGTGTAACCATAAAAATTGATTTTCGTGGATACGACATTGGATAATAAAAATGTGGAAGCACGCGTTCCAAATTTTCATATCTCGATTTGGAAAACAAAGCTTCTATGTGATTATTGCTTTGTGCATACATTCTTTTGTCTAAAATTTGGTTATAAATTCTAAACTTCAGCAAATAACTGCAATTTCAAAAAAAAATTAATTAAATGAAAAAAAATCGCATGCACACACAGTACGCGTGACTGAAGTGAAATTTCCTCAGTGATCTAAATCTAGATTTGTAAGTATATATTCAGGGATGAAACGGCAGAACAGGATAGAGAATATACTAAGTATAAGTCCGTAGATTGTACTAAATTCGTATAAAATGATTTTAATATCATATGTGCAGAAAAATTAATAAAATATCATTAAAATCGACGTAACTATCTAATAAAATCTTCTTATAAATATACATGGTCAATTAAAAAAATAGGGGCGATGCTAGTATCAAAACACGGCTAACTGGGACTGAAGAAATTTGGAATGTAAAAAATTATAGGTATTTACGACAACTATACGTACGTGTTCATTGTAAATTTATAAATAAATTAAGTACATATATCGTTATTCTTAGAATGGATAAAGTACAACCAAAATTAGTAATAAATCAATCTATAAAATATATAAATAAATCAATAAAATTTTTACAGTTTACTTTTAATACAAGTAACGTACAAAAGAGCGGATAACACTAGTGAGAGCTATTTTTGTTTCTTTTTGTGCATGCCTACACTTCTTGTCATAATCTATTATGTTCATCTATCTGTATTAGTTGTTACATTGAGATGTTATAACGCGATAGATTCGTTACATTGAGATGTTACAATCAAACGTTGCATGAAACCTTGCGTTGTAAAAGTCGCGTTACATTTAATATAGAAATTTTACTCTTATCCCGCCCAGAGTAGTTTTACTTAAAAAATAAACACTTTAATATATTTCAATGTATACTTTGTATTTAAATATATCAGTATATTGTTTATAAGAATATATAATGGGTATTTTAGATGAAAAAGAAAATCGATAAAAACTATAATAAAAGCCATTGTATTGGTTTTGTTGAAAAGGTATTTTATGTGCCATTTCTGTTTAAATACGATTTTGATTTCAGATTTATCTGAAAAATACCCATCAGCTTTAATACTTTTCAATTGACCTGTTTAGAGAAAATGTATACCCAAAAATTCCTTTAGATTTCTATAATTTTACAGAATAAATATTTTGACTTTATTATCTTAACAACTGCACGTACTTGTCGGTTATATGTGATTGATGCTCATCCATCGAGGCTGACCATAAATTACACATCTTAACAAAATCCTTATGAATTCCTCCGTAATTTTTAAGGCTTATTTGGTTCCCGATTGTTATTATTAAATAACAGTCATTAGAAGAATTTAAATTGCACTCCGGTTAAAAAAATATTGTACAACACTAAGTCGAAATAAATATTCTGATGGGTTTCTAAGAAATATCTTTCTGACAATTATTTTCCTCCATGTTGTTAGAAATACGATTAAAATTAATCGTCTTAATTTCACGTAGATATTTTTCATGTATTTAAGTAAAGTGAAAATGATGAAATATGATGAAAATATGCGTCGGAAATGTACATATTATAATCGTAAGGAACAATTAAATTTAATTAACGAACACTTTTATTAATTTCCTCGAACACGTTCACTCTTCCTCCATTTTCATGTTTTCCGCATTTTCACATAACCGGAAGCGTTCATAATTATTCCTGGTATAAGTCTTTGCCCAGTAATATTATCGTACCCCTCTTAAATAGCCCTAAAGTTAGCCAGTCAGGCCGGCTTTTGAACAATTAAAAGTAAAACAAAATTAAATATTCATACCCCATATGACTCTGTGCTACCAACGAATATTTCAAATTAAGTTCGGTGCGTTATTTCAGTGAGAAAAACCTACTTTTCTTTCTCGTGAAATATTAAAATAAGCAAAAGTTCGGACACGAGGACCGCTTATCTACATTTTTCAGTCACCATCCTTTGGGGAATTGTTTTCTAAAGCGTGTTCAAATTTATATTTTACACGAGTAGCTAAATCTATTTTGGGGATGACTGTGTTACGTTTATGTTTAACAGCCGTTATGTACGAATCTTCACTGTTATTCGTGTGAGGTTTGTATTGCTTTATAGCATCAAAAATTGACATAATTATATTAATATTCAAATGTATGCAAAAAGCAATCATTTAACACTATAAAACCGACCAAGTGCGAGTCGGACTCACGCACGAAAGCTTCCGTGGCACCAAACAATATTTAACTTATAAATTTGTATTTCTCAAAAACACTGTGAAAAACAAAGTTATTGTTGCGATCGGTAGCTAAAAATCACATATCTCAAAACCCATATACCATATCTTTATCAAATTTTCGTTGAATATATATTTTAAGATCTACTATCTTAATTTGCCTAAGAATTTTTTACACATTAGTTAAAATGTTAAAAGGTAGGGGCGCACTATTTAAGAATTTAGAAGCCCATGTCTCACCAACTATTGACGTAAATAAAGAAGTATATTTTGGAACATCTATATCATTTTTAAGACCTATATAACGGCACCTCATACATCTATGTGCACTGGATTTTTTTCATTCCTCAGTTAGATGTATGGAGTGCCAACACTAGTATCATTCTTTTTTTCATAATTCCGTTATATAAGAAGTATGTCATAGAAGACACCTTCTATCCAATTTCATCTACATAGTGCTAATAGTCTCCGAGTAAAATGGCTGTAACCTGCGGACAGACACACGGGCAGACAGATAGACAAGATGAAATTATAAAGTAAATATGAACCCCTGAAAATAGGTAGAGATCATATAAGCTAATTTCAAATTACACCGCCGATAATTCTAAGGCTTCAGATCGAGAGTGAAATATAATGTTTCCTAAGTTTAAATACGAGGGAATAAATTTGAAAACATAAAGGTTGATATAGTAATATTGATGTTCATCAATCATAAATATATATATGTACATATATATGTATATATATATATATATATATATATATATATATATATATATATATATATTTATATATATATATATATATATATATACATATATATATATATATATATATATATATATATATATGTACGTAGGTTTATAAACATATTTATTATTAGCATTAAGTATGAAACATCCGATAACTATAAATATTAAGTTTTATTCTTTCCATCTTTGAAATATTATCTACATATGATAGTTTTTTCTTTCTTTTTTTAATTATGAAAATTTTAATTATAATTTTTTTCAGGTTTGCCTTTTGCATATATAATTTCGTAAGATTTAGATAAGTAAAAAATTCACTTTAGTTTCGAATATGAGTTTCGTTGTGGAAATAATGGAGAGTGGAAAATGTGAAATATCAATATGGTGTTTGGCAAGGATGTTGCTAATGACCACGTAGGATGTCGATGGTTTGAATAATTTCGACCCGCTGATATTGATAATCAAAATAAACTACGTTGGGGACTTGGGAGTAAGGTGGATTGTGATGAACTAAAAGCTGCAGTGGAAGCGGATACAACTCATATTTTACGCGGATGAGTAGTAAGATTTGTTATTCTTGTAAAAATATTAGAAAAATTTTAAACAAATCGGTAAGATTGAGATGTTGTATAAATAAATTCTTCGTGAATTAAACGATGTTAGAAGCGAAATTGTTTCGAAACCGTCTTTCTTTGCTTACACGACAGAAAGGCTAAACATTTTTACACAGAATTGTTACATGTGATAAAAAGTGGACCTTTTTTGATAATTGCAAGCTTTTTCAATAATGGTTGGATAATGGTAAAGTAGCGAGACATACTTTACAACCAAATATTTATCAAAATAAGCTGTGTTTGTTTAGTGCTTAAGCACTGATATTATCTTTTTTTCGTCGCTTCATGTGATTTCGTAGAGTTAGTTTTATAATTTTTTAAGCTTTTATGGGAGTGTCAATGGTGTAGTAAAAATGAAGACGTGCAACTGCAACCATATGTTGAATACAATGACACAAATCAAAGTGACAACATACGATTAATGCCTGGTATTTTCCCTAAATTTTCTGAAATTGCCACTAATAATAATATAACGTCAACTGGTGAAACATTGTGGAAAGTCATACCTCAAAACAGCTCAGTTATATCGCAATTTACAGATGTGTAATTAAGAAAGAGATCGTATTGCTATATATTTCGTTGTAGAGATAAATCTAATAAAGGTATATTAAAATAAACGAATAAAGGTATATTGAAATTCATTATACAATTCCTCAACATTTTCTGCTTAGTTCGATGCACAGAACCACATGTATGAGTAATAAACACTTGTTTTGTTACGACTGTACATATCCACACAAAATGTAACAAAGACCGTATTTATTATTCATACAAATTATTCTGTGTACCTCACAGAATATATATGAAATGCATTTCTGTAAAAATATGTATTTTCTTTAGTTCGAATCCTAACTTTCATACTTATTTTTACGGAAATTCTTGATAATTGTCATATAATCAATTAATGTTTTCTTCTCCATTTTATACATAAAATCACTTGTATGAATAATATACACGTTTTTGTTACAGCTTGTGTATTCTAGGATTTTATAAGCTGCAAGATTTATCGTTTCGTCCATCCAATACCCGGGATCACGGACCAGAAAATTCATTGTAAAAATAAATCTTATAAATGTATATTAAAATAAAGGGATATTACAGTTGAAATTTATTTTGCAATATATGTTCCACTTAGTTTGATGCACAGAACCACATCTATGAATAATAAGTACGTTTTTGTTACAGCAGTATATACGTATAGAGTGTAACAAGGAACGTGCTTATAATTCACCCAAATTATTTTATGCATCATACAATTCCAACTAAAAAAATATGTCAAGTATCATAATCTGTTTTTGTAATTGAAATCCCAATTTTGACAGTTTTTCTTCGGAAAAGGTTGAGAATTGTCATATAATTCCTTAATATTATCTACCTAATTTTATGCATAGAATCACTTGTATGAATAATATACACTTTTTTGATACAGCTTGTGTATTCTAGGATTTTATAAACTACAAGATTTATCGCTTCATCCATCCAATACCCGGGGTCACGATCCAGAAAATTCACTGTAAAAATAAACCTAATAAATGTGTATTAAAATAAAGGGATATTAACGGATGAAATTTATTATGCAATACATTTTCTACTTAGTTTGCTGCACAGAACCACATGTATGAATATTTTTATTCACATGTGTAATAACCGCATGCATAATATTTTTATTATACGTCTTTGTTACAGCAGTTCATATGCATAGAATGTAACAAAGAACGTGTCTATTATTCATACAAATTGTTTTAGACATCATGCAATTCCAATTAAAAAAAATATTGTATCAAAATGTGTGTTTTTTTTAATTGGAATCCCAATTTTGACAGTTTTTTCGGAAACGGTTGAGAATTATCATATAATTGCTACTTAATTTTATGCATAGAATCACTTGAATGAATAATATACACGTTTTTGTTATAACTTGTGTATTCTAAGATTTTATAAGCTACAAGAATTATTGCTTCATCCATCCAATACCCGGGATCACGGACTAGAATATATATAAATCTAATAAATATACATAAAAATTAAGGGATATTAACTCTTGAAATTTATTATGCAATACATTTTCCAATTATTTTGATGCACAGAACCATATTTTTTTTATTTACATCTATAATATTTTTATTTATATTTATAAAAACCACATGTGTAATATATTATTATACGCATTTGTTACAGTAGTATATATGCATACAATGTAACAAGAAACGTGCCTATTATTCATACAAATTATTTTATGCATCATGCCATTCCAACTAAAAAAAATATTTTAAGTATCAAAATGTGTTTTTTTTTAATTGGAATCCCAATTTTGACAGTTTTTCTTAAGAATTGTCATATAATTTCTTAATATTATCTACTCAATTTTATGCATAGAATCATTTGTATGAGTAATAGACACGTTTTTTTATAGCTTGTGTATTCTAGGATTTTATAAGCTATAAGATTTATTACTTCGTCCATTCAAAATCCGGGACTTGAAAATTCGTTTTAAATATAAATTTAATAAAGGTATATTAAAATAAAGGTATCTTAATGGTTGAAATTTATTATGCAATATATTTTCCACTTAGTTTGATGCACAGAACAACATTTTTGAATAATAAGTACGTTTTTGTATTTGTATATATATGTACAGAGTTTAATAACGAACGTGCCTGTTATTCGTACAAATTATTTTACGCATCATACAATTCCAACTAAAAAAAAATGTTTTAAGTACCAAAACATGATTTTTTTCAATCCCAATTTTTACAGTTTTTTATTCGGAAAGGCTTGAGAATTGTCATATAATTCCTTAATAATATCTACTCAATTTTACACGTAGAATCAGTTGTATGAATGAGAGACACCTTTTTTATAGATTGTATATTCTACGGTTTTGTAACCTACTGGATTTCAGGCTTCGTCTATTAAAAATACGAATTTTAGACCAAAAGATTTGCACTGGATTCTTATTTTGGAACATTTTCCCCTGGTACTAATACTCATTTTCTTCTTAAGCTCTTAGGAATGAAAGAATATAATATCCAGAAAAGTCTAATAGCCTTATTAGAAATAAACAGAAAATTCATCTCAAATTTATATCGATTATTTTTTCTTTTATTTTCTGAAACATTGATAATTTGTGTTTCAGTTTTTATTCACGCGGCGTGCTAAATAACTATCTATTTTTAGGACAATGTTTTATTACAAAAATCTCAAAGTACGGTTTCCACTGTTGTGTATTATCCATACAAGAATTGCTCTTGCAACAAACACTTTGTTTAGTGCTCATTTGTGTACTAAAATTAAGCCGTAGTTCAACTTTACCAATATTTCAATGAAGTAATTATTAAAATTATCATATAGAAAAAAGGAATTGTCCTAAATGATTATTCTCATAAATTTTACGTCCACCCCCTCTTTGAATGATATAACGTTTTTACTGCAGTAAAATTATGTAGAAATGAGTACTATATTCTCTATGTGAAAAGTGGAGGTTATTTTTAGCTCTTAATGCGTGTTCTTTACACCCCTTAAAACGATTCTAAAACTTGAGTATATCTTGCTCTCGACACTTACACAACCAATTTAAACACTAACACAGCACAACACTACACACGTAAAAGTGAACATGCACGAATAGCGAGCGATCTGCTCGTTTCGTTTTTTCTCTTCATTTCGCTGTTGCTACTCCACCATGTTCGCAGATCGAGATGAGAGGAAATTGCTGTTTATTCCTGTGGGATATTAAGTCTGTCAGACGGACGAGCGTGCATGCGCCGCCATGTAAAACATCTCCTTCCGTTGGGTGGAGGCTGAAAGAGCTGTTTACCTGTTCCATATTCTCGTCTTGTTCGCGGCGCCGTCTCTAGTTTGTGTTCATTTGAATATTGTTATTTTATGTTTAGACGGGTGCTTGGCTGCTAGCAGTGGGTATGAAAAGTTGTATACAAATGAATAGATACATACGTCTAGACAATATATATTAAGAAAATATTTAAAATTAGAAATAATAATCTAGACATCAACACATTATGCGAAAACAATAAATTAAGACGCGATAGTCGCTTACGCAGCTTAATGTGCTTTTATGTAACTTTTTAGCACTTTTATTTACGAATATGCATCCTTTATTATTATTTTAGAATATGTTGACGTGAAAAAGTATTTAAAATCGATGCTGGGTGGTGAAATAATTGTATCAATATCAGCGACAGTTCCTGTCGAAGTTTTTTCAAACTTAAATAATTCGGCTAAAAATAGATATAGCGCCACTATCTTAGTCTAATTTTAAAGTGGGAGGATGAAATATATTTTAATTATATATTTTAAATATTCATAAATGTGCAGAATCCAAATTCCAAAATTATTGAACACGCTGGGCCCGTCTTCATAACTAACGCGCAGTACTGTCACAAATAAGAACAGTATAAGCGCACTCGAACAATTCAGGCGACAACGAACCTGGGTCAAGTACGGACGTGAGTTTTGTTGCTGATGAGATGAAAAATTTGTACACGATTGACATTTTCACGAAAATAGTTATGGCAGTATCCAATGCTGGGATTTATTTTCCTGTATACTTATTATATATCTTAGGTTGGTAAAATTATCTGATTCAAATTAAATAAAAGCGATAGAAAAAAATAAAGTGGTTGACATGTCTTAATTAAGCTCACGGTCAGATTAAAATGTATACCATATTTGTTTGTTTGTAAATATAAAATATAATACTTCAAACCAGTAAATCATTGCTATGTATTCTCGCTACTGAACTACGTGATCTACAATTGTTTTATAAACTAAAATATTTATTATACTTCTAAAATCATCAACTTATTACAATAAAGATACAAACAATAATATAATAAAACCTACGCTCTGCAATTAATTTAACAGGATAACTAGAATCAAGTACTTAAGTAAGTAATTTTGTTGACGTACGAGTTGACGAAATTCATATCATGACCACTAAACTGAAATGATTTAGATCACTTGTGAATTTTTATAGTAACAAATTAGTGTTCCATTTTTTTCCATAATTATTTGGAAAGGGGGATATTTGGAATAACATTAAAGAAGACATTAGACAGTGCAATAGTTTCATAATACAATTGTATTGTTCCTTACGTCAGCCACACCTAATAGTCTTTTTAAATCATACTTTATTCATGTTATGTTCAAGACAATATATTTTTATAAATATATAAACTAATCATTTTCTTCTGCTCATGTTTAGGATTCCATCCTCAATAGGAAAAACGGAAACAGTGTAATATAATTTGCGCATCCGTTTATCCGTCAGTCACATCTGTTTTTCTCAGAAACAGCCTGACGTAGAAACTTTTTAGAATAATAATAAAGCATATTAACTCGCAAATAGGGAAGGAAATTTTACCTTCAGTGCTCAATTTAGTTCGATGTCCTCGTATAGCATAGAATATCGTTTTAAAAAGCTAGTTACAAGGGTCTCAAAAATGTTTTTTTCTTTGATTTGTCTCCCCGCCCACCCCACCACGCCCAATCTGATATTATGATGAAAATAGGGTTGTTGTAAGTCTAAAAATAGGATTTAGAAAAACAATACCGATTATTTTAGACGTCACAGTTTGTCAGATATTATAAATGATTTATATGCTCCCTCCATCTTCTTAATAATATTAAATATTTATTGCACTAAAAAGTCCATAATAATGATAGCCTATGATGAATTAAGTAATTTCACTTGATTCCCTCTTGGCTGAATCGTTTACGTTTGTTTTTATTTTCCCCTTCATTTTTCATTAATTCTTGTTAAGAAGCATTATTTTACACTCGTCAATATTCTTACCTTTCTCGCCAATATTGCAGAATATCCAAATATCGGTAAAAAATATGTTTGAAATAATAAGTAAATTGGTACAAGATCAAATAAAATAATGACAAAAGAAATAGTAAAATAGTAAGGTTATATCTTCCCCGAAGGCCTTTGAAATAATAAGTAAATTGGTACAAGATCAAATAAAATAATGACAAAAGAAATAATAAAATAGTAAGGTTATATCTTCCCCGAAGGCCTTTGAAATAATAAGTAAATTGGTACAAGATCAAATAAAATAATGACAAAAGAAATAATAAAATAGTAAGGTTATATCTTCCCCGAAGGCCTTTGAAATAATAAGTAAATTGGTACAAGATCAAATAAAATAATGACAAAAGAAATAATAAAATAGTAAGGTTATATCTTCCCCGAAGGCCTTTGAAATAACAAGTAAATTTGTACAAGATCAAATAAAATAATGACAAAAGAAATAATAAAATAGTAAGGTTATATCTTCCCCGAAGACCTTTGAAATAATAAGTAAATTGGTACAAGATCAAATAAAATAATGACAAAAGAAATAATAAAATAGTAAGGTTATATCTTCCCCGATGGCCTTTGAAATAATAAGTAAATTGGTACAAGATCAAATAAAATAATGACAAAAGAAATAATAAAATAGTAAGGTTATATCTTCCCCGAAGGCCTTTGAAATAATAAGTAAATTGGTACAAGATCAAATAAAATAATGACAAAAGAAAGAATAAAATAGTAAGGTTATATCTTCCCCGAAGGCCTTTGAAATAATAAGTAAATTGGTACAAGATCAAATAAAATAATGACAAAAGAAATAATAAAATATTAAGGTTATATCTTCCCCGAAGGCCTTTGAAATAATAAGTAAATTTGTACAAGATCAAATAAAATAATGACAAAAGAAATAATAAAATAGTAAGGTTATATCTTCCCCGAAGGCCTTTGAAATAATAAGTAAATTGGTACAAGATCAAATAAAATAATGACAAAAGAAATAATAAAATAGTAAGGTCATATCTTCCCCGAAGACCTTTGAAATAATAAGTAAATTGGTACAAGATCAAATAAAATAATGACAAAAGAAGTAATAAAATAGTATGGTTATATCTTCCCCGAAGACCTTTGAAATAATAAGTAAATTGGTACAAGATCAAATAAAATAATGACAAAAGAAAGAATAAAATAGTAAGGTCATATCTTCCCCGAAGATCTTTGAAACAATAAGTAAATTGGTACAAGGTCAAATAAAATAATGATAATAGAAAGAATAAAATAGTAAGGTCATATCTTCCACGAAGATATACCTTCGTAATTATTTTCTTCAATGATTTATTATACAATTAAGAAAAAGGTGTATATGTTTAAATTCGTGTTTTATACTTATTAATTGACACCCCAACTTAAAATTTATTTTAAGTTTTTTTTTGACTGACACTCGATGATACGTGATCTTTTTAACAAATCCCGTTGTCATTTTTGCATTAGTAAAAGAACTGACAAATGTAAAATAAACAATATAACAACCTTGTAATCAATTGCTAGCAATACCCAAGAAAAGCCTTAATAAAATACATAACCAAACCGTTAATAATGACATCACATCTCAAGCACGTATCAAAATGCTTCACGAATTTAATTAACTGCAATTTCATCTGCACACCGTATGTCATTAAACCGACTAAATTAATTTACACTACGCCCAAGCTAAGTCTCTGACCGCTTTTGACACCATGACCAATGGACCGAGGGAGGCTGGGGAAGCAGCTAATGCGCTCTCATTTGTAAGCTAAGCGCTGCGGTCAGTCCAGAGACGACTCAATTTTCTGAAACAAATTAAAACGGGGCTAGGTTAGTTATTAATATTTTGGACGGCCATTTCTGTGGCGGTTTATTTTATATATTTAGCATTCATGTAGTTGCTTCTATTTAATGATATTTATATAAGAATATACATATAGAGAGAAAATTGGCATCACTCTACACGGTGAAGAAAATTTAAATTGAATGTGATCAATAGACGAAAAATTACTTTAAATGACAACTGGAATACATATGAGATTTTGTCAAATTTAAAGTAAATTTATTTACTTTTTAGTATCTTATTGAATTTTTGTTGTTATTAACTGAGCATAAGTCCTAAATTGAATAAAAGGCAAGATCACATCTACCCGCCTAGTTGATCAAAATAAAAAGTTAAGTATTTGAATTTTAAGATGAATTAAGATGGATATATATATACACACACACACACACATATATATACATATATATATATATATATATATATATATATATATATATATGTACATATCGTATATATCGTTAATACACACACATTTATATATATGTATATATCGTTAATACACACACATTTATTTATATTTTGTTCATGATAAGTGAACAAATATGAAGCTTATCTACTTAATAACCAAACTGCTTTAATTGATTTACAAACCGGTACAGACAGTAATATATTTTAACTGATTTTAAAAAAAATAACAAATCGGTTTTAAATATTTCTTACAATAAAGTTTTTCCCTTGCGGTAAACTGTAAGTTAATTTAGCATACCAATAGTATATAAGTGAAATACTATTTTAGTAAAAGCACTACGCAATATTTATTTGCAATTTATTTGAATGTTATGTAATATTTATTAGCGTAATGTTAATTCAAACATATTATAACACATTTTATGATATGTAATTATTAAAATGTGGAACGTCCTCATTTTTGCTTGTCATCTGACAAAAAATAATTAAAGTTTAGAATATCACAAGTATTTTTATAAACTAATATATAATTCATTTATAAATTTAAAATTAAGTTGAGAAACTGTTACGGTAAATGCATCGTGATTAGTTATTATATTATATCTGAGTTTATAAAGAAACTTATTATTACGGTATATGTGTCGTGATTAGTTATTATATTATATCTGAGTTTATAAAGAAACTTATTATTACGGTATATGTGTCGTGATTAGTTATTATATTATATCTGAGTTTATAAAGAAACTTATTATTTACGTTATTTCGTTATAAAAAATGTAGTCGGTTTGGATTAGATTTATATAAACGTATACATATATAAATAACTGCGCCTCTAAACCATACGCTAAGTTTCCCCATAATAAATTCATTCAAATTTTTCAAAAAAGATATAAAAGTGATAAATTAAAATTATCGGCACGGTACTTTTAGGGTTCTGTAAGTAAATGGCTAAAACGGAACCATTATAATTTTGTCCTGTTCATCTGTCTGTCTGTCCGTTTGTAACAGCTATGTTACTTGGAGAATATTGACACTGTATAGATGACATTTAAACGGTAGATATCTTCTAAGAACCGTTGTGCAATGAAATAGTGAAGTTTTGAAAAAAACAAATAATATTAAGGGTGGCACTGCATACATGAAACTGAGGGATGAAAAAAGTGCACATAGTCTTAAAAATGATATATAGGTTTCAAAATAACTTTTTTATGTAAGTCAACAGTTGGCTAGATATGCTCTCCTAAACTCCTAAAAAGTATGTCCCGCCCCTTCTAGCTTTTGAACTAAAGAGTGTCAAATTCTAATAAAAATTAAGCTAGTGGAAATTAAAATAATCTTTTACTGAAAATTAGCTTGAATGATATATGTTGTGTAGTTTTGACATGGTTCATTTTGGATATGGGATATATTTGATACCGACCGCAACAATAACTTTATTTTTCATAGTGTCTCCGAGAAATATAAACTTATAAATTTGAAATGGCTACGGAATACTTCGTGCGCGGGTTTTTCTATTGTATAAAGCCTTCGTTAAATATGTACTACACAATGTTAATTTAATTAACCAATTTATTTAAGATTTGCTTTTTTAGTTGCAAGGTATGTTACCTTTAGTGAAAATCTGGTGACTAAGAAACAAATTGACAATGTCTATTTGAAAATTTTCTATGAGGTTGAATTTTACATTCCGTAAATTATTTCTTAGAAGTCTGAACTAGAGATAATCAGATGGAGTAATTTTAGGTGAATAAGGTGGATCTGTGTGTGGTCTGTAAAACTTAGCTCAAAACTTTAGTTTGACGAGTACGGTGGGTGGTCTGCAAAACTTAGCTCAAAACTTTAGTTTGACGAGTACATTTTGCAGTGTGCATGCAAAAAAACCACTAACGGTACATAAAAAAAATTTCCACTAAAAAATGTGTATATTGGTCCTGTCGACACTTACTTCGTTAGCTAGTTGATCTAATTGCCAACAGTAAATCTCCATATTTACCGAAAATCTTTTCGAAGTTAATGTCCAATGAACAACACCCTTGAAATTTCACTAATAACTAAGCATTATCTTTCCGACATACAGATTCGGTGTGGGTACTGAACTGAATCTGAACGTGGCTAATTATTCTACTATGAGCTAATTGCGTTTGCATATTGGATTGCCACATGCGACCCACTTCTCATCTCTAGTTACCAATAGCTTCAATTAATTAACATATCGATATTAATCATTATTGAGAAACCCATAGAGAAAAGTTCGTAATTAATATAAATATTCTCTTTGACATAACGCGTTAAAAACCCCACTTTAGCCTATTTGTACATTATATTAAAAATGTTATGACGCTTCGATAAAAATATTCTAAAAACCTTTCTGGGAAAACTCTGAATTAGTGGTTAAAATATCATAAGCCTATCCCAAAAATTCTACAAAATTTTAATTGACACTTTGTACTATTACCATACCCGAGAAATATTATTTAAAAAAATCTTAAAGATATCAATACATTGGGAGGAGCAGGGTATTAATATAGAAGACAAAAACTGGGTAATATTAGATTTGCAGATGAAAACCATTCTCAGACAACCCGAGGGACTTCGACACCACGATACGGAAACTTAAACATGCCTCTGAACAATGTGGTTTGAAAATTAATCTTAATAAAACCAAGGTCATAAATAATAGCCCAAATTATACTTCAGACATCAAGGTAAATAGCTATGTTATTAAGAGAGTAGGAAGTGCGTGTGTGGTCAGACAATTCACCAAATGTAATTGACTAGTGCATAAGACTAGCGTGAACGACTTACTCCAAGCTCAAGTTGTCTTGCAACATGAAGATCAGTGCTGAATAGCAGGCTTTCATATACGACCAGTCTGTCCTATCAATACTCACATACGGAGTAGAGACTTTCAAGTTCATGATGTGACTCTTCACAAACTTCAAATGGCTAAAAGAGCAATTGAGAAAAAAACTGCTAAGCGTAAAAAATTACTGGGTAGGAGAATTCAGCAAGGTAAGTTACGACACAAAACGGATAGTAAAATTAAAATGGGAGTAGCTGTTAATGTCACACGTAAACAAAGCTCGTGGTATAAGGTCTTAGTGGAATGGAGATCATGGGGCGAGCAACGGTCACAAGATAGACTAAAAATGTCTTGGTTTCAAGACATCAAGAAACAGCTGGGGTGAAGTGGGCAGAAACAGCCCAAGATCGAGACAGATGACATAAACTGAAGGGTGTCTATACTTTAGCGGTCGAAAACAGTTAATGAAGAAAAATAAAAATATCTAAACCTGTAATATCTTCTCCGTAATACTAAGTAATACCTATCTAATATCAACTAACTTTGATCCAAATCGATGAAATATTTTGAAATATATTTATTTCTATTCTAAACGTTTAATTCTATTACATCTTTGTTATAAAGGACACGAAAGACGGTAAAAATGAATAAATGGTAAAACTAACTAATGAATAAAGTAATATTCAAATAAACTACCAACATTTTTATGTTAAATGGAATAGAACCTTTTTTGCAAAGTAGCTTTCACTGATCGTTAAATAACTTTTTCCAACTTTTCTTTCCATTCAGTTGAGATTAAAATTATAAAATGAAAATATTTCCCACTTATCCCAGGTTCGGCTATCCCCCGCTCCTCATTCGACCCATACGTACATCTTCATACGCATTTCCCGCATTCATTCGTTTTATCTCATTGAAACGTCCGAGTAGGGGTTTTTGTTTAATTATTGTATTTAATATGGCTAAAGTAAAATTGTAGGTACTTAACATTTTGTATACTGTCATTCATTATTATGTTCTCGTGCAGATCTGCGCCGGGTGCTTGAATTGGTCCGTGAAAAGGTATTATGAGTAACCCCTTGCCGGGGCGGGCGTATGTAGCAAAAAGTTGAGTGCTTTCATTTGTTTTCGAGTGAAAGGTTCAGTATTTTTATGTATAATGTGTTATGAATATGTATAGCAGGTAAAGTGCGGTGGTTTATTTGCCTACGTGGAGTATGGTAATGTAATGGGTAAGCTTTTAAGTAATACGCGTAATGTAAATTATGTACAGGCCTAGCGTAAACTTACGTTATCGGGGTGAAATAAATTAAATTAATTTTTCATTTCAGCGAGATTATTGATTGATTCATCTATTATGAGAAATGTAAAATAACTTTAGACAGTCAAATAGGGAATTTTAGGTGGGTAACGCTTGAAACTGCAATTAATGTGTATTTTTGTTAATGGTTAAAGATTAAGCCAATAATATTAGAGAATAATATTTTAAAATGTATCTTTACTTATTTTTATGGAAGTTGTTAAATATTTACGTAATAATGTTAAAGAACACGCTACTTGAATGTATTGTTTAATAATAAAAGATCAAACTAAGCCATAAAGTAACTTCGTTTCATTTCTTTCACGCATATTATGTTATTAAAAAGATTCACTAAATTTTCCATCGTTTATAATACATTTTCTTAATTTTCGTTATAAAGAAATTTTGCTTGTAACGATAATAGTATGTAAATATGTAAATTTATCTCTTAATTTTGAAAATAATAGGGCGAAAAAAGGATAGTTTTTTTACGATGTCAAGAAAAGATATATAATTTTCCGTACGAGCAGAAAATGAGATAAAAAGAATTTTCGAGTCCCATCGCATAACTTGAAACGTTCCTTGTAACCCAGTCTTATGTATATTTAATTTTGTTATAGCGTAGGTATATTTAATTTTGTTATAGCGTAGGTATATTTAATTTTGTTACATCTCTGAACTACGCTTCGGAAGTGTTCAGTTTTTGTGTACAACTGTATCAATAGTTAGGTAAATATCCATAGTCAACTAAATAGTACACGAAATTCACTACGTACCATCACGGTTTGTCTAAGTGGGAAATTATTTTATATCTCAAAATGTATTTACATAATTTTCATAAAATTGCCATACTGTTACAAAAGAATTTTATCGAGTTGCCCTAGTAGTGCCTTCAAATCTAATTAAGGCACCACAATGGCAACTCGATAAAATTCTAATTTAAATTAATTCTAATTAAATTTATAAGGATGATAAAGCACAGATAATATAATTATTTGCTTATAAATCTACACCAAGGTGTGTTTTCCCTATTATTATATTTATTTTACCTACATTTTGTATTCAGATTTTATTAATTTATTAGAGCATTTACTCGTATGTTACAGCTTCCATTTGACCAATCTCAGCTCCGAACCATTGTTAATTTATATTTATAAAAAATGGACAATGAAAATAGTCAAAATACAATTTAGTCATACATATAAATGACTCTTTTTATTATAAATTGAAGAAAATCAGATAAACATGGTTGTAAAGTTTTTTCTCTTTTCCTTTATATCAATATAATTGTTTTAATATTAACCTAAGACGTCTTGGAACACTATACTGGCTGTATAATACGGAAGTTCCTATAGTAGGGTTATTTTTAATATACTTGGCTACTTCACTCCGGTATATGCCATGTACAGCATATCATGTATAACAAGTAATACTTTTAGGTCCTCGCCAATAATCTCAAAAAGCTGGCCCAGCCTTTGTGCCTTTGTCAAATGAAGGTTTTTCTGGAAATTGGTACTGCTGCGAACTGACATTTTGTCGTATGAAGAGTGAAGTTCTAGGGGAATTCCCTTTGATGTATTGTTTACCAGTGATGATTTTTCTTTTATTATTATATTTGTTGTTGTTGCATGAACCCTTCTGATGTATACAAATCATGTACTTGAGAATTATTGTATATTTTTCAATTAAAATTATACGGTGCGAAATTAAGGGATTCCATCATCAATTTCAGGATCCCTGGCCATAAAAGGCGCCTGTTTTTTCTAGTTAATTTTCACTGTCGTTGTCATCATTAAAAATTCTTAATACCAAAAAATTAAATGAAACTACGTGATGTAGTATTATTTCTACTTTCTTTAAGTTCTTTACCACTACCTAGGTTTCGTTGTATTACAACATCTTATTTATTTATTTATCTGCTTTAATTTATATATTCGATACATAAGTAGAACTTATTGCTTCGAGAGCAATCTCTTACAGCCAATCATAACACCAGTCCATCCCCGCTCGATGAGCGTACGGGAATTGAACCTCGGTCCCCACATCAAAGGCCGTATGCCTTGTGATCAACCCAACACATCACGGTGACGAGAATAGTATGTAAATTTGTAAAGTTATCCCTTAATTTTGAAAATAATAAGGCAAAAAAATTAGGACAGTTTTTTATTACGATGTCAAGAAAAAATATATAAATTTCCGTACGAGCAAAAAATTATATAAAAAGAATTCTCGTGTCCCATCGAATATCATCAAAACTCACTTGTAACCCAGTCGACGAACGGCCAAGAACCCGGGTTCCCGCGGTGCACCGCCTTGTGATCAACCCAACACACCACGGTGACGACATCGAGGGGACGACGTTCAGGTGGGCTATTAGCAAAGATCTTTGCTAATAGTCCATCTGAAGATGTTGTAGTACAACGAAACCTAGGTCGTGGTAAAGAACTTAAGGAAACTAAAAATAATACTGCATCATGTAGTTTCACTTAGTTGTAAATAAGACATTTCTACCAAACTGACGCCAAATATTAATATTACTATAATATTAATAAATTATTTTTTATTTAAATCTTGACCAACTTATATAGATACAAATCGAACTTCAAATGTATTATGTGGATAGAAATATGTATAAAAGAACCTCTAGAAAATTGTTTTTTATTTAAATCTCAAATATTTCACAACAAAACTAAAAGACGAAAAAGTAACGCTGACTCGTGAAGGATTTGAACCGATTTGCTCTAACCTACTGAGCTAACGAGTCTCGTGACTCAACATTTTATTAATTTGAATATAATAAACACTTTTCGCATGTACAATTCACTAGCATAACGTATGTGTAATATATATGGCGCGCATCCAAGGTATAATCGTATCAATCAAATAGACATAGCGATAACACAGTTACGTCATATAACACTAATAACATTTCAGACTTTTGTATACGGTGATTCAGCACAACGTAAACCAATTTGAAATTGCTAAAGATACAATGAATGGTGTATATATAAATGCAGTCAAGAATAGAATAAACCTGTCAAGCACTAATTAAAACTCGCATTAAGAGGCTTCGGTACACTTTTCGACACTTCTAACATTTGAGCGTAGAAATACTATTTCTATTAAAATATTTATAAACATATTAATTTTTAACAACCTAAATATATTGCAATGTATTATGTACAATAACTTTCACAGATGTAAAAAAAATATTGCATATTTAAAAAAATTAGATACAAGTCTGAGGACAATCGCTGTAATTTTCTGTCCTGTTTTCCTCATGATTTTTGGCTCAGTAATTTCGGAAACAAGGGGGTTGAATTATATATTTTTACATACTTTTTAAAATGTTATTTAAAATTATGGAAAAAATATAATAATTTCTGTGTCTCAAATGAAAAAACAATGTTTGGGATGTATATTTAATTCATCTTTACAATAACAATTTGCACGATTATTTTTTAAAA
The DNA here is from genome assembly GCA_039881145.1 of Druceiella hillmani. NCBI lineage: Eukaryota > Metazoa > Arthropoda > Insecta > Lepidoptera > Hepialidae > Druceiella > Druceiella hillmani. The sequence continues at coordinate 27,275,066 of JAYKKI010000018.1, read as the reverse complement.
AATTGACGGTGTATACTATATAGGTTAATAAGATGCAGAACTATACTAAATTTAAAGTTCTTATCATTGCAGGGTTGCTGAGAAAATCGACTATGAAAATAAAAAATGTTAATGGATTGCGTACTCTATATTTCGTAGACGTAAAATTATGAGAAATATTTAAAAAAAATTGAATTTAGTCGTTGTTATGGTTTCCCTTCAGCTTTTGCGTGGGCTTTTAAAAACCATGTATTTTTCATTTTTTCACCTAGTTCTCAGTATTCTCTTAAAATATTATATATAAAATTGTAAAAACAAATATTGCTTCAACTCTTATAACTCGCTTTTTTAAATGACACTCTATACCATGTATTGATTTTTTTTGTTGTACTAAATTTGCCCTCCCCAAAATTTCCAAATGAATAATTTTCAGTATTGCGATATATGCTGGTTACATGTTTTAATTTCTTTGTCATATTTCAAATTTCTACGTCAAACTGTTTCTTATAAAAACGACTGTGACGGATTAAGGACGTAGGCACGTGAGTGAAGGTAAAAGCAAAACCTTTTAAAGTAAAAGGAAAAGCGGAACTCTTCGAGATCCGTAAAATGAAACGAACCCTGAAAACTACAACTTATAAAATATCGCATGAAGAACAAAATTAGAATAATTTAAATTTCTCGTATTTCATGTTAAATCATGTAAATACACACACACATATATATCTTCAGATGACCAATCAAATTTGAAAAAAATATTCAAGGTTTTTATTTAACTCCCCCTCCCCCAACTCATTAATTCTTTTACTAATATTTTAAAAAGTTACCTTGTACAATATCTTGGTAACATCTTTTATTACTATGCCAAATTTGAAATTTCGGGGTCGCATGTTTTCCGAGGAAATCGGCTATTAACACAAAAAAAACCGAAACTTTTTTGCCTGCTACATCTGTTATAGATGTGAAAACGTGTATATTTAAGAAATTATAACATCTAAAATCATTGCTTTAGTTATCCTACGGCCTTGGTGCTATTTTCTAAAAACCTAAATTTTTTTAAATTTTTATTTGAGTTGTTTCAGAAAGGAAATGGGGCATATTTTTTTAAATTATTTTTCAGCGTATCTCTAAAAATATAATACAATTATGAAAATTATGGAAAAAAAAATTCTTTAGACCCTTGTAACTAGTAATTTCAAACGATACTACTATACTCCTAACGACCGAAATTCCGACTTACACGACAATTTTATAATAGTTCAGCCAAATTACGCAAAAGCTTCAAAAATTATATGCAGTAATTCATCTTCGTAAATTACTCTATCTATAGGTGAAAACTGCATGAAAATCTGTGCAGTACTTTTTGAGATTATCGCGTTTAAACAGACCGACAGACAGAGACTTTGTCTTACTTTTGTGAGACTTTGTCTACTATGTAGTGACAACTGTCTGCCGAAGAAAGGGAAAGTTAGGAAAATCAACTTCACTCTCGCATCGCTTAGTTGGTGATTTTGGTGGTTATTTACGTGAGGTTATGGCAAGAAAATAAATAAGTTTATGACTTTTCATGTTAATGACGTAACAATTTTAAGTTAAAAAAAGTAATTTTCGTAAAATTTTCAGTTTACGTAAGTATGGATTGCGGCGGCACGTAAACGGATAATCGCATTATATATCGCAGTAGATTTATTGTCAACCGTTGCAATGTTTTCTTTTATGAACCTATTCGAATCGAAATTGATATTTATTATATTTTTATTTTTATGACGTTAAATTAATATTTAGAATATCGCAAAGAAATCATTTTGGAATCGATTTATTTAAAATTGATCTAGTTTATCATAATCTCATCATTTATGTCAAATTTTTAATTCCATTCATTTAGAGTTATGTACAATTCATTCAACCAGCATGTTTATGCAACTTTCTAAAAATATTTTATTTGCTCTAGTTCCTTTAAGTCTAGTTCCTTTATTTTTCCATAATTCATATGATATTGAAAATTTTGCCAACTGAATAATCGGTCTTTTAATAAACCTTAAAAAAAAATCTAAGTTTTCTCTTCAGGAAATTGTATTTATAAAATTGAATTAAGTTTATAGATAAAATGACAATTGTTTCTAAATTAATTTGCAAGACATTGTATTTATTGAATATATTTGGCGTTAATTTTATAGAAATTCATTATTCACAATTAAATGAAACTACTTGATGTAGTATTAATTCTACTTTCTTTAAGTTCTTTACCACGTTTTATTAGAAAAAATCTTGAGATCTTGAGAAATCTTCAGAAAAAGATCTTGAGAGCTATTAGCAAGTATCTTTGCTAATAGCCCATCTGAAGATCTTGTAATACAACGAAACCTAGGTCGTGGTAAAGAACTTAAAGAAAGTACAAATAATACTACATTATGTAGTTTCATTTAATTGTGAATTGTAATTATTATTAAAATATAATAAATGTAATTCATCTAAAGATACATGAACATAATTTACAATTATTAAACCGTACCTATTCACAATGGAACCCAGTTATAATCGTTATCGAATATATGATCAACGTTATTATGGTAATATCACGTCAATAACTAGATACGTAATCAGAAGCGAAGCCTCACATCAAAAGATAGTGCCCCATACAAATTGAACCTCGTAAGTAGTTTGCATAGCGGCGCTCTACAGAGGAAAGGAAAGGCAATCAGCGAACGTAGTTCAGGTCGGAAGGGAAGGAGATTAGCTTTAGTTATGCAAAGATAAGAGGAGAGAGCCGCAGGCGAGGTTGACCCGCCGAATCGGTATAGTGGCAAACTCTATGAAACTGTTGATAACGTGTTTCAGTTGGTTGCGTTTGCTGTGACAATTATATTTTATATTAGTAAATATTTATTATAACAACTCTTAACCCCTAAGTATCTTAGTTTTCATGATTATTTGTTTCAAATAAAGATCGTTCAATAGTTACCCTTAATACAGCTGTAGGGCAAAGCAAAAAATATTCCTTTTTTTATTATCGTAATATAATACTTTGAAAAACCACTTGCATGCTGGGATGAATTTAAATATATATATATATATATATATATATATATATATATATATATATATATATATACATATACATATATAGTATCTTTGATCAATAATGAAATTTAATATTTAAATAATGAAATTAGTGCTGCAATATGCCAATAAATGACGCATCATTTATACGTATATCAAGAATTTAGCATTATTTATAGATTATATTTCGTCCTAAAGAAATGATGTTATTTCTCAGGTTAAATGTAACCAATATTTTACCTTAATTATAAACTACGTGCGTGTTAAGTTTTATGAAAATCTTTTATACCATTTAAACGTGGTTCATACTTTTTATGGTTTTGAGGTTTTGATATTTGGCTAAAATTATATTTTAAGATCAACTTTTCAAACTGCAAATAATACATGATTTATACCTCAACCTGTTGCAGAAAATGTACGCTCTCTAAATTTGATGATAATTCATTGTGTGGTTTTATAGTTATTAGGTAAAAAACATCCAAACCTTGGCAATTAAATATTAGCGGTATGCAACTCCGGGATACAGTATCATCGGGGGAGCAAGGTCACCTCTAAATGCAAAGTTAGATTAAAATATTTTCCTGTCATTAATTTAATTTATTAGGTGAGTTTTTTTAGTATCACGATAATAGAAAAAAAATTACTCCACAAGCTGAATTTGTCAACATGTCTTCACGTAATGAATTTTAAATAAGCAACTATATTTTGATCCAGATTAGTAACAATGTATTTATATGCGCGTCTAGTTCCTAATAATGAAAGCGGCATCATATAAGTATTAGTTCACAATAATAGAATGAAACGTTTTTCACTTCACTGTACAATTTGAATTATTCAGCATGTTTTGTCGTAATTAATTTTTAAACAAACAGCTATATTTTGATCCGGATTAGTAACAGCGCATTTATACGCCAATCTTATTCCTTATAATGAAACCGGCATTATATAAGTACTGCATCACAATAATAACATTTGAATACAATTTTTTTTCACTTCCCCCTATAAGCTGAATTATTTAGTATGTATCAGTTAGTTGAATTTTTGACTGACTATCGTAACTAATTTCAAAACTTGCAACTGTACTTTGATACCAATTAGTTACAGCGAATTTACATATCCGTCTTGTTCCTGTTAATAAAACCGGCAATCGGCTTTGAACTTATTTTAATTATTGAAATCGGCTGTAGGTTCGATATACCTATACTACCATATTTATTTATTCAATTTCTTACATTGAATGTATTTGGCGTTAATTTTGTAGAAATTCATTATTCACAATTAAATAACATTACGTGATGTAGTATTATTTCTACTTTCTTTAAGTTTTACCACGACCTAGCTTTCCTAAGTACCCCTGGTTCCTAAGTTTCCTAAGTACTTCCGACTTGGTAGGACTAATAGCCCACCTGAAGATATTGTAATACAACAAAACCTAGATCGTGGTAAAAAACTTAAAGAAAGTAGAAATAATACTACATCACGTAGTTTTATTTAATTGTTAATTTCTTACGTCGAAGTTTTCCATTTACAATTCAATAAATTTATATAATATCCTCAATATCAACAACCTGTTCTTAATTTTGCATATCTAGTCATGTCACATAAATTATTGTGAAAAAATAAATTTAATATATGTATATATATATATATATATATATATATATATTACACTTATTTCCGGACAATATATATATATGTATATATTGTCCGGGAATGAGTGTCGGACAAAGAAAGATACTATTCGTTGGCTATAAAGGAATAAATTGTACGTAAACCATGCCCGTTTTTCGAATTGAGAGCAAAAAAAAAAAATTTCACGTAACTCGTTTTAACACACTCAATACTTGCCTGAAGCGCGGGGCTTACCCGGGCAGCTGTCTTCGCAGCCGTTTGGGGGTGATTCACCTGAGCGGCGTTGAATAATGTGGGCAAGTATCATGCGTACGAAAAAGATGACAAAAAATTGTGAACACTATTTTCCATTTTATGAAAAAAGGTCATCTTTTAAGTTTTATTTTAACAACAATCAACTATGTCTCAGTCAACGAATAACATCTTACTTTGTCCGACACTTATTCCTGGACACGTGTATGTATATACACACACACATATGTGTATATATATATAAATTTTTGATAACTTTGCATATAGAAAAAATGTTCACATTAAACCTTATTTTTTTAAAACTTAGTACTATTCTCAAAGTTAATCAGTCTAAGACCATTTTAAATTTAATTTTATACGAACTCGTTTTTAACATTTTCTATTCCATTAACGACCCTATCTCATTACTTATATGTATAAAAACAGTGCACTTAATAATACAACGGGCGGCCGGTACAGACGGCCGTATCTCAAAGGCGGGACAACAACCAAACAAAAAGTACAAAATTGAACGCTACGACGCTCTCCCGGGCGTCCTCGGTCGTCTGCTACGCGCATTAAACTCGGTGTTTACGAGTTCTATGGGAAATATTGGAGGCAACGTTACTGGCTACGACGTGTTTATGTTAAGTATTAACTGTCTATTGCATTTTAGAGGTACGGCGTGGAAAAATGAAAACAGAATTTCGTAGCATGAATATCTTTCAATAGTTGATTAAAAGGTATTCGAGTGTGAGTTGTCCTTCAATTCATACTTTTAAATATCCTTTTTATATGGAATTATTTATGTTGAACTTGGAGTTTTATTTTGGAAAAGTAAGTCGCCAACCTTTCAGTATTTGAACCTTTGAGTTGGCGCAACTAAACCTGTTATAGGTTTGGTTCCTCGGTTGTCTGCTACGCGCATTAAACTCAGTGTTTACGAGTTCTATGAGAAATATGCAGGTAACGTTACTGACTACGACTTGTTTATGTTAAGTATTAACTGTCTATTGCATTTTAGAGGTACGGCGTGGAAAAATGAAAACAGTATTTCGTAGCATGAATATCTTTCAATAGTTGATTAAAAGGTATTCGAGTGTGAGTTATTCTTCAATTGATTTTTTTAATTATTTTTTTTCTATAGAATTATTTATGTTAAACTTGGAGTTTGATTTTGGTACAATAAGTCGTCGATTTTTCGGTATTTGAAGTTGGCGGAACTAAATTTATAATTCCTTTAAACCATGAGCGTGGCAATCAAACATATTACTGATAGCTTTTTATCAACCCATGTGGGACATTAGTTATCATAAAGAGTGCATCTTTGCCAAAAATTCTATCCATTATAGAAAATGTTACTGCAAAAATAAAGGGCAAAATCAAAATTCTTTCAAAATGCTTAAATATATTTTCAAAGAGTAATTTTAACACGTTACTATTGTTTTTAAGCAAAGAGTATATGGAGGACCATTTTATATGTTTTATTTTATTCGACCATTAATTTCAAGCTGCATTTTTTCTCTTCAAATATAATTAGTAGCAAAATATTTCATTAAAGTATTTTTTTTGTAAAATTTTTTTATGTGAAGCTTGTAGATAATTTTATATTTTGGAAAAGGAGTTTGACTCTTTTTGTCATAAGTTCAACCGGTTTCAAGTTAATTAATAAAAATCATCTTGCAAAATTGCGTTTGAAGTATACATTACAATTATGGGTTTATTCTAACTACAGTAGTTAGAATAAACCCAAAATTGGTAATCTATAAACTGCATCCTGACTATTGTGCTCTTCATACAATATTTTATATTAAACAATGTAAATACGTCTGTAAGGTGATACATTTTTCATTATAAATCTTCACAACAACGAGAAGTTAAATTCAGTATAATGTGCCATTTTCACCCTACTTTGAGATTAATATTTAGGAATCGAAGATCAAATCCAAAATAAATATAATAATCTTAAAAGGGTAGAACGATCAAAAAGTGTTTTGATTAACACGACGCCACAAGACTGACCAAACATTTTATTATATTTATAGCAAAACCCTTCCATTTTCCTAATTGATAATTATTGATATTACAGAGCCACCCCCAATCCCCAATTATCATATTTTTATTACTGAGATGATTGTGATGGGATTAGCATCAAACCTTTGCTGTCACGGTGTGAGGTGCTGTCATATAGCCGCGTGCCTATATACAGAGACCATGCGACCAGATTACGTGTAAATATGTATATATGTTTACATTCGATCTTATAGCTACACTGTTTGATATATTCTCACAGTGTAATTATGGAAATGTGAAATGTTATGTTCACAATGGAAACTGTGAAAAGTAAAGAAAATTGGTTATATCTCAATATTATTTTATCGTACTCTGATATTTTAGCTTATATTAAATTTGTAAAATTTGAAATGAAGAAAATTTGTGCTTTAAAATAATGCCCTATTGACAAAAAGTGATCTCGTCAAAATAGCATGAAAGAGATAGACGTAATCGATTGCAAATTATTTAAAACAAAAAAATGGAAATTATGAAAATCGACAATATAATATTGCAAACATTTTTCTTAAAGTGAAGAAAAAGAAAAACTGACTAGAGAATATTTCTATAATGAAAAGGTCTCAGTAAGAAGATTAATGACAAAATGTATAGCTCATGAAACTTATGTATGAGGATGTATTTTTAACATTCAGTAGCTAAATGGCAAAAACGTAATAGTTGTAACTGTAACAGTTTATGTCACAAATAAAAAAAACGGGTTATGACTTAGTAATTGTTTTTATTGTAAGATTATTTTGGTAAATTTTAATTATTACATAGACATTAAAGTGATATACGTAATTGAATCATTTTTTCTTGCGTCTGGAAAAATAATATTGCTGATAAAAGTTATTTAAAAGAACGTGTAACTTTAAAATGATGAAGGATGTTTTAAATTATAAGAAACTTGAAGACTCGCATCGCAAGTTCTACTTATAGGAGACATTTTCATTTTGGGCTAAGTTTATATGCGTTTATACTCACGCAGTTGCAATAATACATCAGGAATATTTTCGAAATATTTCTTTCGTAGTAGGAATCTATAGTTCAGTGAAGCAGGCATCAAATTAACGTTATGTTATTTTAGTTTGTGTTAATGATTTGGTTTTTATGGTCAGTACAGTTTCAATTTGGTTAAACTCTACTATAAACTGACATATTATGTCTTTTATTATTCCGTGTCAAAACTGTCGAAAACGGAGAACGTATTGAATCATCTCTGCATATGTTTGTCAGAAGCACGTTTCTCGAAGATTATTTTATATAAACAGAGAGTTAAAATTTAGCATAACTGTAGATGATTGGGTAATTCAATATCATGTACAAAAAGTGGAATTTTCATTTTAAAGGACAATTTTGAGGCATGATAGAGGAAGCGAATTATAAATGTTTTTGTTTTACATTATGGTGTAGGGTTTCAAATGGAAGCTTAAAAATACGCTTTGCAAAAGCTTATATTTTAATTAAATGGTTTTATAAAAATATCCCTAAAATATTCCGAGTAAATTGTCTCACCTCTCACAATTTCAAAAACAAACAGATGAATTTATACAAAATTGGAATCAATCAATGATAAAGTCCATTAAAAACAATATGAATCGTTTTATTCAAATTATTAATGACCGCAAAAAATAATGTCTGACGCATTCTTCGTATTCAAAGATATATAGATATATTGTCTTTCTTTTTAAATTACCATTGTTTACAAAATAATTTCATGTTAGTCACGGTTTACCCGAATACTGTAGACTCAAAACTTATGCACACATCACACGCAACTGGTCGCACGAGCTTTAAGTGGGCATTTCGGTTTCTTCGTAAAACTAAAATAATGCAGTCTCGATAATGCTGATAATGTAAAATTACACATGTTGTACGAGATCCTCGTCACGCAAGGTCCAACTCGTACTTGATCGATTTTTTATAGAGCCATTCAAATTTTTTATGCAACATTTAAGTTATGTCCTCTGTTAAGATTTTAATAACTAAATTTTTCTAACTTATTTTCAAATTGTTAAACTATCTCCATAAACTATCTTAATACTTTTCGATCCGTACTCTGTCACCAAGTCAATAATAACTTCGTTTAACATATTTTCAATATCAATAAACTAAAACGGTTACGAGAAACTCAATATATGTACCAAATAACAATATGGAAATTATGTCGTAATTATGTATTATGACGTCATTTTTCAATACTAAAACATACATATATCTAATCGTGACAACTGCTATAAGTTATGCGTATCTTATTATTTCGATTGTATATTTATTGTTATAATATAAATTATTTCCTTGAATAACTTTTCTAACTTTATTAGTGAAACATTTGTTTTATTATGAACGGTTAACCGAATGAACGATTAGTTTTCATCAGTTTACTTTCAATGATACTGTTACTTCGTTTCTTTTTTTAATTTTATATGTAACCTGCGTAAATTATTTGCAAAATTATGACAAATAAATTAAACTATACTTATTATAATATGAAACTAATCCGTAAGTCATATTTAAATTAAGAATAAATTGCAATAAAAATATAGTTCATAAAAGGAACAATACACATATAAATACTCGAATATGTACAAAACCAATGGAATAAAAATTTAATTATATTTATGTAAATAATAATCCACAATTAAATGAAACTACGTGATGTAGTATTATTTCTACTTTCTTTAACTTCTTTAGTATGACCTAGGTTTCGTTGTATTACAACATCTTCAGGTAGGCTATTAGCAAAGATTCTAGCAAGAGATCTTTGCTAATAGTCCACCTGAATATGTTGTAATACAACGAAACCATCTAGGTTTCGTGGTAAAGAACTTAAAGAAAGTAGAAATAATACTACATCACCTTGTGAATAATGAATTTCTACAAAATTAACGCCAAATATATTCGAACATAGAGATCTGTAAAAATCTCAGTCAAAATACTTATCCTGTTACCAATACTTTTGTACTAATGTTAACTATATTTTTCAACATATACATATATTGCCTCTTGGACGCTTAAAAGTATATCGGATTTTTCAATAACTATGGAATTTAGAAACACTGATATAGTTTTCCAGGAAACTTCAGCTAAACTCCTAGGAATAATACTGTTATATACATAATTTATGCTTTCGCAGTTTGAGAGAACGGAAAAACGGAATTTATGATATTTTATTGAAAATTTCAGCTATATTTCTAAATCTAACTTACACAAAAGTTCGAAAAAATTAAGGATTGAAATATGAAATCCGTGTAACAATAAATGAAGGTTTGAATCCACATAACAATAAAATTATAAAAATATTTACTGATTAATTCATTTGAATCTAGAAGGTTTGTGAACATATTTATTTGTTTACTGTTTATATGTATGCTGATTATATGATAAACATCAAGCTTCTGCACCAAACGGTTTCCGAGTACGATTCGACTGTCTTATTTTACATAATTGGACTACTCTGTTTACTTCCTCTAACTTTTCTGACTTCTTTCCTTTAACCTAAAAATAAAATAAACGTAACAAGTTTAGATAAAAATAACCAATGTCATTATGCGGAAAATCTATGAACCAAGCTTACTCGACTTTATTTAAAAGTAAATATTATTGTCGGTGTAGTCCGACCCTTACTTTTATTATGCTCCAGTGATGGTTCTTTCATCTTTTTACCTCCCTCCGGCATAAATAATAATAAAGGAAGTGATTACGAACGCGGTCAGAGTCGACCAGCCGCTGGCCGTTCAATGAACACTTTGCCTAATGTTGTTACCCGATCCCTTTTTAATTAGATGAAGTTGTATCTGCAAAAATATTATATGAAACCGGTAAACGTCCATATACTTCTATAGCCACTTAGAGTTGTTTTATTGTTTGTCGGTGTTTCAAGCCTATTGATGAAAAAACAAGTTTTTCTCTGAAATATAAATGAATATGAATAATATCATTAAATGTAGTGAACAATTAAGAATTAGATATACTTGAATATTGAAAATGAGATATTTATTTTGCTGCAATTGCAATAGATTTTTTTTGAAATAGAAATCAGTAAATATGTTTAAGAAAAATTTTACTCGTTAGCAAAAATTAATGTTTTGAACCCTTGTATTTTATTTCAAGAAATAATTTAAAAATCGTAACAATTAGCATTCTTATAGATAATGTATTGTACTTTGAAAGAATATGTAAAATCGAAAAAAAGCTTTTAAAAAGTTGCATCATTTATGTATAGAAATAAAAACTGCGAAATAGGCAAGAGAAAATGGCCTTCTATTACAGAAATAGAATATAATTGAAAAAATGTAATATTTTTTAGAATATAAAGAAGCAAACAAATTAGCTAATTACATTAAGTAAAGAGAAAAAAATAAAACAGAATTTGTAACCATAATATAAGCAAAAAAAGCAATTTCCATAAATGCGAATGTATTGCATTTTCAATATGTCAAAAATTGTGAATAAGAAATAAAAACCTGACAGAGTACGTGATATTTTTCGGAAGGATTATAAAAAAAAATTCAAAAAATCAATACCAATCATTTTTTTAATTTATAACAATTGTAAAGTGAACTAAAACGAACTGTTAACTAACATTAACATTAATTATGTTTTGTCAAAATAAACGCCTTTTTCGCACTTTCTGAATTTTATATGGTTCTTTCTGTCAATGCTATCGGATATGCTAGTTTTATAGATAAATATTCCACATTCATGTATTGAGGATACGATGGGATGCAGCCAGCAAGATGGCTCAAAGAATTGGCATTTACAACTACTATGGAAATTAACCTTACTTTTCATAAGAAGATACGAGATTTCTCATTTGTTTCTTTGACTCTTTCAGCAAAACCTTTAAAGAGCTTATTTTTTGGTTCTCTATTTAAAAGTGCCATTTTTATTCTTGTAGTTCTTGGGTACTATAGGGACTTTCACTGATATCCTTTGAAGTAACGTTCGATTTGGTGCCAAAAATAAGGCTGTCTCAAAAATAAATCGGAAAAACGAAGGAGGAAGAAAATAACATAAAGTCATAAAATACAGTTGAAAACTAAACTACGATAAAATTATATTTTCTGACAGAATTAATCAGCATCAAACAAATTTCTCAATGTTATCTTTTTTACAAACTAATTGATACAATATAATTCTGTGATTTATCTTCATTCCTATGAACTTTCGACTCTTCCTCTTGCATATTTTACTTTCTCATTCATTAGCATGATGATCCGCTAAAAGCCAGGGTATGGTCAACTATGCGTTGCTGTCAATTATCGATTATATCGAACGCCTTAAGTTTTGGATCTCCAATTAGCGCGTCAAACTTATTAAAGTGTTTTTTTCTCAAACATTCAATAATTGATCCATTGGTTCATGCTCATGGTTTTCTGTTACCCAATGATTTCTCGATTTTTCCAAGTTTCTATACTGGCACTTTCATTTCAATACGTTGTCTTTAATACATTTAGTGTTACTTCTGTTTGAATAACCCACAGTTGTGATGGATGTTACGAAAATATCGAAGAATTAAAATTATCTAAATTTATTCGCTGGACCTGACTGATATTGGTCACTGCATAAAAGTATAGTTTGTCGGCTGAACCTCTATAAGTCATAACTAATTTACACAAACGTTCCCATTAGATGGTATATCATCTGTTAAAAAAACTCGTTCATTAAAATTGTTCAATCGTAATTGCGAACAATTTTCAATTGCGCGTGCTTTTAGCGAAGCTGCAAATTTTAGCACAAGTACGAAATTTTTTATATAAATTTCTAATTATTAAAGGTATAAAATTATTTACACAAACTTTTCTCTTCTTTTTCATCAACCTAAATTATCATTAAATTTTACCGTTTAATTCCCACAACAAGCTTTGTTCAATAAATACAATACCCTGAAAAGTTTCAAGAAAAACCTTTTCCCTCTCACCTCTTCTTTGATCGCGTCGTCGACTAACTTTTAGTATAAGTGTCGTTATTATGATGCATATAAATATTATCAGGACTCAATTACACACTCTCACAACCTACTGCCAACGTTTCGACCTCACTTACTATTACCGTCACAGCCAGCTGCGACTTGATACTGCAATCGATAATGCCCGAACGGAGTGCACTAAATGCATTGTAGTTCAGCTGCAGCCTCTTACCTGGCGTCTAACATTGCATCGTTACTACAAGACAGGCCATTTGATGTGTCTGCGATACTGAAAACTTTCAATTTAGGAAAGGAGTGCAGTATATTTTGTTTTTACATGAATTTATTGATCGTATCTAATATGTGTTTTAATAAATATATTCATATATTTGTGAAGCGTATTTAAGATCTACTTATACAATTTTTGTATTTATATTCTGTAACGGAAATATAAATATTATACTGCGTTGAATATTCTCGTAAACATTTCACAAATAAATCGCGGACTCAACAAACACTAAACTTTTATTTTCCCACAGCCACGTTAGTTGTAAATTAGATGTATTATGGTACTTTGGTTGTAATATTAGCGTGGCACATAAGTTGTAAATTATTTAATTTACATTTGTATTATGCCATCTTAGTTGTAATACTATTTGCAACATTAACATAAAATATTAGTTGTAAATTAAATATGTGACGGCACCTTGGTTGCAAATTAAATTGCAATGGTTGATACCACGTGAATAAAATCGACTTGCATTTTGATAAAATAGATTTTAAATTAAAACATTCTATTTCGTCCACTAAAGGATATGGATCTTTGCCTTACTAGTTATCGTCTTATTATATATATGGTCTATGGAGCCTCAAGCTAGACCTGACCCGCTGTGGATAGACGTACATCTTCGAAAATGGTTGTTAACAAGAGTCAAGGTCTAAGTTTTTGTAGTCAACCATTGGGTAGATACAGTGAGGGGTGTGATTTCCAAGACTGAGTCGAATTAATCTGAAGATAAAATACTTGGATTCGATACATGGACGATATTTTATGAAACATTATTCAGTAATTCATATAACAGCACATGGTATAAGTAATAAACAATAAATTTGGTTTTAAAAATGGTCACTTTATGATCCTTTCATCCAGTATGGATCCCATAATTTTTTAAATAAATTTTAAATAATTAATTGAAAGTAATTTTCCGATACCTATTTTGATAATTTTGCAACAAAAAGCTGTAGAAAAAATATTTTGAATTTTATGTTGAGTCTCTCAAATCTTATGGCAATGAAATTAGTGCTGAAATTTTTTCCCTGAGTATCTTGAAATTCTCCTTGAATTTAATCCATAATAACCAATACCCTTCACTTTTCATCACAGTGTTTCTTCTATTTTGAGATAAAACATCGCTTCCACAAATAATGGAAATAAATATTTGAGGAGATAGTTTTTTGACCTCAAAATAAATAGAAAAACTTTGGACAGTTACTTCTCTAAAAATTCAGAATTTTAATATATTTTGCTAATGTAATAAATTTAAAGTCGTCTACTATTTCTAATTGATTGCAGATTCCATTGCCATTGAAAGTATAACGCTAAACGATAGAACTCTCTTTGCTTGTTTAAATAATGTTAAGCATTTTTAACAACAGTTTAACACTATTGATAGGAGATTATTATTCGAATGTTATTTACCTTATGTTATGCAACAAACTTTGAATAATTAATCGACTACGTCATATAACACAATGTGGAGTTCATGTATAGGTACGAAATCTGAAACCGGTATCACACGCTGCATAGTCGGCGGAGCAAATTCAGATAAACAATAGTAGTCATTCGACAGATCAGTGCAAGGTTTCAATATATTTGTCAAAACTACACTACACGAAATACCCGGGCAAGGAAAGAGACGACGACGTTACATGTTTTTGAGCGCGTCTCTGTTCACTGTCGCGTCTTGTGTGAGTTAGTCCAACGTACTGGAACTAGTTCTGATGCGATCTCAGTGAGGTGAAAAAAGGTTGTTGGGGTGAATGAAATAAATACGAAATGATGATATTCCTAAGTATTTTTGTTTGCTATTGCTTTGTTTCATTATAAGAGAGTTCAAGGAGACGTTGTCTTGCATAAATATTATTTGTGTCTCCAAGAAACAACTACGTCCGATTTTTTTACCTTTGGATATGGCAGACTATGTGGTTTACGTACATTATAATTATATACTATGTATACCATTATTGTTACACGATTACTACATGTCTTTCATTATTGCAAAATGGTGTTAGAAAAAAATAAAATAAAATTACGTTCTACAATAAAACAGTTCGAAAGCAATAATCTACCTTCTTGATTGCAAATAAGTCACACGTTAACGCACCAAATGAAAACATTGCTACGACGTAGTAAATTGTTATGAATCTGATTGATAAACCACCATGAATTTTAATCAACATGGACTTTAGTGTAAAGCTTTGTGAAAATTGAATAATATCCTGAAAACGGTGGTAAGCTAAGGTATAGAGCCATCTACACAGGCATTGTTCAAGAATCCTACTAGAAAATTTCTGTAAAAAAATCCTATTTTAAAACCAATGATTAAGGATTTTAATCCTAATAACTATTTCAATCAACGATATTGTTTAGGATAACTACAACGATTACGGGAATATAACTACGATCATATTTCAATATCTGTCTTGATTTACAGACAGATATTAATAACTCATAAAAACAAGAGTCACAGGTGTTTTCAGTCGCTACTATAAGTCTAGTTATTCCTCTTTAGCTCTAACTTAATGTAGAAGTTGGAATTCCCGTATTTCAGTTTCACGATATATTAATACAGCCAATACTTACATAATGAAGATAAATGGCAAACTATTAATTACAAAATTCCGTGAGAAAAACTTTCAAAAATTTGAAAGGTGCTGTCAAATATTTCGGTAACAAAATATTCAACAAATATTTTAATACAGTGTATGTGATACGTCAATATCGATAATAACTTGAACGTCAAATATTTTCTAAGAATATGCTGTAATAAATTCGATGAAATATATATTCCAAATAATCCGACGATGTCCGCGAGAAATTTCTACCGTCAATATTGATAAACGTAGCATATATTAATTTTCAAAGAAATTTTCAGACAGTTTGTTTCTTCATAATTTATTTTTTTTTTAATTCAGCAAACCGATTTATCCTTGAGACGAGAAAATAACTTGTAATAAATAAAATATGACAATATTAATAAAAATAAGTAAAACAATATCCTGTTGTTTACAAAGAAAATTCTCTGGAAATAAAACTTCAAAACTCGGCGTCATGCGATATTTTCATACAAATACACTTCAACGCACAAAACTCGCCGGATATTGCTTAATTTTGTTATATTAAAATATTTACTCTACCAAACTTATCTATTATGAACACTTAAGAACACCATACTAAGAAATTCACATTTATCAATGCGAATAAACTTAGCGTCTTCGTACTTTCACGAATATGATGAAAGTATTGCGTTAACATTCAGAAGGAGGACAAAAAAGTGAAAGAAGGGTACATTCAAAGGAAATGTCATTGTATAAAAACAAACCGTATAGAATCTATGTGTCTGTATGTACGTAGGTACGTACGTACATGTGTTTTCAAAGGCTTATAAAATCTGAAGAAAGCAGCTCTTTGACTACGAACTTTCTTTATCGATATTGTTCAGTGAAACAAAAAAAATCAATGTTGACCTTTAATTTATGTTACCGAAAAGTTTAAACTTGTGTCGTGTCCCACTAAATTTAAAGAAAACCTAATTAGACAGGTTGCAGTTTATAGTTATAAGAACCTTTTACTCAGCTGTTCTAAAAAAATGCTTTGCTTACTTTTTGTTATTTAAGACATAGTTTGCTTAAAATTTATATTTAAATCTATATATATATATATATATATATATATATATATATATATATATATATATAAAATATAGATTTAAATATAATTATATAGTTTATACTATAAATTTTATACTAAAAGCCATTTTGATGAAAGTTCTGTCTGGTTTTATTCCAGACTGCTCGTTTAATTTTCCTTAGTGTTGTTTGCCTTGAATTTTGATTAAATTGCTTACCTCCAAAATTTCCTAACGCATTTTGTTAGATTATAGTTATCCAATGTTAATGATAATGATAATTACCAAAAAAATACCATAGAAATATACCTCAAAAGATCTATCGGGCCGGTCCGTGCTTATATATATACTAGTTTAAATGTTTAAGACCACAAAATATTTCTAAAATGAAACTATTTATAAAATATTTACTATTTCTTTAACGTAAAATGTATTACTTAGTATACTTGTCAAAAGCGTAAGAAAAAATAAAGTTAAAGAAAGAAACGGAATTTCTGCGGAACACTATGATATATTCTAATAAAACCTGTTAGTTGTTTTTAAATCCAGAGTGATATAATTACTTTTATCCCACATATTTTACAAGATTGAGGTCCCCCTCAATTTGCATTTAAGTTTTGCATAATTTCGATGAAATTTTCTCAAGCAAATGTTTTTTGTCAAATTTTAATTAAATTCTGTCTTTATTTTACATATTATGTGCAGATTTCATGCACATAATGATTATAATTTAGACGCTAGTTGGTGGTGACAGACTGACAGAAAGAATATGACTAGAAATCAAAATATTGTGCATAGTTCTTTAAAGATACTAATTGAAATATTTATCTTTTAAGTATTTTGTTGCTAATGCGAATTTAATACTCGAATTTAATATCTAAATTGAAAAAAAAAACTTTTTCATTCGCATTTTTTAGACGAAATTACTATCAATAATTCTTAGTGTGGGACATTTCATATTCTTAGTGTGGGACATTTCATTAAATATAGATAGGTATATTTTAATAATTATTGTTGTTTTTAAAAATTGGTAAGTTTTTAAATTAATAAAAAATTTATCCATTTTTAGGCAAAGTCTCTAAAAAGAGGTGATAGAAATTTATTTTTTTAATCCGTTAAAAATTTAAAAAATCATTTAATTTTTATTTTAAACGCTGAAAATCACATGACATCACAGTGATTTGAAAGTCAATAATTTGCCTTACTGAAAAATATTTGGTTAAAGTAATATTCCCGTTGAAGCAACAATATATCGGAATATATCATTGACTTTACCGAATTTATTTTTTTGATATATTAGAAATACTAAACAATTTCTTCTCAATATCTGGTAAATGACATTTCAGATATAAACCATCCAAATCGAATAATTTAACGATTTATCTTCATGTGTAAAATTAAGTGATAGATACATTCCTCTTAAAATCACGATGTGTCGTAATTTGCCATTGATATTAACGAAATCATCTCTATTATGTATTAAAAATATTGAAACAATTCATTTTAAGACATGGTAAATAACGATAAAAATACAAGTCAAATGTTCAATTGTTATTCCCAACACATAACTTTAAATTTATAATTTGTACTCCTGCGTAAAATTTGGTGAAAGTAAAACTCTCCGTAAATTTACGATGTGTCGAAATATGCCGTTGATATTAAAAAGCTCAACTTTTTTGTATCAAAAAATTCTGAACAAATTAATTTTAACATATTACAAATAACGATTAAGATACAAGTCACACAAATCAAATGCTCGATCGTTATTTTCAAGACAAAATTTTTAATTAATAAATTGTACTCATGCGTAAAATTAGCTGAAAGTAAAATTCTCGTTAAATTCTCCATAAATAAAATAATGAGCTCAACTTTTTTGCATTAAAAAATAATGAATTAATTCGTTTCAATATTTTTTCAATTAAGCTTACTATATATAAAATGAAATTAATATAAATGGAATTTTTAACCGAAATTTTCCCCAAATGAAACGCTTTGAAATTGTCTTGCCAGACTTACACTTCACAATGATTTATCCTTGAAAAATTTCAAGTGATTGCCAATTCATTACAAATCTAATGTATTTAAATCTCTTTGAATGGATCGCCTCTTTCAACGGATGCCATTAAAATCAATAGAATATTGCTGATGTTATTGTATAAAAAAAATCAGATTTATTAGGTATTTTTGACATTACCCTAATAATGCCACATTCCAAATAAATAACACAGTAACATAAGAAATCCTTGAGGTAAATACTATTCAGTATTTATCTAGATTTCAATAACATTTAAATTCGATCTGAGCACTAGAATTCTTACATGACTTTAATGTTTCAAGATTAGGGTGTGTTCATAAGAGGAAAATATGATTTTTTTATTTTTTCAATACTAGTCAACTTTTCACACTAATAAAATACGTAGATAAAATATGTAATAAAGAATAAATAAATTTGGCACTTTTCTGTCACTTTACCGGTATGAACCTACCGATCTGAACTAATTATCTCTTCGAAGATTTTTAGAAAGGTACAAATATGCACTGTAAGATTATATATTATTTTTAGAAGGGTACAAATATGCACCGTAAGGGCACAAATATGATTTTTAGAAGGGTACAAATATGGACTGAAGGGTAAAAATATGCTAAGCGAAAAATACAATAGCACGGTAGTTTGGATAAAAATTGCTATCTACAAAATCTTATCTTGAGACCTTTGCGTGCATATATGAATATCGTGCGTTAGCGACGAAAAATATCTTTTGTTTACTACGTTAATGGTTAAATATAATTCTTTTTTAGTTCTGGAAGAACGTATCAAGTATGAAATATCTAATTAATCATAGTAATACATGAATATTGCCATCATTTGACCGGCAAATATTTTATTCAATTATTCTTTATTAATTAAATAACAAAATATTCGTTATTATTACGAAATTAGTAGAATCTTGAATAGTTTAAGTCTATTGGGGAAAATTATTTAAAATATATATCAGCCATTCTTTGTTATTTATATTCACTCGATTAAACAATTTTCTGGAAATACCTAATTTTAAACAAAATAATAAATATTAACTTCCTTTATCTCAATGGGCTATTTGTAAATTAGTTCTGAGCTTTTCATTTTGAAAAAAATTTAGTAAAATATACTTCAATGAGTATTACTATATCTCCTATATTAAGAATTCTTAAAGCCCATGTTCACGTTAAAATTACTGCCGCATAATCTATGAAACTATATTAAAGTCAAGTTTATTACTACAAGTCTTAATAAAAAAGCTCAAATTGCTAGCCAAAATACAATATTCAAATAGATGCTCATAACCATCCAACCCTTAAATAACTCTATTCGTCTGGAGAAAGACAAATGCGTCCATCCATTGCTGGGGCGAACACATCGCTCATCTCCGCCCGTTCGTTCCCCTTAAGCCCTCAGCATCGCACTGATGGGGGCAATAAGGGGCTGAAATATTTACGTATACTCCTACAAATGATATGGGATCGGTGAGAAATCGACATTACTTGCGTTGCATTGACCACGCCGGATGAATTGGTCTGTGGAAGTGTTTTAGGTTGCGAAGCATTGCCTTTGTTTGATGGAGGGTAATATTGCAATCAAATATCGTGTCTTGATGTATGTTTCTTTTATTTACTGCACTCGCTTGTTCTGAGTGGCGATGGAGGTGTTTTTATGTTCTCTTCTTTAAGATATCGGATGTTTCATATAAACATGAATGAACATTACTAGGATAAATATAAACTTTCCTAACAGCCCACTAAATATAAACTTTGCGAACAGCAAAAATCTTTGCTAACTGCAACAAATGTTTGCTAACAGCCCACTTGAAGATGTAATAAAACGAAACCTAGGTCGTGGTAAAGAACTTAAAGAAAGTAGAAATAATACTACATCACGTAGTTTTATTTAATTGTGGATAAATATAAACTATAATTTTATTCAATTTCGTTTAACCGTTGATATATTTTTGTATATTTTAGAATATAATTATAATAACGAATAGCTTTTATGTTGCAAAAAAAAATAAGTGAAACGGAGTTTTCATAAGAAACCCATTCTTGATTTATCTCGTTGATATTTAATTTATTTCTTTATGGTTCCGTAGCACCCAATAATATTAAACTTATTTCGTATGTTATAAAGTATATTTTGACTTTTATAGGTATAGTTTGTTAGAGCATTTGCGAGGTCGATGACTTTATAAGCACATATCTTATCACCACCATTTGATTTAAATTAATGTAATAATTATTAAAGTTGATAGTAAATTTTTTGTTTATATTCTTTTATTTTAAGTTAAATATAGTTTTCCAAATATTAGTACAAGATACATGAATTAAGCCTTTCATAACTCAATGATTTTATTAATGTATATTATCGGGCTCTTTAACTATATGCGGGCCCACGTGCTGCGCTTGTGATAGTGCAATATTTAGATATACATATCTTATCTCACTATGCGATTTAAATTAATTTAATAATTATTAAAGTCGATAGTAATTTTTTTAATAATTTATAGTCTTATTTTAAGTTGAATATAGTTTCCCAAATACTAGTACAAGATACATGAATTAATCCTTTAATGTGTACAATCGGGCTGTTTAACGATATACGCGTTCAAGCACTGCGCCTGTGATAGCGGAATAAAAAGTCCAGTTATCCAGTTTCATAAAATAATTTCACAAAAAATTGTTTTCCAGTTTCACACATAAATTTTTCAAAAAACGTTATCAAGGTGTGTTCTTCCTCCCGCGTGGTGTCAAGGTTGCAGTAAAGATGTGTATCTCGCATTCTGTGTAAAATGTAAGTATGCTTTTCTTGTTGAGGATATCATCATTAAAATCTCCATATATATATATATATATATATATATTTTTTTTTTTGTTTATTTTTGTTTTTTCTAAGTTGTAAAATGTAAGTATGCTTTTCTTATTGAGGATATCATCATTAAAATCTCCATATATATATATATATATATATATACATATTTTTTGTTTATTTTTGTTTTTTCTTTTTTTTATTATAGATTAATTTTCAACATAATGAGACTTAAATATTCAAACATGTTTAACATGGGATTTTGCTTTTAACATTTTTAAATCCTTCTCTTTCGTGTTTTTCAATCTAAGATACAATAATTAAACTGAGATAAAAAACAAAATACCACAATTTTATTCCTATTTCATCACACACTTTGTAATAAAAACCTAACATATATACGTAACTTTTTCTACATAATATTTCTTAATCTATAAAACTTTACTAAAATTAGTACTTTATTACTAACATATTATAAATTAGTATCTTAAAGCAAACACATTACACATACATGTTTATCAAAATCGTCCCTCAAACAATACGCTTAAAATACACCCACTCACTCACACACACACACGCATTTATTGCTTACTTAAATTAATATCTTAGAGGAAACACATTACATATACACATTTATCAAAATCGTCCCTCAAACAATACGCTTAAAACACACCCACTCACACACACACACACGCGCCCAATATTATAGCATCCCAGTCAAAAAGAAAAAGGAAAATTTGCTGCATTCATTGAGAATTTTTTTTTCAAATTCCATACCTCATTTCGGTCAGGAAAGGAATACAAAATTCCGCGAACGCTTCAATCCTACACCGCACGAGCGTAAACACGCGTCGAACGCACCGATCCCAGGCAGATGTAACGCAACACTAGCAATAACTGCCACAAGTACTATTTGCGCGTTTTAATTTTTTTACAATTTTCTAATTTTCATTGCGAAATTAACGTTTTCAATCATCACAATTTTTTAATCATTAAGACCAATTTCAAAAGTATATATTTTAAGAGTTATTTAAATTTTTTTATACCCACACACACACGCACATATACACACACACATATATATATATATATGTATATATATATATATATATATATATATATATATATGTATATATATATATATATATATATGTATATATATTTAGACATATACATACTTATATTTACACCCCTCACATTCATGGAATTTGTATACTACACGATTTTTAAAACAACTAAAATTAATTTTTTTGTTCTATAAATCGAAATATCGTATTTCATAAGTTTATAAAAATTATTCGTTTACTGAAAACGAATATTTTTTTCGCTATTGTCTTCTATTTGGCGGAACGTTAGATAAATAGTAGTTAAATAAATATTACAATAATATTTTTTCATGCTTAATTTCTAAAATAGAAATGTTTAATACAATTTTTTAGCAATTTTTTAAAACGAGTCACATAATTTTTAAAAATATCTTGAATCGAGATAAGAACGCTTACGGGATTTGTTTAACATATTAGTTAAGTAAATGTTACAATAATATTTTGTTCACGGTTAATTTCTAAAATATAAATGTTTAATACCATTTTTAGTAATATTTTTAAAACGAGTCACGTCATTTTTTACAATATCTTGAACCGAGATAGGAACGCTTAAGGGATTTATATAAAATAGTAGTTAAGTAAATATACAATAATATTTTTTCTGGTTAATCTGCTAGGGAAATGTTACAATAATATTTCTTTCATGGTTAATTTCTAAAATAGAAATGTTTAATACGATTTCTAAAACGAGTCACATCATTTTTTACAATATAACACTCAACTAAACCCACAGCGCATGCAAAGAACCTCCTTACTTTACCGACTCACGTATTCGTCAAGCACGTCAATAATGTTCTATTGCGTTAGTTTTACGTCTTCGAATAAGCGTCTTTTGTTTACAAGGATCGATGCGTAAAGGATATGTTCAAACGCACATACTTTATTTACATAATAACCAGTGTTTTCCAACTATGACAGTGTCTGAAACACGCAATACAAGCTTTGTTGTGGAGATTGTTCAGCTGTGCGGAACAGTGCAGTTTTCTTAAAATGCGGCCTGTCGGGAGAAAACATTGTTACAAGGAAACTTGTTTATTCATTCACGTCCTGTTAGACATGAGACGTTGGGTTTTCTATTGTTATGTTGTGACACAATCTCTCTGTGAAAATTTTTTATTATGTTTGCTACAACTTATTTATTTTATATATGTAGATAAAATAAAGTGTTTCACAATTTAGTATTAATATCAAACATATGCACCGTGCATTCATAAAAGTATTGAAGACCTTAACAACTTATGCTGAAAGGTCATATAAAATCAGAATAAAATATTATGATGAGACGAAAAGAAATAACAATAAAGAAAAAATATGTTGAATATATTTGGTGTTAATTTTGTAGAAATTCATTATTCACAATTAAATAATACATCACGTAGTATCATTTAATCGTAAAAGAAATATGTTTTTTAAACTTTTGCCAATATGTACGAGTATATAATTTGAGTTATGCACTGTAACTGGTATAAAGAGCTGTAAATGAAACTATATTATGTCAAAAATATAATCTTCTTGGTCGTTTTCTTCATGTTTGAAGGTCATGTCCTTGATAGGCATTTTTGGTTTTATTTACAAACTTCCCCCCCTTTGTCCGGCTTTCAGCTTCCTTTAGTGTTGTTGCTACAGGAAAATCATTAATGGCGGTCACACCAACAGCTAGATGATCAGTCGAGGATTACCTTTCGTACCTTCTTGCCCACCGCCATCAATTGTTGAGGTTATTTGGTTGCCAATAAACACATTGACCAAAGTAAATGAGAATCCTTTAAGAGGTCCTTAAATATCTAGTTTTGATATTTAGCTGCTCGAAGATAGACTTGTTCGTTCTTTTGGCTGTTCATAATACGCAGAGTATCCTTCTCCAACACCACATCTCGATGACATCAATATTTTTTCGTTCAATTGACCGGATCGTTCACGATTCTGGGCTATATAGAAATATCGAGAAAACCAGAGACGGATATCCGTCTAGTCCGAATTCACCAGGTAAATCCACCAGGTATCACTTTGATGATACCTGGTGGAAACCTTTCCGCCCTACCACAGACGTGTCATTTGTCACCTTGTAGTCTTGGCTATCTGTAGCCCGTCTCTTGATTTCTCGTCCGCTTCCTCCCTCATCAGTCAATAATTAAAAAATATACCGCATTATTACGTATATTAACACCAAATTTTTTATTTTGTGTTATAAGTATACATGTTTACGCAAATAGTTAAAAGAAAACTCTGATAACACTTAACAATCTCACCTGTTTGTATATTTCAATTGAAATGTTAATTTTATTTTTATTCTGTTGCCCAAATTTTGATTATATATATATATATATATATATATATATATATATATAAATATATATATATATATATATATATATATATAAATTATTTTTTTTATATAATCCCATTCAGTTCTTTCATGCAATTATAAATAACATAACCTATTGTGTCACTTTTTATTCTGAACAAATTCACCACATGCCTATTAGAATTATAGCAATTTTTTTCCAAAACGGACAAAATTCAAAATAACTCACGGTAATGGCGAATCACCGAATATACTTAAAAATAAATTAAGGTCTAACATTTATTTATCTTCTTGAGGCCTTTTGTAAAAATAATATAATAATTTATAAACAATTTATAAAGTCAGTCTCCAAACTAAAGATAACTGAAAGAGTTATTGAAATGGATATAGTATGTCTCGAATAACAAACAAATATTCAAAAAGAACTTTGAAAACATGCTGTTTAGTTTTTATGTATTCAAAATTAGGACCGAAACACTCCTCAGTTGTTTATTATTTACAAGAGTATCACCTCTATGAGCTATGTTTTCTGTTTGTCAATATTTTGTAGTAACTTGTTAAGAAGAACCTCCTTACCCCTCGTAACGCAATTACGAGGGTTCCATATACACAAGGCATATAATTATACATAATATTTATTTGACCCTTTTTACATATACTAAAATTTTTTTATGTAAATACATTTTCTACTTTTCTTTGATTTTAGCATTTTAGGTTTTGAGGGACTTTGGCGATGGACATATCTTTTGTGGATATTTTCAAATAGCTCTGAATTTTCAACACTGGAACAACCTTATATAAAATTCTGAGAAAAAATACAACTTTTAATAATATTAATTATTTATGATAATTTTACTTTATGTGATAATCAGATTTAGTTTATATAAAATAAGTCAAGTTTTTGGGGAAAATAATGACAATGTTGGTGAGATATTTGCAGAGGAAAATGAAAGCAGTTTTGGTGATCACAATATTTTAGGAAATGTACTCCACTTGATAAAATAAGTTAGCAAAATGATTATTTCAGGTATCTTTAATATTCATACCTAGTTCCATAAACAAATTCTAATTATTAAATCGATCTGAATGAAATCTTATTTTATTTCTGATATTTAATTATATTAAATCGATAAAGCTAGCCTCATATTACATTCCATATCCTACACATAACTAACTTACACTCCCAACTGAGCTGATTATTTACTGCCAATTATAACCTACCTCCAACCTCCAAAAATATGTATATATGTTTCAAGACCCTCATCTCATCAGCAGAAAATGACCGTCGTACAGCAACGGCACAAATCATAAACCTGACTGGGATAGAGCCGTCAATGGTCGGCTAATTAGACGGCTTCGACTCTCGCCCGTCACAATGGGTTCCAATTATATCAAATTTTGTGATGTGTTAAGGGAATTAGGGTCCCTCCACCCTCTCGACCACTCGGCCCGAAGTGGCCAGTCCTCAGGCGCATAGCCGACGAAATTGTTTTCGAACTAATGAGCACTCGCATTTGGAGCATTCTGCGGCGCAAGTACGAGTGGGAGAATATATGTTTACTTATGTACCTACTAGTCGATTTGTATTTGCAAGTGTAATGAGATAGGCTACTTATGAAAAAGGCTTAAAAATAAATTAAAAAAGGACTTAATCTTCCAGCAAAAAAACCATTAAGTTAAGGTTTAAAAATGCAAGGTACCCAAAATGTCTATCAAACTATTGTAAATGCTAATATTCTCTTTATATAAATACATATTAAATCTTTCACAAGTTTAACAAAAATATTTTTTTGCAGATGAGAATTTCTATGTACACGTGATTTAAAAGTTGGAGCGTTTGGGGATTACAAAGCACTTTAGTGATCCGTATTTCTCATGAAACTATATAAAAATATCACTGGGTATTATAGTTGTAAAGGGCTTATAAAAAAATTCTCTACTCGATGAAGTCCATGACAAAAATGATTTTTATTTCCGAGCTCGATATGAATAAAGGAACTTCCAAACAAAAAATTTAAGCTTATTTTTTTCTATATATCGATTTATTCATAAAACACTACATCTTCCACTTAACATTTTTTATTTTTACCAATAATTTTATATCCTTGTCATCGGTTTTAAACTATGAGAACGATGCTGCAATATTCAGATAGGGAGAATTAGTGACAGGCATGACCAAGTTATAAAAGTTCTGTGTTTGCTATACGACTATGAGATTAATAAATCTGGTCCAAGCTTCATGTTCCTGCTAAAAAACCCAACTTATGAAATTAATCATTCTACTTCATCTATCGATTCCTTGAAACTAGTATACTAATTAGGCCGGAATTTCGTTTAAAATAAGCTTCTAACCGTGAGAAAATATCAAACATACGATAAAAAAATTTTGTTTGCATTATGGTGTACCTAAACATATTTATAGAAAAATATTAAAAAGTGTATCTATGAAATTTCTCATGTAATAATAAAAAAACATTCGATATCAGAATTAATATCAAATACTTAAGTAAATGATAATCCACTATTAGATAAAATAAATCGTTAAACTTTAAAAACACTATCATAACACATCTTTGCTAATATCCCACCTGAAGATGTTGTAATACAACGAAACCTAGGTCGTGATAAAGAAATTAAAGAAAGTAGAAATAATACTACATCACGTAGTTTCATTTAATTGTGTTTAAAAACACTCTAACAAGAAAGAAAATATTTCATTTATCGCAAATATTTTTCTTTTCCATTAACTGATAATTAATCTTTTAGCACATACTTTTACAACAACATTTAAACGCTCAATATTATCTTTAATTCAACAACCCCATCCTACAAAACCGATACACAGCACGTACCTTTGGGTACCAAACCAAAAATAGACCGAATCCAAATCAAACTCAATGATAATCATAACAACAAACTTCACAGCACGTGCTGCCCTAATCCCTGAAACATTGCAGGATTGGCACACGTGTCCTGCAGGACAATAATCCGACGATAAACAGAGTGATCTTACGTGAAACGAAAGGCTGTAGGTAGTGGCAGTTTCCACTCCCTCGTTCAGCTCCCCTTCATTACGCATGGCCCAAATAACATCTTCCACTCGCTTACAGAGTGTTATGGACTCACATTTAATATTGAATAGGATACGTGTATGTGAGGGTGGCATTGTGTGTTGTATAGATATTGCTATTACTCCTATATAAATGAATTAAATAAAATGCTTCCGTACGAGAGTGAAGTATACAATATTTGTTTCGATAACCATGATGGTGTTGCATACTACAAATATTGTAATTGCGAAAGTTGGATAATTGTTACCTAGCAACTTTGCAATCGAGCAAAGAATGACTACCGAATTTAACTTGCATATATATACCATACCATCTGCAGCTTTGCACGCGTGGGATATTAATACTACAAGGAATATATTTGGATGTTTCTTATTCAGTCACGTCTAGTATATGATTCAAACTAAAGAACTTGAAAGATGTCGCTAGCGAATGGCCCGAAATAAATATTTTTAAACTACGTCTTATCAGGAATGTCTCTAAATGTAAAAGTAGACAAAACTATTTTTTCTATTTTTAGATGAGTCTTTAAATTAATTTTATTTCCAGAGTCCCATTAAGATAATCGAAGAAAGTCATTGTTCATTCCTACGTTAATATATACACATATGAGAATCGCTATCGACTTTTACGTGCACACATTACATTTAGAGAATAACATATGTGCTAATATTGGCAGCCTTGCACGCGTGGAATACTAATACCATGAAGATTACATTTGGATGTTTGTTGTTTAGTCATACCTAAAGCATACGACAGATGTTCATAAAACTTGCTATCGGCAAAGTTTATGATTCAAAATAAAGAAGTTGAAAGATGCTGCGAGCGTAAGACTTGTAATAAATATTTTTAAACTACGTCAGAAATATTTTTTCTATATTTAAATGTGTCTGCAAGTCAGTGTTATTTCCAGTATTCTATCAAAATAATCGAAAGAGAAATGTTGTTCACTCCACTATTAATATATGTAAATATTAATTATTTTTGATTAATTTCATTTCTTTATTCAATTTTATATTAATTTAATTAAATAATTAGAAATAAAGGTTAATGCAAAAATTTGATAAGCAATACATATAAAAATATGAAAATAGTGTAAATTGTAAAATATCCTATGAATTACAGAAAATGGATTTTTTACATTGATTAGGAATTTAAAAAATTGAATATATATATTCAGTACTAATCATTAAATTAAGTTATGTAGTTCTTATTAATATAAGAACTACATAACTGGGATACAATACGAAGAAATAATAGAGTAATTAATAGTTTAATGATTCTTTATAAATATCAAACGTATCTGAACTTATCTGTAAAGACAATAAGTTTGCAAAGTTGGTAAAGTACAGTAAAAATATACTGAAAGGGTTAATTGAAATAAATAATTAATCTTAACTCTAACGTGACTTTATTCGCTGTCTTGTTTGTATAACTATCTATTTTTGAAAAATTATATATTCGAATATCGAAGTCGAATTCTATTTTCGAATAGAATTCTAATATCGAATCGAAAATAGAACAGTATTATCGAATTTGAATTCTATTTTCGAATAAAATGTTTATGTTCTGTATCGACTGCAAACTTTAATTTTTATGGTTCTATCAGAAGTGGTAACTCGATCAGCGGGACACATGTGCTACTACCCGCCTGCATTTATTAAATTATTATTTATGGTTTTGTTTAATGAAATGTCTATAATTGCATTGTTATAAAAAGATCTCTAAAATAATATTTTTAAAGAAACAACTTATCGCACCTCATGTTTATTCTCCAATTTTGTTTCTCTCATCGGATTTGTTATATAAATACGAAATATTTGCTAATAGTTTACTGTTGATACATTATATTCAAATATTTAACTGTATGATACATCATATGATTCCATATCTAATACCTCCCTGGCAAACTCGCTCATCTCTATGTCTTTCACTTAAATCCGAAGCCATACATAAGCAGCGCCTCTGAATCTATTCAATTCCATCATCATTAAACCAAGATTTACGTAGTAGCGAAATAATGTTTGCGCTAAGCAACCAATCTCAATCAAGACAAACTACCAACTAGATATTTCATAATCGCGACTGTCCAAAATATCATTGGCCTGTGCACACAATGCCGGGCTTGGGGGAATTATTATTATTATCACCGGAATAACTAGCAGTAGCGGACTGAGGTGACCACACTTTACTTTTGTATGAGATATTAAGTTTATGTTAAACCATGGTTCCTGTAATTTTGTAATTTCTTCATGCGAACCTCGTAATTTGACTCGCTGTTATTTTTGTCATAGTTTCATAGAGCGAAATGTTACAAAATTGGATAAAGAACTTTCATTGATTTATGTCTCATCTTAAATACGAATTTAGAAACAGTGGTGTAAAATACATAATTGAGAATATTTTCGGTTTCCTTTTCTGAATAAAAATGGCATTAGCCACATTGACTCATTGCTTTATAATGTTCTGTATAATGGACTGTGGATTTCTGTATAATGGACTTTACCATCTCTCAAAACTACCCTTTGCTTTACCTCTCTTCTAGTCTACAAGATAGTATTCCTTGTAATATTTTGCATGTCTTTATTAAGATTTTACAAGAGGCGTAAGTTTGTACCAAAATAATATAATATATATATATATATATATATATATATATATATATATATATATATATAGATATAAAATATATTAAAATTGAATTTATCACGATATGTATATTAATGTAGATGAACTGAAAGTATACGATTAAAAAGTAATAGTCATTCTATTCTCAGATCCATAGTCCGAATTTTTCTTGTCAAGGAAAAGACACTTATTTTCAATCAACGAAATATCTGTCTAGAAAATTCTTGAAATTTCTTTGTTATATTTTTACTTTATTTTGAGTTTCATGTATATAAATTGCTATAAAATACGAATTCATTTACTAGTACAGTATTATCAAATTATTTGTACGGTGGCAACATTATAGTGCCCTGTTCTACTTAATTTTCGACCATCATAGGTTGCTGATATTATGCGACCATCGTAGGTTGTTGATATATTCCTATTCAGCGAATATATCCCTATTCTTCAAATAAGAAATGGATTGGGATAGTGTTGGAGCGTAGTCGCAGCTACTTTATGCGTAAAATACATAGCTACTGAATGAGTACTAAAAATGGTGCAGTATTTTATTTCAAAGGCATTTATTTATTACGTAAATATCGTGCAAAGTATTTATTGGTTATTTAATAATATTTTTTTTGAGATAATTATTCGCTTGTTCTATTTTAAGAATGGCCATGTTGAAAACAGGTCGAAGACTGATTCTCAAAAACGTTATTAGGGTTTTCGATCAATTTTGCGTGGACGCTGCAAATGGTACTAGATAATGATTGATTGTCTCATTGTATGTGGTTTCATGTCACCATCCCGAGTTGCAGCTAAATCATCGCATTGCTGAATGATTTAGTATATTTCTATTCTACTTGTGAACATATCTCCCTTCAACTCAATCATTGTATTTTGACTTGTTTTTCGAGTCTTGAAGTTACTGTAGAAATTTTGATGTACATTTTTTTTGGGACATATTAATTTTTAATAGGAAATGTAAAAGTACTCGAAAGACATATTCGTGACGTATATGATACGTGGTCATACTCGTAAACATGTGCGACCTGAAATATTTTCATTGCATTTTGATGTTTGTAATTTAGTGGTCTGTACGACTCAAGTTCAGACTATGAGTAAAATATAAATAGATAATCTTCTTCTTCTTCTTCTTTAATGGCTTGACAGCCCAGGATGGGACACTGCTTCCGCAGAATTAACTCCTAAGCTTTCCTATTCTCGACCACAGACATCCAGTTCTTTATAGTTAGGATTTTAAAGTCTTTTTACAGGCAGCCAAGCCACCTAAGTTTAGGTTTTCCTCTTTTTCGGGAGCCCAATGGTCTGGTCGGGCAGATCTTTTTTATTGCTCGACTGTCGTTAATTCTGCTCAGGTGCCCTGCCCATTTTATTCTTTGAATTACGATGTATTTGACCACATCCGGTTCTTTAAATCATTTGTAATGTTCAGAGTTAGTTCTTTTCCGGACTGCTTTTCGTATATCGACACGGAAAGGCTTAAAGCTGCAATATTATAGCTTATCACTAGGTATATATTTTACGCTTCTCTTAACAATATTAAGGTATCCTTGTCCGTCACAAAATAGAACCAAAGAGAAGGAGAGGAAAGAGTAAAAGCATCACTATAAACTTATTGAATTTTCAAACTACATTTATTCAACTTCGAGCAAGCTTTCAAGCTTGGGCTGAGACATAACCAATATGTTAGATAAGTAAGCTTTTAAGCTTTCAATTGTAAATTCATAAATTAAAGAACATCGGTTTCTTAAGCAAATTTATTAGATTTTATCAACTTCTTTCGAGCAAATCGAGCATAGAACAAGTGGTACGAATTATATTTTCTACATTTACTTATTTTTATATATATATATATATATATTTTATACATATATATATATATATATATATATTTATATGTGTGTGTGTGTGTGTATGTATAAAAAATCAAAACAATTTATTAGCCATCCTAAAGAATAGGCAGATAACAAAATTCAATTTTTGTGGCAAATCTCCAATAAAGAAATAAATAAATAAAGACGTAAATACATAAAATAAATAAATACAATACTTTATAGAATACACTTACTATTATGTAACTGTCCATCTTGTACTGAGAACTAGGTGTAATATTATAAAAACACTGGTCACCCTAATAGGAGCGCTATCCAATAGGGACACCGTAGAGGGCAGTATTAAAATTAAGTAGGGACAAGACTTCGTAGATACCTCAAAGAGAATTTGTATTTGATTAATACTCACTTTGCTGCAAGTTCTAAGTGTGTATTAGAGCCGGGGGTAAAGCGGCATTGGTACAGTGGAGGTTGCGTCATTTATATTTGAAGTAGTTCAGCGTTAATTTGAGTAAGTTGTCGCTAAGTTATGACGTAGTTAAGGAAACGACCGCTCTGGTGTTATCATATTTCAGTTTGTTGTTTTAATGATTGTATTAGTATTAATGGAAGGGCGTTTCGATTTCATACAGTATTGTTTTATAAGTACCCGTACTTTCACGTAATTATCTACCTAAGAAGGATAAGCAGAAAATCGTGATTCTGGAAACATGTCTTAAAAATATCCCACTCTCGTGACGAGGATGAAAAGTCATGAGGTATATGACATCTTTTATCTAAATCTTATTATATATTTCTCCAAATTTTATCAAAAATATAATCGGATTCTAGAAGCAACAACTTTCACGACATATCCCAACGTTTTTAATAAGAATTTTCATACACGCCATTGAAGCAGACCTGTATATTAACAATGTAGCAATTTTTCCAATAAGCCATAGCTTCGATCAAAATAATAACTATTCATAATTATTATTATCGTAATCGAAGCTACAATAATAATAACTATAAATTACATAATAAAATACCATAATATAATAAAAAGACTACAATAATAAAAACTAATCATATTCACTCTGACTTTGATCGCGTTATTTTAAGTGGCAAAAAAAAGCACAAAATTTGTTGTTTCATATGGAAAATGGTCAACAGAAAATATCGCTAACATAATCTATGTGAAATACAAAATATTAGTTTTCCAAATAATCGTATGATAAAGTATTTCTACTCTACTTTCATAAGATTATGTGGATAAATAATATAAGCCATCGACAGCTTTTTAAGAACATCTCTTTCTTATATAGCACTACCATGGCAACACAACCAATGTGTCCAGCGCTTCTACTTCCCTTTGAATCCTTCGAAGTAAAATAAGTAATCTCACAATAAGTCTTAAATAGTTTCATGAAAAAGGATGATGAATATATTTTTTGAAAGTAGAAAGACTAATACTCTACATTATGTATTATATTAAAATTAAGCGAATAGTCCGTCACTCATGTAACGTCACTAATTGCACATACAGGTTACAATATGCAGGTTTCGAAATGATATACTTAATCCGTGAATTCTTATGAATACATTTTATTTAATTACAATAAAACTAGCAAATTTTCAGTAATAAAAATTAATTTTGTTCCTTCTTGACCCAAAGAGAGCAAAATGCAATTTTTCTTATTTACAAATTAAAACCTCTGTTTACCTCCTAATAATCTCGATAGTACGTACACCGGAAAGTAGGTACGTCGTCGCCATGGTGTGTTGGGTTGATTACAAGGCATACGGCCTTTGACAATGCGGCAAACCGCGGGGACCCGAGTTTGATTCCCGACCGTTTGTCGAACGGGGCTGGACTGGGGTTATCGTTGGCTGTAAGAGATTGCTCTCGTAGCAAAAAAGTCTGCCATATGTATCAATTAGATTTTCTTCAGTCGTATCGCTCTTAACAGAGTGGTCGTGGTCATGACGAGGCTACATCGTCATGGGTGGTTGAAGTGAACCTCCTCACATTTTTTCGCCATCTTGTACTATTGGCTCAGCCCATCGTATGGATGATCTGCCACGCAGTCTGTTTCCTTCCACTCTCCCCTGGATCACCAAACGCTCTTTGGAGTCATTTTTTCGCTTCGAGACATGGTCAAAGAACTTCAAAATTCGAGACTGTACTAAGACTGTACTAGGAGATGTTTGAATGAAATTCTGTCCACGACACTCCCAGCATTGTACATGACACTCCCAGCACATCTCTAGGGCATCTATTTTGTACTTTTTCAGCTCTCGCTATGTCCACTTCTGGTATGCGTATAAAAATATAGGGAAAACTAGTATTCTTACTAGTCTGGTCTTAATGGCTTTAGTTAAGTCACGATTCGTCCATAATGTCTTCAGCTTATCCATCGCAGTTCTGGCTATCGCCATTCTCCTCTTTACTTCATTTACGTAGCCCCGATTATTTGAGATTAAATCACCAAGGTATATGTAGAACTGAACCACATCGCACTTCGCAATCTGTGTCACCTCTGGCAACTTCTTATTGGCGCGGTCCACAATCATCATCTCACTCTTGCTCCAGTTAATTTTCAATCCAAACATGAGGCTTTTTAAATACATTAAAGTCTTAATACATTCATCAATTAGAGAGATTAAAGAAAATAAATAAATATATAGGTGTTGTGAGATGTAATTAATATTATCTAAATCAATTTTTGACGTAAAATACCTAATCTTTTATGGGTATAAAATTATGATGCTATAAGAAATGTGAAAAAATATAATGAATGAAAATGATAAATTTATTATTGAATAAGATTGTTGTTTAAGATAAAAACGATCTATGATTTTATTTAAAAAAAAGTTAGCTTAGCTATATCGGGTTACTGTAGCTAGATTTTTTAAAATGAATACATCTATGATGGCAACAGAAACAAGTGTAGCGGAGCTTTTAAAAATAATATATTTTTAAAAGCTCCGACCGACAGGAGCGCAAAGCGTACTTCATAACTATCGATAAACTATCAGGACACTCAGCGAGACGTGGGAAACAGGGATGGTGAATCATAACAAGTATAATCAGCTTTCATTATTACTCTATCTAACCGTACCAAATGAAGCAAATTCAGCAAAAACAGTATGTAAATGTTACCGAAAAAATTTATTACCAGGTTTGAAACGCTGGAATTTTTTTATGTGCTTTGTACATACAAATTTAAACCAAATACAAACCACTAGTATCTGGTATGTTAAAGGCGAACTTAAAAACGTTTTAATACTAAAAATATACAAATTTATCAACCAACCTAACACATAAATGATGACACGTAATTAAATATGGCATGATTAAAACAGACATTAAACACTCCAACAATACCATAGCAACGCCATATATTTAAGTTATAGGGTAACCGTACTGACCGAAAAGGGATAATACGTAAAGAGTTGAATTTATACGTAGAAATTCCGTAACTGTGTTGGTGAATAGAAATAAATTACGTATGGGTTTCCCTTCGAAACTGAACTGTCCGGTTTCTTATTGTTCGAGGATGCTGTTTGTCAATTTGGCCGAATAGGGTGGCGTGGTCAGCCGACTGCCAGGACCGCAATAAATTTAATAACCTACATCATTCAAATAGTCCTCCCTCTCCGACATGCGTGAGATGGGAATGGTATATCATAATTGTATCTTCTTTGATCTGTTGTCAGTATACCGTACAGACAGTATGCGGTGGCTTAATCTAAGGTGTACGAGTAAATATATAATATAGATATATTTTTTAAGAAATCATATAAAATGTAATAAAAAGTTCTGCTAGCATTTAAATGTGTTTATGCATATGTGCTCTTACTAAAATGTATTCGCTTATTAATTCCATTTTTACAAAACTTCACTTTTACAAAACTTACATATATTTTCAATATTAAAATGTGTACTTTTTAAACTTTTTAGAAATCAATTAAAATATATTTCATAAAATAACTTATCACCCTCAATGCGAGTCATATCAATTGAAGTCCCTCGTAGGGTCCCTTGCAAGTGCATTTTAACAAAATTAAAATTTTTACTGTTTTTCTTTTTTAAATCCAGAAATATTTCAAACTATGTGACAATTATAGAAGTTATTCAGAATTTATTTAGTGAAAAATGGATTCTAAAATACGTCCTTTACTTTTTAATGATTTCTCATTAATTTTATATTCAACCTTTCAATATATATGTTCTTATTTATAATAATAAGCGTTTATTGACGAAAAACGGGCATTGACTCGAAAAAATATATCGAAACTAAATGTGTATGCAAAAACATATTGTGCATGAAACAATTTTGATACCTTAATTTTTCTCTAAAAATACCGTAGAAAAGTATTCTTCTGTGAAAATTCTGAGCAGTTTTTTTTAATTTATCTAAAGCAAGATATAGCATAATATATATTTTAAGCAGATAAAGAACTATCGTCCACTTTTCTCGGCTCCCCCCGGGGAGGGAGGACGAAGACGTGGTCTAATTTTAGCGCAAAGAAATAGAGTTTCACTAAAAGTGCAATTTAAGAAAAGCATTAAAACTTCAAAAATATAGTCGTTATAATTTGTTAGAAATAATCAATAATCATCGCCATTCGCTTAAAATATTCTCTCTCTTATGAGACTCTCAAAGCATTTCTATGAATTTTATTTAGCAATTAACTTCACTAAGGTAAAAGTTGCATTTTAATTTCGAAACCAAATGAAATAAACAATTTCCTTCGTTAAGTAATCCCATCTCACTTTTTTGAACAATAACGTTTAAGTTTATATTCCCAAAAAAAACGGATATGGAAAATATAAAGGCTTAATTTATCCCTAAATTCTTCCCAAAATTTGTCAGCTATGAAACAAGCAATATAATTTATTACTTCTATTACGCTTCAAAAACTCTTTTTATTGTCAGTCTGTTATAAATTTTGTAATCGATATTTGACCCACTTTCCAATGAGTTGGAGAAATAAATCACGGCACACATACTCGTGACAAAACATAATGGTGATAAAATTAGAATTTAATGACAGGGAAGGAAGGATATTCTTATATAATATTTCATATTTAAATATTTCTTAATTTTTATCGTAATATTATAAAGCTGAAAAACTAACTATTTTTTTAATTGCACATTTTAATAACATGTTAAAGAATTGACTTGAAATATTTTAAAGACGACAAAGAACGTAGGTTAATAAAATCGCTGTTTTATAACTTACGTCACAACAGGAATAGGAAAATATATAGTCACTTTTAGGGAACAATTTGTTCAGTTAACAATTACTCGTGCAATTTATTTCCATATTAAATAGGTCTATATTGACCAAGG
The DNA here is from genome assembly GCA_039881145.1 of Druceiella hillmani. Taxonomy (NCBI): domain Eukaryota; kingdom Metazoa; phylum Arthropoda; class Insecta; order Lepidoptera; family Hepialidae; genus Druceiella; species Druceiella hillmani. Next base: position 27,237,172 of record JAYKKI010000018.1, on the reverse strand, counting down.
TAAATTAACAATATTAAAACAAATCCTCTCCCGGCTGCAGACTGGCGCTAGTCCCAAATACAAGCTTCAATATGGCATTGACCTTTTCAAAGGTCATGACATTTGATATTTCCTTTATAAAACAAGTTATTATCAAGTCCAATTTAAATATTTTATGTAGATTCAAGTCATTGAACCTGGAAATAACCCGCTTTGAAATATCGGTTTCTAATTTAAATATTTTTTTCAGATTGTAATTTATTTTTGGTATTCAATTATCTTTCCATGGACAAATATAATAAATTCGTTTTTTTTTATTAAAACACATTTCCGCTTATAGTTATTTAAGATGAACCAATATTTTGTTGACGATAAAAAGTTTCTTGAGGTAACTACAACTAATAATTTTAAATTTAGTTTAATGTCGAAGGTTTTAATTCGAAAATACTTTAATCACAAACTAACGACGATATTTGGTTTTACGCAATTGAATGATACGTTTTTCATTGGTATATTATATATATATATATATATATATATATATATATATATATATATATATATATATATGTACTGAATTCATTTCTACTCTGTGTCAAAGAATATTTAAACTAATACTAAAATAGTTTTTAAAGTATAATGTCCAGGCAATTCATGAACTACTAAAATGAGATAATTTATGAAATTAAAGGATTTTTTTAAACGTTGCATATGCTAATGGCACTAGATAAATCTAAGTTTATATTATCTTATTCGTTTTTATTCTAATTCAATAAAATACAAAAAATAGGTTTCATATTTCGTATGCCAATAATAATTTTAAAATTAATACTTTAGTTTAAAATAAATATATTACCATATCCCTACTTTTGAAGTAAAGGAAAAAATTAAAGTATATTTTAAACATAATTTTTGGTTTATGAAACTAAATAGTAAAACATATTGTAAAATTATTTTTTTGTGATTCACGGTTTATGGATAAAAGTTGTTTAAAAATTAATTTTTTACGTTTCAATTTATAAAAAAAAATTATTCGGATACGTCAACCGAAACAAAGAAACGAATTTAAATAGAACAAAATATGTAATAAAAATGTTATATATAATGATTTTTAAACAGACAAAATATCAAGAAATGTAATAATAATTTTATAAACACGGCTCAATAATATTTTTAATTTATTCGTATATTATTGAGCCGTATTTATAAAATTATTATTTCGATATAAATATTTATTCAACGAAAATTAAAATACATTAAATAATATTTTAATTTTCGTTGAATATACGTTCCGTAAAAACTAAGGTCCGTGAAACAATTGCTATTTTCAAAAAGAAAAATCTTTTGTGTTAAAAAGAATGAATTATTTCATAAAATACTAATTAATAATTTCATTATTTCAGGGAATAATTTCATTACTGACACATAAAGCTATTCTAAAGTCTTTGTATTTTTACGAAGCTTTTAGTAACATTAATTGAAACGAAATTTGATTTATAAGCCTGAGACTTCGCTACTAATTGATGTTTATAACTTCTTAAATATAATTCTTAAATCTAAAATTATTAAACAATAATTTTTATTTTATTTAAAGTTTACTTATATTAATTACATGTAATTGCAAGTTTATTACAAGTTAATTACAAGTTTACTTAAATTAATTAAATTAATTACATGTACATTTGTAGTAAATTTTAAATAAAATAAAAATTGTTATTTAATAATATTTAAAAAAATCCATAAATACTTTTTTAAATGTCAAAATTGTTATTGAAAATTACATATTAATAATTTATTAATATGTAATTTTCAATAACAATTTTCACATTTAAAAAAGTATTTATGGCTTTTTTTTTAATTTTCATAAAAGGGCGGAAAGGACAATTTGTATTAGTTTTCTTTTCAAATCATACTTTTCTAAAAAAATGTTGGCAAAATAAATTCATAACGTAATGGATTTTGTTTTTAAAATTGCAATATATCAAAAAACATAGTTGTTTTCTTCATCATTTTTTTATAATCTAAATTTCCCACGAAGTAAACATAGTATACCGGTAATAAATTGAAAAACTCGTTCAAAACTTATTAAATAATATTTTTTTAACCATTACTAAATTCTTTTCAATTCCATCATATGTAAAAATAATAGGTTTTATAACACACACCTACTACGCTTAATACATACATCCATTGGTATCAATTTGATTCTGTCCGGGCGGCCAGGTCGGACCACGAGATTGTCATTAAGGGATGGTTGCTAAGGCCGAACGTTATTGAGTTCCAGCGCCACTAAACCCTTGTTAGCTTGTCAATTTAAATGTTATTTTTGACAAAAGAAATTCGTTTTAGGCATTATACGAAATATGCGTAACAAAGGACATGATAAGGGCGGCTTTATTACGTCGTAAACTCAAAATTGTTTTAGAAATTTGAGTTTATCTCGTACTTCGAAATTACTTTGTAGTTATGTATTCGTCTAAGTTATTTATTATAATTCATTAATAACAATTTATTGTATACGTCTTTGTAGGTATTAATGTTTCAAAGTAAACATTTGTTTCATTTATGAAAAGGTAAATTGGCAATATGTATTTAATTAATTAGGAATATTGATAAATTGATTTGTGGAAAATTCATTATTTTAAAGCAATGAAGTGATTTTTATAGTCTGTTAAATAGATTAGACTTTCTATAGAAATGAAAGTTACGTAAAAAATTAATATTCTGAAAAAAATTACTTCATTATTACTTAACTTTCTTATACGTTTAAGATTTTGCTTTATTTTTTATGCTAGTTTTAAAGTAATATTTTTGACTACTTAACCGTGCACTTCTCTATAAATTATTCATTCTGTGTTTACTCAAACAGAATCTAATATGCTATGAATACTACTGTTGTATCTTTTATATGAGAACTGTATCGCCAAGATAAAATGAAAAAGTGATCAAGTTTCCACTCTTAACTTTTTTCTATATTGTTTTCCTTTTTATTTTTACATTAACTTTTCCCGCTAATTCACATGACGTTGAATTTTAGTAATAATATGACTTCCCATCCGCGAACCAGCACCACCACTGATTCCGGCGTTCACATCGCTTCCGAATAGCCCGTATTCCAGAACACACATTATGTTAATATAGGTTCGTAACCTTAACACTTTGGGTTATGTTTTATCCAAAAATCTTTCAGAATATCTTTATATGGAAAATCTTCAGAATAAGCAACCTAATTACTTACATTATGGCAAAAACCGCATCTATATCCTTTCAGCAAAATACAAATGATTAGGGAACAGGCAAAAAGAGACACAGATGTCATTTGTTAGATTTTGTCTTTTCCCTTAATTGCCAAAACTATCAATACTATTATATAAAATATTTGGGAATAAGTATCGCCGAACAAGGCTTGAGTTTTTCTTTGAAAATGTTTGGAAAATTTGTTTCTGTAACATATCTCGGATCGATTAGAAGCAAAAATAATCTTTCATAACTATTGTCTGTATAACTTTTTGTATGTACGTCTGCCGGTTTTGTTTGTTTAAATATCACACAAACAATTCTAAACATATTTAATTAATATTTTATTTTGATAATGCCTCATTTATAAAATAATGTATACAATATTGTTTGTGATGATTAAATATTCTTTGTAGATTTTAAATTTAATTATTAACCTAGCGCTTATGCAGTGTGGTCTTGTCAATTTATGTATAGAAACTATCGAACCTATCACAGCGACTCAAGTTAAAGTTCAAATGAAGGTGTAAGGTACCATTATCGCAAGCACTTGCATTATTACTTGAGAAAAAGGGCGCCCCATAATAAAAAAATCTGTACAAGCTAAACCGCGGCCAGAAACAAATACGTAGTACATGAGAAGATTATTGATTTCCGCGCTATTTTTTCATAATTTCAGTCTATCGCACATTTTAAATTACTGTTTATTTTTTTTATTTAATTGCTCTTTTCTAGAGGAAATATTTTTCCAGAGTTTCCCAAAATTTAATTTTACATTGAAAATTAAATAGACGAATAAACCATTCAAACATATCGGTGGTAAAAACAAACTAGTTAATTTTGAAAGATGTGAAAATTTTTATCTCCAATTCGGACCTCCACCTTTTAAATCAAGAGAAAATTTTTTGTATCACTTATTTAATTCTCTTTTTCCTAAGTTGACATTATCATTACAGTATATCACTGCACTAATATTTCTGAATAATTGCATTGTGTTTAACTGTTGGGTCTATGGCAATACATTAGTCATCTCTCCAGTCCCAAGCATGACCAATAAAGGATAAAAAGTAATCAAAGTATACCCAAACGTCTTTCTAATTTTTCACAAACTTAATCAAGAATTATTCTCAAACAATATTTTAATAAATGTAAGTATGACCCACCTCGTCATAATAACGTCACGAAATTAATTTCAAATAACTGTGAGTTTTCAAATATAAATTATTTCCGTACTAACATGTGTCTATATTATTTACATTTGGTCTAAACAAACAAATTAAAACAACAAAATGACAATTCTAAGCATTAATAAAAACTATTAAACTCAAATAAACATTTTCCCAGCACTATACCCTAATATCCACTTATATAATTCACGCTTTCCTTTTACCTCAAAGTATATTGTGGGGGTAATCCCTACCCCAAAATATACAGCAATATAAAAGTCACCAGGGACCGAAATGTCTCGAGGAGCTTTTACGAAGGCAATTGCGTATAATTAATCTGGAGTAGATCAGAAGCTTTAGCGACCTTAAGGACTGTGAGGATTTGCCCGCCGATATAAGTGTTAACGGTCTGATGTAGCTTACTATGAAGCAAACCGTCGCACAGGGAACAGTCGAAGAGTTTGTCAGCAATTAGGAACTGAAATTGTCGCTGTTGAAGTTGTTGTCTTGTTATTCGCTGTTATATTTCGTTCTGCGGAATCGTTTTCTTTACCATTATTATTAAGAATCATTTTAAGTAGAGATTGGTTGTAAGTGTCGATTTAGGCGAGTTTAGGGCCTTATTTTTACAAGTTTAAGTGTTTTAAATAGACTTGTAACAGAATAGCTCATTTGTACGTCTGTTTATTACTCAGTAAGTTTTAACTTTTAAACTGTTCGACAAAAATTTTTGTAATTTAGATAAAAGGTATTTAAATTTAGTATTTTGAAAAAGTAAAAGAGAGAAAAAATTCCAGGATTGTCAGGAAAAACTGGAAAAAATAATTTATTAGCCAAAAATGTGGCTGATGTAACAATGAGCAATATGAAGATTACTAGATAATTTTTTTTCAATACTCCAGAAACTCACGCATTCGTAACTACTACCAAATACTATGTAACTACTAAATGAAAAATAAAACCTTTTAGGTACGCGTAAAACTTGTATTATGAGATTTCCGTTACACCTAAACATTTGAGAGCATATTATATTAACAATTTACAAATGTATATATTATTTTGCCAACATATAAATGTATTGCTTAGATTATCTTTCAAAGACGTGAAATATCGTGAAATTCTTAGAAATTATGAGATTAAAAGTTATCGCTTTCCGGTGAACTTTTAATTAACTCACAGTAATGCTAACGTAAATAATGTAGTAATGTCTTTTTATAGTTTTAATCTTAGCAACTTTTGGCTATGTGAGCCATAAAAATATGCTCCAATTTTTATGCGGCTATCTTCTGCTATGTTTCTAGAACCGTCGTATGTAAAATTCTGCTAAAAATTTTACAGCATTTATTATTTGCTGTTCAAATTGATGTAAGAAATTGAAAACAAATCAAGTACACGATTTTCTCTACCAAACATTTTCGTATACTTATTGTTAACTGTTAACTAATGAAGTACGTGCAGGTTAATGTGCTTTCCCTTTATGCTAAATTCCGAACGTATACGTTGGATGGTTTCTGAGAAAAATGGCTGTGATAAACAAGCAAACGGAAGAATATGTAAATAATTTTATAAGTGATATCGATTTTGAAATACTGAACCGTAAAAATGTTAAATAGAATCAATTTCTTATAGTTTTGAATTAATTATAAATATAATGAGTGAAAATTAGAGTAGTTGGACATAATGGTATGTATATTAGCTTTGAAATGAATGACATAAATAAGTCCTGGAAAACGTAAAAAGGCGTAAAAGGAAATGCAATACGTTTTAGGTACAACCGTTTCGGAATATGCCCGGGAAGATTTTATATAACTAAAGGTACAAGAAATAGACAAGAATCCACTAGAGTAGAAAACTCATTCCCGAAGATAAACAAAAGGATTTAGGAATTTCCAGAAGATGAACACAAGGATTTAGGAATTTCCCGAAGATAAACAAAAGGATTTAGGAATTTCCCGAAGATGAACAAAAGGATTTAGGCGTCCTTGAAAATATGAGCAAGGCTGTTCAAAATATATAAATGTATGAAGGGTTAAGCGAAAAATTAAACATGGCGTCCCTTGAAGATAAGGATATACCAAATGAAACGTCTAAAATATAAGAAAGATTTTAAGCCATAAAAATAATTATAAAAAGTTTTAATGCATAAAAAAATTATACGTAAAATAATATGATACAGCGAATAAAAATAATTAAGTCGGTCTGAAGTAGTAAGGTATTGCATGACCCCTGTTTGTCGTTTCTGCATTAGGTACAGTGTAAAATATATGCAGTTAAAAAGATATCACGTTAAAAAATGGCTCCGTATCGCATTTAGACTGAAATTACTTTATCTATAATAAGTTATTACTAATGTGGAGTTCTTAGACCTATAAATATTTTATAATATCATAATTATTAAATAGGGAGAAAACATATATTGTCGTGAATATCTGAATAGTTATAACATAAAGAATCATTATGTTATATCTTTACCACAACCTTTGGCAAGCCTTCCAAAAAAACTGTTTTTAAGTAATGTTAGGATCATTATTTACCAGAATAAGGGGACCTATTTTTTATGTATTTTCTCTCACATCTCTGAACATATACTATCAAAAATTATGAAAAAGATACTTTTACGATTCTGATAACTACTCATTCAAATTGTATAAATGATGAGTACTAACTATTCACTAGCATATATTACCGTGAATATCTGTATAAATATAACATCAAGAATCTTTTTGTTATAACTTTATCACACACAACCTTTGGTAAGCCTTACAAAAACCCTGTTTTTAAATAATGTTAGGTTCACTATATACCAAAATAAGGAGATCTATTTTTTACGTATTTTTTCTCACATCTCTGAAGATATACTACCTAAAATTATGGAAAAGTTATTTTTATGATTCTGATAAATACTCATTCAAATATTATAAGTGATGAGTACTAACTATGCACTAGTATCTTCCCCACATTCCTAAAACATCCAGATATTTTAGAGTGTGATTTCTTGAGGCATATGCTATTTAATAGATTTTATTATTATGAAAGTTTCAAGTTGCTACCTTCAGCGGTTCTAAAAGAAACGGCTATGATTTATGGTTACGTGAGTCACGTTATAAGGGTTCTGTTTTTAACTTCAAGGTATAAAACACTAAAAACGAAAGATATTTTTCAAGAAGACGGGAAAAGTTTTCCGAATTTCCAATTTGAGAAAAAATATTGACTTTTGGGAAAAAGGCAAAACCTTTATTTTCAAGATAGTCATGTTTAATATGAAATGTAAACTTAAAACTTTAATTCAAAGATATGCAATTTATTTTTTAACGTAATTTTTTCAACAAAGTCCCCAAATATATTTAAATATCCCACGATCTTAAAAAGATAAAACAATTAATAAATACATAATACATTACAAACAAAATAAGAAAGCCAGAGATAAAATAACGATCATCATTTATATAATTTATTTACAACATAATATATTCAAACGTTACACAAAATATCTTCTTCTAGAAAATCAGAAGTTTAAAATTATTAAAACTGTAGTCTCAATATTGGGCCTGTATCACTGACCACTAGGATATTCTCCACTTTTATACACAAATTTGCTTGTAAAAGTAGAAAAAAAGCTACTCTCAGTACTGCTAAACACTCGTATTACATATTCTGTACGGTACCACTCATTGCGTATAGTTTGTTTGCACAATCGATCTCTTCTCATTTTTATTTCTTACGACTCATTTCAACGATACCCATTAACTGAAATCGGAACAGTAACATACAAAAACTCAAACCGATGCCGTACATTAGCCACAAACAATCTATTTTGCAAGGTGATATCATGTAAGAGGGTTATTGTCTGCAATAAGTCAGTCTAGATTCACAAAACGAAGGAAGCATTTGCAACAGATAAATCTGTGCGCAACAAACAAAAATCTAATTTATTACAAGACAGCGATGGAATAGTGGGCCTTTGAGCCCTGAAAAGCCTGGTTCTAGGCGTGGTCTCAACCAACACTAAATCTTGAGGTCGTTAAATATAAATGTACTAGACCTCATGTGATCCTCGCGATGTACGTCGGCGGTGGAGATACTTAACGTTAAGATACAATTATGGGAATGTTTGCCTTCGATATTTATTGCCGTCATGCGTCTGGTAATGGGCTGGATGGAAATTAACGATTCTCGTTAGTTAGACTTGGTTGAATCGCTTATTCCGAGAGAAGTTTCAGAATTATTGGCCTATTTGGAATTGGCAACTCTGGAAATTCGAGTTAGTAGTATTTTAAAATTAACAATAGTGGAAAATAATTTAATATAATTTATTAATTTGTGCATGTATTTTAGTGACCTTATTATGTATGTTATTTTATTAAGTTTTGATCCAAAATTATTAAAAATTTATTGTGACATCCGTTCTCTTTAGATATGAAAATTTAGGCTCTTGCTGAATATTATAAAGGCCATTAATGACTTTACTGTTTAGAATTTAGAATGATATAATTATTATAAAGTTAGGATATATATATATATATATGTATTTATATATATATATATATATATATATACACATATATATATATATATATATATATATATATATATATATATATATATGTATATATATGTGGTTGGCTGCGAGAGCCCTCAGTCACGGTAGTTTGCGTTACTGACTTAATTTGGTCCGTCCATCGAGTATGTGATCGGCCTTTAGATCTCTTGCGCTCTACGTAGCCCTGCACCAACAGTCTTTCGATCGAATGCTCGTTCCTGGATCTATCGAATGCTCGTTCTTGGATCGATCGAATGCTCGTTCTTGGATATGTGGCCAAAGAATTTTAGTACTCGCAGTTGCACAGTCGATAAAAGTCATTTCTTGACATTGAGTTTCTTCAGGATAGAGTTGTTAGTGCGGAAAGCGGTCCAATGGATCTTCAGCATACGCTTTCAACTCACATTTCCAAGTCTTCGATTTTTCGGCGATCCTGTAAGCGTAGGGGCCAAGTTTCATCTCCATAGAGAAAGATTGGGAAAACAAGACATTTCATGAGTCGGAGCTTCGTATTTTTTGTTATTCTCCTATCCTTCCAAATGGTGCATCTTCTCTTGTTTTCTCGGTTGCAGCCGCCTGTGTTGGATATATTGGATCCGAGGTAAATGTAACTCTGAACAACGTCAAACTTGGCAATATTATAAATGTTCGTTTTGTTTTGGTCAGCCCAGTCCACAATCATCATTTTTGGTCTTATCTCTATTGATGGTTAGGCCAAATTCAAGACTGTTTACTTCTAGCCTCGATAATGAGTCTTCAGTAGCTTCTTTATTCCGTGCCAGAATTGTAGTGTCATCAGCATAACTTAGATATTTATCCACCTATCTCCAATAGACATGCTTTTCGTTATTTTGCATAATGTATTCAGTGTATACATTGAATAGCAGTGGTGACAGAATACATCCTTGCCGAACTCCAGCTTCCATCTGAAAGTTTGCCTAGTCGACTTTATCCACTCGAACAGCTGCTATACCTTCTACATAAAATATTTGTGCGGGGTAATTAAATGTTGAGATGTTCCCCTATCCCTTAGTACTAACCAAAGTTTGTTCCATTCAACAGTGTCGACAGCTTTTCTGAAATCGACAAAGCAAATGTAGATATATATATATATATATATATATATATATATATATATATATATATATATTTATATATATATATATATATATATATATATATATATATATATATATATGTATATGTATATATATATATATATATATATATGTATATAACTTTGAAAATAAAATTGTAAAAACTCATAAGCTACTTCTGATTTTAATTTCGATAAGAAAAAAAGTGACGTATAAGGAAAAGCATAAAGACGTTATTTTTTTAATAATAGTGATATATCATGTATTTCAGAAACCCGTTGTCATGTAAACTTGAAATTTGTCACAATTATATAGCATATAAATGAGAATCAATTTATGTTATAGTTTCATAAAAATTTTAAACATTTCATATTTTAATTTGAAACCAAATGGTGAAAAGAAAATCTTAATAAAAGTATGCACCCTTCTCCTATTTTCGAAACTGCTAAACCAAAGTTGTAAAAAAATCATTATCAGAAGTTTATTTAAGTAACAGATAGCATTGTAAACTGTTTTTAAAAAGTTCACAATATTTATATGCCTGTGAGGAACTTCCTAGGCAATATTGGCTGAGTGCAGTGACATCAGCGCACCCAGCCAGTGTTTAGGTGATTAATATAAAAATAACGTAAATTGTCTAAATAAATGTTTTTATTAACGAATAATAACAAGATTTTAGTTGCCCGTACAAAGAATATATAATATCCATTTGTTTTAAGCACAACAAAATTAGTAAAATACCGAATGCATTTTATCCCAGCTGTAAGTTATATATAGCTTAAAGAAAATTGTACTTTATCTAATTTCCTATTAAATATTGAAAATCTTTAAAATTAGAATTTGTTATTCCTTTTTGCCATTTAATACAAAATACCTATCGTGTTATATTTAGAAAATTTGCTTTTAAGGCATAAAAATAAAGGTATGACTTCAGTACATCAAAAGTAATCGTTTTAGTGATTTTTTTAAGTTAAAGAATATTAAATATAAAAACGACGTATTTAAAAAAAAGTCTCAGTATTGCAAAAATTGATTTTAAAAATTTACTTATAGTAAATATTTTGATACTATTGAAGTATTTTTTGCTATTTTCAGTTTAAATTTGTAATTATATACTATGCACTCAACAAACATCTAAACAGACATTTTAATAATAAAAATATACAAAGTATTAAAAAGGCAAATAATTATGACCTTTAAGTAATTAGTTTATGATATACAAATTTTTTAAATCAAGTTTTAATGGATCCTTATCTTACTTTAAATTTATTGTTTTTTTGGGACGATAAACAGTGAATCGATTTGGTTACCTCCGCTCTGTGGTTTGCACCCGTCAGCCCAATATTTAGTATTTCAAAAATAATGAGTATCGTTTTGTGAAAAGGGCTTTTATGCGTGAAGATGATGACACAGTCTATTTTATATTCAACAAAGGTCCGTAAATGCTTTTGAAAAAAAAGTGAAAGACATATATATATATATATATATATATATATATATATATATATATATATATACATATATATATATATATATGTATATATATATATATATATATAAAGATCAAGTGCTTAAATTACTAAATTAGGTACAAAATGGACCGTACGAAAATTTAAAGATAACTGTGTATAATTAAAGAAAAAATTAAAAAAAAGCAAACGTTACATAAGAGAGAGATGTATGAGAAAACATATAAAAGCCACTAGTATCCCTATATACTGAAAGGATACGAAACGATACATGAAAAACGTAGTTTATTGCTGAGGTACAAAATGAAAACTCCTGATATTTTTCTCACGTTCACAAAATGGATACAAGTTTATCCGAAAATAATGTAAAATCTACGAAACAAAATTATTGATCTGTGCTAGTTTATAATTAAAAGGAAGCAAAGTAGGAAAACATAAATTTGAACATTTGATTTTATATGAGTAAAGTATTCTGAGAGACGTCAATAAATTTAATAACACGCATATTTAAATTTTCTTGTTGCTACATATCCAAAAAAACTTGTCAAAAACGATGTGTATGATATTATTTTCATTGATAAAAAGTTGAATAAAATAGTAATGACCTGAAAGAAAGTTGAAAATTACTCATCTCTAAATGTTTCTTTATATAGTTTTATTTAGTTCTGATTTCTCGACTGAATTAACCGTTTATATAATTTTTCCGGTCAGAACATAAAATATATCAAATAGTAATTTAATTAAAATCTAAATTTGGTTAAAATAATGCGTTTCCACCATTTTTTTTCTTTTTTGCCAAGGCTCATTTTAACAATATTTATCTCTACTTAACACCCAAATCACCTTAGATAAAATTCAATTAGATTTTGAGGATTTCGTAACTCAAAACGAAATAAGATCACTCACTTATCTGTTAAAAATATTTAAAAATATTTTTGATAAGGTGCCTACTTTGTATTTTTTGCCAAGGTTCACTTTAACAATACTTGTCTCTACTTAACATCTAAATCAAACGAGGTAAAATTCTATCAGATTTTTAGGATTCCGTACCTTAAAATGAAAAACGGAATAAGATCACTCACTTATCTGGGGTCTTTTAAAATTCAATCGAAAACATTTCAAAATATTTTTGATAAGGTGCCTACTTTGCATTTTTTGCCAAGGTTCACTTTAACAATACTTGTCTCTATTTAACATCCAAATCAACCGAGGTAAAATTCAATCAGATTTTTAGGATTCCATACCTCAAAATGAAAAACGGAATAAGATTACTCACTTATCTGGGGATTTTAAAAATTCAAATGAAAACATTTAAAAATATTTTCAGGTAAGATGCCCACTTTAAAATATTGCGCAAATTCTATCACAAACCCATTACATATATTTAAAATACCACATGTAAACAAAATCCAAAAAAATCAGCATTACCGTGTATAATAAGTGTCTTAATTCAAAATTATTTTAATCAACTTGCAATAATTAATTAAATAGATATAAGTAACCAAGTAGTTAGACTTTCATCTGTGAAATACATAATAGACAGTATATTCATATGGAGAAATATAGTATCGATATGTATAAATAGCATAACGTTAATGTCCTTGAATGTTTAAACCACAGATCATTTATTCCTTTGATCCGTGGTTTAAATTTTTAAGTGCACTCCTTAAGAATCAATTTTCATATAATATAGCGCACGGTATGAAATTTTACGAGAATTTAAACCAGAAGTTCAGGGCGTCAAAAAAAGTGTAACAGTTTGTACGTTTAGATGTAGGAGGTAATCTCCAAAACTACTCATCACATTTCAAAAATTCTTTCACCAATATTTAGAAACGACCTTGAGAATGGACATAAGTTGTATATTATAAAAAAATTCATACCTTAATAAAAATTTTAAATTTTGTAAGTTTGGATGTAGGAAGTAATCTCCGAAACTACTCATCCGGTTTAAAAATTCATTCACCAATATTTAGAAAGGATCTTCAGAATGGGCATGGGTTTCCGTTAAACAATTTTTCATGGAGACCAGTTTTCCCACGTAAGTAAACAAAAAAACAGTCGATCGAATGCGTTTTTATAAACGTTGCCTTAACGGTAAGAGATATATTGATAGAAGATATTGATATTTGTATTTACATACAGTGTTACCTATTGTATACATTCCAAGACAATCGTAATTAAGGAATAAACACCAGTAGAGCATCGGAGCTGACAAGCACAATGTTTCTTTAAACGTACATAAATTTGTAAATAACCTTCATGGTGCGAGTTCCACTTGCACTTAATCTAAAAGTGTTTACCAACTTGTACCAAAGGCTTGTGTTGTCGTTGTTGCCGAATTTCTTTTTTTTGTATAGCGAGATTATTTATGAAAATAAATATATATATATATATATATATATATATATATATATATATATATATACATGAAGTCTGTGTGTTCCCAAAAAATAGTAAATAAGTTAGTTAGTAACTTCAATTAGTGGTCCTGCTTCAAGGACTTCAGTAACTTAATGAAAGTTTAGATATGATGTTATCGAAAAACCTTACAATTAATGTAGTCGTTTATTGGTGCAGACGGGCAGTAACAAAGAATAACTACTAAATTATTTCTATAATAATCTATTGGGGTTCCCATAAAATACAGACCAAAGCTAAGACTCATTGATAGCCATAAAATGTTTCAGCCTACTGACGGCAAAGAACTGGAGAATAATGGCCAGACATAGTTCCAATTTGTATAAACTTCCTAAAAAGGCTAGATATTATCCTGTTTTATTGTACCGATGAAAAAACATAATATTTTTCTTACATCCGTAGTTTTAAATTACATTTTGCTTTGAACTTATTGTTTACTTTGAATAATACATTGCATTTATTCTAATATTTCTACCTTTTCATCCTTTAGTAACTCTAAACAACTTCATAAATTATAAAATAAATTAAAATAAAGCAAACGTTAAAGTACAGATTAGCTCTATAGTCCAAATTAAACCACTTCATTAATTATAAAATAAAGCAAACGTAAAAGTACCGATTAGCTCTATAGTACAAACTAAACCACTTCATAAATTATAAAGTAAATTAAAATTAAGCAAACGTAAAAGTACAGATTAGCTCTATAGTCCAAACTAAACCACTTCATTAATTATAAAATAAATTAAAATAAAGCAAACGTAAAAGTACAGATTAGCTCTATAGTACAAACTAAACCACTTCATAAATTATAAAATAAATTAAAATAAAGCAAACGTAAAAGTACAGATTAGCTCTATAGTCCAAATTAAACCACTTCATTAATTATAAAATAAAGCGAACCTAAAAGTACAGATTAGCTCTATAGTACAAACTAAACCACTTCATAAATTATAAAATAAATTAAAATAAAGCAAATGTAAAAGTACAGATTAGCTCTATAGTCCAAACTAAACCACTTCATTAATTATAAAATAAAGCAATCGTAAAAGTACAGATTAGCTCTATAGTACAAACTAAACCACTTAAAAAATTATAAAATAAATTAAAATAAAGCAAACGTAAAAGTACAGATTAGCTCTATAGTCCAAATTAAACCACTTCATTAATTATAAAATAAAGCGAACCTAAAAGTACAGATTAGCTCTATAGTACAAACTAAACCACTTCATAAATTATAAAATAAATTAAAATAAAGCAAATGTAAAAGTACAGATTAGCTCTATAGTCCAAACTAAACCACTTCATTAATTATAAAATAAATTAAAATAAAGCAAATGTAAAAGTACAGATCTTTGTGCAACAGATTTAAAACGTCCAAATCACAGATGGCTGACTACGCTGATTCTGCATATCGCTTACTCGTATTTACATTCGTCGGGTACATTACCCAATCCAAGGGCCGATAGTGGAATCGGACACTTTCAGAGAACGTCCCCACACACGAGTAGAGTGAGCCATAATAAAGGAGATTGAATGTAAATTGGGGTTCGGTCGGCACTCGACGGCAGCTGGCGTCGCCAATGTCGCGCTCGGCCGCCTCCGCTGAATGCACGCGAGGACTACGCTCTGCATAGTCGTTACATGGAATCCATGAATATTACAATGGAATCCAATTGTAATATAACTATTATATGCTCTTATAACGGGTCTACTTTTGGGAAAATAGCGTCCAAAATTAAATGCTCTTATAACGGGTCTACTTTTGGGAAAATAGCGTCCAAAATTAAATGCTCTTATAACGGGTCTACTTTTGGGAAAATAGCGTCCAAAATTAAATGCTCTTATAACGGGTCTACTTTTGGGAAAATAGCGTCCAAAATTATCATAAACATTGAGTTTCGTACTAACATAAGAATATCACAATTTTTCATTCCGTTTCCGACAGACGCTAATTAAAAACCAACAAAGGCATAAAACATCATTATATAATGTTTACCTAAAGCCACATAATACAATAAATTGTATTTGTTACTGATATTTAAAAGTTCTATTATAAATAACTTTGAAATGTTAGTTTAGTAAGTTTTAGCAAACCCTTACCGGTGTTATGTGGATTTAAGCTCTGTGTAATCTGAACTGTTGTTAGTTATCGCCATCTTTTAGTGCGTTAGTTAAATATTTAATATATACTAAATTCACTTGTACAAATATTTTTTTCTATTTTTAGACATTGCTGTATATAAATCAGAGAATGCGTACTGATTACTTTTCTTGGGCGGTTACAAAAAATATCCCTGTAACCGCAATTAGTTTGTAATTAATTATTTTAATAATTAAAAAATCCAGTGGTCGTAATAATCGAATTATTTATAACCAGTACACATGATCACGCAATCCTGTTAAGCGAACAAGCCTTGAAAAATTGTACAAATGCATATTTTCATTCCATTATATAAAATTTAGGTATAAGGGGTAAATTATTTTCTCTAGCAGAGCTTATACATACCGATACAAATTAAAATACACCGATTTTTTTTATGTCGTAATTATTATAACTGTTTAAAGTCAACAAGTCCAAGGTGCATCATCTTTCTGTATTAAGTATTAAAACTAATTTTTAAAATAAATGTTTTTGAATTTGGCACATAATCAATATTGAATCAAAGTTCCCTTAAATAGAAAATTGTATTTATATCGCCAAACAGTGTAGGCTATGATGAACGCACACTTTATAGAATATTTATTTAGTTAAATATTCTTAAAATTTACTTGATATTAAATCAATTTAATATTACATGAACAACATATCATGTCATATTTCTATTATTAACTGGTATTGACTGAAGAAATGAGAAAGAAAAATATTTGATAAGTGCGTGTACGCTATATACTTAAACTAAAATGTAACTTACTAAAGTACTATTTTATGACCAAATAATTGGTGTAGATATTTGAGAAATAGTTCCTCTGTTACAGAGCTGTAAATAAAATTTTAAACATTTAAAAAAAAACAAAACATTAAAAAATAAACAAAACATGTTGGCGCTCAGTTAAATGTTATTTTTAACATGTGATATTTCCTTTGTTTTAAACACCTGTAGTACTTTTCTAGGCAATATAATTACGACACGTAACACGATTTGCGTATTATTGATTGAAAACAGATTTGTTAGTAAATGTGAAATATAAAATATTTTATATTAAAAACATATACACAAGTATTTATATCACGAATGAATTGAAATATAAAAAGAACTCCTAAAATTAAGTACCCATTTATGTAAAATAATAAACGATAAGGTTAAAAAAATACGTTATAAATTCATATATCTCCATCTCTTTCCAATATATGTTATATAAAACCATTCAAAATTTATCTTTACATAACTCCGATGTTTAAACGGTATATATTTGTAAACTATTCCCAGTTTTAATATCGAGATTGAAATAAAATTTGATAAATCTCGACGCAAAACTCGAACTCACACATCTATATTGGTCTGTAGCCACGCTCTGCAAGAACTTGGTCGATTTTACGGCATACTTTTTACAAACGAACTCGGCTCTTTTCAAAATAATATTTTTGGTAAGATTATAATATTAGAGATTAGTCTATCCCCTCTAAAAGTTAAGTGTCACCTTAATTCCTCAGGATCGGCCAGCTTCCTATTTTTCTATCAGATACACACCAACTAGTCAAATTAACTTATTTTATTTTAGTTTAATTATTTATTTATTCACCGACAATTAAAGGAATGTCCGAAACCTTGAATAATCAAAACAAAAAAATTAATTCAATGACACTATAAACATAACAATAATACATTTTAAAATACTTATTCGGAAGAAACACAGATAAATCATTCAATGTAGATTGAGTAAATAATTACTTTGGTAAAGTTAGGGATATCGATATAATTCGGTTCGAAAAGATGGCTTCCTCTGGTCATAGATTATAAGATACTGACAGAGGAGATCATAGACAAAGAGAGTCTTCGCAAAAAACAGACATACGAATCTTATCAGTTAATAATAGGAAAAATATTTCTTAAATTAAATACTACTTTCAATCGAAATAAATAAATAATTTGGCTTACACAGGAGAAAATCAGCAGGAAACAGAAAAATTATATAATTATACCGTATTTCAAAAGGAAAAAAAAACAGAACCTTTATAAGATTACTTGCGTCTCCATCAGTCTATCCATCTGTTACGGCCGTTTTCTCAAAAATCGTGTGACGTAAAAATTTGAAATTTTGCAAACTGGTAAACTATATTAATCCATATATATCTCATTAGTTACCATTCAAAAATTTCATATAGAAATTTTACTGAAAGCAAATCAGGGTCGTTAGCATGAGGTGTCTATCAAAAAAGTAACTTATAAAGATTACGAAACGATTTTTTTTTCAACTTTATATAATTTAAAATTTTGCAAACTGGTAAACTATGTCAATCCATATATATCTCAATGGTTAACATTCAAAAATTTCATATGGAAATTTTACAGAAGGTGAATCAGGAACGATAGTATGAGGTATCTATCAAAAAAGTAACTTATTAAGATTACGAAACGATTTTCTTTTCAATTTTATTTAATTTGAAATTTTGCAAACTGGTAAACTATATCAATCCATATATATCTCAAAAGTTAACACTCAAAAATGTCATATGGAAATTTTACAGAAGGCAAATCAGAAACGATAGTATCCATAAAAAAGTGACTTATAAAGACTACAAAACGATTTGTTTTTCAATTTTATATAATATACTATTAGCAGATATGGCGAAAAACATTCACAAACGTTTTCCAAAAAGTTGTTTGACGTAGAAACTATAAATTTGGCATAGAAATTTTAGAGTGAGCAAATAGAGTACAGTTTTTCTTTAAATTTTTTATATCGTCTGGAGTATAAATTAAAACGCGATTTATATATTCCCACTATTTTGACAGAATTGTATACGGAGATATTGTTGAAAATAGTATTACAGATATTATTATAGTTGTATTAGAGATATTCTTAAAAATATTCACAAACGTTTTCTGAGAAACCGCTTCATGTAAAAACTGGTTATTTATTTTACAGCGATAAGACATATTAATCGGCATGTTTTTCATTTATAAATAGTTTTTAATATTCATCTGAAAATTTGAAAAGGTGTAAATTAAACACAATTTTTTTCAAATTGTTTATATAATCTGGGATATAAACAAAGGAGCGATTTAGATCCCCAATTTTTCCAAATTTTATTTAGTTCCAGAAATATTGAGATATTATGTAAAACATTGTGAGATATTCACAATGCTTTATGTCTGTCACATCATTATTTAGAACATACATTCGTAACGAACATAATAAATAGGCTCGTTCATAATACACAAATGAAATAAAGAAAGTATATTTTTTTAAAAATTCAAATATACACTGATGTAATAATACCGTTATCTGTGTCACCAAATTGACGCACCAGGCCATAGACTCCAAAATAATATAAGACAGTATCCAAAAGAATACGGAAATTTAAACCGCCCGCCCTTCAAAAATGTTACTTCCATCCTTTTTTAAATAGCATGGTAACCCACTCAACCCTTTTGTACTCATATGAAAATTCATCAAAGTAAAAAAGCAAAAACTGAATATCTGCATGAAAGAATACATAATTACGAAACAATTTTCCAGGACAACAAGTGTACACTTCATTTCCGCTCGTTCCCGTTGCTTCTATGTCAAGTGTTCGTGTAGAACGTCACGGGACATTTGCGTAACTCCCCGAGGTCGTTCCTTTACCCGTGGACTTCTGTGTTTTACTTTAACATCGCAGAGAAGCTAATTAAAATGCAATACCGTCATTGTAACCTACCTTGTCCTACAATGAATACAAGGGTCTCTTCGGTACTCCGAGTATTCCTGTGAGAGCTTGTCAACTTAGTTGCGTATCTAATTAAAGCATGTTACGAAGATGTAAAGAGACCTTAAATAAAGGATGCAAGTCATCTACAAATTACGTTTTTTATTTATTTTTAAATAAATCAAGAAAGTCAAATCTACTTTTATGCAGAGTATAATTTTTTAAGCAGAACAATTTTGTAAAGTAATGTAAATTGTCTTAAATATGTAAATATAAGTAAAATGTTCGTTTGTACTATAGAGAACATCGTACGACAATATTATTGGACGGTGAAAAATTATGGTGTTAAATTTATTTAATTTCTATGGGAAAATATATAAAAAATAGGAACGTTGTTAGGACCATTTCATCACCTTTTTTGCTTGAAACTTGCTTTCACATTTACTTACAAATGTAAAACTAGAGTTTATTTGAATTGACAAAAAATATCAAATCTAGATTTAATATCAAATTTGCGACTATAAATTATAGTTTTATTTTACGTAACTGAAACTGCCTGTTTTGAAATGAATCCATATTTACCCAAATTTGTCATCACTGAAGTATCAGTTAAATAAAGAACTACTTCACTGAGAACATTTACTGGCAAATGATGACTCATTTGTATTTATGCACTTTCAGACACATAGACTGAAAATCTGTAGTTAAATATTTTGTACTAAATCAAATTTTTTTTTAATACTGTGTCTTTAGTATTTACAATATTTTTTGTTGATAATTCAAAGCATAACTTGATTAACGCATGGTATATTAAATATAACGTAACGTCGTCTGTTTGAAATGACCCCCAATAATTAAAGAAATCTGGCAAACGTCTTATTTATTAAAACCAATAAGTTGTTCAAACTGTTAACAGTTGCATATATACTTACAAACTTATATACATACGAAAAGCCCTTCCAATTGTAGTTGCCGAAAATACAATATTGATTTAAAACTATATTTTTCTTCCTCTTCACATATTATATTTTTGAATGTCACTTTGTAACTTATAGAAAGGTTTAAGCGATGAATTAACTGTACCTTTGTCACATGGCCAATCTTTAAATGTGTTTTTTTATTATTTCTTTTTCGGCGTA
The DNA here is from genome assembly GCA_039881145.1 of Druceiella hillmani. Classification (NCBI taxonomy): domain Eukaryota; kingdom Metazoa; phylum Arthropoda; class Insecta; order Lepidoptera; family Hepialidae; genus Druceiella; species Druceiella hillmani. The sequence goes on along the minus strand of JAYKKI010000018.1, from coordinate 27,216,273 downwards.
ATTTTTGCTCACATATATACTAATATACATATGATAAATCATATTTACTTGATAGTACCAAACTCACAGCCAGGCTCATAATGTCATTAAGATGTGCATATATTTACAAGTTATATAAATTACATGTCTTTGTAACGCTTATAATATACTTTCTAGTATAATTTAATAAAACTTCAAATACTGAACGAAATAGCGTAATATTGAATCCAATTCAAGCATAATTTTCTTCTGATTCAATCAAAGTTTATTGTAGGGAAATTGGTGAAAGTTTTGCAAAATGATTTAAATTTAGTTGACTAAATAGAAACTACTGACAAAACAGGTAGCGAAATTACAAAATACTGAAGTAGTGCAGAAATATTTAAAATGATTTTTTAAATTCATAAAATATTGTTCATAATTTTTTTTTTATTCTTAAAATAGTGTGTAATTCAACAATTATCTCCAGCGCTTTGCGACAAATATCTCATACAATGTATCTTAACATAATATATCATTTTTTGCTTTTATTTTATCTTTAGTACATGAATCAAAGTAATTAATCATTTTTAAAACCTTTGCAATTTTTTTATGACCTTGATATTTATTGAAAGATTTAGACTTTCTTTATCTACTTTAAAGCCTTCCTGATTCAAGACGTGACCCATAAACATAAAGTCTGACCAAAAATGTATATTATGACGTATAAAATATTAAGTTAACTTCTTTGTTTCTATATTTTATTTACTTAAGAATTACTTACAAATTTCTGAGCTGAGAGATCTCTTCATTGAATTTTGAAAAACTAGTCTAAAAATACTTCGAAATGTGAAAAATAAGTTGCACGTCTTAAGTCAAAATTTAGTTTTTTCCTAATTTTTTAGTATTTAATATTCGTTCTTTATGTTTTAATTTTCAATCACGAACCAAAACAAACCAGTTTCGGTTAATTTTGCGGCCTGACCATTGTGACTATCGAATTAAGACGTGATGTCTTCGTAATCTGTTAAAAAATCTTCCATTCTTTTAGACTTGTCTATTCAAAATTCCTGACATTTTTATTGCTGTAACAAAATTTTGTGAATTAACCAAATTACAAGATTTATATTTGACGTTTGTTGCTAGGCTATTTCAATAATATAATAGAAGTAAATCCATTTTTTGGTGGTAGTGCATATTTTCGGAAAAATATACGAAGTGACGGTTTCCAGCTATAGTTATAAATATTAGAACGTGAATGTTGATATAATTTTAAAGATGAAAATTGTATTAAATATAAAAGAAATAAAGTACATTTAAGGTTTAGAGATAGCAACACTTGTTATAATAATGTTGGCATATTCCTGTGGTTTGGTCACTTAAAGGAAACCATTAGGGTCGATGCATATAAAAAATTATGGCATCAGAATTTAAAGTCAGCATTGATTATAAAACTAAGTCAAGTTGCATTTTAAAACAAATATATTTTTTTGTTATGCGTATTATGGTAATGCATGTTTTATCAAATCTTGTCATATAATAAATTAAAATCTTTGTAAAACTTTATGAGGCGGTATCTAAGTCTAATATTATATTAGTAAATTATAATAACACAAAAACAACACTATGGCTATACATTCTTGCTTTGAAAATAATTTGGTTTAATAAAGATTAACTTAAAAAAATAAATTTAAACTATCCAAATTGTCCAAAATGACCTGCTCTAGATTTAACCTAAATTTCATTTCACAGTTAGTCTAAATAATATTTACCACTTGAGTGGGAAAAACATTCGCAATACCGACCGCTATTAAAACTAAGAATGGCAATTTCATAAATGCGAACTCGTCCAAAACCAGACATTCCGATTGTATACTTTGGTAAATATTACCACATTACAAATATAATAACAATGGTAATTATTGTCATATTATACAGCGCTCTACCTACCGGATGTTTACGAAAATTTTACGAAGTGATTACGAGCGCACAATTGGCCAATAAAATTACCATTCGACTCGATGAATTTGCAAATTAAACGTATTGAAGGAGTTTTTTTACTTTCAATGCAACATAAAAATTCTCGTAGGCGATTCATGCCCATATAAAATAGAATATTACTTATATGAGATGAATGAAACAATTATATTTTTGGCCAATTGCTTATATATCTAAGAGCTAACACAAGATAACTGGCAATATTGACACCAAAATGATCTACTGACATGATAAAAGAATTCATATTAAATCCCCATTAACATAGAAAATATTTAGCTTTTACATTATCTTAAAGATTTAGATACTTCTTAGTTCAGTGTTTTATTCAGAGTTGCAGTTTGTCTACATCGAAGAAGTTGCGACAACAGAAGTTATAATACTGGTGGAAGGTGGTGGAAAAGGAACGCCAGATTGCACTCCCCATTCGCAATTTGAATTTTTAGAATTGGGAAAAATTAAAAATCTTGAAAGTTTTAAGGGTTTTATATCTCAAAAGGTTGTTGTAGGTTCAAATTAGTTGCTGGAGGAAATGTAGAGAGCAAAAGTCCTCGCGACCGATATCCCAGGCGCGGGTTTGATCATTTTAAATCATCACCGAGCTCCCTGTCACAGCTACCCTGAGACGAAACGGAGATAGGAAAGCATGGAAGCAGTTGGTCAGTTCTTCTAGTAAAGTATTCCATCAGTAATGAAGATGCAACGAAAAAGAAAATCTCAGTAGGAAAAAAAAGGAATCTAACATAATCAAACGCCACGGACTTGCACATTTCGCAATACTATTAATTTTTTCCTGGACCCTGTTAGAGCATAACTTTTATTTTTAGGATCAAAAATAGAAAGTAGGTTTAAAGCGAAAAAAATAGTAAACAAAGTATACAAAACTAGTAAAAAAATAGAAAAAATGGCAAACATTTTTGAAAAAACTTAATTTCAAAAATGTTTGGCAGTTTCATCCTTTTCAATAAGATTTGGTCTAATATTTTTCAACTTCTTTTTAAACGTGTCTTCAGATCTGTTTTTAATAATTTTTTTACTCAACTTGGAAAACATGCACATGGGTCTAAAACTGTAAAAACTTTGTCCGACGGTCGGAGACAGATGATGAAGGCACATAACTATAAGATACTTATTATCTCAAGGAATGTTAGAAAATAACCATAAGTAATATTACCATGTTACTGCTTCCAAACATTTTATTTGCGATCTTTGACTTTTTCATATTTTTTACTGTATCTTTGAAGATATATCACCTAAAACTGTAAAAAAATATTCCTGAGACATTTATTACTCATGCAAACGATTTCCGGCATCACTTTTTGGAATTTAAAAAAAGAATGCTTCCTGTACATAATTATTTAAACTCATTAAAATTTAACACCAAATATTTTTGAGTGTTTGCTCCTGTACGCGCGGGTTAATATATATTATTACTATATCAAATTTAAAGTTTCTATATCAAACTGTTTCTGAGAATAACGATTGTGACACAAGGGAATGATCTAGAAAGTAGTCATGTTATTCCTTTTAAGATTCGAGACCAAAAGAACAACTTTGGATATTGTGTACGGGAAGATTTGTATTAGGAGGAAATTAAATCAAAATTGAATATAAAAATGTGAATTAAGAGAGATATTAAAAATACAAAAAAAATTAAGAAATATTGCTATAAAAATCGAATTAATAATGAACTTCATACAGAAAGACACCATATGAGAAGATGTTTAGAATTGAACGGAAAGAGTTATTTAATAAGTTCAGTGCGGCTCGCTATTTTGCATGCACTAAGACATATCGATACTAATGGAAAAACATTTTTAGTTTTTCCAAAATCCTTATTTATTTTCCTTTTAACAATTTTTAATATTTAATAAAATTGGAACGAACTCGGTATGTTGGCAATATGTCCGATATAAGTCAAACGAAGTAAATTGTTTATTTCGATATCAACATTGAGCCTGTTGAACCAGTCAGTTTGTTGCAGGTTTCCCAATCAATAAGTGTTTGATCGGTATGCATGTGCAACTATATTCAAATGAAAAAAGCGAGAAAAGTGGGTCAAAATATGTGGATATTTTAGGTAAAAGTCCCTACTTATTCAGCTGCAGTTGGCGATGGCTTATTACATAGCGATATGGACATATTATATAAGGTTGGCGAATAATAAACCTGCCACTTTTCCAGTAGATTATATAATATTATGTTAAGTTTTCAAACAGTGCTGGTAAAATATACAAAGAGGTTAGAAGTAACGGTACAATATACATGGCTTTCGATGTGCTTATCTGGAAGTAACTTATTTTCGGCGAATGATTTATATATACTTGAAAGTTATTGCCGTTATAATAAGGAAATGATTATTAGTTTCAGGGACTAACATAGTTTTGCTTCATTTCTACATTTCAAAAGAAATTTGAAATCATTGCACTGATTCAAGTGATATCGCCGCTGCCGTAGCTAGAGTCATGATCGACTTCGTAATATTTTAGTTAATACGAAGTATCAACCTACACATGCAAGAACTAAACGAAGTCTAGCAAGCGTAGTAACAAAGTTACTTCAATGAAATATTAAAAAGCGCCCTCAATGAAAAATAACAGGACTCTAATAGTTTGACCATAGCTTTCAACATAAGTGAAATTGCACCATATTGATTTTATATAATTAAATGTTCTGTTGAGTATCGATGTAAAAAGCAATATATATATATATATATATATATATATATATATATATATATATATATATAACTTATGAAGTTACAATGGTATAACCATGTCTCATGCCTAATAAACCCATCCCTTGTTCATTTGCAATTACGATCACTGTTGATTATAATAGAATATTTATAGGTATTGCTTCCGCTTGGAATGTGTCGAGTATTATTTTTTTCTCACAAGTTGTTTAATATAAATTACAAGAAAAAACTTCTGATTATGATAATGATCAAATATATAATAATGACATTATAAATATTTATGTATTAATAGACCATTCAATAATATAGGGCTTAACATATATTATATGATATTTTACGCACGTGTGTATTGTTAAATCGTATTTTGAAACTTCAAACTCCCAAGAGTTGAAACAACGGAATAAAAGACATATAAATGTTAAATATTTGAATCGTTTTTAGAGGTAATACATATCTACAAACGATACTATTTACATTTAAATCAATAATAAGAGTTATTTCTCGGACCAAATACCGGAAAACAACAAAGGAAGCGAACAATACCCAACTTCATATTACTTGGATCCGCGCCCGACAATCCACCTGCAACAACAGACTACCCCTCAAAGGATTTGAATGCATGAGATATTTCGTTTACTCGTCGATTCGTACCTGGCGAACTTTCACCTCACTGATATTGTATACCGAATGGAATTAAACATCGTACACAAGAGTGGTATTGGGCGGAAAAGCGAGAAGACCGGGGCAGGCATTCCGCGGAAAATGCGCCCGCGGCCTTCATTTCGCTCTCACGTATCATTTCACCCGTTTCCGGGTTGAATCACAGCGAGTAAAGAATATGCCTGTAAGCCTTCTTTTCTTATTACAAAATGCGATATTACGATGGAGCGATTGTGTATATATTTTTTTGCTTTGTGGGTTTTTTGTCTCGTTGACAACCGCATTTGAAACGAAAATCGTGTCGCACACAACTCAGAGATGAAGATGAGTTTAAAAATGTGATATATATTTACATTGTGTTCGATGAGATTAGAGACCATTTTAATGTACTTTTTGGAAATAAGAAGCTAATGATGAATTCAAATATATAAGTTGGCATAAAATACCATATTGAATATATTTGGCGTTTATTTTGTAGAAATTTATTATTCACAATTAAATGAAACTACGTGATGTAGTAGTATTTCAAGTTTCTTTAAGTTCTTTACCACGATCTAGGTTCCGTTGTGTTACATCTTCAGGTGGGCTATTAGCAAAGATGCCATGAGGTGGGCTATTAGCAAAAGATCATACAAAACCTAGGTTGTGGTAAAGAACTTAAAAAAAGTAGAAATAATACTACATCACGTAGTTTCATTTAATTGTGAATAAAATACCATTTTAGAAATATGTTTATATTTAGAAAAAGTTTTTTTCGTTTTATTCTTTGAATGTAAAAGCAGATTTTGTCATTTCAATGTACAACATAAAAGCTAGATTTTGAAAATATTTCATGGACAAAAATATTTCATCATATTTATTGCAGAAAATACATGACGAAAGGTGATATCACAGCTTACAAAAAACTTTGGATAATCGTTTTAAATCATATTTTTGATAATAATAATATCATTTGTTTGTGGATAAATACAACAGGTAATGTAATAGACATGTACAGAAATTTTCTTAGAACGTCAAGGTAACTACTCGTAGCTCGGCTCGTGCAGTTATGCTATAAGCATCACCGACACGGTCCGTTTACAGCTAGCACCTGTTGATGTACACACACATACATACACAAATAAATACTCATACATACATATATATATACTCATGATCTACCATTATTTTATAAAACAAAGTTGATCATTGTTTATTATATGTTTAAAAATCTACACAGTTATATATATATATATATATATATATATATATATATATATATACACTCTTGCATAAAAAATGGGCGGTTTTGATTTTGTCAATTATTAACAAAATATTATTTATTAAAAGGTTGTATTAATTGAAATTATTACTGGCAGGTATAGTGTATTCTGGCACATAAAAACGAATGTCCTAAATTTGAAATTTGTTCTTTTTGAATTAAGATTCTCTTTCACTGGAAAAAACGTATTTTTGGCGGTAAATAAAATCCAACTTTTATTAAGTTCTTTTTCATTTGTTAAGTTTTATATTTTAACAAACAAATTTTAATTAAATTTCTGCTGTTTGCTGCATTAGTTCACTTCTGTTTGCTGTTCTCAGTATGGTTGAATGCGAGTCCAATTTTATGGACGACAACGCTCGCGCCCACCGCTCTAGAGACGTTGATGTGTATATGCAGGAGGCCGGAATTCGTCGGTTAGACTAGCCAGCTAGAACTCCCGACCTCAATCCGATAGAACATATATGGGATAGTCTACAACGACGCGTCAGAGCCGTAAAACTAGCTCCAGAAAACATTCAGGCCCTTAAAAATATGACGGTCGCTGAATGGGAACGTATTCCTCAGGAAATGATAAAAAACATCATCGAAAGCATGCCTAGTAGGGCATTGACTTTTAATATACCAGTATGAAAACGTTAGTCTGTGGACTTCACTTCTTTTTTTTTATTTATTCGCATTGTTAATGACTGAAGTAGGTAAAAACGATATCTCAATAATAAATAACAATATTCTCATCATATCGTCACATAAAATGCATCAAATAATAATAAAACAACTCTGATATGATTTATTCCTCTAAGTGCCCGTTTTTTTTTGCAAAAGAGTGTATATGTATATGTATATATATATATATATATATATATATATATATATATATATATATATATAAATATATTAAATAACTTCTTTTGAAGGACATAATTACAGCAGTCTCAAAGGAATACATATTAAGCGCGATTAATTCAGGATAAGCAAAAATACTTCTCGCAAATATTTTTTTAATATTGAATATATTTGGCGTTAATTTTGTAGAAATTTATTATTCACAATCAAATGAAACAACGTGATGTAGTATTATTTCTACTTTCTTTAAGTTCTTTACCACGACCTAGGTTTCGTTGTATTACAACATCTTCAGGTGGGCTATTAGCAAAGATCTTTTTATGCTCTGATTACCTTTGCTAATAGCCCACCTGAAGATGTGGTAATACAACGAAACCTAGGTCGTGGTAAAGAACGTAAAGAAAGTAGAAATAATACTACATCACGTAGTTTCATTTAATTGTGACAAATATTTTTGATAACGCCACAAATAGACTGTTAAAATTACACCCTTTTTTCAAATACGCGCCCTTCAAACTTTACTCGCCTATCCAATATCCGTTCCTCCTTACGCACCACCCTGACGAACACCCATTTACGCACCCGATACATATTCAGTGTACACCTATTATGCTCAGCTTTAAAGATCCCCCTTACGAATTGAACTGCATCAATAACCCGCCCCGCGCTGACAATTGAAATGAAGATGTCATAAAGAATAATAGAACGGATTGAGTATGGAGAACGAAAAGTCGTGGAGGCTCACAAAAGACTCGACGCGAAAGGTATTTTATTCGACATTTTCCAAAGGTTTACATCAAATTTCACAGTCTGAATGCGACCGCCCGGCCGGAGGGCACGCGCGCTTAAATTTGAATAATGGCCCATATATTTAAGTAATATATCCCTTTGATGGCGGAATTCCTTGCTTAATTGAATTACTCGTGAACTATTGGGTTAATCATTCGATGAATAATTTCGTTGCGGAGACGTTTTATGAGCGCGTGCGGGAAGCGATTTTGTAGCGGGCATTTGGATTGTAATGATTCTCGAGTTTAATTTTATGCGCGGGGAACCCGCCCTATCTGCCTTTAACGGGTTTCGATGGCAATAAGTCGAGACAGGGCCCCCTACCCTGGCCCCCTCTATTTGTATGATTTACGTTTTGAGAATATTCGAAACATAAAATATGCGATTGATTATAATATTCTTATAACTTAATTCGTAAACAAACTCAAAAGGGAACTAAACTTATTCTAACAATTATTATACGCTCAAGTGTTATTGTATGTTTATTTGTTTGTTTATTTCTTAATATTTCCTAAAAAAACCAAATCGATATTTTTCTATTCGTAATATGCACAGTTGTTAGAGTAATAATAAAAAAAACGTTTCTTCTTACGCCGCTAGTTGATCAAACTGTCAATTTAGTATATTTTCATTACACAATCCTAATCACAAAATATAAAACATTCACGTTCTATTTTGATTTGCGACAAAAAAAAAATAAAAACAACCCTTTCAACACTTATTAGTTCTTATAAGGATGTTTCATTGTTCACCGGAATTGGAAAACATTTTCCAATACGAAAATATTTTCCATCCGCAGGATATCAAATACGGTTTTATGCTTATGAAGTTGCGAGGTTATTAGCCAATAATAAAAATGAAATATATTATTTTATGCAAAAATAAATTAAGGTAAACAAATTATGTATGTTAACAAAAAATATATGTTAATACTCGTATTGGTATTCATTACATTAACAAATATTTAAAACCTCGTCTAAATAACTTTGAGAATTAAATATTGATATTGACACACGAATAAAAATGACTTTACGAAATTGATTGTAGTAAAATAAAACTATGAAAATGTCGTTGGAACTATAAAAACCATGTGAGAATATCATTTTAAATGGATTATAACTTATAGCATTTTATTGTTGTTTGGATGGAGTTCAAAGTAAAAGAGATGAAGCACATAATTATCAAAAAGCGTCCAATTGATTGACGCAAGACTCGAACACTTGATACGGTCCTTAAAAATAAAATTATACAATCATATTGATATTGGCCGGGTGCGGACAACAGAGTGGGGGTAACGCAATCGATCGCAGCGCTCGCTGTGGCCGAGATGGAAATATCTAAGGGCGCCGGTTAAATATTGTCATAGATAAAATAATTTATTATATATTTGCCTGTTTACTTTCGGAACCAGCATTTGCATTTTTGCAGTTTAGCAAAAATGCAAATTTCCCTGATTTTTAATGACAAAATAATGAAGAACGACGAAAGTCGAGATAATTTTTTTTTAAATCGATCGATTAAAAAAATTCTTAATAATATTTCAATTTTTTGTGTTGCAAATTTTTTTTTCACTATTTCCTCTTTAAATTTATAATTAGATAATACATATTTAACAAACATATACATATAAATGATAACAAAAGAAAAAGTTAAATTATAAATAAATAAAAACTAAAAAAATTTTAAAAAGATGACGTCTATATGTGTTTTTTTAAATAAACAAAAACATTAAGTTCTATCGATCTTGAAAATTTGTTAATAATATTTTTATTTTATGATTTTTTTTAATATTGAATTGTTATTTGGGAATAAATGTAATACTTAAGTAAATGTAATTAATTAATAATTTAAAGTAAGTAAAGAGGATAAATTAAATTATAGTTTAAAAATTTTTATATCTTGAAGTCAATATTTAAATGTCATAATTTTAATACTTTACCTTTTTAATACTTATATTTAAACGTCATAATTATTTACCTTTTTAATACTTTATAAATTTTTTATTTTAATATTTTTGTTTAGATGTTTGTTGAGTGTATAGTATATAATTATGAATTTAAAGTGAAAGATACTTCGGCAATAACGCAATAAAGACATATATTGTGAGTAAATTTTTTTTTAAATCAATTTTTAAAATAAAATAATCAAGACTAAGTCCTATTTTTTTAAATGTCATTTTGATGTATTTTTTTAGTCACAATTAAATGAAATTACGTGATGTAATATTATTTCTACTTTCTTTAAGTTCTTTACCACGACCTAGGTTATTACAACATCTTCAGGTGGTCTATTAGCAAAGATCTTTGCAAGAAAGTAGAAATAATACTACATCACGTAATTTCATTTAATTGTGAATAATGAATTTCTACAAAATTAAAGCCAAATATATTCAGTATATCTTTAAATTAAAAAAAATTACTAAAATGAGTACTTTTGCAATTTCCATAACTAACTTTTTATGCATTAAAAGCAAATTTTCGAAATGTGACACGATACTTATTGTGTAGTAAATTGTAAAAATACTCGAAGAAAAAACAAATTCTAATCTTACAGATTTCCAATATTGAATTGGAAATTAGATACAAAAAAAGTAAATGGATAGCTGCTGTAAAATGCATTCCTTCTGACATTGTTTGTGGTTGAAAGCTTATAATACCGGTAATACTTTTATTTTATACTCTCTTTTTGAGCTGAAAACCAAAGAATATTATGCATTCTGGGTACAGAAAAATAAAATCTTGTTATTATTCGTTAATAAAAGCATATATTTAGAATTGTTTCTCTACATTAAAATAATTGACAAGAAAAACAATGTAATATAATTTAACTTGATTTTATCGAAGACATAAATAATACTTTTCTTCGAGAAAAATAACAAAAGACAATTAATATATAGTTAGGAACAGAAAACAAAGAAAAAAATGGATATAATATAAGCCAAATTTGATAGTTTTTGTTATTTCTATATTATTCAATTAAATATTTTCTAGAGGCGTTCACTTGAAGCTTACAAGTAAAATTTAAGCGACTTTAAAAGCTGTGGAGGTTAGGCGGCGCTGATGTCACGCGCCCAACTAATAAATCTTTGAATAAGAATAACATATTTGGTTTCCTAACGCGATTTACATGTACATGGTTTATCATTACTTTTTTTTCAGAAAGCACTCGAGATCGAAACTTCAAATCTGGAATGATAAGAAAGCATATTAACCTGCACATATCTAAAAAAGCTAACTTTAAAAACAGTTTATAGGGAAATTTGGAGGGACGTGCGGATTTTGGGTTAAATAAATACTCCGAAACTTTTTTTTAATTCCTTGTGCAATATGCGATATCGTTTGAAAAGGCTAGTTACATAGGTCTCAAAACCATTTTTTGTGGTTCATCATTCCTTTTTTCTCAGAAAACGCTCGAGGTCGTAGCTTGAAATTTGGAACAGTAGGAAAGCATATTAACCCGCACATATCTCAAAAGCTAACATTCAAAACTATTTACATGGACTATGGAGGGGCGTGCGGATTTTGGGTTAAATAAATAGATGCTTCGAATTTTTTTTAATTTCATATGCGATATGCGGTATCTTTTGAAAGGACTAGTTACAAGCGTCTCAAGAACATTTTTTTTCTTGGTTTTTATAGCACGTCTTTAGAGATAGACTGAAAAATAAGCTAAAATATGTCCCCCGCCGTTTTATTTCTGAAACTATCTAACCTAAAATTTTGGAAAAAACGGTTTTTATTACAAACCAAGACATAGGTAATAGAAAAATTATAAAAATAACTCTAGATGTCATAACTTTTGAGATTTAACAATAATACGCACTTTACACCTTGTTATTTATATTAGGTATCATTTACTATACTTTTATTATGCTAGAAAATCAATATTAATTATGACTTATGATAAATTGAGTAATTTAACATCAAACTTGGTGTAGGACCCTCAATGGACCAACTACACTCACACCCCGGCCGATTCTTTTGTTAAATATATAACTAGATGTATATTTTCAAAAGTCAGTTAAACGTAAAGTTAAACTTAAAGTCTCCTCCTGATTAAAATATTAATTGGATCAAGAGACAAAAAATATGGGGTCGACGCAATTTAAAATGAGATACTTTTTTTTTTAGATATTTAGAGTATTTTATGATATTTGTATTTGCTATTCAAACATTCGCTGGTCTCAGTAGAGCTCATTTTTCATTTGGTTTAGAAATGATATAAAAATATTTTCAGTACTAATAAATAATTTAATTAAGGACATCGTCGAAAGGGACAAGTGATTTAAATATTTTTAAATTGAAGGAAACCTTTTGAATTGCAACTTTATAATATTTAATTTTTTCTTTAAAACTATTTTAGGAATGTCTTGAATTGAAATACAAATATGATTTTGAAAATTTGTATTTTATATTTTGTTATATTTGTAATTTCATTCAAGTATTTTATTATAATCAATTCCTCTACTCATATTCGATTTTAAGATTTAATTTGCCCTGACGATTTATGGAACCATTGAATTGAAGAAAACATGGTTATGGTATCAAAAATCCTTATATAATTAAGAAAGAGCTAAAATAATTATATTATATATGAACAAATACGCGCTATGGAAAATATAGAGAATTATAATTTTATTTCAGCCTATCCACCATATCAGCATTGTATGTCAACTTCGTATAATAATTAGCACAAAGAGTTTAATTTTGACGAGTAGCTAAAATTGCATTTGGTAACTTTAAGATACAGCTGTTTCAAACTTTCATCCATACCAGCTAGTATTCACGGTGAATTATTTTTCGAGAAAAGATGTATGATACATTTATTTATAAACAGTACGTTAGGCACATTGATTGATATTATAGAAAAAATATAAAATATTTTTACTGGTTTTCAAATTTAACTTCATTGGGTTTTAATGGTAAATAAATTTAACTAATTTAATTCAATGTATTACGTACTTCGAGAATACCAAGCAAGGTGATGCCTATTAGCGCCCTCTATTGGCCAGTGGGAAAAGTTGGTTTTAACTTAGAACACAACCACATTAGGTACGGTGAATGAATGAAATAGAATTTAGATACAGTATTAATAAAGCATTTATTAAAGCAAATGTAATATAACGAATTTGATTTTTTTTTGTTATAGGATTATTTTACATTCTGCGCGTATTCCTTTTAGCAATAATCATATCTTTTTTATATTAGATTTAGTCTCCTCGTTCTTTCAGAAAAAGGATTGTTCTTTTGTTATTTAAAAATGTAGGTGGGTATACAAAATTTCCTAATGGATTCTTTCAAAGAAAAGTATGGGTTTGTTTATGACATGAAAATATGATTAATTGCAATTAATTGAACACAGTGATTTTAGCTTTAAAGATATTTAAGATTAATAACTATAAAATATAAATAATCATAAGAATAAAATAAAATCGAAAGATAAAAAATCAGCTACCAACACTAAATATATTACACTTTAAAGACTGTTAAAGTATGTAATTTATAGTAAACAATATATGAGAAATCCACAAGTCGATTGAAAATATTCGCATTGCCACAAGTGATATAAATAAAAACTTTTTGACAGTTCGTCAATGTCAGTACAGTATTTTTGTTGTACAAAATACAGTTTTTAGTAATGTATTAGCTAAATGTAGAAAAATACGACTAAAATTAAGAAACAAACCAAAGTTTGTATTTAATTTTGGAGCATAAATGGGATAGAATTTTACTTTTCAAATAGAATGTAAAATTTCCAGCGGTACACTATTACTGTTAAACTTGAAATAAAAAGTTATACCTTAAATAAATAGAGAATAGATAAAAAACCTACTAATAAATTCAGTATATGATAAGCTGGTCATAACTTCATCTGTCAAACACTATTCCTAAATTTAACTTGGGTATAACCTACAAAAGTCGAAATTTCGTCAAATACTGCATATGTATTAACAATAATAGACATAACATAACATTCTACTTGTTGGTCTATGAAATGTGACGTTGCCACGTTGGGTTTTTGAAATAACTTTGGAATAGTTATTCTGTCGTTTTAATTATTAGCTGTAATTAATACTTTTGTTATACTAACCTTGTGAACGGTATACGTATTCTAAGAATAAGAGTGGTATAACGTAAGTTTAAGCATTTTCTGCCAGTAATAGTGAAATGCCGAAATAAAGTTTTTACAGGTTATAGGAATTGGAAAAGAAATGTTAATTATTTATAATTTCACGAAAAGTTTTACTATGAAAGAAAACAGTAGCAATTATGTTCAAATCAATATACTTATGTACGTGCCTTTGTCAAACACTTGTAACTTCTGAAGCGAATATCCCACTTTTTTACTTGATAGTGCTCCATGGAACACCCACAATGATAAGTTTCCGAAATCGGACATCTTTCTGCCCTCCAGCTATGCCGAAAATTTAAACTTGTATTTCATACAAAAACCAAAACGAAAACAAATGAATTTGGGACCGAAAAAGTTGCAGGCTACTTGTGTTCATACTATTGTTTTTATTGTGATTGGGATAATATTTCCGGATGTAAAGACAAAAACTGTTTTTTTTTTTATTTGCCAGTTATGGTTGAACCCCTGTTATTTTTTGAACAGTCAGGGGAAGTTCGAATCAGCAGAAACAAATATTGATCAACTTAATTGTTTTTTTTATTACCGACCGAATTTACTTTTAATTTAGACTTAAAACGTTATATAACCACTTTCATAAAAGCTCATCTGATTTTATTCCAGATCACACATTTTCTAATTTAGACTTTTTCACACCCGTCCTAGTTTCAGACTTCTTTGCTATTTTTTCATATTTTCTTACCTTTATTTTATGAGATACAGTAAAATAAATACTATTGAATTTACTTGTTGGCTCATATGTTAGTCGTTTGGTAAATATTTAAGCTTTTCTTTGAAACATATATCAATAAAATAATAAAATGGTGAAGATTTGAATTTTTCTCCACTATTTTTTCTTAAAATTTATATTATTTCTATAGTTTATGAGATAATTTAATATTAAGAAAACTCATGGATCTTGAATACATTTTAATTTACGACTTAATATCTGCAAAATAACAAAAATATTATGTAATATTATAAAAAATCCGAACTCAGTTCCCCCCAATACTGTATTTACACGTATGTGCCAAAATCTTACTTTAGTCTTTAACCATTAATATCACAATATGAGAGGAAATTCTCAATATTCTTGTATCGTCGTACAACAAAATTTATTATTTAAATTGAATCAAAAATATTTCGTGTATATTTTTCCACTTCTATATAAAAATTTCCCAATTTCCATTTAGATGTCTCAAAGGAAATAAATATTTATAAATTCCAAACCCAAAAAGTCAGAGAATAAAAATATACTAGGTAAAACAAAGAAATTAAAGAGTAAAAATAAGTCTCCTGAAGATGAAACTCAGGATATCGAGAGAACACTTTAAATCCAGCGAGCTAAGTTCGTCTGAAAGGCAAACAACTCACTCAACAGTAAACACCGGCTCGATAAGGGGGACGAGTGTGTAGAGAAAGAAGTTGGAACGAGTTCAGCGTAGCGCGTAAGGTGATAGTACAGTTCCTCGTTGAAATCTCTCTCAAAAGAGGCATTCGTGCGAGCGAAAGCTCTACTCTATCACAGCGTGAGAGCTTTCGTACAGCGCACGTGTAGTAGTGATGCTAACGAAGTTTTTAGAGTTAGCTCGTGGTTATGTTCATGAGAGTCCACTACTTTAAATTTTAATTGGAATTTAGGTGAAAAATAGAAATGCTACGTTGTTATTTAGATAGTAAACAAAACATAAAGGTAGGATAAGAAGTTTTCGAGGGCTTAAAAGTTTTTATTACGAACTTTAATAAATCTGTCCTTCACCTATAACGAAACCTTTCTCGTCTTTTATTCTATCAGTCTCCTAAACATTTTCTGCAAGTTGGCAATGCGCCACTTATAATCCTGAAATAATTAATATGTAACCTAACTACTTAAGTAAAGAATATGTCATTTAGGTTTATTATCTAGTCTTCTTGAGAAAGTTGCTGTAATGTTTTTTTAAATTATTCAATCCTAGTTTAGAAGTGTTCAGCTTGGTGAGGGCCTCAATTTCTGTGACGTTTGGAGTGAATTAAAATAATTAATATCCCCTGTTTCAATTACTAGGCTTTTACAATCAAGTATTTAAATAATAAGTTTAAGAATTAATTCTGTCTAAACTATGTTTTTCTAACTCTTGTCTGAACTATACTTCCTGAATTTCCGATTCGGGTTGGCAAATTTGAGTGTACTAAGTATTCTTTCAAAATGGTTTTGACAGATTAAACAAGTTGAATACTGCAATTTAATAATTTAAATTGATTAATTTAATAATTGCGAGTTTAGCATTTTTGATTTAGGCTAATATTTTTTATCTATGGAGAATGAGAAAAATGATTTAACTTTTCGTCTTGTGCTTGTAACTTTAAAGTACATCGAAAATTACTTTTATATTTTGTTTTAAAACCTCTTCTCAACAAATATTTTATATCTCAATACCATCATATTATTTCCATCTGAAATAAAATAAGCAGCTGAGACGTCTTACGATAAAATACCAACATAATAACTTATTTTTTTACACGTATTCTGCTTTTGTGGAAGGCAGCATGTAAGAAATTATCTATTTGGATCAATGTTCAAATCAATACACATATATATTTATTCAATATTGTCCCATATACGAGTTTTAAATAAAGAGTTAATAATTAATTTCATCTGAAATAGAATAAGCAGCTAGGACGTAGCACCTTATGATAAAGTACCAATATAATCTAGTAATTTTCTACACGTATTCTGCTTTTGTTGAACGCGACATGGAAGAATGTTCACTTTTGGATCAAAGTCGAAATCAATCTACATATGCATTTATTCAAGTTTATCCCATATATAAGTTATAAATGAAGAGTTAATATTTGGATTTATCTGAATTAGAATAAGCGATACCAATATAGTAACGTGATTTCTTACTAGTATCCTGCTTTTGTGGAACGTACGATACATGTCAATCTACATATGTATCTATTAAACTTTGTTGCTATATATAATATAAATTATAAATAAAGGGTTAATAATTACAGAATCTACGGCATGTGTTCAGGTATGACAGACACGAGTTATTGCAAATAATAATGGTTTTAACAATATTTCTGAAACCAGGAAAGCTGGTCGTTAAAGAAAGATGTATAACATTCGAGAATGGACAAGGATAACGAGTGTCGCCAAACTTTTGCCTTGCCAAGAACCAGACCAAATATGCAGAACTAACTGCCTACTTTAGCTCCTTAGAGAGGCAGCTTAGTGAAATAATTAAAGAATACGTGAAGTTATTTTCAATATGCTCAATGAAATTATCGTCCTTATGACCTATATCCCTCCGATTAGCTAGACATAGTATAGAAATCTACTATATATTTTTTAAAAGTTTAATAGAAAGTAAAAATATTCAAGTTGGACCGATTTTACTCTCGAAAAACACACTACTTTAATTGGGAATAGCCTAAAGTAGACTGATTTTTGTGACTCTGCAGTAGCTTTATGTGATTGATCGTATATTTTTTTATCACTTCTGTAACTGTTTCATTATGTAGACCACGGTGTATGTCACAATTTTGAATATATCCTGGAGCACAATTCTCCGTAGCACTTTATTTTAAAAAGTTTACATTCCTGAATGTTTGTTTTCTTGTCAAATTTTGATGGTAGATTCTTATTTTACTCTCGACCTAAAGTTCTGTATTTCAACCTAATGGCCAATGAAGTTGAAACTATAAGTGTGCGAAACGTGCTGGTACTCAGTAAAAGTTATTCATCCTTTTTATTCTAAGTATAATAACCTTCACCATTTATATCTCTAACTAAAGTAACTACGTTAAAGTTAACTATTTAAGGATTCTATTAAATTTTATTTATTTAAACATTTGATACTCCCAAACCCTAAATATGAGAAATGCAAATGACACAAAAACATTTCAACAAGCTTCAGAGTATTACTTTTCAGTTATGTAACTTGAATCCATTAAACAATCAATGAAAAAAATTATCTTTTTTGCATATCTAATACGGAAAAAAGTTCGGCTTGTATTTACACAATTTTGAGAGCAGCTGAAAGTCTCGAAGAACTCGCGCCATCCAATAATTTCACGCTCAAGTGATTAAAGTGTATCATATAAGAAACAATGGACGCCGACCGGTCTCCTGATGGCATTGCTTACAACGATCTTAGGCGCTTTGAATACGCTTAGCATATATTTGAATAATATTGAAATAATATGTTGAACTGAATGTGCAGCCGCCGCCGAATGTTCAATTTTCAGCGAGATAAGTTGGTGAAAATATTCGAAGAAACTGAATGTAGGGAGCGCGTGATGCAATTTCTAGTTTTCTTGCGCTTTTTGTTTTCCGATTAAAATATTCCTTGGCTATTTTTGAGAATATAATCAAATTAATAAACATTTTATTATATGAAGTAAATAAAATAAATAAAAACCTAATTCGATATCATTTTAATTAATAAAGAAAATTTTCGCAATTAAGAGAAATTTTTTC
Organism: Druceiella hillmani; assembly: GCA_039881145.1. NCBI lineage: Eukaryota > Metazoa > Arthropoda > Insecta > Lepidoptera > Hepialidae > Druceiella > Druceiella hillmani. The sequence goes on along the minus strand of JAYKKI010000018.1, from coordinate 27,197,472 downwards.
TGGCAGATTGAATTTTGTATGCACCGTATGAAGAAGATCTGAACAAACTCCTTTTATTGTAGTAACTCTATATATTCCTCTGTCTGTCTGATAAAAATATGGGAAACCATGACAGTTACCTTTTAAATTTAAAATGTGTTACCAAAACTTATCAATGTAAAAATATAGAAGATATTTACATACAAAAATAATAAAATTGGGTTCAACTCTAATAGTTTACAAATTCGAGTAATGTAAGTATGAGATTTTTTAACTACCGTCATCTTCTCTGTTGTGGCTTTAAAATACAGTGTGATGAAGTAATCCTTTCATTCATATAACCCTCGTTTAATTTTAAAATATGACATTTATTGCGTCAAATAATGGCTGAATTAAACTAACGTATGTACAGAATCTTTCTAATGGCAACAAAACTCGCAATTGGCCCTGCTTTTTCTACACCATAAAAGGTTGTGCATCACCAGATTCTTAAGATTTGACTTACGATGTCTCCGTATTTTTCTGAATCAAAACGTGAGTAGTTTGTTCCATATTACATAGTATACTTTTATACTCTATTAATTTAAACATAGCTTTTGCTGCTAATTCAATCACCAACAAAAAGGAAAAATCAATCTACAAAGAAATACTTTGGATTCCACCAACATTTTTCTTCGATTCCCTACGCAGAGAAAAAAGAACTCTGTTGTTATAATAACGCTCCCTGCTCATATGTTTATCAAACATTCTCTCTTAACTTTTTTTAATATGTAGGTCTACTCACATACCAACAGGAATAGGTAATATAGTATCAACTTCTCGTAGATACGCTGCTCCAGACGTCCATCCATCACGTCAGCCACCGATCATATGCTCACATCCTTCCCCTCCTAACTATTAGAGCATGCGATATGTCCGCTTTAGACAACAGAAGTACTTTTTCTATACAATACTTGCAACAATTTTCTCACATTTCGTGGAATATGGGGTTATAATCTAAATATATTATTTCTAAAAGGTGTTTTTTGGTCGAGCGGCTCGATCTCTTTAACTACTGCACCAAAAAAAATAAAAAAAATACCCACTTAAAGCTTATGTTTTCTACTTTGGGCGAAAAATATAAAAAAATTCGAAAAAAATCTTTTTGTTAATAAAAAAATTAATGTTTATAACAATTGGTATGAGCGCCATCTGTGGGCGACACATCAAATATCTTAGCCAAATTGTATACTTGGAACACGCTAGATGGCGATATAGTGCGAAGACTTCGCACGGGTCAGCTAGTTTTTTTCTAATTAGGATTGTCGGAAATTGTAGTTAACAATTCTATGAGTACAATGAATATATCTTAACTTTTTTTTCATTAGAAAATAACAATTTCAAACGCCTGGGAATTCATCCAGTTAGCCCATTTTTGTTATTAGATCCATTTTAATGTTAAAATTATGTTCAACTTTTATTCTCTGCATGGTAAAATATTTTTTTGTGCATAAAAAACACAAAGGGGTCACGTTTTCCATGATGTGTTTGTACATCTGTGTTATATACGCATGATATTAAAATGCATGACGCTGCCAATAAAGTGAGCAAAGAACCCTCAGTATTTAAGCCTTGGTTGGCTTTGGTTAGTTTTTTATTATTGTTAACCAACAGATTATGAGACCCTAATATCTATATTTCGACTGACACTTGGGACTTCTGCCACTGACAGTGGGGTGTTTGTATCACTTGTTTCCTCTGATTTTCTAATAATGTTGACGTAAATAAAATATCATCCCGATATAGGAAAATTGTATTATTTAAATTTGTAATCTTTGATAATAGGTTTTAATTAGGGACTATATAAAGCTAAATATACATTTCGTCTTGTGGGAATTTCAAAACTCTGCACTCAAATACAGTTCAAGTATAACGAAAAGGTTACGACAAATCGTTGAACATTTTTTAGCGGTAAATATGCAATAACATTTTTCTACGTTACATTTATTATTTAATATTTTTTTATAAGTAGGCGCAGAAAAGAAAAAAAGATATTTTGCATCGTGGTATAAGAATAAAGAACACTTGAAACAAAAAAGAAGACCTTTAATATTCTAACCAATAATTATAAAACCGAGCAAAAAGCAAAAACTCATAATGGACACTCTTGTGGCAAAGATTTGATTTTATAAGAATTAAAAAAAAATATTATATATTATAAACCTTCGAAGAAATAGATAAAAACAAAGAATACAAAACTCTTGCGTGATATAGAATTGTATGTTCAATAGTTACGATCGCAATAGATTCGACCACAGAATCAAATATTTGTCCCAACTCAGACCACCCCAATTCGCACATAAAGCCTTATTACCTGGCCGATGCCCCCCGACCAATACTGCGTGGATAATTACAAATGTGGTCGAATGAACATTCGTCCTCGGTCCTTTCTTTATTGTCTCTCCCCAGTAAAAAAGGCCACCTAATAACAGCAATTGAAACTTGGGAATAAATAGTGCAGACTGAACGAATTCAGGCCCTGGAGGAGAAGCGGCGATTTCGGCTCCCGCCCATCCGTTTTATTTGTGTCTTTTTTACGATCGTGTTTATGGTCAATTAAACAGTTTTTCGCAACGGCCGTTCGCAATTCGACGGGCGTCCCTCGTAAATTGTCTGGCGGGCATGATAATATTTTATTATTGAGATAACGTGTCGGCCATCGCTATGCACGTTTGTCATTTAATGTGAAGCTAGGTATGTTATCGTTTTCACATTGTATCTTGTAAATTTTTCAATTGAACATATCTCACAGCCATAACCTTATTCGAAAATGTTAACAAGGCTCAATTCACTCGTTAACAATACTTTACTTCTTACCATTATATTTAATTACCACGATTAAACGCAAATTTTATCCATTAAGGATGCGATATATTTGTGGCTTAACTTCAAAACAAATATATTTATTTTATTTGAGTTTTCTACTAAAATTTAATTTTTGACTCCGAATTAAATTTCGGAAGACGATACAAAGTATTTATTTCAACAACGTGCATAAAGTGTAATCTTACACCCAGTCACGTGAACGTCAAGACTAGTGGAACAACTCGAGCAGTCCATAAAGCAACAGCAAAAGCCGTCACCACCTGGCTGAATGAAGCCCACCTAAAGATGTTGTAATACAACGAAACCTAGGTCGTGGTAAAGAATTTAAAGAAAGTAGAAATAATACTACATCACGTAGTTTCATTTAATTGTGAAGTCTATGATATGTAAGTGTGTGTGTAAAAAATAACGTTTATGAACTTTCACCTCTCTGGGAGCCAATATTTGGTTCCCAAGTTTTAATTTAATTAACAGTGTTTTTAACATAATTTTCATATAAGCTATCGCGCAAACACCAGCAATACTGAAATAGGCTATTCATAGACCATAATTGGTCTATAAATTCATCAATAGAGTTAAAATAACAGTTTGTCTTATGAGACCTAATTATTAGTAAATTAAAGATGTGGTTATTATGTGGTTATATTAATGAAACGCCACATTTATTAGTGAACATAAGCAGAACCATTTGATCCTGCTTTATAAATATGAGTTAATTACTTTATATATTATTTTATTTGAGAAATTAAAAAAAAAATTAAACATATAGGGACGATTTTAAATACCCAATCTTTAGAGTATGCATTTAAATAAAGTACTATTGCGGCTTCGCCACTTCCTCCTGCGTTTTCCTGTTATCCGTCTGATCGTCCATCGTAACCTTAAAGTTTATACTATTTTAAACTTATGTGCATAAAACTTTGCAAATGAATACTCTAGATAGGGACCTTAATTAGTATATTTATGAAATATTCAGTGTAATCCAAACCTAATCTACTAAAATCCCATTAAAAATTCATGAATAATTAGTTAGCAACGATGTTTAGTGTTCCGTACCTCAAAAAGAAAAATGGAGTGATTATCAGATTACACATATATCTGTCGGCCACAACCGTCTTTCTCAGAAAGCATTTGAAGAAAAAACTTGATATAGTAATAAATTATATTATTTTATAAAGATATTATCAAATAAAACGTAACACATTATATATGTACACCCAAACATATCTTAACAGCTAATATTCGAAAATATTTAAATGGAAATTGATGGTTCGACTCTTTCAAAATTTTTATGTAAATATTAAGCATTCAACATTTTTTTACTTTTAATTTTGAATATGATCTTTTACTATCGCTTGAGAGGATAAGTTTTAAGTCTCAAAATTGTTTTTCCTAAACTTTCAGCCACCCCTCGTCCCATTCAGATATGACTTTTCCCCTTCGAAGACTACTAAATTTGAAATGATAAAAAACAAGGTTTCCAAAAGCCCACGTATAGCTTATAGCAAAATCGTAACAATATTCCAGACTGTCTTAGGTTTTGAGATATTTCGTTAATATATACGAATACGTCCCCCTTACTTTAACTAAGTCTATTCACCTATCAGTACTAATCGACTTCCATATTTTTCCTTTTCATTTTTCTTCCCACAGTGTCAAATTGAGGTACAGCTTTTTATAAAAAATATTATTGGTATCCCCCCTAAAAGAAAATTTTCTTACTATATTTAATTTCCAAATTGCCAACGATTATTTTACGCTAGTACATACTTTTCCCCTATTATTTAGCAGATAATTCTACCGTAATAATAATGTTATTTTAAAGTAAAATATAAATGATTGGACTTACACCTTAATTTAAAATAGCGCCATGTCCCCACTTTATCCTATTATTTCACAATACTTCCTGAATTTATATTTATCAGTCTGGGCTGCTACACTTGTTATGCCATTAAAGGGTTTGTAACATTGAAAAAATAATAAAAGATAGATAATTAAATGAAACTACTTGATGTAGTATTATTTCTACTTTCTTTAAGTTCTTTACCACGACCTAGGTTTTGTTGCATTACGACATCTTCAGGTGGGTTATTATCAAAGATATCTTTGCTAATAGCCCACCTAAAGATGTTGTAATACAACGAAACTTAGGTCGTCGTAAAGTACTTGAAGAAAGTAGAAATAATACTACATCACATAATTTCATTTAATTATCAATAATTAATTTCTACAAAATTAATGCCAAATATATTCAGTAAATAAGTAGGTTAAGTTGCGGAGTATGCCGTTAAAAGTCTGGTTGTTTAGGCTACATCTCGTTTTATGTGGACAATTGCATATTTTTCAATTCAGAAAATGTCGGCAGCTGTAAGGCCATAATAATGAAACCACTTGCAATATGGTAAAGCCTAATTGAAGATTTACAGAAAATCAAATTAAAGAGTAGAAAAGTGGACGGGAGAGTTTAATAGCCTAATCATTAGCTTTATTTTGCATCCCTTTATTTTTCTTTTAAAGCTCTACTTTAACAATCAAAGGCCATTTGTCCTGTTTTGATCGAAGGCAATGAAAGTACATTGATGGAAGAATTATGTTTAATAAAATATTTATTGTTATTTTCAGGTCAGAATTTACTAAAATATTGCTGGCTGGAAATTTTATTTTGAAACTTATAAATTTTTGCTTCTGAGTCATCGGAAAAACTATTTTTGTAACATTAAAGTAATTTAACGATTACTTTTAAAATTTAATCAAGAGTAGTAAGTTTGCGTAAATTTTAAAAGTGTTAATTTTTAAAGTGTAATTTTTAAATATTAATTGATCACATTCCAAAATATTTTTCACCCAAAATATTTTTTTAGAACGTCTTAAATTGAAATAAAACCCCCCTAATTGTAATAGAAAAACTGACGTGTCGACAGTTTCGTACCTAGATAATGATAAAATTACAGCACCCTATCGATATGTACTGATTCATACGATTACGGTCTACGAATTAAAGAAACAGAGAGGATACAAAATATATTTTTTCTGCAAATCTATAAATTTTGTTTATTCCATATGATTTAATATTTTGCTGTACTGTTAAACTTCAATCTCCGTGTCGGACACAATTTAAAAAAATAAAAATAATCCAAAATTATTTTACATGAAATCGATACGGGCAAGTAAACCCAAAATGATGGAAATAGTACTTGCTTATAATAATAACAGTAACATGTGGCACCGAAATCAAACCACGTTTCTTTCGTTTTTACCTTAGGTACAAAAACTTAAAAATAGGACCATTTTGCAAATTGTTATTAGAGATACGCGACCCATGTAATGTAAATATAATTTTTCTCATTTTCAGTGTTAGAATATTAATTACCCTTAGTCTGGCTTCTGTTAAATAGAATTTTTCACTTTAAAGCCATATAGCTTCGAGATTTTCCCCTGAAAACATCTCTGTAAACAATTATAGTACCCTTTCTGCAATTTTTTTTTGCAGATAAACTGTTGAACAAATTTCATTGTAATTTGTGGGACAAGTTATCAAAATATACACCTAAGAGATGTTTGAAAACTATTTTACTTTCACTCTTTCCTAATTTTTTTTCCGTCTGTTCCCCCCTTGAAATCTTAATTTTGCTTTACTTCATTAAATACGTTTATATTTTCCTACGCTTTTTATTATATTTGATCTTATGAGATTTAAATTTTTTGTCCTTCTATCTTCAAATTATAGTTTATAGTTTTCATACTACGTTTTAAAAACTGTTATAAATGCATTTTATTTAATTCGAATAAAACACTTGCGGTAGAACGAGTGGGTAGATTTTAATTCAGTTTCTAAATTCATTATGTATATACCTAAAAAACCTTGCAGAAAGAGATGTTTTCAAAATAATATCGTATTTACTGAATTTCTTTTTCCAATTGAGAAAACGATGAATTTCGGTATGATTTCATTCCTTAACATTTTGAGCCATGATACATAATTTAATGGTAAGTAACCTTTATTACAAATTTTCAGATTGAAGTTAATTTTTTTCCAAAAAAGTATTTATCTTTGAATAAACTCTATATTTTTCTTTAAAGCTGGTTCTTTCTCTACAAATATGGTTTAGTGAAAAAGATTCTCTATTGATGAAAAAAATGATATTATGAAAAGTCCTCCAAGAAATTCCAAGTCGTAAAGAGGGCAATGAAAAGAGTGATTCTCAGAAAAATTCTGATGTAGCGGAAGAAGAGCGAGTCGATCAGTTAAAATAACGATAGCCAGTGACTTGCTGGAAGAGATCGTATCCAGGAATTAGGGGCGGGCAGAGCATTTTGCTTAAATTAAGTCTTTGAAAAAGAAGAATCCTAGAGTGGAAACTTCACGCTATACACGACACGATATACGACAGAGGAAAACCAAATTCGAAACACATACTTTTTATAAATATTGAATATATTTGCCGTTAATTTTGTAGAAATTCATTATTCACAATTAAATGAAACTACGTGATACAGTATTATGTCTACTTTCTTTAAGATCTTTACTACGACCTAGGTTTCGTTGTATTACAACATCTTCAGGTAGACTGTCAGCAAAGATTCAGATATATTTGTTAACAGCCCACCGGAAGATGTTGTAATACAACGAAACCTAAGTCGTGGTAAAGAACTTAAAGAAAGTAGAAATAATACTACCTCACGTAGTTTCATTTAATTATTAATACATTTTTAAATTTAAAATGTTTAAAAAGAAACTGAACACTTTTACTTTTCATCTATATGACATCTATTTTCCTCTTTAATACTAGCAAAAATATAAATATACACCTAAATGTCTCTCAATGTGCCTCACTAGTAGTAAGGAAGTATTTAATCCCTTTGTAAAAGTGACAGATTGGCAACGTTGCAACGTTTCCTCAGGGAAACGATCTCATAAACAACAATATCTAAAAGTGGAGACATGAATCAATTTATGGACTGTGATTGCAATTGAGGATAGAATAATACAAATACTAAAGCTTTCAGAAACCTTTAGAAAGAGCGTGTCTCCGAAATTATTACTTTCTAATATTATATGCGCATTTACATCCTAAAATTCCAAAAAGTTAATAATTGTTTACTTTTTCATTGCAAAGGCGTGCAACTGACTAAATGAGAATAAATTCATAACTATATTTATTCTAACCTTGGTCTGGTTATAAAGAAAAGATTCTGAAAGTTTTTCATAACTTTTTCATTTACTTCGTCCGGAAATTAAATTTTCCATCCAAACTTAAAAACAAGTCGTGATAAATTTAATTTCATATTCTCCTTAGGTGGGTAGTACTCACTTAAGGTGGGTAGTTGTTGTGTAAAACGCGTTATTGTCGAAATATGCTGAATTTTTTATATGTCATTTAAACTGTAACTGCATAACTTATTTTAAAATTAAAAATTATTTACCATTTAGCTTTGGTAAAAATCGCTCTCAAAAATTGAATAATTAAGATTACAGGAAAAGTAGTAATTTTAAAGTTAATAACCATTCTTAAAAAAATTTAAATTAACATTATATTTACATATAGTAATACTAATTTCACCACACTTTTAAAGTTACTTCAAAAATTTGTCTAAAAAAACTAAGCCAATGTAAAATATCATATTTTGAAAAGAAGTAACTTAATTATACATAACATTTTCAAACAAAAAAATAATTTTCAATAAAATATTTTATAATAAATTTTGGATCTTACTGTTATGCGACAACAACCTTAATAAATAGAACAAACCAAAAAATACGTGAAACTGTCATTTGTGACCACAAATGAAACATACAAACTTCATAGCGTTTGTAGCAACTATTCTTGCATAGCAAAATACATAACCGGCTTCTGTAAATCATAAAATATGAAATAGGATAATTACATTAATAAAATTATCTTGTATACGGTTTTGGGACTTAATATTTTAATCTCAATTAATGGTGAATTATTAAGACAAAAATATATTGCCATGCGAAAATTTACAAATAAATCCTTTAATATTGGGAAATGGCTATTATTTTTTAATAATGGTTATTTAGCGTTTTTCTTATTTATATTTTGTAGGTTATGTTTATAATAATGAAAGATATGAATATATTTATTAATGAAAAATTTTGGAAAAAGATATTTTTTTTAAATAAAAAAATAATTTCTCCGTAACAAAGTTTCAAATTAAATAAAGTTGTAGTTAATTTTCCTTTTAATGTTTGTGATACCAGATTGTGTAAATCATTCTGGTATTTAACTTTTCTACGGGACCTATTTTTCTTTATAAATACCTAGATAAGGCACCAAAATTAGGACAAAAATACCTATTGTCTTCGCTATACTCTGAGAAAAATATTATAGATAACGACAACCATATTTAAGGTAAAAATTTTTTACTCTTATTTAAACATAAGACAACGAGTTTACTTTATTAATTTTCAGTCTATTTTCCTCCCTCAATGATTTTGACAACGAATAAGCCGCTCTCGTAGCACACATTTAAATCTGGCACAATCATATCAGTCTACCAGTGATAACAGTTTAGACAAACCAAGAAGTCAATTAAATTGAAAATGTCGCATTTAAATAAAATTAAATATAATTACGACACAGCGTTCCGAAAACTGCATCTGAAGATGGCATACTGGGTTATCCTTTCGTAAATCGAAAAATATATCACAAAGTTTATTCTGTATTTCTGATATTCCATAGTGAACTGGCTTACATTCTACAGTATGCCCCCCTATTTAATGTATAAAACTCTTCTTTAGAAGATATAACTGATATAGTGGCCATTTTGGCAACGACAATGCCCACAATTTGCAAAATTAAAACAAAACAAAAACATTGAAAATTATGAATCATTGTATCACGAGCTTAGAAATAATCTATGGAATAAAAAACTCGAAAGAAAGATATAGAGGTGACGTGTCTTCGGTCGCGCTACTGGTGCTTGTACTTGGACAAAAATTGACAACGTTATACCAATCCTATAGCCAAAATAGATACAAACTGATACTGCTTTTCAACTATACCTATCCTTTCTATTCAGCGAAATGTTATCACGTGGCATTTGCTTACGAACTAAATTTTTCCATTTTTTTGTTTAATTCCCTTGTTCCTTTGACAAATTCTCACAAGTAGACATTTAAACGTCCATCGTTTGAATGGCTTTTTTCAGGAAACAGCAGAAATATTATTAATTAACATATACTGAAAGCAAGTCGTGTTGATTGGATGTTTGTCATTATAAAACTACACAAGATACGTAGTGATATCATTTTGGATTTCCTCAAATAAATAAGAAAATATTCAAGGTTTGGAGAACACCATCTCAGATCGCCAGAATTCAACAACAATAATTTCTGATGTCGATGTTGGAGAATGTAGGTTAGTGGATGTTTCATGTATATTATGTTGTTGTTAATTAGTTTACGAGAATAATTCATACTACACATTAAAAATTAATAAAATATAGTATAATAAATACTTCCTAGGATAAATCTATCGATGTTGATGTAGGCTATTTCCGCGCCTCGCAATAGTTTTCTTCCTTCGAGCCGGATCCGTGCTAGAATACTCAATATTCGTGTATCGCTCGGATATTCGTAAAGTATTACGTAATGACTTGGTGAGTTTCTTGAAATACCTATAATAATTGATATTCATATTAACTGTATATTTTTAATGTGTATGTATATAATATATATATATATATATATATATATATATATATGTATACATCGACGTACTTACACAGTTTTGCAATTGTACATATTGCAATTTTAATTAATTATTTTTAGTTTTACTCGTGCTTGCAGGTTTATTGGGGTTAAGCACAAAAACAGTTTTTACGACCGATTGACTTGAAACTATCTATATAACTTTTAGCATCCGGATAGACTCAGGGTACGTATTATCTCTTATAACACATACAATCTTGACTTGTACGTTTTGGGAAGTCAAAAGTGTTTGAATTGTATTTTGACTGGTACTGTTTCGGAAAGTCGAAGTGTCTGAATTCGCTGAGTTGTATTTTTTGACTTGTACTTTTTAGAGAAATCAAAAGTATATGAAGTTGATGAGTTTTATTTTTGGTTTGTACATTTACGAAAGTCAAAGTATCTGAAGTAGCTGAGTTGTATTTTTCGACTTGTACTTTTTAGAGAAGTCAAAGTATCTGAAATTGCTTAGTTGTATTTTTGGTTTGTACTTTTAGGAAAGTTAAAGTGTCTGAAGTTGCGGAGTAGTATTTTTTACTTGTACATTTTGGGGAAGTCAAATTGTTTGAAGTCGTCAATGCTAGATATTCTTTGTCGCCAATATTTGAAGCTGGTTATTCTTTACAAGCAAAGTATGGAAGCTGGTTACCTACGTTATCTACATTTGATGCGCATTACTTTTCAAGGGTAATGTTTCAAGCTATTTACTTTTTAAAGGCAAGAAGTATAGAAACTACTCACTAAAGATCTTGGCTCCCGAATTTTTAAAAACTGCAAACTTGTAAATAGTATAAGATCATGTCCTATGTTGTTAAATTCGTTAGATACCTTGGTATTAAAGCTTAAATACGTTTTTTGAACTGTGAAATTTTCTTCTCAAATGATGAAAATTACATAGTGTATACATATATCGGTGCACTTTTTTTGAAAATATGTATAAGAAATGGCTTATATTTAACGCATATCGAGCTTCCGTATTCTAAATGCGATATATATTCTGTATTTAGATCCTCATATTATTGAAAGCTATTTCGTAGTTATCCTTCATGTTTTATATCACATTTATTAGTTTATATTACACTTGAGTTTTCAACTACACTTTCCTGTGATTTACAAGCCTGAATGTGGCAGATTTATTTTTATATATTTAAAACCACTGGTTGAGAAATTTTGAAACTTCATTTATTTACAACAGACATCAATGAAATAAAAATGAATATATTTTAAATAATAAATTAATATTTAAATTTTGAGATAACTTTATAAAATGGTACATATCATTTATTTACAATAATTGCATTATTAACCCACCTATACGAATACACTTCTACTTAAAAAAATGAAAAGTCTGGATTGAGCTAATTCCAGCAGAGCTGCAATAAAGTATTGCGGTAAAGAACACCATAAATTCTCATTTCGGTAAAATGAACATTTCTGAGTGTTATTTTAACAATTCTCAAATGTTTTAAGTATTTATAATTATTCTATGAAAAACTATGTTATGGAAGGAATATTTCAAATTAGGTTCAAAAGAGCTTTAGTACAGTAATTTTTGTGTTCAGTATTTTTTTCTTTCTGATTCTCGCAAGTTTATTGATCCGAATATGAGTATAATTATTGATTAAGATCTATGTTAACAGTATTAAAGGTAATGCGAAAAGAATAGAGTTGTATTGTCGAAATTTATTCAATAAATTATTTTATATATGCAAATGAACTTAATGAGTAAAATCATAAAAAGTTAAGTTTACAAACTTGTTTTTCATTAACAATAATTACAAAATTTATTGGTGCTAACCATAGCACAATGTTACTTTCAAATCTTTTCTAAGACATATAAAGGAGGAATTTGATATTTTGCTAAATAATTTCATGATTTTGATGTTTTTTTGCTACATAAGGTTTAGGATATATGATTAAATGTAAACAGTCATAAGCTATCAAAAATAGTTATTGTACACATATTTTCATCCGAGGGATTTAATTTTATCACAAAAATCAACGTGATACAAAATTTATACTCTAATAAATCTCAATAAATTTGTAAAGTTGTCAATGTGTGAAATAAATCCAAGCAGGCTAGTTACTTATTTATTCCATACGTTAACGAGAAAATGATTTTGAAAATTTTCATATAACAAATAGCGGCTGCTTGGAAAATAGTAATAACAATAATCTTTTTTAATTTTTAACTTGGTAGTTAATATAGTTAGTACAAATTTTAATTCTCACATGCGCTTCCATAATTCCGTTATGGATGACCTATTGAAAAAATGGCTATGTAATAAAATATATTTAAGTGTAATTAATTCTACATTAATAAAGAAATATAAGAAATTTGTCCCAACGTACAAAATAAAAGTAATTACAATATGAGAAAGCAGACCAGTATTCAGACATTTATTATATAATATAAAGCCTTTTAAGATTTAAAAAAATTGGGAATTTTCAAGCGTCCAGTCATAAAAGTATATATAATTCAATGAATTAATATTATTTTTTGTGAAGCCTTTACGTATTTAATATTTCAAGCTTAACTGTGATAAATGTGTTATGTAACAAGTATATACAAGTATAGAATAAACATCCGTTTCTATGAAAGATTCTATGAAATTCTGAGGCAGGGAACATGGTTAGGCAATTAATAATTTAAATTGTTTTTGTGTTTTTTGTATAATTGTATGTATAATTTTAATCGTTTAATTGAAGTTCAGTTTTACAATGTTCTCGTAAAATAACTTAAAATAATACACAATATATATATATATATATATATATATATATATATATATATATATATATATATATATATATATATATATATATATATATATTGGCTTTCATAAATTTGGAGGGACTTCATTTTTCAAAAGCTTCAGTGTTGGGTCCGTATATTTACTATTTAAATTTGAATTTAAATATATTCTGATCGAATCCTGTTCGAATACCTGTCGTTGTATTCTTTGAAATATAAGTTAAATATAAAAAAAATAAAAATGTTCACAAACCAATATCAAAATATTTATCACTAAACAGTGAAAATAACATCGATATACATACACTGAAAGCAAGTCGTATTAATTAGACTTTTGTATTTATAAAATCGTACACCGGATAAGTGAGAGAAGCTTATATAATTTTGAATTTTTTCAAATAAATAAAAAGGCCTCGCCAGTCTCTAACTGAAGCTATTTCAAACCAACATTTTTCAAAACATTCATTATGAAAGTTCTGCGTACACATGCACGTACGTACACACACATGTACTCATGCACTCATACTTGTACGCAACCTTGAATGTACGCACATACTCCCTCGAGCCATATTGTTTTTTAACTATGGTATACCTCTATTCATATAATATTTTTTTAATACTTAACTTAAAATTTAGTGTTGGCCTCGTAAAGTTACTTTGACGATATTTCGAAAAGTCTTTAACGACTCTCCAGTTTCATTATCACACTTAGAAATGAAAACTGTTATGAATTAAAAGGTGTAATAGATTATGAAAATATTTAACAGGTATATTAATATTTAGTGTATTGAAAGACTTTTCTCGGTGTGGTTCCTCCTTAAATCGTTAAATTTTCTCCTGTGTATAGGTTTTTCAAATGAACGCAGGTCGTTGTTCCTTTTAAAACCAAAGTGGGCACTAAAAAAAAACCAAAAAATGTACATCTCTAGTCTTCCTCTGTTTTCTTTTTTTTTTGGTTGAGGGAACGAAATATGATACTAAGACTTAAATTTCGATGCAACGAGCCGAGATATAAGATAAGCGTTTATAATCTAAATGCTATTTTAAAATAAAACTTTCAGTTTGTGTTTCTTTCAGTTTCAAACGCTTCTAACGTAAAGTTCATTTATGAATTTGCCTACTGGTAGAAATTAATCTGAGGAGGGTTAATTGTTTGATTTGAGTTTTAGCTCGTTGGTATTTAGCACTAAATAAACATGATAAATAGTAATAAATTTAAAAAGTAGTTTTTATTTACTAGAAATATTACTTGATTCATTCAATATACTGATTTTAAAAGTGAAAGTTCCATAAGTTCGTTTGCTGGAAAATGAAACCGTATAGAAAAGTAAAAAATACTGGTAGTCCAGAAAGCGAGTAATGGATAAAGACCACTAGCAGTAAATAGCAAACCGTCAATAAAGGTAGCGTAGCTTCTTTTGTTTTCTTTATGCTCCCAGTCCTAGCATGGCGCTTATTCACTGTTACGCATTAAAGATATTGAAACATTTAGCGTAAAATTTATTACATATTTTACACGTTATTTTTACTGATAATTTAGGACATTAACGGATTTTAAAACTGTAATAAAAATAACATTGAAATTTCTGAAAATTACCATAAATTTTTTTGTTAGTACCAATGTATTATATGGACGCTATAGAATAATAACATATTTTATGACGATGAGAAAATGCTCGAACAAATGTTTTTATCAAAACAGCAGCTCTATATAAAGGGGTACTATTTTTCTATTTTATTAATAGCTAAGTTTAAATATGGAAAGGCTCAAATATAATAAAACATTTTGAAAAACATAACATAGTGTACTATAGCAAAGTGAATTAATTATTAATATTCTTTAAAATAGTTTTACAGAAAAAGAAAATATTAAAAACCTGTAAATGTTTCGAGAATGGTCATATTTTTAATTTATTGAGTTTCTTTGTTTTTATACGTTTATATTATGATATTAGAATGAATCCTCTGTCCAATATTGTTTTGCAATACAGAAATACGCACAAAATATATTAAAAACGATATGGCATTGAATACCTTTTCTGAGCCGACTGTTACCATATTAAGTCATTCATAATTAATGTCTATGGAGAAACAATTTTTTTTTATATCTTGAAATAAGAAAAGAGCAACGGCACAGAATCTGAGACTTGAGTGAATTTATTGAAAAAGTTTTTCCGTTCGATTGGTTTGATGAAAGTCTATGTGTATATTTTTTGTTTACATTCCCTAATTTATTAGGTTACATGTTAATTCGGAAAAGAGAAAATATGAGTCAATGTCTAAATGTGTGTTGAGTTCAGAAACTATATTTAAAATATTAACCTAGTAATTAAAGTTACTGTCCTGGTGTTCGAAGTGGTTAACTTTATTTATCTTGGTATATAGTATATTAGATACATAATTATAATTTCGTTTGCTTATATTTGTGTTACATACATTTCAAATGAAAATTTCCATGAATTTATTATACATTAGTTTGACATATTTTTTACACATCGCTATAAACTATTTCCGTAAAATTATTTTGTCCTATTCCAGGAATCTACTTTCCCTACCTTTTCCACTTTATTTGAAAATCAGTTCATTGAAAAACACAAAATATTCTCAGATATCTATAGATATTCAAAAATGATGTGGAAAATATTATGGTTCTGATACCCTATCAGTTTTATGTATATTTTTTTTAAATATGCACCATACATTTTAGTATATAATATTAACTTTATTATTAACCATGACTGATATAAATTGCTTGCTACATGGCATATAATTTATCCATGTGATAAGTTGCCTCATAAAGCTTTTGGTTTTTATCTTCTTCACTACCATTATCCGTATTGCTTCTTTTAGATACATTTATTGACTTAAATAGAACTGTAACCTTATTGAATAGAAAAAAAACTTAAGCTACAACTTAGTTTGAAAAAGTTTGCAAGATATAATTAGCCTATAAATATCAGAATATTTTATTATAAAAGAGAATGCGCTTATACGTTGTTCTACCTGATAATTTACTACTTCTACCTGATAATAATTGCGTAAAACAGGATTCTAGAAGTATTGTTTGAACAAAAGTTGCATGATAAGTTGACAAATGCTATAATGCTCCTTTGATAGAAAAATAAAATTTAGCCAGACCACGTACCCATATTTATAAATAAGTTAAATTGATTTGAATGTGTAAAAATATTAAAAACAAATGAAGAATATAGTGGAAATTGCTATTTTAAGATAATTATTGTTTAAGTTAAAAAATCAAATTTTTAAACTAACATAACAATTTAATGTTAATTTACATAAATAAATGAATACAAGTTTACGAGATGCATTAATAATCCGCTTCTTAATTAGTATTTCAAAATTTTAGTTATAATTTTGCTTTAAAAAAGGCATTGACTGATTAGAAATAATGTAATTTCCTCACACTTCCAACAACAGCAGAAATGCTGATTGTACTCTATGTGCAAAACGCGAGTTTCTTGTGAGGTAGTGTCGCTACGTACCCAAACTCACTGAGAAATTTTATAAAATTAAAAAATGCAAAAAAAAATAGTTTTCTAACTGAACTCTTAACCTTAAGAAAAAATTTACATACTTATTATAAATTGCTTCATTTTATAATTGCAAACGCGTCAATTTAAAAATTACATCCAAATTGCAACTGAATAATAAACCTATTTTATTCCTGGTATGTACAGTTGAGATATCCAATAAGCAGCTTGGCAGATATCTTAAGGGGCGGAATAGAGACGTTAGCAGATTGTCTTTACGAGCCGATTCAAAACGTGAATGAGCAATTCCAGGAACGCCGACGTAGGGTGCGGCACGCTATATTGAATTCAGAAGTCTTGATATTTTATGGAAACGACTGCGTCGCCTACTCGCTTACATTATGGACGTAATAATCGGATCGAATAACTCGTTGGTCGATTTGTAAGGTGGTTCAATCTGACGTGTATAATTTTGTCCAAAATTTTGCTTGCTTTCGTGTCATGCAGTTAAATCAAGAGTTTAATTTCAGAATTTATACATACAGTCAACAAATAAGGACTGTACGATTTTTTCCATGACGTTTACATAAAATTAACTAAAGATATAATTACACGCATTTATATAGTATTTATGATACAGCAGGTGTCCAATTTATATCATTTAAACGCCACAAGTTGTTTCTTATGTCATTAGAGTGCCATGCCTCAAAAGAAAAAAACTATCTAGACATCTATTTTTAGTTTTCCTCAGAAACTGTCTGTCCATCTGTCTGTTTAAGCCCTTTTAGGTAAAAACTTGAAATTTATCATTCCGTAAATTATAATAACTTGCAAAAATGATTCCATAGCTCATAGTAAAAAATGTTTTGCATTGCATTTACTTCTGCAAAAAAGTACTTGTTAAGTAGTTTTATAATTCCATATATAATTTCGTGTATCGAAAAAGGAGGACTAAATATAAGAATTTCAAATACATTTTTGAGATCAAAACTTCTTTTGCACCTGTTTATCCAATTTTATAATGGGAAATATTAAAATTTCGCGTCGCGTCACGTGCACGACGCGCTTTGGGTATACTCGACAATAGACCGAGTGCGGCCAAATGAGAGGAACATTGAACGGCCGAGCTGCGTATTCACATCTCGCGGCGTGACTAATCTCGTGTGGTATATACACGAGATTACGATCGAACGACAGAGTAGACGGGCGAGTGACATATTTGTTATATGCTCTCTCTCTCTCCTGCGCTTGGAGTTTAGAAGTACATAAAAGACACCTTTGTAATGAGGATGTATAATTTATCTTTAGACAAATGTATATATTTAATATATCTAATATAACCGATTGAGAGTATTTGTGTGCGTAAATAAATTATGTATATATATATATATATATATATATATATATATATATATATATATATATATATATATATAAATATATGTATACACACACATAAGTAAAAGCGAATTCCTACGCGATTCACCTAGAAGGAATTCACATCTGTTTGTCATCAAGAAGCTGGCCGCTCGCTGCTCTAACAAAAAAAAACCCAAGAGGGGGTAACAATTTTTTGTCGCTGATTGTAGCCGTTTGTTCATGTGAAAGGGATGTGTCAAGAGGGTTGCGGGAAGCTTGAACTGGAGCCGAAATCTTTATGATGAAGATGCATCGCACACTTAATTTTGGGAGCTCTACTCGGCGGTCACATGTTGGCAAATGGATTCGTTACACGTCTCTACCCTTGTATGTTATGTTTAGTTTTGTAGCGGATACTTGAGACTTAAACTGTTTAACTGGTGTTATAATTAGCAACCTGTATTTTGTCGTGTTATAATTTAAATATAATAATTAAAGACTATATCGTAGCATTTGTGCCTGTTTCCCAGCCCACAAATATGAGCCAAAACATGGATAATCAGTAACCATCTGATATCGTACGTGAGCCCGTCGCTGCTTCGACATCAGAAGTGGGATCCGCATCGCGAGTACTTAGTGACGAAAGTTTATTGGACATTCTACGAGTATGAAGATTTTTTCTGAAATGTTGCTGGAAAGAAAAGACGGTCAAATTACACAATTAATTCAAACAATGATGCCTTCAATTTAACTTTCAATACCTTCAGTTATTCTGAATATAATCCTGATAAAGGTGAAAGAGATGCAAGAGCTTGGTGCGATACAATGGAATTACGCATGAAGCAATAATCTTTAGTGAGAAGTGGCTTAATCATAGCATTGGGTAAGGCATTAAAAGGTTCAGCCTCAGTGTGGTTTTCTCAGATCAGTTATTCTGGAATGGGCCGGCAGATATTTAAGCAATGTTTTTATCAAGATACAACTCTTTTGATACTCCTGCAGCCACGTTGGTGCATATAAATAATAGTAGCCCAAAAGATGAAGAATCTGTAGCAGTTTTTGCGAACCACGTTTATATCTTGTTTGCGAAATCCGTCCTTCGAAGGAATTGCTGTTTTCACTGTGTGAGCTCGCTGTATGGAAGTGGATTCAAAACTGCAACGCCTTGATTTCACTACTGGGATCAAACCCAGAACTACAATGCAAGGAGAGTAAATAGCCTTCAACTACGAAAAAAGTGATGACTTGTAGTTTTAGATCTACCACCGATGCAAAAAGGTTTAAGAAGATAATATGCTACACCTACGGTCGAAGTGGCCATAAATCTTTGGAGTGTGGTCAGGGTAGGTAAAAACAAAGTAAAATGATCGAGGCCCGAGTTGGATTAAGCGGATGATCTTCAGTTTCAGCGACGCTGCAGCGTCGAGTTGTTGTCTGCAGCATCAAGCCGGCTACAGCGCAATTAACATATAATGGTCAGTCGTTCCAATTTTGTACTGATTCTGGGAAAATGTTCTCTGATGAAAGAAAGTGTAGCAAATAAATTTTCTGGGAAGCATTTGATATTTTTGGTCACTTTGTTGAGTGTGAGGAAAGCTGATTTACATAGTAAATTTGGATATTGTTTGAAGTTTGTGTTGAATAATAGAATTGAATTGGTTTTTCATGTAATTCCTGATGATGCAATAAATTACTATATTATGATTGGTAGAGATCTAATTGGACAGAAGTTTTCAGTTTAAATTTACAATAAGAATTCAATAATAGTTAATCTGTGTGAAGTTGTTAAAAAGGTCACCAATTTTGACAATATTGACATCGGTCTTGTTAACAGCATAGATCAACTTAAAGTTTTAGATAACTTGACAATATTCTTCGTCGTTCGTTGAGAGTACTTCATCTAATCGTGATAATATACGAGAAATTTAAATACAATTCACTGATCCCAATTGCATTGTTGAAAGACGGCCTTATCGACTAATATCAAGGAAAAGGCAAATATGCAGCCATAAAAAAAACTTGTGGAAGCTAATGCGATAAGGCCCAACTGCTCTCTAGCCCTATGTTATTCGATAAAAAGAAAGACGTCTGCGACAGATTACGTGTTGTTTATCGAGAACTTAACCATTACACTATATTGGATATAATTCGAATTTTTACCTCACATTTCGCCCATTGTTGTTGAGTCTCGAAAAAAAAATGACCACAAACGCCATCGTTTACTGCAGAGCATGTTGGTGGCAAAGCGAATTAATTTTTCTTGCATTTGACAGTTATGGTCCGGACTGTAGATATAATTTATTCAATCAATTTAGTGAAACCAACCCTTATTTCGATATTTTTTTATTTGGTCCTACTTTGCATAATGCTTATAACTGATAGAAGGAACTAGATCGTTCGTAGACTCTAAGTGACTGAATTGATTATTCATGTTGGTTTTATATAGAAAAGTGACATGTTCACACATGGTTGAATGATAAGGTAATAAATGGTTTTTCTTACGGTAGTTTTACGAAGGAATTTAAACCTTTAAGTCAGAAAACGATCAACGCTGCGAATATTTTGTAACTAACAAGAAACACAAATTGTATACGATTCTAATTCATAGTGAAGGCTACTTCATTTATTGTTGTGCCTGCTTTTAATTATCTTTTAATTACATTAATTTAACGTGCATTTGCTAATTGGTTATCCGCCACTAAAATCCCAAAGATAGGTTTATATTGCTTAATTCTTGATGTATAGCGTTTACCATTTTTTAATGCTTATTACAAAATATTATTTACTACCAAATAATTTATTATTTGGTCCGCCTAATAATGGCCATGAATAAATTGGACGATATACAAAATAAAGAATGTAATGAAACAAATCGAATATTAAATATAAAGACCTGTTTAAAGTAACTGAGATATTAGGTTTAGAAATATACATATTAGAATCATTAGATAGCAAGTATACTTGCAAAATGCTTATCATAAATTGAGAAAAATTACTGAAAGTCAAGTACCAACCTATGTTGATTTCACATAAACAGAAACAGTGAAAATTAAGTTTGAATCATTTTGTTGTACGGAGTGTGTCCCCTATGAGCGTGTTTTTGTTGACTATATGGACCATATCGGGAGCTATTTCCTAGCAGTAATCCGATAGAAATCGGTGTCTCTCGAGGTAGTACGAGTAGTTAATAGAAGCGCCTTGCCCAATTAGACCTGGTGGAGATCGGGTCTTGAGAACACAGTAATGTATGATCAGGTTGTGATGCGTATGGCAATCCGTGCGCTTATGAGGGCAACAGGCAGAATTCACAAGTAACAGGAGGTCGCTGTGATTAGGCTAAGTGATAGCTGAATGAATTGCGTTTTGAGTATTCAGATATTTCTATTAAAGAGAACCCTGAGAATAAGCAGATATTTTTATTAGAAATACCTTAGAGGGAATAGGCAGATATTTATATTAAAGATAACGTTGAGAATGATGAAGAAAGATTTGATAGAACAAGTGCTAGAATGTCCAAATTTTGGTAGGAGATTGTTTTTAATGGAGAATCATGAGCTAAATTAAACAATATTTGATCTTAAATTTTATGAACCATTTAAAGTACATGAATTGTTAAGTTGACATGGATATTGTTTAAAAGTAATTGACAGTAAAATAATTTTTAAATATGTACATGACTGAGTGCAATTTCAAACTGTTACGTTCCCACTGAATTTGATACGTGGTTTAATGTAAGTGAGAATGAGTAAAAGTCAGATCTAGCCGTCGTCGACCAAAAGTTATATTGTTTGATTACAACCTTGTACAGTGACAAAGGTTCTGTCGGGTAATTTACTTGTATGCTCGTTAGTCGTAGGTCATTATTCCTAATCCAGTCTAGCTGGTCGGAGACTGTGCGGCGCAGTGACAAGCGGCAGATCCACGAAGGTGACTATTGTGTTACATGAGGGTGACTATGATGTCACAAGATGGTGAGTGTGGTGTCACATGATAGTGGCTATGATGTCACAAGGTGGTATTTAGTTATCACATAGTGACTGTGGGGTAATATAATTGTTTGAAAGATTAAGCCGTCAATGCCAATGCGTTAATGTGTTATGATTTGATGAAAATAATTTATTTTAGAAATATTTTTTGGAATTGAACTGTTCTTATTGGACTGTTTTTTTATTACTGGAATTGATCTCAATGTATTTTTTTTTGTAAGGAGGGTATCCGAGTGAAAGTATTTTCGTGTGTCTCTTCACAAGTGACATGTGAAACCAACTTGCAAACGAGAGCGTGTGATAGTCAGGATCGCCGTGTTGATGCCTTAGAAATAGGGCAAATAAAAGCGAATTCATGCGCGATTCGCGTACAAGGAATTCACACCTGTTTATCATCATGAAGTTGGCCGCTCGCTGCCTTAGCAAAAGAAATCCTAGACGGGGTATTGGCTTTTTTGTATCGGAATGTAGCCGTTGGCCCACCTGAAAGGGATGCGTTGAGTGAGTGCAATAGGCTTGAACTGGAGACGAAATCTTCGTGGTGAAGATACATCAGACACTTAATTTTGGGAGCTCGACGCGATCACATGATGGTCAACGGATCCGTTACCGGCCCCTACCGTTATATAGTATATTTAATTTTGTAATGGATACTAGAGACTTAAGCTGTTTAATTGTTGTTATAATTAGAGTGACTTAATGTATTATAATTTAAATTTAATAATTAAAGACTATAACGTAGCATTTGTGAGTGTTTCCCTGACCACAAATACGAACCAAACGTGGATAATCATATATATATATATATATATATATATATATATATATATATATATATATACATATATATATATATATATATATATATATATATATATTCTGATTTGTCACCTGAAATTAACCCCCAGAATCAAAGTTTCACTTCTCTCTGCGCTACATTTAAAATACTTACATCGAATAGTTTCCCACAAAATCGCATGCAACCAATAGATGGATGAACGAATACCCAACTATTCTGTAAATGTTTTGTTTAGGCAAATTTCTCATGAAACAATAAAAAAATTTCTATCTTGGGTGGGCTTGAACCACCAACTTTTCGATTCATAATGAACGCTTTAAGTAATTGCGCCACAGGGTCGTGTTTAGTCTCATGGAAAAATAAATAACTAATGATTTATAAATTCATAACCGTTATGTGATATATCAAACAAAACTATTATATGTAATAAAGTTCTTAGTACACGGTGACATAACATATATTAACTGGAGCTCTCAACCTCAACTATGAACCTCATTATTTAAATATTTTTAAGGAAGAAAGTCTTGATACTGTCTCATTTCACCAGAATATGATTGAACTAAATTTTTATTCATAAATTGTTATACGGAATTTAAAGTATTGTATATCTTTTTCTTCCTCATTTATCTTAAACGCAGATAAAAATAACTGAGAAATAAAACTGATTGTTAATTTTGCTGAAATTAGAAGGAAGAATATTTTTTCTTTTAATTTTCGCATCTACAAGCAACACATATAATGAAGTTACGTCTTAAGAAGCAGAAATATCTCAAATTTAAATAAAATAGTCACATTTTCAATTTCGGCTTCAGTTTAACTTATTAAACTGAATCTGAAATTGAAAATGTGATAAATTTTTACAAAGCTAAATATTTTTAAGATGAAAATACAAACGATACATCTCCATATCAACATAAAGGTCAAACGAGTCTTGTAAAAGAATAAAAAAATGTGTCCAGCGAGTGTAGTCCAAAGCTTTTAGTAGCCCAAGCCTTTTCAAAAGCTTTTAAAAATATTTCAGCGATAAGAAGTTAAAGTACAAAGCTTTTTTAAACTCGAAAACTAAAAGTAAGGCTTACTTAGACTCGTATATCAGTATATAGAAGAATGAAAGAAAACGCTACATTTAACTCAATTCGTCATAATTTGAAAGACATTTGTCAATTATTTTGACATGGTATCGTAAGAGAGTCCATGATTTTACGTTAGTTAGTTTATTACATATCTTAATTGGGTTGTATCCCCAAATTTATATTATCAAGTTAATTGCGGGAAATGTCAAGTTTTGACTCATCGAGACCTGAAGATTGAAAATGGTTCTCATGCACGATAGAAAATTTATACAAAACGTTTTTATTTAACAGAATTTTAGTTTCTAAGTATGAATATCTAAATATTATAATATATTATTTATATCTAAATATTATAATATATTATATATATCTAAATATTATAATATATTATATATATCTAAATATTATAATATATTATTTATATCTAAATATTATAATATATTATTTATATCTAAATATTATAATATATTATATATATCTAAATATTATAATATATTATTTATATCTAAATATTATAATATATTATATATATCTAAATATTATAATATATTAAATATATCTAAATATTATAATATATTATATATATCTAAATATTATAATATATTATATATATCTAAATATTATAATATATTATTTATATCTAAATATTATAATATATTATATATATCTAAATATTATAATATATTATATATATCTAAATATTATAATATATTATATATATCTAAATATTATAATATATTATATATATCTAAATATTATAATATATTATTTATATCTAAATATTATAATATATTATATATATCTAAATATTATAATATATTATATATATCTAAATATTATAATATATTATATATATCTAAATATTATAATATATTATATATATCTAAATATTATAATATATTATATATATCTAAATATTATAATATATTATATATATCTAAATATTATAATATATTATATATATCTAAATATTATAATATATTATATATATCTAAATATTATAATATATTATATATATCTAAATATTATAATATATTATTTATATCTAAATATTATAATATTAACGAACAAATATCTGTTGAAATATAAGTTAAGCAAAATAAAAAGTTTTAAACTTTGACGACTTAGACTTTTAACTCGATTGGAGTGATTGCTCTGGCCTATAAGCAAAAGGTTTCATTTAGTTAGTGTCCAGCTTTCTTAAATAATATCGCGTTTTCTAGTCTGTCTTGAGATTTCAATTACTCCAAGATCAAATAAGAGTTATTATCATCTGGAAACACGTCGTAGTATTTATACTTTTAACCCGATTATAACGAAGAAGAAAGAAAGTGTTAATAAATATTTAAAGTGTGCTCGTGGACATACACGTACACACACATACATGCATGTATATGTACATGTTTATATATATATATATATATATATATATATATATATACATATATATATATATATATATATATATATATACATATATACTCGTATATATAATGCAAGCGGCAGCCGCACATGGATTCTTTATGAGAGCTCTAATACCGTGCGCAGTTTTCTTTACGCAAATTAATTTTAGATTCGAATTTTATATATTTCATATATTTTACTATTCGATGGCGAAACCAATTGAAAGGTTTGTCTTACACGTTTATTTATTTACCAATATACGTATATGGAAAAATCATAAACTATGAAACCAATACGTAAATGGAAATTCTACACGTGTATAAAAAAAATCCTAAACTTTGGAGAAATTAGCAATGAGACATAATTTGATTGTTCTTAATAATACAAGTAATGCAGCGTATAACAATTTTTCAAAAAATCCAATACGAAATGTGTAAAAATCATAGAACTGTTAAATGTCTTTTTAGCTGAATCCATCATAAAATGAAAAAGCGCAAACAAGCAAATTCCAAAGTATATTAAACATGTAGCAAATATTATTGAATTATGAGAGGTAAGGAAATATATCCGGAATTTAATTTCTAATACTTGTCATCGAGTCGACTTATTTCCGTTAAGGTCGTAACCTGTTCCTTTTAGAAAACCAAAATAAAAATTTAGAAAAAAACCACGACGGATATAGTCGTTGTAATTGAAAAACGATTAAATAATTTATTTAAAAACACCCCGACAAAAAAAAAGAAAGAACCTATTAATATAATTACAAACCCAAGAAAATCCGATGGAATTGGTTTCCCAATATCAGTTACATTGTAACAGTATAGAAAAGCTATTTGTCTGAGCTAATCTGAGAAAAGCTATTGAACTGATGAAAAGGTATTGAACTTATGAAACTCTAAAATTTTAGGCAGACATGGTAGCCCCGACCAATTTTCTTGGGTTTGTAATTATATTATTAGGTTCTTTCTTTTATTCGAAGGTTTTCAAAAAAATTATTTAATCGTTTTTCAATTAGAGCGATAACTTTGGTCGTGGGTTTTTTCAAAATTTCAAATTTTTCTTTTTATTTAATCCTTATTTCGATTACAACGTTTATGCTGATAACCGTGTCACGGGTCAAACCATTTTGGAAATAAATGGAAAATAATATGATAATCTTGGAGCGCCTCGTGGCGGGGTAACACCATTATACCTATCTAAGAAATATCGATGATTAGTCCCAAATATTTTGCAGAAAATCGTATCTAAATCCGTCAAACAGTTTGGGAGATACATATGATCATCCGTTTGCAACGAAATGTTTATAGCGGCACCCTCTGATGTGTAATCACCGCAACAACTATCTAAGAATTATTGTAAATGAATCTCGCATATTTAACAGAAAATTGTATCTAAATCGATCTAATCGTTTTGGAGATAAATGGGAACATTAGATTGCACACACAAACAAACAAACAGCTTCTCACCCTAAACGCATATACTTCCTCTGTTTCGTCGTCGGTAAATTAAAATAAGACTAGAAGAAATGTTATCATAGTGAAGCTTATAGATTAGATTAATATATAAATACTTCTGTAAATCGATTGAATAAATAGTGCTTTATTTAAAAGAAAATATTTGTTGCGTATCATAATCAGTACAATAAGTGATTCTACGTATTTAAACTTAATCAAGTAATTTTCAGTATTGTATTTATATTATAGACCGACATTCAAGTAGATACAGAAGTTGGAAAGTCTTACTTAACTTCTATTAGAAAGATACATATATGAGGTTGAAAGTCACAAATATTTATCTAGTGCGTTAGTATTCAAAATTAAGCAACGAGTATTAATTCCTTCGAGCTCGAAATAATATCTCTATAAAAAAATTTTCTTTTTATATATAAAAATAATGAGCTTGCATACATACTGAAATTTAAAGAGTTTAAGTTTTCTCAAAATTATTTTTATTCGATGACCGATATAAAATGCATAATACAGCACAAAGGAAAGTTTAATAAAAACCGAAGGTCAGTTTCTTTTCCCGTTCATGATAGTCAATGTGCTAATTTGTGCCTTTATGTGCCAACATATATTAGTCACAAACAAAAATAAAAAACAACGATATTAAGTTGAAATTTTCGGTCATAATCTTTGCAAAAAGAGAAATATTAAAAAATTTAAATAATTTTTCCACTAAAATTTAAAAGACTTTTTACCTTCTTTTCAATAAAACAACAAAAAATTTTATATTCATTATTAAAATGATTTAAAAGGTAACAGTATATAGTATTAAAAAAAGTTTTAAAAACCCATTATTTGCAAATATGACTTTCGTTCTAAGCGATATTGTAATTTTCTTTATTTGTACATTGGGCTCCAACTGTAATTCTTATCTTAATATATATTTACAAACAACTACGTACTATGTGATTGTTTATACATTGCGACTTAAATAAATAAGGAACAGCAAGTTCAATAATTGTTTAATTTCTACTTCATTTTTACGTAAATTTTACAATCTTTTTTTCAAAATGGCGTATGTACAATGTTGTAATATAAGCGAATAACTTCTTGAGCAAACAGACAATACGGTTTTAGAGTTTATCAAGTCTCTGAAAAGGCAAGGATATAACGTATTTACAATACTCAGCTTTTAATAAATAACTTGATAGTAAATAATCGTAGAAATATTCTAATGATAGATACACGAACTAAATTTCGGCTAAGATCAGATGCAAAATTTGCCGACGTCTCTTAGCTTTATTTTTAAGGCATATTTTTAGCACAGGTGCTAGCTGTAAACTGGCCGTGTCGGTGATGCTCATGCTATAACTGTACAAGCTAAGTTTTTGTGAATAAAATATTTAAGGCGTAAATTTAAGGCGTGTAACTTAATTCTCAATTTTTATTTTGTCATTAGCTCTAAGAAAATTTCTGTACATCTCTATTACTTTACATGTTGTATTTTATATCAACGAATAAGTAATATTATTATTATAATTTTTGACACCCCCAAAATTGAGTGCGGCAGATATTGCACCTAAATGAAATTAAGCGGTAAGTACACTTTAAATTTTGAATACATCTCACAGATTGATATTCAATGGTCGTCATCGACTAGGCATTTTCAATCGGCTCTCGCACACTCAACGAAATTACCTTTGGCGAACATTTCATTTTGTAGTACCGAGCAATACTTAATGTTTCAAGCATTTCTCGAACGTTTGCTCTATTTATTAGCAGGGAGCGAATCGTTGAAGCTCCATTAAATTGCCATTACCTTAAAGCATGAATATAATATAAAAAAATTGATTTTTCTTTTCTTATGGGAACATTGTATATTACTTTACCTTCCATAATAAGCGTATTCTTAAGATGTCATTGGCTAAAAAATACTGCTCGAATGTAAAGCGTTCTCGTAACAAAAAATTAATTCTGTTTAATATTAGGTTTCCATGGATGTTTTAAAGGATTATGTACCGGTTTCTTTATGACATGAAAAATATTATTTATTTCAATTGAACACTTTCGGTGTTTTTAGCTAAGATATCTGAGATTAATAAATGTTCATAAAGAATCAGCTACCAACCAAGCTATTAGCAACCGAGTTATTACCATTACTAAATAACTATTACTATTTATGTGTCTTGTATTTAGTAACAGAAACGCGATAGTTAAGAATTGAAGACTTTCAGTGTTTTTAGCTAAGATATCTGAGATTAATAAATATTCATAAAGAATCAGCTACCAACCAAGCTATCATCAACCGATTTATTACCACTACTAAATAACTATTACGACTATTTATGTGTCTTGTATTTAGTAACAGAAACGCGATAGTTAAGAATTGAAGACTTTCGGTGTTTTTAGCTAAGATATATGAGATTAATAAATATTCATAAAGAATCAGCTACCAACCAAGCTATTATCAACCGAATTATTACCACTACTAAATAACTATTACGACTATTTATGTGTCTTGTATTTAGTAACAGAAACGCGATAGTTAAGTTTAAACTGAGTTCAATCGTTGTAAAAAAATTGCCTCATGCCAAAATTTTGCATGAGGCAATTTTAACTAACTTAACTTAATAAGTAACTCAGAAGCCACCTGAAAATATTTACAGCGCTAAAAGCGATATAAAGAAAAACTTTTTTTTAAACTTTATCAGTGTTAGGGCTGTATTTTTATTTTGTAGACATTTATAAAATATAGTTTTTAATCATTAATGCTAAATATGAAAAACTGCAAGTAAAATTAAGAAACAAATAAAAGTTTCAATTTCATTTTGTATCATTAATGGGGCGGAATATAATTTTGAAATTGATAGTAAAATTTATAGTCATATACGAATACTAATAAATTTGAAATAAGGAGTTATACCTTAAATAAACACAGAATAGATAAAAATGTTATTAATAAACCTAGTATGTGATACGCTCGTCAAAACATCTCCTGTCAAACACAATTACAAACTCGAGTTAAATTTAACTTTTGTATAACCTAAAAAAGCTGACATTTCGCTATAACACAGCTATAACTGTGTGCCAACTTTTGCAATTCGATTAAGTTTATAATCGTTTTAAAGAGTACAATTTAAAACATCGAGGAGTAAAATATTACCCTTTAATTAATTAATTGCGTGTAGCTGCACCAAGACCATTATTTACTGCTGACAATTTTTCAATTAAGGAAAATTCAAGTGATATTCTCATTTATCGTAAGAATATTTTAAGGGGACTTGTGCCGTTTTTTCCTAATTTTAATGCCAACATTTTAATTAACCATTACTTTCTCGTGCTGTTCTAATGACGTTTTCATACGTAGTTCATACTACTTCATAATTGGAAAAAGAAAGAGGGAAATACGACAAGAACGAACACAAGTAAAGAATAATATAAATTTTAATAATGTGTAAATGACGCCATCTGATGAACAGATGTAATTTGTGTTCACAATCATAGATAAAATTTCATATTTTACTTGTTCGTTCATGAAACGCGACATTCCCGCGTTGGATTTTTTAAAATAATTTTGGTATTGTTATTTTATCATTTTACTGTGTTCATCAGTAGTAATTAATATTTATATTACTGTGTTCATTAGTAATTAATATTTATATTACTGTGTTCATCAGTAGTAATTAATATTTTTATTTCACCAACCTTATGAACGGTATAAGTATTTTCAGAACAAGAGCAGTTTACTGTGTTCATCAGTAGTAATTAATATGTACGTTTCACCAACCTTATGAACGGTATAAGTATTTTCAGAACAAGAGCAGTTTACTGTGTTCATCAGTAGTAATTTTACTGTGTTCATCAGTAGTAATTAATATTTATATTTCACCAACCTTATGAACGGTATAAGTATTTTCAGAACAAGAGCAGTTTACTGTGTTCATCAGTAGTAATTAATATGTATGTTTCACCAACCTTATGAACGGTATAAGTATTTTCAGAACAAGAGCAGTTTACTGTATTCATCAGTAGTAATTTTACTGTGTTCATCAGTAGTCATTAATATTTCTATTTCACCAACCTTATGAACGGTATAAGTATTTTCAGAATAAGAGCAGTTTAAATAACTTTAAGTATTTTTTATTAGTAAGAATGAGAGTCGCTAACATCAATAACAAACATTTTGTTAAAATTAAATGCTAAAACGCAGTCTTTATAAGTTATACGAATTGCAAAATTAATATTAATTATTTAAATTATTTAAAATTTAACGAAAAAGGTTTTATCGTGAAGGCAAACTTCAATATTTGAATATTGAAATACAGACTTGGATATATACGTAATGTTCACGACTGAAAATAGTAACGTACTTGACGTTAATATAAAAATATGAAAAAATAATGATATAATATAAAGATTCTGAAAAAGTAAACATTATACAGTTTTATAAATTATTGAAATGATTTTGTACAATACACAACACTAAATTTAGGCATTAAAAATAATTTTCGTTCACAATTAAATGAAACTACGTGATGTAGTATTATTTATACTTTCTTTAAGTTCTTTACTACGACCTAGGTTTGTTGTATTACAACATTCTCAAGTGGAATGTTAGCAAAGATTCTTTTCTAACAGCCCCCCTGAAGATGTTGTAATACAACGAAACCAAGGTCGTGGTAAAGAACTTAAAGAAAGTAGAAATAATACTACATCACGTAGTTTCATTTAATTATGAATAATTCTACAAATAAGAAGATTAGAAATTTTCTACAAATTCTACAACTTTGTAGAAAATTTCTACAAAATTAACGCCAAATATATTCAATCCAAGGATAAGTAGAGAAGTCCCCTGTAATTAATATATTATAAAAATATAGAAAAATGCTTTTTGTGCTAGTAAGTAAGTCGTTAGACTTAAAGTGATTGAAAGTGGGTTAAATAAAAAAACCGTCAAATGGAACACCTACCATACAAATTTGTTAAGTATATATAGTATTAGTTTAATTCTATTTTATTAAACTTTATTTCGTTATTGCCCGTTGAGTGTATGTGCACTTTCACAAACATTATAAAAGTATTGCGTTAGCATCCAGGAGTTGGTCAATAAGCACAAACAAAGAAAGATATTTCAAAAGGAAATGTAAGAGTATAAGTGCGAATAATTTATGTACTTACATACGAACGTTCGCACGTAAGTGAGTTTTCAAAATCTAAACTTCTAAAATCTAAAGCGAGTATCCCATTAACTATCGACTCTTTTACTTGATAATGCTCAATGGGACAGGCATAACGATTAGTTTCCAAGATCGGACATCTTTCCGCCCTTCAGTTACGTCGAAAAGTTTGAATCCGTATTTTCCACAAAAAGTGGAAAAAAATAAAATAAATATCAAAGTGGAAAAGTTGCATGCTACTTGTATTAGTTCGTATTTACAGTTTTTATCATGATAGGGTTAATATTTCCGGATGTAAAGGCAAGAACTGTATTTTTTGGTTGCTAATTTTGGTTGAATCCCTGTTATTTTATAACAATTAGGGGAAGTCTGAATCAGAAGAAACAAATATTGGTCCACATAATTGTTGTTTTTTTTGTTATCGATCAAATTTTCATTTAATTTATACAAAAAAACATTATAAAATATAATTTCGATGAAAGTTTGATGTTATTTTACTCCAGACCACTCGTTTTCTAATTTAGACTTTCTTACATATGTCCCAGTTTTGGGTTATTACTTCATCGTTATTATTTCAGATTCTTTTACTTTTATTTTAAGAGATACAGTACACCGAATAATTACTTGTCACCTCGCACGTCAATCCATTAGTCAATAGTTGGGCCCTTCTTTAAGACGTACATCAATAAAATAACATTGAATGACCTGTAGTAGGAATGCTGATTTTCTGAGTTAGCTCTTGGTTATGTCCGTTTGGGCATACTGTTTTTAACGTAATTGGAATTCGGAAGAAAAATAGAAATGCTAAGTTGTTATTTAGACAGTAAACAAAACATAAATGTAGGATAAGAAGTTTTCGAGGGCACAAAAATATTTGTTAAACATTTATAAAGAATTGTATTTTGCCTATCAGTCTTCTAAATACTTGCCTGCAAGTTGGCAACGCTTCACTTATAATTCTGAAATAATTTATGTATAACCTAACTACTTCAGTAAAGTACGTGTCATCTAGGTGTGTTATTATAATCCTCGTAAAAACTTGGAAAATGGTTGTAAAAACTTTTTAAAATTTTCAATCTTAGCTTAAAAGGTGATCAGTTTCATGTGAGCGCAAGTTTCTATGATTTTAGGAGTAAGTTAAAATAGTTAGTATCTTTATTCCAAGTAATAGGCCATCACAATCAAGTATCCAAATAATACGTTTTTAAGAGTAATTCTGTCTAAAATATGCTTTTCCAACTTTTGTCTGAACTATGTTTTCTCTAGTTCCAAAGCTGGTAGGTAAAATGAAACGTACTAAGGTTTCTATCAAAATGGATTTGGCAGATTAATAAAAAGTTTAGTATTATAATTTAATAATTTATATTTAATATTATAATTTATTAATTAATAAATTGTATAATTTAGATTAAAAAAGCGGACACCAATACCCAGGAAACCCTTATTAGTTATTTGCAATCTAAATTTAGGAACATGCATTTTATATTTGTTTCCTCTATTAAGGGGATCGGAGTTTATAACAAAGGAAATTCAATTCTTTTTAACATAAAATAAGTTTTAGATATATAAAAACGGGAAAGTCAGAAAAAAGATCTTGTAATGATTCTCGTGATTTCATATTATGTATGGCTGAAACTGCTCTTTTTTCCCCAATAAAAATAGTTTTAATATAGGCAGCACTGCCCCACAGCGTAATACCATACAACATGACGCTGTTGAAATAAGCAAAATAAACTAACTACTGTTGCTTCATTTGTCAGCTGCCTAATATTTCTGAGTGCAAACGCAACTGAGCTTAACCTTCTAGCTAGTGAATGTATATCAGCAGCTCATTTTAACTACGGATCTAGAGCTATTCCTAGGAATGTAGCAGTGATAACTAATTAAGAAAGAAAAGTGGTAAATAATTAAGTAAGTCTTTGTTATTCGGAGTTACACAGCTTTCAAATTGAGCAGCGAAAATTTCATGTTTTCTTCGTTTTATTTTCTTAACATATTCATTAAGAAATGTGATTGACTGAAAATGCTAATTTTTGAACTTAGAATAACATTTTTACCTATGGAGAGTGGGAAAAATAATTTAACTTTTCGTGTTGTGTCTTGCAACTTTTAAATACATAAGAAATTATTTTTATGTTTTGTTTTGAAATTTCTGACTAAAATACTTATATGACACTTGTTTGTAAGTAACGCCAATCATAAAGCTGACGACAGTGACTATATCAACTTTCATACTATTTCCTTAGAGAAAACACCAAAGTTACTTTAAACTCTTTTTATATTTTGATAAATTATTTATTTAAAATTGACGTAAATTATTTTGTGATGGAGATTAAACATTTTAAGATTTATTAAATACTATTGAGTTATTTAAATTAAAAACAATATTCGAATATAGTAATTAAAATTTTAACTGATCTCTAACATTTTAAAAAACGGTGTCGCCAAAATATTGATCTTGCATATTTAGTAAAATGTAAAAAAAATTAGTTACTAAATACAAATTTATAGAGACAATTTGTAAACTAAGTTGGATGGACTACAAACTCTCTGTACCAAAGTTTCTTATTCCGAATTCCTCAATAGTTGATTAGAGTATAATATGAGATTCAAATATAAATTCAAATCACTGTACTTGACCTATCTCTCAACACCATCGTGTTATTTTCATCTGAAGCAGAGTAAGCATCTACTATGTGGGGTCTTATAATTATGTGCCGATGTGATATGGTATTTTCTTAACGTATTATGCTTTGTGGAATACAACATGTCAGAATCTCTCTATTTAGATCAAAATATATATGTATTTATTCAATTTTGTCTCGCATATAAATTATAATTAAATGTTAATAACTAAAGGATCCGGAGCATGTGCTAAGGGATGAGAGATACGAAATCTTGCAACTAATAAAGAAGTGGGAAAAAATTATGGGAGAAGGAAAACTGCTCGTAGAAGAAGAAAACTGCTCGTCGTCACGGTTGTGTAATATCCAAAAATGGGCAATGACTACAAGTGACGCGGAAATTTTTCGACTTGCCAAGAACAAGACCAAATACGCAGAGCTGACTGCCCACTTTCACTAGCTGGAGATGAAGAATTAAAGAATACATTAAGTTTACTTTTTATATGTTCAATCAGATTATAGTCTTTATAACCCACTTCCGTTTGGTTAATTACAGATGATAGCACAGAAATTATATCATTTAGATTTACTATTTTTTTTCCAATTTTAGTAAGTGGTAAACATTTTCAAGACACTCAGAAATACCACTTTAATTACAAAAAAACCCAAAGTAGATCGACTTTTCATGCTTCAACAACAGCATCATGTGATTGGCGGAATATTTAATTATCACTTTTAGAACTGATATAATATATAGATCATGTTGTAGGTCACTGTTTTGAAGGTATCAGGGCATATATACAATTCGCCATAGACTTTATTTTAGAAAGTTTGTATTGTTGAATATTTAGTTTTTTATTATATCCCCAGGTAGGATTCAAAATTTCATTGTAGATTCTTATTTTATTCTCAACCTAAATTTCCGTGTTTCATCCTAATAACCAACTAGATTTTCTATATTATATTTCGGAAATTGGTAAATGTGCGAGCTGAAATAAAAAACTGTAAAAAGTAAGTATCGTTTTCACTTCCATAAATGTATATACTTATTGGTACTATTCAATTTTAATTCCACTTTTTTTAAACACTTGAAACAACCACGCCCGAAATACGAGAAATGCAAATATCGCGAAAACATTTCAACAAGCTTCAAAGTAATATTCTTCAGTTAGCTAACTTGAATACATTAAACAATCAACAAAAAAAATTATCTTTTTTGCATATCAAATACTGAGCAAAGATCGGCTTTTATGCATACAATTTTGAGAGCAGCTGAAAGTTACTCGCGCCATCCAATAATTTCATGCTCAAGTGATTAAGCGTATCGTCTAAGAAACAAAGGGCGCCGGCCGGTCTCCCGATAGCGTTGCTTACGACGATGTTGGACGCTTTGAATACACTTAGCATATATTTGAATAATACTGAAATAATATGTTGAACTGAATGTGAAGCCGCCGCTAAATGTCCAATTTTCAACGAGATAAGTTGGTGAAAATGTTCGAAGAAAGTGAATGTAAAGAGAGTTTGATACCATTTCTAGTTTTCTTGTGCTTTTTGTATTCTGATTATAATATTCCTTGGCATATCTGAGAGTATATATGGGTGTTAAATATTTGAATATATTCGTTATAATCAAATTAATGTTTTTTAAATGAAGTTAGCTAAAGAAACATAAACGTGACTCGGTATAATTCTAAATAAAGAAAATGTTAGAGAAATTGTCTCTTACAGATTAACTTCGTAAGGACTATTTATAAACCATTTAAACAAATTTATTTTATCGGGGCAACGCTATATGTTCCTCGTTCTCTCTATCAAAAATGGAGGAAACCAAGACGGTTACCCTTTTAAACCTGAAATACATTACCAGTCTTATTTTGAAGACCCTAATTTTCAGGCATATAGAATTCCTAGTCAATGCAACAAATATATAGGATATATTTATACAAAATTATTAAAATTAGATTCAGCTCTAATAGTTTAAAATTTAGAGTTATGTAAACATAAGCATTTTAGCTAGCACCATCCCCTTTGCTATCATTTAAAATAGGTGTGATGAGAATCCTTACACCCATACTTAAATGAGCATTACGTTTAATTTAAAAACACAATATATTTGTTGTGTGAAAAATGCGTAAATTTAAATAATAAATGTACAGAACTTGACAAGAGGCAAAACAACTCGCAATTTCTGGAATTTTTTTCACATTATCAAATCTTATTATATTGCTTGGGTACCGCCAGATTATGGATATGATTATCAGGTTATCATCTTAGGATATGATTCACAAAGTCTCCGTATTTCCCTGTAACAAAATGTGAGTAATATGCTCCAAATTATAAATTATACTATTTATTCTCCCTAAATTTACACATAATTTTGCTACGAATTCAATCCTGAATAAAGAAGAAAAATCAGTCTACAAAGAAAACCGAAGGAAACAGTTTGGTGGAACCTAACCACCAAAATGTTTTCTTCGGTTCCTTACGAAGAGTCCGAATAGCACTCTATTGTTATAACAATGCTCTCCGTCCATATGTCCATGAAACAGAAGTTTTTAACACTTGTCTAATATGTGACTTTACTTAAATACCAATAGGAATAGGTAAGATACATGTATCAGCTTCTTGTACGTTCG
This sequence comes from Druceiella hillmani, assembly GCA_039881145.1. Taxonomy (NCBI): domain Eukaryota; kingdom Metazoa; phylum Arthropoda; class Insecta; order Lepidoptera; family Hepialidae; genus Druceiella; species Druceiella hillmani. Next base: position 27,160,162 of record JAYKKI010000018.1, on the reverse strand, counting down.
TCACTCCAGATCTTCGTGCATCATGCCAGCCACAGAGCATATGCTCACACCCGGGGAGGGTGCATATGAGTGCATATGTGCTCCATACCATTACAGTGCACAATGCGTGCGCTTTTGACAACAGAAGTACTTTCTTCACTTTTACACATCCAATAACCACAAACCTAATTAAAAAATAATATAACCCCATTTTCCTTAAACAATTTTCACACTTTTTAAGGAAAATGGGATTATATTATTTTTTAATTAGGTTTGTGGAGAACTGTCATAAAAAATTCTTTGAGTACAAAAAACAAACATATTTTTTTTTCATTAGAAAATAGCGATGTGTGAGGCTTGTGAACTTATCACATTTAGCTCATTATGATACCAGATCCATATTTATATTAAGTTTTTGTTTTAATATATCATTATTTTTTATGCGTAAAAACAACGGCATCATGCCCTCCATGATGTACGTTTGCATATCTATGTAATATATGAATAATTTCAAAATATATGACACCGCCAATAATGTGGGCACTGGACCCTAATTATTTAAGCCTGAATCGACTTTGGTTAATTTTTTAATGTTGTTAACTAATCAATTATGAGGAACTAATATTCATAGTTCCACTTCTGCAGCGGTCAGTGGGATGAAAGTATTGTTCGTTTTGTCGTATGTTCTAGTAATGTGAAAGTAAATAATATTTTATGCCAATATAGGACACTAGTAGACACCGATATCATTTAAATTTGTGGTCTTCGATAAAAGGCTTTGATTAGAGACAACCTAAAGCTAAATATACCCTCCTCGTCTCGTGGAAATTTCACAACACTGCACTCAAATCCAGTTCAGCTGTGACGAAAAACTTAGGGCAAATCGCTGATTTTTTTAGTGACAAATACACACTTGTCTACGTCAAATTTATTGCCTAATAATTTTTATGAGCAAAAACAGAAAAAAATAATATTTTACATCGTGGTGTATGAATAAAGAACATTTGAAACAAAAAAGAAGACCTTGAATATTTTTATAAATAATTCTAAAACCCAGAAAAAACCAAAACCCATTTGATTTAATCGAATTAAAAAAAAATTATGTCTTATAAACCTTCGAAAAAATCGATCATAAGAAAAGAATAATTGCACAATATGCTTGCGAAATATAGACTATATGTTCAATAGGAACGATATCAATAGACTCGACAACGGAATCGAATATTCGCCCCAACTCAGTCCACTCCAATTCGCACATAAAGCCTTATTACCTGGTCGATGCCCTTCGACCAATACTGCGTAGATAATTACATATGTGTTCGAATGAACATTCGTCCTGAGTCCTTCTTTATTGTCTCTCTTTAGTAAAAAAATGAGTGTGCTTTAGACCACACGACTGAAGCAAAACTTTAAATTCACAAAATATGAACTTTAAAATGAATTTACAATTTTATTCACTTTAAACGTATTCTACGTTTAATGTATTGAATGTATTGAACAAAATAATAATTTATGAAACTGTTCAAGAACGAAATGAAATTACAAAATAATCAAAAAATCACCGTTCGCGTAACGCTAGCAAACTCGCATATATATATGTATATATATATATATATAAATATATAAATATATATATATATATATACACACATATATATATATATATATATATATATATATATATATATATATATATATATACACATATATTTCATACACTGGCTATGAGAGGAAGAGAGAAAGAAAATATGCGCGCGCACCGCTCTCTCTTGCTCCTACCGTGTGATACAGACAATAGGCTTGCACTGTGTCTTAGATATACGAAACTTAACTGGCTATGAGAGAAAGAGAGAAAGAAAATGTGTGCTCGCACCTCTCTCTCTTGTCCCTACAGTAATATACGAAACGTAACTCTCTCTCTTTCTGTCTTCACTAACTTATATCTCCCTCTCAACTTCCGTTCGCCTCACCCGATCACACTTTTCGTAACCCTCTCGTCACGCATTCACCAGCTTACTCCCCAAGTCAAGCGTGCGTAAAGAAGTTTTACTTCAAAAAGGCCTCATAATAACAGCAATTGAAATGTGCTTGGGAATAAACAGTGCAGACTCGAACGAATTCAGGTCCTGGAGTAGAAGCGGCGATTTCGGCTCCTGTCTAGCCGTTTTATTTGTGTTCTTCTTTACGATCGCGTTTATGGTTAATTAAACAGTTTTTCGTAACGGCCGTTCACAATTCGGAGGGCGTCCCTCGTAAATTATCTGGCGGACATTATATTTTATTGTAGAGATAACGTGTCGACCGTCGCTATGCACGTTTGTTATTTAATGGTGTGAAGCTAAACATGTTTTTTTGTTTCCACTTTGTATCCAGGGAATTTGCCACTTGAACGTATCTCGTACACATAACCTTGTTCCAAAATAAATCACTCGTTAGCAATACTTTACTTCTTACCATTATATTTAACAGCTACGATTCAAAGAAAAGATTATCCAATAAGGATGCGATTTATTTATATATTTCATTGTTCTCTCGAAACTTCAAAACAAATACGAATATTTTCTATCATAATTAAACTTTTTTTAAGAAAATTACATACAAATTCTGATTTAAGCTTCCTAACGAAAATTTAGGATCGATTGAATTATACACTAATTTAAATGTTATTCCTTCCTTTTTTAAGTGCGCTTCCGAAATAGTCTGATTATATTTTTTGGAAAAGAACCCATATGAATTTTCACCTTTCTGGAAGCCAGACTTTTCTTCTTCTTTTCAAGTTTTAATTTAATTAACCGTTTTTTAAACATGAATTTTATGAAACTATTAGGTGAGTTCCAGCAATACTGAAGTAGAATATTCATAGGTTAAATATCTCACTAAAGTCAAATACTTACAAAATTCAGTATCTCAGTAAAGTCAAATACTTACAAATTTCGGTATATATTCAGTATCCATAATTAATTCAACTCACAAATGCTTGTCTTAATAAAATATAATTTTCAATGATTGAAATGTCAAGTTTGTTAGTGAAAATTAACAGAACTATTTAGTACTATCTTTAAAATTAAGTTTATAACTTTTAAGCATTGCTATGTTGCGAAATTTAAAAATAAACAAAATTTAATAAATATAAGTAGATTTTAAATACCCCATTATTAGAGTCTGTATTCAGGTGAAGAACCCACAAAATTTTGCCACTTTCTCCCGCCTCTTTCAAGTCATCCAACTTATCGTCCATCATAGCCTCATAGTTTTAGACCCATGTACATAAAGCTTTTCAAACGGATGGTGTACATAGGGATATCAATTGGTATATATAAAATATTCGGTGTAATCCAGTACATAATTCCTCTAAATAATTCTCTTCAAAAACTTAATTAAAAACAACTAGTTAACAACGATCTTTAGGGTACCGTACATCAAAAAAAAAAACGGAGTGCTTATCAGATCACCCGCGTATCGGTCGATCACAGCCGTCTTTCTTAGAAAGCATTTGATGAATAAATTTGAAATTTGGTACAGAAATAAAACATATTAACCAAAACATGTCTTCATAGCTAACACACAAAAATATTTACATGGAAATGTTAGGGGAAAAAATAAAAAAATGTCAATAGAAATATTAAGTAAACTAAAAATATAATCGTTTGATGTCGCTTTAAAGGATTGATTTTACGTCTCTAAAATTTTTTTTCCATCAAATTAAATCTTCAGCCAACCCTTCCCCCATTTAAATGTAGGACACATTTAAATGGGGGAATCCTTTATTTTTAAAATTACTGAATTTGTTATTATAAGAAACAGAGTTTTCAGAAACCTACGTAAAATTTGAAGCGAAACCATAATATTGATTCTAGAGTTCCTAGTTATTGAGATATTACTATAATATATAAGAGTACGTCTCCCTAACTTTAACTAAGTATATTGGTCCGCGAGTAATAATCGACTTCCATTTTTTTCCTTTTTACTTCTCTTCCCGAAATATCAAATTTGGGTAGGGTTCTTTTTGCTAAAAAAATATTATTTGTATCTCTTTTAGAAAAAGACATTTTTTTAAATATATTTAATTTCCGCATTACAGCTGATTACTTCACAATCGTTTATATTTTTCAACTATGAATTTACAGATGTTGCTATCATTGCAATAATGTAAAATATATTAACTGTACTTACGCTAAAAATATCATTAAAAGTAAAATATATTATAATAATTTAACGTAAAATATATTAACTGTACTTACGCTTAAATTTCAAATAGCCTTCTATCCCCAACTTCCCAAAATATATCATAATGAGCTGTAACAATTTTAATGTCACTAAAGGGTTAGTTACTTTAAAAAAATAAAGTAGAGAACAACAGAGCAGTGTCAGTTAAAAAATATTTAAAAAAAAGGTCTAACCAGCTCCAATGATAGGAATGCAAATTTGTCTCTTGGCAAATAAGTAGCTTAAGCTGCAGAGAAAGGCTGTCGTTAAGTCTGGCTATATAGGCTGCATCTGGTTGTATATGGCCATTGGAATATTTTATCAATACAAAAAATGTCGTGCAAGTAAAAGGACATAATAATAAAACCACGTGCAATATGGTAAAACTTAATTGAAGACTTACTCAAAATGAAATCAAAGAGTATAAAAGTGGACGGAAGAATTTAATAGCGTAATCATTAGTTTGATTTTGCATCGCTTGATTTTTCTTTCAGCACTCTACTTAAATAATATAAAACCATCCGTTTCAGTCAAAGGCGATGAAAGTACAGTGGGAGAAGAAATATATTTAATAAAATATATGCATATCATCAATATTGGCTCTTTAATTTTAGTTTTTTATCTATTACATTACATACCATACATTTAATTCTAACTAATGGGGCTCAATGTCAAAACATGCGGATTAGAAACGTTTGAAAATTAATTCCATCTTGATTCTTTCCTAATCTCCTATATTCATATTTTTTCTACTCGTTTTTTTTACTCGGTACATTGAGATTAAAATTTATAAACTGTTTTCTACCTCACACTAATTTTAATTATGCATATTTGTTTGAACTGGTTTTAAAAGTTTTTCTTGTACCAAAAATCGCCTTGTAAATTTATGCATTAGAGACAAATAAAAAATGTAGAATATGAAAATAATAAAATATAGTTTAATTAATGATAAAGCATAATTGTATACACTATTAGCATTTTTTTATCATTTGGGAATTATTTGTCTGTAATATGTCCATATATTTTCAGAATTTGTTTTCCTTTTTCTTCTTCCAATTATACATTTTTCCGTTTATATTTCTCATATTATATTTTAAAAATGGTTAGAAATATATTTTAACTTAGAACGGATAAAACATGGTAGAAAGTGCGAGCGGCTTTTAATTTATTTTTAAATATATTTAAGAATATTCGTAATAACCTTGCAGAATAATATATTTTCAAAACAATATATTTAATGAATTTCTTTTCCATATTGAGACTACGATGAAATTCGGTATGTTTTCATTGCACAAAGATGCAGTCACACTATACAATTTATTCGATATTAACATTTATTAGAAAATATCAAAATTAAAGATTATTTTTTTTAACACTTTTATAATGAAAAAGACGTCTCTTGCTGATTAAAATGACATTTAAATAAATAAATTATTTAGTGGTCATAAAATTATTTAGTGGAAAATCCACGCTAACACTAGCGACGGAGGAAAATCACATTCGAGGAGCGTATTTTTTTAATTCAAAATATTTAACCAAAACTGAAAACTTTCCCTCTTCATTAGTATGACATATACTATTAATAATACCAGCAAAAATATAAATTTAGCCTTAAATTTTTCTCAATGTCCTCACTTGTACGAAGGAAGTTTTAATTCCCTTTATAAATATAACATAGAGGGGTATGTTGCAAGGCTTCCTTATAGAAACAGTCTCATAACAACAATATCCAAAAGTGGGCACAGGAATCGCTATCTGGACTGCCTTAATTCTCGAGACAAGTTTTGTGGTGACTCATGACTACAATCGGGGATGGAATAATACGAATACAAAAACTTTCAACAAACTCTTACGCTTTCTTGTTTCCGAGATGCAAACTTTTTAATATTATGTACGCATTTACAACTTAGAACTCCAAAAATAAATGACTGTTTCTTCATTGCAAAGCCGCACGACTAAGTGAGAATAAGTTTATTTACTACTTCAGTTGCAACTTTAGCCTAATCATAAAAAAAATTGTTCATAAGCTTTTTTATTTACTTCATCCGAATATTCAATTTTCCATCCAAAGTTAAAAACGAGTTGTGACGAATTTAATTTCACAGTCTATTTTATGTCGCTGCGTTAGCTTCTAAGCATTCTCAAATAATAAATAAAATAAACCAAAAAGCACATGAGCTTATCATTTATGACAACGAATGAAATATATAAGCTTCCTTGTGCCCCTAGTAACTATAAATATATGCGCATACTGCTCCAGTCGGTGTAGCATTGCAAAATACATAACTGGCTTTTATGCATCATATAGAATAAGATGATTATATAAATAAAATCATGTTATATATTCTACTTACGACTAATATTTTAATCTTAATTAAAGGTGATATATCAAGAAAAAATACATTGCAATGCAACAATTTGCAAATAATCCCCTTAATATTGGGAAATAGCTATTCTTCGTTTATAATGGTAATTTCGTGTTTTCCTTAATTTTCCTTTATAAGTTATTTTTATAATAACGAAATTCATGTATATGTATATTTCTAAATAAAAAATTGTTAAACAAATATTTATTTTTGAAAAATAAATTATTCCTCTATAAAAAATTCCAAATAAAACCAAATAGTAGTTCATTTTCCTTTGAAATGTTAGTGACCCTAAATTGTTCAAAGCATTCCAGTATTTTAAGCTTCTCAAAAAGACAATTTTCTTCATAAATATCTAGATAAGGTACCAAAATTAGGAAAAAACCTATTACCTTCGCTATACTCTTATGAAAACACTGTAAGCAAAAACAAACGTATTAAATGTAAAAATATTTTTACTCTTGTACAGATATAAGGCAATGAGTGTACTTTGTTAATGTTCAGTAAATTTTCCTTCCTCAATGATTATGACTACGAATAAGCCACTCTCGTAGCACAGATTTAAATCCGGCACAATCATATCAGTTTTCCAGTGAAGCCGGTCTAAACAAACCGAGAAGTCACTTTAATTTAAAATGTCGCACTTGAATAAAATTAAATATGAATACGACACAGCGTTCCGAAAACTGCATCCGAAGATGACGTATGTGGGTTGTTATCCTTTCGTAAATCGGAAAATATATCACAAAGTATATTCTGTATTTCTGATATTCCATGTTGTATTATCTTACATTCTACAGTGTGCCACCTTATTTAAAATAAGACACTCTTCTTTAGAAGACATAACTGATGTAGTGGCCATTTCGTCAATGACAATGCTCACAATTTGCAAAATTACCGTCGTTTACAAAAACTTTGAAATTTATGAATCATTATATGACGAGCTTAGGGATACCCTATGGAATGAAAAACTCGAAATGAAGGAGAAAGATATAGAAGTGTCGGAGAAATATTTTAAATTCGCCAAAATATGGTACAGGGTCACATCGGGCGTGTCTTGGGTCGCGCTACTAGCGCTTGTACTTGGACCAAAATTGACAATGTTCTACCAGTCTTATAGCCAAGATGAAGTCAATCTGATCCTGCCTTTCAACCTTACCTATCCTTTCGATTCAGCCAAATATTATCACGTGGTATATGCTTACGAAATCTATTTGGCATCTGTGGGGGTTATATCTGTTCAGTCGATAGATTTTTGGAATTTCCTCTTGATTCTCTCTGTTTACATCCAAATATGTCGCATGAAGGAGTCCTTAAATTTGTTGGTAACTGAAACTAATGCAGACATTTTATACAAAGGGCGGGATGAAATCACTTCAAAAATAAATCGTCAAGTGATGAGACAACTATCTGTGCTGATTGAGAGACACAATCAAATTATCAGGTACTTGAATTTTAGCTGATATTTTTATGAGATACATTATTGTTAAAAATTAATTTAAGTTTAAGTCATCATTCTAATTAATTATTTATTATATGCTTTTAAGTAACGTTTATTCAAATATTATAATATATTTATAAATCTACTTGGAAATTGGCATTGTTGTAGAAAGGAGGCAAAAAGGTTTATTTAATTGTTGTGTTCGTCTGATATGTTTTTATTGACGAAAACAATAAAAGAAGCAAAAAAAAAAAATCATACGTTGGATTTCATTTGTTTTATATTGTTTTTTTTAGTGTTGGCTTAAATTTGGTACCAACTCCAAAAAAATAATAAATATGTAATTAAAAGGCGTCGGTCTCAGTGGTACCATGCTTACTGTCAATAATTATCAGTTTTCACCTTTTGATGTTTTTCGTGAAAGTGCGTACATTTTTAAAGTTGTTAGTATAGCCCTTATCCTATATTGTAAGTTTAATAATTGTTACGGTATTTCCGTTTATATCGTATAGTCTTCGATTAATTAATATGGCAAACTACTAAACATTGAAAATATTCTGAATTTCACGTGTACAATCGGATAAAAAAATTGTTTGAAAATGTTTAGTGTAAACTCTATAATTTTTTTCTTTTTTTTCCAGATATTTCTTTATTTCCGTATGTTTAAATCAGTCATTTTAAACTATAATTTTCAATACGCCCTAAGCTCTAGCGGAATTTCTCCATAATGAATATTTATTTTCTATTAAATAAGTGATTTTTAATCAATTCTCAAAACGTAAATAACACTTTGTACTATTTTCATTAATTTCCAGAATAGTGGAGCAATATAACCAGCTTGTATCATTTGCCATGTTTGTAATTTTTTTGCTCAGTTCGCTCCTCATATGTCTGACTGGATTTACGTTTACGGTGAGTAAATTGCCAAAATAAATATTTGTCCCCATTGTTGATGTACACATTCTGTTATATCGCAATCAGAAAATTTCAAAATAATAACACTTTATTAATTATGATCATTTAAAAAAATACTTTTGATATAAAATAAAAGAATATGTAATAATATCCATAGAATATACCATTTAAAAGAAAATGTAATAATATACGCTCGCGGAATATACCATTCAAAAGTATGCCTTAATATACAAAGCGATATAAAGCACTTTATATATTCTCCTTTATACAACTTTTAAACAAAATATTTGATAGAGGTATGTTTTTAACCAGTTATGAGAATTAAGTTATGATTTGCATCTGATAACATCACCACTTATTCCGAATTATTTTTAAAACGTTTAGTTTGTAAGTAGCTTCGGGCGAGTAAAGAACAAACAAAATACGGAAATTTCATGAGAAGAAATTAGAGTGATCTGCTTAATTTATTCCATTTAGACCCATTGGTGAACTAAGTAATGTGCAATATCTACGTATGTATTTATAAAGCAATACTGGTCGCACTCCTAGGGCTTCCAAATAATTGAAAAAAATGTTATTGAAACTGATTCCGGTTCAGTTTGCGTTATTTGACATAGTTTCCCTCATATAGAAATAAAAAAAATATCTGCATGAACTATCAACCCTCAAACAAGATGGAGAATTTATTATTCGACTTTACTAATCTAATCTAATAATTGAAGGATAACAATTAAAATGAAATGTTTTTAGAAAATGAAATTTTTAATTAATTTTATATTTGGTAATTTGTCGTAAATATTTTATTTCATAATTAAATGAAACTACGTGATGTAGTATTATTTCTACTTTTTTTAAGTTCTTTACCACGACCTAGGTTTCGTTGTATTACAACATCTTCGGGTGGTCTATTTGCAAAGATCTTTGCTTATAGCCCACCTGAAGATGTAATACCACGAAAACTAGGTCGTGGTAAAGAACTTAAAGAAAGTAGAAACTGCGTGATGTAGTATTATTTCTACATCACGCAGTTTCATTTAATTGTGAATAATGAATTTCTATAAAATTAACGCCAAATATATTCAATATTTTATTTCATGTTAAAGCTTACAGTCAACAGCAACTTCTTTATTTTTATTCCTTTTTAGATTGCACTTTCAATTTTCCACGATACAGATTGAAAATTCAAATGATTTTCTTTGTTTTTTAGATAGTGTCTGATGAATACCGACGGTGGAAATTCTTCACGTTATTCTGGGCGATGGTGTTAATAATATTGTATCAGTGTCTATTCAGTCAGCATCTTTCTGACTTGGTTCGTACAATGAGTTTCAACAATTATTTAAGTAGATTTTAAAAAATTTCCTTCAAATTATACTTACCATATTTCACAAAATAGGCCTATAATAAAAATCGTATTTGGTAATATTTAAATTTACATGTATTAAATATATTCTCCCAATATGGGAACTGAATTAATTGTTTTAACTTTCGAAATATGAACTAATTATTATGCCAGTGATTGGGTCTTTGGGACCTTTGGATCTACTCTCTATTTTCGTTGCCTGATAGACTTATAAAACGTTACATCTTTAAAATTTTTGAAATAGCTGTAGTTTAGATATTGAACATTTTAAGGCTTGTTCTTTTACCTTTTTGCACACAGTTATATATTCAGCAGGAACATTAATGACTTGGTTCTTTAGTTTTTTCTCTATAATTGCATGCATACTATCCACTTCCATCTGCGTATGACCGAGTCCAAATATGTATGTTCTACAGATATATTTTTACCTTTTTGCACACAGTTATATATTCAGCAGGAACACTAATGACTTGGTTTTTTAGTTTTTTCTCTATAATTGCATGCATACTATCCACTTCCATCTGCGTATGACAGAGTCCAAATATGTATGTTCTACAGATATATTTTTACCTTTTGCACACAGTTATATATTCAGCAGGAACACTAATGACTTGGTTTTTTAGTTTTTTCTCTATAATTGCATGCATACTATCCACTTCCATCTGCGTATGACCGAGTTCAAATATTTATGTTCTACAGATACGGTATTTAATATAGCAATATTAAAAAATTGTGAGATAATACTACATTCCGGTTTTGATAAGTAAATACATCAGTGCAAAGAATTATATGTCTGTTAATTAGGTAATAGTAAATGAAAATACTTTTAATGTATAAAAACATTTCGATTAATTGAATTATATACGTTTCAAAAATCTCCACATTTAATGAAAAGCATGATCAAGTAAGAAATAATAATATGTCAAACAGTTATTTTCTCCAATCTTTAATTAGAATTGCCATTATCTAATAAGCCTAAAATCTGTACTACGATAATTTCTCCACGATCTTAACGGATGATGAAACCCAGACTTTGCTCTTTAAAATCGTATGAACAGAAATCTGTCGGAACCAATTTTTTTATAGTTCCGTACATCAAAATAAAAGAAAAAAATCTATCCAGATTTTTTTCTTTTATTTTGACAGACTTTTTTCTTAAAAACTATATGACGAAGAAGCTTAAAATTTGACATATTTCACTACTGAAATTTTAGGAAGAAAATGAAGTAATCAACTGTTTTTTTTTAAATTTATGAGTATTAATTGAAAATGCGCTATAAAACGTCTAGACTATTTATTTCATAATTTTATATAATATCTATTTTATATAATATATATTTTATATAATATCTATTTTATTATATGTCTCCACGACAATGTCGATAAAAATGTTATAAGAAACTATTGACGTAGAAACCTGAAATGGAATTTCGTCCAATTAAAAGTACTTTTAAATATTTTTCTTTTCATTTCATATATAGTCTGGGATATCAAAAGGGCAAGTTAAAAAATATATATAATTTCATGTCACAACCGCCCTCTCCGACCAAGGAGCTAAAGTCAACCTTTGCTAGAAATTTACCTAAACTTTCCCGAAAAAGTAATGTCGATTATTGAAAATTACAGAATTTTTGGAATTTTTACCATATTTACATTTACATTGAGGAAAATAATATTAATATTTTTAATGCTGATAATAGAAATACGTATAATACATTTTATAATATTTTTTTAAGCGACCCTTGTTATATGTTTAGTCCAGAATACATGAACGTGCGTATTTTAAAAATTTAATAATACAAAAACTAGAAAGCAAGATTGCATTAGAATATTGAAGTAACGAATGAAGTAAATCTCTCGTCACAACTAACCGAACTTGACATGTTTTTCAGATCAAATAAATATCAAACCCGACTAACAAGTATGGCATTTGCGATCAGGAGAGAAGGGACTTAACTGAGATATTAATATATGAGCAGCATATCACACTTTTTAATCAAATAATCGATTTCAAACGTTTGGGTCAACGTGATCCAACGTAATTGAGACAGGACAATAAAAATAATATGATCCTCAAATATTTAAATATACAGTACATATTTTACTCGTTGACAGGTCTATTCCGATTTCTACCGGTATGAAAACGAGGCTTTGGAAGGTCTACTATTTTATTATATACCAAAGTCTATAGGATCAATACACTCAGTCAATATATTTCAGATCTGAATGACATTTGAACCAGGGTCTACTGCGCTCATATCGACAATTAAAAAAGAAAGATGTCTGTGAAAATTCGTATATAGAAAAATTTGAGGACCCAAATGTTTCGAAATGTCTGCCTAGGCGTACAAATTACAAAAATTTATAGGTTATCAATAATTTTATCACCATTAGAACATACAAATTCAAATCTCATTTTCCAGTCGACTTCTATAGCAGATGCGCTCTACGAAGTACCCTGGTATTTATTTAACGTTCCCGTACAAAGACAAATTCAATTCATGCTAACCCGATGTCAGAAGCCGCTCATAATCTCCGGTATGGGTTTGATAGACTTAAGTCTTGATACATTTAAAATAGTAAGTAATTAAAGTTATTCAGTTTAAATATCTTTAAAAATGTGTTTTTTTTCTAATATTTCATATATTACACGACCTAAATAATTTCATATATTACACGATCTAATATTCCATTTTCTGTAAGTGAAATGTACTCTAGTACAGTTGATCATAAAATTACGAGATACGAAATTAAAAGATAAGCACAAAACAAAACAACAAAAACAGTTGAGGGCAAAGCTTATAAATATTAAATGCAGAAAGTGTTTAAATGAAAATATAGTAGTGATCTCACATTTGCTCGGACAAATAAAAATATAGTAATGATCTCGTTTGGAATGAAGTTCGCAGTGTACTTTTTATCTGTTAAAACCGTCATTCTTTCGTCAATAATTTTATAATTTAATAAACATTTTTGTTCATAGTAAATTGATATAAAAATATTGTACGATATATTAACTCTAGTTCTAAAGCCAATTAGGCTTTAATACAGATAAAATTATTATTAAGTGCAAGAGACCACAATCTATTACGAGTTTAAATTTTGTCTTACTCGTACTAATGTAGAATAGAATAAGTTTTACTTAATTTAAATCGATTTATAAAGTTCTAAATATCTATTTATTTGTGCTGTTTTATGATCGTTAGTTATAAGAGATATGTAACAATAATGGCTTCTTTTCTTACGACTTATTTATGGGAAAAGCATACACACATTGATAGTATTTCAATTGCGAATTTTTTACTGATTCCAGTAAATTAAAAATTTAGAATATTATACTGAATTTACACAGGTTAATTAAAATATTTTAACTAGATTTTATTTTGTTTACAGATTGTTAAGACTTCATGGAGCATCTTTTCATTGCTGCAAACAATATATGAGTCATAAAACTGGAGGATCTGGAAAATCTCCTTCCACTAATCGCTGTTCATTTAGAAAACACACTGTTCACATAGTTTTGGAGTAAACAAACATCACAAAACAGATGGTTCGCAATCAAAATACACTTCTTCTGGTACATAAATATGAGATTGACTAGTATTATTATCATATTTTTACCTAATTTTATTATATTTTATCATGTACAACATACCATCCACTATGTTATATTAAACAGTATCTTGTATATGTACAGGTGTATAGATTGTAATAACGCACGAGTCGCTTATTTATACAGTGGATTCTTTCCATAAATCTGAATACATCTGCAGCACACTTTTGAAAAAAAATATATGTTTTTTTTCAAATCGCAACTCTGAAATTTATTTTTCCAGAAAATTTTGAGAAACATGATATGGTTCGTTCACATTTTCTTCTCTACTCGCCTACTTGAATAATAGACAACTTTTTGTTGGAAATGTGTACGTATTGTATATTTTATATTCAATTAGCTGGCCTTAATTCTAGGTTCCATGAAACGAACCGAGCATTATCATGTATGTCTCATCACTATATAAATGTAATAAGCACTTTTAATGACTTTCACCTTAACGGAGGATAATACAAAATCACTTTGATTATATGTAAATGTAATAAGTTCATATAAATAAATAAAAAAAATTGTTTTTTTTGCATTTGTACTGTTGTATTATTTAAACTTCTTTTAGAAATCTACCTCATCAAGACTTCCACAGAATTATAGGCAATTACAGTTAGCTATGTATCAAGACCATCAGTGAATGTCGCTATCATAATTTTTTTTATTTAACCTTTTTCTACTTTTTGTGTAATAAAAACATTAAGAGAGACAATTATTATTTAAATTTATAAATGTATATCACTAGATGTATTATTCGATTCTTTGAAAATGTTATGAATCTTTTTATGACAATCTTATGAAAAAAATTACCGAAAAGTGCCAACTGGCAACGTTTATTAATTTTTCTAGCTAGATATTATAAAACATAAGCCCAACTTGTATTAAAGGCAAGTCGTGTTAATTGGACTTTGGCCATTGTAAATTTATGTTCGTATACGAGAAATTAAAGCAAGTCGTATTAATTGGTAAAAATCCATACTATTATAAAATTATACACCGAATAAGTAAGAGAAAATAATATAATTTTGGATTTTTTTCAAATAAATAAGAAGATTTTTAATATTTGGATCCCACCTCCTCTGATCGCCAGCACTCAGTACCAAAAATGACTTACGTTAACGTTGGAGACTGCAAGTTAGTGAATGCTTCATATATATCGCGAATTAATAAAATATGGTGCAAAAATACTTGCTAGCATAAATAATATAACATTCGTGTATTGTTCGGATATTTGTAGAATTTTTATATAGTTTTGTAGTAAAATTCTCGGAATGCTTATAGCCAATACGTACTAACATATTAATATTTGTGTAACTTTCGGATATTAAGAGAATTTTTACATAATTGTTTGGTGAAATTCTCGAAATACTTCTAGCAGATACGTGCTGGCATAATTAATATTTGTGTATCGCTCGGATATTCGTAGAGTTTTACGTAATTGTTTGACAAGATTCTCAAAATAACTATATATACGTGCTGGCATAATTAATATTCGAAAAACGATCTCGTTATTCTTTAAAGTTTGTTTAAAACAATGAAATTTACATATATTGCTGCATTTTTCTTGAAAAGAGAAGTAATGGTTTATCTTTAACGCATATTAAGCTTCTGTATTCTAAATGTAATATAAATTATGTATTTATATCCACACATTATTCAAAGCTATTTAGTAGTTAGCAGAGTTAATGTTTCACGATTTTAATTAGTTCATTTTACACTTGAGTTTTCAAACACCTTCGCTCGTGATTTATGTGGATGGATATTGCAATTTTCTTTTGTATAAAATTTAAAAGAAAATGGAGGAGAAATTTTGAAACTTAATTTATTTAAAAAAAATATCCCATTCAAATATAAATGAGGTTATTTGAAATGACAAATCCATAATGAAACTTTGTGAAAACTTTGTAAACTGGTAGATATAATTTATTTACAATATTATTCATCCATCTATACGAACTTATCCATATTTGTAAAAAAATCCTACATATATGTAAAAAAACCTAAGCTAATTCCAGTAAAGCTGCAATAAAGTAGTGCAGTAATGGTCACCATAATACTATTATCATACCATTTATCATTGAGATAAAATGAACATTTTTGAGTTATGGTTTTAACAACTCTCAAATGTTAAAAACACTCAATTGTTAATAAAGGACAATTAATTGTAGATTAATGACATTAATTTACCAAAATTGGGATGCATTTTTATATCTATGCATGCCTATGGTTCAACATAAAAAAGTAAATTAGTTACGATATAAGAAAACATACCAGTATTCAAACATTTATTATGTAATATACAGCCTTTATAGATTAAAAAAATTTCGGGAATTTTAAGTGTTCAGTTATAAAAGTGTATTCAATTCAATGCATTAATATTATTTTATGTGAGGGCTTTACATTCTTAAGTTTAGTATTTCAAGCTTAACCGTGATATAGTTTAAGAACTTAATATAAGAGTAAAAATAAACGCTCACTTCTTTGAAATATTTTACAAACTCCCAAGGCGGGGAACCTAACCATGTTTCCCGCCTTGGGAGTTTGTACAATATTTATAATAATTTAAATAATAATATAAATAAAATAATTTAATAATTTAAATAATTTAAGCAATAATAATTTAAATTGTTTTTATAATTCCACCAATAAATAATTATTTTCTTAATAATTATTTTTAAATGATATAGTTTTAATGGTTTAATTGAAGTTCAATTTTACAACATTCTCGTAAAATAACTTAAATTAATGCGCCATCTATATGTTTTTGGTTTTAAAAACACACTAAATTTTTTTGGAAAATTTGGGATATCCACATTTTCCAAAAATTTTAGTGTCCACGCCACACATTTACTATTTAAATATGAATTTTAATTAATGCTGGTGAATTTCTGCTAGAATAACTGTCATTATGTTCTTTGAAACATGAGTTTACATGTTTTATTTTGCTACTTAATTCATTCGTTCTTTTTAAATTTTTTCACAAGCAAATATCAAAATACATTTAGATGGAATTTAATTTTCCACTAAACAGTGAAAATATTATTGATTTACATATATTGGAGACAAGTTATATTAATTGGACTTTTGCATTTACAAAATCAATCATCGAATGAGGCAAGATAATATAATTTTGAATTTCTTCAAATAAATAAAAAGGTATTCAATGTTTGGAGCACACCGACATTGATCGACAGCTCTCAATACCAAGATTTATTAACAGCAAAGTCGGAGAATACAGGTTAGCGAATGATTCATACATTTGGTGTTTTTATTGATTACTTTTGGAGAACAATTAGTAATTAATAATATATATTGCAAATCAATAAAATATAGTGAATATAATAAATACTCATACATCCAACGATGAATCACCCGACGTTGGTTTAGGCTATTTACGCGTACGTGGTTCATCAGTCACTAACTTAAGGTATTTCAAACCGATTTTCCTCAAAAAAATTAGTATGAAATGTTACGTACACACACACGTACGTACGCACGTACGTACGCACGCACGTACTCAAGCACGCATACTTGTGCGCAAACCCGAACGTACGTACACACCCACTCGAACAATTTGGGTTTTTAACTATTGAATATCGCTATTCACATAAATATTCACATTTGTAATATTTTTTAAATAATTAACTTAAAATATTAAGTGTTGGTATTGTAAAGTAACTTTGACGACATTTCGAATAATCTTATGCGAGTCTTCAGTTTCATTGTCGGGCTTAGAAATGAAAACTTTTATGGATTAAAGGTTTTAATACTTTATTAATTGTAAAAGCATCCAAAATATTGTAAGGTTGATTTATCATCTGGTGTCTCCAAAAGCTTTACTCGATTTGATTCCTACTAAAAAATTTAAATTTTCTTTTCTGTATAAGTTTTTCAAACAAATGCAGATCGTCGCTCGTTTCAAATTAAAGTGGGCACTCGTAAAATACCCAAATTAATACTCAACTTTAGTCTTCCTCTTTTTCCTTTATGTGTCAACGTCACGCAATTCTTTACTGGCCTTGAGTGAATATGGTTGAGAGAATGAAATATGATATTAACACGTAAATTTGGTTTGCAACGAGTCGAGGTATATATAAAAAATATAAAAAAGTAGATTATATTTACCACAAATATTACTCGATACATTAAATACACTAATTTTAAAAGTAAAAGTCCCAGAAGTTAGTTTGCTGGAAATTGAAACCGTAGCGAAAATTAAAAAATACCGGTAGTCCAGAAGGCGAGTAATGGACCAAGACTGCCAGCTATTATCAAATGCTTCTTACGTCAGTAAATAGCAAACAGTCAAAAAAGTAGCCTAGCTGCTTTCGTTTTCTTTATGCTCTCAGTAGTATTAAGGCGCTTACTCACTTTTACACATTAAATATTGTGTTTTGTTTTTATTTCGTTTAAAAATAAGTTCAAATCCCGAAAGGATTAAATATATTAAAACATTTTTTAAAATATATCATTGTCTACTGGATCGAGGTAAATTGAATACTAATTTTCTTTATAATATTATTACGGAAAAGTAAAATATTAAAAACCTGTAAATATTTCGAGAATTGTTGGTTACTTTTTTGCTTTTTTTTTATACGCTCATATCATTATTATATTCAGCTAGTTTACTAATGATAACGTCCATGAAGAATCCTCTGTTAAATGTTGTTTGCAATACAGAACACACGCAAAAAAATGTTAAAACTACATGGCCTTTGAATACATCTTTTTAGTCATTTACGTACATCCGTGTGATGTCATTCATAAGTAATTGGTCTAAGGAAAAACTTTCTTTTCATATCTTGAAACAGGAGAAAAGCAACGGGAAGTTGGCACAGAATCTTACTCCTGAGTGTATTTATTGAAAAAGTTTTCTGTTCGGGTCGTTTGATGAAATTCGATGTAGGTATTTTTTATTTACATTCGCAATTTATTGCGTTACATGTTGATTCGGAAAAGAGAAAGTTTGGTTGAAGTTTGAAATGTGTGTTGATTTCTGAAACAATATGTAAAATATTCCGATAATAAGTAAAGTCATTTTATTTGTGTTAGAATATGTTACTTTTAAATATATCTTAATATATTACATATGTACTTTTATATTAGATATATACTTATAAATTCTTATATTTGTATTTGTATCACATACCTTTAAAGTGAAAATTCCATCGAATTCATTACAGATTACTTTGAAATATTTTGTAATTTAACTTTATGAAAAATATTTTTTTGAAAATATTTTTCTAAAAAATATATGTGGGATATAAATTCACTGGGAGAGTTATAAGAAAGGCTAGAAGCCTTTTCTCAGAATTTAACATACCTATATTTAATATAAAATTTCACAAAAAACTGTTATTTACTCTGTATGAAAACCTGCATTTCGAATTTTCCTCGCCTTTAACAGGTTTTGTAAATTATATATATATATATATATATATATATATATATATATATATATATATATATAATTCTTTCTCTAATTCTTTTCAAACTACTTACACTTATTCAAATATAAAATTGTATCTTCTTCGCATCAATATTAACCCGTGCCGACAGTCTTCTGAAGTTTTTGAAAATAGCTGTTTTTAATGCTTTCTCTTACGTAGCTAGATTAACTGAAATATTTTATGATAATATTTATCAAAAAGCAAAGCGAAGTGATAGATATTTATATATTAAAAGAATAGAGACATTTCCTTTTAAGGGTCTTTTTTGTGGCGTGGATACAGATTTCTATCATACAGCGAAAAAAATTGCTTTTTAAATTGTTTCAAACACTGAAAGTTTCGCATAAGTTTTACAGCTCTTTCAACTGTATTATGAACTGCTCTTAAAGAAAGAGCCTGTTTTGCCTCCAAAAAGGCAACATATTATTTCCACGTAGAAACGTGTTTCTGGAGGAAATTTTTGTAAATTTTTAATAGAGAAATCAAATTTTCCATTTGTTCTTGGTGGACACGAAATAAATCAGTGATTTCTTGCAACAATAAAATTAGTTAATATTATTATCAGTTTAGAATCCATCTAGAAAAATTATGTATTCACACTCAATTATAGAAATAATAGATTCGATTGAATATATCTCTTCCAAAATTATACAAACTCTCTCTTTATAGGTTCACTAGAACGTTTCCCTTGGTTTGTTCATCAACTTCATCAAAGAATGACAAGACTGCAATTTCTTCTAAAAAGTACCAAAGCTGTTAGCTAAACTTGCTCAGGGTTGCTATAGAGATCAATTTGTCAACAGATTCATATTATTTTAACATCTTAAAAGAGAACAAATCTTGATTTGGTACCTTTACTGCCAGACTACATTCAAGATAGGGTTTCACGTATATGATCGCAATGACTGGTATTGCAGCAAACATATTTTTAAGGCTGCTTGTGACTTGGTGCATTTAACACAGTTTTAGCTTTATCTTGGCCGGAAAGCTCTCCAATTTTGGTACAGCAAGAAATTGTACCATCTCTCCAAATGAAATAAGGATTGGTAAGCGTTCTTCTTCAGGACTTCTCACGTCCTGTACAAGTAATAATTTCTCATCCCAATAAACGGTAATTGCTTTAGGCACATATTTTGAAAATTGAATTTTATGGATTCCGCTCTATTCTTTTGTACTGTTTGTATAAATACGTTGAATATAAGATTTGTTGATTGGAAAATTATCACGGCTAAGACCAAGTGCTCCAAATTCAGCCTGAAGTATATAAAGAGAATCCCTTATTCTTAATTGACATCTATCTAAAACTACAACTAACTTTGCCAGGATAAATTCTTTCCTTCCTCTTTTTGTAGTAATAGTTCCAGAAATTATGGATCGAGATGTTGACGGCAAAGGTTCCTCCAAACTTTCGTCATAGCTGGTAGATTGATTGTGTTGTTCTTGAGGTTGCACAGAGTCTTTTGTACTAAGAGATGATGATTAACTCTCGGGACACATTTAATCGAGTCTTTTTACTTTTCTTTTAGTTTTCTCTGTCTTACCCTTTGTTCTTTCTCTCCTAAGTTTTTGTCTACACCCATTAAATGCCATGGACAACCTGGTTCTCTTTGTTTTCTTGTAAAAGATTTTATCTTCTCTTTTCATTCGTTCCAAAACATTAGCGTGTATTATATCGAATGAATAATCTAAATTATTTTGAAAGTCCTCAGGATGTTTATAAAAATCTTGTGTTTTTTTCTTAATTTGTTTGCAATTCTCTCCAAGCTTGATGAAGATCCACTAGTTTCTTCGCAAAGTTAGGTATAGATCTAGTATGTATTCCAGCTTTTTCCCAGAATGTAACACTCTCAAACAACGAGATTTGCCCTTTCACTAGCAGGTAATTTAACTTCGTGAATGTTGAAATATAGAACTGCAAGGACTTGACGGTTAGACGGTAACTTTGCACGTGTTATTTGATGGTTTATATTACCAACTAAGAAACACTTTTTTTATTGCTTCTAAATTTCATTTCCATCTTCTGAATGTAAAACAGTACGTATCAATAACTCGCCCATCCTAAAACAACAGAAAAATACCGCGAACATGCGCCGTTTCTTCTGCGCCACTTATATGAACACACACACACACACACACATGTATATATATATATATGTGTGTGTGTGTGTGTGTGTGTGTGTGTGTACATACATAAAAGAGTTTATAGGAAAATGCGCGCCGATACCACCAAATATTTATTGAGGTAATATACAGCCAGCAATTACGTAGGTCAATTGAAAGAACCAATGGGACATGTTCCAATACACTGGCGAAACGCTCTTCGCGCCGAAAGCTTTTACTAGCGTAATAGAAGGCTTATTAAATTAAAATCGTTTAATGTGATTATAAAAAAATTAGAGCTAGTATGATGCACGTACATAAAACAGAACTATGACTTAAATTAACTATTGAATATATTTGGCGTTAATTTTGTAGAAATTCATTATTCACAATTAAATGAAGCTACGTTATTTAGTATAATTTCTACGTTCTTTAAGTTCTTTACCGCGACCTAGGTTTCATTGTATATCAATAAATTGTGGGGTATTAGCAAAGATTGGATCTTTGCTAATAGCCCACCTGAAGATTTTGTAATACAACGAAACCTAGGTCGTGGTAAAGAACTTAAAGAAAGTATAAATAATACTACATTACGTAGTTTCATTTAATTGTGGACTTAAATTAACATCAATGTAGTCACCAAAAAATATTAAAAAGTCACACACAATGTTTGGAAAAATTTATTAAAAATTTCGGCAAGAATAAACGTGAACGGATATAATTAAGTATTTATAAGACCATCAAGCTTCGTCGTGTTCTACGAGCACGAGACGATCATAGTTGCTTTTGTCTTACTTCTAATTACTTTCGTAAATTAATTGTGAGTTAGCTCTACGAAAAGCGACTGCGTGCTTCGCTACGAACCGACTTCAAGTGCAATTGCTTTTGTAAGTAACTCACTATTAAGCATAATGAAGAAAGGAAATAATTGCAAACATAAATTATCAATGTAGATAGATTTTCATCGCTCTTGTAAACATTATTATTTAGATTATTTGTTTAATTTCAGCGAATCCATGTTCTTATTATTCAGAATTAGAAAATCATTGTCAAAAGTGTAAAATAGGATAATGAAGAGCTTATAATCTAAAAATAGCAAATAAAAGTAAAAGTTCTTATTCACTGTGTTAATGGGATAATAAGAATATAAAATTGACAATAATATATTACTTAGGTATTAAAATAAAATTGTTAATTAAATACATTAATGATATGCGTTATTTCTCTTCTTTTGGGTTGCTTTAGTTTTCACCAAAGCAAAAAAAGTTGAACTTCTCTAAAAGTTGAATACTTTCATAGATTTAATATATTTGGTGTTAATTTTGTAGAAATTTATTATTCACAATTAAATGAAACTACGTGATGTAGTATTATTTCTACTTTCTTTAAGTTCTTTACCACGACCTAGGTTTCGTTGTATTACAACATCTTCAGATGAGTTATTAGCAAAGATTAACTCTTAGGAACATTCAACAGCATTTATATGTTTCAAACACAATAGCGAAAGCCGGGTTTGTGTGGGTTTTCCCACTGCTTATGTTAGTGAGTTTATTGTAGGGGGGCGGTGAAGATTTTAAGCGGTATGGGTATAATAAAACCTACACCGTTCCCCTACAAGAAACTCACCAATATATTGTGTTTGGAACATATAAATGCTGTTGGATGTTCCTAAGAATTAATCTTTGCTAATAGCTCACCTGGAGATGTTATAATACAACAAAACCTAGGTCGTGGCAAAGACTTAAAGAAAGTAGAAATAATACTACATGATGTAGTTTCATTTAATTACTTTCATAGAGTTAGGAAATTATGATTTGCACAGATGTAAATATACGCATAAAGTAATATTAAAATATTTTATTATCATAACGGTTTAAATTTTTAATCTAATCTCTTTGCAAATGGTTTTGCATGATATAATTTAGAATTACTTAAAACACCGAAAAAAAATCGTGATGAAATAATCTTTGAAGAACAGGGTTATGGAGATAATTTTAAAAATAAATGTGAAAAAAAATAGTTAGCATTTTAAATTCAGTAATTTTTTATTTTCGTTAATTTTTTCCGGTTAACAATAAGAAAGATAAACTAAATTACTGATATGCCAGCTCTTTAATATAAAAGAAAATACAAGTATGCTTTATGCAAAGAAATTAAATCTGATATAGACACTAACCTTGACATGTTCATCATATTACCGCGAGAAAATTCATTTATCCAACGAAACGACCGGCCAAAGAATTTTTAAATATTTTCCAATATTCTATAAAAAAATTACGATCTTTTTTGTGTCATAGTACCATAGTTGGACTAGCCAATAATCTGTTTGACATATAGATGAAATAGCCAATAATCTGTCTGACATAGCCGTGAGATTAATAATACGTGAGTGTAATACTTTGAAATGCAAGTTTTACTCATAGGGATTCATAATAATTTCAATAAATACCGTAGATAGATAGAAATTGTATTATAATAGCAACAGCTCTTTAAAAAGCGCCTCTGAAGTTATAATCTTTACAGGGCTTTTATAGAACGATAAACTGACATTCAATCCAAAAATTATTTCATCTTTTATTTCGAATTCTAGCAAAGGCAAAATTAAGCTTGCTACCTTCAAAGTTATTATAAAAAAGATCGGAAACCTCTGGCCTGTTCAAGCACAAAAACAGTTTTTACTGTCAATACCAGCAATAAATAATGGCTTCTTTGTAAAACCCACTCCTTTGTAATATATATATATATATATATATGTATATATATATATATATATATATATATATATATATATATATATATATATATAATTAATACAAAAATATAATAATATTAAAATAATGTATCTTTTTTAATATTATCGACAATTAGTTGTGCCTACGCCAATTCTTTCGCGTGGCATTCGGTATAAAAAATATCTGCAATATTCACATAAAATGTATTCTGTATGTTGCTCGAGGATATAAGCTTTTATTACATAACATTTTATTAAACTCCCTGCAGTAGATTTTGCATGATTGCAGAACAAATCAAGACACAGATAGACAGACAAACGAAAGTTCTGTGAACTGGTTATTTGACTTCTACAATCATTTTATACGCTAATAAATCGTTCTTTTTGAAGTATTTTCCATGTATAAAATACTATCTGTTACAATTTTATTATATAAATTTAGTATAAATTAGAATGACGGAGCATATAATCTCAACGACCATTCAGTAGCGTATGGCATCACGGTGTATGACCCGTTGGGGTCGCCATGTTTACGATATCTTTTACTTCGTTTTGTGAGCGCTAGAGTCGATTTCGGCTAACCTTCATCACCCCATCTCCGTCTATATGCTGCGCTACGTATCACATCGCATATGCGCAGAGCTGAGTGGGGAGCCTTTCAATTGCGAAAAATTAAAAAGTTTGGAAAATGTTTAAAGAAAAAGGTTTTTATTTCCATTGTGGGAAAAATGAATTGTCTGAAATCAATGGTTCGGCAGTCATAGTCATAGTTTTATAGTCAGCAATTAAAAAATTGAATTATGTATTATATATATATAATAAATAATTCAATTTTTATATATTTTACAATATTTACAATTTTTATAATATATATATATATATATGTATATATATATATATATATATATATATATATATATATATATATATATGTATATATTTTCTTGAATTTGTGCTTTTATAAGTTTTCCTTTGTCACCCTATACGATTCCATTAACAATGTATTTTCTAATTTATCACCATGAATCCACAATTTTTCGTTGTATGACAACGTCTTCATGTGGGCCATTAGCAAAGATCTTCGCTAATAGCCCACCTAAAGATGTTGTAATACAACGAAACCTTGGTCATGGTAAAGAACTTGAAGAAACTAGAAACGATACTACATCACGTAGTTTCATTTAATTGTGAGTAATCCACAGACTAAAAATTTCCACTTTTTAAAGTTAGTTTTTATAATAAAAAAAAATAAAGACTTCCATACTCTATCCATGTGCTAAATTTAAAGTACTTTCGTCGAAGAGTTTCCCAAAAAACCGTGTGTGACAAACACCAAAGCACAGTTTTGTCAGAGAACTCTAAAAAAACTCGCCCCCGGGTGGGTTCGAACCACCAACCTTTTGGTCAACAGACGAACGCGCTAACCAATTGCGCCACAGATGCAGGTTAAGTGCAATCTTAAAATAATTAATAACTTATTAATTCATCAGACGTTGAAACATCTGATGCAACTATTATATAATATGTAATCTACTAAAATTCTTTGTCCACGATGAAGTAATTAATTGGGTGGGGTAATTTGTCGATGAGATAATTTTGTTAGTATTGCCTCGTACTTGAAATATTTTTAGAAAAGAAAGTTATTACTTTTTTTTATTTCTTTGAGTTTCGCCAGACTATGATTGTACCAAATTTTATTCGTAATTTTTCACATGGAAATTTATAGCTTTAGATTCCTTTTTCTATCTTATTTAACTTAAACGCATATAAAGATATTGCAGAAACAAATTAATGTTAATTTAACTGAATTTAGAAGAAAGACAATTTTTATTTAATTATCGTATATAGAAGCTATGCTAATGGCAACCTTACGGACTGCTTAAGAAGCAGGAACTTCTTAAGTAAGCTATAACGTTGCCATATAAATACTAATTAATTAAAATAATTACTTCTTAAACTAAAGTCGAAATTGAAAATAAACTCAATCATATTTTATAAGATGAAAATAATAATGTCCTCCGTATTCACACAAAGAACAATGGTCAAAGAAAAAAAAGAGTGGTCCAAAGATCAAAGGTCAAAGAAGATTTCGTGAGTGGTCCAAAGCTTTTAGTAGTGTAAGCCTTTGCCAAAGCTTTTAAAACATAAAGAAGTTAAAGTACAAAGCTCCTTTTAAACTCAAAAACTAAAAGTAAAGCTTATTTACTCTGTTCACTTTTCAGTAGGTAGAAGCATGAAAGAACAATACGACGTTACATTTGAATCAATCTGTCATAGTATGCAAGACATTTGCATCAATGTATCGTGACCTCCTACCATAAAAAAGTCACCTATTTTAGATTAGTTAATTTATTTAATACCTAATTTATATTTTAACTCCAAATTTGTATTGTCAGGTTTATTGCGAGTAATATCATGTTATGGCAAAGAATGAGTATTAGTATGCTGTTTGCGTGAGTAGTTCTCACGCGTCATAGAATATTTTAACAACACTCTTCCATTTAATATAATTTTAGTCTCTAAGTATGAATTACATCTAAATATAACATTTTAAAAAGAAATTTATTTCCGTTTAAATAGAAGTCCAAGAAAACCGAAAAAGTGCTAGCGATTACATTTAATAAGTGTCCAGATTTCTTAAAGGACCTCGCGTTTTCTAATCGGTCTTGAGATCTCATCGTGGTTTTTATACTTTTTACTCGACCACAATGAAAACAAAAGATATGTCAATAAATTTTTAGGTATGCGCATGTACACATACAGTCATATATTTATATATATATATATATATATATATATGTGTGTGTGTGTGTGTGTGTGTGTGCGTGTGAGTGTGTGCATATTTACAGGTAGCAGGTAGCAAGTTTTTTAATTAAAAACCCAAGCGATAATAATTTAGTTCACTTACGAGCGCCCTAATACCGTGTGTGTGTTTTCTTTACGCAATTTAATTAATTTTACACATGAATTTTAAATATATCGTGTACTCAATTATTCAGCCACAGTAAAACCTAAAGAGAGGATTACGAAGTTTGTCATATACGTTTACTTATTTACCCATTTATTTACATACATATATGGAAAACATTTTAAACTATGAAACCAATTTTCGCCAATGAGATATTACTTGATTGGCTAAAAAAGACTTGATTAACTAAAAAAGACGTTGTGTAACAATTATCAAAATTCCAATGTGGGATTTGTAGGAAATCATAGAAAATTTAAACATTTTTATCTGATCCCATCATAAAGTGAAAAGGCGCAAATTCCAAAGCATGGGAAACGTTTAGGAAAAAGATATTGAATTATGAGAGGTAAAGGAAATTATCTGGAGTTTACTTTCGGACCCTTTTTTCATGGTGGTAAGGGCACAATCTGTTCCTTTTAATAAAGCTATCGATATCAATTTTTTTAATAAAGGGAATATATTATGAAACTGATGCTTATAAATTAATATATAAATACTTCCTCAAATCGGCTAAATAAATTTTGCTTAACCCAGAAAAAAATATTTGTTGCGTATTATGATAAATATAGAAAATGATTTTACGTCATACTGATCTAGCCAATAATTTTCAATATTGTATTTTTGCTGCAAGATCAACGTTAAAGTAGATACAGAAGTTGGAAAATTCTATTGAATTTCTATTAGAAATATGCTTACATAAGTGTATGGAGTTTAGTATCATAAATATAAAAAACATGTCGATTTATTCGAGATCAAAATCCTTTTTCCATAAAGTAATTTTCTTTTTTAAGGAAAAATAATAACCTAAGAAACAGCGTAAAATATAATAATTGTTTAAGTTTTCTTAAAATTAATATTAACAAGTTACAGATATGAAAGGCATTATAATTAGTAACACAAATAAAAGTTTACTACAGACCAAATGCTAGTTTCTTTCTACTTGCTCATAAGAGTCGATGTATTAATGTGTACCTTTAAATGCCAACATAAACAAGTCACGTATAAAAATAAATAATAAAATATAATATTAAGAAAAAGAGAAACATTACAAAAATTAAAATGATTTTCGATAGTAGTTAGAGGTTGTTCTTAACGCAAGTAATATTTTAAAAAAACATTTAAAAATTCTATCACTTGCAAAAACGACTTTCGCTCTAAGCGAGATTATACTTTTATGTGTTTGCTTCCAATTGAAACCCTTGTCTTAATATATATTTACAAATAACTTTTAACTAAATTCCGCATTACGTAGCCGTGTATTATTTGCTGTATAGATAAGTATGGAACAGCATTAGCTGAAAGTTTCAATGTGTTTATAAAATTGGAAGATGCGGTTGAAACAATTTGAAAATGAAATAAAAACAGGCCTTTTGAATTTTTGTTTAATTAATTTAATCGAACAATGTAACAAAATAAAATCAGTCAATTAATCGGACGGCCAATAATTTTTCAAAATTGTATATCTAAATAATTTTCATGTTAATTTTAAATTTTTCTAAAATCCTACATATACAATGTTATAAAAACACGAACGGTTCCATGAATAAACAGAAAATTAGGTTATTATTTTTACCAAGCCTCTGAAAATACCGTATATACAACGTATTTACCATACTTTGCTTTTAATAAATACCTTGATAATAAAGAATCGTCGAAATCTTCCAATTTACACGAAATCAATTTGTTCTGTGATCGGAAGAAAAATCTGCTGACGTCTCTAAGCTGTACTTTTACACCCCAAAACTGAGTACACAGATATTATACCTATGTGACATCTAATACAGATTTTTACCCTGTAAAGTGTCTGCGATAAGCACACTTTACATTTTTAATATATCTCACAGATAGACATTTAAAATTCGTTATTGACTACGCATTTTTATTCGGCTATCGCACACTCGACGACATTACCTTTGGCGAACATTTCATTTTGTGAGACCGAGCAATGCTTGAATATTTCAAGCATCTGTCAAACGACTGCTTTATTTATCAATGGGGAGCGAAATTTTAAAGATACATTAAATTACGTTGCTTTAAATAAGTTTACGGGGAACACGACTATTTAATAACGATCTCTTATTTTTCATACATTGTGTGAAGATTTTTGCGTAAATACAAACAAAATGCCTGACAAGCAAACAGCATACTAATACGCACACGCTAAACAATGGACGCGATGTCCCTGGTTTATTGTTTGCGACACTTTTTGATTATATTTTATTAAAATTGGTGCTATTACATGTATTTTATGATTTACATACGCAACTACTTTTTGTTAGGAATAAAGACTCGTATCAATTTTAAGCGTTTTAATAATTTCGTATTCTTGACTTCGTAATATTAAATATTACTTTCAACGATTTCTAATTTTTTTTTACTCTATTTATTGTCAATTTTGTATGTAAAAAATTAAAAAATTATAACGAAAAAAAATTTCTCGAAACATTGATGTCTGCAAAGTGATATTTTCTACCTCCCAACTTACTTTTCAACAGAGCTTACATATATTTCTAATTAATTCAATGTAATAAAATTTCGCACTTCATAATGATCAATTATTTAAACTTAATTATTTCTTATCAACCCAAACAGAAATATTGACGTCAAATACTTCGCTTTTAAAACTCTACCTTAAAAAACTATTGGCAGAAATCAATATAAAGGTGAATTTTTCTCTCTCACTTTAATCATTATTCTTTGGTTGCAAAATAAAGTAAAAGTAGCAACAAATATGTATATTTATATATATATATATATATATATATACATATGTGTGTATATATATATATATATGTGTGTGTGTGTGTGAATTAAGCTTCAATCAGAAAGATTTATATTTATTTATTTTAGAAGATAATAAAACTACACTAAACTAATTTTAGTTTAGTTTTAAATCTTGGAAGTAACAAAATTTATATTTATAAGTTACAAGCAGTTTTGAATCGTTTCATCAATCCACCGCCCTTCCATTACTCATTAAATGGATATTTTTGAAATCTGAATATTTCTATGTGTTAAATCTTTGATATTTAAATAGAAATATTCATATCTGGGCGCCAGCACTTATGCCTTTAATGAGTGGATTGTGAATGTGGCATATGCTGACATGGGTGCACGTGTGTGTGTGTGTGTGTGGAAATTCTTAATTACAAAATTAAAAAAAATATATTTAAGGATGGAAATTATTGAGAAATATGTCTCGTCTGACGAGCCTTTCTAAAATCATTTAAATCAAAAATTCATTATTTTATAAATTGTGCAACATTTTATTCAAGATGCGGTAGCTGCTGGATTAATTGTGAAG
This sequence comes from Druceiella hillmani, assembly GCA_039881145.1. NCBI lineage: Eukaryota > Metazoa > Arthropoda > Insecta > Lepidoptera > Hepialidae > Druceiella > Druceiella hillmani. Next base: position 27,129,738 of record JAYKKI010000018.1, on the reverse strand, counting down.
TAAATTTGAGCTCTCTTGTGTCAGAAGTCGTGAATCAGTCGAGTGTTGTTATGGGCAGAAAAAAATGCAAAAAATGTTTCAGATATACAGATCATTAACTATAACTCTATTACTTGATGCTTTATCTTTCCCCAATAACTAACATGTAAAACATTAAAATTTTCTCCAAAAAAACTTATACACTAATCGAATCAAATCCAAATAACACATGATTTTATCATAATAATAAGCTATGTAAAGGGTATTGATAAACAATGTTGCCATTTATACAAAGACCCTCGGTACATTGTTTGTTGTAATTACGACTCATGCCTTTCATTATGTCACTACTTTAAGCCAAAATATATGTATATTTATTCCAAAACACGTATTTTGTGTATATTACTAAATTAGGACTATTTAGTAATATAAAATCTACTACTAATAAACTACAAATACTACTGGACTTAAATGATTTATACTCTAGGGACGCACGATAAATTAAGTTTCTATTCATACAATTTTTGCACAAAGGCTGAGAACTAAGATAAACTGGGATGTAGATCGATTTCCTGTGATCCATGTATGTTGTAAAAACCAATTATTTTTTAATCAGTTAGTCTACGATAGCTTAATACAATTACATTTGTTCAAATATGTATGCTTAAATATTCTTAGACAACTAACAGCAGAATTACACAAATTTTCCCTCGACACACAAGCATGGCGAAAATATTACCTTTCATAATAACTGGAATCAAAATAATATTTAAAATTTCTAGATGAAGAATAGATAGAAGTAGAAAGTTATTTTTTAAATGTTTACTCCCGAACACCAAATAACTACCCCATTCTTTCGTCATAGGAAAAAAAGGGATAATGTAATGGCACAATTAACATTTTTTTCTCCCTCCCTTATTGGTCTGAAGCTTATTATTTTAATTACGTCATGAGTTTATTTTCTTTTACCATCACTTTTACATAATTTTCTTTCACCATCTTTATTTTTTCCATATCTACATCTACACTCTTTTTGTCAAGAATAAAGACTATTTTTATGTCTTTTAAGAAATTCACGCTGGATACTTCTTACTATCAAATATCGTTACTATCTGGATTAGTGTATCATTGTGAATTAAATATGATTTTTTTCAATTCTCAACTTACTTTTCAAAAGAGCCTAAAATATTTCTAATTCATCATGATTTCCAGTTTTAAAATTATCTGGTTATTAAATTTATATATGAATTGTGAAAAAATTGTCGTTTAGTAGGTTAGTTGCTTATTATTGGTGTCCTATATTTGATACATACTTTTTATTTACGTCTAATGTCATGTTACTGATTGTAAACGATTATTAAGATTGTTAAATTTAGCTAAGTTTATTAATGTAAGAGTTTAAAGCCTAGACTCTGTTAAAAATGGTTTAATTTTCGATCGGAGGTATAATTATTTTAAGCAAGGAACAGTTCTTTAAAATTCGACTGTGTGATATGGATCACTAATTACAAACTTTCTTCTCTCTGGTTAAAGCTGTAAGGCATAAAAAACTATTTCCAATGTGCAAAATAATATTTCCATTTTCTATTATATATATTATATATTTCGGAAAATGTATATCTTAAATTATAAAAATATTTATAGTTTTTGTAGTATGAGACCACGTCTCACTTCCATATATCATATGGCACGTTATTTGAGAACTTTTGTCATCAAACAATGCAGTATTTTAGATAAGAATATTTGGTGAATATTTTCGAACGCTTCCGAACTAAATTTTCTGATCGACCTTTTTCCTGAAGTTGGATATGTCTGAATAGAACGAACTTTTATCCTAGGTAAACATATGATCAGCAAATATCAAGAGAGGCATTCCCAACTTGTAACGACATAAGTGTGGCAAGGATATTAGATGTGTTTCGTCTGGTCTATGTACATTTTAAGATACTAAACCACGGTAAAATATATAATTCCGGTTTGAATACATGCAATTGAATTGCAGTATTAAATTTTTAATACTGCTTAAAGTAATAGTAACCATCTTCTTTGTAAGTATTTCCTTATTCTAGACATTATTAAGGAATACGCTGTGCTTTTTAGGCTCATATATAGTTAAAAAAATCTTGCTTGGAGTTAAGGAAACCTGAAAAACCCAAATGAAGTTCTTTAATTTAGAATGAAGTTCTACAGTTTATTTATCATTTTACTGGTCGTATTATCTTTGAAATCAAGAGAAGAATTAAGCGCTGGCGGAAGAACCCATTCTAGACGATTGTAATTGAGTAAATGATAAATAATGCATGACTTACTATGATATTGTTTTCAATTAAAATTATGATATTTTATACCATATTGTTCAGATAACAAGTTAAAACTTTTTTCGACGATAAAAATTCCACTTAATATGATAGTGAAAATGATGTATAACAAATTGCAGAAAATATTAAGTGCTTAATGTTTTTAATGTACCATATATTTATTTTATCTTAATAAATAATTTTTTTTTCATTATTCAGCTCTCATGTAACTAGCACAGCACAAATATGATGTATCCCGGCTTTGCCTGGGCAGAATTTTTCAAATGAATGAAATTAGGGTCTTTTTTAACTTTTTATTTTTTATTTTATCAGAATATATTTTTTATCTTAACACTTGTTTATACATCATTTTCGCAGTCTTGTTGTTCGGGCTACTAGTGATTTAATTTTCGGACAATTCAATTATCAGCCGTGTAAGAAACAAAGTTCCTTTAAGTTGACACCACAGTATCGAAATATTTCGCCTTGCACTTTATTGATAGTCAAACTGTAAGGCCAACTTTACTGGAAATCGTAATAGTTTAAAAATGAAGGATAGTTTAGTAAAAATTCAAAATATTTGCGGTTCTTCCTTTTTCTTTGGCAGATATTATACTCACTTTGTTGATATTGTACTGCAGACGTTCGTTACAGAGTTTTGTGTCATTGGACAATTTCGGCGGATTCAGATTCCACACATGTAAGCCAACCTGCGGTTTGTCAGTATAATGGCATTTCTGGTACATTTAACGAATTCAAAAAACGATAAGAAATATTATACCTTGGTTTTCATCGAAATGTAATGAATGTTTTTTCTGTGCCAGGAATCATGTCTTCAATGCTTTTGTTGATGTCTTTGACAATTCCATTTTTCATTACTAGAAGGGTCCGTTCGCAAAACCAAACTGAGTTGATGTAATTTTTTACGAAATCAGATAAAGATGTGATAGTACATCAGACACCACTTTAACAGCTCATAGCTTTATAATTTTTTTTGGAGTACTTAAATTAATGAAAATTGATTAATATTTTGGTTTTTTTTTTTATTTAAAATATAATTGTCATAAAAAATAAAAACAAAGTACCATCTACTAGTATTTATTGAGTAAGCTTAAACCAGTCTAACAACTTATAGAGCTCTAATTTTTAAAAAAAAAATCAACATCATTATTCTTGGAGAAATGTTATATATTTATCAAAGACAACACTTATACTAATCAGATTTTTATAAAATAGAAACATTCATTGGTTCAATTGAAATTAACATCACTTCAAACTTTTACAATTTTTTGGCAATCTTCACAAATTAGCTTAGAGCATTGGAGACCTATCGCCTCTTCACAATCAGAGCAGCGGAATGTGGTAACACTTTTTATTTTGGTTGAACAAATGTGATATCGTTTTCTTCCACTTGGTAAGAGAGACCTAGTCTTTGGTGGTGGAGGATATTTATCCAAAACACTTATAATCATCATACACCGCACCCTTGGCAATATTTCATTGCATACATGGGTTTCCATGTGATCTTGTGTTAATGTCCTTGCCATATTCAATACGATAGTTCCTCTCCTCACTTTGCTATCGCTGTCTTCATACGCTTAATATAAAACAAAGCTATTTATGCCTGCCATATCTAATATTGGCTGTAAAATTGTCATAAGCCAGCAACGAGTTTTGCAGCTACAAAAATAAATCGAGCTTTTCATGTCCATTTCGTCAACTCCTCCCCCCCCTCCCCATTTAGTGCAATTGTAATCTGCAATCATAACTGGTTTCTTCGTTTTAATGTCTGTTTCTCGGTTGTGATGAGAAGATAAAATCAGCAATACAGCATTGTTTTGTTAGGGATATAGGAAAGCAGTGTGCAGTTTTTTGTGAAGCCATGCAGAGAACTTTCTATTTCTCTTTATTTAGAAGGTAGGAAGCATGGTGGTATCTCCGTCTTAATCTTTTTCATTATTCCTATTTAAGTCAGTCCTCTTCTTAGCAATATTTCCATAAGTGGGATAGAATTAAATCAATTGTCAGCAATTTTGTTACGGTTTGAGTTTTCGACTACCTTTGCAAGTCTCACAACTGATTGAGTTGGTATTGCCATTTTTCGCTCTTGATCAGGCACACATATGATATGAAATTGTTGCCACAGTACATATAGGCATTGTAAATATAGTATGTACGCGCATCACTCATTACCATAATTTTAATATCATATTGTTCTGGTTTCTGAGGCATGTAAACGATGAATTTGCATCGGCTTCTATACACCAGCAAACTTTCATCGATGCATAGGTATGATCCAGAGATATATTGAGACTGACAATTTGAAATAAACTCATTGAATATATATTATATTGCGGAAAGTGGATTTTCTTTGAGATGGTCCTCTCTGATAGTAGAGTTATCAAATTTGAATACAATGACAGTTAATCATACATGACAATCGATATTTGTATATCACGCAGCGGAATATTTCATGGCCAGTACCATCAGTGGCAAAAATCATATTGTTATCGGAGTCACTGAACTTGAATACTGACGAATAATGTATAATACCTATGACTGTTTTCATTTCAGTGGAATTTATATACATAAGTTCTATCCTGATGTTGTGTTTGAACGTGAACCGATAGATATTCAGCTTTTAAATCCCATTAAGCTTTTTAAGGTTGAATGGTCAAAAATAAAAAAGAATAGCCTTCAAAATTATTAGTATTTGGACGCTTTGGTAATCGTATTATATTGTGAGCTACAGTTCATGATGTTCTCGGACACTCATGACTATCCGAAATAAATCCATTTTTACCATTGTTCAATGTTCAAATGGCTCACCCGATGTTCATTGACGCATTTCTTCCGCAGGCTCTAAACGCTCTTCAGCTTGTTATTAAAAGACGTCCTGAGATAATTCCGCAGTGACTTCATCGTCTTCAAAATGTACGGGTTCCGGTAGAAAATTCGCGTCATCGCCTTTATCATCGAGATCGCCTTGCTCATATTCGTTTTCTTCATTTAACCATTCTTTTATTATTTAATCATGGCTTTTAAAAGCGCCAAACGCCGTTCTCTTAGAACTTCGAAACCTACTTGAATGAGTCATCTGAGAAAAACAAACTTAACTACCCAAGAATCGTTCATGGAAATTGGGCAAATTATAAAATTTTGATGTTCTGATTCTAAATGCTATAAAAAATTATTTATCATTTGCTTTCTTAATTAAATGGCGTACATATTTTTATTGAGTAGTTATTGATTAATTTTTTATAATATTTTACTAATTAATAATACTGTTTAAAAAATAAATTACTAACACATGTTTTAGCAAAATTGCATGCAGAGTATATTTCAAAAGCTCAGAGCTTGCATTAGAATGTGTTGATTAAAATAAAACAAATAATATGTAAATCAGGCATGTAAAATTGTTAAATAATGACTACATATTCTAAGGAAAAACACCATAAATAATAAAAAAGTAACAAAGATTAGAAGTAAATTTTTACTGATTTACGTAATATTACTTTTTACTGTTTATTTAATGTTATTCGCAATATAAAATATAACAAAATAAACTGCGTTTCTTGCTTATTCTTGCACAAGTACATGATTTTCAAAATTCGTTTTGTACCATTGTGATTTTGCAAATCTACTAAAATATGTGTCAATAATTTTCTCTTTACATAGTTTTTATAAATTGATTTGACGAACTATTTAACCACTACACAATTAAAAGATTTGGGCCATTTGATACGAAATCAAGTGACGAAGAAGTTGTGTATAATTTTGAGAATTAGGATTGAGCATAATTATCCTGCCACATTGACTAGGAAACACTATGAAAATATGTCTTAGGTTGTTTAGCGGATACTTACCTTAATGTTGATGTGGTTAACTAGTAGACACCTACCATCACAGAGCGACGCGTATGCGCGCCGCTAACTGAAGGACATCTGATTACGTGCTAGTAAGGAATTGAGAACGCGGCAGTTACGATTTAAAAAATAATGACTTAGTGTACGTTTTTTATTCATTTTGCGGTGTCTGTGAGACTAACCACGTCAGCTGCAGAGGGTTAAAATGGGACTCGAATAACTTTACGTTTATTTGTTGTCCTTCATGCACGGCAAACATGGACGATAAACCACGCTTTTCACAATTACTGTATAAAGTTATTTTTACTGATATAAAAATTCAGCCCTGACGACATCGTTTATTTTATTTAGTCGAATTTTTTCCTCAAATATTGAGAATATGGCAATTCTCGCTTTTATTACTCAATCGCGTACATCAAGTAGATAACAGCGCCGAATATTCGACTGTTATCGATTGTTTCAACAAATTTTATTTGCTTTTGACAAAAAACATGTGCAACGCTGTATTGTAGTTTTTTTTACTTGTCTAGCAAAACGAATTGCATTTAAATGTTATGAATAAATTGGAACTTCCCTATTTCGTGATATGGGTCACTGTCTTCTGTACGTATTCACGCATATGACAGGGATTTCCTGTGAATATCGATAGCAAGGTGATCAGTTTTCTCACGATATCGACGTTGCCTTCGGTCATTATTACGTCTCTAAAAGGATCCATTCAATTGCAATTTTCTTTAACTATGACGAATAAAGAAAATTGTTCTGCTTCGATTTTTACATACATGTCATCGATGAACTGCTGTAACTATTGCTGAAAATTAATTTTAATAATTGTAGGTTCCATCTTTAGCCATAATTTGATGAATATAATATTGCATCGATGTTATTTTTTCTTGGTTTTCACATTTATACTTGGATTGATTTACTGATTGTTGAAGTTATAACAGTCTTTGATGTGCATTTTTTCAGATTTTTATGTATATTAGCAAATAAATTGCAGTATATTGCTTCGGCGATGAATAATCATATATCCATTCGATCGCAATTTTCGTTAATTATATATTTATATTATACGGCTACATTCGTCGTCAATGATTACCACTGCAACTTGAGGTACTGTAAACATTCGTTCAGCCTCACCACTTGGTCTTTCATCGGCCCGAAAGAGAAAACAGAGAACAACTAGATAATACATTTTTCCTTGAAACCCGAAGGCTGGGTCGAATATGTCTTCATGGTATATAAATGTGAATAATGACATTTGGAAGCAAGCATTTTAACGGCTTTGATTGTGGTGTCTCTTCGTTTTTACAAGTGACTAGTTCTGGTAGCGATACTTGTAATGATGACAATATGACTTTACCATCCCTAAAGTGCATGCTTTTAGTGTTGTTCTGGAATTCGATATTCGTATACTTTCTCCATTTTGCGATGACGCCACTTCGATGTTTACTGTATTTTTTCATAGGATCATAGTCTCATGTATTTCGACTTTCGATTTTCGCGAAAAGTTTTTATTCTTTCTGTTTTGTCATTTTCGGTCTTCTTCTCTTTTTCGATTTGAACACATTCTATTTATCGACTATAATTTTTTCACGTTTCTATTCGCTTTCATTTTCTATTTTACAGTGCACTGTTTCTCAAATTCTTAAAATTTTTTTTCTCTTTCTTTTTCTGTTTCGTTTCTCTGTGCCTTCTTTTCTCTTTGCAATTTTCTTAGAGTGTAAACACTGTCTTACGTTTTGGTATTTTAGCGATAAAAACTTCAAAGTATATAAAAGTATTAAAAATAAATAAAAAAGACAGAAAATTTCACTTTGTACTTTTCCATTCTCTTCATTCTGTCGGAGACAATTTGTCTAAAAATGTTGTGCAATCCAGGTTTATGTTTAATTTTGTATCTCGTTATTGGACATGATCTTTTAAATTTATCATTTTGTCTTTTTTCAAATCATACTTGTGCATTTATATATGTTTGTATATATTGTCTACGTGTATTCTTATTTATATATAGTTATGTTAATACACAATTTAACTTTAACATGTATCTTGTTATGTGAAGCTTATGTATAAGTTAAATGTCCTTGTGATTATATGCATTTTAACTTATTTGCATACTTTAGATTTTCTACGTAAATTAGGAAACAGTTTTTTAAGGCTTCCATGATGACTGAATTTAATAGACAATTTTTTTAAACCTTGTCTGCGCTTATAATTTATAAAATAAAAAAACTTAGCTGAAACCCACGAAATTTGAAAAAAAATATTCGGTTAAGGTTTTAAATTTAAACATAAGAAGCATTGGAAAGAATTTTGACGAACTACTATTATTTTTACATGAAAAAAATAGAATTAGACTTAATAATCCTGGCAGAATGCTGGCTTTCATGTAACCCACTACCACACTTTATCGAAGGTTACAATTAATATGCAACCAGCAACAACATAAATCGAACCGAAGGTATAATCGCGTTCATAAAGCCTTGTCTTCAACCGCATGTGAATGAGTTGGATTTGGTATATACAAACTGTCTCAAGATTGAAATAACTCCACCAACATGTTTGCTATCTATCAAACGCCTTCACATTCATCTATGATACCATTTTTAACATCTTTGATATTGAATTACGTAAATTGTCCCAGTTTAAAAATAGCATTGTACTGTGAGATTTTAATATTAACACAATAGAAAATAAACATCCTTCTTGTGATTATCTATTATGCTTGCAGAAAATGGATTCTTGAAATTGGATCTCTTCGCCTAGACGAGTTACATACAAATATTCAGTTGTTTGGATCACATACACGTTCGTAGTAAATATAAGTTCGGAAACTGCTGTAGTCAAGTCTAGATTCACTGATCACAACAGTACAATATTATGTACAATAGGACACGAAAACACCAACTTACCACAAAAAACACGTATTTAAAAACCGATCTCAAGGAAATAAAATATAAATTAAATTTGCACAACTGGACCGATAAATGACAATATTAATACTACAGATAAATACTACAGGCAAATGACCTTAACAAAGCACTTGTTTTATTCTATGATACCATCATCTCTAACGTTGAAATAAATTACAAGCAGGCAAAAAGAAAAAAATGGATGGCAAATAAATTTGTAAGATGCGTACATAAGCGTAATCATCTCCACCAACAAGTTATTAAACATAAATCAACCCTGATTTTACTTCAATATTATAAAAATATATGCAACAGAGCAATTAAATATGCAAAAAATTGATGCTATAAAACAAACTGATGATGATAACAATATTAAAACAATCTGGAGGGTAGTTAAAGATATAAATTACATAAAATAATAAAACTACAAACATTAACTATTAAATGAAACTACGTGATGTAGTATTATTTCTACTTTCTTTAATTTCTTTACCACGACCTAAGTTTCGTTGTATTACAATATCTTCAGGTGAGCTATTGGCAAAGATTAACTCTTAGGAACAACCAACAGCATTTATATGTTACAACACAATAGCGGAAGCCTGCTTTTGCGGATTTTTCATTGTTTATGTTAGTAAGTTCATTACAGGGGCGCAGAGAAGGTTTTATTATATTAGAGAGACTTATACAATATACCAGTATTTTAGTGAGGGTGATAAATTCAATTGTTGTTATTATGTGAGGTTATACAATGCAAACTTTACGGTGTATGTAATAAAATTAAATGGAAGTTATTATCGGTAATATATTTATACAAAAGCAAGGGTATTTGAAAGTAAGGACAAGGTAATACACTAATTCTACATATATCCGGTTTTGTGTATTCATATATTTATTTCTTTTAATTTTTTTTTGTTTTTATTATATATACTTATATTTATATGTGTATTAGTGCTGAAACAATTTTCAGGGTACTGTAGTATCAATGTTGTATATTTATATTATATCTAGAAGATATTAAGAATGGGTGATGATATTATATTTAGTTGTTCATTTAATATTTTGACCTTGATATTTTTTTTATGTCTGTTTATTTCTAATGTTTCTAGGATATTAAGCTTATTACCTTTTGTATTTATTTGTAATATCTAGGGGGAATTATCAGTATGGGGGTGATGGTTATTTTCAATGAGATGTTTAGCAAAGTGAGATGTGTCTGGTTTATTATTTCGCCAGCTGGCAATGTGTTCTTTATATCTTGTATTAAAATCTCTTCCTGTTTGACCTATGTATACACTATTACAGTCGTTACATTTAAGTTTATAGATACCACTCTTTTCATATTTATCTATTCTTTCTTTATTATTAATAAGTGTTTTACCCAAGTTATTTAAGGTACTATACGTACATGTTATATTATTTACATTTTTATTATTAGTTAAGAGTTTTCCTAACCTAACCTAAACCTATGTGTGGGATAGATTTATAGTAAATATTATTATTATTTGATACGACCGGGTATGTTTCTTGTATTAGTATTTTTCTTAATTTATTATGGTACAGTTTTATGACAATTGATGGGTTATAATTATTATTTGTTGCGATTTGTTTTATGGTTTTTATTTCTTTACGTAGATTAGGTTTTTCTAGAGGGATAGTTAAAGCTCTGTGAATCATGGAATGGAAGGCTGCTAACTTATGGGACCAAGAGTGTTGAGATTAACCATTAGTTATGGAGTCTGTAAATGTGTCTTTTCTATATATACTAAATTTATGTTTATTATTTTTGCGTTCTATTGTTATATCTAAAAAATTAAGTAACGATTGTAAATGTAACGATGTGTAAATGTAACAATTGTAATAGTGTATGCATAGGTCAAACAGGAAGAGATTTTAATACAAGATATAAAGAACACATTGCCAGCTAGCGAAATAATAAACCAGACACATCTCACTTTGCTAAATATCTCATTGAAAATAACCATCACCCTCATACTGATAATTCCCCCTTCATATTACAAATAAATACAAATGGTAATAAGCTTAATATCCTAGAAACATTAGAAATAAACAGACATAAAAAAGATATCAAGGTCAAAATATTAAATGAACAACTAAATATAATATCATCACCCATTCTTAATATCTTCTAGATATAATATAAATATACAACATTGATACTACAGTACCCTGAAAATTGTTTCAGCACTATGTATTAGTGCTGAAATAGCATATAGATATAATTATATATAATAAAAACAAAAAAAAATGAAAAGAAATAAATAAATATATGAACACACAAAACCGGAGATATGTAGAATTAGTGTATTACCTTGTCCTTACTTTCAAATACCCTTGCTTTTGCATAAATATATTACCGATAATAACTTCCATTTAATTTTATTACATACACCGTAAAGTTTGCATTGTATAACCTTACATAATAACAACAATTGAATTTATTACCCTCACTAAAATACTGGTCTATTGTATAAGTCTCGGTAATATAATAAAACCTACTCTGCGCCCCTGTAATGAACTTACTAACATAAACAATCAAAAATCCGCACAAAGCAGGCTTCCGCTATTGTGTTTGTAACATATAAATACTGTTGGTTGTTCCTAAGAGTTAATCTTTGCCAATATCCCACCTAAAGATGTTGTAATACAACGGAACCTAGGTCAAAGAAATTAAAGAAAGTAGAAATAATACTACATCACGTAGTTTCATTTAATAGTGAATAATGAATTTTTACAAAATTAACGCCAAATATATTCAATACTACAAATATTGACTCACTGACTTACGATAAACAGATATTTACAGACCAAACTGAAATAGTAAACAGACTTACTAAAGGTTTTGGTGGAATATGTAGAAAACTAGCAAACAATGTACTAAAAATATGCAAAAGCGGGAAGAAAACTTTATCAAAAAATTAAACTGTTCTCCAAATGTTAATCATATTTTTAAAATAGATGACAATGATTGAGGAGGTGAAAAATATATAAAAGGTTTACGCAAAATTAATTAAAAAGGACACGAAAGACTTAATACACCGTTTCTTAAATCAGTGCGTGATGAGATTGCTGAATGTCTGACTCATATTTATAGTTTAAGTAAATACACTGGTACTTTCCCTATTCGAATCAAGGAAGCCAGCACATACCAGTATTTAAGGAAGGTGATATAATGGACCCTAACAACTACATACCTATTTCGATGCATTAGGATATTGATATTGATAGACAATTTGGCCTTAGGAGCACAAAACGATTATATAACAAAAAACATAGATGCAAACAACAAATGCCTAGCTGTGTTTCTTCATATTTCTAAAGCATTTGACTCTATATCACAAGACCTTCTTTTTAAAAAAATGCGACATATGGGTATTCACGATAGTATGTTGGATTGGTTTAGTAGCTACTTGAAAGACAGAACACAGACCGTTAAAATTAATGGTATCGTTAGCGAGAAAATGTCATTAACATTTGGTATTCCCCTAGGCAGCGCGTTAGGGCCGACATATTTTTAATTGACATAAATAACTTGATAAATTTAGACATAGAAAGAACCATTGTTACTTTTGCTGATGACACTGCAATTCTATTAAATGACAAAACCTGGCCTGATTTGATTATCAAAACTAAGCGAACTCACTATTTCATTATTCGAATTTATTTAAGGTAAACTTAATAGGCTATTAAGACTCTCTATGTATTGATACATTCGGTCAATATTTATATTAAAATGAATTTACTTCATTTATTAAATTGTCTTCCATTTTAATATTATAAATACGTATAGAGATGAAAATATAATAACAATTTATGAATACTATATTAATTGGCATACTTTTCCGTTTTCTGAAAAAATTATTTAAAAAATTAAATACCGAAACTTTCTCACAAGAGTCATATAAAAGAATCGTAGGAAAAAGACCAAATGGCAAAGTTCACATAATTTTAGAGTTCCATATTCCAAAAGATAAAACGAAACCCTTATAAGATTTACTCAGAAACCATTAGAAGTAGAAACTTGTAATTTGACATGATAGTAAAGTAGCAACACTCAAAAATATTTCCTGAGATCTAAGTGAGTACTTAATTTTTTAGGATTCCATACCTTAAAACGAAAAACGGAATAAGTCAAGGCCATAAAAAATAAGGAAAATACGGCCATTTATGCCACATTTTTTGACACCTGCAAGTAAATCAAAAGCTACAGGACACTTCCCGTTGACGTATAATCATGAAATTTGGCAAGACACAAAGTCTCACAACATAATTAAAACAAGAAATCCTAAAATTTTTAATTTATAGTGAAAGATATAGTTTGCAATTTATTTTGTTTCTGGATATTTATACCGCATATTTTGACACTCGCAAATAAATCAAACCGTATAGAGCACTTTCCGTTGATTTAGAATCACAAAATTTAGAAAAAAGCAAGGTCTTTCACCACAAGTAAAGGAAAAATTCGAAAATTGTTAATTTGAAGTTATATCATATAAAAAAAGGATTTTTAAAATATTCGTTTGTGAAAGGTATAATAGACAATATAATTTCGTTCTAAAAAATTAAAATTTTGTAAATCGTTTAATAAGAATATTGGGCACCATTAAATTCTTGTAAGTGCCTAAATGTGTACAGAACCTTTGTAGTTGGAGATACACTCGTGTTTGACAAGTTTTTTAATTACATATTTATTGTGAGATTATTATTCAAAGACGTTAGTTATAAGTGTTTCAAAAATAAGTGAAAAGGAATTAAAAAGAAAAACTCATAATTTTTGCTTTGAAGGTGTATAGAAAAATATGTAAAAAATAGGTATAATAATATATATAAAGGAGGTACGAAATCGTCTATGTGAACGCTAACTCACACTTCTTCTATTTTTCCAGACTCAGAATATAAATTATATATGTAAATATACATAAAATAAAGGTTGTGATTTGTGACTTTCTAAGTAAAAGATCAATTAAAGTGACAATTGAGTTTTTAATAATTAAAATTAACAAGAATCAATAATAATACTTACATTATTTAACATAAAAAACTAGGACAATATTTTAACAATAATTGTCAGATTTCATTAGTTTCAGTTCTAATTTCCTTGAACTTTTCCTGCAATGACAGGTGGCATATGTCATTTAAATGACATAGTTCATTCGTATTATAAAAAATAATTAAAATAATACAGATGTTTATCAAAATTATGGTTAATATTCCAATTCTTCGAAGAAAATTTAGAAATTAATATACTGTATTTATCCATATACAGCAACTTTTGCTTCTCATAACTGCTAACAAAATCCTTTTATCATCAGTTATTAAATTTTTCACTTCGTCCTACCTCAAAAGGCAATGAAGAAAGAAAATTGATGTATTCTTAGAAAATGTTTATTATGGAAACTTGAAATTTAATAAAGGCATATTAACTAACACAAATATCAGTCATGTACTTTGAAAAATATGAATTTTTTTGAATATTCCATATATAGTATTCCATATGTAGTATATTTCCTATTGGGAATTTTTTTTTTGTTAATTTTAGATAACATTTTCAGAGACGCAAAAAAAATGTGTACCTTCCCGTTTCCGAAACTATTAAACTACGAGTCATAAAAAAGGATATTTAAAAGTCTACACAAATATTAAAGGAAAACTATAGCGATGATTTCGATTTCATAATTTTTGAGATCTTGCGAAAATATATTTCCCCCCTTCTTAATTATATTATGTATAATAATACACGCAATATTTAATGTGCTGTTGACTGGAGTAGTATTAGCAGGGACTTATGGTCAGTAAAGTTATTTTACTTCAAACGGGGTACGGAACCCCGATTCAAGAGCCAGATTCGCACTTGACCGGTTCATTTCATGGATACCGGGATACAACTTTGAAATTATAGTTTCAGGCCTACTTTTGGCGCTATTTTTGAGTTAAAAAGATGTATGCCAAGCGCAAAACCTGCCGTTCTTTTTAAATGTATAGTTAGTTTTATTTTCAGAAAAACTTTAAATTATTATTTTTAATTAAGTTATGCAGGATCTTTAGTACTTCCTTCATATCATTATTTTATTTTTTCAGCCTCAGTTAGGAGATCTTTAACAATGATATTATCTTCTGATCACGACATATTTATAGTTAACTATACAACAGTTTTCAAGTACTTGAAGGGACTCCGACATAATATATTGCAAATGTATGTGGAGCATATCTTAATTCTAATAGCTGATTTACGGCATACAAATTAATTAAGTAAAAGCAATAGTGTAAAATACGTATCTTATGTAAATTCATATCAATGGATATTGAATAGCGATTTTCAATATTTTATACTTTATTTATAATTTATTACAGAAAAAAATGGTAAATATTTTTGACAGATAACTTAAATACATAATACTTAATGTCAGCCACTAAATGCCACTTAATTTTTAAGATATCAGCCGTTCTTCAGTTTCATTACCACATATTAAAAAAACAAATCATCATAAAGAATAAAACTTTACAAGTCATAACTGTTAAGGATTGTAAAAGCTTCCGTCATATTATAAAAGTCTAATTTATTTTCAGGCGTCTATAAAAGCTCTTCTCGATTTGATTCCTCTTTAAAATATTAAATTGTATCCTCTGTACACGTTTTTCAAATAAACTCAGGTCGTCGTTCGCTTTATATCTAAAGTGGACACTCGAAAAAGACACGAAAAAATATACACCTTTAGTCTTACCCATTTTTCCTTTTTGCGTCAACGTCACACAATTCTTTACCGGCGCTTAAGCGAGCACGGTCGAGGGACTGAAATACGATATTAACACTTAAATTTTGTCTGCAACGAGTCTAGATGTAAGATAGACGTTGAAATTTCAATGAAATATTAAGGTAAAACTTTCTGTATGTATTTCTTTGAGCTTTAAAATATTTCAGCGAAAAGTTTACTTAAAATTTCCCTATTGTTGGAAATTCGTCTGAAGAATTAATGCAAAAAGTAATAAATATCAATAAATGTAAAAAAAAAGTTATTGGTTCTAAAAGTTTAGAAGTGAAAGCTCCATAAGTAGATTATCTGGGAAATTGAACCCTAACAAAAAGTTAAACACATCTATAATCCAGAAAGCAAGCGATGGATAAAGATTTCCTCTCCACTACCATGTGTCAGCGAACAACATATATAAAATGTACTAATGTAATAAATGTATTAATGTAATAATGTAATAAAATGTATTGTATTGTTTCAGTTTTCATTATTCTCTAAGTCATGTTAATGAAATTATTCCCTTTTACGTATTAAAGATATTCAGATAATTAGCATAAAATTGTCGTATGTCTTGGAATATTATTCTTTTCATTAATCACAATTAAATGAAACTAGTGATGTAGTCTACTACTACTAAGATCTACTTTCTCTAAGTTCTTTACCACGACCTAGGTTTCGTTGTATTACAATATATTCAGGTGCGCTGTTAGCAAAGATTAACTCTTAGAAACATCCAACAGCATTTATATGTTTCAAAACAATAGTGGAAGCTGGGTTTGTGTGGGTTTTCCCACTGCTTATGTTAGTGAGTATATTGTAGGGGAGCGGTGTGGGTTTTATTATACTTCCGAGAGTTATACGATATACAAGTATTTTAGTGAGGGTAATAAATTAAATTGATGTTATTCTATGACGTTATGTATGTAATAAAATTGTGCGTAATTCATTTAATTGTGTAGTTCATTTAATTGTGAATAATGAATTTCTAGAAAATTAACGCCAAATATATTTCAACATCAATCTTTTCATTAATTTACGACATGAATGAAAATTAAATTATAATATTAATATTGATGGGGTTTACAATTAGCATCAAAACGTTTTCATTTTCTAACGGTTTTCAAAATAGGTTCAAATCTAGATAGATGTAAACATAATTTAATATTTCACAAAACTAACCACAGAGTACCAGAGAAAAATACATATTAGTAAAAGCAACATAAATTTGTACGAAATGTTTTTAAAAAGCCACCAATGAAGTTATGAATATGCTTCAAGGTTCGTCATTACTTAATTCATAGCTTTTCTTTGCTCTTTACTGGACTAAGTTACTAATTATTAAGGTATTGACAAGTTTAGTAATGATAAGGTCTATAAATAATCCTCTGTAAAATATTGTTAGCAGTGAAGAAACATACAAAAGTGTTATTGAAAACTACATGACTTCTGAGTACCGCGCTCTAGTCGTCTCCGTTTTCAAGCCATTGGTAAGTAATTTATCTAACAAAAAATACTTTTCTTATATCTTGAAATAAAAGAAAAACTCCAGCAAGTTGGCACAGTATCTGAGCCTTAACTATGTTTATTGAAAAAGTTTTTCTCTTCAATTTGTTTGATGAAGAATTTATAAAAAAAATATACACATCGCTGCAATTTATTGCGTTCCATGTTGATTGGGGAACAAAAAGTATCTATTTAGATTTTGGAAACAATATGTAAACTATTCGCATTTAAGATAGAGTTAACATCTCACATTTCAAGAGGTTAACTTTATTTATCTGGTCTAGTAATATATTAAGAATGTACACTTATACGTATGTGTGTATATATTTATATATATTTATAGTGTTAAAAATTTACACTATGTAATACTTTGGTACCTTTTCTTCCCCTCGTTATAAATTATTTGCACACAATTTTATAAAAAGATCTACCCTTCTTCCTTCTCCCGCTTTTTTTCCCTTATTATGGATACCACAAAACACAGACCATATTCTCAGATACAGTTTTACAAAAATTACATAGAAAATATTTCGATTCTCTTACTCTTTTAGATTTTGATAAAATATGACAAAATAAGATGAATAGATTTTTCCATGTAAAATTTACTTCATAATTAATCACAATTAACGTATTTACGTGCTAACGTATAATAAATCTGTATAAACCGAGAAATTTTAATTCAAGAGTCGGGAAATTCATCGTTTTCGAGATGAACATATTCCTTTTTTAAAATGCTTTTTCCACTGTAAACATTCGAGGTGTCTCATCTTACCAGTCGATGGGTTACTACACAACACTTAATTAAGTTATTAATGCGATATTTCTTTGGCTAGTTAAGATTTTGCTTCTTATCTTCTCCACTGCCATTGTCAGTACGCTTTCTTTAGATACATTCATTGATATATGTTAAAAAATACGTTCAAAGAAAATAAAATAAAATCGAACAAAAAATTAGTAGAAAAACGTTAGTAAGCTATGGTTAGCTTATAGACATAATGAGAAATTATGTTAAATATTTCTACTTGATAATAATTACGAAGGGACAACGCTAAAGAAACATTCTTCAGAAAAGTGCAGTAATCAAATTTGAAAATTTAATAATAGTATATAGTCATTTAATTGAATAATTCAGAAAGAGCACAAATTTAATATAATCCCATAAGTCAGACAGCTCACCAAATTTAATAGAATCACTGAAATTAGACAGAGCACAAATTTAATAGTATCCCTTAAGTCAGACACATCACAAATTTATTAGAATCCCATAAGTCAGACAGCACGCCAAGTTTAAGAGAATCACTTAAGTCAGAAAGAGCACAAATTTCATTGAATCTCATAAGTCAGATAGCGTGCCAAAAATAATAGAATCACATAAGTCAGACAGGGTGTCAAGTTTAATATAATCACTTAAGCCAGAAAGAGCACAAATTTCATAGAATCTCATAAGTCAGATAGCGTGCCAAAAATAATAGAATCACATAAGTCAGACAGCGTGCCAAGTTTAATAGAATCACTTAAGCCAGAAAGAGCACAAATTTCATAGAATCTCATAAGTCAGATAGCGTACCAAAAATAATAGAATCACATAAGTCAGACAGCGTGCCAAGTTTAATAGAATCACTTAAGCCAGAAAGAGCACAAATTTCATAGAATCTCATAAGTCAGATAGCGTACCAAAAATAATAGAATCACATAAGTCAGACAGCGTGCCAAGTTTAATAGAATCACTTAAGTAAGACAGAGCGCGATATCAATTATCAATACCTTTTAAATATCAATATTATATGTACTAAAGTACAACAATTTTAATGGGAAATTTATTTTTCCATAAATATTGTCGAAAGTAATCGCAAAGGAAAATAGAAATCGTTATTTTAAGGTAACTTTTCTCACACTAAACAAAAATATAACAAAGGTTATGAAACAACATTTCCACATAATCACCCACCAATTTATAAATCGCAAGACTAAATATAACCAAAGTTACTATAATTATTAGTTAATAACTTTATTCTTGGTTTTTTATCCATAATTGTGTTTATAATATTTTACCTCAAAAAGAAATATTGATCTTGATATTCGGTTGAAATATGATTGAAAATTACATAATTTTAGTACGAGATAATATGAATGTAAAAAATGTAATAAATTACTTCCTAACCGAACTTTTACCATCTCCAAAAACTTAACATATATGCTACCTATTGCTTATTGTTATTAAGTCAATTTTCGTCCCCTTACATATGCTTGAGATATCCAATAAGCAGCTTGGCAGATATCTTAAGGGGCAGAATAGAGACGTTAGCAGATTGTCTTTACGAGCCGATTCAAATGTGAATGTGCCATTACAGGAACGCTGACATAGGGTGCGGCCCGATATATTGAATTCTAAAACGTTGAATGTAAAAATTTAAACGATTGCGCCGCCTAGCAGCTTAGATTGTGAATATAATAATTCGATCACTTCTTACTTTTGATCTTTACTTTTTGATTTATTTACAAGTTTTTTTAATAGGGTATGCAAAATTTTGTCCAAAATAAACTTTTACAAAGAAAATTCAACCAACTTCAAATAACCACAGATTACGAAACGCACTGAAAAGGTAAAATAACGAAAATACGAGTCTGAATTTTTGCGGTAAAAGATTATTGTACGAAAATAAATAACTTTGCAAAATACTAGATGCTAGAGATTTTTGGAATCAGCTTCGAGTCGAAGCTTCTCTTCTCTCTCACGTATTCGTATATGCACACCCAAACCCATGCAAATGAGTACTCCAACTAAATATTCGTATTTTCATCATTTTATATTTTCAGTACGTTTTTTAAAGGGTGGTTATTTGAAAGGGATTTTTGATTTTGTAAAAAAGTTTTATTTTTCCATTTTTAGTGCCTATGATATCCCATGTTCCCCGGAAAATCACATACTTACAGTTTATATATATATATATATATATATATATATATAGTTGCTGCATGCCTTTGTTAGTACCTAAGTACACACACCTACTTATTCACTTTGTTATTTTCTTATATCGAGATAATTTAAACGAGTCCAAGCTAGATGAGTTTACATCTCATCAGTAAGGGGTAGTGTCACCATCATTGGATTCAATCATTATGCAATTATTTTGATAAAAAGCAGATTTATGCTACACTTAGTCGTGACAAATTAAGTGTGGCATAAATCTGCTCTTTAGCAGAGACAAAACGTTAAAGATTTAATTACAAGATTATCAATATATTTACATCGTTCGAAGTACCTACGCTATTCATTGCTGAATAATTCTATGCTATACCTTCAATTTCTTTGATCAAATTCAGCAGTGGAAAACCAAAAAAAAATGTTTGATTCTACATTTGACCCATTCAAGGAAAAAAAGAATCATCCAAATTGTTTGATTAATGTCGGAGATATGTGTTGACCTAAACGAAAGCAGGCAGTACCCCTACAGCATTTGGACTGAGGAGTTGGACATCCAAGATCACTGAGAGAATCTCTGCTTGAGACTCATTCATGATTCAAGCAGACAGTACAAATGCAACATCAATATTTATGGATCAAAAGTTGAAATAATCATAATGTTGTATTGTCATGAGACTGAATTTTAATAAAGATTCGCTAAGTAGGAGAAGTTAAAAAATATATCATAACATTTGAATTGAGAAAATATACAGAACATGAAGCTAAATAAAATTGTTTAAAAACGTGGTTTTATGTCTTAATTAGTATTTTTAATTGATTTTTTTAAATTTTTTGCCACATCAAGAAAAGTCGAACGAGTCTCAACTTGTGAGTTTACTCCTCATCACTGAATAATAAGCATCACATACTTCCAGATCGATAATTCACCTTATTTTGCTAGCAAATATATAAATTTAATGACAATCTAATAAAACAGGATAAGGGTGACCCCTTAGTTACATTTTATTACATTGTCATTAAACTAATATTATCCAAACTCGAACACGGTACCTGTATTGAGGAATTCTATTGTGTATATTCAGTTTCAATGGTCAAGTTTTAACCAAACATTTACAGATCTATAATTGAAGTGTACACGTTTAAATAGAAAAAGAAGCATATAAATTTAGATGTTAGGTAACATACCTCCGGCGGTACACATAAAAAATGCAATAGAATAGAAAACCTTGGCCTTTTTTGAAGTCTGTTTATTAATCCGTTACCTTATACATATATATATATATATATATATATATATATATTTATATATATATATATATATATATATATATATATATATATATATATATTTATATATATATATATATATATATATATATATATATATATATATATATATATAAACTGTCGATTTCGGTAAAGTTGCGATATGTAAATTCGCCTTTTTTCAGAACATTTCTACAACAGGGTGCATATATAATGCAAAGTTAAAAGGAAAACCACATTAAAATAATATTATTTATTCCTTTTTATTTTCACTATGCTTTAAAAATTAACATACTTCAACAACTAGCACTTTAAGAAAAATTATTAGTAGTAAACTTTGCATTTGAACTTAAAGAAATAACCAGATCAAAAAAAAATTATAAAAACTGACTGTAGTACAATTCAGTCAAATATAAAGAAAATTTTTTAACAAAAGTGATCGACTCATTAAATGATGATATTTTAACACAAAAACAGTTGGTACTTTATTCACATGCATCCAAATTATTAAAAGCCAAAACTAATATTTGGCAATAGAAATTTTTAAAGAATTAATTCACTTTCGACGATTAGCCTCATTTAATTCTAATTAAGAGTTTAACTTTCATAGTTTGATTGTGATAATATTTAATTTATTACGTTTTTATTTTGATTTCATTATTTATTGCCATCAGAATTATTTAATAGCGACTGTTAAATCTGGTAAAAGACAACAATTTAATCGAATTTGAAATTAAACCTTCATTAGGTCCGTCATAATTCAATTTCAGTCTTTTTATTGATCAAGCTAATAAAAATTTATGCGTAATGTACCGTTCGCGAAAAATGCCAATGAAGACTTTTATTTACATTTCCGGGATAAACTTATTACATTTCTAGGCACAGGGCAACATCACAAATTACGGGACAATCCTGGAGATCCCACACACCTGGCAACCCTACTGTACGATTTGAATACTCTTTTGGATCTCATTATCCCTTAATAATATAATATCCGAGGTTTATGTCCAATTAATTGAGCCCTCTTCTGCTTCATCGTGGAAATAATAAAGAAGGAGGTTTATAACAGCTTTACGTATAATTATAAAATATACAAAGTGACTTTTGAAATATTCTAGAAATTGATGCAAAATTTTTAAATTTGAATAACTTTTAATTTTCTACAATATTTAGGATTACGGAAAAACGGAGCGCTCAAAGGAAAAACGGAGCGCTTTTGTGTCCGTTAATCGGTTATAAATAGCCCTTTTTCTCAGAAAATGTTTGGCGTATAAGCTTGAAATTTGGCATAATCATAAAACATGATAATACGCACACATTTCAAATGCTAACATTAAAAATATTAATATTTAACTTTTTAGGCGAATTAAATATCTGAACATTTTTTTTTAATTTCATATGTTATGTGCGATGTCATTTTAAAGGGGCTAGACATAAACAAACAATTTTCACGATGTTAATAAATATATCCTTACAAACATTCTAAAAAACAAATTTTCAGTGTTTTTCCTCCAACGTTTTCAAGATTAATGAACCTAAAAATTTTTGTAAACACGGGCAGTTTGTAGAGAGACGATAACGATAATGATGCGACGATAACGATAATGATACGACGATAACGATAATTCTTTCATCATTTTCGAGATATTTGTGATGATATGTATGTCCTTAATTATAATAAGCATTTATTGCACTAGGGAGTCCATATAAGTAACGACTTATGATAAATAAAATAATTTTCAAACTCTCATTAAAAGTTAATTTCAAGTATTGTAAATACACGTAAAATTAATTTTTAAAGAGAGCTTTTAAAAAATATAAATAATTTGCATTGAGTTAGATAAACGTTATGCTTTGATGATTTTCTTTAAATCGATAAATATTCTTCATACTATACAAGCTTAACTGATTATTACATTTCTTTAAATCGATAAATATTCCTCATACTATATAAGCTTAATTGATTATTACATTTCTTTAAATCTATAAATTTTCCTCATACTATATAAGCTTAACTGATTTTTACATTTCTTTAAATCGATAAATATTCCTTATACTATACAAACTTAACTGATTATTACATTTCTTTAAATCGATAAATATTCCTCATACTATATAAGCTTAACTGATTATTACTTTTCTTTAAATCGATAAATATTCCTTATACTATACAAACTTAACTGATTATTACATTTCTTTAAATCGATAAATATTCCTCATACTATACAAGCTTAACTGATTATTACATTTCTTTAAATCGATAAATATTCCTCATACTATACAAGCTTAACTGATTATTACTTTTCTTTAAATCGATAAATATTCCTCATACTATATAAGCTTAATTGATTATTACATTTCTTTAAATCGATAAATATTCCTCATACTATATAAGCTTAACTGATTATTACATTTCTTTAAATCGATAAATATTCCTCATACTATATAAGCTTAACTGATTATTAAATTCCTTTAAATCGGTTAATATTCCTCATACTTTTAAAGAAATGTAATAAGCATAACTGATTATTAAATTTCTTTAAATCGATAAATATTCCTCATACTGTATAAGCTTAACTGATATTAATTAATGAATTATACTTGAATTTTACATCGTTTTGTAAAACACTTAATAAAATGGTCGATACGAAGCCTTAAAATTTTTCTTCCTTAAAACTTCCAGTAATAGAAAATATTGTTTTCTATATTTTAAATTCAGAATAACCTGATAGGGCGGTAGTAGGCAGCATAGATGAAGCACTATATTGTAAAGTTCTGAAACTTCTCAGAGCTCGACCAGTATATTGGGTCTAGTTCATAATTAATATAGAAGAGACACAAATTCTTGGAATTCCGTGTACGTAAAAATGGAACCATTAACCCATAACATAACTCATGTGTATATTCACGTGTCTATTACAGTCGATTTTTTCACAATTTTTTCAGCGTATAAATTTGGTATACTTAAGAAAATTAGTCCTCCTATTTAAACATAATAAAAAACTACAAAATATATGTCTGAAAATTTTGGAGAGAACAAATTCTGTATACAAGGACGCAACAGAAATATATTATAAACAAAATGTAGTATATAACTGAAAAGACGATTTAAGAGATGTTGAAATCATTTTTTCAGAATTTTATAGTGTTAGTGAAAATATTCACAAAACAGTGTCTTTTGCAAAGTATCAAAACACTCTAACTTTCCTCGCCCTTAACAGGTTTTTATAAACAATGAGAATGGAAATATGATGTGAAAAAAGAGAAATTAAGAGAATGGTTTGGGATATTAAATTAATGAACATTATACGATAAATAAAACATATATACGTAATTTAAATTGTAGGAAAATGCGCCTCGATATTAATTAATATATATTTAGGCAATGTTTAATGAACAGTTATGCAGTTTAGACAAAGGAATAAACGAAATGCGTCATAATGGACTGATGTGAAATTCTTTGCACCGGAATCATGTCCTGGGTGGAAATCATTGCGACATCAATTCCAACAGAAAAAAAACATCAAGTATTTTCACATATAATCTCCATAACTTTATAAAAATTTTGAAATTAGAATTGTATACAAAATAGGACTGTGGCGTAAATGGATATAAATATGGTCTCCGACAATGGCGTAAATGGACGATTCGACAGTGTTCAAAATTCGACAGTGGACAAAATTGACTGTAGCGTAAATGGATGTATACAAAATAGGACTGTGGCGTAAATGGATATAAATGTGGTCTTCGACAGCGGCGTAAATAGGCGATTAACAGTGATCAAATTTGACAGTGTCAAAATGGACTATGGCGTAAATGGACGTATATAAAATAGGAATGTGGCGTAAATGGATATAAATATGGTATTCGACAATGGCTTAAATGGACGATTCGACAGTGATCAAATTCGACAGAGGTCAAAATGGACTATGGCGTAAATGGACGTATATAAAATAGAAATGTGGCGTAAATGGATATAAATATGGTCTTCGACATTGGTTTAAATGGACGATTCGACAGTGATCAAATTCGACAGTGGTCAAAATGGACTGTGGTGTAAATGGACGTACATAAAATAGGACTGTGGCGTAAATGAATATAAATATGGTCTTCGACAGTGGCGTAAATGGACGATTCGACAGTAATCAAATTCGACAGTAGTCAAAATGGACTGCGGTGTAAATGAACGTATATAAGATAGGACTGTGGCGTAAATGGATATAAATATGATCATCGACAGTGTCCAAAATGGACTGTGGAGTAAATGCATATAAATATAGTCTTCGACAAAAAGTAAAAGTCGGTTAAATAATCAATGGAGGTGAAAATCCAATAAACATACTCGAATAACGTCTTGAATAAATTTATTTAAAATATTTCCTTCCTACAGAATAAACGTGAACGCGTTTAATTAATTATAAAACTACCAAGCTTCATCATTTTCACCTCGAATACGGGACGCGCATATTTGCTTTTGTCTTATTTCCAATTATTTTTGTAAATTAAATGTAAGACAGCTCTACGACAGGCGACTTCGTGCTTCGCTGAAAACTGACTTTAAATAAAACGACTTCTTAAGTAACTCTTACAAAAAAACATGATGAAGAAAGAATATAATCGTTAGCATAAATTATTAACGTAAGTAAACCTTGAATGCTCTTGCGAAAATTATTATTTGTTTAATTTCAGCCGATTAACTTTCTCATTATTCCAAGCTCGCAAAATGGTGGCCAAAAGTTCAAAATAGGACAATGACGAGTTTATAATTTGAAACAGATTATTTGTTTAATTTCAGGCGATTAATTGTCTCATTATTCAAAGCTCGTAAATAGTGGTCAAAAGTGTAAAATAGGACAGTGACGAGCTTATAATCTGAAACAGAACGACAAAAGTGATATTATTAACTAACAAACAATAGCAATATAGAAATGTAAAATTTAGTCATGGCACACACGAGAACACATGCAAACATGCATAACCGTTTAATAGCATATTAAAGAAAATTGGATTTTAAAAACTCATAATATTCAAACACATAACAAATGGGTTAACTACCCATGGGAGTGATTCCAATGCCTTATACAGTTAAGACAAAAATATTTAATGATAATGTTCAATAATTAATATTGAAATTCTCACATTGGTAAAAGTGCTGAGACGCATTGATACAATCCCCTTAGCAGTCAGATGACAAGGTTTTAAAGTCCTCATCAACATAAATACGAGCTTCTGTTTCGACTCCTTCCTTAGCCAATACCAGTTACATGCATTAATACCCGTCGCCACAGATGTGCTCTGAAAACGTAATTAAAGTCATTTAACACACCAAAATTAATGTCAAATTTACTTTCAGTCTACTATTGACTTTATCTAATTACTTTAATACTTGAGAGCTAGGGACTGTAAATGAAAAAAAAATCGATCTAGTGCGAGCTATACTTGCACAATTACTGTTTGGCACCATCAGCCCCACACATAAATATTAAAAGTAATACACTTCGACTTTATACTTAAAAGGGGTTCATCTACCGATTTACTCGCCGGCGGCCGCCGTATCACTTTGCATATGAGTAGAAGTGATGGGATACAATTTGATTGAGCCAAGTTGAAAATTTGGAATACATTTAAGGGCCAAAGTTGTTTACAGTAAGTCATATTTTTTGTAGAATAAATTTTTCTCAGCAGTTATAAAGAAATAAACAATTATAAAATGAAATAAATTTTTCAATCTTGATAATTTTCTTTGAACCTATACATAATTATAATTAGGGATAGATTGTTAATTTTCAATATTGATAGTCATCAATGTTAACTATTTTTTTAGATTTTTTTAAGTGATCTTTCTGATAAAAAGAGTAGGGGAGAGCAATTTTTAAGCAATTTTTCCGAAAACTATTTAAAAAACTACGTAAAATAATATGTCATCTTTGCGGAAATCTGAGCATCTTTAAGCTTTCATTTTACAGTCTACATGATAATCTTAAAATATTTTTTTTAATTTCCAAATTTTCCCTCTGAACTTAACCCCAGATTCAAAATTCACCTTTTTATACTTGATGCCATTAATTGAGCCTCTATACTCTATCTCTGGGCCATTTGTTTAATGTCGAATAGTTTCCCAGAAAATCACCTATGATAGGCGGACGAACAAACACCGAAATAATTGCATTAGTGTTTGTTTTGGCAATATCGCCATAGAAAACTAAAAATAACTACTTTCGCCACTTCCGGCTTGATGTTACTGTACCGGAACTATAAGATTCAACCCTGTGCAGATTGGTCTCATCTGTAGTGAAATGGTATTTTAATAAATATGTAAATAAACTTATATTCATTTTAAATTATTTAGCTTAATTAATATGATTTTAAGTGAATTTTTTTATGGAGACGTAATAAATTTCACTGAACAATCCCACTAGTTACAATAAGAGGGGTTTAAAAAAAAATATTATTAAATCATTCATTTTTGCAAAATATGTAATTATGTACTATTAGTTTGAATATTCCGACTAGTCTAAGATTAAAATATGTATAGATAAATAATCTGTAAACGAGATCTCGATTGTTGAGATCTCAAATATCGATTAATTTCACATTTTGATATTAAGATATAAAATTGGAGGCCACTTTAAAAGTTTCCAAAAATTAGTCATCTTTAATAAAAGAGTACAAATACATTTTTAAAAATAATTTAAAATATCACAACTTTTGCTTCAACAAAATTTTCTCATCACTTACTGGAAAAAAGGTCCTAAGTTAGATTTTAAAATATGTGCTCACGATACATACTTTATCTCTACAGAGTGTGATTTGATTCTATTTTCTTTAATAAAATCTAATAAATATGTTTTCTAGGCGTAAGCAGGTACGCCATCTAACTTAAACACGCCGACAATGTGATTCGACAAAGTGAATCGGTAATCGAGTTTATATTCAAAGATTGCGCTGTATCATTCAATACATAATTAAATGAATTATAGATTTTTATAAAAAAAACTAAGTAAGTTAATACTATAATTCAACTAAATGTTACCAGTAAAGAACTTATTTTCATGAAATTGCTTTCGCAAATGAAAGGTGAAAGTGGATTTTTGTTAATTTAAATATAAAATATTTATCCCGTAGATTGATTTTGGTTAATATATTGATAAATGCAACACACAGTAGCTACGTCAATAAAAATTGACGAAATTTATCTTCTGAATGGCCTTTATATTTGATGTTATTTGTTTCCAAAGAGTATAGTTTATGAAGTTCGATGAATTTTAATAGCATGGTCTTACCATGGAAATTCATCAATTTTCCATCAACTTTTGAAAATTTCATTTTGGTTTCATAAGAGAGAGAAATATATTTTTTTAATATTCACTCACATTTATATGTTTAATTTCTTGCGAATTTTGCAAATAAACTCTTACAGCTATCCAGGTTTTGCAAGATTAAACTGCATCATAATCTGGTACACCACCATTAAATTAAATGATAACTTAAATTCATATAAATTTAAAGTATTTATATTCACTTACTAAACAAATTATTTGGAGTTGGTGGTAGTACAGCAGACAGATTTCTAAATTAATGTGTATTAGTTAAATATCTTAAAACAATATTTTGAACATCGATTAATTGCATTCAATAATATAGTTATTATTTAATTTGGTGCAACCCACATCACTAATTGTTAAAAATTATCTTTCTTTGATTAGCAAAGGTAAATTGCTCTTATCACAACATATTTGCTGTTTTATATTTTAATGTATACATAAAAATTTAATAAATAAGTGAAAATAGTTTATTGTTCTTTGGTCTGAGAATACAAAATACGGTAAAGGAAGTCTTGGATTTGACAAGCTTCATTTCATTAGAAACGATGAATTTTGGAAGAGTTAATCTGTTCCAAAATTCATAGCCAATATCAAAATGTTATGATATGAAAATTATTGCCAATGAATTGATATATGTTTCAAACACAAAGTGTACAAAAATAGGATTGGTCTACTTCTCATGGCGTATATAGAGGCTATTCAGGCAAAGGTGAACGGTAATTCCATTCAGAAAATTATAAGCATCTATGTTAAATGCATTTATAACATGAAACCCCTAACTGAAACAACGGTCCACCAATAAGTTAAGTAATTAATATTTAACTACGTCAGTAAAGTACAAGATTTAATATGGTACCAAACAATTCAAAGCACCATTAATATATAATTTAGCAGAAATTAGCTGACATAATAAGAATTTAAACTTACGTGGTCAGAAATTAGCTGTCCGCATAAACATTGAGTGAATATAGCGACAAGAAGAGATAGGCAAAACGCGAATAACCTTATTGCTTTATAAATGCTCCGTACGTTCTGTAAATACATACCAACTTAAGTAATATGCGAATGTAAATACATATATATATAAGAATGTAAATACATACCAATTTTTTTTTAAAGTGAAACTTTTATTGTATCGCCTCAGAATATTTCGTTTACCTATCGCATGTCGCATTACAGTCGGCCGCGGAGTGGGGGTAAAGAAACCAATGTGGCGGTACCTATAGCTCTCATCAGCTGTGCAGCGTTGGTATGGTACTACGATCGATGCAGTTTTTACCAGACACATTGAAAAAATAGAATGCATGTCAATGTTTACTTATTTTAGTTACCACAAAATATTATTTACATTTATAAACTGTGAGACTCAAAGCGAAGATGAAGTTAGTGATCAAATAATCGAAATTTAAAATAATTCAATGATTTATATAAATATTGATCTACGTTTTTAATATGTATATATATATCATACCGAACATTGTATTTATTTATGTATTCTGTACTTTAGTACGCAGAGTAAAATAAACATTCATAGTTATATATCTTGTCTACTATTATCATTTCCTTTTTCACGTCTTAAGTTAATATTACTTTTAAAATCCTAAATCAAGTAGCTTTCGAAAAATTCTCAATTAAATGCCTACAATCTGATAAAAAGTTTCACTTTCATCGTGGTTTCCTAAAACCACACAACTTGTTTATTTAATTTAAGTACATTCATAGCAACTAAATATGAAAAGCAAACCTTAAACCAATTCCAATAAACTAGACACATTTATAGTTCTAAAAATTGATTCCAAAATCAGCATGTGTGAACCATTAGAAATGTTTCTATACCATTATATTATAAGTCAAAGTTTTTTTTATCATTTTATAAAGAATTACTGTCTGAAATACGTTAAGTAACCACTTTTCATTTAATATCTATTGAAATAATCATGTTCGAGTATTCACCAACTTTTTTGTCACAATATCGGTATTACAAAAAAGAACTTAGTTCAATTGGAAGATGAAAGGCCGATTTTTTGAGATTTAAATTCACCTGAGGGCTTATATATTTAACCTAGGAATTATATTTATAAAAAATCTACATCTTCTGTTCTTCTTTCTATTCATTTTATATATATTTTATCATTTTTAATATTAGCTCCAGGCGATGCTATGTGAAATAATATCAAATTCAAATTATATAAAATAATCTTTCTCATTGCCTATTTCATAAGCATATCTATTGTCTAATCTGTTATAAGTTCTACTTTCTTAGCACGTAATTATTAACACTTAATTTATATTATGCTTCTACAGCATATGATTATCAACATTTCTATTACTGGATCATTTAGTCGAGTACAGTAAAGCGATCGACAAATTAGTATGATCTCAACATTGTATAAACTCACAGAATTGCCCCATATTTAGGATGCAATTTCCAAACAAGCAAAGCAACAAAAATATGACTGAAATATTTCGTAAGACTTCCGAAAATCGCCGATGACAAGATTTTCATTGCATATATCCTAACAAATTGGAAGCTCTGTATCTATTGTGGCAATAGTGACTCAAGCTATAAACTGTATAAAAAATTAAACAAAATTAAAATATATTTTAAGTATCACATCATAAGACCAAATTAAGGATCTTCAAAGTAATGAAACTTAAAAAACTGTTCATTAACAATTTAAATCGTATTTATTTATATCTTATGATGTTATAACTTAACTAATCATGGTTACCAAACAAGGTTAAATCAAAACTTTAATTTTCAATTACAGCTTATATTTCAAACTGGCATATTAAGAACTTATCAAGTAACTTACAGATAAACGTCTAATAAAATAACGAAATTCAGATGCAAATTTCGTAGCCATGTTATGTAAACTTTATTAGCTGTATGAATGGGGTGATTCGAAAGAAAAAAAATTATAAATATATTTCAACTTATTGTGATAAATTATAAAAAACATCATTCATATCAAGATATAAACTCACAGTTTATGAATTGAAAAAATTGTCAATAAACACTCGGAGAAGTATCTCTTTATCAATATTTTTTTTCACACCAAAATATTATTTAGAGACCTATGTAGTCAAGATCACATGGCGTCAGGTTTAGTGAGTAAAAATAATAGGGAATTATTTTCCTGACTCCTGAGTCAATAAATATGATAATCAAATACTACATTTGTAGACTTTTCTAACTCGTATAAACATTTCACCATTTAACTGTGTGAGCATTGAAGTTGCGTAGCCTAAATTCAGGTTGAAAATATGGTGTCTTCTTCAGAAAATGATTTTAATATGTCGATATCAAAATCAACTGCTCTATAGAGTACTTTTAGGTACCTCACCATACCGCATAATCCTCACTTTGTATAATCGGAACCATTGTCTTGCAGTTGCGTAAAATTCATCAATCATTAGATGCTCTGTGATATATGTTGCCAATAACTTTTGCTGACTAGATTTTAATTCATAATGCAAGTGCTGGTTCAAATGGATTTCAATGACCTATATGTTTTCTTCGTGTCGACTTATCAATAGTCAAACTATGACAACTGGACCCTAGAATAACTACGGAGTTTCGCAAAAATTTCCAGATATTTTCTTATTAAACCATTTTTTTTCAAAGCTCATTACTTATTCACCTATATGATATATATATATATATATATATATATATATATATATATACACATATATATATTTGATGCACTTAAATATTTTCATAAGTATGTAAGTTAAACTGATTGTAGCTATTCAAATTATTGGAGATTAATTTATTGGAACTATGCATACGTACCGCGAACGTAAATCCTGTAAGGCAGATGAAAAGCGATCCGAATAAGTATTTTACAAACATTACATTGGACGTCGCCTCTTTAGCCAGTTCACAAAGCCTTAAACAAATTAAAATTTTCAATTTATTTTAATTTTTATTTATTTTTAATACCTTAAGTAAAGTAAGACATTCGCATAGTATAAACAAGAAAAACAAGAGATAAAAAAAATTGAACTCCAATAGAACCCACACTCCGGGGGTTCCTTACACATTATAAACATTTAGGGGCACATTGTATCTCCATATTTAATATTAGTATTTTACAACGCAAATATGTTAGCCGCTATATCTGTCAGAATTATAAAAATATGGCATATATTTAAAAAATTAAAAGATCTAGTACAATTGTCATAGTTTTTCTATAATCATCTAGTAAAATTTTATCAATTATGTTTTTTTAAGATTTTTTCTTGAATAGTTTCGGAAAAAGAATTATTTATTTTGGCTTATTTTTAGATATCTTTTTAAATATGCAATTAAAAAGCGTAAAAAATATTTTATATTCCTCATAACAAGCCCTCAAATAATGTTCCCCATTATATATAAAACTTCAAAAAATTGGGACACTTTAAAAAAGTTAGCAAATTTAAAACAATTGGGATACTGTGGTAATGGGTGAAATTTCAAGAATCTACGTCATATAGTTTCCGAGAAAATAATAGGGATAGAAGGACAGACAGACAGACACATGAGGTTTGCCAGAAATGTTTCGTTTTTAATTTGAGGTACGAAGCCCTAAAAGTAAGATCGTTATCCAATTGTACCCTTCTGTGCACGTAATAAATTTAAATGCTTGTAGAAGAAAATTAATAAGAACTTATTTAAAACAACGTACTTATATTATTTAACGTTTAGTATTTAAAAATGAGGATCAAACATATGTAAAAATAAATAGTTCGATAGATTTAGACAGTGATTAGAAGTAAGAAGCATTATAGCCTAGAGGGAAAGGTGCACCAATGCACCTAAACCCAACCTAAGCTACACGAGTACATAGAGATCCAACAACAATTAGATACAAACCTACCTACAAAATTGTGATTCAAGATTTCTATCTTATGTAAA
This sequence comes from Druceiella hillmani, assembly GCA_039881145.1. Classification (NCBI taxonomy): domain Eukaryota; kingdom Metazoa; phylum Arthropoda; class Insecta; order Lepidoptera; family Hepialidae; genus Druceiella; species Druceiella hillmani. The sequence continues at coordinate 27,095,991 of JAYKKI010000018.1, read as the reverse complement.
CTTAATTAGGTGATATTTAACTTATGAGATATGAGAAGTGATTGAAAAATATATTGTTTTTGTTACTAAGTTTGGTTTCGAATTCTCCGTTTCTAATGGTGCACCGTTTATAGGTTTTGTTTCTTTCAACCAGATTATTTATTTATATACAAGTTATAAAACTTCAATGGAAACAACAATTTGATATTTGTTGACAATTTTGCAGTAAAGACATCATTAAAAAATCTTAATCGAAATTTAAATTTAATTTGACGTTTTGTTTAAATTAAAATAAAAATGTAATTTTCTTAATTTCGAAATGAATATTATTTCGAATTATTCCATAAATGTAAAAATAAAACTTTTTTTTAATAGTCACTTTTAATTAAAGTACTATTACCGTATTAATATTTCACATAATTTACATACCATTCATACCTCGACAAAACAATACGTCTCTCAATCAATATATCTAATTTTTAAGACAGATTTTCCATCAACCTCTATGCATTCAAACTTTCTAATTTTCGGAGGGTTTTTAACATGATCCAAATTGACCACCTTAGTTTTTTACAGCTATATCTATTTAAAGTACTTTTTCATATTAAATACTTTAAATAATGTATATAAAATGTTTACCTAAAAACGATAACATGCTTCTCAATCAGTATGTTTAATTTTGAAGAGAGGTTTTCGATCAACCTTCCTGCACTCAAACTTTCTAATTTTCGGATAACTTTAACATGTTCCCGATTGACCACCTTAGTTTTTTTACAGCTATATCTATTTAAAGTACTTTTTCATATTAAATACTTTAAATAATGTACGTAAAATGTTAACCTAAAAACGATAACATGCTTCTTAATAAGTATATTTAATTTTGAAGAGAGATTTTCGATCAACCAGTTTTCGATCAGTAGTTTTTTTACAGCTACATATATTTAAAGTACTTTTTTCATATTAAATATTTTAAATAATATACACAAAATTCTTACCTCAAAGCAGCAATATGCCTCTCAATCAGTATATTTAATTTTGAAGACAGATTTTCCATCAACCTCTCTGCATTCAAACTTCCATATTTTCGAAGAACTTTTACATGATCACGATTGACCAAATTAGTCAAATTTAGTTCCAGCAATTTAAACTCCATGCAAATACTTAGAAATACAAATATATTAACCAAATCAATTGTCAAATAAACTATTATTACGATACTTTGCATCGTCGCTTCGTACATATAACATAGCGTATAATATTTAATTTTGTCAATAGGGAGAACGCTGTCAAGTGGGAAAAGTAACTCCTCCTTGTTAAACATAATTTTTTTGTAAGCCATAATAAGAAGTGGAAACACATTTATCACGACCGTTATTGAAAGTGTGTATATGGTTAACAATCCTGTAGTCATTCCAATTAATTTCGTGTATTGATTTATAACACCAAAATCGTCGAGCATTGTTGCAGTAAACCTTTTCCAAATATTAACTTTAAAGTGTTTAAATATTTCTTGATAGCATTTCAAGTTCCTATTTAGTTGCAGGTATTTAAATAAAGTAATTAAACTCACGGCTACGTTAGACAAACTATTGGACAGTTCGATTATGCTTTTATTATGGACGCAAAAAAGATCGTAAAATTGTTGGAAAACTGAGAAAATCAGAAAAGATTTGAGGATTTTTTGGAAAATCGCTTGTTTGAAGGTATAATTTCCCGCGGGGTAAAGAAATGTAAGACGTGTGAAAAACTTTATCCTGTCCCACATTTTGAAATAAGCCTCCATAACGGACCTGATTTCTTCGTTTGACATTGTGTCGTTATAAGATTGATATTTGTGCTCTGACTGCGAATTGAAATGGAATTACCTCGCTTTAAATAGTAACAGAGTCTCATTTACAAAGGCTGGTTGGGTTATGAAAAGCATTTCTTGTTTTTTGTTTTATATTAAAACGGCTGATAAATTCTAATGGCTGATAATTATAACGGCTGATAATTCATTTCTTGTATTTTGTTTTATATTAAATAGTAACAGAGTATCATTTACAAAGGCTGGTTGCGGTATGAAAAGCATTTCTTATATTTTGTTTTATATTAAAACGGCTGATAAATTCTAGCTAGCCGACTTACTTTTATCTCTGCAGAACGCTTGTATACATTCAGTTTTAATATAAAAAATCGTGGATTCCCGTAGATAATACAATCTACTGTATAGATAACAAAAATAAATATAAATGTACAAAAATAAATATTCCTTCTCACCCTCAAACAAAAACATTGGTTTCCGTTACATTCAGTATTTTTTACCAAATTTGTGTATATCACCAATCCGCACACCCTTAAATGTGATAATGGATGTAATGGAAGAGGGTAAAATAAAAACAAATCGACAAAGTATGATTCGCAGTCGTGCGTGAACCCCCGTAGGACTAAACGATATTAAACTTATACGTTTGTATTTCTCAAAGATACTGTGAAAAATAAAGTTATTGCTGCGGTCGGTACTGAAAATATCCCATATCTCAAATAGTACACAAAACATCTTATTCAAACTAATAATCGTTGAAAGTTTATTTTACTATCTTGTTTCTTTCCGAATTTTACACACGTTAGTTTAAAATTTAGGAGGAAGGGGGATTTTTAAGATTTTAGAAGCACCATCTCACCAACTATTGACTTAAATATGATAAGTATTTTGACGTCCTTATATCAGTTTTTAAGATCTATCTAACGAATCTATATGTCCTGCACTTTTTTCGTCTCTCCGTTACATGTATAGAATGCCACCCCAATACTGTTTTTGTAATTTTGTGTTTTTATAATTCCAGTATTTCGTTGCTTGACAGTCCATAGAAGACACCTAACATCCAAAGTTCATCTATATAGTGCCAACAGTCTCCGAGTACAATGGCTGTAACATACAAACGGACAGGACAAAATGGTAAAGATTCCGTTTTTGCTATTTGGCTACAGATCCTTAACATAATTGTAGGTCAAATTTAAACGTATAACGTTCTATGTAATAATATTTCTCATGATAGTACAGAATTTTGCTATAATATTGGCCACCTAGCTTTTGGAGGTATTTTATCAAAAGGAAGACTTCACTTTAAACAATTTTACAAAAATTTTACTGCTACTAAAATGGAAATATTTAGTCACTGTCTTTACTTAAGAAAACGATAACTATACGTTGAATATTTTATAACATACGGACATAAAAAAAATCGCCCCCGGGTGGGCTCGAACCACCAACCTTTCGGTTAACAGCCGAACGCGCTAACCAATTGCGCCACGGAGGCGTGTTGACTCTCACGTAAAAATAAATACATAGTAGCAAACAAGGAACTGATAATTTATCAATTAATAACAGTTGATGCATCCAAAGTTAACTATCTGCTGCAGTTCTTGATCTACGGTAAGTTAATAGCCATTCATGGGAGCTGAAGTTCCCATGAATCTAAACATTGTCTCGCTTTTTAAATAGATCTAACAAATAAAGTTATTAAATAATTTTATTTCTTTAGAGTTTGAATAGAATATGATTGCATTATTATTCATAAATTTTGATGTGGAATGTTGCATTGTTCCTTTGCTACACCAATTTATTTATCCTAAACGCAGATAACGATAAATCAGAATACGAATGCCAGCTAATTTTGCTGATCTCTTTAGAAATACAAACTCGTCTTCTTTATAAATTTTTGTACTTAGAAGCAGATGCGCATGGCAATGTTATGGGAAAATCTCAAATTTAATCAAAGTAATTATATGTCGAACTGCAGACGAAATTAAAAATGTGATCAACTTTCGTGACGTCAATATTTTGCCCGAACAAAATATAAATTTGAAACATCACATCGTTCCATACCCGACTAAGTATAATCAAATCTGATAAAAGGGAAAAATTGTAATTCTGTTTCCATAAAATTAAATTTCAATTCACCGTTCAGAGCTTTCGGAGACATTCTGGCAAACAGCAATTAAAGTAAAAAGCTTATTTTATGTTGGAAAGCTAAACATAAAGTTTACTTTGGTACACCTTTTAGTATATAATAACGTAAAGGAAAAATGCGACGTTGCCTTTAAATCAAACTGTCAAAGTTTCATTGCAATTTATGACAATGCATCGAAGGAACGTATAATCGTAAAACAATCAATAATTTGAAATTAATGAGTTTACTTAGAGTATAATTTTTGTTACATCTCCAATAAATGTTTATATTGTGACGTTAATTGCGAAAAATTAGAAGTTAAGGCCCATCAAAAAGAGAATAGTAAAACTGGCTCTCAGACACGAAAGAAGGTTTATGCAACGCATTTATATTTGATGATGTTTTAGTTTAGAAGCATCAAATAAATTTACGTACAAAGTTATATTGAATATATTTGGCGTTAATTTTGTAGAAATTTATTATGCACAATTAAATTAAACTACGTGATGTAGTATTATTTCTACTTTCTTTAATTTCTTTACCACGATCTAGGTTTCATTGTATTACAATATCTTCACGTGGGATATTACCAAAGATTATCTTTGCTAATATCCCACCTGAAGATGTTGTAATACAACGAAACCTAGGTCGTGGTAAAGAAATTAAAGATAGTAGAAATAATACTACATCACGTAGTTTCATTTAATTGTAAATAAATATCCGATAAAATGGTAAAATATCTAATCATATAATTGTTAACATAACCTACTTAGATATTTAACTAAATTTGTATTATTTCTATGACATAATAAACGAAAGTGATAACATTTATTTACTAATTAAAGAAAAAAACAATGTTGTAATCACTAGCTTTCTAATCGGACTTGAAACATGAATTGTATATGTATATTCTTCCTTATTTAAGAAACCCTATATAGCTAAATGTAAGTTTTTTTTTACTTAAACCTATTATGGGTAAAATACATTTTTGATGACCATTTGATATAGGTATATAGGTATATTAAATGTATACATATATATATATATATATATATATATATATATATATATATATATATATATATATATATAAATATCTATGCATGTTTGTATGTAGGTAACTATGAAACTCATTTTTACCAATAAAATATTATTTTATTGATCTTAATAACAAAAGTGATACAGCGGGAAATTGACTTTTTCAATTTTCGTTTTTAATTTAACAAACGATACGCAAGAAATTCAAGAACAGCTTTAAATTTATTTTTGTTAAAGCCTTCTTTCCTTTAAATTTTGGACACTTATCACGACACATATAGGATCTGGCTGTCGCATATGAGATTAGTGTGCTTGTGCAGCAATGAGGACATTGGTAACAAGTTGTAAATAAGTGGAATCAAGTTGTAACAAAACGTCTCATTTTTTACATGAAAATTTTGAAACTTTTAACATATTCAGTTTTCTAATTATTAATAATATCGATGATTTTTTTTCTATACTGCTTGTTTCTATTAAATTTAACAAAGTATTTTTTATTAAATAGTCTAATTCGACCATGTCGCATTATGACTTCTCTACTGCTTATTTTTGAAGATGAGTTATAAATTATTTTAAACAAATGATCATATTATGAACAAAAACTATCACCTGTGAAAATTATGAATATTAATTGAATTAAAGTTGTTTTAAATCGAATTTTTGATATACTTCATTGAAAAATATTGTAAATGATCTGCTTAAAATTTTACGGTTTGGATATTTTTTATGATAAATCGACAAAATACAAAATTATAAACACGAAAAGGCGTAGACAAAAAATATGGAATATTATATATTTTATTTATTGAATATATTTGGCGTTAATTTTGTAAAAATTCATTATTCACAATTAAATGAAAATACGTGATGTAATATTATTTCTACTTTCTTTAAGTTCTTTATCACGACCTAGGTTTCGTTGTATTACAACATCTTTAGGTGGGCTATTAGCAAACATCTTCACAAACATAGCAAACATGTTTGCTAATAGCCCACCAAATAATACTACATCACGTAGTTTCATTTAACTGTGAATATATTTTATTATTACCATAGTTATATAACACAGCATATGACGTCAATACTGGCATGTATCACCTAAGCTACAAAATCTTAGGCACTTGGCTTTGTTGCAATCTCCCAATATATATTTCTCTTGAACCTACAGACCCCTTGCAGAAGTTTCGTGTAAAATTGAGGAAAAATCATTCTCTAAAGTGACAATAAATCTCTTTTAATGAACTTCGTATTATTTTTTGCAGTTGAAGTTTTAACAAAATTTAAAATGAGCTCAGAATGAACAATGAAACTTTGGTCTATTGACTACGACCCGAGTGACGTTAAAGACAAAAAAAATATGTGGTGGATACCAGCAGCAGTTTATGAGCGAATCGCTTTGAATAACTGATAATTAAGCTATTGCATTTAGCAAAGGACCCGAGGACTTTTGAGGAAGTTGGCACTTAGGTATGACCGCAACGATGATTCTACTGATATAAAAACAAAAAACCTACTGGCTTACTAATAAAAAGTCGTTATTATTATATTAGTTGCAAATAAAATTGCTACTGATAACCTCTTATGACTCATGTATAGTTATATACAATGCTCATAAACAGTATATAATAGTAATGAATAATTCTCCAATTTTGAAGTGAAAACTTCTTTAGGCATACCCGTACACTTTTCCTGAGTAGTGAATGAAACTGAGCTCCGTCAGGTTCGGGTCGGTGACGCTGAATCGGGTAAACTCTGTTCCCTTCGGCATCGGCGAAGCGAGTTCCAACTTCAAAAATGATGAAATGTGCACTGCATTGTTCAAGTAAACTTGGCTCCCTCCGGTCTCGGCAGAGCGAGTTCACTGTCTAACGCGGAGCGCTCCTTTCAAGAATTACGTTCCATTTTTAAATAATATTTTATTTGAGTATAGTTTAATATAAAACGTATATGTTATTTTTGTCTTTTAATATTAGTATTCAATATTTCTAACATACACAGTATTGTTATATAGGTTGCCAAAGTTTTCGCTTCTACATTGTCGTCTTAAATACATCAACTTTTTTTAATACAATCGGAAGACATAGAACATGGTGAATGATGCGTATAGAATATTTATATAACATAAAAATTATAAATCTGCCGACATTAGATTGAATGATTTGACTCATGTAGTATACCGTTAATAAATTTTAGGATAAAATGGCTCTTTGTATTTTATAACCACGTTACTTCGATATAACTTGATTATAAATAGTGGCTCAGAGTTCTTATAATCGACATTGTATCCGAGTTCAACAGCCCGCCCATTTCATGAATCATATTTATTTCTGGATATATAAATCTGGCAATCAAAATCATCCAAATCACGTAAATACTACTTATACACGTATCGCCCCTTTTTCAAGTCTTTAAACTCATCAGATCACCAACACGTTAGGTACGTGTAGGTGATCTGATGAGTTTAAAGACTTGAAAAAGGGACGATACGTGTATAAGTAGTATTTACTTAAAGTTTATACTGGAGATAAATACGGTAGGGGTTCTTTAAGATGTAGTTTTTGGGCAGTAAATATCGATTAGTTAGAGCAAAGTCTAAACAAAAGGTATAAAAATGCAGATTAACTAGAGCAAAGCATAAAGGAAAATCAATTAAGGCAATTTTCTACAATTTTTCACGATTCAATTTCTAATTAATTTTATATGAAGGAACATTTTCCTTCGTAGCCACATACATCTAACGTTAATTATTTTACTCCGTTTCATTAATGAATAACATGGTAGTAAAGAAACAATCAAATTCTTGTTATCGTGTTCGCACGAACTGAATTTCCGCTCAGCTCACCCAAAAAACCTCTCTATGCCTCCAGGCTGCACTTTCCACACTCTAAAATTGGAAACGCAGATATTGTACCCGAATGACATTTAATACAGATTTCCACCTCGTCAAGTGTCGCCAGTAAGTACACTTCACATTTTTAATATGTCTCGCAGATTGACATTTAAAACGTCAATCTAAATAACGTGCCGGCACTCGCACACTCAACGAAATTGCTTTTTGCGCACATTTCACTTTGTGGCACCAAGTAATGCTTGATTGTTTCGAGCATCTGTCAAACGATTCCTCTTTTTGTTAGAGCTTTTGTTAGATACCTTGAATCGCCGTCGCTTTAAATGACTCGACGGGGAACATGTTTTATTTTGCATATGTTGCATGAAAATTTCTACGTAAATATAAACAAAATATGAAATAAAAGCAACTAGATTGTGTATACTGCAAAGACCCTGATGTGCTTGGCCAATTATTTACATATAACTAATTTTTCAAACGTGCAAATACAAAAGATCTACGTTGAATTGTCGGTTTTAAAGACTAATGTGAAACGTTAATATATTCACAAGGAAAAGAAAAAAAGAGCTGATTTTAAACCTTTATTTTTTGACGACTGAATAAACTAAGAGCGAAAAATTTATGGTTTAATACAGATGGTTAAGAAATATATTGGGATAAATAAATTATACCAGTGCTATTTGTACTATTTTTTCTGTCCATTTGACAAAAAATATGTAATCAAAAGCACTTATTGAATAACTAACCAACAACATATATCTTCATATTAATATGCGAAAAGAAAATTTTGTAAACCTTTTTAAGCATATTGCGAGCAGTCAATATGGAAAAGGAGTACAGAAAGCTGAAAATTTTATGTAATATATGTTACAAATACATTGACTAATTCTATCATAAAATTATAAATTTATTGTTTATGTAAAACCCCAATAACATTCGAACTTAAAAATTTAATGAATTACGATGGAATATCAATGCTAGGACACCACTAGTATTATTTTATTGGTTTTAGAATAAAGATTGAGAGTTTCATAAAAACCTTGAAATTATGGCCATTTTTAATTTAGCTTTAATCGCCACGACCGGAATACGTTCTTCTTCATACAAAGGAAAAACCAAAAACCTTTTTAATAATTAACCCCACAAAAAATTGGCTGTAATATCAATGTTTAACAAATTTCTTTGTCAATCGCCGGTTAAAGCTACTTTTTATTTGTATCTTAGAATGCAATCTATTAAGCAAAAAGTAAGTTAGCCCGACGAAAAACTACATTTCAGAAAAATTTTGGTACCAAAATGTTAAAATAAAATAAATACTAATTAGTTACTCTTGTATTTTTCTTTGGTGTCGTCAATTGGAACAATTAAAAGTAGGAACTTCAACGCCTGTCATACAATTTTGAAATATACAATTTTCATAGAGGAAATGCATTCAAAAGTCTAAATTAAATTGTCGGTAAAAGCAAATGCTCGAATTACAGTCGACCACGACAGGCCTTTTAGTATATTTTGGCCACTTTGGCGCGCAAAATATTGACATGAACAATTAATGATGACAAGTAATTGATACAGGATCAAAGTGATCTTGATCATTTTATTTATAGTATTTTTGTACTTTCATTTTATTTTGTTAATAGATTTAAAAATATAATAATAACTGTCAAATGGCTGTTTTTTTTTATTTTTACGGATAAAGCTTCATTAATTTTTTTAGAGCTAATTTGTCATAAGCAGATAAATAATAATTAATACTGATATTATATCCGATAAATATGTTTGTCCTCAACCATATATTACCCGTAGTGCACCTTGAGTTGTAGTCGTGAACTGGTGTATTTAACAACGTATTTTCAATATTTGAATATAATTTTTATTGCTCACAATAAACTTTAATTTAAATGATACCTGATCCTTATTTTACAGGACTAAAGATATATCAACGTTGGACTAAAGTTACCTGTATATAATATTTGGATTTTGTTCATATTTTCAGAAACCTATTAAATATTGTCTGCAATAAAGAAAACATAAAATCTGAAGATGCAGTGCGAGAAACTACCCTGAACATGGCCGTAAACAAAACATATTTATTTTTAATTGTATCTTTGCTGGGTGTCTAGGGATTTTGATTTTGACGTTGTCCATACACGACATCAGTCTAGTTTGAAATATTCAAGTCACCTGTATTATTTGAAGAAGGAACACAGAACAATTTGTAATTTTTTATTCAGGTACAGTGGCTATATCCATATTATTATAAAGTAACATATCCGTGACAACTCACTGCATAGTTTAATGCTATGCAGAACGAACGGAGATACAGTTTGGCTCCCATCGCTATTCAAGGTATTATTGATGTGAATAGCACCTTTGGAGGGGAGTTAAAACGTTCTAATGGCACGTCACGAAGCACCATTCGGACATCTTCGCACCTTCTCGGCTCTGCACTATTTAATTGTGGTGTATTGAATAAGGATTTTTTTCTAACTCCGAGTGATTGCGAGGAAAACTCGATGTAAACCATACCTCTGTTTCTAGTTTTTTGTTATTCGCTTCCGAGATTCGATTCGTTTCCGAAATTTCTGGGCAGTTCTATAAAAAATTATGTTCAAAATTTAAATTTTATATGTTGTAATTGTTGAGAACAGACTGCCCAATACGAGTACACTTGCAGCTTGTGAATAAGAAACAACATGTCTCTTACTCGCAAGCAAAATCGATTACTAATGTAAGCTCGGGGTACGCACATCAAAAATAAATAAACGACGTTGTTAAAATTTAAATTAGGACCAGAAGAAGTGTTCTTCTACCCTCAATACGTTAGCTGAAAAAGCCATTGCAGCTATAAAGCTTAATATGTGATATAAGCTGTAACAATAAGCAGCTAAATTTGAATGAAATTCTTGATTGGTGTTTTCAAATCCAAGATTATTTTCATATTTCAGTTTCTCTATAATGTATATTTAATGCTTGAACTGATAAGAGGTTTCTAAAGACATTGGAAGTGATTGAGCGGAACGACCAATTTTAGAAGGAAAGAATGAGGCTTAAATTTGTAGAACTTTATTAGGATCATTTCCATCCAGAATTGGAAGATTCAAGATATTCGGGATCTCTGCGGATAAGAAAACCTTCAAATTTTTGAATCCTTGAAATATTTATCATTCAGTCTATTTTCATCCTTTGCTACTATCGCTGACAAGTTTTCTTCTGGTAAATGAATATTTTCCGGGAGAAAACTGCTATCCGAAATAAGTTTGCCTCATTATGTCTTTGTTGTGTGGTAAATTTGTGGTATATTATTGTGATTGAAGTCAAATTGAAAACGTATAAACTTTTCCTGTAGTATCGCTATTTTATTTTGGACAGTAAAGTATCAAGGTCACTTTTCATTTTATTTTCTATTTTCTTTTTAATTCCGGTTAAAATATTATCTGTTTCATCGTTTTATTTATTTTATAGTTTACTACATAATTCGTAATATGTTTTCAAAGTATCAAAATATTATACCCCCTTATTGGTTGTTAAATAAAAGTATATACGTCAATTTAAAGTATCACGATTTTTCAGATAAACAAAATTATTTATTTATACCTTTATAATCTTTCAAATTGCAATAACGCATAGTACGTTATCGAAATTTAAAACCTTATTTTATCGTGAAATGATGAAGAGTGCACTGAATTTTGTATCGTGATCGTTCCACTTCAATTATTGCTAAGTGTTGTACTAATGTTGTTGTATGTACAGCAATAACGTGTACAACTAATGTTGTTGTATGTACAGCAATAACGTATATAACTAATGTTGTTGTAATGTATTCTCTTTCTATTACAACACTTTTATAAATTTTCGATTTTTATAAATATAATACAATATTTATATTTAGTTAGTTATGAGCACACAAAAATCGATGACAAAAATACAAAAACAATAAGTAAGAGAGAAGGCGCTATGCGTATTCGTCAGTTATACCTGCTTCTCGCTCTAACCGGAGCATGGTACAGGGCCGTATTAACATTCAAGAAACAATAATAAATTTAAATTTACTATTGTGTGGAACTTAACATTTTCCGTAGTATTTTTTTGAAATTCGCATTTCTTTAAAATTTATAAAATTTCTATTGATATATAATCTATATGAAAATGAGCACAATATACAAAATTATAGACACGCATATATATGCTTCATATTAATTGTTTTCGAGTCTAGAAAGAAAATCGGATTTTTGGTCTTTTTCTTTGTATTGAAAGTTTGAAAAAATTATAAGAAAATGTTACCTGTACTAAAAAGTTACAACATACTCTTAGCCAAGACCATATAGAGTTCCTCTCTGGCAACATTAGACAGCACGGTGGCTGCAACAACAATCCCAACTATTTATTAAAAATATTTATAAGAAAGTTCAAAACCAACTAGGAAAGAAATTTTCCAATACCTTTGGATAATTCCTTTATTTTGAATTGTTCGTCTCTTGTCAAATCTATAAACAATACATCATTGATGAGGACAGATTTGATGAGGACATGGAACATAATCAGAAAATATCCAGCGATGATATTATTGTAATCAGAAACTGTAATATTATGTCAGAAATGGTCGACGGTTCTAACAATGTTACGGAAACTGTTAAATATATTATCGATTATATATCAAGATGGGTGGTGAAATCAAATTTAAAAAATCTGAAATTTTAAATATGTGTGTCAAATTTTGAAATTTTAAATATTTCATAATAGGTTGTGGTTTCACAAATTAATTGACATCAAAAACTTTTCTTCCCATCATCACACGTTTTCAATATTTGTGTTAAGACTGATACAGTTAGTTATAAGAAACAAATTAAAAGAAGATATACATTTCCATAAAAATGCATGGCAATACATTACATATTCATGTCCGCAAGACTTTTTCAGTACCAATATCGTCACTTCTTTATTAGAATATTCGTTAAAGCAGCCTGAAACATATAAACCTAGGTTACATATGGTACGTGCGATTGTATGCAAGTATACAAATATCAGAATGCATTAATAGCAAAAAAATATTACGTAACAAAATTATTAAAGCGGCAAAAATTTAATAAATTAACGCTTTTTGAAGGTATATAAAATATATTGGTGTGCGTAAAAACTTTTGTAGATATTTAATAGTTTCCGAAACATTATTATAATCATTAAATAACATTTTTTTTTAATTTATTACCATTTATCCTCCACTTTAAATTTTGAAACATAAAATATTTACTTTATAACAGAAAATATTAACATTAATAATTCGAGTTCGACTCTGTGCTGCATTTGCTATAGAGCGAGGTAGAAATATATAGAAATATATCGTACGTATCATATATGGTACTCTGATTATAAAATACTGCGTGCGCGACTATGAGAGTTATATTGCTGTCTCAGATGAACAAAAACAAAAATACTTTCTGTGCTCAAAATGTTGAGACATCTTTTTACCTATTTCGTATGGACATAACCATTGATGCCTAAATAATGGATATCCATTACATTGATGCGTAAATAATAATTTCGATAATTTAGTAAATTTAGCGGACTATAAAGTAAAATGATTAACTTTTATAGTTAACTCATAAAAAATGTGTTATGAATTAAATTCGCAACAAAAAAAAAAAGCAACATCGTCACATAATTCATCTCAAAAAATTATATTGCATTTACAGAAATGCGAATAAAGTCCGTACACTAGAATTGAGCAATGTCTCTGATCTATGTATATACGTTACCAAATAATACATTCGTAAAATACTTTCGATCGACGCGCAACAAAAATACGTCTCCTATCATCCATAGATAAAGTACAGAACTATCATCGTCGACGAACCTATGTCCGTCCTTTTCTTTCTGCTCGTAAAATTGTATGATCCTATTCCTTTCTCTCAGGCCAACGAAAAATACCATTAAGTTAACGAACTACAAATTTTACGATAACGCTGGTGCGATACAGTATGTCGATGTTTTAAATCGAACGTTAAGACAATCGTTATTGCTGTACTTTCGTTGTTATATGAATGAAACCTTAATAAATAAAAATAATGTTAATTATAACATAGTGAAATTATAACATAGTGAAACATGTCAATATTTGATTATATTACGTTATAATATTTTATTGATCAAAGTTGTTATTGACTTCTATATGTCATGTTATGATAATGGCACAAGGCTTAAAAAGGATAAGAATACAAATGTTCTGTAGAAAAAAATTATCAGTAGTAAAAGTCCAAATGACAGCCTTTGTAAGATTAGTACAAAATATAGATCGGAAAATGTACCAAGAAATTGTCACCTGTTGGTACTTGATATTTTTACTGGCCTATACAGACAGGCATTCTTCCTTTTTTATTTTAGCGGCACGACTATATTTTTATACTGAGCCAATTTAAGCTAACCAATATTATTTTTGATGCAAAATTATAAAAGTGAATAATATTTTTCAAGAATAATTTTTTTACAATAAAGCGTTATATAACGATCTCTTCTAAAATAAATAAAATAAGTATATAACTATTAAGTCTAGAAACCGCAGCTCCGTAATTTAAAATTTATTAATTTTTAAATACTTACCATAATTTATAAATTCCAACATACATTCATTTAACATTTTCTTCCACACACGTTAATTTTCAAATTAATGGCACAGTGTGTGTACATCAGTATGAGCAGTTGGATATAATTATGCTTCGCAATTTCCCTTGAATAAAAATTTATCGGTTAATTAAAGAATCAACAATGCACACATTAATATAATGTTTACGCACAAAGCAAATTTTGGTATCGCTCTTGCGACTTTTAGTTCAACTAATAATTTGCCGTTTACACAGATCAAAAGAATGCTCAGTCCCTTGTATTTCCACATACAAATTAGTTCCGCGGCTAATAAATATATTAAAAACCACTATGTATACTGTCTGAATCCATTACCTTCTCTCAATAGAACAGCTATAATCAGTTGAAGTAAATCGCACATAGCCATTTTCACAAAGAAGCTTAAAAGCCTTGTTCCAATTAAAACAAAATGAAACACAATTTCATGATATATTACTGTCGCAATAAACGATAAAACAATGGTCTTGACAAACAAATATAATAATCCATTTACAAGAAGGAGTCGGTGAATTCCCTCTTATCTTTATGACTTATGTATGTCATTTATCACTACTTTAAGCCAGTAGACGTGTATGTTTGTCATTAAACATGTATGTTACGAGTATGTTTGTATTACTAAACAATTTTGTTTAACAGACAATGTATGCTAGAACTTTAGCGATTTCTACTCTGGACACGCAACGTAAAAATTATATTAGACTTCACAGTGGGACATAATTTTTAAAATAATGTGGGTTTTGTTCACCAAATTTTACATGAAAAGGTTAATAATTAAATATGGTACATGACGCGGCTTTCTACCATTCAATACTTATTGAGAAAATATCGATTATTTATTTACCGACTACGACAGTAATAAATTTACTAATATATGTTTGGTTAAATTTATTCAAATGTGTATCAAATCGGAACAATCGTTTTTAATAAATATCTTTATAGTTTTTCTTCTTGTTACATATATAAGTATTATTACATCAGAGAAATTAAAAAAAAAAATTATAACTGTACAATTCAACGGATTCATAATCATAATTAATCGATTTTGGTAAGAAATAAATAAAAATAACAAAAGTATTTTGAAAATCTGTAATTTGTTAAATATGAAAAAAAGCCTAACAAAATAAAATACCGGAAAAAATTATTTTCTGCTCCGTCTCTTGGTTGTGCCGTTTTTTTGTAATATATTATTTGCTTTCGCTATTCTTTTTCCTATAGCTGTACCTACTATAATTGATATTTTGCTAAAAATAAATACTTGTTTAAATTTCAGGTCTCTTGATAAGTTCATAATGGATACTTCCTAGTATTGAAAATTGTTTCTAATTAGATTATTGGATATTTTATGTACATATTTTAATATATTCATCACAACCATATTCAGTTGGAAGATGTCAACTGCTAAATACAGACCACCCCATAGATTCCCAAAAACTCAACCATGCCGCTTGCACTAAATAGTTTCCCTCATTCTCACCAGATCATCTGTCCACCTTTTCTCCACCATGCTATTCCAGATTTATTCTTTCTTAATTGTCGTTAGTTCTGCCCTTTATAGATCCTGCTGAATACCACTTCAGCCTGTTAATTCTACGAGTTATGTCGGTAACCTTATTTTTCCTACGATCCTACACACTGGTTCATATTGCGTAGAGAGACTCCGAGAATAGTTCTATCCATTGCTCACCGAGTGACTCAGAGTTTTTATTATTTATATTATTTTTATGAGATCTGTAGTTTACTACACATCACATATCATTTTCATACGATTGTATTATCACTAGCGACACTTACTGATTGAAAACTTTTATCGTCAAACAGCGAGATATATTGGACGAAAAGGTGTGGTGAAATTTTAATAATGTTACCCAGTTGAATTCCTCCTTGTTTTTATTTACCTGTTTGGAGAACGACCTCTTTATCGGAGTTGAATTTACATAATGGATTGTTTATGTAGTATACATAGCACTCGGCAACTTTGAGAGTAGCGGTACCGAGATATACCGGTATAGTTGTCAATTGGATATTAAGTATGATCCTTGTCTTGTCCATGTTCATGAATGTCCATATTCAGACGTAAATGTTGAAAAACATCGCTAAAGTGAAAACCTGAACATTATGCCAATGTCTTTCAGCTACTATGTTATAACCGCTATATCGTTAGCAAATACGAGGTACGAGCTGTATTTACCAAATATATTGTTGTTAAATCTGTTACAGTTCAAGAATTTAAAGACACCTTCTAAAGCTATGGTGAAGAATTTCAGAGACATTACATGTCTTTGTCTCACATCCTTCGGTAGCTGGATTGGTTTTGTACTTTCGTATCATGTATTTTACATCGCAGTTTTTTTTAGTATATGTCGAAATAAACCCAACGTAAAACAGCTAAAAATAGACTTACGGTAAATTTGAAAATAAAGATATAACCAAATTTAACACCGGACATAGGCCGGGTGTAAAAGCCAAAAATTATTTTACACCCGGCTTTTCCTGAAAGTTATGAGAAACTGTCATTGACCTTATTCGCACTAAATAGATACCGTGTAATCCCTATTTCAAGCTTGAATATGCACCATAAAACTGCAGTATCAAATTGTCAATATTGTTTGAAGTAATTGTCACCATATTCCTTGTATGCATTTCCTTATCGAAAATTCTAAACAAATAATAAACAGTATTTAAGGAATGTGCTGTGATTTTTTGTATCATACAAACTTAACAAGTCTTGCGTAAAGTACAGAAAACTTGGAAACAGTATTTTTCAAAAATGAAGTTCTACAATTTATTTATCGTTTTACTGGTCATCATGGCTTTGTTTGCAGGAGGAGAATCCAAGCGCTGGTGGAAGAAGCCGTTCAAGAAGATTGTGAGTACATGATAACTAATAAATAAATTATTAGAAATTATTATTTTTATTTGTTGTTCCTGTTGTCGTCGTGTCCACATAAGATGAAGAAGATCTCATATGGACAAGTGGTTGCTAAAGGTTGGGTTTCTCCAGACCCGCTTGATGAGCGGCCGGGAATCGAACCCGGATCCTCGCGGTGTATGTCCGGTGCTCGACCCAACACAAAGTGACGACTACTATTTTTTTTAGTCATATCATATTTTTCTGACGTAATGTTTAAATGACAATGTGTTAATACTCTTTCAAGTAAGAAAAATTCCATTAATTATGATGGCGAAAATTAAATATATAAAATTTTAGAGAAATTTCTATACCTAGAACTTTTCATTTGCAATTAAATTTTTAATTTTATTAAATTTAATTTTATCCATACTTTACCTTTTCCTAACTTATTTAACCCTAACAATTAATTTATTTGTTAGTTTCATGACCAAATCACTAATTATCTTTGTTTTACTTTTACATTAAATTTAAGTTCCTCCTCATCATTTTAATTTCAACACACTGACATTGCGATGTTTTGCATATCTTTTATTAAATTGAAATTCATATTGTAAGACATCCAAATAATTAATGCTTTTTCAATTTTATATACATTTTTATCTCTGCCTTAGTCCATTCTTCACTGCTTGTAAATAAAGTTAAACTGAATAATTCTACTTTCACTCTCTCCTTCTGACTCTTTCATGTTATTAAATTATGGAATATTCTAGTGAAAGAATATTCTAATTTAAATGTCATTCAAATTGTTGAATTTTATTTTAAACCATTAATTAAAATTTTTTTCGAATTTCAAATTTTACTGAAAGTTATCAATTAAATATAAAACAGCAGGTCAAAATCAAAATCGTTTTGCAGATTTTGCGTTTTCAAAGGCTACCTCTTACGTTGGTACTAAACAGAGTAGAGCATATAATATCCCTATTTATCGTATATAAACTGACTAATACATTACACATATTATAAAGGACTAACTATGGAATTGAGAACCCACCACTTACGAAAAAGCTAAAGCAACTTTTACGATAGCAGCGAAAGTGACACTTTTTATCACTTCGATCTACGAAATGCAAATAATACTTTGATTGTGATTTTTTCTCTTATTCACACACATATAAATAGAACGATCGAGAGCCTAACAGACGATTATCTTTTCTGCTCCCCACTTCTCACTATGCTCCATGAGCTGTCCTACCCTTCTAAATAAATTAATATCGATGACGTCTCCAATAAGCTCGCTATGTGCCGGCGGGACAGTTGTCCACAAAAAAAATGTCAAGCTTTAGGTCACCCAATTATTTACGTCTTACTTCCTCAATATCCTAGATGAGAGTATTACTATTAGACCAGTTTGCAATCAGTTTGCCAATTCTCCTTTTTTTGAATATATTTTAGTGATTTATATATTAAGAACTGATTTCCACTACCAGGAACGTGTTGGACAAAACGTCAGAGATGGAATAGTGAAGGCTGGACCCGCCGTGGCCGTCGTCGGATCTGCCGCTCAATTAGGATGAAGACGTTCGACGAGAAGTCAATTATTATAATTTATCTTACATATTTAAAAGCTACCGTAAATATAATTGTGTACGTTTAATATTTATTGAATAAATTATAAATGTTAAAATATTTGTTTGCATTATTCATATAATTGCTGAGTCGTATTATATTTCTAAGAGATTTGAATTATTTAGTTATTTAATTTCAAATAATATTTGTTACTTTATTAGATGAATATTAATGATGATAAAGGGTTTACAAAATATCCGATTTTAAAGAAATAACTAGGAAATTAAATCAAATTTGCTTATAATCACGTCTATATGACTAATGTATAAAGAAATCAGGTTTAGAAGAATAAAGCAAAAAACCTTTAAAGTAGAAGCGTTAATGAATTAAGTGAAAAGAGTATGCCTCGAAAAAAACTTGAATTATTACAAATGTGATTTCTATAAATTATTATTTTATTTTGACACAATAATAATGTATTTATTACCATAAAATATATATTTTGTCTTCTAAAACAAAATTCCATTTCACCTCAGTCTTCTCTGTTGCAATTCTCTTAAATATGTACATACATAGAACAAGTTGTCGTTATATACAGGACTTATTTTCAATACATCATCAAACATATTCCTTGTTAGTCCTCCATAATTTTAGATTCAAACTTCTCCCAAATTATAAAAAGTTTTAAGTATAATATCAGAGTATAATGTCGAATATGCAACATGGATAAGCATACAAAAAGTACTGAAAATTAAAATTTATTTTCTTAATAAGGCTCAATTATGTTTAAACTTTATATTAGCTATATCAATAAAAATTAATTATTGAATATATTTGGCTTCATTACTCCATTATTGACAATTAAATTAAACTAAGTGATGTAGTATTATTTTTACTTTCTTTAAGTTCTTTACCACGACATAGGTTTTGTTGAATTACAACATCTTCAGGTGGTCATCAATGAAATTAACATCATAAACTGGTAAAATAAATGAAAAAATCGTTGTTTATATGAATATTTGTAGGACGAGTATATAAGGAATTTATATAAAATATCATCATATCATATGAAAAATCAAATTATACTGATATATTATGCATATAATCTACTGTAAAACTACACTTGCAACTCCAGAGCGTAACGCAGCGCGTGTCTCATTCGCGAGTTAGACTTCACGGTGGCAAGTTGTCTGTGTCGCATCATTTCTGGCTTGCGATATTTGATTTTATTATTTATCATCGTATTCGCACGACTTCGATCATTGTGATTATAAAATATTTAAGATATTTTTTGTGGTTATTTAATGTCACTAATATTTATTAGTTTCGTCATATATTTCATTTGTATTAGTTCATCCGTGGCATAAGTTTAGTTTTATAATATGGGTTCTATCTTACAGTTGGCAAATTGAGTCTTGTAAAGTATTATCGAAATATATTGTAACTAAGTCCGCTCATAAACAAACTATTTACGTAAATTTCGGTTTTATTTTGTTGTCTGTACAAATATTATACGTTCTTTTTATATAAATGCCGAAGATACATGGCTTAATAAAGAAACGGCTACATAATATACTAAAATATATAACTTAAGCAACTAAGCTGTTCTCACTATTTATAGATGTATCTTGACGTACTTTGTATCATCGATATATAATCTATATATTATCGATAATACAAGGTACGTCAAGACGAAGATGTCAAGATGTATTATTTGCTATAAATGAAGTTTCAAAGGATGTAGAACTATGGCATTGCAACTTAAACATATGGAAAGAGATAATTTTAGTTTAAGCATATTTTGATTCTAAAGTAATCCTTTTATCGATATTGTTAAGAACTAAGAACGTGTCGACATTCACTCCCGTTACTTTGAAAATCGTTTAAGTGCTCCTTATTATTTATACTCGTTGGTTGACACGAGATCAGTGTGAAATCACAAGTATGGAAATTTGTGCATATTGACTATGAAATAAAAGTTGTTTGGTTTTTAGTTTGAGTCAAAACAATTTTTATATGGTTAATTGTGTGTAAGTCGACGACCTTTCCACTTGTATGTCTATGATATTATGCTCCATGCTATATGTTAACTTATAACATTCAGAGTGACAGTATTGTCATTTTGTTGGCATTATATTTAAATATGAATCTGATTCAATTGTGTATTGTTTATTCAGATACAGTTATTATTGGTGACTAATGATATTTTTAATTAACTGTATCCTTTCAAATTCAAAGAATAGTTTTATTCATCAAAATGAAATTATTTTTTCACAGATTTGATTTATAACCGTTTAGGAGTAAAAATATTTGAGACGACGTATTCCAAATTCTGGTTTTTAAAATTGGAAAAAATTAAACCTGTATTTAGTTAAAGTTTCTTTATAATAACAGAAGGCTTGCCAGAGAACCATATTGTTTACTTGTTTTTGAAATAATTTTCTAAGTTTTTATACTTGCAATGGTAAACAAATCTTTTCTGTAGTTTACTTATAGAAATAAATTCCTGTAGAGATATTTTTTTGTTATTTTAAGCAATCAACAATTTTTGAGAGCAGGAACAACAATTTTTAGCAGGAACAGAAAATTTATGTTTTTTTTTCGATGATATAATCAGAGAAAATATGACAACTATTTTAATGCTAACCTTCCTTTCGTGTACGGTACAAATTATATATCTATATACTTACATTCTTAATCGTTTCAGCCGTCAGATGGCTGTGACAGAAACACATAGAGGCATTTAGGGTTATAAAGGTCTATAAAATGTATTAAAAATTAACGCTTTTTGTTTCAAATATCGGAAAACTGAAATTTACTGCTAGTAATTTCAATGGAAATATTTGCCGTAACGTGTATTTTTTTTCGTAAAGAAATATTAGATTTTTATTTAATTTTTCTTTGCGGTTGAAATTAATTTTCAAAACAGAGAAAATTTCAGTTGGCACCAAAATTCACTTCAGTTCATGATACTATTCCAAATCTAGCTCCAAGAAATGTTGAGATACGATACCTAGGGGGTAAAGGTAAGATACATAATGACGAGTTCTATTATTTTTCCATTTTATGTCAGACTCAAGAACAATATTTGATCCACTGGACATTATTTAATTATATTTCGATGCTTTGCGACACAGTGTAATAAAATAATTAACTTGTATGCATTTCACGTAGACTTGTATAACGCGCTTCATGGATATATTGGCTTGGCGCCATAAAGTTTATATTCATCTAACTGCTTCACCCTGATGGTTCCTTTCAGTTCATCTTAATCGTCTCTTATTATATTTACATACTGCCAAACTGTTTAGTGTGAATGTAGTTAGACGTAGAGAAATTAACTTTTGGAAAAATAAATATTAAAGCCATGATTAGTCACATTTAAATGAAACTAAGTTATGTAGTATTATTTCTACTTTCTTGGTGTAATACAAAATTATGTAATAGAAGATGTAATACAACGAAACCTAGTGGTAAAAAACTTAAAGGAAGTAGAAATAAAACTACATCACGTAGTTTAATTTAATTGTGAACAATGAATTTCTACAAAATTAACGCCAAATATATTCAATAAGCCATGATTAGTATTGCCAAGTATATGGCCAGCTGCATATAGTCAGAGAAGCTATTAGCACGTTTGTTATTGTACTTGCGACGGAATACAATTGACTGTAGACACGATTGAAAGGTACGATGAAATTTGGAAGAAAGTCACGGAAAGGAAATTAGTTAATTTTAATAAATATTGTTTACTTCCTGAGTCGGTTAATCCATGGCATCCAAATTTAATGTAATTAAGAAATTAGCAATATATTTTGGATTCCATGAAACCATGATTCCATGAATCCATGGCATCCAAATTAATCGGTTAATCCATGGCATCCAAATTTAATGTAATTAAGAAATTGGCAATATATTTTGGATTCCATGAAACCATGATTCCATGAATCCATGGCATCCAAATTAATCGGTTAATCCATGGCATCCAAATTTAATGTAATAAAGAAATTGGCAATATATTTTGGATTCCATGAAAATATAGCATGAAAGTGGGATTTAAAATGAGATGTTAGAGAGAATTACATTACCCCTTAAAATCATTTTTATTATTCCCAAGGGCAAATCATCTATAACTAAATTTAATTTATCCACAGAAACCTATTGAATATATTTAGCGTTGATTTTGTAAATGAAACTACGTGATATAGTAGTATTTCTACTTTATTTAAATTTTTTACCACGACCTAGGTTTCGTTGTGTGATAACATCTTCAGGTAGGCAATTTGTAAAGATAGATAAAATCAGATAGAATATATTTTTACAAATTTCCCACCCGAAGATGTTATCACACAACAAAACCTAGGTCGTAGTAAAAAATTTAAATAAAGTAGAAATAACACTACATCACGTAGTTCCATTTAGCCGGGAAAAATTTAATTACACAGAAACCTTCTAGTATTTTTCCAATGAAGCCTACATAAAAAATTAGCAACAAATATTAGGGGTTGGAAGTAGCACAATTATTGCAAAAATATGCTTTCCAAATTATTTGGAACATGGAGCTTTGATATTTTGAAATTGGTTATGTAAAGTAATTTAAATTAATAGCCCCAAAAGGCGGCCTGTGAATGTGCAGAAAGGTTTTGGGGATTGTTAATTGGAAATTGGTGATAGAGCCTTAATTGTAGTTTATTATAATTATTTTATTAAATTGCTATTACTCAATTGACTTTACTTTACCATAGCTCTACATTACCAACTTTTTAACCAGTTTGTAACACTCAATTGGAAAAGTAAAATAAATTCAGATATTGGATTCAGCAAAAGTACATATCTTCTGAAGTGCCATTTATTGATCATCACAAAAAACCCTTCGTATGTAATATTATTGCTTCAAAACTATATTGGCAGTTTGTATTATTTTTCATAATATTTTTTAGTACTTTACATGTATTTCTCCATGCATATGTAACCTTTCTTCTAACTATCCTCAACTAAAGTCATTTCATGATGAAGATGAAGAAACAAAATATCATTGTCACAAAAATAATTATAATTTAGTTATTGTAAATTTAAATAAACAGCAATGCCATTATCAAAAGTATTTTTGCATTTACTTTTCAATTTTACTTTTCAAGATTCCTATATCAAATCAATGAAAGATCTCGTTATACCGACGCCTCTTCACAAATATCACTGAATATTTTCATTCATTATGAAGTATGGCCTCAAATTAATTAAAAATATTTTTAAACTTTAAAAAAAATCGGCACGTATAAAAAATGAATTTCATTAAAAACGCATATTATTAACTTTCCATAAGTTTTTAGCAATAAAAATCATTGAATTTTTATATTAAATACTCATAAAATAAATTAAGACTTTTTAAACCTTTATTTATTTTAAGTAGTAAATTACGCATACATTCACATGGAAGGAAAGATACACTTTGGCAGAAACGCGTAAACGCACGTGTGCATATGCATGTGCGTGTGCGCATGGATGTATGCATACTTATCAATGTCGAAGTTCTAACGTTTCCCCATGCCACGATTTTACTTATAATTCAAAATGTCCGCTGTAATGCCAAATTGACTGACACTAAAATTAAAAAAATATATATATGTAACAAATTGGTCATAAAGTTTGGATAGCAATAATTACTAATACATCTATGTTAACATTCGCTCTATAGACAAGTATGTCGAACATTCTAGTTAATATAGCAGGATATGGAATATTAGTACTGAATTAATTTCCTCTTTTCTCGCAAAATTCCCAACCTCCCTGCACCTTTACTCTATTTCGTTTCAAAAATATTTTCTTTCAAGGATGTTTAAATAGTCGTAGTATGAAGTTATGTTTTAAGGCCATGTTTAGAGACAAATAATAGTCACAAAATAAAAGACTTCCAAATGTTCAATTTAGCAGCACCAGAGTACAAACGAAAGGAACCAAACTGGAATAATTGTTTTCTGTAAAAGTTATAAAATATCTTTGTATTCACTCTAAGAAACTAAATAACACAATTCACCTCTTCGTCAATTAAAATGTTCCTAACCGTTCAACTAAACGGAACTAGACGTAAAAAATAGAAACAAGATTAGAATAGTCTGTTCCCGTCAAAGTTACTAAAAAGTGTGATGATTTTCGATCGAAGTAGCTAGATAGCAACTAGGTAGGTAGCGTAATCCATTTCCTTACCAACTGGAATGCTTTCAGATTTTCAACACAGCAGCCCCTAATCTAAAAAGCGGACCCCCGATTCGAATAATCTGTTCCTGTAAAAGTTACTGAAATCAGCAAGATAATAAATATATAACACCACTCACTTTATTACCAATATCAATGTTATGAAACTATTAAACCATGCTTGAAAACAACTTAAAAATATAATTTAAATACCCACAAATTTTCAACTTAGTACCACCATAAAAAAGAAAAGAACAACCGTTCCCGTTACTAAAAAGTATCATTGATATGGATCAAAGTATGTAATTAATAACAAAATAGTACAATTCACCTCATTATACTATTAAACCGTTCTCAAATTATCAACTTGGCAGAACTAGGTATAAGATCTGTTCTTGTGAAAGTTAAAATTATCATTGGTCACAGTCGGAGTAACTAATTAGCACAATTAATTTTTTTGTTTTTTCGATTTCTGAGTTTATACCTCAAGTACCGGCCATAAAATTTCCGTAACTAATTAAATAAATAACCGTGACCGTGTTCACGGAACGCATTTCTTTATCGATTATCCTATGTGTACCGCAAACAGCGTTATTTAAATATTGTGCTGTGAGTATTTTTATCACATAAATTAAAAAAAAATCTTGCTTGAAGTTCAGGAACTTTGGGAAAAACGATTTTGGATATGAAATTCTACAGTTTGTTCATTGGTTTAATGGTCATGGTGGCGCTATTTGTGGAGGGAGAAAGCAAACCATTTTGGACGAAAGAGTTCGAAGGAATTGTAAGTTTTTTCAATTGTATAGGTTATTAATTAAGGTATTACGCTTTATTTAACGTATACTACGTTGCTTTTAAGAAGTAAATTATAATCACATTCATAAAATGCAGACACGATTAATTATTAAATAGATAGCTTAATATACTATAAACGTTAAAAATTTAAATTGAATTATTTTAAACGTCGTTTTAAATTTCATTACTTAGACTAATTGTATTCAAATTTTTACAATATTTTAACTCAAAATCTTCTTAAAATATATTTAAAAATATTATTGAGTCTTAATTGCATTTTATTAAACATTTTCTTCGAAATTATTCAATACACATAAATTATTAATTTTTTCTTCATTTTATATCTTCATCCGTACAGTATCTTTACTAATTATATCTAGTACTAGTTTTCTTATATAATCTAGTTATATAATCTTTACTAGTTTTCTTTACTAATTATTTAAAATGCTTTAGTCATCTCCATGAATGAGTACTTGATTTTAATTATCGAGAATTTATGTACGCAGGGTATAACATATCATCTTGAAACATATGGGAAACAAAAAAGTTTATAAATACTTTTTTATTTTCTTTCTTTTTCAGTCAACCCTTATTTACTAATATTATTAAATAAAAATAAATAAATTTGCATAATAAGTGGAATTTATATTTTTGTTAATTTTTATTATTATTAAACAAATTATATTCTGTAATATCTAATGGGCGGAGAATTTATATACGACATATTTATCGATTCTGCATTAATCGGACATGTTGTACTTAATAGCAAGGCTGAACTTCCCTTGGTAACTCAAGAAAAACATGTTTTCCACAATATCTTTTAATAACTTAATAAAATATCTAGACTATGGGAAATGTGTAATTCTATATAGGATATGTTACTTGAAACCTTATTATATATACAGTGGATGCGTGTTTTATTCGACAGGCGCGCCAGTATCGAGTTTTGACGATAGAAGTAATTAATACTAGTACAATTTTACAAGTAATCTACTTTTAGTGTAGATTTTTAGAAAGAAAATATCTTCTAAAAAACGTCAATATTTTTAAAATACTTAAGTTTTTTCTTGGAATTTAGCATGACCTAAATTTTTCCTTGAAAATTACGTGCGTCTCTGTCCGTCGCGGTTGGTCAGTACGTATTTAAGTATTGACGTATGTGACTATGTATTCTAACAATTGACTAATTATCAAAATAAGTACATAGTATTTTCGCAATGGTTTTGTATATGGTTTTGTTTTTAAAACCCATTATTTACAAAAACTTTTTTTTTCGTTCTCGGTGACTGTTTGCCACCCCCTTTTTGTGCAGATTTTCTTACCGCTTTTCTTTGGTTTTTGCTATTTTTAACTTTTGTTGTTTTTATTTTCTTTATTAGGTATATCATGAAAGACGCGGTTGACAACTATATTTTCTTTGGTTTTTGCCGGGGTTTTGCCTGAAGCTAGAATTAAATATTATTATTTGGTGCAATACTCAATTCCGTAAAAAAAAGAAAAAACACTATCAAATAATATTGATAAATAAAATCAGCCAAGTGCGAGTCGTACTCTCGCGCAAAGTTTTCTTAAAGATTACTTAAATTACAAAATTAATTTTTTTAGAGTGAATTTAAGTATACTACAAAAAATACGAACATTTTCAAAAACTTTTTTAGTTATTTTTTAGATCATAAATTTTTTTGTTAAATTAATCAATTTCTTATAATTAAAATTAAAAAAATAATAACGCTTTTAACCTAAGTTGTTTTTGCAAGAAATAAAACATAACCTATTATTTTTTTATATTGATAATAGAAATTAAAACACAGTGCTGAAATTTATATCTATTTGTAAAGATTAAAAGACTTATGACCGATATCTGAATACCTTTTATTGTTTAGTTTTTCAAAACTAAGTTAAACTACTTGATGTAGTATTATTTCTACTTTATTTAAATTATTAACCATGACCCAGGTTTCGTTACATGACAACATCTTCAAGTGGGCTATTTGTAAAGAATAAAAATCTCTTTACAAATTGCCCACCTGCAGATGTTGTCATATAACGAAACCTAGGTCGTGGTAAACAATTTGAATAAAGTAGAAATAATACTACATCAAGTAGTTTAACTTAGTTTTGAAAAATTAAATTATAATGATTTTCTACAAAATTAACACCTAATATATTCATACCCTTTATTGAATAGATATCTATTTCGCAACTCTTTTGTATAAATAATTTGAAAGCAAAGTGTTACGGGAATGATATCATTCCACAAAAATTATTCGGAAACCGACCAGTAATTATATTCACTATTATGTTCAAGCAGACGTTCTTCACCTTCTGCAGTAGGCCAGAATGTACTAAATATTATAATCAAATAACATATCATCTCGGGAATACTATTTTGAACTTGTTCTAAATCGTTAATCTTTTCTTTATTATAATTTTTAATCCAACGGCTTTGATTAATGGAAATAATAAAACACTAGCGTGACCCGTGCGAAGTCTTCGCATTATTCCATTATGAAGCTCAGATGGCAGATCAAACAAATATTTTACTAAAATTGACATATAGAGACGCAAGTATCAAAAGCATTGAGCTAAAGCGCCACTTTATTTACACGTGAGTGGATTTGAAATTAAACAAAAATTTTACCGACCGTCAATCATATTGACGTTGAGCCGTTAGATGGTAGCATTGCTGTTTTGTGTATATAATTTTAATAATTAATTAATTTGCAAAAACAATAGCAATAATAATTTTTTTAGTTGTGGATGCCGGTAGAGCAAGCAATTATCTATAAAATGATATATAATTTATGTGGATTAGTTGTGAGGTTTTTTCTAAAAAGGGAGAGTAACATCTTAACCTTAGCGTATTAATATATATGATGATTGGTGTTTTTTCAGATGGTATCGTATTCACGTGTGCATACGACAACATCCCTTATTACTAGACAATAATTTTCGGTAATATTTAAAATAAATAACCTATAAACTCTTTTTTCTATAACTGCGTATAAGCTTGCAAATATTTTTATGTACTTTTAATTTAGTAGCCTATTATTTATTTTATTTTGAAAATTTAAGAAAAATGTTATCTCTTATTACCAATTTCTTCTCGTAAATGTCTTTGTTTTATTTATTACTTTTCAATACAGCCAAATTTTTATCTTGTGCCAAATTGGGATGCGGCAGATTTGATTACATTATATTGCTACAATTTGAATCGTGTCCTTAGAAACTATTCTTGCTCAACTTCTGTAGAATACTGTCTCTTCTTATATCCCTTTCTTTCACTAATTATCACTTTCTGAATTGCTTGAAGGCATAATTGGAAACCAAAAAAAAACTCTCTGACATAGCGTTCGCAAAGTATAAAATTATTTTAATTTTCCTACACATTATCGCAACCTCCACCTATAACTGCTGGCAAGATTAACTCAGCGACTAATCTTGTTTGTTCAATGTATCGTGTTATCGCATTTAAATGGCTGGACATGAAGGGACTTACACAGTATTCCCGCACATTGTAAACTTAACTGAAACGATACATTTCCAAGGTAAAACGGTAAAAAAAAATTATATGTATGTCTTTTATTCCATCTATAGTATAGGCTAAATGAATACATACGTTCCTCTCGTACACACGCATGCTTAGGTCTGTTCACATCAGCGTACAAACATTTTTCTTAATTTTATTTCCTTTTAGAATCATTTATTTAAACATAATCGGAATCAATATAAATATATATATATATATATATATATATATATATATATATATATACATATAATTATATATAATACTCGTATTGCATGAAGTAAGCACAGAAAACAACGGTATTCGGAGAAGCAGTCGTAATATTCTGTGTTATGTTTTGGAATCCTCAGTCTTTGCCGTGTTTTTACCTTTCTTCATTACCTCTTTCAATCGTATTGACTTTTTAAATTGTTTTAGTTTGAATATTGTAAAGTAAATCCTTCTAAATTTTGTCGCTTCCAGATGCAGATGGGACAAAAGATCATACTTGAAATCATGCAAGCTGCTGCGGGCGCAGCGGGATCAGCTGGATCCGATGCCATTTAGGGATGAAGAGGATATGATTACACTCTATTGTTTCAATTTATATTGTTTCCTTAGAAGCTATTGCAAATAAAATGAATCTTTGATTTCGATGGATACTGTTAACGATGGTTCTATGTTGAGTATATTTAATACTACGTGCATTTGATGTACGCTGATTAAAAATATATCAAAGTTCTATATATCTCAAAGAAACGAGAAGCAAATGGAATATGTGATGATGGTAACCATAAGTAACTAAAGTACTAACGGCTTATTTTTTTTATTAGTAAAAGTAAGATAATTATTTAATTTATCAGTTTTTTAGGGTTCCGTCACTCAAAATTAAAATAAAACGAAAATTTTAGAAGATAACTTGTTTGTTGGTCCGTCAGTTAGAAAAGATTTAAGATATCAAGTGAAACCTATGGCTTTAGATTGACGTAAATAACTTAAAGTTGTTTAATTCACGCAACTAAAATACATGGCCCTTTAAAACATGTTTTTTATTCATATAATAGTCATACTCACTAATCATCAAAACATATAGGGTAGTTCTGGTCGACTTACAAACTCAAAAGTCGGTATAATTGGAAATCTTACAGCACAAGTAAAGGAAAAAATCTAAAAATTAATGATTTCTTCTGATATTTTTATAATCAGTTTGTTTTCACGTCTGTGAAATATGTGGTAGGTAATATATAGACAATATATTTACATGAATCAAATTTATGTTTGTAAATAGTTTAATTAGAAATACAATTTACCCTTAAATGATTATAAATGCCTTAATGTATACAGTACCCTCATAGAGCGAGTTCTATTCGTAGTAGATAGGTACTTAGGAATAAAAAACATCATTGCATAAAAACCGACGTAACCTTACTATATTTACTTATTTTGTTTATTTAAAGTAAG
This sequence comes from Druceiella hillmani, assembly GCA_039881145.1. Lineage (NCBI taxonomy): Eukaryota > Metazoa > Arthropoda > Insecta > Lepidoptera > Hepialidae > Druceiella > Druceiella hillmani. Next base: position 27,065,185 of record JAYKKI010000018.1, on the reverse strand, counting down.
TTTAACTTAGAGCAAGTTAGTATAAAATAAATATAATTTAGAATAACTGATAATAAACCGCAACAATAATAAAAACTCATTACAAAAGTACTAAACATAATAAGAACCAATGAGGTCCAACCATTGCTTTTTAATATGCTTTATAAGCTACCCAAAAAACATCTAACAGCAAGACAAACACATCTTCGATCCTAGTACTTAATTTGTAATCGAACAGTAAGAACAACATATCTACGATCCAAATACTTAATTTGGAATCGAACAGCAAGAACAACATATCTACGATCCAAATACTTAATTTGGAATCGAACTGCAAGAGCAACCCATCTACGATCCAAATATTTAATTTGCAATCGAACAGCAAGAACAACACATCTACGATCCTAATAATTAATTTGCAATCGAACAGCAAGAACAACACATCTACGATCCTAATAATTAATTTGCAATCGGACAGCAAGAACAACACATCTACGATCCTCATAATTAATTTGCAATCGAACAGCAAGAACAACACATCTACGATCCCAATAATTAATTTGGAATCGAACAGCAAGAACAACACATCTACACTCCTAATACTGAATTTGTAATCGTGTTAAGCAAATTTAGCTCGCTGGTATATTTTCCCTTAATTTACTCACTCTTTTTCTAACTCCCTATTTTTTCAGAATTATTTTACTATTGCTTCTAGACATGCTGAAATGAGACAAAGAATTAATTGTTTTTTTTGCTAAATTTTTTTCAACTAATTAATAGACTTTTTTTAGCAGCTACGACCTTGTACTTTATGTCTGAATTTGATACAGATATACTTATAACCAGAATAATACTTATAACCATGCCAAATATTATACTCTGAGGTCAAGTGTTTTCTCAGAATATAACTATGACCCTCTTATAGAGAGAAACATAGATTTACAAACAAAATTCGACGGAAATTTTTTTCACATTTATCTCTCAGTCTTTCGCTGAACCTTTTAGCTTATATTCCATCTATAGTGAAGTTTTGCTTTGATTTATGAGTCCTATCAAATACGTGCTTGATAAACTTTATATTATTATATTATTTTTTACGAAAATTTTTTGGGTTTAGTGCTCCTACATAAATATTTTCCCACTCTGTCTAATACCCACATAGAGAAAACAATCGACCAAGTGCTAATTTGATTCATACATCGAATGTTTTGTACCCCTCTTTAAGTGAAATTACTTTAGTTAACATAACTCTTTTCTAACATGAACGTCCTAACGATAAATATTAAACGACACGTAATACAATAAAATAGCCTGGACACACACATTATCGTAAATGTCTAAAAGAAATATGACATTTAGAATCATCATTACAATTTTGTGACAACTTGTGCCTAGGCTTCTAAAAGGCCTATTTTGCATTATGTCAGGTTCGATAGTTATGAAAATAAGGTGTTCAGAGGACATATTTTTGCATATTTTCTAGTATATCTCCGTGAATATACTACTTCAAACTGTGAAAATATTTTTGTGCCTCTTTGAAACGATTTTGGCTCCCTTTGAAACATTACCCTGCACTATGTATGGCATTTTGAGGAATATTTCGAGTACTTATTTTTTCAATATTCCTGTAAATTCAATATAAAGATTTTTGAGTGTTATATGTTGAGATGTGTGCTGGCAATATGCTTTATTATTCTGTCAAAGTTTAAGTTTCTACTCAAACGCTCTTTGAGAAAAACGACTGTGACTGACGGATATGCGAAGGCACGAATGATTTTGTGAAGGTTCCATTGTTCACTTTGAGGTACGAAACCCTAATAATCCGAAAAAAAACAGAATGTGGTGAACTATATATAATATAATAATGTGGTGAACTGTATATAATATATTGCCTATTATATCTTTCACTGGCACATTTAAAAAAACTATTTTTTTATTTAATATAACTAAAAACTAACTATTTTTTTCTTTACATGTGTTTTGTGACCTTATTTCTTGTCAAATTTCATGATTACAGATCAACGGGAATTACATTATATATAATGATTTATTTGCGAATGTTAATAATTAACTCAAAATAGGTACCCACTTATTCGCAATAAGTACTTATTTTTAAAGTTGGTGCCAGCACTGTCGACCAATTTAGTTTGATTTTTTTGCAACTCAAAAGAACCGTAGACCTAGATATTTGATATTAATTTGAATTTGATACCTCTATGCGCTCCTGAGAAAAAGATTCTTGATCGACAGACAGATGGACGGACGACAAAGTGATCCTACTTTTTTTTCCTTTTAAGGTACAAAACCTAGTGACTAGCAATGTATAGGAAACTCCATCCATCGCTCGCCTTCCATACTGCCGATGTGTTTCACTTTTGGTTACGGCTCTTTTTTCTCAACAAATGAACTTGTACTGCCGAGGCAAAAAAAGTTTCGCTAAAAATATTGAGAAGAAATCCGTTACTTGATTTGGATTCTCTATATTTATTATTGCCAGTCTAAGCTACATATAAAACTGTCTTTGTTTCATCCTCTCTTCCTCTTTCTTCCTCTATTTAATTTCTATCTTCATTCCTCCCTCCCAATTAATTTTCTTCATTCACTTCTATCCATCATTCGCTCTTTCCATTACCGTGGTGCTTTACTTTTCATTGCGGTATCATTTTTGAACATAAGAACTCACACTATAGCTGCACAAAAGATTCAACTGAAAAGGAAATAATGCAAAAATATAGCGTCAAATGAATTCGCTTGTCGCCCGAGATCGATTTTTTGGCGTAAAATTGTATTTCTTATTAAAATTCATGTCTGTAGGGCTATATTACAATACAATATTTTTGACAATTAAATGAAACTACGTGATGTAGTATTATTTCTACTATCTTTAATTTCTTTACCACGACCTAGGTTTCGTTGTATTACAACATCTTCAGGTGGGATATTAGCAAAGATCTTTCTCGGGAATCGACTCGGATCCCCGCGGTGCGCCGCGTCGTCAAAGCTCGTATGCCTTGTGATCGATCCAATACATCACAGCGACGATATTACGCATTCTTGTAGCAATATGTTATGATCGTATAATTTATTTTCTTAAAGGAAAGCTTAAATGAAATATATATCCATTCTTGATCACAAATATAACGTTTGAATTTAAAATTTTGTAAATTGGTGAAAACTTCAGAAATCAAAAGTTTTTATGGAATTTTCCATAAAGTTATCAAATCGCAATTTGTAAGTTTGTATCTACTCTTAGGAACCTAATATCCTTTTGAACGATCTTCATACTCATCTTAATATTTTTCGGAATAAAATTTTTAAAATAAGCTATTATTTAGACGACAATTGAAATAAAATATGTTTCACTAGAATTTCAGTAAAAATTTAGATGACTGCCAAACATTCCAAAGTACTCAACTTAGGACTGATTCTTCATTTCTCAGATAAAGTTTGACCTTTAGATTACTTTGACCTTTTGACAAAGTGGCAAAAGGTCAAAGTAATCTAAAATTGCACTTTTTAAGCTCTAAATAAATCTCTGAATAAATTTTATCTGAGGATTGAAAAATCAGTCCTAAACATATTAAAAAAACATTTAAAGTTATTTTCCAACGCCATTGGAGCGAGGTAAAGTTGTTTGTTTGTTTGTAAATATGTGTCTAAGTTTGTAGGGAGACATTTTTGGAACTACTAGTCCGCTTTTCAAAATTCTTCACCAATACAAAGCTACACTATTCCCGAGTAATATAGACTATGTTTTATGGATTTTTTTTCGATTAAAAATGGGCTGATCGGTTGCTGTATCGGCGTGCGCTAACCAAACGGTTTGCTATAACATAATATGAACTTAACGTATTAGAAACATATTTTTATTTAGTGGTTCTATCAAAAAAGATTTGCGACATTATATATTTAGTTTTTGTATTTAAGAAAAAGTAGTGGAACTATAGAAATACAAAATAAACAAAAAGCAAAAACGAATTAAAAGTTTCTTTAATATGAAACTCATTTTCATTAAAATATATTTTTTAAATTAATTTATTAAGTCGTATCAAGTAATTATTAGAAGAAAGCTATAGTATAAGGTATATTTAATAGCCGTTATCTAATGCCTCAATTACACTCGGGGCTCGCGGCTCGTCTCGTGTCTCGTGAGACGAGACGCGAGCCATTTACATGGGTTTCATGTCTCGTCTCGTGGCTCGCGCCCGAGTGTAAATCAGCATTAAACGTCATTGTGTAGTGTTTAGTTTTACAATTCATTATGTAGCTGTAGCTTGTAATATGAGATGGCGCCACTGAATTTTTACATCTCGAACTATGACATTTTCACGTAGGGTATAAGACAACTAGAAAATAATCTAGTATTTATTATTAAACGATTATCCTTTCCTAGCATTTGTATACTTGTTGTTGTTACACGAGACCAGTTAAACATGTGATACATTAATGCTGCTAAATTTGTTTTATTTCCACTTGTTTTTGGATATTTCCATACATATTACACGACACGTTTATCTTGTTTATTTATTTGAAAAAATTACATATAAAGCACTAGACAAAAGCACTAGACATGAGATATAAAATACTTAAATTCACTTCACTCTCTGCTCTATAATTGAATGCTATAATAAATTACTTTAAGTAACTTGAGTGCAGAGTGAGTGATCCGAAAATATAAAATACTTAAATTCACTTCACTCACTTCTCTAAAATTAAATGCTGTAATAAATTACTTTAAGCAACTTGAGTGCAGAGTGAGTGATCCGAAAATATAAAATACTTAAATTCACTTCACTCACTGCTCTATAATTAAATGATATAATAAATAACTTTAAGCAACTTGGGTGCAGAGTGAGTGATCCGAAAATCGTGTTAAGCTTAAGGCTTTTGGAGTGATGTTTTTTTATACATACACACACACACACAAGTAAAGAAAGTTATAGACAAACACGAGTTTTTCTTCATTCGCTCCGTTCTTGTAAAGCTTTGAATTCCAACAGTTTTTAGTCAATCGCAACAGGATGGACAACAATGTTTAGGCTCGCCATTGGAAAAAATATCGATTTTGATAAGTTTCCGATGTCTTATATCGATACATTGATATGTCGAAATATTAAACATCGCCAAAAATATATCTCGATATTTTTTCAACAAGCCTAACTTGGAGTCTATCTGTAAGAATACACGGCTTTTCGCAAATTAAAGAGAGTACACGTTGCAAGCGAATGAAATTGTAAAAAAAACTGAGTCTTCACATTAAATATTTTTAAGTAAAACTAAGTTCTACCTACTTCAGACACGATACTAAGCCTAAAACAAATGTTTAGAATTTATATGTTTGTGCCTGTTTGTCGCTTTATCTTTTTGCGCCCACCTACGTTGTGCAGGCTAATTTCAGCAATGGCTGAATTGAATGCGGTTTTCAGTTATGTATTTAGATTAGCTTGTTCTACAATTTAAACTTAGGTTCATTTCAATCGGTTCACAAATAAAAAAATACGTTGATCTTTGGTATACGTTCGTTATGCAAGGTAACATCGGATTAATCGATTTAGCTACCGATGCCATCTATTAATGTTTTCAGAAAACGTTATACTCATAACGTACTCTACGTTCTACGTCTAAGAGAAAAAAGAACAAAATCCCAAAAAAATTACTAATAACTTTTCTTGCACCGAATTCCAGATCAACGAATTTGCGACACAACTAATAATATATAATGCATTAAACAAACTTGCGCATTGCCATCTGATACTAAATGATTTCTATCTTAAATTATTGGTTAAATTCTATATTAACAGATCGCATTATGTTTTTCAAAACCATTGTAATGTCTTAAAATTAATTTCAAAGCATTCCCACAGATTATTATTAAAAATTTACCTTAATTGTAATAAATATTTTTAAAATATATAAATATTTTCTCTGTAGATTCAACCAAACTGTGCAACGCACATGAGTACAAATAATACTAACAGTCTTAAATCGTATAGCAAACACTTTGAAATCTTAATCACGTTAAATTTAGCTGGAAAATTGTGTGTATTTCACACGCAGTTTTGAAACTGCCGTCAATTTTTTTTAAATGAATTACAAGTTTAAACAAAGTACTTTAATTGATTATCAAAGAATTTTATTTTCTCAATTTTAATTTACTGTTTAGGGTTCCGTTTCTCGAAAGGAACCCTTATAAGTTTATCATGTTTCCTCCTGTCCCTTTGTCTCTCTCTGAAGATCCTTTTCTCAATAATGCGTGGAGATATCGACATGATAATTATAAAATATTTAGGGCTACGGTCCCTCAAAACTGTAAAAAAATGTTAATAAGATCAACGCGTTAAAAAACTAGAATTTACACATTTTTTGACACTCACAAATAAATAAAAACCTATAAGATACTTCCCGTTGGCCTAGAATCGTAAAATTTGGCAAGAAGCAAGGTCTCACAGCACAAGTATAGGAAAAATCCGAAAATCGTTATATCGTTTATTTATTTTTAAATAGGCGCCTGTGAAAGATACAATAGGCAATATATTTTCGTTTTGGGCCTTTGTGTTGCATATTTTGATACTCGCAAATAAATCACAACCTGTGGATACTTCTTTTTGACATAGAACCATGAAATTTGACAAGAAGATAGGTCTCACAGCACAAGTATAGGAAAAATCCGAAAATCGTTTATTTCTTTTTAAATATGCGCCTGTGAAAGATACAATAGGCAATATATTTTCGTTTTGGCCTTTTGTGCTACATATTTTGATACTCGCAATTAAATTACAACCTGTAAGGTACTTCTTTTTGACATAGAATCATGAAATTTGGCAAGAAGACAGATCTCGCAGCACAAGTAAAGGAAAATTCTTAATTTTTATATTGCATAAAGATACTTTTTTAACTATGCACTTATAAAAGGTAATAGTAGAAAATATATTTTTGTTCTAAAAAATTATAATTTCGTAAACATTTTGAGAGGAACATTATATACCATTAAATGTTTATAAATGCCTAAACGTGTACGAAGCTCTCGTAGTGCGAGTTCCACTCGCACTGGACAGGTATTTTTATTATCATTATTACAAATGGTCAATTTTGAGAAGTTTCAATGATACTAAGAAATTATACTTCATTCATCATTTATTCTATTACAGCATCTTTTACATTATTTTACCACGATTTTTATCAACGTTTCTCCAATATGTATTTATGGCTACATTGTTTTGTTTAATAAAATTTTATAATTATCGTGTGTATAAGTAAATATTATCAATGGAACATAAGCGTATATTTAACAAGCTCTTCACACATATAAATATATATATATATATATATATATATATATATATATATATATATATATATATATATGTGTGTGTGTGTGTGTGTAATATACACATATAACTTTTGTGATCTAGACGACCACACTTACTTTTAGGAATACGAAATACATATTTAAAAAAAATGTTGATTTACTGAAGATACACCAAAATAACCACTGGTAAATATGTAAAATATAAAATAGCTCAAATTATATCTTAATAGTTAAAGAAGAAAGAAAGAAAATACTTTGTGAGGAACGAGAATTTTATTTAAGTAATATTTTTTTCAAAAATCACAGATTGGAGAGTTTTATCGTAATTACTATACAGATAGGATGAACTTTATAGCGATGCATCAATATATCCTATATACGTTAAATGAAAAACGAGGAATATATACAAAATGGTATAGCGCGGGTATAAAATTATTGCGTGGGTTTCAAAATCTTGGTGGCATCATTGACGACCTGGACGGCAGGACCGGCACTAATGATGGCATCACGAATCCTTTGACCAACACCTTCCTGAAATTTTAAATAATGAAATGAAAAAAAGAATGTGAATGTCACTTAAAAAATAAAAACTAAAAAACTAAAAAAAAAGAAACTAAATAACTAAAAAAATAAAAGGAGTTAATACATTTTAAGACACAAACATTATTATAAAAGCTTTTATTGAAAATAATTTTTTTTGTTTCATCACATCATTTTAACAGTGTGTAAAAAAATTATTTTTGTGTTTTTTAAGTAAAATGAAGTATGATGAAGTATCAACTTTTTCTATGATGTTAACAATTTTTGTTGTACAATTTTTAACAGCGATGTTTGCCAAGACTAAATGGTAAACATATTTTTTTCAAAATTTTAATATAATAGCGTTTGACATTGGCTTAATTTTTTAGACAAATCACTCGACGCGTTTCTAAAAAAAAAATAGTGTGATGAAATTATCATTTTTCTTGTAATATTAATTGTACAATTTTTGCCAAAACTAAACAGCAATAATTTTTTTTTAAATATAATACGTAATTTTATATTGACGTAGTTTTTTAGAAAATTAATCGACAGGTTTGTTTGAATAAAATTAAAATTGTGGTGAAATAACTACTTTTTCTGTAATGTTAATTGTACAATTTTTGGGAGCAATTTTTACATAAAACTAAATATTACTAATATTAACTTATTTTTAAATTTGAAAATAATTTAGATATTTATAATTTGAATTATACATTACAAATTCAGCGAATTTCGTCGACACCAGGTTTTACATGACAACTACCTTAACCGATATAGGAAAATTTAAACGTAAATTGGATAGTAAATGCCGTGAAAAATTATCTTTATGTAGTATTAAATATCCATTTCTAGCAATATACAATTCGCTTTTCTCATTTTATTAAAATCTGTCGTTTCGTGTTATATAATGCGATCAAGATTATTATGTAAATGATAAATTATTATTATGTAAATGATAAATGTATCCTTTATATTTTTAACGTTAAAGTAAAGAAGTTTCTATGTTTTTTTTTTAATTTTTAATCATATTCTCCTGAGTTTTAGAAGTAAAATTTCAAATATAGCATATAACCTGAGTCACATAAAGTTTAATAAGTCAGAAAAATGTTTAAATTCCACTACGATCCTTCATTAAACATCATTTATAAATTGCTAAATTTAAAAAAAATAGCTAAAAGTAAATGGGGAAAATTTTAAGACAAATTATTTCTATAAACTATTTCTTTGTTCGCTAAAAATCACACTTTAGTGTTTCGCTAAAACCATAAGTTCGGTTCACTGCTGACCTCCAAAAGTTTTTGCCGTTTGCCAATTTGATAACATAATGATTCATAGCATATACAACTCAGGTCATTAAACTATTTAAGAGCGAAAATCCCCAAAACTTATTAAGTAATTTTATGTGCTGCATAGTTAAACTGATAGTTAACTGCATAGTTAAATAGATTTACGAAGAAATAGTGATACAATAATTCAAGAGACTTCTATTGTATTTTGACATCTGTTGATAATTTCCAGCACATGGCAATAAAAATATTCACAGTACACAAACAGCTGACATTTCAATGTAACTACAAAAAACAGGTGTAAAAAACATATCTTTTATTCACACAAGTGGTTCTATGTATCGAACTGAGTGTATCTGAAGCGTGTTTCTGTAAAAAAATGTATTTGTTTTTTCGTTGAAAGCGTATTTTGATAGTGATTTATTCGGAGACATTTCAGAATTGTTATAAAATTGTCTAGTCAGTTTAATACACAGAATTACCTATTTAAATAATCGTTATGTATTGTGGCTGTATGCATTGAACTGAGTATATTTGAAGTGTGTCTTGTAAAAAATATATTTGTTTTTTCGTTGGAATCGCAATTTTGTTAGTGATTGTTTGCAAATATTTCAGAATTGTCATAATGTTTCTTAACATTTTCTACTCAGTTTAATGTACATAATCACCTGTGTGGATAATAGACATGTATTTATCACATATATTGTATCAAAGAATGTGCCTATTATTCATACAGAGAATTGTGTGAATCAAGTTGAGGACATTTGAAGCGTGCTTTTGTAAAAAATATATTGGTTTTTTCCTTGGAAACGCAATCTTGACAGTGATTATTTAAAAATATTTCAAAATTGTAATGTCGATTCTTAACATTTTCTACTCAGTTTCATCTATAGAATCACCTGTATGGGTAATATACATGTATTTATCACATATGGATATATATTGTATCAAAGAATGTGCTTGTTATTCATATAGAGAATTCTGTGAATCAAGTTGAGTACACATTTGAATCATGTTTCAGAAACGGTTGAAGATTTTCATACAGTTCCTAAATATTTTTTATTCAGTTGATGCACAGAATCATCTATATGATTGGTAAACACATTCTTTGTTATACACTGGAATAAATGGACCAGCTGAATTCTCATACGAACTATTTGACATGTAAGTTTAATATACGTACAATGTTTATTTTGCGTTAATATTTTACAAAATATAATTACGTGAAGTATACCCAGGGTCAGGTTTTTATAGACTGCTAATAATTACATTAATTAACGCACGGAATTACAATTATTTTTCTACGCAATTGTATTACCGAAACAACACAAAAAATTCTAAAACTACATTACTAATAGTGGCGTCAGCTTAATTACTTGAATAAGGTTCAGTGATAATTTAAAACCTGTCTTAAATTTTATTTATATTTATTTTTAAAATTATGGGCTACTTACCAAATCCTTGAAGAAATTTCCAGGTTTAGGAGCGGCTGAGGCGTTATTCACGAACATGGCGAAGATCAGCATGATTGGGAAGATCAAAAGCGACAGTTTCATCTTGATTATATTTTTTAAATTATTTTCAATATAAGAAAATTTACGTGACTCGCTTTAAAGCTGTCGAATGAATATGATGCCCCTAACAGTCTCGTCAACGGTATTTATAAGGTGGTGCTGTGTAAGATTACGGCCTAGTACTTCCCCAAGATAGGTGAATACCCGCTGTGAGTAAGTGCTAGAGTCGGTGTCTAATTATAATAACAATTGTCCGTTCTTCAAAGAGCAGTGTTTTCCTGTAAAGCAACTTAAATATTCTTTTTCTTTATCACAAACTATTGTTCAGGTTTTCTGTTTCGTTATCACAGACTAGTGTACATGTTGAAATAAATTACGTGAGCGTATGTTACTATTTTTAAATTTTCAATTATTTGAAGCACCGTCGCTGTTGCGTATTGGTTTGATCAGATTTAGGGCCTTTGACGGTACGGCCTATCGTGGGGTTTCGGGTTCAATTCTTGACCGCTCATTGAGCAGGGCTGGACTGAGTTTAATAAAATAAAAATAATTAAATAAAAAAATAATTAATTACAATTCTCTCGCTTTTAAATTGTTTACCTATTTTCTGTTTCAAATACTGTCTCATTTCTGCAGCAAAGCTACGACGTGCCTTATGGCGCAAGGCAATTCAACTGACAAGTGAATCAAACAAAGAATAAATAATACTAGCAAAAATTAAAAGTGCTATTTCTAATATAGTCTTAAGTTTAATATTGCTAACTTCCATCAGAATATTAAAAACAGAAAGACAGAAAGATACCTAAGCCGTTATGAATATCGTTTATAACAATAACATTTAAGAGAAACTGCCACAGATATATTAATGTAAATACAGACAAAACACTTTTATCCTATTAGAATATATATAAATAAATAATATTTTATCGAATTAAAATTTGATTCTTTTAAATAGTTAACAAAAGACAGTTGCTCGCTTTCCTATTTAAGAACTCTGTATATAATATGCACACTAATTCGAAACAATGTATTTTATAATTGTCATACATTTTTAAAAAAAAAATTGTTTTTTTTTACTAAACGCCATTGCTAAATAATAATTTAAATAGTTTCCCGTAACCAACAGAATGCGTTGCACAAATTAACATTTTGACGAACCCGGCGAAAAATATCAAATATTTTTAATTGACTAAGTAATTTAACACAAAATTCTCAATGATTCTTATACTCTTTGTGAATATATCTTAATATAATTTGCTACCAAATATTTTAATTGAAAAGTTAAACAAGTACCTGATTAATATTTATGAAATTTATGTATGCAAAATATTAACGGTATATTGAAGGTTACGTGACTATTATTCCTAAGCAGGAAAAAATCTGTGAAGACCCTACTTTTCTTTGTCCCACTAATGTAGTACAGGTTTTATTATCGAATAATAAAACGTTTATGGTCAGAAATATAATATACAGAGGCTTTTATCGACACATTTTTCTTTTAATTATGAAGAAGAAAAAAAATAGTTTTTAACGTTGCCATTTATATTTTAACGTTGTTATAAAATATTTACAAAATGTAAGGTTTATTTTGATACCGCGTTGCCATAGAAAATAACAAAAACATTATTTTCGAACAATATTTTTATGTTCTAAAATGTTTCAGACGTAGAAATAAGGTAAAAAATAGTTTTAAAAAATAGACGAGTAATTACATTATTTCCTGGAGTCGTAAAGGCTTTGTTTGTTTTGATTTTTCCAAATAACTCACTATGTTACGTAGTATGTTAACATTGTTCCACAAATACGGCCTTATAATTGATATTGTAATTTTAGACAAACTTGTTTTACAGAGTAAAAATAATTATCCTTTTTCCTCAACGAATCATTAAAGCCTTCTGCGAAATTAAATTTGGCACGGCAATTTACCATTAACTGTCTAATATACAATACATATAGCGACACGAGTGCTAAGTGGAGTCTATATCGCGGATATTACCGGTATTTTTTTGTATTTATACACTTGGTTTCGTTTTTTTCTTTAGGTTTGAATTCAGATAATGGCAGTGACCTTACTTATTTTCAGATATGAATATTTACTTATTTCTATCAAATTAATGTACCTAAAACAAATTCTTGTATGCGTATAACCGTTTTTATTGCTGTACTACAATGCTTTAAACAAATACAACAATTTATTGGGAAAGATTGGTTGGGTAAAGATTAAATACAGATTAAACAATAATTAACTTATTATTAAACTTCTCTCAAAATCTTTTATTTGATGAAATGTATTGAAACTTGAAAAATATTCGAGTCAAGATAATAAGAGTGAGATTAACTCGCTGTAACTATATTGAGTCTACGTGACCCGTAATTTCCAGAGCTTTACAATGATACTTAATTGGCCGAAATCGGTGACTCCTAAAATATTAAAATAATTGAATTATATAAATGTCGACATATAATTGAAGAAAGAAAAAACAAATAAAACATATAGAGAATGTAAAGCTTAAGTGCAAATATTTATATGAATTTACTGAGAAGGAATCATTTTAGCAGAAAGGCGTATGGTCTTCATATTTTCTCACTTTTTTATTTTTGAATGTCACAAAGAAAGAAGCATTATATTCGCCTAAAAATTGAAGATGAAGTTTTGACTGGAATTAATTCTAAATCACTAGTGTAAGTAGATTATATAAAAATTAAAAGAAAAAACGCTCATGCATGTATAAATATGATTTGGAATTTTATATAAATATATTTTTCTCTATTTTCAAGCTTAAGTTTTGTTTTTCACGAAAACGGCTCTAACGCTATCTTTCAACTGTCCATTCTGCATGTACTTCATATTCTAATGATATGTCCTAACACATTTTTCCGGTAGAAATTAAATTAGTATATTTCTCATTCAATGCTAATAATTTTTGCGATTCGTTCAACAGGAAAAAGTTGAGGTACGTGGCGATAAAATAAATAATAATATTATATAAGCCCCATAAAATAAACACTTTGTAAGTCTAGCAAAAAATAAAATAATAAAATTTTATTGTGACTTTACAAAAAACTAATTGACGTTTTGTAAAAGTTTCGGCAGCTTGACTATGCGTTCATTTCATTCATAAATATCTGTACATGTAATAAATTGAACAAACTAAGTTCTGTAAATGGAAAATATTTTAAAAAGAGTGATTGTATTAGCGTATGATAATAGATGTCAGAAAATTTTTTACAATTTTTTCTGTCTGTCTGTATATTATTTTGTGCGTCAGTTATCCAAAATCTGCTGGGTGGAGTTTGATGAAATTTGATATAGTAAAAGTTTGTAACTAAAAGAAACATATGAGAAAAAAATATTTTTTTTATTTTTCCGAATTTCAACTCAGTGAAACCTTGGAGCACCGGAACCTTGGAACATTTACGAAACGGGAATTGTGAGTTAAATTAGTTATTTTTATTCAATATTTATATACATGCAAAAGAACTTCTAGCCACGAGGACGATTATTTTTATTATGAGTATTTTTAAGTCAATTGACTGATGATTCTTGAGTCATACTACAAACGAGTTAAAAATAACATTATTTTGAAAGAAACGCCTTTAAATTTTTCCTTCTTATTATTAATTCAAAACTACATTAAAATAAATAGTGAAGCAGAGTTCTGAAATCTTAAACTGATAATATGTTGCGAAATTTAGAACTTATTGTTCAACGGTTTAAGAATATTTACATAGGGATATTTCGTAAAGTACGGCACTATGTTTATAAATATATTAAAGAGACAAATCTTGCTAATGTCAATTTAGATAACCATTGTATTGATTTCTTGCACTCAATTCTAATAGAAAAATATATTTTGATTGTTAGGTTATTTATGTGTTTAAGTTAAGAGTAATCTCGCCAAACTTTTCTTGGTTTTTCACACAGTATCCGCGACTCAAACAGTACACGAATATTTGTGAAAAGTCTATTTTTACCAAATTGTTTCTTCTAATTAGTTTGGTTTTCTACCCTCATTCAAGCATGAGGCCAGATATATCTAATTTACAAAGTCATTGTCTTGCAAATAACCATTTATACACAATTAAATGAAACTACGTGATGTAGTATTATTTCTACTTTTTTAAATTTCTGTACCACGACCTGGGTTTCGTTGTTTACAACATCTTCAGGTGGGATATTAGCAAAGATCTTTGCCAATAGCCCACCTGATGATGTAATATAACGAAACCTAGATCGTGGTAAAGAAATTTAAAAAAGTAGAAATAATACTACATCACATAGTTTCATTTAATTGTGAATAATGAATTTCTACAAAATTAACGCCAATTTATTCAATAGCCATTTATACGTTAGACATTTTCAATAATTAATTACCATATTCTGAAAAGGCTTGCATTTCATATCAATATACATTGTTACCTTCAAAGCCTTTAAAACCTCTCCGGACCATATTCTCCTGACCAGATTGGTAAATCTATGCCATTGGTAATATGTAAATACATACGAGTGTATAATGCGTATGGTAATATGTAATACGTTTTTAAAAGTAGTCCAGTTACGATAATTTTTATTTTCTATAACTTTTATTATCTATAATTCAATTATTATAATTGATTGATGGTAAAGAAAATATTTATCTGTAATGGTTCAGATAAATATTTTCTTTACCATATTTATTTATTTTCTTCGATGCATTTGCATATCTGGCAAACTCATTTTTATTCGACCAATCTCGTCAACCACAACACGATGCGTTTATAATGTTGTAAGAAAGGTATATAATAAAATGTGATGGTAAAAAATATGATAATTAAACTTTTATTAAAATACCAAAAAAATATTAAAATAATCTAATTTTGATATATCTGGTCTTTGGAGCAGGTTTTAGGGATATAAAAAGTAACGAAAAGGACTAAGGTAGCGGTAATTAAAGTTGGGAAATGTGCTTTTTCAGATGACTTTTGAATGCTTACATGGACAAAAAAATGCTTAAATGGACAATGAAATGATTAATGGACAGTGAAATACTTGAACAGGCAGTCTCGAGATTATTTCGCAACTTCGCAGCACAAAAAATGAACGAATTCTCACAACACGATAGGGGAGATTCTAAAAACTTAGATTCAGGCAATAGCTATATATAGGACTATAACTCTAACAAGATAAGATTAAGTATAAGAATGTATATATGAAGATATTATAAAGCATTTAAAAAGGCATTGGTCACGTATCTCCGTACAACTGTATATTAAAGTGAACTTCCCAGAAATGATAAACTTTTCTGAGGTTAGGTATTTACGAAATACTTAATAACCATAGAATACATAGTTATCGGCTTCAAATAAATGTATTTATTATACTTTTTATATTTACTTAGTGCTCGTACTTATAAATTATACGTTGTAATAAATACTCTTACAAAAAATTGTGAAAACTTGCAAAAAATAAGTAAAGAAAATTTAATTTAAATATTCAATCGCAAACACTTTAAAATCCTTGCAAAAAACCGAACGTTCCTAAAGATTATATAATCGTACAAAACTATGACCAATTGACACCAACTAAATTGAAATAAAGTAAAATAGCGTTAAAGCAGTCATAAAAAAAACAATGATATTGCCGAACGGGTACAAAAACACATCCAGTACATACTTTGAATACGGGTAATTACTTTGGAAGTGTGATAAGGAAATGCGTAGAACTTATATCGCGCGGTCCAGTTACATATAAGCGTTCAGTCCGAAAGGCTGAATCAGTACAAGTTCAGCAGCAACAAACGTAACGTATCGCGTGAAGTGGGCAAAAAAGCGACAACATGAAACTGTCAGTTCTCCTCTTCCCCATAATGCTGGTGTTTGCTTTGTTCGCGCACAGCTCTTCGGCCGCCCCTCAGCCGGGCAACTTCTTCAAGGATTTGGTAAGTGTCATACAAAATTATGAATTTTATGCAAACTAATTTATGGAATTCCTTTTTCTAAACATGGTTTCGTGTTATAATTAATCTAAAATGAATAACAAGCTGTTCGTTTAGCATTAGTTTTCTTACGAACGATTGTTAGCCGATTAAACATGGTTTCGTATAATTAATCTAAAACGGATAACAAGCTGTTCGTTCAGCATTAGTTTTCTTGCGAACGATTGTTAGGCGATTAAATATGGCTTCGTATAATAAAAGTGGATAACAAGCTGTTCGTTAAGCATTAGTTTTCTTGCGAACGATTGTTAGCCGATTAAAAGTAGTTTCGTATAATTAATCTAAAATGGATAACAAGCTGTTCGTTTAGCATTAATTTTGTTACGAACGATTGTTCCGTCCACTGGTCAGTACGTGTCAGGATGTGATACTGTTCGCAATTTTTGATCGATCTTATTGAATAATTTTATATATAATTTTACATAATATTTTTCGTTTATTTTTGCCTGATTATTAGTTACAATTAAGTAATATGAATCTATAGATATATAAATAAGAGAAAAAAAATACTCACTATTAAAATAATATTAATAAAACAAAAATAAACATGGCGTATACCTTTGAAAATTACCACGAAAAATTCTCGTACATTCAAAATAACCTCACGCTTAAGTTTTATATATATTTTTTACAACTTTTTGTCATTATATTTTTTTTCCTTCATTTCAGGAGGAAATGGGCCAGAGAGTTCGCGACGCCATCATTAGCGCAGGTCCTGCTGTGCAAGTGGTGCAGGACACAGTCAAGATAATAAAGCCTCAGGATTAAAACTCATATATGTGACAAGTAATGTTAAATAAATATTAATCTAATTTGATAAAAACTGTAATTTTTATATATTGAAATAAAATAACAAATATATTATATTTTTTATGACTTCACTTTTTGTGCTACCCTCGACTTCTTTCCCGCTTGATATTTAACTCCCCCATACCCTTATTTGCATTTATTTTGATTAAACGATTCTATACCAAGGAATGTCATTAAAGCTACTCTAAAAGCTTTTTTCAGATATCTCATCCAACAGATTGATTGATTGTGAATATTTATTGATTACGTAATAATTAAATATTTTAAATTAATAAACTAACTTAAAATTCTTTTCTTATATTTTGCAACCACATTCTTTTCGACTTCGCAAAAATTGATAAAAAAATTAGCCGAAATGTTGATTTCTACTATTAAGGCTTTTAATAATTTTCAGTAATGTACGTCCATGTTTTTTTATTATATAAAATATATTTATTACTGTTATAGCATCATAATTATAGGGAGTGTGAGTTTTATGATTTTTACATACTTAAATTTGATTGGTAGGAGGCGCGAAATTATGCATTCCTGACAGTACGAGTTTCTATTATTTTCTGCACCATAAAATAATGGGGTCCATGACGCCTGAAATTAATTTATATACAGTATAGCAGTAAAGATTATATCGGTGTTTAAGTTGATGTAATTATACTTAGCGTATGCTTTTAGAAGACAAATAACGGTTTCGTAAAGTTTATTAAACTTTACGACCCTATGGAATGACCAGCAAAATGGAAAGATAATGAAAAAAACCTATTTGGTATTTCATGAACAAAATTTATTTCACGATAAATATTTACATACCGGGACTTTTCCAAAAAAGAAATAAAAGTAATCTTACAGATTATTCTGGGTCATCAAAAGTAATCAAGTTTAAGTTTCAAAATAAAAGCATTGTTTATTTATTTATTTCTTGAAAATCCTATTCTCAACTGATTTACCCAAAGCACTGTGCATGTGGAAGAATATATGACAAATGGTTATTAAATAATGAGGAATAAGATAATACACTCACAGTGCAATTCGATACATTTCAAATACACAGTAATTTGAATAAATATCATCTAATGCTACAGAATATTCGTGCGCGCTCTAGGCAAGTGAAATAAACTATGACATCGTCGTCTCATGCAGAAGACAGCAGAATAAATGGCTAGTAAACTCAGAATCGAGGTGTTTTCAGCGTAATGATTTAATAATTAAAAAAATTGATGGATTAAAAGCAATTCCCGCCGGAGTTGAAGAATATTACATACTACCAAGCTTATTATGAAATCTAAGGGAAATAAACAAGTAAAAAACCCATAAATTTTAAAATAAAAAACCCTATAAAATTTTTAATATTTTATTTACTGATGATTTACATGATGATTTTAGAAATTTTAAATTTATTTATTCAATATTTTGGTTGTACTTAAAAGTTACAGAAAATGTGTGTTTACAGAAAATGCATAAAAATAGTGAAGAATAGAGAGAAAACCAATTTTAAGGTTTTACAAATATTTTTTTTAGGCTTCCGTAGCCAAATTGCGAAAACGAAATCCTTTTAATTTCGTCCTGTCCGTCTGTCCGTCTCCTTACCCTTATGTTACAGCCATTTTACTGGAAGACTATTGGCACTATATAGATTAAATTTCGATGGTGGGTATCTTCTAAGAACATCTAT
Source organism: Druceiella hillmani (assembly GCA_039881145.1). Lineage (NCBI taxonomy): Eukaryota > Metazoa > Arthropoda > Insecta > Lepidoptera > Hepialidae > Druceiella > Druceiella hillmani. Next base: position 27,046,124 of record JAYKKI010000018.1, on the reverse strand, counting down.
ACAATTATATAGTGAAATTATGACGAAAAGATATTAGGAGTGATACTCCATACATGTAACTGAGGGATAAAAAAACTAGTGCACATATGCGTATGGCGATCTTTCGATAGGTCTTAAAAATTATGTAGAGTTTCCAAAAATATTTTTTTTATTTAAAACATCAGTTATGAACATCTAAAATTTTAAAGTTGTCTCCCTTGTCTTTTCACTTTTCATCCGATTACAGAGTTGTAATTTAATTTATTTCTGCAGCTTTTAGAAAACTCCAGTAAGCACTTTGAAGATTCAATGGTTTTATTCAATTTTAAGTTAATTATTAGCATAAAATTACATATGTTTAAAAAATTTGGTCAGTAATAGATAACGATTTACTGCTCATCGTAACTTTAAATAAATTTGAATTCAATTGGGCAAAGCATGAAATAAAACATATCGTTTGAATTCTGAGGTTTGGGTTGATGTGGTCTTAAGGATAATAGGAAAAACTGTTATCTCCGTTCACTTTCAATAAATTATATGTTTCCCTTATAGGTACGAGTGTGTTGCTTATATCTATGACATCAAATTGTTATTGGCCTTTCGAAAAAAAACTTCAAACTTATTGCCACATTGACACTTGACAAGCGATGTGACAGTTCTTTTCACATGTTTCATTAACATTTAGCTATCATATTAAGAAATGCAGTAGAAACTTTTTTATATATACTTTGTCTTCTTCAGTTAGAAACATTATATTTACCTATAGTTTATCTGGTTCATAGCTACGCTTAATGAAACTGATAGATTATAAAGCTCAAGGGTATAAAGCTCAAGTGTTGGCGCTGTTCTTGTATTTAAAAGTTTTTAAATACACTTTACATTTATATGTGTGGAGCTATCAAATTATATAAAAGGAATATATCTTGTAATTAATAGACGTATTTTCATTTTGGAAGAATATATAACGATTCTTAAAACTTTAATTTACACGAACGTTTTTAATTTTCAGTTGGTAATTAAAAATATGTAAAATCATAATTACACGAAGTTAAAATTAACTTAGTTACCATAATTTGATCATAATTTAATTGCTTTAACCTAGCAGTAATATTGGAAGAAAGCGTTTTACAAAAAAAATTTAACAAACTTCAAGGAAACACTGAATAAAAAGCACACTGAAAAGTATCAAATAATGAATATACGAGTATATAATTGGATCTATTGTGATACAATCTCTTCTTGGAGTATAAATAAGTTTGTAAGTTAATGCTATTGCGTTAAATTACTAAATCCGTGCTTATTTGAGGTTCCTTTTTCCCTCTCACAAATCTGCACTGAATGCAAATGAATGTGTACATTTATATTTTCCTTAAAACATTTGAAATACGAAGAACTTTAATAAAATTAACAATAAAATATTCTTACGAGAAAAGACAAATACGTATAAAATATTATCACAAATAATCTTATTGCAGCAGTTTTAATATCTAAATAGTATTAAATCACTATAAGTAAATTTGTTAATCAAAATGAAATATCAAGAAACATAATTTTTTTTTAAATGTCGAGACCGTGGCTAAATGTAACGTGGGTTGGGCGGATAAGTCGAGAGTAGGCCTCAGATCAGAGCTTCAAAAAGGCAGCAGGTCTTCAGAAATATACTTTAAAAAAAAGATTGATAAGTCTTGCTAAACTAAATTAAAATCTGTTAAAAAGTTGATATTGAAAATGTATGTATATTTTTTTTTATTACTTAAATGAAATAAAATTATATAACAGTAATAAGTTGTTCTTGAGGTTATTTGAAACTTCCAATAGTTTAAATATGCTTTTACATATCAAGAGTACCTTCAAACATAATTATTTTTGTACATTACATACATTTTCCAACAATTTTCTCATTACATAAATAGCTGAAATGGAAAAAAGTCAGTAAATACTGTTAATATATAATTATTATCAGCGAATACTTTTAGATTTGAGTGTTTAATATCACAGTATATTTTTATACAACATAATGTATATTATCAACACTGGATGAACCTAATTGATACAAATAGATACATAAAGATATAAGTCAAATTGTTTCAGTCGAAAATATCAGTTAATTATGTATTGTGGCGTCTAGGGCCTAGATCTGTACCGCAACTAAGCTCCACTCCAATCAAACCTGACACCGCGGTATCAGCTGCAGTTTTGAAGTTTTTGGAGATCCTTCTCCATATTGTTGAGACAGGGTTTCAAAGCATGACATTTTTTGCTTCGTATTGACCCTAGATGCCATAATATATAATTAACTGATATTTCGTGTTATATAAAATAATATAGATTAATAACAAATGTATACACTCTTAAATATTTAAGCTTTCATAGGTGCCTAATTGTATAAAGAATCATTTACTGCGAGTTCTACTCTTACTCAAAATATATATTCCATACAATCACACTTAGGAATAACTAATATAGTCGATGTGTCTTCTTAAGAAAATCTGTTATGTGAAAAACATTTCATTTCTAATTCGTAAATGGCAATTGTGTAGAAATTATCTCTTCATAAATCAGAGACCTTAGTGACATAATTGTCATAGTCTCAATAGTTTTTTATAATGCAATTTTTTTTTCTTCACAGAACCTCAAACTTGTCGCAAGCTCTCTTGGACTCGGACGTTTCTCACTTAAGTAATCAAGTAGGGAAATCAGCAGGTTTTCATGGGATAGGGCATAGGCGTAACCAAAATTCCTTACCAGTGAACTAAGGTTAGGTAAATTATGGTAACATCCATTTATATACCCTGTAATAATTGAACAGTTGTAAAATCATTTTGAGCAGTATTTCCTAGTGATGAAAGATTTACTGATTTTGGATAAACTCTTTTTGAACTGAAAGTTTATCGTACATATTATAAAAAGAAATGACTTGTTTTAAAATATATTTATATTTTGTTACATAAAAAAGCTTGTTTTTACTCAAGAGATATCAAAATCGATATGCCCTGGCTGCGGGTAATTCCTCGGTCCATGTGATAAGAAAATGCGCAACTATTTGCATGTCCAGCTATATATAAACATTCAATCTAGAAAACTATTCCACTGCAGGTTGAGTTGCGACAACTTGTATAATTGTAACTAGTTAAACTATAATAGTTAAGCACTTGTAAAACAAAATGAAACTGTTATTTTTAATTTTTCCCATTATAGTGATGTTCTCCTTCTCCGTGCGCGGCTGTTCAGCTGCACCTCAACCTGGCAACTTCTTCAAGGATTTGGTAAGTGACATAGAAGTATTATATTTATTGTTGTGGAAACATTTTTGTAATTCCTGCACATATCTTGGTTTATTTCGACCTCGTTAAAAAGAAAAAATAGTTACGTTTCTTTGAATAACTTTTTGTATTGGGCAAACAACCCACAGCGAATCAAATTGTTACGCTTCTATTTAAAATTAGTGCATTTTTTTTACAAATTCCATGGAATCTACCCCCTGCCCTAGTGTTGTTTAATTCTATATTGACTTCTCACCTTCACATGTCTCTGTTCGATTCGATATTTCAAAAATACGATTCCCAATAGTACTTGATTTTCTATACTTAAAAGTTTAAATGCTTGTAATAAACTTAAGTTGTCAAATTTCTCAGTATAAATATACGACATATGTTTTTTTAACGCGGAAACTCATAAATTTTTGCTAAATCAAAATCGTTGATAATGGAAAAACCGGATAAACCGGTTATTTTCTTTTATTAATATTAATTGAATATTAAATTTTATCTTCTCGTATTTGCGTATGTAAGTAATGCAATAAATCACACATGATTGTCTACCGCGCCTTTGGTCATCTACCTAAAAGAAACAAAATTAGAAACAAGTTAAAAAATGTAAAAAAATTTTCATTAGTTGAAAAAGATTAAGAAAATCCACATAAAACGGAGGCTGAGTGTTCTCAGAACAAGAAAAAAGGTAGTTTTTGTCGTGAATCATTTATAAAAAATAAAATCAGCAAATCCTTGCGATTATCACTGACCTTCTATTCTGATAATTGATCAATCGATATAAAATAGAATCACAATTGGTCAGAAATTGCGACACTTACTGACTAACCGACGCAGACGAATGTAATTTTGGAAAGGCAAATTTAAATCATAATAGAGGTTTTAAAATGTTAAAAAAAGTCTAATTTTTAGAATAACATTTCCTCGTTATTAAAATGAAAAATACTCGAGTTATTATCACTTCTATTGTAGGCTGACGAGGCCAGCCATTAATAATGTCGACATCAGCGGGATGTGCAATTACTTTACTAAATTCTAATTATTTTTCAGTTTGCAGCACTGTCGATAAATACATCTTCGAAAAACCTAAATTATATTGGCTGGTATTATTTATTATTTGTAAACTTGTTCACTTATAAGTACTCATAGTAGTTGTTTAAATATATATGTAATATTAGAGACCAAATAAAGCTTTTATTTACATTAAAGACCCATAATATTTCTATTAAACACTTCAGAACTTTTATTATTATTTTTCGCTTTGTGACTGTCGATAAATACATCTTTGAAAAACCTAAATTATATTGTGTGGTATTATTTATTATTTGTAAACTTGTTCACTTATAAGTACTCATAGTAGTTGTTTAAATATATATGCAATATTAGAGACCAAATAAAGCTTTTATTTACATTAAAGACCCATAATATTTCTATTAAACACTTCAGAACTTTTATTATTATTTTTCGCTTTGTGACTGTCGATAAATACATCTTTGAAAAACCTAAATAATATTGTGTGGTATTATTTATTATTTGTAAACTTGTTCACTTATAAGTACTCATAGTAGTTGTTTAAGTATATATGCAATATTAGAGACCAAATGAAGCTTTTATTTACATTAAAGACCCATAATATTTCTATTAAACACTTCAGAACTTTTATTATTATTTTTCGCTTTGTGACTGTCGATAAATACATCTTTGAAAAATCTAAATAATATTGTGTGGTATTATTTATTATTTGTAAACTTGTTCACTTATAAGTACTCATAGTAGTTGTTTAAGTATATATGCAATATTAGAGACCAAATAAAGCTTTTATTTACATTAAAAACCCATAATATTTCTATTAAACACTTCAGAACTTTTATTATTATTTTTCGCTTTGTGACTGTCGATAAATACATCTTTGGAAGGACTAAAAATTTATTGGCTTGTATTACTTATTATTTATAAACGTTCTCACTTTTAAGTACTCTTAGTAGTTGTTGTTTATTTATATATGTAATATTCGAGATAAAATAAGGCTTTCAAGATATTGCCGTTTGTGATGGTTCATAAAAACTTCCCTAAAACCACTTGTCAAATCAACCTTTTTCAATAACAACTACAGGTTTGTACACAAAAAGTGGTCAAATGCAGTAGATATTTTTCAAACTATGAAACTACATATATTTTGTAAACTCTTATGCAGTACCAGTGAAAATCTATGGTAACTGAATAAAGAGCCTTATACTCCGACATTTGAAACTGCTATTGCGATCCGTATTTTTTATGTATATTTTTAAATCCATTATAGTAAAATATATTTTGCAAATTCATATTAATTTATCTAAAGTTTACTAATATATTCAGTCGTATTATAATTTCCGTCTACTTTATTTTCGTGTACTTAGAATTTTTTTTTATAATTCTTAAATAAATGGAGTTTAATTATTCGAAGCGATTTTATTTTAAAGATACTGATTAAAAAATTGGTTTCTGCAGTTTTTTCCAGATGTTTTTATTATCTAGTTTGAAAATGGAAAAGAAAAGATATTCCAATCGACTTTTAACCTTATTATTTCGTAAATGGGGCAAAAAACTTAAAAATATTAAATATTTACATTATGTATATATATATATATATATATATATATATATATATATATATATATATATATATATATCTATAAACTTTATATAAATTCGTTAGCCAAACCTTACAAACAGAGAAATTCGTCTTGAATATTCAATTATATGCAAGTTTAAATATAGTAACTTTGTACAAATGTCTTAAATGATATCGTAAATTCTATTTCACATTATAAATATCAAAATTATACTAAATCAGACAGAAACGGCACATTGCTGAATGGAACTTTTATTAGACCATAAACACATAATATTTTTGTCCTATAATCTGAATGCAAAGAAAATATTAATGTTCATACAATATATTGACTATTATTTGCGTATTTCTATATACATATTGCTTATATAATGGATATACGCACAACGTACATACAAGGGCAAATTAATTGTTCAGTATTTATAAAAATCACCCCGTTAGGAAAAGAGCGTGAACATAAGTATGTATGTATTTAGATAGTATATGGATAATGTCGTCTTAATATCACAAGTAATCGTTGGTACTTTGGAAATATTTTCCCATTTTCTAAGTAAGGAAAATTATGCCCGTTTAAATATTATTTATAAAATTTGATGTCAAATTACCGTTAGTGAAGATCTGAATAGAAATATTTTACTCAAAAAGGTCACCGATTGTAACAAGGCATGCAAATCAATACATGAACAAACAGCTGGGTATTAATATAATGCAAAAAATTTAAAAAGAACAATCTTGACCATTGTTCTTTTTAAATTTATTACATTAATTATATTTATTACATTATATAATACCCGGCTGTTTGTTCATGTATTGATTTGCATGCCTTGTTAATGGAAATTATATCACTCCAGAATTCTAATAAGTGCTATTTTTGCAATTTTTCAAATCTATTGTTGCAAAAGGGAAGCGGGGATGGTTGTGCACATTGCTCATCATTTTTTGGCTAGCATTTTGTTAAAAGAAATTAAAAATTAAAAATTTTAAATATAACTTCAACATCATTTGGAATAGTCGAGAAATACATTAAAAAAATTTCTTTTGAGATTTTACTACCTTTTAATTAATATCCCCTACAAGAATCATCTTCTTTTACTTTGACGCATGTATTTAGGCTTAAAAAAATTGCCAGATTGTTAGAGGTAGACAGATAGAAGAACAGAAGTGACGAATTTATAAGGGTTACCTCTTTGTAGTTTGGCTGCGGGACCCTAAAAATAAAATTATAAATCCAACTGTAGTCACCGATCCATCTCATGAAGATATAGACCAATAACAATTTGTGATATCTCAATTAATCCAATACAGGAGTTAATAATTCTTTAAATAATGCTTTCAGTAAAGATCGCATATTTCTTTCAGGTCATGTAGCCATATTTTTTACATTTCAGGAGGAAATGGGTCAGAGGGTGCGCGACGCCATCATCAGCGCAGCTCCAGCAGTAAAAGTTGCACAAGACGCTGTTAAAATCGTAAAACCTTAGGATTAAATCTTACTTACACGGCAAGCCCTATGTTGATACAAGGCGAGAATCAATACAAAGTAATAATCGTAATCTTAAATAAACATATATAATCTCCATGTATAATCTCAATGTTTAGAAATTTATATAAATGCAAAGTAAAAAATAAATAAAAAAAATGATTAAGCTTAATGACTTTTATTTCTTTAAATTAAAATCTTACTTTATATTCAATCCAGATAGAACTTAGCGTCTACAGGTATCCGAAAACCCAAATGAATAACGATACCCGTACAGAATAATTTAGATAAGTTTTTATATTTGCATTAACTTTATTTCTGGTATATAAAACAAAATTAAGATTACTGGTAACATCACGGAAACTATTTTATTACCTTTGCTTCTGCGTGTTTTTTTCAATTATGTCTCAGTCTACGAAGGTTTGCATGGGTACCAGTGTGCATATAAGTTGAATCAGTTATAGGTTACTGTAATAATTCAAAATTAGTTAAAACATAAACTTAACATTGATGCCTGTTCCTTGATACAAACAAGGGCCTAATAATTTAGAACACCAACTTAACTGCAACTCTTACTATAGCATAATTCCTAATGAGATCACGTCGTAACGGATTTCAGTAACCTATAAGCTACATATAACACTATCAATTGACATATTGTAGAGTATTAACTGAAGTGTATACTACAGTCGTAATAAGAAAAATCATGATGTGTAGTTCTATCAAGTTCTATCATGAAATTATGAAAAAAGTATTAAATAATTCAAATTATTTTATATTCAATGTAAAAAAAATATTCTTGTGGATAATTTGACAATTGATTGAATTTTGGTAATTGATCCTTTTTCTATATTTATTAGACTAAGAGCACCAATTCTCGCAGCCGACAAAAAGAGTAAACCATTAGAATTTACAAAAAGCAAGTAGATCTACCAATTAATCAGGAAATTTGGCAGTAGTGACCATAACTAAACTACTTTGATTTTAGCGCAACTTAAGCAATGGGGTTTTCTTATTTACGTTATCGGTTTAAATGTTAGAATCAAAAATATTTATTTTCTGTTATTCTAAGAGTTACCGTTAAAAACATTGTGGGTTGTGATTAATAGTATCGCAATTGACAAACAGTTAGACAAGTTGACAATGCCAAACCTTCATACTTATTATGTATTATCAACAATTCATAATCATTAGTGATTATAGTCACTGAATCATTTTCCCGATTAAATTAATAAATTGGCTGTAAAGTATTAATAATCTAGAAAAAATAAAGTTCTGTAATCATTACTCTGCAGGCTCGAGTATTTAAAAATGAACTCTAATAATTGTTATTTTTATTACAATTCCAAATTGTAATAGAAATAAATTACTGAAATAAGGTTAATTTCATAATACTGATTCGTACGATTCGAATATTATAATAACTAAACTCTTAAATAAACTATAATAATTTATTAGGGGTATATTCAAGAATTTGGAACGGTAATATTTGTACTTACCCCAAAGGTTCCAATAATTCGAGGTTTGAGATAATAGATCTTCCTACAATACATTGTGAATAAGAGGAACTGTGTTTAAGTGAAAATAGTCCTTATTTTAAGTAGTCAATTTTTTCACGGAAAATAGTCCTTATTTTAAGTAGTCAATTTTTTCACGGAAAATAGTCCTTATCTTAAGTAGTCAATTTTTTCACGGAAAATAGTCCTTATTTTAAATAGTCAATTTTTTCACGGAAAATAGTCCTTATTTTAAGTAGTCAATTTTTTCACGGAAGAAGGTGAAAAAAGCGTTTACTGTTTTATCGGTTTTAATGTTACGACTATCGATTTGTAAGAGGTAATTATTCAGTTTTCCAGTTTTAATCCATTTCACAATGAATCAGAGGAAGAGAAATATATACATGACAAAATTAATATTTCAAATTCTATTGAATTAATATTGTTGTTTTAATTTAATAGTCAGGTAATTAACGTAACGTTTAACATAATTTTCAATACTTATAAAATACATGAAAATAAATTATATATAAAATACCATCCATTCTCCTTTGCAAAAAATACAATTCCTCGAAATTAACTTAAGATACTTTATTCTCATAAGTTAGTTTCGAAACGTAGAAAATTTGAAAAATTTGTATCTCTTAAACGAAGAATATAGAAAATTGTTAATTTTACATAACCGGCAAAATTTTCACTACACAGTTAATATAAAAACTCATTTCCAATCCAATTGAAGTTAAGGTCTTTTTTCTAAACGGAAATATAATTAACAAATACAGGGCAATAATTTATAATTGATTTAGCATTGAATTATTTTTTATGTAATATAATAGGTATAAATTCACATTTTATCCCTTAACTGATATCTAGGTTAATATTGTCAGACGTAGACCGCAGTTCTAGGGGTTCCATATGAACCACCAGTCCAATTGTCTTTTTTAGTCAATTATTAAGTGCTTTTTTGGAACAATTTACTCAATTTCATTGAGAATTGACCAAAGGAAAAGACGATCTGATGTAAATGTCAGAGAAATTATTTTGAAACGCAATAATTTGAAAATTAAAAAGGAGTATTGTTCAATCCCTATGAAATTCGAAGGAATGGAAGTTGAATATACTAAGGCTGAAAGAAGTGGTGAATAGAAAAGGAAAGTAATCATATTATCTTCTATAAGTAGGATCTCTTCTGTAAGTACAAAGGTACTTCTAGAAGACAATATGGGCATTTATAATCCATGTAATGAATTCGTCCTACTGTAAAACTAATGTCTTATGCAGAAGACGAAGACAGGATAACGTGATAAGATTGTAAGCATTTTGTGACACATTTCTGTGACTTCAGAAGTATGCGCGGGATAATTCAGCGAAGTGATCATGAAATGATAACTGTGTGTTAAATCTCACATTAAAATCCATGGTTTCAAATTCAGTATTGCAACACGTTAGTACCAAGATAAGCGTGTTAATATATTTTATTGCTGTGCTGAATTGAGATTTACTGTGCTGAAGCAATGAAAAGTTTCTATGTCAAACGGTTCCAGAAAAAACGACTGTCAGCATGACGGGTAAACTAGCATCGAGATTACAATCTTAATAGTTCAGATTAATATTTGTGTAAAACATAAATTATTAAAATAATAATAAATGTAAAACATAAATTATTAAAATATTAATATTAAAATAATTTCTTCGCGGATTCTGTGTCAATGTGACACAAATAACAGTCTGTAAAAAGCGAGCTGACAGTGTTTTATCTCAAAAAAAAGTGAATACCCGTGATGAAATAGCCATAACGAAGTTGGTCTCTTATTATGAAAATAATGGTTGGTGGCGTCGTAAAAACAATGGTACTCGTTGTATTATTTCCTAATGATACTACTTATTTATTCTGCCACTGCTATTGAAAAACATTATATATGTGTGAGGTGATTTTTCCAGTTTTTATTCAAACGTATTTTTATCTTCGCCTTTACTCAAAGGAAAGTATCTACAATTAATATCAAACAAATGTTTAATAAGTAATTTTTGTTTTTTTTGTTTCATTTAATTTTTCAACGAGTTAGTAAAAATAACATAGAAATTATGTAGCAATGTGGCATTTTTTGTCCGGAGCGAATTTAAAAAAAAGTGACCTTTTATTGTTTGTCCTTTTATTGTTTGTCTTTTTATTGTTTATCGAAAATAACTAAAACTCATTGTTTTTTACTGTAGGTGAAATAAATATGTTTCCTTTATTTTTATATCTTCATCCACTTATTATTAAGAACTTTAAAGTGAAAGTATGGACAAATTAACCCGTGTATCTTGAAGTGAATTCACCTCAATATCCTTTTATGTAATTTTTATTCCTAAAAACAAATAAATTCATGACTTACATATCATAAAATACTTTAAAATTATTAATATTAATGATCAGAAAGTGTAATTTTAAAAACAAATAACCATTACATATTTATAGACCAGTTTTTAATGCATGGTTTTGGGCTCTTTTAAATACCTTAATCCATGAATAGCATGAAATAAGGATGATAAGAAGTTTTCTCGAACTTTTTGTCTCATGGCAATTGATTAAAATACAACCTAATCCCACTAATTGACCTCAGATGCATTTTTTGACAATCGCCAAGATTCACTACCAAAGCTATTATGAAAATACCTGCAATCATACTTGTTCGTACAATACACCTCACATTCAGATCGCTTTTCCCACATTACTTTTATGTTAATACTACAAACATCCTTATTTTAATGAGTAAGACTTTTCGTTTCTACTTTTTAATTCACTAACAAATCCTGGAAGGCCTTTTTCTTTACAGTGGTTATTTGTTTACTTCGTACAAGTGGCGCTCTTTTACTTTTTGTTTGGAGAGTATTTACTAATGTAAAGTTTAAGTGCTGACTAGACTACAACGACAAAAGCATTCCCTGGATATTTGTCACTGCTATTTACTAGCATGAACTGTTCTAAAATAGGGAATGAAAATGGAATAAAAAAAAAGAATTAGATACCACAGATAAATAAGTGCTACAATCAATGTAGACAATTATAGGAGAGTACACACATACACACTTAGAGTGGTTTAGGTAACAATCTAAGTGTGTATGTGTGCGCTCTCGTATACGTGCATACATTTATTACAATCCAAATATACACACTTAGAGTGATAGTAACGACGTAGCGTTGATAGACCTGTTTATTTTATTTTTAGGAGGCAGGAATAAGAAGGAATAAAACTTATTAGACAGACTTATTTCTAGGATACATCTAAGCATTCCATATCTCATTCGATAGCATTTAGTATAACAGTGATTAAATTATACTTTATTTGTAGCGTATTATTTATAGGTTCCATTTAAATTATGGTATTATTTGAAATTTCGATAGGAAGAATTTATTATTGGCTACTATGCTTCAATTTTTCTGCATGTTATACAAACTAATATTTACCTTTATATAAAAAAAAACAATTTTATAGCCTTTTTGGTTATATCATTCGACAAATTTTTATGCAACGTTGGAAAGTTTGTTAAACTGGAAGACACTATAGAAAATGATTCAAAATACTATTTCTAAGTAGTCAAATTTTATTACTACAATATAAACAAATGACCTTGTCTAAAATAGTATGGGTAATTATTTAGCAACTGCGATAGGGAAATGTATGGCGACGAGTGATGTTCTCTTTCAGATAAAGTTATTGAGTTTCAAAATTTATAGTTGCAAGAGATAAAGTAGATAAATTTGTTGAGTTTCAAAATTTGTAGTTGCAAGAGATAAAGTAGATAAAGTTATTGAGTTTCAAAATTTGTAGTTGCAAAAGATAAAGTAGATAAAGTTATTGAGTTTCAAAATTTGTAGTTGCAAGAGATAAAGTAGATAAAGTTATTGAGTTTCAAAATTTGTAGTTGCAAAAGATAAAGTAGATAAAGTTATTGAGTTTCAAAATTTGTAGTTGCAAGAGATAAAGTAGATAAAGTTATTGAGTTTCAAAATTTGTAGTTGCAAAAGATAAAGTAGATAAAGTTATTGAGTTTCAAAATTTGTAGTTGCAAGAGATAAAGTAGATAAAGTTATTGAGTTTCAAAATTTATAGTTGCAAGAGATAAAGTAGATAAAGTTGTTGAGTTTCAAAATTTGTAGTTGCAAGAGATAAAGTAGATAAAGTTATTGAGTTTCAAAATTTATAGTTGCAAGAGATAAAGTAGATAAAGTTGTTGAGTTTCAAAATTTGTAGTTGCAAGAGATAAAGTAGATAAAGTTATTGAGTTTCAAAATTTATAATTGCAAGAGATAAAGTAGATAAAGTTGTGTCAAAATTTGCAGTTGAAAACGGGTGTTCGCTCACTGCTATAGCTATTACCGAATCCGAAATTTTTTTCAAGGATATGATAAGCTATAAAACGGTTTTATATTAATTTTTACAATAAACCCCCTTAAAAGGAAATTTATATTTTGTTATCCTTTTTTCAACTTAGTTATTTTTTTAGATCGTATCGATATTGAAATTAATGTTTTTTTTTCTGGTTAAAGTAACTCTTTCATATTATGTGAGCATTCAAATAACCATAGCAAATGTCACTACTCTTAGTTATATATCTTTTTATACTTTAGAAATATGATCTCAATAGCAATTTGATTGATGAGATGGTGCTAAGCGATTTATAACCGAGTTTTAAAATTTTGAAAATATGCCTTTATTTCTTTGGGTATTGTAATTTAATTTAATTAAAACCTACCTAAAAGTGACCAAATATCCTTATATTGTATATATTATAACCCATATATTTATTTATATTATAACACACATAAAAAAATCACCGCTATTCCTTTGACTAGTGTTAACTCGGTGAAAAACAATTATTTAGACGGAAGAATGAAAACATAATTATAAAATATGTTTGAGTCTTACAAAATATTTAATCAGTTGTTTTCATTAAATTACGTTATGGTACCAAGCAGAGATATTAAAATTTATTTTATGTTTTGAAAAAAAAATAAAATGATTTCTAAGATTAATTGCGAACAAGGTGAAAACATTATTTTAAAAGAAAAATACAAGTTTCGAAATGTACCTTTTGTTAATGATTCTGTGTTATGGAGTGATTACAAACTTTTATTTTTGCGTGCATATTATTTGTTTAAAAGAATTAAAAGTTACTAAAAACCAATTCCATATTATTATCAAAAAATTAAAAAATTGTATACAAAAAACGAGAAAACCAAAGTCGTGCCGTAACTACAACTTTTAAGAAATATGTAAACGTTAACGATACAAAATAAGTGTAAATATTCTCTATCGGAAACTTTCTGTTTTTCATAACGAAGGAAATGTTCGATATAATCAAATTGTTCAATATAATAAAAAAAACTCTACTAAGTAACAGATTTGATTGGATATAGAGCAAGCTTTAAGTGATAGTGCTTAAATTTGCTTCATAATTGCATGTCGAGTAGCTGAATTTAAACGGGAAAGATCAAATGAGAAAACACAGTTCAATAATGAAAGTTACAATCACAGCTTGTGGCAGATTTAAATAGACTTGCATATTTGTAAAATGGTTTTAAATAGCGACTTGAATATTAGCAATTATTTTAAACATAATGGCTGTTTTTTCATATAGGCTGTTTCTTTCATATTGGCAGTAACCACTTAAAAATTTTAGAGCTCTCGAGTTGTCGGACTGGCTCTTATGCTACTCAAAACGTTAGGATGCGATAAAGTGAGTTATAGTGAATTGTACATCTAAATATGCATAAAAAGAGATGAAAATTAGAGAAAAAGAGGAAAAATCGCAATATAATATTAATATGACAAAGCTGAGGCGTTACTCTATGGGCGAGAAATCCTAACTAATTTAATGCAGTTTGATATTTTAAACTTGATACCATAAGAATTAAATAAAACTTAAATTTGATTCAATTTTTTTTAAACTATGAAAAAGTAAGAAAAAAACTAATTTAAAAAAAATTAAGCTAGATTTTACTCCTACACTTTATTGCAGTCATCAGTGTTAATATTAATGTTTTAAGTTAAAAAATGTAATATTTCATAATAAAAAATTTTCTCTTTCTTGTTTATCAAAAACTGTTAATTTTCATTATTTTTCCGAAAGTATTCTATAACAACATAAATAGATTTTAAGAACTTTAGTTTTGCATTTCACATAAATGAGATCATAAATATCGCCACCTTCTGCCACCATCTGCCATCGTTCTGGCACGTTTATTTTCCAGGTTCATTTTCCTTAAACTCTAAGAACATTGGCCGAATCGCTTGTTTTTCCTTTAATTAAAAAGCTTTATTTTACTATTTTTCAAACATTTTTAAAATTAAGTGAAATAAAAAATTTAAAATCAAATTCTAATCTTTTTAATATAAACATTTAGAAGTGAATTACCCAACGAGTCAAACCATCGCTGTGAAGTGGGCGTACAAAATTAGGTATATTTAAAAATTTAAAAGTAAATGGTATTCATATTTACTAATAATATGATTATTTTTGAAATATACTAAAATTTATTGTATTATGATTATTTTTGAAATATACTAAAAAACATATGATATCTGATCTTCATAGTTGTTACATAAGCAGTTTCAGCGATTGAAGAGAATGGGAGATGTATTTTCTTAGGATATTCTCAAAAGTATCTTTGGAATTTTCTTAAATAAAGTTCTGCAAAGGAACAGCCTTAGATTCTTGTAATTCACTTTTTTAACTGATACTTCACGCAAGCAAAGACAATTTTTTTTACACAATAAGTTTTTTCTTTTCAAAGATTTTCCGACATGTAGTTTTTAAGTTACAATTGTCGAATTTGCATGTCAAAAGTTTCATTACTCCGACAAATTTTAATGTTCAGTGTCAAGCGGGTTTTGATATAAGTCGTTTTGACAAATTTAAGAGTTATTTGTTTATCTTCTTTTAAAGGTACAAAACTCTAGAAAAAAACAATGAAATTATATATAGTCATATATCCGTGACCGTGCGAAGGAGTTTACACCGATTACAAGTAAACGTGTTCTAATATATCTGAAACTTGAGAAACTCGTCACCGTTCATGCTATGCCCTTAAAACATGGCGCTGTACAAAATTACTTTAACCTTCTTTATTATATACCTTCATGCTAAATCTCGCTATAGACCCTCAGAGCAAGCTATATATCATACTCTTCCACATTGATATGCTTCTTTTACTTTACTTACCCCGTAATGTATTTTTATGTACGTTTTCGCAATTCCTGATGTTACCGACTTTAACAGGTTTCCCAATTTGATCTACCTATGTTTTTATAGATACACTTCCGCACACCTTTCTTACATATATACCTTTTTTCAGCATTTGCTTATTCGTATGTTTATTATGAGCAAAACGGTTTTTCTTTCGCGTTCTTTCTTTGTACTCACAGTGGACTTCCTTTGAGGTAGCATTCCTGTCAAAAATCATTCAATATTTTAACATTACTGCTTTCCAAAATGTTCTATTTTACATTTATCCTCTTTCTTTCATGCATTTTACAGTATATAGATATTGGCGCTAATACTTCATTCTTTGCTGTTACACTCGTTTCTTTGATATAGTTTTGCCTTGACAACTTTTATAAATGTGTCATATTTTAAATCAACCAGGTTTCAAATACTAATAGCTTTACATTAACTTTTGTCTTTCTTTTCTACGATAAAACGTTTCAAGATATGAACTTTACTAAATAATACCGTAATATACACATGATTTGGAAAATTTATGTAATTCTAAATATTGACAGAAGTAGAAAAAAAGGCAGATTGATCATCTTGATAATGATTTTACTGGTGACAAAATTCCAAATTTCATGGCAAAAGCCCAAAAGAAAAAAGAAAAGCCTAAATAATACCGTAATATACATATGATTTAGAAAATTGACGTGATTCTAAATATTGACAAAAGCAGAAACCAAAGATCAGATTGATCATATTTCTAATCTTGATAATGGTTTTACTGGGGTGGCAAAATCCCAAATTTCACGCGAAAGATCCAAATGAGAAGTATTTTCTCAAAACAAAATTTTTTTGATTAATTTTTAAACAATGTTATGTAAGCTATTTCCGTGCCTTTTCAAAGTTTCAGAAGGAGACTCGAAAGAGTTTCATAATTTTATTGTAATAACAATATTGTAATACATCATTTCAATATACCATTAATTAGCATGTATTTATAAAGTTTACGTGTTAAGGTGAAATATATTATCGACATTATAATTAAATAAAATGTTTCAAGCACAACATACGGTCTCATTTTTAGAGCTGCGTAATAACTTTGTAATGATAGCGGGGAACTACCTTCGAGTTATTCTTGGTCGACCGTATATGTAAATGTATTTATCTAAAATAAATATAATTGTACTAGCGTGACCCGTGCGAAGTCTTCGCATTAATTATTCCATTATGAAACTCAGATGACAGATCAAACAAATATTTTACTAAAATTGACATATAGAGGCGCAAGTATCAAAAGCATTGAGCTAAAGCGCTAAAAGCTAAATTTATACGTGAGTGGATTTGAAATTAAACAAAAATTTTACCGACCGTCAATCATATTGACGTTGAGCCGTTAGATGGCAGCATTGCTGTTTTGTGTATATAATTTTAATCATTAATTAATTTGCAAAAACAATAGCAATAATAAATTTTTTAGTTGTGGATGCCGGTAGAGCAAGCAATTATCTATAAAATGATATATAATTTATGTGGATTAGTTGTGAGGTTTTTTTCAAAAAAGGGAGTGTAACATCTTAACCTTAGCGTATTAATATATATAATGATGATCTAAGTAGGAAAGAATTGTAGGCAACTGGTATTTAACCAATTTTATTTTGATTTTCGATTTCTTGAAAAAATCTCAATATGGGATTTATTCATTGTTTCATCTCAATATTTGCATTCAATTCAATTTGAACAAATGTATTCACAAGAATTTTTAACACTAACACACTTGTGAATTTAATAAAATTCGTTGTTAAACTAATCCCTCATTTGAAATAAAGGCGCACATGAAAAAATTACTTTCTAGACCGTAATGTTTTTCATTTTTAGATTTCGATAAAGCAGGAACAGGGTGGCAAAAACGGAAATCTTATAATTTGATCATGTCCGTACGTAGAATGTCATTTTGACCGTACGTATATATGTACCTGTACAGTGAACTTTAAATGGATAATGTATCTGTATTTTGGTACGGCGTGCAGTGAATCGAAAAAATGGAAGAGTGGGATAGAAATTTTAAATCCGTATACATGCAGCAAAAAGATAGATTATATATATATATATATATATATATATATATACATATATATATATATATATATATATATATATACATATATATATATATATATATATATATATATACATGTTTATATATGAATATATTTATGTATGTATACATATTCGGTTGAAAACGGTTATCAGCTCTGACTTCTTTCTTCGTCATGATTTTTCTTTGCTTGATAGTAGAGGTTCAGAAAGCATCAGCAATGTTCTTTTTCGTTCAGGGTGATGATCAATTTTTTACCTTTCCATGTCTTGTTTCAAATTTTTCTTCAAAATTGCCCCATTGTTTCAACCGCGTGAACTAATACCATACAAACTTCTGTACAATTATCTACTCTTATATAATAGTATCGTTCCAGTATGGAGTATTTACCAAAGAAATTAAAACTTTATACTTATATTCTGATAAATCTAGTCCTAAGTACAGAACAACTGCTTCGCCAGATGTTGCCAATGAATCTCGCCTTGTGCTGGTTTAATACCAGCACTCTCAGCAACTAATTGCAACTTATCAAATGTTCTACTCATTCCGATTTTTGCTAAATGCCTTTTTTTTGTTTTCTATAGCTCTCCGCAGGAATTGAGTACTATGCAACGTCGAAGACTGTGGGAAGTTTTTCTGCGAGTAGACGATGTGTGGCAGCTATATCTCTTGACCAAAAAATGAAGCCTCGTAATTTTGCAGAAGGCTTTTTTGACTCTGACTAACTTCTTGCTTATTTGTAAGCAAAAGCCATAATTTATTTGTATTTTAACGAAGTTGTTGACAATACTGTTATAAACTCAATTACAAAATAATTTTATTGTAATGGCTATTTCTCATTGAGATTTCTTTTCAATCATCACCACTCTCTAAAAAAATTGATAAGAAAATAAGTTGCAAGAAGCAGCAAGTAAAACCTTCATCGAAATTTGACAATGCGCACGAACTTTAACGATATCTTTAATGGCAAGGTTTATGACATGTGAATAAAAACGTAGACAATACAGAGATTAAATTACATAAATTTTTTAAATTCCATATCTTAGCCTCTGACCACCATAATTGGTTTTTAAAAAAAACAAGGAGCTTTCTATTCAACGCAACTTGCACGGATGACGATAAGTGACATAAGGAGGTGATTTATTTCACTGCAAACGGAAAAGGCGAGAGTTACAATCGGCAGATGAAAGTAAACCATATCACAAGAACTGATGGGTGTTTTGTAATGATTAATTGATAATGATAATATTTACAAAAATAACCAATTATAGGATTTCGTAAATTGTTTTTTTTTATCTTTGGCTTAATGCACAGAGCGCCGTCGGAATCGCGTCTATAAAGCTGTGCACTGTATGGTCCCATAAACTCACCGCTCTCCCCTTAACTTTATAATCAAACATGCCAAAAATAAGATAGAAATTAGTGTATCGACATTGTTTAAATATTTCATTGCCAAATTAATCTGGTCAATTTCAATTGATGAATTAAAGAGTTTAAACAAACAAGCTACGCGTGTACTACGTGTTACGCCTGTGAAAAATTGCTAGGCAATATATTGTCACGTAGTGAAAAATAATGCAAATATTAATAAATAGTTTTATAACAAAGTTATGTCTTTATATGTATATATATATATATATATTTACTCATAAAGACGGAGCCCACTGTTTTTGCATTATTTTTATAAATTATTTCTAAATTTTCTTTTTTTTAACTGTGTAAATTAACTATTTAGTTTACTTTTCACAGGCATACAAATTGTTTTTCTCTTGCGACTCTGGAAGATCGAATTCATTTTAAAAGCTCTACCTCCAATTAGTAGAATTTTCAATAAAAATCTTTTGCTCTTATTGGTAACTCAACTCTCTTGAGGCCTTCTAAAGTGCCAAAATCGATCTGTCAAACGGTTTACGTTCCATTAACGATTTACGTTACATAATTCCATTAATCTGTCATCATGATATATAAAAAATACAGTCAGTTCAATGAACTTAAATCTCTTTTCCCTTTTTAAAATACTTTTATTATCTCATTAAAAGAGTCAATAATAAAGAATCCTCCCAAACTGAACAAGTTCTTACTTCGCCGTCAGGTAATTATAGCGGTATTTTCTGCCCTACATGCATATATTAAACATGGTTAACTTAATAAACGATAAATCTTGAATAGTTCTTTAAGTTATAGTAGAAAGCTCCCTGAAGCTAATGAAATTATTTCGGCTTTGAAGAAAGTTAAACTACCGAATAAAACATGCACAATGCGAGCAAAAATGTGAGGACGCTTTGCCAGTTTGACAAAAATATGTTAAATATTTTCTTACCCATAAGTCAACAGTTCCTAATTCCACTACCAAGTTAATTACTTCGGATGCTATAACTTCATACGTGATCAGTAATAATTAATTTTAATATTTGGAACATTAAAGGATATTCCTTGTCTATAAATCAAAATGCTACCAAGCTAGAAAAAAGAGAAAGTAATATTAATTGCTACAGTATATAACATCGATATTTATAGGTCAATACTACAGTAATTAAAATAATTACAAAATAACACAGATATAGAATTTTTAAATAATAAAACCTGTATTTTAAATAAACTGACAATATTGTTGTGTTTGAGAATTACTCCTAAAACACTAAAAAATAATGAAACATTAAGTTAGCAAGTAAAACTTATCGAGCTCATGAAACATTAACTTAGCAATAAAATTTATCGAGCAGTAATTAGTCGGTTCCATTCACATGAACCTTGAATTTAGAAGAAAAATTTAGGTGACAAGAATACGGGCAATAAAATTCACCTTGCGATTACCTTAGAACTTTGAAAATTATATTTTAAGCATAATTGTGTAAAAAATATTTAAAATTACTTCTAAGATATTTAATTTTGTACGTATTACGTTTTCACATTTAATCTCGGAAGCTATTAAATTCTAAAATTTTAATGTACTTAACTGTATCTTTTTTAAGTATGCTTATGAATAATTTTGAATTTGATGTTTCAGTTTAAAAAGAAATATTTTGCATACTTTTCAGAGGTATTTTTCAAATGCTGATGTAACAGACGTGAGAAAACTGTTCTTAGTTTTTTTTTAGATTTTCAAATTGCAAATTTTTCATTTTATATTCAAATTGTTTACTTCAAAATTATTGCTTCGATTTCAAAAGCTTAATATTAGGTAAGAGAACGAGTTTGAAATGGCTTATTACATTACTAAGCATAAGCACTTGATCACGAAAAACTGAATCGAAAATTGAAAGACCAAAGAATTTAGTTTTCCACGTAACAATTCCTCATATAATATTAAATGAATGGTCACTTCCTTGTACCAAGGTTCTAGGGTAACCGGAAGTAACTTTAAAAATTTCGATGAGTGAGACAATGTCAAAACACGTGAAATTTGAAAGGCATTGATTCAGAAGCTATGAGGCATAAGACTACGGGCCAAAGACCTCAGTGTTAGGTATTTATTTTAATTTCGTGTTATAATGTTTATTACTTATGGTCATCCTTGATTAAAACGATATTGACAAATTGATAGACAGACGCACAACAACGTGATCCTGTAATGGTTCCACTTTTTCATTCTGAGAGATAAAGTTCCTTAAAAAGGAACATTGTTGAAATAATGTTTAATTTTAATATTTCACAAACTGGTAATATTTATAATAATGAAAATAATTAACTACAAGACAAAATATTAAGAGTTTTATTCAATGTTAGATTTTATACTAAAAATTATTTTATAGTTTAGGCGATACTATAACTGATATATACAACTGAAGAGAAGAGTTTATATTGATACAGAATTTGCAAGGAAAATTTAATCGAAAAATGGAATGAAAAAGCAAAGCACAGAATTAATTTAAAAGTACCAGTTTATTTATTTAGCCTAAATTAGAATAATTATTATCTCATGGTAATTACGTACCTGTCCAACTATCCTTGTGTCCCAGCTGTTTTTTCTTGAATTTAATTTAGAAACTTGTTATATTCATGTTTATATTTTTTATCCCTTTGACATAGGGATAAAAAATATAAACTTGATTTTAAAAGAGATAAGTTTAGACATTTCAGAGGTAAAAAATGAAGTAACCGATTTTTTTTACATTTTCTGTATCCATTAAAAACGTACATTCTCCCCTCTCCCATTCTCTGAAACTGCTGAGTTAAAACTACGAAAAAAATAGCATTACCAAGAAATTAACTAAACTTTATTAGAATACTGTTACATTCTTAGTGAGATTATTAAAATACGTTTATTCTATATATAACAGTTTTTGAAGAAATTACAGTACGTTTATGCTTGTAAAAAATATAGTAGGCATTATACTCATATGATGAAAAATTAAATTAGCATCTCTAAATAGTTTAATAGAAATGCTACATGTATGTTTAGAGCGTAATTATTTTTTTTTGGAAATCAATAAAACTATAGTATATATATATATATATATATATAGTATATATATAGTATATATATATATATATATATATATATATATATATATATATATATATATATACGTAAGTGAACATTTACAATGTAAGATTACAAAAATAATTCTACATATTTTGCGACAATAATTAGCATTGGATTGAAAGCTAAAATTGTTAATTTGGAACAAGTATTCCGACTCAGTTTTTTGCACGTACTGCTCAAAATAAAAATATTAACAGTTTCTGTAGTGTTTCCTAATACTTTAGTCAGATTATTTAATAAGGCGTGATAATACATAGAATAATAAATTCATCCCTGTTAGATAAATATTTATTAAGTTCAAAAAAAATATAAATGAAGGAACAAGAAACTTTTAAAACATTAACCTAAATTTTAATTTTAAGGTTAATTTTGAAATTAATTTTTAATTTTATTTTAAATTTGGCCCCTATTGACTTCGGACTCGTTTAATAAATCATAAAAAATAATTATATTGTTTAAAGCATTATTACGCTAAATGATATAAAATAACATCCGACTACCGAAGTCCTCAGAAATATCAAGTTCGAGAGTTCAAAATGCATTGAAAAGTTAAGATTATCATCCTTGAATTATCATTAAAACTATAAATCAATGTTAATAACTTAAATAACTTTATGTATCTAATCAGTCGAAAAGTATAAGTATCATAAATGTATAACGCCTAGGGTATTTACATGAAAAAAATATTTTTACACGCTTAATATTATTTCCACTTACATATATGTATGTATGTATGTATGAATGTAACGGAATCTTTCAATTAAGATTTCATTATTTCCCAGACGTCCGAATTATTTAAAATTTGGCAGATGTGTCAAGAATCGACGAGAATACAATAATTGCATACTTAAAAAATTAGAGATTTTAATTATAGTTTTAAAAAAACTAAAAAAATCAGCTCGTTATGAAAATGTAAGACGAGAGCATCCCAGGCTTTTCATACATGAAAATTAATTTTTTTGTTATTCTTTTTATTCCTTTTTTATGGATATCAAAAAAAAAATTAAGTTATACCGAGTTGCGACACATCTTTTTGCTCTCAACCAAAACATTAAATTTAAAAATTTTTATTTTTTTGTGTAATTCATGTTGGTACAAAAGTGTGTTTTTTAATTTTTTATTCATCGTTTAAAAAAACCGCAATCATCTCATACTATTTGAATAATGAGTACCCCCACCCCCTTCTTTGTTATCATAGTTAAGGCTTTACCCCACCTTTTCCAGAAAAGTATTTATTATTTCGTGGTATTCGAAAAGCTTTCACTTTCAAGTATTATCAAGTATTAAATTTTCAAAAAATATTTACATGAAAGTGAAAGCCTGAGATAATAAGTTTTTCTTGGAGAAACAACTGCAATTAAATGAAACTACGTGATGTATTAGTGAATCTTTGCTAATAGCCCACCTGAAGATATTGTAATACAACGAAACCTAGGTTGAAAAAGAAATTAAAGAAAGTAGAAATGATAGTATATCATGTAGTTTCATTTAATTGTGAATAATGAATTTCTACAAAATTAACGCCAAATATATTCAATATTTGAAAAATTTTTAAAAAATTACCACGACCTCGAAAGATTGGTGCAATAGCAGAAGAGTAGTGCACGAGCAAGGTTAACATTCGCTCGATGGGAAAGATTAGGAGCTTTATGCTAATTTTTTTTTAAATATTAACTTAACTGTCGTTTATTATTTTTCGATAGGTAGAAAGTGAAAAAAATATGAAAGATTACGTAAATTTGAATACATTTTCCTTAAATTACTGATAATATATCTTAAATGCTAATGACAGTCATTATCATTTGTCAATGGGCAAGCATTTGAATAACTTAAAAAAATTAGTCAGTCGAGTATTGTCAATATTATGACAATGTATTAAAATTTTTTTTAATCTTCATTGTTATCTTCTTGAGACCTGAAGAGATCGCGAGCATCTTGCAAGACGTGTATGGCGGGACGAGCTTTGAGGATCGCATTGTTGATCCTTTGTCCCATTTCCTCCTGAAAAATAAGTGTCACTTGTCTAAATCTAACGGATATAAAATGAAGTAATTATCTTTATGATGTGGCTTTCAGAATTTAGATAATATTTTTATTTCATTATACATAAACATAATTTGGCGTGGGTATACTAGTCTTGTTGATGACTTCTGATCAAATAACCAAAAGCTTAAATTTAAAAACAAATGTTTATCAAAAATAAAAAGTTTGATTGCGAAACTTTGTATTGTAGATTTGTCTATAAATAATTTTACAAGTGCTTACCAAATCATCAAAGAAGTTGCCGGGCTGAGGAGCAGCAGTGGAACTCTGCGCGTACAAGGTAAATACCAGCATGATGGGGAAAATGAGAAGTGACAGTTTCATCTTAATTGTTTTTTTGTATAATTTACAAAATATAATAGTAGAAAGATTTCTACTCGATGGTTGCTGTATATGCAATGATACAATCTTGGAGACGAGTATGGTATTTATAGTGTACAGCAACCCAAAGCGGTGATGCTTTCCCGTTGTCGTTATCGGGTTATTACCCTCGCCGAATATTTTGAGAATAACCACACAGTTGCCCTAATCATTTTGAAGCATTAATTGGAATTGCTATACGTACATTATAGACACATATTATGAAGGAAATAGGTAGTGGAATTCCTTTGTTCTTTTTTGCTTCAATTCGTATTTTTTTTTTATTTCCAAAAACTGATTATTTTCTTGTGTCTTCAGTTATTGTTGTATCGAACTAAATATTTGTGTAGATGGAATTGGATGGATAGATGGATGTAATTTAATGATGCCAATATAATAACTCGTAGTATAAAGAAAATCATATTATTCGAAACAAGTGATTTTAATGCGGTACCATTGAGAGATAAATTTTGTGTGCTGCAGTTCTAAATGTTTATTGATAAACCAACAATCTCTCCGAGCAATCCAAATCCCTATAAATTAATATAAGCTACGCATTAGGGATGACGGAAATGCATAGTGAGAGAAGTAAGAAAGAGTAAAAGCTGCAAAAAGAAAACCGAATTTTTTTAGACAACTTGAAAATGTATATTATGTCCCCGAGTTTTCAACGTGAGACCCTAATTTATTCTATAATTATATTGTATATGCAGACCTCTAAAATTTAAATGGTGGAGAATTAAAATATAAAGTCATGAACATATAAATCCAGTACACCAATAGTAATATTTTAACTACCTACTAAAATAAAAGGAGGGTATATGCAAATTGCCTTTGTACTCTCCATCAAAATGATGAATGTGTTCGTTAGCATCCAGGAGGAGTTTAATGAAAGTAAGGGAAGTTTCAAAGAAGGTAAAGGCAAAAATTAAATATTTTGCTTGCCAGTTATTGCTGGATATTTTATATAAATCATGAGAAGATTGAAAAAGCTTTTGTCAAAAAAAATATACTTCATAATTTATCTTTCTATTGGTTAAAGACTAAATTTACTTTCCCTTTAAATTTAGATTTTTAATACCACTTTGATCAAAATATTTGTATGAAATTCAGACCGCTCATTTGCTAAGTTCTCAATTGTCTTTAATAACGTTATAAGGTTAAATTCGTTTAGAAGTATCGACCACTCAATTTACGTGGATAAACAATTTTGGGTTATCCCGAATGTAAGTTAAAATATACTAATTGTAGACTTACAGTCATGTTTCATATTTTCATACCACATAAGCAATCTTTTCCAGGTAACCAACTGTACTAGTACACATAGACGATTTAATTTTACTAAGGGTTTTAAAAGGCTGACAACAAAATTATAAAAGCAAAATTTCTTATAGCAGGATTAATGTTTCGTTAAGGCTGGACTTGCTTGCAGGTTTTGTGGCTCTCGAGACACGTAAGCGACAGCCTAAATATACACTTCGTACCATGCCGTTTTTTTTTAAATTTTTTTTCTTTTGAACGAATTTTTTTCGTAGTACAAAAAGTTATCCATAGATTAACGTAAATTAGCTGTATTACTGTTTTTGTTACTTTACCATACTAATTAAAACATTTGTTATAAGTTTTATCAAAATCTCTTTAGCCGATTAACACGTAATTGAATAATATAATATAATTAATAATTTCACATTAATTATATTGAGAGTGTTTTGTTCTCTATATTATATGTATTAATTAATTATATTCATGAGGATAGAAAGTAAGATTACTTAAACCTAGAGGAGATAGGATGTAGTAAGTGTTATTATATCAAGGTAAATATAATTATATAAATATTAATGGAATTGAAGCAAATTCATTTAGTTATAACAACAATAGTATATTATGTTTAAACTCGTTAGGAACTTGTAGAACTGATTTATACCTTTTCACTTTTGTAAAACTATTATTTCCTGGTTATTGAGTTTGGCGTTTCTTCATATTGTAAAACGGGAAAAGTACATATGATTTCTTTACTTAAAATAGTCTAAGATGTCAAAGAATATATTTGCTTATATCCCACCTGAAGATTATGTAATACAACGAAACCTAGGTCGTGGTAAAGAAATTAAAGATAGTAGAAATAATACTACATCACGTAGTTTCATTTAATTGTGAATCATTTATAATATTTATTTACAAATATTTCTATTATGAATTATTGAGATTTATAAGGGTTAATATATTTTATGTCCATGTGAAATTTTAGGATCCTACCTCTAATGGTTCTCAGAAACGCGGATTTGATATGTGGGGATATTTCCATGATCTTGAAGGGGATCCTTCTTTTTCTTTTGAGTTACGAAACTGTAAAACACAAAAATTTACTCCCCTAATGGAATAAGATTATGCGTATTATTTGACACGTAATCATTGTAGTTTGGTCAATAGCCGTGAGTCATTGGACAGAAGCTTACCGCGATTTGGCCATCGCGTTTGCGGTCAAGTAATTTTTAAAGTGTGACGAATCGTTGGTTCGACTGCGTCGAGCTTTCTGCACTCACTTCTATCTTTGTCGTTTAAGTAATGGTCCGAACACACAACTGATCTTATGATCTGTGCATAGGTTTAGAAAATATAACATGGGACAACAGTTAACAGACCGCCTCCAGGACCATCAACGTCAGTAGCAATACCGAAATGCGTGGCTCGGGTACAACAAGAAATATTGCAAATTCAAGAAAATCTGTTAGAAAGATTGCAACCTCTACAGTATATGAAATTTTGAGAAGTAAACTTAAACTTCATCTAAAAGTTGATTGAGGGGTATAATTATTTACGAGAGATGCCGGAACGACGTTGCAACGTTTTAAGACTCCGAAAACACTTGAGAAGGAATATTTTCATATCAGGAGTAAATATTATAATAAAATAAAATGTTACGATGTGAAGAAAGAAAATTAAATTATGG
Organism: Druceiella hillmani; assembly: GCA_039881145.1. Classification (NCBI taxonomy): domain Eukaryota; kingdom Metazoa; phylum Arthropoda; class Insecta; order Lepidoptera; family Hepialidae; genus Druceiella; species Druceiella hillmani. The sequence continues at coordinate 27,018,155 of JAYKKI010000018.1, read as the reverse complement.
AAAAAACGAATAAAATGACACAGAAATATTATACGCCAAGGCTTAATATTTCTTTAACACCATACTCGGCGTCGTGCTATAAAATTGTATATGTTTTAATTATGTTAGATACGAATATGCTAGAAATAATTTCATTACATTTGAAACTCTTCTATATCTTGTAGAGTTTGTGTCGTATATAATTGGCATCACTTTTACTCCTATTACGATATCAATAACAATAGGAATTTAGATATCTTTGTTTACGAATTGGCTATTATAAGACCTATCTACAACTATCACGTTACTGCAAATTGAACGAAATGAGACGCAGCTCACAAATATATTCAGCGGTAATTGAATGATGAAATCGGAGAATAACTCGCATTTTCCCTGCATATTTTGTTGCTAGTATTACAGAAGTATGATTTTCACTATATAGGTGAATATACAGTGTTAACTTGTTTTATTATGGCATCCAAGTAATTAGAATTTGTTTATTCTATGTTAGTACCTTTCATGTTATTGATATAACAGGTAATCGTGGAAGTCAATTTTTTAACTATACTCGTTTTTCATAACATACTTTAAAAATACATGATACATGAATATTTATAATGAATAAATATTTAGTGTATGTAACAAATTGTTATCTTGCATATTAATTTATGCATAAATCTAAAAATTAATAGTTCCTGAGGACTATTTTTACATTCGTTAAACTTTTAGAGACTTAATTAAAATAAAGTTTGTTTTATTCAAGAAGAGGTTTACTTATCATGTATTACAATCTTTGAAATACTGATGATATTTAGAATTGTGTAAAATTATCAATTTTCAGTAAATTAAAATATTTAATAAGTCAAGCAACGTCAATATCGAAAGGATCTAAAGGCAAGGGAATTTGCAATAAGACTTATTGTGCTCATCTTCCCCAACTTCCTCTGACCTGAAGAAATTGCGGGTATCTTGCAGAATTGATATGGCCGGATCCGCTTTTATAATATCACTATTAATTCTTTGTCCCATCTCTTCCCGTACGATAATTAACATTTATTTATTTGTTATCTATTCATATAATAACAATGTAAAATTTTCGTGTGTGTTTTAAAAATATTTGCAAAAAATTACAATATGCATTAAGACCACTTTCGTATTTTTTTCTCTTTGTGTGTTTGTTTGTATACGCATCAGATAAAAATAATTTACTAATGTTTTCAAAAAATTATTTACATTGCATTAGTCAACAACAACAAATAAGTATTTGGCTACTCGACTTACAGTAATTACTCGCATATCTACGATTAGGTATATTGCATGTAAATCAATAGGTGGTGCTACTTATATTTTAAAACTTGCATATTAACGGTAAAAATGTAGCTTTTAATTAAACAATGTTGTTTAAAAATGTCAAAATATCAGTTGAGATGTGTTATGAAATTAATAAAAAACACCACTTCGTTCAAAAAATGGCGCCGGGTTAGGGAACAGCTGTGGACCTATGTGCAAACAACGTAAAAACCAGCATTATGAGGAAGATGAGTAGTGATAGTTTAATTTTGGAATGTTTTTAATTAAATTGGTAAATCAATAAAGTATAAGGCAGCTTATTTTGCAGCTGCTACACATTTAAGCATTTCAGATTTTTATTTATTATACAGCGTGCAGCGATCTAAATCTAAAGTGCTTCACTGTTAACGAAGCCGAGTTGTTGCTCTCGTATAATGTTGTTTACATAAGAATAAGGCTATACTGTATACGGTACATAATTTCGATTTTCCTTCTCGGTTTCATATTCAAGTAGTAATTATCACATGCGCATAAAAATCTTAATTACTAGTTTCTAGTGTTTTTGTACTTTTTCATAGAACGTTGCATTTACATTAATTATATTACATACGATTATACAACAACGGAATAAATATATACTTAATTTTGATTCATATTCTTAATAGAAGTAGGCAAGTTTATATGCACTAATAGGAAATAGAAATGTTTAATTTATTTTCTAAGAAAGAGGTGGTTATGGGAGCTTTCCAATAGTTAACAGTGAATAGATCGGGTTAGGGATAGTTTGATTTTTCTCGATGGGCCTTTTGATTACAAAACACGTTCTTTTGTTACCAAATTTTACTTATTAATTTTGTGTTAATCTGTTTCCCTATGTGCTTCACATAAACACTATTAAGTTTTCAATATTTCACATATGTAGATTTGTAGAAAGTAATCTTTTGAAGTACTCGTCCTATTTTTAAAGTTCTTTCACCGATATAAAGCTACATTATTCTCGAGTAACGGCTATATTTTATGAATTTTTGTAGTGAAAATAACTGTTTGTAAGTAAAGTTGGTCAAAAATGAACGATATACAGTAGCTGATCAAGCTGCTTTATCAGCGTGCCCTAACCAAACGGTTTAATATAACATAATGTGAACGTTATGTATTAGATATATATAAATGATAATATCTTTCTAATACATTACGTAGCACTTCTACGAAAAAGATCCGCGACACTACATATCTAGCTTTTATATCTAAGAGAAATTATCGAAAAACAAAATAAACAAAAACAAAAACAAATCGAAAGGACTCTACTATAAAACTCATTTTTATGGAAATATATATTTTTAAATTCCTTTATAAAATCGTATTAAGTAATTATTTCAAGAATATTATTACATAGCACTCATCTTAAAGATCATTTTACAGCGTTTAGTTTTGCAACGAATTATCTAGTTATAGCTTCCAGTGTGAGATGGCACCACTGACCTTTTTATACCTCGAATTATGAATTATTTACGAGGAGCATAAGACAACTGGAAATTAATGTATTATGTATCTCTAAACCGTTATACTTTCCTAGCGTTTGTGTATACGTTGTTGCTACACGGGAACAGTTACGTATTCCTTGAATTATGAATTGTTTACGAGGAGCATAAGACAACTGGAAATGAATGTATTATGTATCTCTAAACCGTTATACTTTCCTAGCGTTTGTGTCTACGTTGTTGCTACACGGGAACAGTTACGTATTCCTTGAATTATGAATTGTTTACGAGGAGCATAAGACAACTGGAAATTAATGTATTATGTATCTCTAAACCGTTATACTTTCCTAGCGTTTGTGTCTACGTTGTTGCTACACGGGAACAGTTACGTATTCCTTGAATTATGAATTGTTTACGAGGAGCATAAGACAACTGGAAATTAATGTATTATGTATCTCTAAACCGTTATACTTTCCTAGCGTTTGTGTATACGTTGTTGCTACACGGGAACAGTTATGTACAAGATAATATTAACGAAAAAGTGCCTAAAAACAGCTTTCTTAATCGTACATCTTAGACAAGAACGGCTAACGTATGCCGACTAGGAGAGTTTACTTCTGAAAGAATACACAGCGTCTCGTCTATCCAAAAGAGTATACGTCGAGCGAATAATATTGTAAAAAAAACTGGGTCTGAATATTGAATATTTTTAAATGAAATTAAGTTCTAGCCACTAAAGACACGCTTCTACGCCAAGTAAATGATATTGTTAACTAAAAATACCATATTAAGCTACATATCAACCCTTTTATCTGAAAAGCAAAGCGAAAAGAATTTTCTGGCTTCTCTCAACCTTTATATGCAACTCTTCAGAATGAAACACCACCACGCTAACCGGCTGTTAGTCGTTTGTATCCAGTTTGCATTACTCGTAACAATGTCAAATAGAACATTACCGTGAAATCAGCCGTATTTTCTAACATTTTAGGGTACAACGTGATGTTGTTTTTGAACCCAAATCGACATCTGGTATTCGCTTGCCAATCCTTATCCTCAGCTGCACAGCACTGGTTTCATTTTCAGTTGTCGATATTGAGAGCTGTCCCTCACGCATCATCACAGAGATTGGTACAACTACGCTTATTGTTGAGCCCACAATGAATGCCATAAAAATTTATTGAACGAAAATTTTCTCATATTCAATTTATCTCTTAATTGCCCTAAATTTTTAAAAACAAATTACAAGTTAAAGTGCTTAGTGAATTATCAAAGAGTTTGATTTTCCCGACTTCAATTTATTTTTAGGGTTTCGTATCTCAAAATAAAAAATGAACCCTATAGGATTACTTCCTTGTCCGTCTGTCTGTCTTACTTTCTGGCAAGATCCTTTTTTCAATAACGCGTGGAAGTATCAAATTGATTCATATCAAATAGCTAGGTCTACGGTCTCTTGGAGTCGTAAAGAAATTAAACTTCGAAGTCAACGAAATAAAATGAAACCCTAAAAATACGCCAATTTATACCCCATTTTTTGACACCCGCAAGTAATTCAAAATCTATAGAGTACTTCTCGTTGACTAGAATCATTAAATTTGGCAACAAACCAGGTCTCACAGCACAAGTAAAAAAATCCGAAAATTGTTAATTTGCAGTTATGTCACAGGAAAAATACTTTTTTAAATACGCGCCTGTGAAAGACAGATTAATATATTTTCTTTTGTGAGTAATATATTTTCTTAAAATAGTTAAAATTTCGTTTAAAAATTATGTACGTAATTTTTAGACAACATTTTTAAAAATTATGTACTATTAAATGTTTATAAATGCCTAAATATGTACGAAATCCCCGTAGTGCAAGTTCCACTCGTGCTTGACATATTTTTTTATTATCATTATTACAAATGGTCATTTCTGAAAATTTTCAGTGATACTAAGGAATTATACTTCATTCATCATTTATTCTATTTCAGCATCTTTTACATTATTTTACCATGATTATTATCAACTAGCGTGACCCGTGCGAAGTCTTCGCATTGTAAATTATTCAACTCAATTTAATAAATCAAAATTGATTGCAGGTATTCAATTCATTTCTAATTTTGCACACTGCTTATTACGTTTTTATTCCATTATGAAGCTCAGATGACAGATCAAACAAATATTTTACTAAAATTGACATATAGAGGCGCAAGTATCAAAAGCATTGAGCTAAAGCGCCACTTTATTTATAAGTGAGTGGATTTGAAATTAAACAAAAATTTTACCGACCGTCAATCATATTGACGTTGAGCCCTTTAGATGGCAGGATTACTGTTTTGTGTATATAATTTTAATAATTAATTAATTTGCAAAAACAATAGCAATAATACATTTTTTAGTTGTGGATGCCGGTAGAGCAAGCAATTATCTATAAAATGATATATAATTTATGTGGATTAGTTTTGAGGTTTTTTCTAAAAAGGGAGAGTAACATCTTAACCTTAGCGTATTAATATATATGATGATATGATGATGATGATGATGTTTCTTGAATAAATATTTAGACAACATTGGTTTGTTTAGTAAAATTTTTAAATTATCGTGTATATAAATAAATATTATCAAAAGAGTATAAGCGCATATTTGACAATATTAAAATATATAATTAACTTTTGTGATCTGATCGACCACACTTACGTTTTGGAATACGAAATATATGTTTAACGAAAATGTTCGTCTACCAAAGACATACCAAAATAATCATTGGAAAATATGCAAAATATAAAACAGTTTAACTCATGTCTTAATAGTTAACGAAGAAAGAAAGAAAATGCTATGTGAGGAACAAGAATTTTATTTAAAATCACAGATTGAAAAGTTATATCGTAATTACTATACAGTTAGGATGTACTTTATAGTGATGCATCAATTTATCCTATATAAGTTAAATGAAATACGAGGAATATATACAAAATGATATAGCGCGGGAGTAAAATTATTGCGTTGGTTTCAAAATCTTGGTGGCGTCATTGACCACCTGGACGGCAGGACCAGCACTGATGATGGCGTCACGGATCCTTTGACCGACTCCTTCCTGAAATAATAAATAATAAAATGAAAAAAAAATCGCGTTTTTCATTAAACCGAGTGTTATGAAATATCTACTTTTTTTTAATGTTAATTGTGCAAATAAATTAAACTGTAAATAAGATTTTTTTTCAAAATGTTAACATAATACCATAATACTGACATAGTTTTTAAAATACATCGCTCGATGCGTTTTTCAAATAAAATTAAAAATGTGATGAAACAATCACATTTCCCGTAATAGCAGTTATACAATTTTTGGGGCGATTTTTTACCAAAACTAAACTGTGAATAATTTTTCAATTTGAAAAAAGTTAGATATCTATTGTTTGAGTATTATATTAAAAATTCAGCGAATTTCGTCGACAACGCCTTTTACATGGCAACTATCTTAACTGAAATAAAAGAATTTAAACGTACATTAGATAGTAAACGCCGTGAAAAATTATCTTTGTCTGGTATTAAATTTTCAAGAAGTACATACGTAAATAGCTTTACATATTTTAATAAAATCAATAAAGGGCAATTCAATTCTATACGTTTGAATGTTCATAATTCAGAACATTATTGTTTCTCATAAATTATCATTACCTAAATTATAAATGTGCACTTTTATAAATTGTAAATGTATATAAAATTATAAATGTTTATACTTGGAACATTACAGTAAAGAAGTTTCTGTGTCCGTTTTCTTTCTAGTTATGTTCTTTAGAGTTTTAGAGATAAAATTGCTAATGTACTGCATAATGGTAATTTTGTATATAGTATGAGTTACATAAAGTTTAATAAGTCAGGAAAATGTCTTCGAATTACAAACCTGAAGATATTGTCCATTTTTATTGTTTATTTCATTGTTTATTTAACAAAACCTAGGTCGTGGTTAAGAATTTAAATAAAGTAGATATAATACTACGTCACGTAATTTCGTGTAGTTGCAAATAAAAATTGAGTGATCTTAAACTTCTACAAAATCAATATTAAATATTTTCAACAAGTCAGAGAAATGTTTAAAGACCGCCATGATACTTTACTGAACAACACGTCTAAATTGTATACTTGTTAAAATAAAAAAAAAAACTAAAAATAAATAGGGAAGATACCAAAATAATTATATATATATATATATATATATATATATATATTTTTTTTTTTTTTTTTTTTAATATATTTCTATGGTAAGTATCGAGTTAAACCATGTTTAATAGTTACATATGTTCATAGTGTTTAGCTAAATCAATAAATTCAGTTGCTTGCTGACCTCCAAACGTTTTTGCCGTTCGGCAATTTAGTATCTTAATGAATCATAGCAAATATTAATTAAGGTTATTAAACTATCTAAGAGTGAAAATTCGATCAAAATTTATGTAGTTATTTTGTTACGAGGAAATAACGATAGAACAATTCAAGAGACTCTAATTTTATTTTGACATCTGGTAATAATTGTTAGCAAATAACAATAACTACAAAAAGAGGTCCAACACAAAAAGTGTCTACTGTTACACAAGTGGTTCTATGCATTAAACTGAGTACATTTGAAGCGTGTTTCTGTAAAAAAAAAATGTATTTGTTTTTTCGTTGAAATTGTATTTTGATAGTGATTTATTCAGAAATATTTAAGAAAAATTATAAAATTTCTTAAAATTTTCTATTCAGTTTAATACACAGAATTACTTCTTTAGATAATCAATAGGTGTTTTGGTTGTGTGCACTGAGTATATTTGAAGCGTGTTTCTGTAAAAAATATATTTGTTTTTTCGCAGTGAAATTTTGACAGTGATTGTTTACAAATATTTCAGAATTGTCTTATTGCTTCTTAAGATTTTCTACTCAGTTTAAAGTAGACAATCACCTGTATGGGTAATAGACATGTATTTATCACATATGTATACATATTGTATTAAAGAATATGCCTATTATTCATACAGAGAATCCTGTGAATCAAGTTGAGAACATTTGAAGCGTGTTTCTGTAAATAAATGTATTTGTTTTTTCGTTGGAATTGCAATTTTGTCAGTGGTTGCTTACAAATATTTCAGAATTATCATATTGCTTCTTAACATTTTCTACTCAGTTTAATGTACAGATTCACCTATATGGATAATGGACATGTATTTATAACATATGTATTCTTATTGTATCAAAGAATGTGCCTATTATTCATACAGAAAATTCAGTGAATCAAGTTGAGGACATTTGAAGTGGGTTTCTGTAAAAAAATCTATATTTCTATTGGTTAAAATAGCAACATTAACAGTGATCGTTTTCAGAAACAGTTCAAAATTGTCATACGGTTCTTAAAATTTTATTACTCAGTTAGCGCATAGAACATATATATGATTGGTAAACACATTCTTCGTTATACATTGAAATAAATAGGCGAGTCGAATTCAAGTACGAACTATTTGACATCTAAGTTTAATATATTTCAATTAAATGTATACTAAACGTACTATGTCTATCTTGCGTTAACGTTTTAGAAAATATAACTACGCGAAGTGTACCCAGGGTCAGGTTTTTATAGACTGCTAATAATTCAGTTAATTAACGTACTGAACTACAATATTTTTTTACGCAATTACTGTATTTCCAAAACAACACAAACAACACAACAAACAACGCAACAAACTTTTACCAAAACAACACAAACAACACAACTAACAACACAACAAACAACAAACAACACAACAATTTTACTAATTTTCTATCACATTTATTAATTTTCTATCACAGGTATTACCAAAACAACACAAACAACACAACAAACAACAAACAACACAACAATTTTACTAATTTTCTATCACATTTATTAATTTTCTATCACAGGTATTACCAAAACACCACAAACAACACAACAAACAACACAACAAACAACAAACAACACAACCATTTTTTACTGTATTACCAAAATAACACAAACAACACAAAAACAACACAAAAAACACAACAAACAACACAACAACACAACAAACAACACAAACAACACAACAAACAACACAACACAACAAACAACAAAACAACACAAACAAACAACACTACAAATTTTTACGCAATTACTGTATTACCAAAACAACACAAACAATTCGAAAAATTACAGTACCAATATTAGCGGCAACTTAATTACTTGAATATTGTTGTGTGATAATTTAAAACATGTGTCAAATTTTATTTATATTTGTTTTTATAATTATGAGTTACTTACCAAATCCTTGAAGAAATTTCCAGGTTTAGGAGCGGCTGAGGCGTTATTCACGAAAATGGCGAAGATCAGCATGATTGGGAAGATCAAAAGCGACAGTTTCATCTTGATTATATTTTTTAAATTATTTTCAATATAAGAAGATTTACGTGACTCGCTTTAAAGCTGTCGAATGAATATGATGCCCCCGACAGTCTCGTCAACGGTATTTATAAGGTGGTGCAGTGTAAGATTACGGCCTAGTACTTCCCCAAGATAGGTGAATACCCGCTGTGAGTAAGCGCGGTGAAGTCGGTGTCTAATTATAATAACAATTGTTCGTTCTTCAAAGACCAGTGCGAGTTTGACGCGCTGTCTTCCTGTAAAGCAACTTAAATATCCTGTTTCATCATCATACACTATTGTGCAGGCTTTGTGTTTCGTTATCACAACTATTGTTTAGGTTGTCTGTTTCGTTATCACAAACTATTGTACATGTTGAAATAAATATCCTGAGCGCATGTATTTTTTTCAATTTTCAGTCAAATAAACCACCGTAGCCGTGGTGTGTTAGTTTGTTCAGACTTAGGGCCTATGACGGCGCGTCGCATCAAGGGATCCCAGGCTCGATTTCCGGCCGCTCGGGTTGCTCAGTCCCAATGGGTCTGTACTGAAGTTCTCATTAGCTTCAAGTGATTGCTCTAATAGTAATAAGTCCGCTAAATATACAAATTTTGCGCATTAAAAGTCTTACAGACGTTTAATGATATAAAAGAGACAAATCACTAATTAAATTTGTTTCGTGTTAAAACTGTTTTTTTATGTTTTCTGTTTGATAGTACTGATTTATGTCTGCGACAAAGGGTCCTTAGGCCTTATTGTGGAAGGCAATCCAACTGACAAGTAAAAAACAAATAAAACAGATAATAAAAAATAACACAAATAAAAAACAAATAATACCAAAAAGCATTAAAGTGCTATTTCCACTGTAGTCTCAGACAGATAGAAAGATACCACATCTTTTGTAACAATAAGGTTTAAGAGAAACTACGACAAAGTGTTGATATAAATACAGACAAAACACTTTGATTCTACTAGAATACACGTAACAGTAATCCAGTTTAAAGTAATTATAGAAAGTAATCATTCCTTTTAAATTATTAATAATTGGCAAAATTTATTACACATCTAGGTAAAAAATCGGATAGCATCCAAATAGCCAAACCACAATTACACAGCCTACCATTATCCTTATCACTTAAATAAAAATAAATAAATAAAAGAAACTAAAAATTCGTTTATTTTAGCCAAATTCATAATTTAATCTTTCGCTTCTATACATATCATAAATTACATTAATAATAGCCTGTTATTAAATGTTATATTATACGTTGATTATATAAATGATCAATAGGACTTACACGCTATAATTATGTTTATTTTTGGTTGGATGATTTTAAAAAATAAATAAATAATATTTTTTCGAATTGAAATTTGATTGTTTCAAAATAGATGGTATTTAACAAAAGACACAGTTGCTCGCTTTCCTATTTAATGACTCTATATATAATATGTCAACTAATTGGAAACAATGTAACAATGTATTTTTTAATGGCAACATATTTTTGAAAAAAAAAAATCTTTTTTGTTACCGACCGCCACTGTGAAGCAATATTTGAAATATTTTTCCGTAACCAACAGAATTCGTGGCCCAAATTAACACTTTGACGAACCCGGCTAAAAATATTAAATGTATTTAATAAACTAAGTAATTTAACACAAAGTTCTGATTAATTCCTATATTATTTGTGAATATGTCTTAATATAATTTGCTACCAAATATTTTAATTCAAAGGTTAAACATGTATATAAAATTCATGTATGTAAAATATTAAAGGATATTTAAAGTTATATAACTATCATTTTTAAATAGGAAAAATCTGTCAAGACCTCACTTTTCTTTATCCCTCTATAAATAAGCGAGTCTGTAGTACAGATTTTATTATCGAATATCTAGGAATCAGTTTATGGTCAGAAACATAATTTACAGAAGCCGTTATCGACACATTTTGCTTTTAATTGTGAACTAAAATAAAAACAAGTTTTACAACCTGATTTTAATCTTGTAAAATATTTGCAAAATATAAAGTTTATTACCGCGTTGCCCTACAAAATAACAAAAACATTATTTTTGAACAAATATTTTTACGTTCTAAAAATAATGTAAAAATAATTTAAAAAAAAAGACGAGAAATTACATTTTTACCTCAAGGCATAAATGCTTTGTTTGTTTTGGTTTTTCTAAATAGCTCGCTATGTTACGTAGTAGTTTAAAATTGTTCCACAAATTACGGCCTTATAATTGATATTACAATTTTGAACAAACTTGTTTTGCAGAATAAAAAAATTATTGCTTTTCCTCAACGAATCATTAAAGCCTTCTGCGAATTTAAATTTGCCATGGCGATTTACCATTAACTGTCTAATATACAATACATAGAGCGAGACGAACGCTACGTGGAGTCTGTATCGCGGATATTACCGGTATTTTTTTATTTATACACTTGTTTTCGTTTTTTCTTTAGCTGTGAATTCAGATAATGGCAGTAACCTTACTTATTTTCAGATATGTATATTTATTTGTTACAATCAAATTACCGTATCTAAAACAAATTATTGTACGCGTATAACCGTTTTTATTGCCCTACTACGATGTTTTGAACAAATACAACAATTTATTAGAAATGATTGGTTGGATAATAAGCTGTTAAATATTAAAGGCAGATTAAACAAATTACGGTATCTAAAACAAATTATTGTACGCGTATAACCGTTTTTATTGCCCTACTACGATGTTTTGAACAAATACAACAATTTATTGGAAATGATTGGTTGGATAATAAGCTGTTAAATATTAAAGGCAGATTAAACAAATTACCGTATCTAAAACAAATTATTGTACGCGTATAACCGTTTTTATTGCCCTACTACGATGTTTTGAACAAATACAACAATTTATTGGAAATTATTGGTTGGATAATAAGCTGTTAAATATTAAAGGCAGATTAAACAATAATTAACAGCAGACACAAAATCCGATTATATTAACAAAGAAATTTCAAGAAAAATTGTTACGTGTGATAATTCAAGCATTTTTTGAAAGTCTTCCAAAAAAAAGTTTCGTTTGATGAAACATATTGAAATTTGCAAAAAAATCGAATCGAGATAATAATAATGAGACTAACTCTCTGTAACTTTATTAAGTGCACGTTATCTGTAATGTCGAGAGGTTTACAGTGATACTTAATTGGCCCAAATCGGTGAATTAAAATGTTAATATAAATTGGTGACTTAAAATATTCAAATAAATGAATTATGTAAATGTCAGCATATAGTTGAAGAAAGAAAAAATAAATAAAATACACAGGGAACATAAATTTATGTACAAATATTGAAATGAATTTACCGAAACGAAATCATTTTAGCAAGAACACGTACGAATCTTTATATTCCATCAGTTTTTTTGATTATCGTAAGGAGAAGAGTATTGTATTCATCCAATAAATGGAATTTAAAGTTTTGACTGGAATTCATTCTAAAGTACTAGTGTAATTAGATCATAAAAGATCTGATTTTGAACTCTTATCTCTACAATTTTTTATTTTTGTAAATTTAAATTTCGTATTTCTCAAAAAAAACCTCTAACATTTATCTTTAAACTTTCCCTTTTTTAGTACTACATATTCTAATGACATTTTGCAACACGTTTTTCAGGTAAAGATTTTATTAGTGTATCCCTCCTACAAAAGTGATCAATTTTATGATTCCTAAAACAGGGATGAGATGTAATGTGAGTTACGTGGCGATAAAATAAATAACACTTTAATAAGCCCCATAAAACATACACTTTGTAAGTATAACAAAAAATAAAACAGTAACATTTTATTGTGACCTTATAAAAAACTGATTTGTGTGTTGAAAAAAAATATCTGCAACTTGACTGTACGTTCACTTCATATATTTTTAAAGTGGGGAATTATGAGTTAAAATTATTTATTTTTATTCACTATTTATAGACAAATAGAAGAAGAACTTTTAGCTACGAGAACAATTAATTTTATTTTGAATCTATTTCAATCCACTGTTACAAATAATATTATTTTGAGAGAAACGCTTTGAATGTTTTACCTTTCATTATTGGTGCAAAACTACACTTACATAAATGGCGATGCAGAGTTTTGAAATCCTAAATTGATAATATGTTGCGAACATTAAAACCTACATTCTACATTTCAGGAATCTTTTCATTGGAAGATTTCATAAAGTACGGCACTATGTTTATAAATTGAGTAAAGAAATATTGCTATGTCAATTTAGGCAACCATTTCTATTTTATTCATTCAATTTTAACAGTAATATACTTCTTGATTGTCAGGTTATTTACGTTTTTCAATTGATTTCCCTAGAATCTCCCTTCCTTTTCACTCAAATCTATATGAAAATACATACGAAAAATCTATTTTACCAAACATTTTTCTTCCAATTTGTTTGCCTTTCAACACTCAGTCGTGCATAAGACCAGATATATCTAATTTACAAAGTCATTGTGTTGTAATCAGCAATTTATACGCCAATATTATTACTAATGAATTACCATATTCTGAAAACTCTTGCATTTCATATCAATATACAATATTTTCCTCAAAACCTTTGAAACACGTCGTGACCACATTGCCAATTTAAACCATTGGTAATATGAAAATATCTGTGTACCATTTTTTGTTGGAGTAGTTCAGTAATAATGGCGTATGTTTTTTTAGTACACGGTTGAAGGAGACGAAAATCTTCTTTACTTTTTTCTACAAGATATCAAATGTAGTTCGTAATTCGTTACGATATTTTGTTAATTTTTATTATTTATAACTTAAATATAATAATTTTCTGATGGCATAGAAATTATTTAACGTAATAGAGAGTCGGAAAATCAAATCGAAACCGTTAAATATTTATTTAATTACTTCTACAAACATGTGTATCTGGCGAACTTATTACTATACGAGCAATCTCTTCAACCAAAACACAGTATATTTATCAAATATGTTGTATTTTACAGTGTATAATATTGTCCGACAGGTAGATAAGAAAATGTGTTGGTAAAATTATATGATAAATAAATTTTTAATAAAAACCAAAATGGAAACATACAAACCTAATTTTGATATGTCGGGCTTTTGGAGCAGGATTGAGGGATATGAAAAGTAGAGAGAGATTAAGATGGAGGAAATTAAAGTTAAGGGAAGTATGACTTTTTCACGTGGCTTTTGAATGCTTAACTGGATAGTGAAATGAAGGAATGAATAGTGATGGTATTGAATGGACAGACTCGAGATCATATCGTAACTTCGCAGCACAAAAAGTGAACGTATGCTAATAGCAGGATAGAGCAGATTCAAAAAACTTAGACTCAGGCAATGGGCAGATAAGACTATCAATCTAACAAGATAGGAGTAACTGTAAGAATGTTTGAATATGTTGTGTAAATTGCAACGGTTACGAATCCCATACAACTGAATCGTAAAGCAAACTTCTCAGAAATTATAAAATTGTTTGAGTTTCAGAATCTAACAATTACATTATAAATGATGTATACTATTTACCCACTCAAATAAATATTTTTATTATTCTTTATTTATTTACTTAGTGCTTATAAGTTATATGTTGGAATAAAAAATCCTTATGTACTTACTTAGTGCTTATAAGTTATACGTTGCAATAAATATTCCTTATTTATTTACTTAGTGCTTGCAAGTTATATGTTGGAATAAATATTCCTTATTAATTTACTTAGTGCTTATAATTTATATGTTGAAATAAATATTCCTTATGTACTTACTTAGTGCTTATAAGTTATACGTTGGAATAAATATTCCTTATTTATTTACTTAGTGCTTGCAAGTTATATGTTGGAATAAATATTCCTTATTTATTTACTTAGTGCTTATAAGTTATATGCCGGAATAAATACTCTTACACAAAATTGTGAAAACTTGTAAAAAGTAACTAAAATAAATATAATTTCAATCTTCATTCTCGAGCATTTTACAACTCTTGCAAAAATTAAGCGTTCCTAAAGATAATATAATCGTACAAAACTATGATCAATTGACACTGACTAAATTGGAAAGAATTAAAATAGCTTTAAAATAGTCATAAAAACATTGATATTGTTGAAAGCAAAAACACATTCAGTACATACTTCGAATACGGGTAATTACTTTGGAAGTGTGATAAGGAAATGCGTAGAAATTGTATCGCGTGGTCCAGTTACATATAAGCGTTCAGTCCGAAAGGCTGAATCAGTACAAGTTCAGCAGCGACAAACGGAACGTATCGCGTGAAGTGGACAAAAAAGCGAACAACATGAAACTGTCAATTCTCTTCTTCCCCATCATGCTGGTGTTTGCTTTGTTCGCGCACAGCTCTTCGGCCGCCCCTCAGCCGGGCAACTTCTTCAAGGATTTGGTAAGTGTCATAGAAAATTATAAACATTATGTAAAGTAATTTATGGGCGTAACTATATTCAGGGCGTAACTTCTTTTACATAATTTAAATTGGATGACAGGCTATTCATCTAACAATAGGCTCGTGGATTAGCGTTTTTCGATTCTGTATTGAGAAGTTACCTTGACGTTTTTTATTCAGTTCGTTGTTAAAAGTAGTATCCTAGTACAGTTAAATGATTCAAAATAATTTTTTTGCAATTCAATAACCATAAATTTTTTAAATTTTTTATATTAATGACAGTAATTCACCGTGTTAAGCAAAATAAAATTGCAGTAACTTTAAAAGCATGAAACATACCTCACGAGATAGACTCACAAGAAGTGATATTATTTATGACAAAAAGATCTTATCTTTCTAAAAAGCTATATTAAAAGTTGATTACTTGTAAAATTATCCAAGTTATAATTAATTCTGTAGCTTGGCGCGTTATAGTACATTATAACGCACTATAACGCGCCAAGCTTGATTTTTAGCTTCAGAATTAATTATAACTTGGATAATTTTACAAGTAATCAACTTTTAATGTAGCTTTTTAGAAAGATAAGATCTTTCTGTCATAAATAATATCACTTCTTAATTTTTCCTTATTTTCTGTATCCCAAATTTGCCTTTAGAAGTGGCTTGTCCGCTGGTCAGACCGAGTGAGATTATGATACGAGTTGCAAATATTAACTTTTAATTTCAATTTATTGGAAAAATTCCCGTTTTTCATGCTCGGCGTTTACTGTCGGTCTCCGTTTTCCGCCGATTACTTGCAGCTTCTCCTTCTCTCTACTATTTTAATTTTTAAACTCGTTACTTTTTTAACTTTATTTCCAATTTTTTACTAAGTATGTGAAAAAAACAGCAGTCGACGACTAGGTTTTTAATTCGTGTTTACCTGAATATTAGTTACAATTAATTAATATGAATTTAAAGCTTTATATACACATATAAATATGAGAAAAAAATATTTACTATTGAAATAATATTATTAAAAAATAAGAAACGCGGAGTGAATAGTTTTGGTTCCACCAACCATGAAAAATTCTTATGCATAATTTTTATGTATATTTTTTACAACATTGTGTAATTATATTATTCTTTCCTTCGTTTCAGGAGGAAATGGGCCAGAGAGTGCGCGACGCCATCATCAGTGCAGGTCCTGCTGTGCAGGTGGTACAGGACACAGTCAGGATAATAAAGCCTCAGGAATAAAGATTATATATCTGACGACAATTAATGTAAAATGGAAGTCGCAGCTACAAGGAAAATAGTTAACCTTCCCAGAAAGCAAATTGTATGATAGTGTTTTAATATATAATAAAAATATTAATCTAATTTGATAAAAACTGTAATTTTTATATATTGAAATAAAATAACAAAAACAATACATTATTTTTATAGCTTTACTTTTTGTGCTACCCCCGACTTCTTCTCTGCTTGATATATAACTTCTCCATACCCTTATTTGGATTTATTTTGATTAAAAGATTTTATACCGATGAATGTCATTAAACCTGCAAAGCTTTTTTTTGATATCTCATCCAACAGATTTAATGATTGTGAATATTTATAAAATGCGTAATAATTAAATATTTTAAATGGTTAAAATAACTTGAAGTTATTTTCGTATTTTTTGCAACTACATTATTTACGACTTTGGAAAAATTTATAAAAATACCAAGGCGAAAAGTTGATTTTTACTATTAAATCTTTTAACAAACCGTGAGTAATTTACATTCATATTTTTTTGATATAAAGTCCATTTATTACTGTTATAGAGTCATAGAAATAAGAACTGTGTGTTTTATGTTTTTTATTTATTTAAATTGGGTTGGTAGGAGGAGCGAAAATCAATCCTGATAATCGTAAGGATTTTTCTTTTCTGAACCATAAACTAATGTGGCACATGACGCCTGACATTATTTTTTTAACAGTTTAGCACTAAAGGTTATATCGCTGTCAAAACTAATATTATTATACTTTAAGTATATTGTTAGAAGACATATAATGGCTCCGTAAAGGTTAATAGGATCCTATGGAGTGACCAGAGAAATGTACCTAAAGTTAAGGACAAAACATTTCTTTGATATTTCATAAATATAAATACATTTCATGATAAATATTTACACAGCGTGACTTTCCCAAAAAAAACAAAATAAAAGTAAATACAAACAATGACAGGCTGTCAAAAGCAATCGAGTTTACATTTCAAAATAAAAGCATTGCTTATTTATTTATTTCTGGAATATGCCATGCCTACCTGATTTACCCAAAGCGCTGGGTATCTGGAAGGATATGTAAAAAATGGTTATAAAAAATAACGTATAAGACAAGACACTCGCAGAGCAATTCAATACAATTCAAATACAATACACAGTAATTTAGATAAATATAAAGTAGCAATCTTCCATAAACTACCTAACAACTCCCTAAGTTATTTTTGAAACAGTTAATGGAGCACAAAAAATATGTAGACTGAAAGTATCTTATAATACTGCGGTAAACAATGTGAGTGTACGAATGACAGGTGAATACTATAGAATATTCGTGCGCGTTCCAGGCAAGTGGAATAAGCTATGACATCATCCTGTCATGTTTTACGTAACGATTTAATAATTTAAAAATACATGGTCAAAGGCTATTTCCGCCGGAGCTGAAGAAAATTACATCCGACCATGTCTGTTTCGAAATCTGAAGGAAATAAAGAAGTCTAGAACCCATACATTTAATAATACAAAAACCTATTAAATTTTAATATTTTCTCCAACATATAGATATTAGCAGGTTGTTTTTTATTTATTTATTATTTTGATTATATTTGAAAATTAAAGAAAATACGAAACAAATGCATAAAAATAGAGAAGATTCAGAGAATAGAGTCAATTTTAAGATTTGAAGACACACCCTATTGCTCTTTATTTCCATAGACGCTTTTTAGGCTTCCGTAGTGAATCACAGCCATTTTACTCGAAAACTATTGGCACACTACAGATTAAATTTGGATGGTTGGTATCTTTTAAGAACCGCTTCATAATTACAAAGTGGAATTATAAAAAACAAATATTAGCGCAATATACATGTAACTGAGAGATAAAAAAAACCAGTGCACATTTGCGTGTGGGGTATAGGTCGATGGGTCTCAGAATATGATATAGACGTTCTAAAATTACTTTTGTATTTAAATCCATAGTCGGTGAGATAGGCGCTTCTAAAATTTTAAAATTTGTCTCCTTCCAACTTTCTATCTTTTCAACTAACTTGTGTATAATTATGCCAAAAATTTTCTATGAAAGCTTATCCTAAAACTTTCAAAGAAAATTCTTTTAAATAAAATATGTTGTTTAGTTTTTGAAAACTGAGATATATAATAAACATTTACGAGTTTAATATAATTTGATGCCATGGAACCTTTCGTCCGCGAGTCCATCTCACACGTGGCCGGTTTATATCTTGGTAGTAATGTACATCCTTCTCGCTGATTGTAAGTTACCGATCATATTGTGTTCAAATTAACTCAATAAGCCCTTCCTACATTCTCAAATTACAATCTCTATTTTTCCATATCGATTTATTCTTTGGCCTTTAATTTTTCAGTGCTGCCACTCACTGAACTACACTGACAATCAGAGGAACAATTAATTTTCTTGTTACAGACATTTTTAACCGATTATGTGGATTATTTGTTACAACTTATTGGTTGACATGTGTTGCAGACCGTTGTAAAGAAAGTGAAAATAGTTACGTGTGTGTCGAAACACCTGCAAAACAGGATTCCATAATTGTCTTGAAATGGTTGGTCGAAGTAAACCAAAACAATTGAACTTAACATCATAAACAAATTCTTGTACATAAAGGTGCAGACATTAGAATTCTGAAAATCTATCAAGGTGTGATTGAGAAACAAACATAAAAACATATACCTTTCCTGGTCCCAGTGTTGCAGAGATACGTAACCACTAATAACCTATATGTTACTCCAGCGCACGAATTATATATTTGTAAATTTTGGTAGAGATTTGTTATTTCATTGTAGAAAAATAAAACTAACAAGCAAACAAATAAAAAACTCACTTCTATAATAATGATTTTTTTTTCATTTCCTTGACTTATACCTATCTTACATTCCGCAAGTTTTTCAATATATTCATAAGCATCTTACCAGTTGTCTTGGCGAGCAAATATGGATATAATATTGTACGTTTGCCCTATTATAAGTTTTAAGCGACGGGCTCAGCAGAGGTAGCTCCTGAAAACTAATCCCTTTTATCAACTTAATAAAATTATCATAAATCAAAGACAAAAAAGCTTATTGTTAATTTATGTTGCCGAGCTTAATCGTCAATTATGATAAGTCTTATCAAAACTCCCCATTAAGGGTTCCGTATATCGTGTAAAGTGAAAATACCTTATTTTTCACGAGTCTTTGTTAATCTGGACTCCTTGTTGCAATACATATTTAGTAACATCTGATATATTTAAAAACTATAACATATAAAATCGTCGTAATACCCTTGCGTAGAAAAAAGCCTGTTTTTCTTTATAATTAATTTTAGGTTCATTAATTTTCCAATCGAGGAGGGAATCATTTTTGTTTACAAATTTAATCCATATATCTCTCAACACAGACCATTTCAAACTATGAAAATCGTTTTAAAGACTCTTAAAAATAGCGTTTTGATACGATTATACATGAATCATACATTAATTATATTTAGAATTTTTAAATATGTTTTTTGGATTGTTAAATTATCCCCCTAATATTTCCGTACGAATATTTTCCAGAATCTGTTCTTTTTATTTACGTGCAGGTTAATATACTTTGTTACTACACCAAAAATTCAAAATTCTACCTTAAGTCGTTTCCAAGAAAAACGGCTGCGACTTAGCTCTCATAAGGATCCCGTTTTGCATTTTGAGGTACGTGATATTTAGGATATTAGAAGGAGGACAAATTACTCAAATATTGGACAAACAAAGCTTAAAAAATTAAAAATTATAAACGGAGTGTCAATTTCGTTAAAAAAACTGTCTACGACGCCTCATTCGTGCATAAAAAACACTTTACATGCATATAGAAGTATATCATGCACTTAGATCTGAAACTATAGAAATTATGAGGCCGTTCCAGACGATCGTTTTAACATCACTAACTCAATGTTTGAAGTATAAGTGGTATTTTTTTAAATTTTTCTAACGACGAAAACTAATTATTACTTCTTCCATACGTCGTGTGTTATTTAATTTATTATAAATTACAAATAATATACAGAGAGTTGAACATAACCGAAAAGTGTAGTTCATATTGATTTGGCCTTTGGAAGTTTTCATTCAAGTCGAAATATTTTAGTCTATTAACTTGAAATTTGTGCAGGTGACTATCACGATCTTTTGTTTCTAATGCCTTGTCCTTTTCCTGCCCTTGTGACTTTATTAGGTATAATAATTTATAATAGGTTTCAGTGAAATTTAGCTTAGACAATAACCGTTGAAAATAAACTGACCAAGAATTTAATCATGTAAAGTATATATTTGTCTGTGTACTACTTCCTTATCATAGAACGGTTTGACTTCAAGAGTTCGATATTGAAAATGAATGAGAAAAAATCTATAAATCTAATAGAATTTTTTTAAAGGAAACTTGTCACTGCGAAAATATGTTTCGAATATTATGCAAAATAGACTCAAGAAATCGGCTAGAACTTTTATAACGGTTGTAACATTATCAAGTCGTATCACATGTGACTAGTCACAGCATACAATTTTTATATTGACACTTTCAATCTCACAATTGAAAGAGTCAATGTCAAGAGCCCAATTGTCTTCCTTTAAAATAAAGAATCGCATTGTGTTCTACGCTTACGTCAATTAGAGATGGGCCTTTAAATAAACCTGTCAAGTACGAGTGGAATTCGCATTACGAGAGTTTCGTACACATTTAAACACGTGTAAACACTTTAGAGTATCTAATATTTCCATTAAACTATTTATAAATATTAATTTTTCATAAAGTAAATATAATGCCTATTATTGTTTTCACAGGCTTTTGAATATACTGCATATTTAAAAGTTTTAAGATCAAGGATAATCGCTATAGTATTCTTGAAATCTTCTGTCAAATTTTATTAAATCTCTTCCTCTCACGAGATTCTGAAAAGGGGTAGGGTATTCTCTTTTTCTGCGTATTTTTTTAAAATTTCCTTTTAAATGTTCGATTTAAAATTATAAAAAGATGTTTTCGTATTCCTCATCACAAGCTTTTCTAAATGGTAGTCCCATATAATGTGTAAAATTTAAAAAGAAACTTTCATAGGCGTAAAAACATGGCGCATATTTAAAAAAATATGGCGTCTACAATCATCGCATTAGTTTTTCTATAATCTTTGTGTGGATACTGTATGGCATTAATGTTTTTATAAATCTTACCTATTGTTGGTAAATTAAATTTAATATATGTTCTTTTAGACAAATATTATATTTGTAGTCTATACATGGAATATATATTGAATTAAATATTTTTAGGAATACCAACAAGAAAAAAAGAAATTTTCTAATATCTTAATTGTTTTAGTCATTCAAATTTGTGACAGAAATATTATAGTCAAATATTCCGTCGAGTTTAACATCGTTGAAGAGATTTTTCAAAATGCAATCGAAAATGTTTAATTATATTTTTTAGTACAGCTTCATCTGCAAGTAACAAATCTCTGAATCATTTTAAAACTAAAAAAAAACGTCAGAAGAGCAGTATTTAGAAAATATTTCTATGCAAACCAAAAAGTAAACAGTAACATAATTCTCATCATAAAAATCTTAATTTTCAACGCATACATATAAACATTCTATAAGCTCGTAAATGTTTCAGTTTTTAACAGTGCCTATTCCGTTTCCGTTACGTACGAGTTCTAATAAAACCGTTTCGTACGAGTTCTAATCTTATTCAAAATGTTCTTTCCGAACAGTTAGATTCAGGACTAACAAAAAAAAGTGTCTCGTTAAAATACACTGTTATGTGTAAGGCATTTTATTCCTAATCCGTAACCAGTATCTGTAGGACTAACAAAAAAAAGTGTCTCGTTAAAATACACTGTTATGTGTAAGGCATTTTATTCCTAATCCGTAACCAGTATCTGTGTAAAAAATATCCCTTTATAGTTCAGGCACCATTGTAATATAATTGTCATATTCTTAATAGTTCTTTACAGTGCAACATTTTTTTTCTACGTATTGACTCTTGACGCCATAACACATGTTCAATACAGATTAATAAAACAATTATAATCTCTGGAATACTTATTTTTTATAGGTACCTAAATTTAGAAAGAAACATTTACTGCGAGTTCTACATTTACTCAAAATATATATCAAAATATATATATATATAACTGACAAATATAGAAGTCGGTATCTCAATAAGACATACTGTGATGTGTAGGGAATTTTTTTTTAATTCATAAACGACATCTATGTATAATATAAATTATCTCTTCATAATTTAGTCACCTTTGTGATTAATTGTCACATTCTGCACATATTTTTATAGAACAATATTTAATCTACATATTGAGCCTAGACGCAACGATATATAATCAATATAGATTAATAAACATTTTATACGCTTTTAAATACTCAAGAGCGTATAAAATTTTTATAGGTACCTAGGCGTATAGCACGAGTTGAATTCTACCTCCATATATTTATATTCAGGACTAACAAATATAGAAGACGCGTCTGGTTAGGACAAACTGTTATGTATAAACCATTTAATTTCTAATTATTAAACAGCACATGTGCAGAAATTATCTCCTTACAAGTCAGACACATTTGAGACATAATTGTCATATTCTGAATAGTTTTTTATAGCACAAATAGGTCTAACTAAATTTCCTTACCACCGCACTAAAAACATTACAAGAAATTAAAAAAAAAAACAGAATTTTCAAGTGATGAAAAAAGTATTACTTTTGACCAAACTCAGAAACATTTTAAGACACATAACACTATTTCCCAATATTGAAATGGTATAATAAATATGACTTTTGACAATAATACCTCTTTTTGAATTGAAACTTTATCATAGAAATTACATAAAAAAATGACTTGTTTTAAAATATTTTTACATTTTGTTACATAAAAAAGCTTATTTTTACTCAAGAGATATCAAAATCGATATGCCCTGGCTGCGGGTAATTCCTCGGTCCAGGTGATAGGAAAATACGCAACTATTTGCGTTTCCAGCTATATATAGACATTCAATATAGAAAGCCACTCTACTGCAGGTTGAGCTGCGACAATTTGTTTAATTGTAACTAGTTCAACTATAACAGTTAAGCTCTTGTAAAACAAAATGAAACTGTTATTTTTAATTTTTCCCATTATAGTGATGTTCTCCTTTTCCGTGCGCAGCTATTCAGTCGCTCCTCAACCTGGCAACTTCTTTTATGATTTGGTAAGTGATATAGAAGTTTTACATTTATTGATGAGAAAATATTTTTGTAATTCCTGCACATTATCTTGGTGTATTTCGACCTCGTTAAAAAGACAACATAGTTACGTTTCTTTGAATAAGTTTTTGTATTTTGCAAAAAACCCACAGCAAATCGAATTGGTAAGCTTCTATTTAAAATTAGTGCAATTTTTTTTACAATTTCCATGCACTAGTGTTGTTTAATTCTATATTGACTTCTCACCTTAACATAATGCTGTACAATTCGATATTTCAAAAACAGGATTCCGAATAGTACGTGATTATCTATACTTAAAAGTTTAAATGCTTGTAATAAACTTACGTTGTCAAATTTCTCGGGATAAATATATGACATATGTTTTTTTTAACGCGGAAACTCGTAAATTTTTGTTGAAATCAAAATCGTCGGTAATAGAAAAACCGGATACACCGGTTATTTTCTTTGATTAATTTTTTTTTTAATATTACATGTTATCTTCTCATATTTACGTATGTAAGTAATGCGATAAATTCACACATGGTTTTCTACCGCGCCTTTGGTCATCTACCTAAAAGAAACAAAATTAAAAACAAGTTAAAAAAAGGTAAAAAACTTTCATTAGTTGAAAGAAAAACTAAGAAAATCCGCATAAAACGGAGGCTGAGTGTTCTCAGAACAAGAAAAAGGTAGTTTTTGTCCAAATCTTTGCGATAATCATTGATCTTCCATTCTGATAGTTGACCAATTGATATAAAATATTATCACAATTGGTCAGAAATTGCGACACTTACTGACTAACCAACGCAGACGAATGTAATTTTGGAAAGGCAAATTTAAATCATAATAGAGATTTTAAAATGTTAAGAAAATGGCATCATTTTTAGAGTAAGATTTCCTCGTTATTAAAATGAAAAATATTAGAGTTATAATTACTTCTATTGTAGGCTGACAAGGCCAGCCATTAATAAAATCGACATACAGGGATGTGCAAATACTTAACAAAAAAGATAAATCTACCATAAACTTAACATTAGGAAAATTCTGCACAAATTTATTTATGTACTAAAGTTTAAACATTAAGGGCCCACAGTTTTTTTATTAAACAGTTAAGATACATTCTAATTATTTTTCACTTTACATCAAAATCGATAAATACATCTTTGAAAAACTGAAACATTTATTGGCTGATATTATACATTATTTGTAAACTTATTCACTTATAAATACTCTTACTAGTTGTTTAAGTATATATTTAATACTAAAAAACAAATTGAGCTTTCATATATATTAAAAGCTCATAGAATTTCTGTTAAATACTTCACAATTGTTATTATTATTTTTTGCATTATAATTTAAATAAATGAAGTTGGATTGATGAATTGGATTTTTTTTTATAATTCTAATATAAATGAAGTTTGATTACCCGAAGTAATTTTATTTCAAAATTAGCAATTTTTTCCACACATTTTTATTATCTAGTTTGAAATTGGAAAAGAGGAAAGATTCCAATCTAGTGTTAACCTTAATATTTCGTAAACGGGACTAAAAATTAAAAATATTCAGTGGAACCTAATCTTTATAAAATTCTTTTCTAAATATGGGATATGCTAATGAGCGAAAGGACATCAAAAAGAGAAGAAAAATGTCGGCTATGTATTGATTGGGATCTCTGTCTGAAGCAAGTATTTGCGTAATTTCGTCTACGTAGATCTTAAATTATAGAAACGACAAGGGCGTGACAGGCGGACACACACACAAAGTCATGATGCAAAAGTGAAAGTTTCATGTTTGACTACTGAACTCTAAAAAATATCTGTTCTATTTTATTCAAACCCTAGGCGTACTCCTCGGGTCTGAACAAAAAGGTCTAAACAAAATTAGGGCCTGAGCTTTAACATTTCGCCAGAATGAGGGAACATAGAAAATGAAATGTGGGTACCGATTTGAAAATTGCGCATATATTTTAAATACACAGGGCACCCAATTTTGACTCATATTTGACAAGTTTTTCATAAAAGTTTATACACGTTTTTGATATTTATGTTTTAAAAAATAGTATTGATATTAGTTGGTTGCATGTCAGACACAAGCTATTAGTTTTGTAAATTAATAAACCACCGAAATCTTCTTAGATAAAGAACGATTCCTGGTCGATCTGACCAAATTTTGTTTATTGTTTTTCTCCTAAACTATTTACAACCACATAAAATCTGCTGAAGATTCAGATCTCAGGCACATTTTTTGTTTCATAAAATCGTTGAAAGAAATTCACTGAATTAAAGACAGAATTTTGTTTTGTATTTCGCATCATATTTTTGTTTGTGTGTATTTACTTCGTATAGATATCTTAAATTATATTGTAAATTTTATTTAGTTTTCTGAATTATCGACTTTACATTAAAAACAGGTTGAAGTTTGTGTTTTCACATATACAGTTTTCGTAAATAATATTGTCATTACCTCAATGCGTGAAGGTCGCCAGCTGTAAGTTGCGTGAATGGATAAATATAATCGAATTGAACTTTTTCCATATATACAGACCCCTGGTCTGTCTTACTTGACGTTTTTTTATTAATATTCTCCTAAATTATTTATAACCATAGACAATCTACTAAAGATTCAGAAATCGTGCATATTTGATTCTATAAATTCGTTAGGCCAAACCTTAAAAATTTCAATACAGAAATTTGTCTTAAATTTGACATATTATACATGTTTTTATTTACTTACTTCGTACAAATATCCTAAGTAATATCGTAAAGTGTATTTTGTATTATAAAATACTAAAATTATACTAAAACAGATAGAAGAAGAAGCATATAGCTGAACGGCTTTTTTCAGACCATAAACAGGTGACATTTTTTGTCCCGTAGTCTAAATGGAAAGAAATATCTATGTTCATCCAATATTTTGACTAATAGTTGTGTATTTATATGCATACATACACATTGATTGTATAATGGATATACGCACAGAGTATGTATAATTGCAAAAGGAACTTAATTCACAATTAAATGAAACTACGTGATGTAGTATTATTTCTACTTTCTTTTATTTCTTTACCACGACCTAGGTTTCGTTGTATTACAATATCTTCAGGTGTTTTTTTCAATCTTTGCTAATATCCCACCTGAAGATGTTGTAATACAACGAAACCTAGATCGTGGTAAAGAAATTAAAGAAAGTAGAAATAATACTACATCACGTAGTTTCATTTAATTGTGAATAATGCATTTCTACAAAATTAACGCCAAATATATTCAATATAGGAAATGAATTGTTTAATATTTAAAAAAATCATTCCGTTAGGAAAAGAGCGTAAACATATGTATGTATTTATTTTTATAGAATATGGATAATATCATCTTAATATTACAAGGAATCATTATTATTTTGAAAATATTTTCCCGTTTTCTATGTAAGGAAAATTAAGTCCGTTTAAATATTAGTCAAATTAAAGTTAATGAAAATCTGGATAGAAATATTTCACTCAAAAAGGTCACCGATGATAACAAGGCATGCAGCCTAATACGTGAACAAAGAGCTGTGAATTCATATAAAATAATAAATTTAAAAAGAGCAATGGGCAAGTTAATGGAAATAATATCATCCCAGAATTCTGATCAAGTGCTATTTTTTCGATTTTTCAAATCTATTGTTGCAAAAGGGAAGCGGGGATGGTTGTTCACATTGCCCATCATTTTTAGGTTAGCATTTTGTCAAAAGAACTTGAAAATAAAAAAAATTGTAAATACAACTTTTCATTTTTAAGTTTGCTGGAACTACTTCTGGAAAAACGGAAAAATACATTAAAAAATTTTCTTTTGAGATTTTACTACCCATTAATTAATATCCCCCATACGAATCATCTTTCGTTACTTTAAGGCATGTACCAAGGTCACCGATGATAACAGATGAATGCAGCCTAATACGTGAACAAAGAGCTGTGAATTAATATAAAATAATAAATTTAAAAAGAGCAATGGGCAAGTTAATGGAAATAATATCATACCAGAATTCTGATCAAGTGCTATTTTTTCGATTTTTCAAATCTATTGTTGCAAAAGGGAAGCGGGGATGGTTGTTCACATTGCCCATCATTTTTAGGTTAGCATTTTGTCAAAAGAACTTAAAAATAAAAAAAATTGTAAATACAACTTTTCATTTTTAAGTTTGCTGGAACTACTTTTGGAAAAACGGAAAAATACATTAAAAAATTTTCTTTTGAGATTTTACTATCCATTAATTAATATCCCCCATACGAATCATCTTTCGTTACTTTAAGGCATGTACCTAGGTTTAAAAAAATTTAAATTGCAAGATTGTAAAAGGTAGCGATGGACAGACAGAAGAACGGAAGTAACGAATCAGTAAGGGTTATCTACGAGACCCTAAAAATAAAATTATAAATCTAACTGTAGTCACCGATCCATCTCATGAAGAGATAGACCAATAAAAATTAGTCATATCTTAATCCAATATAGGAGTTAACAAATATTTACATAGTGCTTTCAGTAAAGATCGCATAATCCTGTCAGGTCATATAGCCATATTTTTTATATTTCAGGAGGAAATGGGTCAGAGGGTGCGCGACGCAATCATCAGCGCAGCTCCAGCAGTGAAAGTTGCACAAGACGCTGTTAAAATTGTAAAACCTTAGGATCAAACCATACTTACACGGCAAGCCCTATGTTGATACAACACAAGAATCGATACAAAGTAATAATCGTAATCTTAAATAAACATATGTAATCTCCATGTATAATCTAAATGTCTATAAATTTATATAAATGCAAAGTAAAAAATAAATAAAAAAAATATTGTGCTTGACTTTTATTTCTTTAAATTCAAATCTTACTTAGCATTCAATCCAGATAGAACTTAACGTCTACAGGTATTAGAAGACCCATATGAATAACGATACTGGTACAGAATAATTACACTTGCTTCCGCGTGTTTTCTTCAATTATGTCTCAGTCTACGAAGGTTTGCATAGGTACCAGTGTGCATATAAGTTGAATCAGTTATAGGTTACCGTAATCATTCGAAATTAGTTACAATATGAACTTAATATTGACAACTGTTCCTTGATACGAACAAGGGGCATATCATTTCCAACACGAAGGCCCAGTTTTAACTGTAATTTCTTACTGATGTTACATACTTCCTAAAAAGATCAGGTCGCAACGGATGTCAGTAACCTGTAGCTAAATATAATACTATCGATCGACACATTACAGAGTATTAACTTATGTATTATACTACAGACTTATATGAAAAATCATGATGTGTAGTTCCATTACGTTCTATCACAAAATGATCAACAAATAGATTAAGTAATTTATATTCTTATATTAATGTAATTTAACATTGATCCTGTTTCTATATTTATTAGACTAAGAGTTCCAATTTTCGTAGCTGACAAAAAGAGTAAACCATTAGAATTTACAAAAAGCAAGTAGATCTACCGATAAACCAGGAAATTTGGCAGTAGTGACCATAACTGAACTGCTTTGATTATAGCGCTACTTAACCAAAAAAAAACAATTGTATAGCAATTGACAAACAATCACAAAAGTTGACGATGCCCAACCTTCATACTTATGTATTATCAATTATTCATAACCGCTAATGACTATTTTCAGTGAATAGTGTAAAGTATTATTAATGTAGAAAAAATAAAGTTCTGTAATCATTACTATTTTTATTACAATTACAAATTGTAATAAAAATAAATCACTGAAATATTTCAAAAAACTGATTCCCATGACCTGAATATAACTAAACTCTTAAATGAACCATAATAATTTATTAGGGGTCCATTCTAATGAAAAGGAATCAATAATTTGAAAATACAATACTTATTCTTAACGTAAAGGTTTTAATAATTCGAGGTTTTAGATAATAAATCTTCCTACAATACACTTATCGATAACAAGAATAAGCAGGCAATTTTTTTCACGGAAGAGGGTGCAAAAAGTGATTTTTGTTTGATGCTACAACTATCGATTTGTAAGGGGTAACTATTATTTTTTCTAGTTTTAATCGAATTCACAATGAATTAGAGGAAGTGAAATGGTTACATGAAAAAGTTGATATTCAAAATCTATTGAATTAATATTATTGAATTTATTTAATAGACAGGTAATTAACATAACATGATAAAATTAACTTCAAATACGTTAATCTCGTAATTGAGATTTGAAATGTAGAAAATTTAAAAATTGTTATCTTTTAAACGAAGTGTTTAGAAATTTTTTAATCTTATGTGACCTGCAAAATTTTCCTTACACAGTAAATATAAAGACTCATTTCCAATCCAATTGAAGTTAAGGTCCTTTTTTTAAACGAGCATATAATTAACAAATACAGGGCAATAAATTACAATTTATTTAGCATTGAATTATTTTGTATGGGATATAATATGTATAAATCCATACTTTATTCCGTAACTGATATCTATGTTAATATTTTCAAACGTAAACACAGTTCTAGGGATTCCATATGAACCACTAGTCCAATTGTCTTTTATGATCAATTATTGAGAGCTTTTATATCACGATTTATTCTAATTTACTAAAAGTTGATCCAAGAAAAAGGGAATGTAAAAATAAGGATATCTGATGTTAATATGGAAGAATTTATTTTCAAACGCAATAATTTGAAAATTAAGATAAGTAATGTTTAATCCCTACGAAAATGGAACGAATGGAACTTCAATGAACTAAGGCTGAAAGATATGGTAAGTAGAAAAAGAAAATAACCATATTATCTTCCATGAGTATTTCACAAAGATATTTGTAGAAGAAAATATGGGCATTTATAATGCATATAATGATTCCGTTTTACTGCAAACTAATATCTTATGCAGAAGATGAAGACAGGACAACTTGATAAGATCGTATGCATTTTGTGACACATTTCTGCGAGTACAGAAGTATGAACGGATTACTTCAACGAAGTGATCATGAAAGGATGACTGTGTGTTAAACTTCACATTAAAATCCATGGTTTCAAATTCAGTAACGCAACACGTTAGTACCAAGATAGGCCTGTCGATATATTTTATCGCTGTGCTAACATGAGATATACTGTGTTGAATTAATGAAAAGTTTCTACGTCAAACGGTTCCGGAAAAAAGGCTGTCAGCATGACGTATAAACTAGCATTGAGAGTATAATCTTAATAGTTCTGATTAATATTTGTGTAAAACATGAAAAAAAAGCTTTAAAATAACTTCTTCGCGGATGTTGTGTCATGTCATAAAAATAACAGCTTGTAAAAAGTAAACTGACTGTGTTGGTCTGAAAAAAAAGAGAAAAGTGAATACCCGTAATGAAAAACCACAACGAAATTGGCCTCTTATTATGAAAATGATGGTCCGTTGCGTCGTAAAAACAACGGTGCTCGTTGTATTATTTCCTAATGATACTACTTATTTATTCCGCTACTGCCATCGAGAAACATTATATATTTATGAGATATTGTTTCAAGTTTTTATTCAAACGTATTTTTCTCGCCGTCTACTAAAAGGAAAATATCTACAAGTAATATTGAACAAATTTTTAATAAGTAATTTTTATTTTTTTTTTGTTTCATTTAATTTTTCACCGAATTAGTAATAATAACATAGAAATTATGTAGCAATGTGGCATTTTTTGTCCGGAGCGAATTTAAAAAAAGACCCTTGTTTTATTACTTAACTAAAATAACTAAATCTCCCTGTTTTTACTGTAGGTGAAATAAATATATTTTCCTTATTTTTGTCTCTTCATCCACTTATTATTAAGAACTTTAAAGTGGAAGTATGGAAAAATTAACCCATGTATCTTGAAGTGAATTCACCCTAATATCCTTTTATGTAATTTTATTACTATATTTTTATTTCTAAAAAAAATAAATTCATGACATACATATCATAAAAAACTGTAAAATTATTAATATTACTGATTAGGAAGTGTAATTTGGAAAACAATTAAAAATTACAAATTAATAGACCAGTTTTAAGGCATAGTTTTGGGCTCTATTAAATACCTTAATTCATGAAAAGCATGAAATAAGGAAAATAAGAAGTTTTCTGGATTTTTTTCTCATTGCAATTTAATACAATACAAACTAATCCCAATAAATGATCTCAGATGCATTTTCTTGACAATCGCCAGGATTCACTACTGAGGCTATTATGAAAATACCTGCAACCTAATTGTTCGTACAATACACCTCGTATTCAAATCGCTTTTCCCACATTACTATTATGTTATTACTACTTTCATTATTACTACTGTCTTTATTACTACTGTCGTTTCTACTTTATTATGAGATTGACTTTCTAACTTACTAACAAATCCTGGAAAGGCCTTTTTTTTTACATGGTTATTTTTTTACTTAATCCGAATGGCACTTTTTCACTTTTAGTTTGGAGAGTATTTGCTAATGTAAAGTTTAAGTGCTGGCTAGACTACAACGACCAAACATTCCCGGGATATTTGTCACTGCTGTTTACTAATATGAACTACTCTAAAAAAGGGAATGAAAAAGGAATAAAAATAAAGAATTACAGACAACAGCTAAATAAGTGCTACAATCAATGTAACGCGCATACGTGAGAATACACATAAACACTTAGAGTGATGAGGTAACACTCTAAGTGTGTATGTGTGTGCTCTCGTATATGTGCATATATTAATTACAATACAAATATACACAGAGTGGTAGCGTTGATAGACTTGTTTGTTTTATTTTCGCGAGGCGGAAATAGGAATGAATAAAACTTCTTAGACAAACTATATAGTATTTACTATAATAGTAACTAGATCCTATTAAACGAGCAATTCTTGTATATATATAGATATATATATATATATATATATATATATATATTGGTTTCTCAAAAACGTCTCTAACTATTTCGATGGCATTTGGTATATTTAATGTTAGGGGAAGGGCAAGGTGAACACCAAGGGGAATGTGAGGGTGAAGGGGTAGAGGAAGGGAAGGGGAGAAGAGAAAGGACAAGGGGAAGGGGACCATTCTATTGAGATTCAAAGCATATCTAATACCTTAAACGAGTAATTTCATGTTCCTATGGGAGATTCGAAATACACCGAGCTAATTACTACGGAACGTGTATTACCATGAAATACTCATGATCCATTGAAGTGGAATGAAAATGTCGCTGATGAATTTAAGTATGATTTCAGTGTTCGCTCACGGTTCCTTAATTAACCGGATTCGGGATCCGAAAATTTTTCAAGGATTTGGTAAACAAAAAAACGGTTTTATATCAATCTTTATAATAAATTCTCCTTAAAAGTAATTTACATCTGGGTTTTTTCGACTTAGTTATTTTTTTAGATCATATCGATATTAAAATTAAGGTTTTTTTCTAATTAAATGTGAGCATGCAAATGACCATAGAAAAAGTAACCACTCTTAGTTATATATCTTTTATTCTTTAGAAATATGATCCTCAAGTAGCGATGTAAATGATGAGATAGTGCTAAGCAATTTGTAACCGAGTTTTAAAATTTTGAAAATGTGCCTTTATTTCTTTGGAAATAAATGGAAAATAAGTGTATATATATATATATATATATATATATATATATATATATATACACATATATATATATATATATATATATATATACATATATATATATATATATATTCGAAATATACATACACTTATTTCCTATAATTTTTTTTTATAAAACTAAGGTGTGACACGGAGCAAGGCAGAAACGAGGGATTACTTCGTTAAGCGAACGTGTCTTCTGGAATAGGTTACTTTCACACTGTTGGGCGACACAGGTGCGGCTTATAAAAAACGGCCTGTTGTTCCTTTGACAGTGTTAATTAGGTGAAAAAAATCATATACCTAGACGAAAAAATTAAAACATCATTAAATATATGTTTGAGTCTTAAAAATATTTAATGAGTTGTTTCATGAAATTATGTTATCATGAAATTATGAAATAATGTAAGTTTCATGAAATTATGAAATTATGTTGGTACCAAGCAAAAATATTAAGGTTGAATATATATTTTGAAAAAAAAAATTCCGCCGGTTTCTAAGAATAATTGCGAACAAGGTGAAAAAATGATTTTAAAAGAATTGTGAATAATGAATTTCTACAAAATTAACGCCAAATATATTCAATATTAAAAAAATACAAGTTTCAAAATGTACCTTTCGTTAATGAATCTGTGTCATGAAATGATTGCATACTTTTATTTTGAGTAACAATCGTTTGTTTTAAAGAATTAAAAGGTGCTATTCTAACTAAAAAACTAATCCCATATGGTTATAAAAATTAAAAAATTGTGTATAAAAAATAAGAATACCAAAATCACGCTATAACTATAACTTTTGAGGGATATGTAAACTTTGACGACACAAAATAAATGTAATTATTCGCTATCGAAAACTTTGTTTTTCATAATGAAGGAAATGTTCAATATAATCAAATTTTTCAATATAATAAAAGACACTGTATAAGCATCTTTTAGCAACAGATTTGTTCGGATATAGAGCAAGCTTTAGGTGATAGTGCTTCAATTTGCCTAATAATTGCATGTTGAGTAGTTGAATTTAAATAGAAGATCGGGTGTGAAAACACAGTTCAATAATGAAAGTTATAATCACAGCTTGTGGCAGCTTGCATCTAAGAGCTTGCTTGCAAAATGGCTTTAAATAGCGACTTGAATATTTGCAAGTAAATTAAATTTTTTTTTCATATTGACTGTTAACCACTTAAAATTTTAAAGCTTTCGAGTTTTCAGATTAGCTCTTACGCTACTCGAAACGTTAGGATGCTATAAATTGAGTTATAGTCGAGTCAATCTCATATCTAAATATGCATAAAGAGACGAGAATTAGGGAAAAAGAGGGAAAATAGTAATACAATATTTATATGACAAATCTGATGGGTTACTCTACGGGCCGAAAATCCCAACTAATTTAATGCAGTTTGATGTTTTAGACTTGATACCATAAAAATTAAATAAAACTTAAATTCGATTCTCTAGTGATATTTTTTCAAACTATACTAGAATTTCAAAAAGGAAGAAAAACTAATTTTAAAAAATTTTAGCTGGAGTTTACCGCTACACTTTATTGCAGTCGCCAGTTCTAATATTCAAGTTTAAGTTAACTATCGGTTTAATATTTCATAATAAAAAACGTATTTTTTTTCATTTATCAAAAACGTATACCAATTTGTTAATTTTCATTATTTTTCAGAAAGTATAAATAACATGAATATATTTTAAGAACTAGTTTTGCATTTCAGATAAATGAGATCATAAATATCGCCACCTTCTGCCACCATCTGCCACCATTCTGGCATGTTTATTTTCCAGGTTCATTTTCCTTAAACTCTAAGAACATTGGACGAATCGCTTTTTTTTAATTAAAAAGCTTGATTTTGCTATTTTTCAAACATTTTTAAAATCAAGTGAAATAAAAAATTTAAAATAAAATTCAAATCTTTTTAATTTACACATTGAGAAGTGAATTACCCAACGAGTCAAACTAGGGTTGTAAAGTGTGCATCAAAATTAGGTGTATTTAAATAGTTAAAAGTACATAGTATTTATATTTAATAATAATAATTATTGTATTATGATTATTATTTAAATATATTTAAAAAAATATGAAGCCTGATCTTTATGATTATTGACTGCAGTTCCAGCGATTGAAGAGGAAGTGAGATATATTTTCTTAGGATATTTTCAAAAGCATCTTTGGAATTTTTTTAACTAAAGTTCTGCAAAGAAATAGTTTTAGATTCTTGTAATTCGACTTTTCAACTAATTCTTCACGCAAGCAAGGACAATTTTTTTTTCACAATAAGTTTTTTCTTTTCAATATTTTCCAACATGTAGTTCATAAGTTATAATTTCGTGTCAGTAAGTTTCAACAAATCACACTGACAAATTTCAACGGGAAATTTCAGTATCAAACGGGTTTTGATAAAAGTCGTTTTGAAAAATTTAGGGGTTATTTATTTTTTCTCTTTCAAAGGTACAAAACCCTAGAAAAAGCAATGAAATTATATACCTGTGTACACGTAAGCGTACAAAAGGAATGTAATATATTTTACACCAATTACAAGTAAATATGTTCTAATATACCTGAAATTTTAACCGGTCATGCTAAACCCTCAAAACGTGACGCTGTCACACAATGATTCTACCCTTCCTTATTACATATCTTCATGCTATCTTCCGTTATAGTCACTCAGAGCAAGCTATATACCATACTCTTCCACTTTGACATACTTCTTTCACTCCACTTATTCCTTAATGTATTTTTCTGTACAGTTTCGCAATTCCTTACCGTCTTTGATACATTCCCAAATTTGATTCACCTGTGTTTTTCTAGGTGGTTTACGCTTCCTCTCCGCTCACCTTTCTTACATATATACTTTTTTTCAGCATTCCGTTATTTGTACGTTTATTATGGATAAAACGGTTTTTCTTTTGTGCTCTTTCTTTGTACTCACAGTGGACTTCCTTCGACGTCGCATTCCTGTCAAAAATTATTGAACATTTTAATACGATTGTTTTCCAAAATTTTCTAATTTACGTTTATCCTCTTTCTTTTGATGTATTTTACATTATCCATTACATAGATATTGGCGTTAATACTTCATTCTTTGCAAGTACTCTCGTTTCTTTGATACAGTTTTGTTTTGACAACTTTTATAAATGTGTCATATATTATGTCAACCAGGTTTCATATACTAATAGTTTTACAATAACTTTTGTCTTTCTGTTCTACGACAATAAATTTCAAGATATAAACTTTACAAAATAATACCGTAATATACATATGATTTCGAAAATTGAAGTGATTCTAAATATTGACAAAAGCAGAAACAAAAGGTCAGATTGTTCATTTTTCTAATCTTGATCATGATTTTATAGGTGACAAAATCCCAGATTTCATTCCAAAGACCCAAATGAGAATTATTTTCTGGAAAGAAATTTTTTTATTAGTTTTTAAATAAAGTCATGTAAGCTATTTCCATGACTACAAATTTTCAGAAGGACACTCGAAAGAGGTTCAAAATTTTATTATAATAACTTCAGTACTTTCAATAATGTCCTACATCATTTCAATATACCATTAATTAGCATTTATTTATAGAGTTTACGTGTTAAGTTGAAAGATATTATCGAAATTATAATTAAATAAAATGTTTCAAGCACAACATACGGTCTCATTTTAAGAGTTGCGTAATAACTTTGTAATGATAGCGGGGAACTATCATCGGGTTATTCTTGGTCAGCTCTGTATATAAATGTTTTATATAAAATAAATATAATTGTATCCAAATGGAGAAGAAATTGTAGGCAACTAGTATTTATTTGATTTCATTTTGATTTTCGATTTCTTGAAAAAATCTTCATTATATACAATAAATATATACTATATTTATTGTTTCCTCTCAATACTTGCATTCAATTCAATTTGAACAAATGTATTCACAAGAATTTTTAACACTAACATAAATCGTGAATTTAATCGAATTCTTTGTTAAACTAATCCCTCGTTTGAAATAAAGGCACACATGAAAAAAGTACTTTATAGACTGGAACATTTTTCATTTTTAGAGTTCATTCAAGCAGGAACAGAGTGGCAAAAACGGAAATCTCATAATTTTATCATGCCCGTTCCCAGAATATTATTTTGACCGTACATATATATGTACCCGTACAGTGAACTTTAAACGGATAGTGGAGTCATTAATGAGAAGAGTTTTTTAAATGTACTGAAAAATGTCATATATTATCTGTATTTTGATACTGCGTGCAGTGAATCGAAAAAATGGAAGAGTAGGATAAAAATGTTAAATCCGTATACATGCAGCAAAAAGATATATATATATATATATATATATATATATATATATGTATATATGTGTAAATATATATATATATATATATATATATATATATATATATATGTATATATATATATATATAAATATATATATATATATATAAATATATATATATATATATATATATATATGTATGTATATGAATATATTTATATATTCGGTTGAAAATCGTTATCAGCTTTTACTTCTTTCTTCGTCAAGATTTTTCTTGTGCTTGGTAGTAGAGGTTCAGAAATCATCAGCAATATTCTTTGTATTCAAATCTACACAAGAACATTTACGAGTACGAATGGGCGAAGATCAATTTTTTTACGTTCCCGAATTTTGTTTCGAATATATTTTTGGGTAACTGGACGATTGGTAAAGAAATTGCCTCATTATTTCAACCACGTGAACTGATACTATACGAACTTCTATATAATTATCTACTATCATTTAACAGTATCGTCCCGGCACGGAGTATTTACCAAATAAATTAAAACTTTATACTTATGTTCCGATAAATCTAGATATAAGTACAAAACCAGTGCTTCGTGAGGTGTTGCCAAGTAATCTCGTATTGTGACAGTTTAATACCAGCACTCTCAGCAACTAATTTCAGCTTATCGAATGTCCTAAATGTCTTTTTCACTAAATGCCTTTTTTGTTTTCAAGCGATAGCTCTCCGAAGGACTTGAGTACTATGCCAGGTCGATGGCTGTGGCCAGTCTGTTCATGAGGAGTTTTTCCGCAAGTAGACAATGTATGGCAGCTATATCTCCTGATCAAAAAAATCAAACCTCGTTACTTTGCAGAAGGCTTTTCTGATTCTGACTAACTTCTTTCAATTTCTTGCTCATTTGTAGGCAAAAGAGCCATAATTTATTTGTATTATAACGAAGTTGTTTACAATACTGTTACAAACTCAATTGCGATACAATTTTTCGTAATGACTATTCCTCATTGAGATGTTTTCAACTTTCAATCCATACCTGACTAGATTAGTATTGTTTATAGAATCACCACTCTAAAAAAATATCGTAAGAAAATAAGTCGCAAGCAGCAGCAAGTAAACAGAAGTAAATATGAATCTACATCAACACGAAAATAATTATACGCCAAAACATGAACATTTTTTTACATATTTTTTCAAACCTTCATTGGAATTTGACAATGCATAAATGGTTAAAGAAATCTTAAATGGCAAAGTGACATGTGGATAAAAACATAGACAAAACAGAGACTACCTTATATTAACATTTTAAAGTACATATCTTAGCCTGTGATCGCCAAAATTGGTTTTTAAAAAGGCACGGAGTTTTCCATATAACGTAACTTACACCAATGATGGCAAGTGACTTTGAGGTGATCATTAAACTGCAATCGAAAGCAAGAGTTATAATCAGCAAATGAAAGTAAACCATATCATAAAAACTGATGGATGTTTTGTAATGACTAATAATATTTACAATAACCAGTTACAGGATTTCATAAATAGTTTTTTTTGTCTTTGACTTAATGCACAAAGCGCCGTCGCGAGTCACTGTAATATTGTGACGACGCACTGCGTCCCACAAACTCAGCTCTCTCTCCTAAAATTTTTAATCAAATACGTCAAAAGTATGAAATAAATTAGTGTATTGACGTTTTTTAAATATTACATTGCAAAATTATTCCGGACATTTTTAATAGGTGAATTAAAGAGTTTAGACAAACAAGCAACGTCTTACGCCTGTGAAAAATTACTAGGCAATATTTTGTCACGTCGGGAAAAAATAATAAATAATTTAATAACAATATTACGTCTTTAAGTATTCAAATTAACACTTACTTGTGCACAGAGCCTGTGTCCTGTGCGAGTTCTATTGGTTTTTATATGTTTTTTAAGTCGTTTATTTAAGTCAGTTTATTAAAAACTTTTTAGTATTTTTGAAGTAAAACTTCTTTACGCACGCTTGACTTGGGGAGTAAACTGGTGAATGCGTGACGAGAGCGTTACGAAAAGTGATCGGGCGAGGCGAACGGAAGTTGTGAGGGAGATATAAGTTAATGAAGACAGAAAGAGACAGAGTAACGTTTCGTATATTAATGTAGGGACAAGAGGGAGAGGTGCGAGCACACATTTTCTTTCTCTCTTTCTCTCATAGCCAGTGCATGAAATATATATATACATATATATATATATATATATATATATATATATATATATATATATATATATATATATATATATGCGCTAAAATTGTAAATTTATTTTAAAGTTCATACTTTGTGAATTTGAAGTTTTACTTCAGTCGTGTGGTCTAAAGTACATTCGCTTTTTTTATTTTGACCTCATGCTCACACGCGTAGTCTCGTTTTAAATACAGTTCAACTAAGCTTATAGAAGTATTGATGCGCCATAATTCTTGATTAGCTGTCTCCAAAATTTTACATCTCAAATACGATTCGTGTACGTGGTGTTTCCTCATTCCTTTGTCAGATTATTTAATAAGGCGTGATAATACATTACTTAAAATACCATGAATATTACGTAAATAATAAAATCATCCCTGTTAGATAAATATTTATTCAGTAAAAAAAAATATAAATGAAGGAACAAGAAACTTTTAAAACATTAATCTAAATTTTAAATTTAAGGTTAATTTAGAAATAAATGTTTAATTGTTTTTTTATAATTAGGCACATACTGACTTCGAACTCTTTTAATAAATAATAAAAAGTTGTTATGCTGCTTAAAACATTAGTCTAAATTATATAAAATAAAATTTGACTTACAAAAGTTCTCAGAAATATCAAGGTCGAGAGTTCAAAGTGCATTGAAAAGTTAAGATTGTCGTTCTTGAATTATCATTAAAAGTATAAATCAATAATTACAATAACTTTATATATCTAATCTGTCGAAGAGTACAAGTATCATAAATGTGTAACACCTAGGGTATTTATAAGAAAAACAATATTTTTACAAGCTTCATATTCACTTGTTTATATGAATGTTTATATAACGGAAAATTTTAATTAAATTTTCACCCATTTCCAGACGTCCGAATTATTTAAAATTATGCAGACGTGTCAAGAATCAATGATAATACAATAATTTCGTAACTAAAAAATTAGGGATTTTAATTATTGTTTATAAAAACCAAAAAAACGACAGCATCTCACGCTTTTCATACGTGAATTTTTTTGTCATCCTCTTTATTTTGTTTCGTGTTAATAAAAAAAAATTAAGCTTATAGTTCATATTGTTACAAAAGTGTGTTTTTTTAGCTTTATCTACGTATAATTTTTTATTCATCGTTTAAAAAGATCGCATTCATCTCACACTATTTGAAAAACGAGACCCCCCAACACACCCCCTCCTTTGATAATAGCATAATTAAGGCTTTACCCCATCTTTTCTAGCAAAGCATTTATAATTTCATGGTATTCGAAACGCTTTCACTTCGAAATATTAACAAATATTAAATTTTCAAAAAATATTTACATGAAAGTGATAAGTCTGGAGTAATAGCTGAAGAAGTAGTGCACGAGCAAGATTAACATTCGCTCGATGGGAAATATTAGGAGCTTTATGCTAACTTTTTTTTAAACATTAACTTAACACTCGTTTATTATTTTTCGAAAGATAGAAAGTAAAAAAAATGAAAGATTATGTAAATTTGAATATATTTTCCGAAAATTACTGATTACATATCTAAAATACTAATGACAGTCATTATTTTTTCTCAATGGGCAAGCATTTGAAATAACTTAAAAACTTAGTCAGTCGAGTATTGTCAATATTATGACAACGTATTAAAAATCATTTTTAATCTTCGTTGTTATCTTCTTGAGACCTGAAGAGGTCGCGAGCATCTTGCAAGACTTGTATAGCGGGACGAGCTTTGAGGATCGCGTTGTTGACCCGTTGCCCCATTTCCTCCTGAAAAATAAGTGTCACTTGTTAAACTAAGAGATATAAAATGAAGTAATTATCGTTATGATTTGGTTTTCAGAATTTATATAATATTTTTATTTCATTATATATGAATAGAATTTAGCGTGGGTTTACTATTACGATCATTTCTAGTGGAGACTTCTGGTGAAATAATCATGCTTAAATTTAAAAAGAAATGTTTAACAAAAATGAAAATTTAAATTGCCAAACTTTGTATTGCAGATTTGTCTATAAATAATTTTACAAGTGCTTACCAAATCATCAAAGAAGTTGCCGGGCTCAGGAGCAGCCATGGAACTCTGGGCGAACAAGGTGAACACCAGCATGATAGGGAAAATGAGAAGTGACAGTTTCATCTTGAATATTTTTTTTATAATTTACAAATTACAATAGTAGAAAGATTTCTACTCGATGGTTGCTGTATATGCAATGATACAATCGTGGAGACGAGTATGGTATTTATAGTGTACAGCAACCCAAAGCGGTGATGCTTTCCTGTTGCCATTATCGTGTTATTACCCTCGCCGAATATTGTGAGAATAACCACACAGTTGTCATTATCATTTTGAAGTTTTAGTTGGAATTACTATATGTACATGATAGATGCAAATTATGAACGAAATAGGTTGTGGAATCCCTTTGTTCTTTTTTGATTTATTTCGTAATTTTTTTTGTAATTTATAAATGACTGATTATTTTCTTATGTTTTTGTTACTGTTGTCTCGATCTTAATATTTGTGTAGATGGAAATAGTTTAATGACGCAAATACAATAACTCATAGTATAAAAAAAATCATATTATTCTAAAGAAGTGATTTTAATGCGGTACTTGAGAGATAAGTTTTGTGTGGTGCAGTTTTTAAATGTTTATTGATAAACCAACAATCTCCCCGAGCAATCCAAATCCCTTTAAATTAATACAGGCCACGCATTACAGATGACATACATACTGAAATGAAGTAAGAAAGAGAAAAAGCTGCAAATGAATTAGAATTTATAAAGTGAAAGAAAAAATGCCGAAAAGGAAAACTGAATTTTTTCAGACGACTTGTAAATACATATTTTGTCCACGAGTTTTCAACATGAGAATCTAATTTATTCTACAGTTATATTGTATATAGAACCTTTAAAATTTGAAGGGTGGAGAATTAAAATATAAAGTCATGAACATCTAAATGCAGTATACCTATAGTAATGTTTTAATTACCTACTAAAATAAAGGGATGGAATATGCAAATTGTCTTTGTACTCTCCATCAAAATGATGAAAGTGTTCGTTAGCATCCAGGAGGAGTTTAATGAAAGTAAGGGAAGAAGGGAAGTTTCAAAGGAGGTAAAGACAAAAATTGAATATTTTGCTTAGCAATTATTGCCGTATCACCGTTATTTTATAAAAATCATGAGAAGATTGAAACAGCCTGTGTCAAATAAAAATGATGAAAAGATTGAAACAGCCTGTATCAATAAAAAAATTAGGCCGCATGATTTATCTTATTATTTATTGGTTGAAAATCGAATTTATTTTCCCTTCAAATTTAGACTTTATTAATGTCACTTTGTTCAACATTTTTGTCTGAATTTTAGACCGCTCATTTGCTAAGTTCTCAATTGTCTTTAACAAAGTTACAAAGTT
The DNA here is from genome assembly GCA_039881145.1 of Druceiella hillmani. NCBI lineage: Eukaryota > Metazoa > Arthropoda > Insecta > Lepidoptera > Hepialidae > Druceiella > Druceiella hillmani. The sequence goes on along the minus strand of JAYKKI010000018.1, from coordinate 26,974,710 downwards.
AAATTTATTTAGAAGCATCAACTACTTAATTTATGTTGATAACAATTTTTGAATTATCCATATTGTAAGTTAAAATATATTAAATGTAGGCTTAAAGTCATGTTTCATATTTTCATACCATATATCCAGCAATCTTTTCCAGGTAACCAGCTGTACTAGTACAAATAGATGATTTCATTTTACAGAAGATTTTAAAAGGCTTACAGTAAAAATTATAAAAGTGACCTTTTTAACATATATTTGAAACATCTCTTGCTCGTGTTTTCACCAGAGTAAATAATTTATTAGGGCTGGATTTTAATGCAGGTTTATCGCTCTCGAGACAAGTAAGCGACAGCCTAAATATACACTTTATACCTTGCCATCTACTTTGCCACTTATGGATTTTTCTTTTGAAGGAATTATACTTTTTTTTAGTACAAAAAGCTATCTATAAATTGACGTAAATTAGCTGTATTACCATTACTGTTACTTTACCATACTAATTAGATCATTTATTGTAAGTTTTATCAAATCTCTTTAGCCCGTTAACACGTAATTGAGTTGTATATGTAAAAAGTGCATATGATATCTTTACTTAAAATAGAATTTCTCAGTATTTAGATCCATTTCATTACCATTTTTCTTATCCAAATTATGTACATTGTAACTACGTATGTACGTATGTACATTGTAATTTTTTCTTTCGATATCCCTTTTCAATCACTTAGGCAACCGCTATGTTGTTTGACGTACTGATTAAAAGTCTGAAAGTAAGTTAAGAATTTTGGAATGAATATGCAAATTTATTTTATATGGACTTTCCATATAAAATCATACAAAATTACAAAATTGTAAGTCCAAGCTTCAATTTAGCAATTCCAACTATACTATATATAATACTATCGATGTTCAAATGTCTATATGGTTATCGATCATGCTATATGTGTAAATTGTGTCGCAAATTCGAAAAAGGACTTTCTTCGCTAAAGTATATTTGTTTCAACAATTAGGCCTACCTATAGAAAATGTTAAAATAATTTAAAAAACAAATGTTTGAACTGAGAGTATTCTTTTATTAATATTATAAAAAAATTAATATTTATAAATGGCCATATCTTGCTAAAGTCATCACTTAATTTAATAATTAGGGGAATTTTATGAAATCATTTTCAGATCCCACTAATTAATATTTTTATTTAGAGGCTTATTTTGCTAAAACTGTGAAACAAAATAAAAAGTGAAATGAAGCAAGTTATTAAGGAAATATAAAGGATGTTATGTACACTTAAATTTAACAGAAAAAAATAAATAGAATCCTTTAAAAATATTTTCTCCCCCCCCCCCCGTCTAGGTTGAAAAATTTGCTACAAGGTTTACAGCATATCAAGGGTCGTTCGCCGTCTACCTTTTGATACACTACACGGAACTTCTTTTATTCTACACATCAATCGATATCCTACAAAACACATCAATTTGAAAATTTAATTTCATCTTATAATATTTATGTACAGATTTTCTATTATAAATTATTGAGATATATATTATATGCTAATATATTTTATGACTATGTTAAATTTTAGGGTCCTATGTCTAATGGTTCTCAGAGAAACGAATTTGATATGCAGTTGGAGGGATATTTCAGTGATCTTGCAAGGTATCCTTCTTTTTTCTTTGAGGTACGAAACCGTAAACACAAAAATTTACTCTCGAGATAAAATCAAGGTTATGCGCGCATAAAGATTTGTAGTACAAAATGTTTACATTTATACTATTGCTACTATAGTATTAGAGAAAAAAGAGGCACGGGCGGAATATTGTTAGACACGTGATCATTACGGTTTGGTTAATAGTTATGAGTCATTGGACAGAATTGCATCGCGATTTGGCCATCGCGTTTGCGGTCAAGCAATTTTTAAAGTGTGACGAATCGTTGGTTCGGGTGGCGTTGAGATTTCTGCACTCACTTCTATATGTGTCGTTTAAGTGATGATCCGGGCACACAACTAATCTTGTGATAGGTCCACAAACATACCATGGGACAACAGTTAACAGAGCGCCTCCAGAACCATCGACGTCAATAGCAACACCAGAATGTGTGGCTCGGGTAGAACAAGAAATATTACAAATCCAAGAAAATATGTTAGAAATATTGCAACCTCTACAGGCACCAAAAAATCAACAGTGTATGTGATTTTGAGAAACAAACTTAAACTTCAACCCTATAAAAAGCAAATCACGTTAAAGTTGAATAATATATACGCGACAATTCTTTACAAGAGAGGGCAGGACGATGTTGAAACGTTTTAAAAACCCGAGAATACTTGAGAATGTGTTATTTATCGATAAGGAATATTTTTAATTCGGAAGCTGTGTGAACAAACAAAATATGTATTATTGAAATAATGAAATCCAAGAGAACGCCATCAAAATTGTTTGCATTGCCCTAAAACTTCAATTTGGTGGGCAATTTATCTTTAAAAAACAATTGGTCCCTATTTTTAACCAGGAAGAAGCTGTCACTGTTGAGATTTACTGTCGCATGATTGATGAGTTTTTGGTACCGGAATTGCAATTTCTGGTAACTTTTCCCACGGGATTCAATAATAGGACGCGGATTCAACAAGATGGAGTAACTCCCACACTGCTAGGGTTACCATGGCAAAACTGAAGGAAATCTTTCCCAGATCAACGAGTACAGGGACATATCCTGGCCACCTCGATCACCAGATTTAATGCCTTGCATTTTTTTCTTATAAGCATACCTCAAATATAAAGTGAGCTGCAGTAGCACCCATCATACAAATTCCACAAGAAAATATCCTCCTTGAAATCACCGCCATTGTTCCAACGCTTTGTTTGCACATTCTTCGTAATATGAAGGTTAGCTTGCATGAGTGTATTGTAAAAAGTGAACATCATTTAGAGGACATAATTAAAAAAAAAGTAAAATCCGAAGATCCCTGCTACCTTTTAAAAATATGATAAATATACAAAATCTATTTGTTTACTTTCAATTTAAATTCAAATTTAAGAAAATTCTCTTCGGTAAACGTATAATGACAAATTATTTCCATGTGGTATAAAAATATTTTAACGCATCAAAACCGAGTAATAAATGCGCAAACTGGTAAGGGGAATTACCGTCGACACTCGACTTCCCTAAATATATATACTCAGGATATACGTAAGCATTAGTACCAATTTAACTGTAACTGTCAAAATTGAACTTCAGTTCTCATTTTCCCTATGAGGCCAGTATTCTCTGATATTTATTAACTGTTCCTAAGACCGACAACTTCTTTAAGGATTTTTAATTTTTGTTATTTTAGGGTTTCATAACGCACAATGAAAAAATAAGAAACCTTATAAGATCACCCACGTGTCCACTTATCTGTCCGTCTATCATAACCCTTTTAGAAAGTACCAGAAGTCTTGAGTTTGAAACTTGAATTGGATAGTAATAAAATATCCAAATTTAATAGCGTAATGAAAAAATACACAATTTTTTTTAGTTTTTATTTTAAATTCGTACGTCGTGCAAAACGTAATTTCAAAATCAAGTTTAAATCAAAATTATAGAATTATTAATCGAAAATGTTCACACTCTTTTTCACAGAAACCGTTGAAGTATATAGACTTGAAATTTTATACAATGAGAAACCATATCAACTCACATATATTTCAATGGTTAATACTGTAAAATATTTGTGGAGACATTTCAGAGAGGCATAGTTTTAAATAAAATTATCGATGCATATTTAATATATCGGGTAGGATATCAATTGAAAACTATTTTTTCAGATTTTTAAGATATAATGAGATATTACTGAAATTATTTACACTAGTATGTCTCCACTACTCGTCTCTGTAACTGTTAAAGTAAAAATAAACCAAAAACAGGGTTACCAAAAGATTATTCGCACTTTTTGGGCAACGTAAGATACTTTTATGGATATAATAATATACTGGTTAATATATTTACATAATAGGAAACAATATTATTGTTTGTAAATAGTTTTATAGAAATACTTAAATTATAAAAAAATTTTAAGTATTTTTAACTATGTACGAAACACCTGCATTGCGAGTTCTTCTACTTTATATTTTTTTAAACAACTCTTAGCAATTCCATTTTTACTTTTGTTTTAAAATATTAATTAATTCGGTTAAAATTTTTATTACAAAAACGATATCCACAGTTAAAAGTGGGAAACTAAAGCAGATAACTAATTTAAAGCAAAAATAATAACTGTTCTTTATTTTTCCTGACACAATGAGTCAAAGGGCGCACGAAGACCACTATCCTCAAAGCACATCCATTCATAATAGTATTGAAAGTCGCCTCATGTCTTCAAATATAAGGAAGATAAATAACAAAGAGTTTCAATTATTAATTTATTTATAACTATTTTTGAAATACAAACAGTAACCATAAATAAAAATAATTTAAAATTAGGATAAGACAATTTAATAATAAATAAACCTTGTTACATATGATATAACCCACTTTGCCCGCTGTTTTACAAATTTCCGCCCTCCATACGGGGTAAGGGTTGAGGGTCGCTACACCCTTAAGATTTGTTGCTACGGAGTAGAGAGTAAATGTTGAAAATTTGAGAGAAATCGTCATCGTCTGTAAACTGTAGGAGCATGTGAAGAATATGCACGCTAATATAAACATATATTGAGTTTTGCTTATAACGATAACTTAAGTTGGTAGACACTATGAATTCTTTCAAATCAATTCCAGTATTTCGTTTTCTCGGTGCAGTTGATTAAGAACTTTTCAGTATAGTAGATTTTTCACTAACTTGAATGGTAATCATCTTTAAATTTAAATGTTAAGTAATGGATTTACTCTGCTACTAATAGACGCAGATGCTATTCCGTCCTCGACTTAAGTTTAACCTTGGTATAGCATAGGAAATGTTAACGTTTCAGCAAGTTTCCACAGTTCAATTGTGTTTATAAATACTTTAGAAAAAATGGCTACATATAATTCACTTCGCTGCCCGGTCAATTTAATGAAAACAATTTTGGAAATTAAATAAATTTGAGAATTAATTTTCTAAGTAATATAGTCAATTATTTTTAGAATATTTTAGAAGGAATTGTGACATTTTTACAAAATTTATTGCAAAAATTTAAGTTAACCATTATTTGTTCAGGCATTTTTATTTTTGTACGCATAACAGTATTTTTGTACGCAGCCCATACCATTTGTTCAGCGTCACATGATCATTCTTAACTGGAAACAAAATTAACAAAAAAGGGCACAATTAAAAAATGTCATTTTCAACCATGCTTTAAGGGCGCCATCTGATGTGACAGGTGCTATTTGTATTCACAGTCATAGATAAAACCCCATATTTTATGTATTTTCTACGAAATGCAATTTTGCTCCATTGAATTTTTTAAATAACTTCAAAATAGTTATTCTATCGTTTTATAGAGTTTATTAGCAGTAACTAAAACCTTTTTTATACGAACCTTATGAATAGTATACGTAATCTTAGAATAACAGTAGTATAACTTAAGTTTAAGCATTTTTAATCAATAACAGTGACGTGACCGTGATAAGTAAAATTTTGGGATACAATATTAAGTGTAACGAATATACTAGTAATGAATACGTTACATACGAGTAGCACAGTAAATTTTTAAATATGTGGGTGGACTAAATGTTTGTTGTTTATATTTTTGATAGTTAAGAGCAAATAATTTATTACCCGTCCTCAAAATTTCTCCTTTCTTTGAATACAAATTCAAGTTTCGAAAGTTCACTCAGCGTAGGGGAAAGTAACATCTTGTATTTTGGGATACAATATTAAGTGTAACGAATATACTAGTAATGAATACGTTACATACGAGTAGCACAGTAAATTTTTACATATGTGGGTGGACTAAATGTTTGTTTGTATTTTTGATAGTTAAGAGCAAATAATTTATTACCCGTCCCCAAAATTTCTCCTTTCTTTGAATACAAATTCAAGTTTCGAAAGTTCACTCAGCGTAGGGGAAAGTAACATCTTGTATTTTGGGATACAATATTAAGTGTAACGAATATACTAGTAATGAATACGTTACATACGAGTAGCACAGTAAATTTTTACATATGTTGGACTAAATGTTTGTTTGTATTTTTGATAGTTAAGAGCAAATAATTTATTACCCGTCCCCAAAATTTCTCCTTTCTTTGGATACAAATTCAAGTTTCGAAAGTTCACTCAGCGTAGGGGAAAGTAACATCTTGTATTAATAAACTAGTAGAAATAGAAAACAACTGTACATAAAATATTTGTCATACAAATTAGTTTACGGGGCTATATATAAGATACAGAATAGAACGCTGTAGATTTTAAATCTCTTACAATGGTAGTTTGAGATCCTTGAAATGACTATGCTACCTTTAATGTCGATTCCATGTTAAGAAGCTGATATATATCAAAAACTGTAGTTTCGTAACAATCATTATTTACACAAAAATTCATTTAAATATTGCATCAAATTTGAAGTATTGTGACATAGCAAAAGAATCTTGAACTCGAAAACACTGTAAAATGTATCTAATTGTATTACAAAAAGTTGGAGGTGTAATTTAAAACATTAAATTTTTTCTAAATGTTTATTATAGTTTTCATATTTTTTTGTTATTCAATTCTAGAATGCACGCGTACATACCTGGTAATAAACAAAATGATCTTATATTAATTCAATTAATTACAAATCTTCTCTCTCATGAAGGTGACCGTCATCAACGCAGGTTGTGCGTATATTAATACACTTACTACAATTTTTCTGATAAACGAGAATATCAACATTACATATGTACAACGTACGTGAAATTTCGGAAAATGGAAGATCTCTACAAAACATTAATACAAACTTTTATCCGATAGATGGACCTTTATATAGTTAAATTACACTAGCGAAATGTTGTTTATAGATAAATATAAGCAATTTTGAGAAATATCTGAAAATGTCAATACGACAAAACATTAGGTTCAAGGACTTGTAATATTTTTTATAAATTTTCAGCGATAAGAAACTCTTTTTTAAGAAAATATTGTAGAAAGAAAATTAAATTACAGAAAAAAGAAATGAAATGATGCAGAAATCTTATACGCCAAGGCTTCATTTAGGATATAACATTTCTTTAAAAGCGTACTCGGCGTCGTGCTATGAAATTTTATATCTTTTGATTATATTACATACGAATATGCTAGAAATAATTGAATAATTTCATTCATCATTTTTACTCCTATTACGATATCAATAACAATAGGAATTTAGAGCTATATTTACGAATTGGTTATTATAAGACCTAACCATAACTATCACGTTATTTAAACTCAAAATATGAAATCGGCCGCAACAAATATATTAAGAGATAATTCACGAGGCAATATAAGCGAAGAATAAATCGTACGTTTCCAAAATTTTTGTTGCTAATACTACAGAACTAAAGTTTTAACCATATAGATGGATATAAAATATCATCAACTTGTTTTAATATGGTATCCAAGTAATTGACAATTTTCTTTAAAATGATTATATTTTTGTGAGTATCTTTTATTTTATTGACATTACAGGTCATCTTTAAAGCCAATTTTTATCTATTTCATATCTCACGTTAAAAAACGTAGTTTGATTGACTGCTGCATGTTCGATACATATTAGAATATTCAACATAAATAAATATTAACTGCAAATAAATTGTCCTCTTACATATTAGTAATGTATTAAACTAAACAATATTATTTTCAGAGGACAATTTGTATTTTAATTTCTTTCAACTTTTAGGCATTTTCATTCAACTTTTAGGGATTTAATGAAAAGAAATGTATTTTCGACAAGAAATAATTGACTTTAAATACCTTTTTACAATTTTAAACTACCGGTTGTAATTAAAATCTTGTCATAATTGTCAAACTTCACTAACTTAATATATTTAATCAGTTAATCAACATTAGTATCGTAAGGATCTAAAACGCTAGGGAATTTTTAACAGGGCTTTTTTTACTCATCTTCCCCATCTTCTTCTGACCTGAAGAAACTGCGGGAATCTTGTAGATCTTATATGGAGATCCCGCTTCTATAATAGCACTGTTCACTCTTCCTCCCTATTAGTGTAAAATAATTAAAACTTATTAAAATAATTATACTTCATTCTTCATCTATTCATATAATAAAAATATAAACTTTTCGTGTGAGTGTATCAAGAAAATTTGCAAAAAATAAAGAAAGGTAAGTGACAAAATGCATTAAGATCATTTTTTTCTCTTTCTGTTTGTAATTAACTAATGTATTCAAAAATTACATTACATTGTATTAGTCAACAACAACCAATAAGTGCTTAGCTACTCGACGTACAGTAATTACACACATACGTAATACATGTACGTACATCAATAGATGACGCTACTTATATTTTAAAACGTGCTATAAACAGTATAAATGTAACTTATAATTAAGCGGTATTGTTTAAAAATGTCAAAGTATCATTTGAGATGCTTATGTTGACGATTATGTTTGTAATTATTAAAAAACACTAAGTCCTTAAAAAAGTTGTCGGGTTAAGAAGCAGCTGTGTAACTACGTGCAAACAACGCAAGAACCAGTATTATGAGGAAAATGAGTAGTAATAGTTTAATTTTGGTAATTTTCTAATTAAATTGGTCAAATAATACTGCAAAAACAACCTTGTTTTTTGCTACAGTACAATCTAAATCTAAAGTGCTTTCCCGTTACCGAAGTTGAGTTCTTACTCTCGAGGAAGATTTTGAATATGAAGACTGCTTTACTATAAACGGTACCTATTTTTGGTTTTCCTTATTAGGTTCAAGGTAACTGTTAGTTTGTAGTGTTTTTATGATTTTTCCTATAACGCTTGGTTTATTGTATTTATACAAGTAACATTGAATACGATTCATAGTGGAATGAATAATATACTTTGGTTCATATACTTAATGAAGTTTGGCAAATTTGTGCGCACAAATCGGAAGAAGGAATGTTCAATTTATTCTTTAAGAGGGAGTCGGTCATGGGAATTTCACAATAGTTAACCGTGAACGAATCGAGTTTGGGCTCGTTCGATTTCTCTCAATGGGTCTTTTGGTTACAAAAACATGTTTTTCGTTATAAATTTTACTAAATAATTTTTTGTCTACGATTTCATTTTATGTGCTTCATGCAAACACCGTTAAGTTTTCAGTATTTTATGGCTTAGAATTCCAATAAATGAAGCATTGAGTCTTTTTTAATGGGAGTCTGTAAATTCATTTGCTCACCCGAACATATCAATTTTCATCTAAACTCGAAAGTCTTTAATAGTTTCTTGAGATTTTCATCAACATTATCCTTATTGATCTCCAAAATTTATTGTTCTCAAGACTATTTCTTGTTTATATTTAATTTTTTTTTCTTCTTTTGGGGAATTAAATTTGAATTGGCTAGAACGATGTGTTAGAATATACTAAATGATTATGAAATCATATTCCATCATGTATAATTTATCCTTTTAAAATTATAATATAATATAAGGTTTTTCAATTAAAATAATTCTGTCTGCATATATCTATATATATATATATATATATATATATATATATATATGTGTGTGTGTGTGTGTGTGTGTGCATATATTATACCATCACACATGTTTTAACTGTGTTCATTAATGCACTACTGTTTGTACTACTTGACCGCTGTCAATGAAACCCTCTCCAATAATATTATTGTTACCCAATTTTCATAAACTTGCGTTTGACCATAGACACATGCAAATAAAAAAAAGAATAAAACAACGGCCAAGTGCGAGTCCACTTTATGCATTGAGGGCTCCGTGCTTCGTTTTGAAGTGAAATAGTTCATTTATCTCAGTAGACATTAATATGGACTTCCTAGGGCAATACATATTATATAATATAATCTAATAGTATTTAATATAAATATTATACAGTGCCCAGAAATAAGTATCGGACAAAGAAAGACATTATTCATTGACTGAAAAATATTCGATTGTCATTAAAATAAAAATTAAAAGACAATTTTTTTTTCAGAAAATTGAATATACTATTCATAATTATTTGTCGTCTTTTTCACACACACAATACTTGCGCAAATTGTTCAGCGCCGCTGGAATAACCTGCCAACATCTGCGAAGACATCGCCATTGCAGGTAAACACCACACTCCGGGCAAGTATTGGGTGTATTTAAAGGGGTTGTGGGTAACATTTTTTTTGTACTCTGTTAGAAAATGGGCGTGTTCTACGTTTTATTTTAACGAAAATTTATTCCTTTATAGCCAACGAATAGCGTCTTTCTTTGTCCGACATCTATTCCCGGACACCGTGTATAATGTACTCTAAGGGGAAGTGTACATTATCATGAATATCTTAAAAACTGTGACATCTATAACGTTAGTAATTTCATTTCGAAATTTTACGTTAATCAGTTTTGGAAATAAGGTGAGGGAAACGTATTTTTTCGTACATTTTTCAGTAAATGAAAAAAAAGCAAGTGTTTTAACCTATATGGAATTAAAACACATTTCAAACAACAAAACTATATGGAATTTCAAAACAATTCTTTTCCATATTCTACTGATTTATCCCCTCTTCCTGCCTCTTAAAATTTCCATATAAATATTTTCCAGTGCTAGCTATAGAGATACGTGTGGGTTAATATGCTTTATTTATTCTCAAGTTTCTTCATCGCGCGTTTTCCGCGAAAATATCTGTTAAAGGCGGAAAGGCGGATATGTGAATGATTTTATAAGGATTTTGTGTTTTTGTTTTATGTAAGGAATCCTTAAAGTGAACTAAAGTTAGTCGAAAAATTATAAATATATGGTCATAAATGTGACGTAATTATGTAAGATATTTTTGTTACTAAGTATGAATAAAAAAACAAAATAGCAAGTTTGTTTACTGATAATAATTTTTCGTATAAATAAATTCACAATCAAAAATTGTAAATTTCTTTAACATTCTACTTTTAATTTAGTAAACTTTTTCAATAAAAATGAATATATCAAAGCATAATAATATTTAAAATAATTGCCGAATGTCGAAAAAATACCCATAGCAAAAATACTACTCTATTTGTAATAAAAAAAAACTTTTCGACTAGGTATCTGCATGCATAATGCGACTTTGTTTTCAGTCAAATGTACATAAATTATAGTAGAATAATAAAGCACTAACACGTGCACAGATTGGTAAAATTAAATGTAAAAAAAAACTTTCATATACGATTTAACTTACTGACTTAATATGTTAATTATAGTGAAATATGTTAACTATAGTGAGGACTAACCTAATGTTAAGATTTAAACATTTATCTAATAATCGTTTAAACATTCTATTCGAAACTCGAAAAATACATAAATTTAATTGAATTTTTTAACTTTTACCAACCAATATAATTCAGCTTCCATTAGTAATTAATACATGGACTATAAAATTAATTTACAGATGAGAACTACTCTTTAAATATTTTTTTCATCCTACACTTTTCGGTTCTAAGGGAACTACGCTTCTTTATATCGTGCATATAAATATTTAAGTACGCAAACTCAAAACTGTTCGCTCTATCTTTATCGTGAATTACTGTAAACTGACCGCTGTGGCCCAAAAGCTTATCACTTTGATGTCTCATGATGAAAAGCTGTCTTTGTGTTGGGGGTACGATTCCCGGCAACTCGTCGAGCGGGGCTGGACTGATTCTCTGGTTAGCTGTATGAGATTGCTTTCGTAACAATAAGTCCACCATATGTATAAACTACGGACATAAATCCTTAAATAAGTAAATAATTTAAACCTCAACTGCAACTAATATATTCAAATAAAACGATCAGATCGTTTCGACGTATAATTTGTAAATAAAAGTTCATCAAAATTTTGAATTAAAAATAAAAACACAGAAGTAATAAAAACACTTTATTTACTTAAACTAAATTACTCATAATTTAAAGAAACAACAATTTTATCACATGGTAATTCACAACGTTAATTAACTTAAAGTATCACAAACTACTAAGGTTTATCCGATACTGCTGAATTTTAGGTTTACCCGACACTGGTTCCCGACACTGATGAATTTGTAATGACGAGATTGCTTATCGTGGCTGTGTATATATAGTGAAATCGACTAAATTACTCATAATTTAAAGAAACAACAATTTTATCACATGGTAATTCACAACGTTAATTAACTTAAAGTATCACAAACTACTAAGGTTTATCCGATACTGCTGAATTTTAGGTTTACCCGACACTGGTTCTCGACACTGCTGAATTTGTAATGACGAGATTGCTTATCGTGGCTGTGTATATATAGTGAAATCGACTAAATTACTCATAATTTAAAGAAACAACAATTTTATGACATGGATATTGACAATGTTAATTAACTTAAAGCATCAAATCATTCAAACGATATTGAAACTACTAAGGTTACGTTTACGGAATTTAGAAAGAAGATATATCATTATTCGTCTTCCTCATCTTCCTCAGATCTGAAGAGATCTCGGGTGTCCTGCAATACTTGTATGGCGGGACGTGCTTTCAGGATAGCGCTGTTAACCCTTTGCCCCATCTCCTCCTGAAAAATAAGTAACACTTATTAATTTATGCTGTAAATTGTTTAAAAATATATGCTAGTAAATTATATATTTCTCATTTATCTGGTCGTTTTCGGACATGAATATTTTTGGCAAAATAACATAATGCTACTACATTCTGTTCAAATTATTTATTTATATATTTTCTATTTTAATGTATCTAATTGATACTTATGGCAATCTACTTCAATGTATCTAATTGATACTTATGACGGACTTATTGCTACGAGAGCAATCTCTTATAGCCAACCACAACATCCGTCCAGCTCCGCTCGATGAACGGTCGGGAATCGAACTCGGGTCTCCGCGGTGCGCCGCGTCGTCAAAGGCCGTATGCCTTGTGATCAACTACGGCGACGACTTATGAAAAAAACTTAAAAAAAGTAAAAAGTACTTACCAGATCCTCAAAGAAGTTTCCAGGCTCAGGAGCAGCAAAGGAACTTTGTGCAAGCATGGCGAATACCAGCATAATGGGAAAAATAAGGAGTGTTAGTTTCATTGTGGTGACTTTTTTATAAAACAATAAATAAACACAAGTTAACTCCGACACAGCTGAATTTGTAATGATGAGATTGCTTAGCGTGGCTGTGTATATATAGTGAAATCGACTTTCAGCGGGGTTTCCTATTATCAGTTGAGTGAAGTTATTACCCGCGTTGAATGATAAGTTATAAGCACCGTTTAAATTTAAATTGCCGGTATAAAGCATTTAAAAAAAATGTAACACGCATTAATTTAAACTTATCAGGTTTTAATGATAAAGTATATTTGTGTGGAATTTCATCATGGCGTAACTGTCCTAACTGAATGTAAATATTTACAATAGTTGGAAATATGTAAAATTAAACCTGCCAAACACGTGTATAATTCTCACTAAGAAGGTTCCGTACACATTTAGGTACTTATAAACATTGAAGTACTTATAAACATTTATTTTACTTTGCTTTTCACAGGCGTTAAAATACGATGCATAAATAAAAATTTGACGATCCAGGGTAATACCTTTGTGTAGACTTGTAAAGACGCTATTTTTTCATAATTTTAGATGAGTAGTTTTGGAAATCGGGGGAAAAATATGTATTTTCCTAATATTTTCCAGTATATCTCTGAAGATATATTAACTAAAATTACGAAAAAAAGGGTTTTGCGGCCTTTATTATTAACCGTTTCAAACCATATGTTGAAATAAAAGAAATTCAAGTAATTTTTTTGCTTCTCTAATATTTTCATGTAAGTATTTTCTAGTTTAGCTATTGAAATATGTGAGGGTTAATATATTTTATTACTATGACAAATTTAGAGTTTCTATCCTAAGCGATTCCTGGGGAAAACGGCTGTGAGAAACAGAGGGACGGGAACATAACTGATATTATAACGTTTCCGCTTTTCTTGCTCGAGATAGGGAATCATAAAAAGCGTAAAAAAACTGTAATAATTTGAGTAAAACTGTTTTTAAATCTAAGTTTCACCGTATTTAATACGGATATTACAAAAAATAAAAGTCATTATCTGATAGCACGTAATTAACTGAAAATGAGCGATAACTTTGGAATACAAAAAGAGTAATTAAACTTACAAACATAGGTAATGATATTGAAAAATCTGAAGAAAAATTGGTTTGGTAATATTTTTAAATACAACTTAAAATTCCATTCTTTATATACAGTAATGATATTTCGTAAATTGTTTCGTCTCATTTTCAAGACAACTAATCTTCTCGTTGACAAGCATAATTAATAGTAATAATTATAAGTACTTGACGTTTAGTAAACGTTTTATTTGTACCAATTTCCAACTGAATTATCAATATGTTTTATGGTGAAAGGTTTAGTAACAAATTTTCCAGTAATTTGAGTAATTTGAAACTTATTACAAATACTGAAAATAGAGGGTCAGTAAACAGTATTTCTATCTACTGAAGCTATGTATTTTTAAATATAGACTTAGCATATGGGAAGCTGAGCTACAAGGATTCGGAAAGTGCTTATTATTAATTAAGTATTTAATGTTTTTCGCAAAAACTGGACACACACAAACACACACACACACACACACATACATATATACATATATATATATATATATATATATATATATATATATATATATATATACATAATACACATATATATGTATATATAATTTTTGAGGGGGCGAATGAAATAATGGAATTTTGTTTCTTTCCTATATAGTTCTAGGTAAATTTGCGATTTTACGTTTGTGAAAGGTATGTTATGCAGTATATTCATATAACTGTTATAAATAGTTTAAAAGAAGTACTACGTAATCTCAGAAAATATATGGACCTAAGAATATATGAATCTTTTGTAGTGCGAGTTTCATTTATAATTAGGTAAGTGTTATTTCTAATCGTCCGGGGAGTAATTTTTGTAAATCAATAAGAAAGGTCGATAAAATGAAATAGAAACGATAACATGTCTTAACCACAGTTCTGTAAAGTACACAGCTTATATTTTTTTTTCAGCGCTGTATTCCTAGACCATTTTGAAATTGAATTTTCAACTTTCTATGTGTTAGTTTCAATTCCAATTAAACATATAACAACACGTTCGTCTTTTATGTAAAGTAACTCTTGTAAATCAATGAAACTACAGTAAGATCGATAGAGTAAAATAGAAAATATGACATGTCTTAACCACAGTTCTATAAAATATATTATGTTCTATTTTTTTTCGATATATCTATTTATTTTTTTAGCGCTGTTTTATAAGGCCACTTCAATTTTTTCATCTAATTAAATGTTAATCTCAATTCCAATTAAGACGTTAAATATTTGTCTTTTTTCTGTAGTAATTATTGTAAATCAATAAAAACTACGGTATTATCAATAGAATCAAGCAGAAATGATAACATGTCCCAACAACAGTTCTGTAAAATATAAAGGTTACTATTTCTTTGTCGGTATATTTATTTACTTTTTTAATGTTGTTTTATAAGGCTACTTTAGTGTAAAATTTTCAACTTCTTAAGTGTTAGTTTCAATTGTTAAATATTTATCTGTTATATATAGTAACTTTGGTAAACTAATGAAAACTACAGGACGATCGTTAAAATGAAATTGAAAATGATGACATGCCTTAACCACAGTTCTGTAAAATATACAGTTTATTTATTTTTTTCTCGATATATTTATTAATTTTTTTCAGTGCAATTTAATTAGTCCACTTCAATCTTGAATTTTCAACTTCTTGAGTTTCAGTTTCAATTTCAATTAAGATATTAAATTTTCGTCTTATTACGATAGACCATTAACTTTTATTAAATCACTTGTTCATTTCATTCAGTTCAAGATCATTACATTTCAAACAAGAAGCTTTCTGGTTGATATACAGAATGATGAACATTTTTTTTCTTGAATTATAATTAAATATTTTTAAAGAATATTCAATACCAAGAGAAATAAACCTTTACAAGAAAAATCGAGTAAACAAGCAGAATACCCAAAAATTCCAGTTCATTTGGGTAAAATAAACTGGAATTTTTGGGTATTCTGATTCTGATTCTGATTAATTCCGGAAGATTTAATAATTATTTTCAAATCATAGATAGTAACAGCAGTAACTTTCATCATTAGTAGTCCCACCTCGTATAAATCATTTATTATTTCATTACATCAGGAACGTAAAAAATTCCAACTTTTACTAAGTATTATATTTGAAAAAATAATATAAAATAAATATAAAGTGAAAACCTAAATTGGTATATGTTGTTAGAGAAAATAAACTTCAAAAATTTCCACTAACTCAGATGCTATTTGATGAAGTTTTATTTACAGATAATGAACTGGTTTTTGCATGTATTGATAACTATTAGAAACAATATATCTATGAAATTAAAAACCTAAATTGGTACATAGTTGTTAGAGGAAATAAACTCCAAAAATTGCCACTAACTCAAATTCTATTAGATGAAATTTATTTATAGATAATGAACTGGTTATTGCATGAATAAGAATTAGAAAAAGTATAAATATCAAAGCAAAAACCTAAATTGGTATGTAGTTGTTGAGAAAATAAACTTCAAAAACTCAAATGTTATTCGATGAAGTTTTATTTATAGATAATAAACTGGTTATTGCATGAGTAGCTAAGTGTTTATAAGAAAGTGCACGGTAATTAATACAAGAATATTATTTTCAGTTATCATCGGCCACATTTTCACGATTTAAAATACCAATTAATGGAATTAATTATAATTAATACCTACTTCATTTGACAGTTTTTTTATAGAATTTAAATTGGAAATAATCGAACGAAATTTTAAATATGCGTTATAAGTATACGTAATATGCGTTATAAGAAAAATAATAAAGCGTAGAAATATTCCATAAACACCAATATATTTTCTTAAAATTATTGTTTAGATATCTAAAATACTAATGATAATTACCGAATTATCTTAATGGGCAAGCGTCATGAGTAACTTAAAATATTTAGTCAGTCGAGTATTGTCAATATCGTGACAATGTATTAAAGATTCTTGTTATTATTCTTTATCATCCTCTTGAGATCTGAAGAGATCGCGAGCATCTTGCAAGACTTGTATGGCAGGACGAGCTTTGAGGATCGCATCGTTCACCCTTTGTCCCATTTCCTCCTGAAAATAATTTACACTTGTTAATTCATGGAGAACTGACTGAAATAATTATGTCTCTGATTTGGATTACAGAACTGAATAACATTTTTATTTCATAACAAGTAAATAGAATTTCGCTTCGATTTACTATTACAATCGTTTCTAGTAAAGATTTCTGATCAAATGATCATAAGCTTAAATTTACCTTTAATTGATTTACATATAAACCAATGTTTCACAAAAATTTACATTCAAATTTCCAAATTTTGTATTGTAGAATTGTTTATAAATAATTTTACAAGTGCTTACCAAATCGTCAAAGAAGTTGCCGGGCTGAGGAGCAGCCGTGGAACTCTGGGCGAACAAGGTGAATACCAGCATGATGGGGAAGATGAGAAGTGACAGTTTCATTTTGAATATTTTTTTTATAATTTACAAATTTCAACTGTACTTTGTTTAAAGCTTACTCGACGGCTGCTGTAAGTTCAATGATGTCATCTTGAAGCCGAGTGTGGTATTTATACGGTATAGCAATCCAAAACGTTGGTGGTTTCCCGTTACCGTTGTCAGGTTATTACCCTGAATATTGTATGAATTGCGGTATTAGTTTTCCTCATTATTTGAAAGTCTAAGTTATTGTCGTCATGTATATATAATATTCATATCTTGTGAAGGAAATTTGCAAGTCTATCTCGTGTATATATAGATATATATATATATATATATATATATATATATATATATATATTACAAATTTTTTTTTAAAAAGAGCTTTTTATTCCATCGTATCTTCAAAAATTTTTTTTAAACTTAATATTAATGCGGCTAATACAATACGTAGTACAAAAAAATTTTTAAATTAGTCGAAAAAGTAGTTTTAAATAGGGTCCAACCCAGAAATACATTTTTTGATCTAGTTTTTAAATATTTACTGAAATACGAACAACGTCTTCCAGTTGTACAAGTCAAGTCGAATTAATATATGCTATGTATCGCTAAAGACTGTGACGTAAGAAAAAAAGTTAAATACTTCATATGAAACAGTATTTGTGAACTGGAAAAAATATGTATCCGTATTAATTAATACGAGAAACATCGCAAAGAAAATAAATATATTTTTATATGATTGAATAATTTCGTAAATGTAATTAACCTATATATATATATATATATATATATATATATATATATATATATATATAACACACACATATATATGTATATATATATATATATATATATATATATATATATATATATATATATATATATATATAGGTTAATTACATTTTTGCCAAATTTATTCTGCGATTTAATCTCATATACAGTCTTTAAATTATAGTTGAATGTCTCAGAACAAGAAGAGTTACGCAAATAAAATTAAAGCCACGAGCACCTATTTAAATTAGTTTTTTTGCTAAAATTCTATTTGTCTTTAACAAAGCTACGAATATTGAATATATTTGGCTTTAATTTTGTAGAAATTAATTTTTCACAATCAAATGTAACTAAGTAATTAAATGTACTTAAGTTCTTTACCACGACCTAGGTTTCGTTGTATTACATCTTCAGGTGGGTTATTAGTAAAGATTCTTTGATATCTTGGTATCTTTGCTAATAGCCCACCTGAAGATGTTATAATACAACGAAACCTAGCTCGTGGTGAAGAAATTAAAGAAGGTAGAAATAATACTACATCACGTAGTTTCATTTAATTGTGCAAACTACGAAGTTAAATTAACTTAAAATTGCCAACTTGCATATTGATAAAAAATTGCAAATGATTCTGGTTCCTAAATAAAAGCATAGACTCTGTATATTTTTCTGCTGTAGTTTTGGATTTCTGAGATGCATAAACAATAGATTAAACATACATATTGGGCCTTCTTTTAATACTTTTATGACGATATGGTTTGTTGAAAAGAACAGTTAGAATTTAATCCTGTAAGGATAATACTACTCTTGAAAGAATGAGCCATATATTCAAAGAAAATTACACCTTTACAATTTTAGTTAGGATGAAATAAAATTTTAGTATTAACATGAATATTTTCCTTTATTCGTCTTAATATTATTTTATGTACTAAATGCGCCCTATGATTTTATTTGCGTGAAATTCGGTAAAATAATTTTTTTCGGTAAAAGAAAGTTACACTTTTTAGGTGCGTTATTAAAAAATATGAAAGTGAAATTTTAAGACGCACGCATTCACACGCACGAAGCAATAAAAACCGACAGAATGAAATTGGCCACAATGCGCGTGCACGATCTAAGAAAATTCGACACTATGAAGTTACTAACAGTGCAACAAAAATCGGCAAGATGAAGTTGCTCAGTAAACATATATTTTCATACGTGTAGTATTTGTAAATACGCAACACGTGTTTTATATTCATACAAATATAAGTTATATATGTGTGTTTAAATAACATTTGTTACTAATTGAAATATATTAGTGGTCCGTATAATAAAAACATTTATTTATTGTGAATATTCGTGATAGGAATAGTGCTTAGAAACTTTTAGAATGTTTTGGTAAATTTAACAGTTTATTGTATATATTTTAGTTTTAAAATTTAATTAATTCATTGAATTTAGATTTTATCAACCGTATTTATAATTCCGATCCAGTCCTTTTATTATTTTATTTTCATTAATTATTTACGTGCTGAATAAGATCTTTTTTGTATCATGCCAAAGAAGTATAACTTCTAACGCGCGTACATGTATACACACATTATTTTCTTTTTTCTCATATTTAGCTCTTGGTTATAAACTACTGTCATTTCAAATTTCATTAAATCCATTCAATAGATTTAGGAAAGAGTTCTCTGGTTGATATATAGTTACCACAGAATCGTATAAGTGTATAAGTATGACAGTTCATGGTCTAGTAGTTAAAATTAATATGTATGTTAGATTTTTACTCTTAGTATCGCAATTGGTCGAAAAACTAAAGTATAAAAATGTTTATTGGGGTAAATCACTTTTCCTGAAATAAAGATATAAATATTATTCTACATATTTTGTATATAATCATCACTAGAGTGAAAGGTAAAATTGTTCATTAAGGATTAGCATTCCGTCTTTAGATTTGCATATACTGCCTAAAATTAAAAAAAAAAAAGTGTCTGTTATATTTTCTCATTCATTAGAAGAATTTTTTTAAATAAAAATAGATGACGTCACTTTTAAAATTATAAATAATATGTAAATAACAACTTCATCTCTATTAACGAAATATTGAGGAATAAATAAAATTATATTAGCTGTACAAAACATTTTATGACTTGATAATTTTAACTGTAATGTATATTTCGTATTAAAATTTTATGTTTCTTTTTGAAAGGTGCACAATATTAATTTGTAAGTCATTAATAAGTGAAAAAAAAATAACACACTACCTAATATACCATAAAGTTAAATTTAAAAAATTGGTGCATACTAAATTGAAAATGAATACTTTTTCTTGAATCACAATTAAATATCTTTAAAGAATATTCAATACCAAGAGTAATAAACCTTTAGAAGAAAAATCGAGTAAACAAGCAGAATACCCAAAAATTCCAGTTTATTTGCGTAAAATAATTAATTCCAGAAGATTTAACAATTATTTTCAAATCATACAGTAGTAACTTTCATCATTAATAATCCCAACTCGTATAAATCATTTATTAATTCATTATATCAGGAACGTAAAAAATTCCCACTTTAACTAAGTGTCATATTAGAAAAAAAAGAAATATAAAGTAAAAATCCAAATTGGCATATAGTTAGAGAAAATAAATTTCAAAAATTTCCACTAACTCAAATACTACTTGATGAAGTTCTATTTACAGGTAATGAACCGGTTTTTGCATGTATGGCTAACTATTAAAAAAAATATGTCTATGAAATTAAAAACCTAAATTGGTATATAGTTGTTGGAGAAAATAAACTCAAAAAATTACCACTAAATCAAATTCTATTTGATCAAGTTTTATTTATAGATAATGAACTGGTTATTGCATGAATAGCTAAGTATTAGACAAAGTATAAATATGAAAGCAAAAACCTAAATTGGTATGTAGTTGTTGGAGAAATAAACTTCAAAAATTGCCACTAACTCAAATGCTATTTGATGAAGTTTTATTTATAAATAATGAACTGGCTATTGCATGTATAACTAAATACTTATAGGAAAGTGCACGGTAATTAAAACAAGAATATTATTTTCAGTTATCATCGGCCACGTTTTCACGAATTAAAATACCAATTAATGGAATTAATAGCAACTTCACTTGATATTTTTTTTATAAAATTTAAATTGGAAATAATCGAACGAAATTTTAAATATGCTTTATAAGTATACGTAATATGCGTTATAAGGAAAATAATAAAACGTAGAAATATTCCATAAGCACCAATATATTTTCTTAAAATTATTAATTAGATATCTAAAATACTGATGATAATTATTGTATTATCTTAATGGGCAAGCGTCATGAGTAACTTAAAATATTTAGTCAGTCGAGTATTGTCAATATCGTGACAATGTATTAAAGATTCTTGTTATTATTCTTTATCATCCTCTTGAGATCTGAAGAGATCGCGAGCATCTTGTAAGACTTGTATGGCAGGACGAGCTTTGAGGATCGCATCGTTCACCCTTTGCCCCACTTCCTCCTGCAAAATAATTTACACTTGTTAATTCATGGAGTATTGACAGAAATAATTATGTCTCTGATTTGGATTACAGAATTGTATAACATTTTTATTTCATAATAAGTAAATAGAATTTCGCTGGGATTTACTATTACAATCGTTTCTAGTAAAGATTTCTGATCGAATAATTATAAGCTTAAATTTACCTTTAATTGATTAACATATAAACCAATGTTTCACAAGAATGTTTCCAAATTGTTTGTTGTAGATTTGTTTAAAAATAATTTTAAAAGTACTTACCAAATCGTCGAAGAAGTTACCGGGCTGAGGAGCAGCCATGGAACTCTGCGCGAACAAGGTGAATACCAGCATGATGGGGAAGATGAGAAGTGACAGTTTCATTTTGAATATTTTTTTTATAATTTACAAATTTCAGCTGTACTTTGTTTAAAGCTTACTCGACGGCTGCTCTAAGTTCAATGATGCCATCTTGAAGCCGAGTATGGTATTTATACGGTATAGCAATCAAAAGCGTTGGTGGTTTCCCGTTGCCGTTGTTAGGTTATTACCCTCGCTGAATATTGTATGAATAGCGGTATAGTTTTCCTTATCATTTGAAAGTTTAAGTTATAGTCGCCATATTTACTATTCATATCTTGTGAATGAAGTTTGCAGAAGTCTATCTCGTATATATATATATATATATATATATTTATATATATATATATATATATGTACATGTATATATATATATATATATATATATACATATATATATATATATATATATATATATGTATTTTACAATACTTTTTTTAAAAAGGTTTACTATTTCCTTGTCTTCAAATATTGTTTCTTTTCAAACTGTATATTAATGCGACTAATACAATACGTAGTATAAAGAAATTTGAAAATTAATCGAAAAAGTGGTTTTAAATCGCATTCAACTCAGAAATATATTTTTTGATCTAGTTTTTAATTATTTACTGAAATATGAACAACCTCTTCCAGTTATATAAGTCAACTCGAGTCAATACATGCTATGTATCGTTGAAGACTGTAATACGAAAGAAAAAAAATTAAAATTCTAAGTAATATAATTTTATATGGAACACTATTTGTGAACTGAAAAAAAATAAAATATATTAATAAAAACGAGAAACATCGCAAAGAAAATAATATATATATATATATATATATATATATATATATATATATATATATATATATATATTGGTAAATTACGTCTTTGCCAAATTTATTCTGCGATTTAATTCCATATACAGGGCTTTAATTCTGCGATTTAATCCCATATACATAATTGTGCAAAGCTACGAAGTTAAATTGCAAATGATTCTGGTTCCTAAATAAAAATATGGACTATGGTTGTGTACTTTTCTGCTGTAGTTTTGATTTCTGAGATGCATAAACAATTGATTAAACATACATGTTGAGCGTTCTTTCAACACTTTTTATGACGATATGGTTTGTTGAAAAGAAAAGTCAGAATTTAATTCTATAAGGATAATACTACTCTTGAACTAATGAGCCACATATACAAAGAAAATTTCACCTTTACAATTTTACTTAGGATGAAAACAAAATTTAAGTATTAACATGAATATTTTCCTTTATTCGTGTTAATATTATATTATGTACTAAATGCGCCCTATAATTTTATTTGCATGAAATTCGGTAAAAGAATTTTTTTCGGTAAAAGAAAGTTACACTTTTTAGGTGCGTTATTAAACAATATGAGAGTGAAATTTTACGAGGCACGCATGCACACGCACGAATCAATAAAAACCGACAGAATGAAATTCGCCATAATGCGCGTGCACGATCTAACAAAATTCGACAGTATGAAGTTACTCACAGTGCAACAAAAATCGGCAAGGTGAAGTTGCTCACTAAACATATATTTTCATGCGGGTAGTATTTGTAAATACGCGACACGTGTTTTATATTCATGCAAATATAAGTTATATCTGTGTGTTTAAATAATATTTTTTAGTAATTGAAATAAATTAGTGGTCCGTATCATAAAAACATTTATTTATTATCAATATTCGTGATAGGAATAGTGCTTAGAAACTTTTAAAAATATATTTAAGTGTATTTTTCTAAGTGAGCTTAAGTTTCAGTATGTATTTATTTTCATTATAAATTTTAAATTATTACTGCGTAATTTATTAAATATTTAAAATTAATAAATTACAACAAATTGTTCATACATACTTTTATTTTCACTGTATTATGTAATTAAATTGTATTTAGAATGTTTCGGTAAATTTAACAGTTTATTGTATACATTTTAGGTTTAAAATTTAGTTAATTCATTCAATTTAGATTCCAATTCAGTACTTTTATTATTTTATTTTCATTAATTATTTACGTGCTAAATAAGATTTTTTTTGTATTATGCCAAAGAAATATAACGTCTAACGCGCGTACATGAATACACACACTATTTTCTTTTTTCTCATATGTTGCTCTTGGTTATAAACTATTGTCATTTCAAATTTCATTAAAATCAAATCCGTTCAACAGATTTAGGCAAGAGTTCTCTGGTTGATATATAGTTACCACAGAATTGTATAAGTATATAAGTATGACAGTTCATGGTCTAGTAGTTAAAATTAATAAGTATGTTAGATTTTTATTCTTAGTATCGCAATTGATCGAAAAAGTAGAGTATGAAAATGTTTATTGGGGCACCATTCCGGCATTAGATTTGCATATATTGCCTAAAATAAAAAAAAAGCAGTTTCTGTAGTATTTTCCCATTAATTATAAAGATTTTTTTAAATAAGGCGTCACAAAATAGATTACGTCACTTTTACGACTTGGTCTCTATTAAAGAAGTATAGAGGAATAAAAAAAATTATATGTAGGGACAAACAAATTTTATAACTTGATAATTTTAACTGTAATGTATACTTCGAATTCAAATTTTACATATTTTTTTAAAGTTGCATAATATTAATTTGGAAGTCATTAATAAGTGAAATAAAATTAATACAATACCTAATATATCATAAAGTTAAATTTAAAAAATTGGTGGGTACTAAACTGAAAATTAACACTTTTTTCTTGAATTATAATTAAATATCTTTAAAGAATATTCGATACCAAGAGAAATAAACTTTTATATGAAAAATCGAGTAAACAAGCAGAATACCCAAAAATTTCAGTTTATTTGCGTAAATTAATTAATTCCAGAAGATTTAATAATTATTTTCAAATCATACAGCAGTAACTTTCATCATTAATAATCCCAACTCGTATAAATCATTTATTATTTCATTATATCAGGAACGTAAAAGGGTTAAAAACATTTAATCAGGAACTTTTACTAAGTGTCATATTAGAAAAAATTGAAATTTAAAGTAAAAATCCCAATTGGTATATAGTTGTTGGAGAAAATAAACTTCAAAAATTTCCACTAACTCAAATACTATTTGATGAAGTTTTATTTACAGGCAATGAACTGGTTTTTGCATGTATGGCTAACTATTAGAAAAAATATATCTATGAAATTAAAAACCTAAATTGGTATACAGTTTTTTGAGAAAATAAACTTCAAAAATTTCCACTAACTCAAATACTATTTGATGAAGTTTTATTTACAGGCAATGAACTGGTTTTTGTATGTATGGCTAACTATTAGAAAAAATATATCTATGAAATTAAAAACCTAAATTGGTATATAGTTGTTTGAGAAAATAAACTCCAAAAATTAACACTAACTCAAATGCTATTTGATGAAGTTTTAATTGTAGATAATGAACGGGTTATTGCATGAATAGCTAAATATTAGAAATGGCATAAATATGAAAGTAAAAACCTAAATTGGTATGTAGTTGTTGTAGAAAATAAACTAAAAAAATTGCCACTAACTCAAATGCTATTTGATGAAGTTTTATTTATAGATAATGAACTGGATATTGCATGTATAGCTAAGTATTTATAGGAAAGTGTACGGTAATTAATACAAGAATTTTTCAGTTATCATCGGCCACATTTTCACTCTTTAAAATACCAATTAATGGAATTAATACCAACTTCACTTGACAATTTTTATAAAATTTAAATTGGAAATAATCGAAAGAAATTTTAAATATGCTTTACAAGGTACGTAATATGCGTTATAAGAAAAATAATAAAGCGTAGAAATATTCCATAAGCACCAATATATTTTCTTAAAATTATTGATTAGATATCTAAAATACTGATGATAATCATTGTATTATCTTAATGGGCAAGCGTCATTAAACTAAATAGTAACTTAAAATATTTAGTCAGTCGAGTACTGTCAATATCGTGACAATGTATTAAAGATTCTTGTTATTATTCTTTATCATCCTCTTGAGATCTGAAGAGATCGCGAGCATCTTTTAAGACTTGTATGGCAGGACGAGCTTTGAGGATCGCATCGTTCACCCTTTGTCCCATTTCCTCCTGAAAATAATTTACACTTGTTAATTCATGGAGAACTGACTGAAATAATTATGTCTCTGATTTGGATTACAGAACTGAATAACATTTTTATTTCATAACAAGTAAATAGAATTTCGCTTCGATTTACTATTACAATCGTTTCTAGTAAATATTTCTGATCAAATGATCATAAGCTTAAATTTGTCTTTAATTGATTTACATATAAACCAATTTTTCACAAAAATTTAAATTTAAATTTCCAAATTTTGTGTTGTAGATTTGTTTATAAATAATTTTGAAAGTACTTACCAAATCGTCAAAGAAGTTGCCGGGCTCGGGAGCAGCCGTGGAGCTATGCGCGAACAAGGTGAATACCAGCATGATGGGGAAAATGAGAAGTGACAGTTTCATCTTGAATATTTTTTATATAATTTACAAATTTCAACTGTACTCTGTTTAAAGCTTACTCAACGGCTGCTGTAAGTTCAATGATGCCATCATGAAGCCGAGTGTGATATTTATACGCTATAGCAATCCAAAGCGGTGGTGGTTTCCCGTTGCCGTTGTTAGGTTATTACCCTCGCTGAATATTGTGTGAATAGTGGTATAGTTTTCCTTATCATTTGAAAGTTTAAGTTATAGTCGCCGTGTATATATAATATTCATATCTTGTGAATTAAATTTCAAAGTCTATCTCGTATATGTGTGTGTGTGTATATGTATATATATACATACATATATATATATATATATATATATATATATATATATATGTATATACATATATATATATATATATATATATATATATATATATATATATATATTTAAATATATTACAACAATTTTTTTAAAAAGGGCTTATTATTCCATTGTGTCTTCAAATATTGTTTTTATTTAAACTTAATATTAATGGGGCTAATACAATACGCAGTATAAAGAAATTTGAAAATTAATGGAAAAAGTAATTTTAAATCGGGTCCAACCCAGAAATATATTTTTGATCTAGTATTTACTGAAATACGAACAAACTTTTCCAGTTGTACAAGTCAACTCGAATTAATACATGCTATGTATCGCTGAAGACTGTAATACGAAAGAAAAAAAACTTCATTTAAATACTTCATGTGAAACAGTATTTTTGAACTGGAAAAAATATATATCCGTATTAATAAATACAAGAAACATCGCATCAATAAAATCAACATGTTTATATATTATTGATTAATTGTGTGTTTATATATACATATATATATATATATATATATATAAATATATATATATATATATATATATATATATATATATGTATATATATATATATATATATATATATATATAATAACACACAATTAATCAATACTATTGATTAATTACGTCTTTGCCATATTTATTCTGCGATTTAATCCCATATACAGCCTTTAAAATGTAGTTGAATGTCTCAGAACAAGAAGAATTACGCAAATAAAATTAAAGTTACGAGCACGTATTTAAATTGTTTTTTTTGCTAAAATCCCATTTGCCTTTAACAAAGCTACGAAGTTAAATTTACTTAAAATTACCAACTTTTTTAAATACATCGATAAAAAATTGCAAATGATTCTGATTATTAAATAAAAGCATAGACTATGTTTGTATATTTTTCTGCTGTAGTTTTGATTTCTGAGATGCATAAACAATAGATTAAACATACATGTTGGGCCTTCTTTTAACACTTTTTATGACGATATGGCTTGTTGAAAAGAAAAATTGGAATTTGATTCTATAAGGATAATGCTATTATTAAACTAATGAGCCATATACAAAGAAAATTTCACCTTTACAATTTTAGTTAGGACGAAAAAAAAATGTAAGTATTAACCTGAATATTCTTCTTTATTCGTGTTAATATTATATTATGTACTAGCTACGCCCCATGGTTTTATTCGCGTAAAATTCGGTAAAAGATTTTTTTTCGGTAAAAGAAAGTTACACTTTTTAGGCACGCATTCACACGCACGAAGCAATAAAAACCGACAGAATGAAATTGGCCACAATGCGCGTGCACGATCTAAGAAAATTCGACACTATGAAGTTACTAACAGTGCAACAAAAATCGGCAAGATGAAGTTGCTCAGTAAACATATATTTTCATACGTGTAGTATTTGTAAATACGCAACAGGTGTTTTATATTCATACAAATATAAGTTATATCTGTGTGTTTAAATAATATTTTTTACTAATTGAAATATATTAGTGGTCCGTATAATAGAAACATTTATTTATTGTGAATATTCGTGATAGGAATAGTGCTTAGAAACTTTTTAAAATATATTTAAGTGTATTTTTCTAAGTGAGCTTAAGTTTCGGTGTGTATTTATTTTTAATTATAAATTTTAAATTATTACTTTGTAATTAATAAATTACGATAAACTGTTCATGTATACTTTTATTTTCACTCTATTATATAATTAAATTGTATTTAGAATGTTTCGGTAAATTTAACAGTTTATTGGATAAATTTTAGTTTTAAAATTTAGTTAATTCATTCAATTTAGATTTTATCAACCGTATTTATAATTCCGATCCAGTCCTTTTATTATTTTATTTTCATTACTTATTTACGTGCTAAATAGAATTATTCTTGTTTTATGCCAAAGAAGTATAACTTCTAACGCACGTACATGAATACACACACTATTTTCGTTTTTCTCATATGTGGCTCTTGGTTATAAACTATTGTCATTTCAAATTTAATTAAAATCAAATCCGTTCAACAGATTTAGGAAAGAGTTCTCTGGTTGATATACTGTTACCACAGAATTGTATAAGTATATAAGTATGACAGTTCATGGTCTAGTAGTTAAAATTAATAAGTATGTTAGATTTTTATACTTAGTATTGCAATTGATCGAAAAAGTAAAGTATGAAAATGTTTATTGGGGTAAATTACTTTTTCTGAAATAAGGATATAAATATTATTTTGTTATAATCAACACTGGAGTGAAACTTAAAATAGTCCATTTAGGATTAGCATTCCGGCATTAGATTTGCATATACTGCCGAAAATTAAAAAAAAACAGTTTCTGTTATATTTTCTTTTGAATCAAAATAGATTACGTCACTTTTAAAATTATAAATAATATGTAAATAACAACTTCATCTCTATTAAAGAAATATTGAGGAATAAAACAAAAATTATATGCAGGGACAAATTATTTTATAACTTGATAATTTTAACTGTAATGTATGTTTCGTATTCAAATTTTATGTTTTTTTTAAAGTTGCACAATATTAATTTGGAAGTCATTAATAAGTGAAAAAAAATGAATACACTACCTAATATATCATAAAGTTAAATTTAAAAAAAATGGTGCGTACTAAATTGAAAGTGAACACTTTTTTCTTGAATTATAATTAAATATCTTGAAAGAATATTCAATACAAAAAGAAATAAACGTTTACAAATAAAATCGAGTAAACAAGCAGAATACCCAAAAAATTCAGTTTATTTGCATAAAATAATTAATTCCAGAAGATTTAATAATTATTTTCAAATCATACAGCAGTAACTTTCATCATTAATAATCCCAACTCGTATAAATCATTTATTATTCCATTATAGCAGGAACGTAAAAGGGTTATAAAATTTTATCAGCAACTTTTGATAAGTATCATATTAGAAAAAATAGAAATTTAAAGTAAAAATCCCAATTGGTATATAGTTGTTAGAGAAAATAAACTTCAAAAATTTTCAGTAACTCAAATAGTATTTGATAAAGATTTAATTGTAGATAATGAACTGGTTATTGCATGTATAGCTAAATATTAGAAATGGTATAAATATGAAAGCAAAAACCTAAATTGGTTTGTAGTTGTTGGAGAAAATAAACTAAAAAAATTGCCACTAACTCAAATGCTATTTGATGAAGTTTTATTTATAGATAATGAACTGGCTATTGCATGTATAGCTAAGTATTTATAGGAAAGTGTACGGTAATTAATACAAGAATTTTTCAGTCATCATCGGTAACATTTTCACGAATTAAAATACCAATTAATGGAATTAATACCAACTTCACTTGACAATTTTTTTATAAAATTTAAATTGGAAATAATCGAACGTAATTTTAAATATGCTTTACAAGTATACCTAATATGCCTTATAAGAAAAATAATAAAACGTAAAAACATTCCATAAGCACCAATATATTTTCTTAAAATTATTGATTAGATATCTAAAATACTGATGATAATCATTGTATTATCTTAATGGGCAAGCGTCATGAGTAACTTAAAATATTTAATCAGTCGAGTACTGTCAATATCGTGACAATTTATTAAAGATTCTTGTTATTATTCTTTATCATCCTCTTGAGATCTGAAGAGATCGCGAGCATCTTGTAAGACTTGTATGGCAGGACGAGCTTTGAGGATCGCATCGTTCACCCTTTGTCCCATTTCCTCCTGAAAATAATTTACACTTGTTAATTCATGGAGTACTGGCTGAAATAATTAAGTCTGTAATTTGGATTACAGAACTGAATAACATTTTTATTTCATAACAAGTAAATAGAATTTCGCTTGGATTTACTATTACAATCGTTTCTAGTAAAGATTTCTGATCAAATGATCATAAGCTTAAATTTGTCTTTAATTGATTTACATATAAACCAATTTTTCACAAAAATTTAAATTTAAATTTCCAAATTTTGTGTTGTAGATTTGTTTATAAATAATTTTAAAAGTACTTACCAAATCGTCAAAGAAGTTGCCGGGCTCGGGAGCAGCCGTGGAGCTATGCGCGAACAAGGTGAATACCAGCATGATGGGGAAAATGAGAAGTGACAGTTTCATCTTGAATATTTTTTATATAATTTACAAATTTCAACTGTACTCTGTTTAAAGCTTACTCAACGGCTGCTGTAAGTTCAATGATGCCATCATGAAGCCGAGTGTGATATTTATACGCTATAGCAATCCAAAGCGGTGGTGGTTTCCCGTTGCCGTTGTTAGGTTATTACCCTCGCTGAATATTGTGTGAATAGTGGTATAGTTTTCCTTATCATTTGAAAGTTTAAGTTATAGTCGCCGTGTATATATAATATTCATATCTTGTGAATTAAATTTGAAAGTCTATCTCGTATATGTGTGTGTGTGTATATGTATATATATACATATATATATATATATATATATATATATATACATATATACATATATATATATATATATATATACATATATATATATATATATATATATATATATATATATATTTATATATATTACAACAATTTTTTTAAAAAGGGCTTATTATTCCATTGTGTCTTCAAATATTGTTTTTATTTAAACTTAATATTAATGGGGCTAATACAATACGCAGTATAAAGAAATTTGAAAATTAATGGAAAAAGTAATTTTAAATCGGGTCCAACCCAGAAATATATTTTTGATCTAGTATTTACTGAAATACGAACAACCTTTTCCAGTTGTACAAGTCAACTCGAATTAATACATGCTATGTATCGCTGAAGACTGTAATACGAAAGAAAAAAAACTTCATTTAAATACTTCATGTGAAACAGTATTTTTGAACTGGAAAAAATATATATCCGTATTAATAAATACAAGAAACATCGCATCAATAAAATCAACATGTTTATATATTATTGATTAATTGTGTGTTTATATATACATATATATATATATATATATATATATATATATATATATAAACACACAATTAATCAATACTATTGATAAATTACGTCTTTGCCAAATTTATTCTGCGATTTAATCCCATATACAGCCTTTAAAATGTAGTTGAATGTCTCAGAACAAGAAGAGTTACGCAAATAAAATTAAAGTTACGAGCACGTATTTAAATTGGCTTTTTTGCTAAAATCCCGTTTGCCTTTAACAAAGCTACGAAGTTAAATTTACTTAAAATTTCCAACTTTTTTTATGTATATCGATAAAAAATTGCAAATGATTCTGATTACTAAATAAAAGCATAGACTATGTTTGTATATTTTTCTGCTGTAGTTTTGATTTCTGAGATGCATAAACAATAGATTAAACATACATGTTGGGCCTTCTTTTAACACTTTTTATGACGATATGGCTTGTTGAAAAGAAAAGTTGGAATTTGATTCTATAAGGATAATGCTATTATTAAACTAATGAGCCATATACAAAGAAAATTTCACCTTTACAATTTTAGTTAGGACGAAAAAAAAATGTAAGTATTAACCTGAATATTCTTCTTTATTCGTGTTAATATTATATTATGTACTAGCTACGCCCCATGGTTTTATTCGCGTAAAATTCGGTAAAAGATTTTTTTTCGGTAAAAGAAAGTTACACTTTTTAGGCACGCATTCACACGCACGAAGCAATAAAAACCGACAGAATGAAATTGGCCACAATGCGCGTGCACGATCTAAGAAAATTCGACACTATGAAGTTACTAACAGTGCAACAAAAATCGGCAAGATGAAGTTGCTCAGTAAACATATATTTTCATACGTGTAGTATTTGTAAATACGCAACAGGTGTTTTATATTCATACAAATATAAGTTATATCTATGTGTTTAAATAATATTTTTTACTAATTGAAATATATTAGTGGTCCGTATAATAGAAACATTTATTTATTGTGAATATTCGTGATAGGAATAGTGCTTAGAAACTTTTTAAAATATATTTAAGTGTATTTTTCTAAGTGAGCTTAAGTTTCGGTGTGTATTTATTTTTAATTATAAATTTTAAATTATTACTTTGTAATTAATAAATTACGATAAACTGTTCATGTATACTTTTATTTTCACTCTATTATATAATTAAATTGTATTTAGAATGTTTCGGTAAATTTAACAGTTTATTGGATAAATTTTAGTTTTAAAATTTAGTTAATTCATTCAATTTAGATTTTATCAACCGTATTTATAATTCCGATCCAGTCCTTTTATTATTTTATTTTCATTACTTATTTACGTGCTAAATAGAATTATTCTTGTTTTATGCCAAAGAAGTATAACTTCTAACGCACGTACATGAATACACACACTATTTTCGTTTTTCTCATATGTGGCTCTTGGTTATAAACTATTGTCATTTCAAATTTAATTAAAATCAAATCCGTTCAACAGATTTAGGAAAGAGTTCTCTGGTTGATATACTGTTACCACAGAATTGTATAAGTATATAAGTATGACAGTTCATGGTCTAGTAGTTAAAATTAATAAGTATGTTAGATTTTTATACTTAGTATTGCAATTGATCGAAAAAGTAAAGTATGAAAATGTTTATTGGGGTAAATTACTTTTTCTGAAATAAGGATATAAATATTATTTTGTTATAATCAACACTGGAGTGAAACTTAAAATAGTCCATTTAGGATTAGCATTCCGGCATTAGATTTGCATATACTGCCGAAAATTAAAAAAAAACAGTTTCTGTTATATTTTCTTTTGAATCAAAATAGATTACGTCACTTTTAAAATTATAAATAATATGTAAATAACAACTTCATCTCTATTAAAGAAATATTGAGGAATAAAACAAAAATTATATGCAGGGACAAATTATTTTATAACTTGATAATTTTAACTGTAATGTATGTTTCGTATTCAAATTTTATGTTTTTTTTAAAGTTGCACAATATTAATTTGGAAGTCATTAATAAGTGAAAAAAAATGAATACACTACCTAATATATCATAAAGTTAAATTTAAAAAAAATGGTGCGTACTAAATTGAAAGTGAACACTTTTTTCTTGAATTATAATTAAATATCTTGAAAGAATATTCAATACAAAAAGAAATAAACGTTTACAAATAAAATCGAGTAAACAAGCAGAATACCCAAAAAATTCAGTTTATTTGCATAAAATAATTAATTCCAGAAGATTTAATAATTATTTTCAAATCATACAGCAGTAACTTTCATCATTAATAATCCCAACTCGTATAAATCATTTATTATTCCATTATAGCAGGAACGTAAAAGGGTTATAAAATTTTATCAGCAACTTTTGATAAGTATCATATTAGAAAAAATAGAAATTTAAAGTAAAAATCCCAATTGGTATATAGTTGTTAGAGAAAATAAACTTCAAAAATTTTCAGTAACTCAAATAGTATTTGATAAAGATTTAATTGTAGATAATGAACTGGTTATTGCATGTATAGCTAAATATTAGAAATGGTATAAATATGAAAGCAAAAACCTAAATTGGTTTGTAGTTGTTGGAGAAAATAAACTAAAAAAATTGCCACTAACTCAAATGCTATTTGATGAAGTTTTATTTATAGATAATGAACTGGCTATTGCATGTATAGCTAAGTATTTATAGGAAAGTGTACGGTAATTAATACAAGAATTTTTCAGTCATCATCGGTAACATTTTCACGAATTAAAATACCAATTAATGGAATTAATACCAACTTCACTTGACAATTTTTTTATAAAATTTAAATTGGAAATAATCGAACGTAATTTTAAATATGCTTTACAAGTATACCTAATATGCCTTATAAGAAAAATAATAAAACGTAAAAACATTCCATAAGCACCAATATATTTTCTTAAAATTATTGATTAGATATCTAAAATACTGATGATAATCATTGTATTATCTTAATGGGCAAGCGTCATGAGTAACTTAAAATATTTAATCAGTCGAGTACTGTCAATATCGTGACAATTTATTAAAGATTCTTGTTATTATTCTTTATCATCCTCTTGAGATCTGAAGAGATCGCGAGCATCTTGTAAGACTTGTATGGCAGGACGAGCTTTGAGGATCGCATCGTTCACCCTTTGTCCCATTTCCTCCTGAAAATAATTTACACTTGTTAATTCATGGAGTACTGGCTGAAATAATTAAGTCTGTAATTTGGATTACAGAACTGAATAACATTTTTATTTCATAACAAGTAAATAGAATTTCGCTTGGATTTACTATTACAATAGTTTCTAGTAAAGATTTCTGATCAAATGATCATAAGCTTAAATTTGTCTTTAATTGATTTACATATAAACCAATTTTTCACAAAAATTTAAATTTCCAAATTTTGTGTTGTAGATTTGTTTATAAATAATTTTAAAAGTACTTACCAAATCGTCAAAGAAGTTGCCGGGCTCGGGAGCAGCCGTGGAGCTATGCGCGAACAAGGTGAATACCAGCATGATGGGGAAAATGAGAAGTGACAGTTTCATCTTGAATATTTTTTATATAATTTACAAATTTCAACTGTACTCTGTTTAAAGCTTACTCAACGGCTGCTGTAAGTTCAATGATGCCATCATGAAGCCGAGTGTGATATTTATACGCTATAGCAATCCAAAGCGGTGGTGGTTTCCCGTTGCCGTTGTTAGGTTATTACCCTCGCTGAATATTGTGTGAATAGTGGTATAGTTTTCCTTATCATTTGAAAGTTTAAGTTATAGTCGCCGTGTATATATAATATTCATATCTTGTGAATTAAATTTGAAAGTCTATCTCGTATATGTGTGTGTGTGTATATGTATATATATACATATATATATATATATATATATATATATATATATATATATATATATACATATATACATATATATATATATATATATATATACATATATATATATATATATATATATATATATATATATATATATATATTTATATATATTACAACAATTTTTTTAAAAAGGGCTTATTATTCCATTGTGTCTTCAAATATTGTTTTTATTTAAACTTAATATTAATGGGGCTAATACAATACGCAGTATAAAGAAATTTGAAAATTAATGGAAAAAGTAATTTTAAATCGGGTCCAACCCAGAAATATATTTTTGATCTAGTATTTACTGAAATACGAACAACCTTTTCCAGTTGTACAAGTCAACTCGAATTAATACATGCTATGTATCGCTGAAGACTGTAATACGAAAGAAAAAAAACTTCATTTAAATACTTCATGTGAAACAGTATTTTTGAACTGGAAAAAATATATATCCGTATTAATAAATACAAGAAACATCGCATCAATAAAATCAACATGTTTATATATTATTGATTAATTGTGTGTTTATATATACATATATATATATATATATATATATATATATATATATATATATATATATATATATATATATATATATATATAAACACACAATTAATCAATACTATTGATAAATTACGTCTTTGCCAAATTTATTCTGCGATTTAATCCCATATACAGCCTTTAAAATGTAGTTGAATGTCTCAGAACAAGAAGAGTTACGCAAATAAAATTAAAGTTACGAGCACGTATTTAAATTGGCTTTTTTGCTAAAATCCCGTTTGCCTTTAACAAAGCTACGAAGTTAAATTTACTTAAAATTTCCAACTTTTTTTATGTATATCGATAAAAAATTGCAAATGATTCTGATTACTAAATAAAAGCATAGACTATGTTTGTATATTTTTCTGCTGTAGTTTTGATTTCTGAGATGCATAAACAATAGATTAAACATACATGTTGGGCCTTCTTTTAACACTTTTTATGACGATATGGCTTGTTGAAAAGAAAAGTTGGAATTTGATTCTATAAGGATAATGCTATTATTAAACTAATGAGCCATATACAAAGAAAATTTCACCTTTACAATTTTAGTTAGGACGAAAAAAAAATGTAAGTATTAACCTGAATATTCTTCTTTATTCGTGTTAATATTATATTATGTACTAGCTACGCCCCATGGTTTTATTCGCGTAAAATTCGGTAAAAGATTTTTTTTCGGTAAAAGAAAGTTACACTTTTTAGGCACGCATTCACACGCACGAAGCAATAAAAACCGACAGAATGAAATTGGCCACAATGCGCGTGCACGATCTAAGAAAATTCGACACTATGAAGTTACTAACAGTGCAACAAAAATCGGCAAGATGAAGTTGCTCAGTAAACATATATTTTCATACGTGTAGTATTTGTAAATACGCAACAGGTGTTTTATATTCATACAAATATAAGTTATATCTGTGTGTTTAAATAATATTTTTTACTAATTGAAATATATTAGTGGTCCGTATAATAGAAACATTTATTTATTGTGAATATTCGTGATAGGAATAGTGCTTAGAAACTTTTTAAAATATATTTAAGTGTATTTTTCTAAGTGAGCTTAAGTTTCGGTGTGTATTTATTTTTAATTATAAATTTTAAATTATTACTTTGTAATTAATAAATTACGATAAACTGTTCATGTATACTTTTATTTTCACTCTATTATATAATTAAATTGTATTTAGAATGTTTCGGTAAATTTAACAGTTTATTGGATAAATTTTAGTTTTAAAATTTAGTTAATTCATTCAATTTAGATTTTATCAACCGTATTTATAATTCCGATCCAGTCCTTTTATTATTTTATTTTCATTACTTATTTACGTGCTAAATAGAATTATTCTTGTTTTATGCCAAAGAAGTATAACTTCTAACGCACGTACATGAATACACACACTATTTTCGTTTTTCTCATATGTGGCTCTTGGTTATAAACTATTGTCATTTCAAATTTAATTAAAATCAAATCCGTTCAACAGATTTAGGAAAGAGTTCTCTGGTTGATATACTGTTACCACAGAATTGTATAAGTATATAAGTATGACAGTTCATGGTCTAGTAGTTAAAATTAATAAGTATGTTAGATTTTTATACTTAGTATTGCAATTGATCGAAAAAGTAAAGTATGAAAATGTT
This sequence comes from Druceiella hillmani, assembly GCA_039881145.1. NCBI lineage: Eukaryota > Metazoa > Arthropoda > Insecta > Lepidoptera > Hepialidae > Druceiella > Druceiella hillmani. Next base: position 26,936,702 of record JAYKKI010000018.1, on the reverse strand, counting down.
TATTGGGGTAAATTACTTTTTCTGAAATAAGGATATAAATATTATTTTGTTATAATCAACACTGGAGTGAAACTTAAAATTGTCCATTTAGGATTAGCATTCCGGCATTAGATTTGCATATACTGCCTAAAATTAAAAAAAAACAGTTTCTGTTATATTTTCTTTTGAATCAAAATAGATTACGTCACTTTTAAAATTATAAATAATATGTAAATAACAACTTCATCTCTATTAAAGAAATATTGAGGAATAAAACAAAAATTATATGCAGGGACAAATTATTTTATAACTTGATAATTTTAACTGTAATGTATGTTTCGTATTCAAATTTTATGTTTTCTTTAAAGTTGCACAATATTAATTTGGAAGTCATTAATAAGTGAAAAAAAATGAATACACTACCTAATATATCATAAAGTTAAATTTAAAAAAAAAGGTGCGTACTAAATTGAAAGTGAACACTTTTTTCTTGAATTATAATTAAATATCTTGAAAGAATATTCAATACAAAAAGAAATAAACGTTTACAAAAAAAATCGAGTAAACAAGCAGAATACCCAAAAAATTCAGTTTATTTGCGTAAAATAATTAATTCCAGAAGATTTAATAATTATTTTCAAATCATACAGCAGTAACTTTCATCATTAATAATCCCAACTCGTATAAATCATTTATTATTCCATTATAGCAGGAACGTAAAAGGGTTAAAAAAAATTTATCATCAACTTTTACTAAGTATCATATTAGAAAAAATAGAAATTTAAAGTAAAAATCCCAATTGGTATATAGTTGTTAGAGAAAATAAACTTCAAAAATTTTCAGTAACTCAAATAGTATTTGATAAAGATTTAATTGTAGATAATGAACTGGTTATTGCACGTATAGCTAAATATTAGAAATGGTATAAATATGAAAGCAAAAACCTAAATTGGTTTGTAGTTGTTGGAGAAAATAAACTAAAAAAATTGCCACTAACTCAAATGCTATTTGATGAAGTTTTATTTATAGATAATGAACTGGCTATTGCATGTATAGCTAAGTATTTATAGGAAAGTGTACGGTAATTAATACAAGAATTTTTCAGTCATCATCGGTAACATTTTCACGAATTAAAATACCAATTAATGGAATTAATACCAACTTCACTTGACAATTTTTTTATAAAATTTAAATTGGAAATAATCGAACGTAATTTTAAATATGCTTTACAAGTATACCTAATATGCCTTATAAGAAAAATAATAAAACGTAAAAACATTCCATAAGCACCAATATATTTTCTTAAAATTATTGATTAGATATCTAAAATACTGATGATAATCATTGTATTATCTTAATGGGCAAGCGTCATGAGTAACTTAAAATATTTAATCAGTCGAGTACTGTCAATATCGTGACAATTTATTAAAGATTCTTGTTATTATTCTTTATCATCCTCTTGAGATCTGAAGAGATCGCGAGCATCTTGTAAGACTTGTATGGCAGGACGAGCTTTGAGGATCGCATCGTTCACCCTTTGTCCCATTTCCTCCTGAAAATAATTTACACTTGTTAATTCATGGAGTACTGGCTGAAATAATTAAGTCTGTAATTTGGATTACAGAACTGAATAACATTTTTATTTCATAACAAGTAAATAGAATTTCGCTTGGATTTACTATTACAATCGTTTCTAGTAAAGATTTCTGATCAAATGATCATAAGCTTAAATTTGTCTTTAATTGATTTACATATAAACCAATTTTTCACAAAAATTTAAATTTAAATTTCCAAATTTTGTGTTGTAGATTTGTTTATAAATAATTTTAAAAGTACTTACCAAATCGTCAAAGAAGTTGCCGGGCTCGGGAGCAGCCGTGGAGCTATGCGCGAACAAGGTGAATACCAGCATGATGGGGAAAATGAGAAGTGACAGTTTCATCTTGAATATTTTTTATATAATTTACAAATTTCAACTGTACTCTGTTTAAAGCTTACTCAACGGCTGCTGTAAGTTCAATGATGCCATCATGAAGCCGAGTGTGATATTTATACGCTATAGCAATCCAAAGCGGTGGTGGTTTCCCGTTGCCGTTGTTAGGTTATTACCCTCGCTGAATATTGTGTGAATAGTGGTATAGTTTTCCTTATCATTTGAAAGTTTAAGTTATAGTCGCCGTGTATATATAATATTCATATCTTGTGAATTAAATTTGAAAGTCTATCTCGTATATGTGTGTGTGTGTATATGTATATATATACATATATATATATATATATATATATATATACATATATACATATATATATATATATATATATACATATATATATATATATATATATATATATATATATATATATATATATATTATATATATTACAACAATTTTTTTAAAAAGGGCTTATTATTCCATTGTGTCTTCAAATATTGTTTTTATTTAAACTTAATATTAATGGGGCTAATACAATACGCAGTATAAAGAAATTTGAAAATTAATGGAAAAAGTAATTTTAAATCGGGTCCAACCCAGAAATATATTTTTGATCTAGTATTTACTGAAATACGAACAACCTTTTCCAGTTGTACAAGTCAACTCGAATTAATACATGCTATGTATCGCTGAAGACTGTAATACGAAAGAAAAAAAACTTCATTTAAATACTTCATGTGAAACAGTATTTTTGAACTGGAAAAAATATATATCCGTATTAATAAATACAAGAAACATCGCATCAATAAAATCAACATGTTTATATATTATTGATTAATTGTGTGTTTATATATACATATATATATATATATATATATATATATATATATATATATATATATATAAACACACAATTAATCAATACTATTGATAAATTACGTCTTTGCCAAATTTATTCTGCGATTTAATCCCATATACAGCCTTTAAAATGTAGTTGAATGTCTCAGAACAAGAAGAGTTACGCAAATAAAATTAAAGTTACGAGCACGTATTTAAATTGGCTTTTTTGCTAAAATCCCGTTTGCCTTTAACAAAGCTACGAAGTTAAATTTACTTAAAATTTCCAACTTTTTTTATGTATATCGATAAAAAATTGCAAATGATTCTGATTACTAAATAAAAGCATAGACTATGTTTGTATATTTTTCTGCTGTAGTTTTGATTTCTGAGATGCATAAACAATAGATTAAACATACATGTTGGGCCTTCTTTTAACACTTTTTATGACGATATGGCTTGTTGAAAAGAAAAGTTGGAATTTGATTCTATAAGGATAATGCTATTATTAAACTAATGAGCCATATACAAAGAAAATTTCACCTTTACAATTTTAGTTAGGACGAAAAAAAAATGTAAGTATTAACCTGAATATTCTTCTTTATTCGTGTTAATATTATATTATGTACTAGCTACGCCCCATGGTTTTATTCGCGTAAAATTCGGTAAAAGATTTTTTTTCGGTAAAAGAAAGTTACACTTTTTAGGCACGCATTCACACGCACGAAGCAATAAAAACCGACATAATGAAATTGGCCACAATGCGCGTGCACGATCTAAGAAAATTCGACACTATGAAGTTACTAACAGTGCAACAAAAATCGGCAAGATGAAGTTGCTCAGTAAACATATATTTTCATACGTGTAGTATTTGTAAATACGCAACAGGTGTTTTATATTCATACAAATATAAGTTATATCTGTGTGTTTAAATAATATTTTTTACTAATTGAAATATATTAGTGGTCCGTATAATAGAAACATTTATTTATTGTGAATATTCGTGATAGGAATAGTGCTTAGAAACTTTTTAAAATATATTTAAGTGTATTTTTCTAAGTGAGCTTAAGTTTCGGTGTGTATTTATTTTTAATTATAAATTTTAAATTATTACTTTGTAATTAATAAATTACGATAAACTGTTCATGTATACTTTTATTTTCACTCTATTATATAATTAAATTGTATTTAGAATGTTTCGGTAAATTTAACAGTTTATTGGATAAATTTTAGTTTTAAAATTTAGTTAATTCATTCAATTTAGATTTTATCAACCGTATTTATAATTCCGATCCAGTCCTTTTATTATTTTATTTTCATTACTTATTTACGTGCTAAATAGAATTATTCTTGTTTTATGCCAAAGAAGTATAACTTCTAACGCACGTACATGAATACACACACTATTTTCGTTTTTCTCATATGTGGCTCTTGGTTATAAACTATTGTCATTTCAAATTTAATTAAAATCAAATCCGTTCAACAGATTTAGGAAAGAGTTCTCTGGTTGATATACTGTTACCACAGAATTGTATAAGTATATAAGTATGACAGTTCATGGTCTAGTAGTTAAAATTAATAAGTATGTTAGATTTTTATACTTAGTATTGCAATTGATCGAAAAAGTAAAGTATGAAAATGTTTATTGGGGTAAATTACTTTTTCTGAAATAAGGATATAAATATTATTTTGTTATAATCAACACTGGAGTGAAACTTAAAATAGTCCATTTAGGATTAGCATTCCGGCATTAGATTTGCATATACTGCCGAAAATTAAAAAAAAACAGTTTCTGTTATATTTTCTTTTGAATCAAAATAGATTACGTCACTTTTAAAATTATAAATAATATGTAAATAACAACTTCATCTCTATTAAAGAAATATTGAGGAATAAAACAAAAATTATATGCAGGGACAAATTATTTTATAACTTGATAATTTTAACTGTAATGTATGTTTCGTATTCAAATTTTATGTTTTTTTTAAAGTTGCACAATATTAATTTGGAAGTCATTAATAAGTGAAAAAAAATGAATACACTACCTAATATATCATAAAGTTAAATTTAAAAAAAATGGTGCGTACTAAATTGAAAGTGAACACTTTTTTCTTGAATTATAATTAAATATCTTGAAAGAATATTCAATACAAAAAGAAATAAACGTTTACAAATAAAATCGAGTAAACAAGCAGAATACCCAAAAAATTCAGTTTATTTGCATAAAATAATTAATTCCAGAAGATTTAATAATTATTTTCAAATCATACAGCAGTAACTTTCATCATTAATAATCCCAACTCGTATAAATCATTTATTATTCCATTATAGCAGGAACGTAAAAGGGTTATAAAATTTTATCAGCAACTTTTGATAAGTATCATATTAGAAAAAATAGAAATTTAAAGTAAAAATCCCAATTGGTATATAGTTGTTAGAGAAAATAAACTTCAAAAATTTTCAGTAACTCAAATAGTATTTGATAAAGATTTAATTGTAGATAATGAACTGGTTATTGCATGTATAGCTAAATATTAGAAATGGTATAAATATGAAAGCAAAAACCTAAATTGGTTTGTAGTTGTTGGAGAAAATAAACTAAAAAAATTGCCACTAACTCAAATGCTATTTGATGAAGTTTTATTTATAGATAATGAACTGGCTATTGCATGTATAGCTAAGTATTTATAGGAAAGTGTACGGTAATTAATACAAGAATTTTTCAGTCATCATCGGCCACATTTTCACGAATTAAAATACCAATTAATGGAATTAATACCAACTTCACTTGACAATTTTTTTATAAAATTTAAATTGGAAATAATCGAACGTAATTTTAAATATGCTTTACAAGTATACCTAATATGCCTTATAAGAAAAATAATAAAACGTAAAAACATTCCATAAGCACCAATATATTTTCTTAAAATTATTGATTAGATATCTAAAATACTGATGATAATCATTGTATTATCTTAATGGGCAAGCGTCATGAGTAACTTAAAATATTTAATCAGTCGAGTACTGTCAATATCGTGACAATTTATTAAAGATTCTTGTTATTATTCTTTATCATCCTCTTGAGATCTGAAGAGATCGCGAGCATCTTGTAAGACTTGTATGGCAGGACGAGCTTTGAGGATCGCATCGTTCACCCTTTGTCCCATTTCCTCCTGAAAATAATTTACACTTGTTAATTCATGGAGTACTGGCTGAAATAATTAAGTCTGTAATTTGGATTACAGAACTGAATAACATTTTTATTTCATAACAAGTAAATAGAATTTCGCTTGGATTTACTATTACAATAGTTTCTAGTAAAGATTTCTGATCAAATGATCATAAGCTTAAATTTGTCTTTAATTGATTTACATATAAACCAATTTTTCACAAAAATTTAAATTTCCAAATTTTGTGTTGTAGATTTGTTTATAAATAATTTTAAAAGTACTTACCAAATCGTCAAAGAAGTTGCCGGGCTCGGGAGCAGCCGTGGAGCTATGCGCGAACAAGGTGAATACCAGCATGATGGGGAAAATGAGAAGTGACAGTTTCATCTTGAATATTTTTTATATAATTTACAAATTTCAACTGTACTCTGTTTAAAGCTTACTCAACGGCTGCTGTAAGTTCAATGATGCCATCATGAAGCCGAGTGTGATATTTATACGCTATAGCAATCCAAAGCGGTGGTGGTTTCCCGTTGCCGTTGTTAGGTTATTACCCTCGCTGAATATTGTGTGAATAGTGGTATAGTTTTCCTTATCATTTGAAAGTTTAAGTTATAGTCGCCGTGTATATATAATATTCATATCTTGTGAATTAAATTTGAAAGTCTATCTCGTATATGTGTGTGTGTGTATATGTATATATATACATATATATATATATATATATATATATATATATATATATATATATATATACATATATACATATATATATATATATATATATATACATATATATATATATATATATATATATATATATATATATATATATTTATATATATTACAACAATTTTTTTAAAAAGGGCTTATTATTCCATTGTGTCTTCAAATATTGTTTTTATTTAAACTTAATATTAATGGGGCTAATACAATACGCAGTATAAAGAAATTTGAAAATTAATGGAAAAAGTAATTTTAAATCGGGTCCAACCCAGAAATATATTTTTGATCTAGTATTTACTGAAATACGAACAACCTTTTCCAGTTGTACAAGTCAACTCGAATTAATACATGCTATGTATCGCTGAAGACTGTAATACGAAAGAAAAAAAACTTCATTTAAATACTTCATGTGAAACAGTATTTTTGAACTGGAAAAAATATATATCCGTATTAATAAATACAAGAAACATCGCATCAATAAAATCAACATGTTTATATATTATTGATTAATTGTGTGTTTATATATACATATATATATATATATATATATATATATATATATATATATATATATATATATATATATATATATATATATATATAAACACACAATTAATCAATACTATTGATAAATTACGTCTTTGCCAAATTTATTCTGCGATTTAATCCCATATACAGCCTTTAAAATGTAGTTGAATGTCTCAGAACAAGAAGAGTTACGCAAATAAAATTAAAGTTACGAGCACGTATTTAAATTGGCTTTTTTGCTAAAATCCCGTTTGCCTTTAACAAAGCTACGAAGTTAAATTTACTTAAAATTTCCAACTTTTTTTATGTATATCGATAAAAAATTGCAAATGATTCTGATTACTAAATAAAAGCATAGACTATGTTTGTATATTTTTCTGCTGTAGTTTTGATTTCTGAGATGCATAAACAATAGATTAAACATACATGTTGGGCCTTCTTTTAACACTTTTTATGACGATATGGCTTGTTGAAAAGAAAAGTTGGAATTTGATTCTATAAGGATAATGCTATTATTAAACTAATGAGCCATATACAAAGAAAATTTCACCTTTACAATTTTAGTTAGGACGAAAAAAAAATGTAAGTATTAACCTGAATATTCTTCTTTATTCGTGTTAATATTATATTATGTACTAGCTACGCCCCATGGTTTTATTCGCGTAAAATTCGGTAAAAGATTTTTTTTCGGTAAAAGAAAGTTACACTTTTTAGGCACGCATTCACACGCACGAAGCAATAAAAACCGACAGAATGAAATTGGCCACAATGCGCGTGCACGATCTAAGAAAATTCGACACTATGAAGTTACTAACAGTGCAACAAAAATCGGCAAGATGAAGTTGCTCAGTAAACATATATTTTCATACGTGTAGTATTTGTAAATACGCAACAGGTGTTTTATATTCATACAAATATAAGTTATATCTGTGTGTTTAAATAATATTTTTTACTAATTGAAATATATTAGTGGTCCGTATAATAGAAACATTTATTTATTGTGAATATTCGTGATAGGAATAGTGCTTAGAAACTTTTTAAAATATATTTAAGTGTATTTTTCTAAGTGAGCTTAAGTTTCGGTGTGTATTTATTTTTAATTATAAATTTTAAATTATTACTTTGTAATTAATAAATTACGATAAACTGTTCATGTATACTTTTATTTTCACTCTATTATATAATTAAATTGTATTTAGAATGTTTCGGTAAATTTAACAGTTTATTGGATAAATTTTAGTTTTAAAATTTAGTTAATTCATTCAATTTAGATTTTATCAACCGTATTTATAATTCCGATCCAGTCCTTTTATTATTTTATTTTCATTACTTATTTACGTGCTAAATAGAATTATTCTTGTTTTATGCCAAAGAAGTATAACTTCTAACGCACGTACATGAATACACACACTATTTTCGTTTTTCTCATATGTGGCTCTTGGTTATAAACTATTGTCATTTCAAATTTAATTAAAATCAAATCCGTTCAACAGATTTAGGAAAGAGTTCTCTGGTTGATATACTGTTACCACAGAATTGTATAAGTATATAAGTATGACAGTTCATGGTCTAGTAGTTAAAATTAATAAGTATGTTAGATTTTTATACTTAGTATTGCAATTGATCGAAAAAGTAAAGTATGAAAATGTTTATTGGGGTAAATTACTTTTTCTGAAATAAGGATATAAATATTATTTTGTTATAATCAACACTGGAGTGAAACTTAAAATTGTCCATTTAGGATTAGCATTCCGGCATTAGATTTGCATATACTGCCTAAAATTAAAAAAAAACAGTTTCTGTTATATTTTCTTTTGAATCAAAATAGATTACGTCACTTTTAAAATTATAAATAATATGTAAATAACAACTTCATCTCTATTAAAGAAATATTGAGGAATAAAACAAAAATTATATGCAGGGACAAATTATTTTATAACTTGATAATTTTAACTGTAATGTATGTTTCGTATTCAAATTTTATGTTTTCTTTAAAGTTGCACAATATTAATTTGGAAGTCATTAATAAGTGAAAAAAAATGAATACACTACCTAATATATCATAAATATCTTGAAAGAATATTCAATACAAAAAGAAATAAACGTTTACAAAAAAAATCGAGTAAACAAGCAGAATACCCAAAAAATTCAGTTTATTTGCGTAAAATAATTAATTCCAGAAGATTTAATAATTATTTTCAAATCATACAGCAGTAACTTTCATCATTAATAATCCCAACTCGTATAAATCATTTATTATTCCATTATAGCAGGAACGTAAAAGGGTTAAAAAAAATTTATCATCAACTTTTACTAAGTATCATATTAGAAAAAATAGAAATTTAAAGTAAAAATCCCAATTGGTATATAGTTGTTAGAGAAAATAAACTTCAAAAATTTTCAGTAACTCAAATAGTATTTGATAAAGATTTAATTGTAGATAATGAACTGGTTATTGCATGAATAGCTAAATATTAGAAATGGTATAAATATGAAAGCAAAAACCTAAATTGGTTTGTAGTTGTTGGAGAAAATAAACTAAAAAAATTGCCACTAACTCAAATGCTATTTGATGAAGTTTTATTTATAGATAATGAACTGGCTATTGCATGTATAGCTAAGTATTTATAGGAAAGTGTACGGTAATTAATACAAGAATTTTTCAGTTATCATCGGCCACATTTTCACGAATTAAAATACCAATTAATGGAATTAATATCAACTTCACTTGACATTTTTTTTATAAAATTTAAATTTGAAATAATCGAACGAAATTTTAAATAGGCTTTAGAAGTATACGTAATATGCGTTATAAGAAAAATAATAAAACATAGAAATATTCCATAAGCACCAATATATTTTCTTAAAATTATTGATTAGATATCTAAAATACTGATGATAATCATTGTATTATCTTAATGGGCAAGCGTCATGAGTAACTTAAAATATTTAATCAGTCGAGTACTGTCAATATCGTGACAATTTATTAAAGATTCTTGTTATTATTCTTTATCATCCTCTTGAGATCTGAAGAGATCGCGAGCATCTTGTAAGACTTGTATGGCAGGACGAGCTTTGAGGATCGCATCGTTCACCCTTTGTCCCATTTCCTCCTGAAAATAATTTACACTTGTTAATTCATGGAGCACTGACTGAAATAATTATGTCTCTGATTTGGATTACAGAACTGAATAAAAATGTTTTATTTCATAACAAGTAAATAGAATTTCGCTTGGATTTACTATTACGTTTCTAGTAAAGATTTCTGATCAAATGATCATAAGCTTAAATTTACCTTTAATTGATTTACATATAAACCAATGTTTCACAAAAATTTAAATTTCCAAATTTTGTGTTCTAGATTTGTTTATAAATAATTTTAAAAGTACTTACCAAATCGTCAAAGAAGTTGCCGGGCTCAGGAGCAGCCGTGGAACTCTGCGCGAACAAGGTGAATACCAGCATGATGGGGAAAATGAGAAGTGAGAGTTTCATCTTGAATATTTTTTTTATAATTTACAAATTTCAACTGTACTCTGTTTAAAGCTTACTCGACGGCTGCTGTAAGTTCAATGATGCGATCATTAAGCTAAGTGTAGTATTTATACGCTATAGAAATCCAAAGCTGTGGTGGTTTCCCGTTGCCGTTGTCAGGTTATTACCCTGAATATGGTATGAATATTGTATGAATAACGGTATTAGTTTTCCTCATTATTTGAAAGTTTAAGTTATAGTTGCCATATGTATGTAATATTCATATCTTGTGAATGAAATTTGCAAGCCTATGTCGTATATATATATATATATATATATATATATATATATATATATATATATATATATATATATGTATATATATATATATATATATATGTATATATATATATATATATATATATATGTATATGTGTGTGTGTGTGTGTGTGTATGTATGTGTGTATTAAAATACTTTTTTTTTAAAACGGCTTAATATTCCCTGGTGTCATCAAATATTGTTTTTTTAAACTTAATATTAATGCGACTAACACAATACATAGTATAAAGGAAGTTTCCCATATACAGCCTTTAAAATGTATTTGAATGTCTCAGAACAAGAAGAGTTACGCAAATAAAATTAATGCCACGAGCACCTACATACATATTTCAATTGGCGTTTTTGCTAAAGTCTCATTTGTCTTTAACAAAGCTACGAAGTTAAATTGCTTTAAAAGTATCAAATTTAATATACATATTGATAAATAATTGCAAATGATTATGATTTTTAAATAAAAGCATAAACTATATTTGTATGTTTTTGTAGCGTAGTTTTAAATTTCCGGGATGCGTATATAATATATTAAACATACATATTGGGCCATCTTTTAACATTTTTTATGACGAAATTGTTGTTATTGAAAGAAAAGTTAGTTAGTAGTTGTGCCGCGCGGTTTCACTCGCGTGGAATTCGGTAAAAGATTTTTTTTGTTTAGTTACACTTCTTTAGGTGCGTTATGAAATAATGATGAGAGTGAACTTTTAAGTGGCACTCATGCACACACACGTTGTAACAAAAATCGACAGAAAGAAGTTGGTCACAATGCGCGGCGATCTAATCAAATTCGACAATATGAAGTTGTTCACAATGCGTGCACGATGCAACATAAATCGGCAAGATGGAGTTGCTCACTAAACATATATTTAGATGGTGTAGTATTTATAAATACGCAACACGTGTTTTATATTCACATAAATCTAGATTATATCTGTGAGTTTAAATAATAATTTAAATGTAATAGTAGTCCATATAATAAAAACATTTATTTATTGTGAATATTCGTGATAGGAATAGTGCAAATATTTTCAAATACATTTTAAGTGTATTTCTCTAAGCGAGGTTAAGTTTCGGTGAGTATTTATTTGCATTACAAATTATAAATTATTACTTTACCATTTATTAAATGTTTAAAATTAATAAATTACAATAAATTTTCAATATATACTTTTATTTTCATTATTACTTAAACTGTATTTAGAATGTTTCGGTAAATTTAACAATTTATTGTATAAATTATAGCTTTAGAATTTAATTAATTCATTTATCACAATTAAATGAAACTACGTGATGTAGTATTATTTCTACTTTCTTTAATTTCTTTACCACTAACTAGGTTTCGTTGTATTACAACATCTTCAGGTGGGATATTAGCAAAGATTGTCAATTAATTAATTGAATTTGGATTTTATCAACCATATTCATAATTCCAACCAGTCCTTTTATTATTTTATTTTGATTAATTATTTACGTGCTAAATAAGGTTATTCTTCTATTATGCCAAAGAAGTATAACTTCTAACGCTCGTACATGAATACACATACAATTTTCTTTTCTCTCATATGTTGCTCTTGGTTATAAACTATTATCATTTCAAATTTTATCAAAATCCATTCAGTAGAGTTTGGGTGATTGACGCATAAAATATTATGCAGACAAAAATTATAAAAAGCGTTTTCCGCCTTCTAAAAAGTGTCCAATGGGAATTTTTCGATTTAAAATGATTGTTACTCGTTTCTTTGCGGGGCTAGAAGCGCGGGAGGGGTAGCGTTAGTTGCGTCATCTTTACGAATATTTTAGTCGCAATGAGTCATTGGTCAGGAGTGCACCGCGCGTTTGCGGTGGTATATTATTTGAAGTGTGGTGAATCGTTGATTGGAGTGTGTCGTGCTTTCTGTTCCTATTATGATATTCAACGATTAAGCGATGGCCCGAGCACACAACAAGTCGTGGGTACAAAGATTTCGACAACAAGGGACAATAGTTAATAGGTCATCACCAATCACCAGGACCATCCACGTCAGGAACTACAACAGAACGTGTGGCACAGGTGCACCAAGAAATCATTAGAAATCCAAGAAAATCAGCAAGAAAGATTGCCGCTTCTACAGGCATTAAGAAGTCAACTGTACATGTGATTTTGAGAAAGAAACTAAAACTTTATCCCTAAAAATGCACACCGTCCAAAAATGTAACGATAGTAATTATGTTTTAAGAAAACGTACGCAAGAACAATGTTGGAACGTTTTCGGTCCCGAAGAACGCTCGGAAACATATTGTTTAGTAATGAAGCTCATTTGTATATCGGAGACTACGTAAATAAACAAAATTTGCGTTACTGGAACACAAACAATCCAAGGGAACGGTATCAAAAGAGTTTGCACTGCCCTAAAACAACAAGAATTGCTGCTCAAGGAATAATTGGCCCACATTTTTTCGATCATAGAGAAACTATCACTACCTTGACATACTGCCGTAAGATTGATGAATTTTTGGTATTGCAATTGGAAGTGTTTCATGAACGCAATAATAGAACACATTTACAACAATAAGGTAACTCCATACACTGCTACTCTACGATGAAGTTAAGAGAAATTTTCCCTATAAAATTAATAAGCAAGTTCGGAGACATACCCTGGTCACTCTGATCGCCGGATTTGACGCCTAGCCTTGAATTTTTTTCTTTTGGGGTTACATTAATTCTAAAGTGTATTATAATAATCTCCACATCTTTGTGGGGCTAAAGTTAAAATTGTATTGTCTAATATCTATACCTGCCCAACAAGAAAATATTCGGGATGAAATCGCAGAAACTCCCCCCCCCCCAGCACTTTGCTCGCTTACAAGAGTATATCGAGATAAATGAACGTCACTTGGAAGACATTATTTTTAAGAAGTGAAATTCGCAAACCTATGTTATATTTTAAAAATAAAATAAATATTCTAAACGTATTAGTTTATTTTAATTTAATTTCAAAATTGAAAAATTCCCGCTGGAAACCCTTTATTATCATTTTATACTACGCTAAATCTACTACTATTTTGAGATTATTTTCCTTGTGCAGGATTCAATCTGTTACAATTTTATTATATATATATATATATATATATATATATATATATATATATATATATATATATATATATATAAATAATAGTTGGATAAGATAAGAGATAATAAGATAGCGATAAAGTATTAAGATAAGTACAATTATGCGAATATCAATACAATTAAGTTAAAAAAGTCTCGTTAAAATAATAGAAGCATAGTATATTTAAACCAATTAAGAATTTGTAGAACTATATTAAACTTTTTACTTTTTTAAAACTGTTATTTTCCCCCTTAATTGAGAAAAATCATATAAGTTCTTTATGGGAAACATAATATAACTTCGAATCAAAATATTTTAGATCCATTTGCTTACAACTTATCAAAAATATGTAAATACATATGTACATTGTAGCATGTACATCGTAGCTTTTTTTTCAACCTTTATTCCAATATTTTAGTCTACTCGCTGTACTCTTTGGCGTAATGATAAAAAACGTAGCGCTAAACGAAAGCACCAAAGTACAAAAAAATGCTATTGTCATTAGTCAAGTATTTTTTATGAACAAAAAATTAATTGTTTCTATAGACAAATACATGTAATTACAATTAAATATATGTTGAAATTTAAACGTTAAATTTTTACATTTTCAATAAGCTATGATCTTTAACTTTATCCTTACCGCAACTTCCAATATAGAACGCCTTATCTACAATATCTTTTTAAGTACTGAATCTACTTAATTGCAACAATTTAAAAAATAAGAAACTGCTGAATAGACATTATTTCGGACTTTTCTTTACTCAGATGCTTATCTCATGATGTAATGTGAAAATTAGAGGAGTTTTGACAAATCATTTTTAGATCCTTCTAACTGAGACCTAAAGTTAGATACATGGGCTGAGATTGTCAAGTTAAGCAAAAATCCAAAGATGTTAAGTTGTGAGGAGAAGTTGCATAATGTAAGTTTTCAGGAGAAGCGGAACAAAGCTTTAAATTTAACAGATCACAGTATATTTATACTTTTAAATTTTAAAGTAAATTTATTCTTTTAAATATTTACGTTCGGACCTATTTTTTTTAAACCTGCTGTCGTAATTAAGAGTATGCTAAAGATCTGAATATTCATTAGTTTCTATCGTAATATTACACTGGAAATCACGGTCCGTCCATCATCTATACGATATTCCACACGACACATATAAATAATTTTTTTTTGGAAACTTATTTTGATTCCTATAATATTTCCAAGGAAATTTTATTAAGGGACCTAACTTTAAAAAGAAAAACAGAACCCTTATAATATCACTTTCGTGGCTGTCCGTCTGTCCCAGCCGTTTTCCTCAGAAACCATTTTAAGTAGAAAATTTAAATTTACTATAGTGATGAACTATATTAACTCGCATATATTTCAATAGCCAAAACTCAAAAATATTAAAACCTTAGGGGACCAAATAAAGTATTCTATATTCTGTATATAATGTGGGTATAATTTGAAAGGGCTCTCAAAAATATTTTTTTTTCATGAAAATAGAACATCTATAATGTTCTATTTTCAAAGATACGCGGGAAAATACGCAAAAAAGATATTATTATCATTTCTCCTTATTTTTAAAACAAAATTATGAAAAATATGGGTTTCTGGAAACCCACGCAAAGGTTGTATAAAAATTACAGCGATGATTCTAGTTGCTATAATCTTTTACGTTTCCCTCTGTTCATGGCCTATTTTTACGAAAACCTACGTAGAAACTTGAACCTTATCAACCCACGTACTTTTTAAAATATTCTTATAAGAATTTATTATATTCTTATGAGAATTTATATCCTAAAAGAAATATTAAGCAGGAAACGTAATTACAGCGGTTTTTTGTCAGAAATGGTTTGACGTAGAAATGTGATCCCGTAGAAAGGGAATAAAACAAATAATTTTTTTTATTTTCCTTCCTATTTTTGCAAGATGTTAATTGTGTTTTCCAAAGTTACGAGAATTCCATTTTTTTTTTCATTTTACATAAGATAGTTTTAGACATTTGGGCGAAAATCGTGATTTAAAACAGTGGTTTGAAATTTGGCAGTGTGGTAAAGGATATTAACAAGCATATATTTAAAGTTATAATTATATTATTTGCAATTAAATGAAATTTTAGCAAAGATAGAAAAAGCTAATAGCCCACCTGAAGATGTTGTAATACAACGAAACCTAGATCATAGTAAAAAACTTAAAGAAAGTAGAAATAATACTACATCACGTAGTTTCATTTAATTGTGAATAATGAATTTCTACAAAATTAACGCCAAATATATTCAATACTTAAATTATTTGTATGGAAATTTCAGAAATAACATTAAAGGACAAAGACAATGTGTTACGTATCTTACATCGTATAGAATATCACTTATAGAGAACTTACGAATATTTAAAGATTTTTTTTAGATTTTTAAAACAGTTTTAGAGATATTTTTGAAGCTATTCATGTTAATTACGCATACACTCGCCATTTTCGAAGCTGCTAAAGTCTAAATAATGAATGAGGAACGTTATTAAAAATTTTCTTATTGTTTACCTGAAAGACACAGAAATTATTGTAAATCCCGTATATTTTGACATTTAACAAAAAATTTTCCAGTGTGAAAAATATATTTAACTGGTGAAAAATGATGTTAATATTTGCAAATAGTTAAAAAAAATACTAAAAACTCTTAAATTCACGTACAACACCCGTATTGTGCGGGTTCTACTCGTACTTAAAGAATTTATTTTCCATTTTAAAAAAATGTCAGTTCGACTTCTAGCATTTACAGTTTTACTTTTATCTTATAATATTATTTAATTATAAGCTCAGTTAAAATTTGTCATGATTTTAATACTTTAGTAATTGATATAATAAATTATTTAAATTATAAACTTTACGTATTTTTCAGGACGTAATGGGACAATGAGTGAATGGTGCTACCTTGAAATACTCAGGTGTAGCAGAACGTCTGAGGAAAACGAGGAAAGTGAATAATAATAAGTATATGTCATATATTGATTTTTTATTACTATTTTTAATACATAAGAAGCAACCTTACTATTTAAACATTGCGATTAAACAAGACAAAATATGTATATTTTTATAACAACAACAAAACATTTGACACAATACTGTCAATTGGGTATTACAATCTAACAATTATTTTTAAATTTGAATTAGTCATATTTTGATTAATTTACGATTAATTAAATAAGTAATTAATAAAAGGAGTAATCAATAATATAGGGTCATTTAATATAATTTAACAACAGAATGAAATAGTTGATATAAATTAAATAAATTCCGTTAAGTTATTAAAAATATAAGCATAAAACTCTGAATTTTAACCTATTCCAAACAGCAGGTGATTATTAATATAAATGTCTGTGAAACTCTACAGATTAAGGAAGCATATTGACGGTATGACTTATTCTATTGACTATTGACAAAGAAGAGATTATAGATATACAGTCAACTGTTGTTCCGGGAAGTAGTGGATCGCTGTCAATTGTATTGTAAACGAGCTGTTGAAAGAGAATGCAGGAAACGCTTCTTCTTCCATACAAATGCCGTGAACAATAAAACTTGTTATTTTGAAAGGTGGAATGACTGGAATGATGAGATAACAATAATTGCCCCTAATTTACTTAAGGTATGACGATTTCCTTAAGAAATTAAATAAATTCTAAATAACGAAACCATTTTGCGGTCATGCATGTCTTTCTGTAAAATGAAATAAAATTTAAAATAAATAAAAACTAACCAAGTACCGTGTTACTTGGTGTTTTTCAAACCTCCATGAGGAACACTTGGTCCAGGAATTACCAATATTTGTTGCTAAGTGGTAAAAATATGTGAGAAAATTAATTTTGTGAATGATAAATTTTCAGTATGTGTTGTTTTTTAAAGTAAACGATATATCTGAGATTATATTTCAACAAAACACTTCTATGGTGTTCAGTAGAAATTATATTAACTTTTATGTCAAGGGTTCTTTAATTTAAACTTCATATAATTAATGGATAATAAGTTTTATCAGATAAAACAAAAAACTTGGGAGCTCGGGATATATCAACAAAAGTTTCGTTTTCGATATCAAACCCTTCGAACATCGTAATAGTTAATACATTATGGAGCACAAGGCATTTTACACGTATGAGTAAATAATGTATTATTTTATACCAAAATTCGTCCCGTATTATTTAAGCTCAGACCTTGAAAGTTCGCTCACTGTATTTAATTCTAGTAGCAATACATTCATTAATAAGCTCTATATATAAAGATCTGTAAATAAAATATTTGTCGCAAAGATGAGCTCCGTGTCTACAAATAAGGTGTATTCATTTCGAGTAAACGAGCAAGCCTATCGGATCTCCCAGCATATGACTATTTAATATTAGTTTTATATTTAGTATTATATACCAGCTTTTTTTTATAAATTGTTTCATACATTAAAAGATCGTGGCAAGGAAGTCATAAAAATACGTAAGTCGTAGAAAGTATAGTTCCGCAGTATTTACCAGGAAAGAGTTGCATCATTATGTAAATGTGAACACTGCTTATTCCCTTCATATACTCTAAAAGCATCATGATCCATAGCCCAATATTTTGGCTCTAAAAGCGCCATGATCTATAGCCCAATATTTTGTTCGTGGCAAGGAAGTCGTAGAAAGTATAGTTCCGCAGTATTTACCAGGAAAGAGTTGCATTATATGCAAATGTGAACACTTCTCATTCTCTTCATATACTCTAAAAGCGTCATGATCCATAGCCCAATTCTTTTGCTCTAAAAGTGTCATGATCTAGAGCCCAATATTTTGTTCGTGGCAAGGAATTCGTCAAAATACGGAAGTCGTAGAAAGTATAGTTCCGCAGTATTTAACAGGAAAGAGTTGCATTATTGTATAAATGTGAACACTCCTTATTCTCTTCATATACTCTAAAAGCGTCATGATCCATAGCCCAATATTTTGGCTCTAAAAGCGTCATGATCTATAGCCCAATATTTTGTTAGTGGCAAGGAAGTCTTAAAAATACGGAAGTCGTAGAAAGTATACTTCCGCAGTATTTACCAGGAAAGAGTTGCATTATTATATAAATGTGAACACTCCTTATTCTCTTCATATACTCTATAAGCGTCATGATCCATAGCGCAATATTTTGTTAGTGGCAAGGAAGTCTTAAAAATACAGAAGTCGTAGAACGCATAGTTCCGCAGTATTTACCAGGAAAGAGTTGCATTATTATGCAAATGTGAACACTCCTTATTCTCTTCATGTACTCTAAAAGCGTCATGATCCATAGCCCAATATTTTGGCTTTAAAAGCGTCATGATCTATAGTCCAATATTTTGTTAGTGGCAAGGAAGTCGTAAAAATACAGAAGTCGTGGAAAGTATAGTTCCGCAGTATTATGTAAATGTGAACACTCGTTATTCCCTTCATATACTCTAATAGTGTCATGATCTATAGCCCAATATTGTGGCGAATATTAAATCATTTAACGTAGTTTTATCCTTTACAATACTACGTCATTCTATTTACAACTGGTATAAAATCAATAGAAATATCCATAAATACTATTTTGATCTACAAAAATGTTTGCCTCGCACCCTGGTATAGGTATACTCAGCATCGTGTTGGCAAATTGTATATATTTTATTTATCTTATATACGGATATGCTAAAAATAATAAAATATAATTATATTACGCACAAAGTTTTTTTCATATATTAAATAGTTCGTGTCGTACATAATTTGCATCATTTTTGCTTCTATTACTGTATTAATGATTATAGGAATTATTAAATCTTTGTTTTGGGTGTTTTTGTCATACAACATATTTTGCGATAAAACGATAAGATTTTAATTAGTAATTTTAAGCTTATAAACCTAACCTTAATTACTATGTTATTTTAGATCTAAAATTGGTGCCGAATCTGTTACCCCACCCCAAAATATCAAGTTATAGTTGATTAGTTGAACGAAGTGAAGAATAATTTGCATGTCCTCCTACAGAATTTTTGAAGCTAATACCATAGAACTAGGATCTTATCAGTATACAGGTTTATTAACTTGGTTTTATTACGGTAACAAAGTAATTGGACCATTTTCCTCAAAAGATTGGAATTTCCTTGAGTTACTTTTAAGTAGTTACCCTTACCTCGACGCTATGGGAAATTGTTGAAACTATTGTATATTTTAGACAATATATTTTACAACTAATATTACAATACTTGCTTCGATTGGCTACTACATTTATCTATATAAATCTATATGCAATGTAAATAAGTATACAATAAATTACCATATTGCATACTGACTTATGCACATAACTAAACTGACTTTTATTAAATTTAGGGACTGATTTAAAAATAAAAATAAAGGCATTTCGAAGATAATTTAATTTAACTGAATTATTGTATCCTTAAAAGACCAATGGTAATTACAACTGGATCACAATTGAAAAGATTCAGTAACAAAAAATATTTATTTAATCAGTCAAACATCGTCAGTACCGAAACGATTTAAAGGTAACAGCATTTATAATAAAGACTTTTTTTATTCATCTTTGTCCTGTTCTGATCAGAAGAGGTCGTGGTTGCCTTGTGAAATTTGTATGGCACGACCTGCTTTGATAATAGCGCTTCGCTTCATTTCTTCCTCCAAAATCGTTAACAATAGTTCATTTGTTATGTATATCTACATATGCAGAAAAATTATAAACTTTACATGTATAAGCACTAAAAATGGTAGCAAACAAATTTCAGATTGCATTAAGATCATTTTTGGAATTCTTAAGTGGCTGTTTGTGCACGCAAAAATTAATAAAAACATAGGGGTTAACTTGAAGCAACATTTCGTTTCCATTTCATCATAATCGATTCAATATATCAGAAGATATCATAATATATCTTAAATTCATATTTTCAAACATTTATTTACATTGCATTAGTAAGACAACAACAAAGAACTACCTAACTACACGACGCGTAGTAATTAAATAAATGTGTTCTTTACAGGTAAATCAATAGATGACGCTATGTGTGTTTTAAATTGCACAATAAAGTATTTCCACCTGGACAAACATTGATGAAATGGGCATGGCCAGAAATGAAGTGCGGAATAGTGCGGGAAGGATAGGTGCTTGAGTAAGCAACCCGAAAGCGTTCAGATGTATGAGGTTAGACGTCGTTGTTTGTCGTTTTCCGCACATAAAATTTTTCGATATATTTATGATATACATTCAATATAAGCTTACTTTATTTTCTCAATTTGTTTAATATTTTAACCTTTTGTGAATATGTGAAATTTAGGGGTTTAATGTTGGGTTATATAAATGTAGTTATTACGTACGTTGTTGTTTATATATTTACGTACAAAAATTTATGGATTTAGTCTGTCTGAACTTAAGAGGTATTTAGGAAAAAACAATTTATGGATTATATAACATATAAAATGTAACAGAATACAAAAGTATTGTTTTTAGATTTTTTGTCTGAAACCTGTTTATTTGTTTGCGCATCGCAAAATAATAATGGGATCCACTAGTGAATTTTGCTTAATATGTTACATCATATTAATACAGGTTATGTTTCATCGTAATAAACTGACTAAAATGAAGATGTGGTAATTTGACACATCAATACTTAAAAAAAGTAATTTTTATTTATTGTAATAGTTTTACATAATAGCTAGTCATTATAATATTCATTATAACTATTTTTTAGTTTCTAAAGGTTCACGCAAACGAAGTCGCAGACACAGCTGATTAATAATATGATAGAATACAATTAGTTTGCTGACGTTGTTACTTTTCATTTGCAAGTATGTTATGAGTATTTAAATAGAATATTATTAAATTGCCGAGTTGAGGAGTGGCTGAAAAATTTAAGTGCGAATAAAGCCAACACCAGCGTGGTACGAAAGATAGAAGTGATATTTCATTTTGGAAACTTTTTATGAAAATCTTAAACTAATATTGTGTTTGTGAATATTTTAAATCAAAATTGTGGAAAGAAGTTTTTCTTTGCGACTGTTGTATATACAAGGATAAAGTGTAGAATTTTGAATTAGTAGTTACAGTGCAACGTAAAGCAATCTGTAGCTAACGTATTCCCCCGTTACTGAAACCGACTAATCACTTTCGTGGAATGCTGTAAGTATGTATAATGATTTAGTCTCGTGGAATGTTGTAAGTATGGATACTGATTTACTCTCGTGGAATATTGTATGAATATTGTTTTACTATATACAGTACTTATTTACAATTTATAAGTATGGATGCTGATATACTCTCGTGGAATATTGTAAGTATGAATACTGCTTTACTATATACGGTGCTTATTTACAATTTATAAGTATGGATGCTGATTTACTCTCGTGGAATATTGTAAGTATGAATGCTGCTTTACTATATACGGTACTTATTTACAATTTATAAGTATGGATGCTGATTTACTCTCGTGGAATATTGTAAGTATGAATACTGCTTTTCTATATACGGTACTTATTTACAATTTGTAAGTATGGATACTGATTTACTCTCGTGGAATATTGTAAGTACGATTATTGATTTACTCTCGTGGATTGTTCTAAGTATGAATACTATTTTACCATACACGGTATATATTTCCAGATTACATTTTTCCAGATTAGTTTCAACAACAAGTAATAATTGCGGCTTGCGCACAATAATCGTTTCTTATGAATGGATTATGTTGTAGTATTTTTTAATAATTTCCTACAACTTTGGTTTCTATTAATTATATTGAATATGACTTTTCTTCATATACTTAAAGTTGGAAGCTTTATATGAACTAATTAATTTACAAACTTCCTAGATGGAGTCGTTTTTGATATTCAAACAATTTTCTGTATTACTTGTTTTCAAATATCAATCAAAATCGATCCTAACTTTTTTGTTTGTTGAGATCATAACGAAAGTCATAAATAGTCATCGAATCAAAATTTTCTTGTTCCAAATGTTTGAAGTCAAACATACGATTTTAAAATCGCTGTCAAATTTTAAAAAGAAATGAAAAATTCAAGCAAAGTATATCCATTGATTGTCAAAGGGATCAGTTTCGAAATTGGAATTAATTTTTTTTTTGCACCTTTTTTACAAATGGTCAGTTATATGACCTTGCAGTGTTATCCCCGTCTGATGTAGGCTAAAATGTACTATAAGGTTAAAAGTCGCATTCCACTACAAGTACCAGTTCAAGGTTATAACAAAATATACGGTTAATTCTTTTTTCAATAGATATGATTTTGTATAATTAATTGCCCATTATAGATTCGTCGTATTTGTTCAAAGCATGGCGACAAATAATTTTCAAAATTTTCAATTTTAGTTCTCCAACCCCAGGTATAATATTTTGAACTCAGTTTATTTGTCTAATTCCCGAATTGTTAAATTTCCACAATTGGTTATATGTTATTTTTTCTATTTTATGCTATTTATATATATGTGTGTATATATGTATTTATGTATATATGGTATTAACTATTTTCGTTTCTTTTCATTCCTCGTAAAAACTAAGTTTGACATTACCAGTTTTGACATTATAAGCTGTACTGCTTGACTAATAGCAATTAAATTCTTGCCAGTAATTTTACAATTCTTTGAGCTCCTTAGGCTTGAAGGTATCTGAAAATATCTTCAAACTCTTTCAAACGGTATTACAGACTATATTCGTAATTTTAAATTTTTTTTGAGTACCTATTTAATAGTAAAATTTCTCAAAATTTAAACCAATTCCTGAATTGTTACTCACTTATATAGAATTCAGTTAAAATTCGTAACTAATTAATCAGTGAATATGAAACGTATTACAGCTGCGCTTTTTTGTATTGTGTTTATATATTAAAGCCGCAATGTATTGAAAATGTCTTATGTACAAATGTATAAATAAATAACTTAAAACGAATGTTTTATTATAGACAAAAATTCAACGTCAAGAAATTATCTTAAAAAATTACATATTTGCAAAAAAATTATCTACTAAAATGTTAAAAAAAATTCGTAAATCGAACACTTAAAAAGTAATTTACTCCGCAGCGATCATCGAGTTAATTAACAGGGAAAAACAAGATTCCTTGGTTAAACCGCAACTTGCATCAGTCATTACTTTTATAAATCGAGTGATTGTAAAACGCGATAAGATCAGGTAATGCTAAATTACCTGGTCATTATAGGTTCGGAAATAAAACCGTGATTCATCATTTTCCTGCAGCTAACGATTGTGAAATTTTTTTTAACTCATAACTTGTAAACATAATTGAAACATATATAAAATTACGAACATTTCCTGTTACTGTGTACTAGGTTTACTTATTCGATATAAAAAGTAAATTTAAAATCGTATGAATTGTTTGGTAAAAAATGGTCAAACTGAGACCTGGTCTGTATAATTTAGTATAAGATAATTCATAGAGATATAGTTTATATACTTCGGTATTCGGTATCCGCCTTCCATTTCACATTGTGAAAAAATTTACGTCATGAAAAAAAAACAGTTTTTTATTTTATTTAAAAATCCAACTTACGTTTTTATCGAAATGCAGAGCTTTTGATTATGAATTTAAGTATTTTAGTTTTATTTTTTGCAATTAAATTGGTTTAAAAAAATTAATGAAAATATTAATAACATACATGCTCATCTGAGTTTCATAAGAACCTATGTTCAACTGTTGTTAGATATTTTTTGTTTGTTTGTTATTTTAGCTGTCGCTAACATTTTTGGCATTTACATAAATCTAATGAACCACTGAAAGAAGTTTAACCTCACTTGTAATAAACTAAGTTTAAGTGGAAAATTTTATTAAAAAAATGGTGAATTTAGAGAGAAGATTTAATTTAATCTCATATTTTAGGCATCTATGTGTAATCTGAAAATAACACGAATTAATCAGCATACACTTATACTTGACTAACGTCTTGATTATCAAGTGAAGGTATTTTTAGTTGATAATTTGATTGCTTCTTATTTTAAATATAATTTAATTAGCAAAAAATTACTTTGATATGAGAATATCTTTTTTTTATCAATCTTTGTTCTTGTCTTACCCTGAGCATACTCTTAATAATCTCAAATTTATGTTATAATTGTTTGTCGCTTGAAATTTAGTTTGTGAATATAATGAAAATTGAGAAAACATTTTATGAACTTCTGTAGAAGTATAGACTGCTCCGTCTAATAAATAAGGAGGCTACGTCGATAGATAACTATTGTTTAACTATCTTAAGTAAAGGAGAAATTGGATATTTGACCCTAAACAAATGAGTTTCTACCATAATTTTATAATGGTTATTGATGTGTCAAACGTTTTACAAAAGGAATGTTTTATTTGCGCCGATTAATATTTTCATAAATAAACAAAACGTTCAAATTGCTGTAAGCTTGAAACTTTACACCGTACGATAATCGAATTAATTATTCTATGCTGTGAGAAGAAAATTTGGTAATACATTTTCTATTCGAATACAAAAATTATAAGATAATTTATCTAAGATACGTTTAAAGGAAAATGTCTTGAAAACAATTAATGTGATCAGTCTGAGAATATTATATTAAAGGTAAGTTCCGTTTTAAGCGTGTCCTACCTCAAAAGGGACACTTATATCATCACTCATCGTCAAACGATAACTTATTTGTCCGGCGTCACGGCCGTTTATTCCAGAAATCGCTTGACGTAAATGGTTATAAAATATACTAATGAGCGCATATCTCAATGAAATCAAAAAAAATTTTTTTAATTCCATATTTCGTGTGGGATATTATTTGAAAAGATAATATATCTTCAGTGATATACCAAAAAATATGCAGAAAATGTGTTTCTCCCCCTACAACTTAAACTGAAATTATGAAAAAATTATATCGGTTCTTGAAAATCCACGTAAAGGTTGTGGAGATATTGCAGCGATGATTCCAGACGTCACATTTTTTTAAATATGCATCAGGTTTTTACGCCTATAAGATATATGGTAGGCAATAACTTTAAGTTTTTCCTGTTCACAGCCGATTTTCTTAGAAACCATGTGACGTAGAAACTTGAAATTACCGTAATAACACTTCTTATTAACCCACACATTTTAAGTTAACTTTTTTAAAATTAGAGTTGAAGAAGGGGTACATAAATGTCTTTTTTTCAATTTTGTGTATCGTGAAGGGCCTTATTTGAGGGAGTTCATTAGGGAGAATACAACAATGTATTTTTCATAACATTAAATTGCACATTTAAAAATACATTTCAAAGAAAAAAAAATAAAACATCCCTCTCTCCTTATTTCCAAAGCTACTGACCCATTAATCATAAAAAAACAAAGTTGATAAAATTAAAACTACAGTGATTTTTCTACAGCTGATAATTTTTGAGACAATGACCATGTTTTTACGTCTGTGAAAGATAAAGCTAATATTTTAAAAAATAATAGGTTAATAGAAATATAAATGCTTACGTTTATACAGTGCGAGTTTTACTCATACTTAACATATTTATTTCTTTCACGTCATCGTTATGTAACGTCTCATTACTTACAAAATAAAAAATACGCGATAATATATTATAACATAACGTAATGTAAAACGTAGCATAAACAAACAAACAAGAATTTGACGTCACTCTTTTTAGCATAAACGTACCAAACACTGCAAACACAGCAACGCGTAACATCGTTAACCTCATTAATTCGCGGTCAACTCGGTTCATCAGCTGTCAACAGATAAGCACAGCATTTGGCTATGTGATCAGACACGCTCTCTCTTGGCGGTTATTACCCAGCAATACAATGCGTATAGGTGAGTCAGCTGTTCAAATACGTACACGTTCATAATAAATGTATATCGCTATGAATATTTATAACGAATTGTGTTATGAATAATGACTTTGAGCAGTTTTGAATTGCAAATAACACGGAATTTGTAAAAGCAATTAATAACGTTTTGAATTTTTCATTTGCAACAATTAGGTTACGCATGCTAATTTTGACCACGTTAGTCACATTATTTTAGTTTAGTTCATAGGTTATTTTATCCGCAACAACAATATAAAATGAATAAAAAACAAAGTATTTGAATGAAAAGAAGAAGGCATAATGTTTTTTTAAAAGCTAATTTAGGAATTTGGATTTAAAAAAAATTATATTGAAACTAAAACTGGATAAAAATTAAGTTTTATAAATGAATATTAAATGAAGAAGCAGTGGCGATGGGTGATTATTTTTAGTATTTCGGTTTTATAGAATCATGTAATGAAACTTTTTACTATGAGATAGATAAATAGATTAAAAATATTAACTTTCGTCGATATAGGTGTATCAGCGATAGCGATGGGTTAGTATTTTTAGTATTTCGGTTTTATAGAATCATGTAATGAAACTTTTTACTTATGAATTCGATTTTAAGGCGAAAGCAGGTAGTGTTGTAATGAAATGTTTATGATCGTATTGTGTCTGAAAAATGTTAGTATGATTTAGTATTTCTTATGAACTGAATGGAAATTCATGACCGATATTTAAAATAAAATTGTCGGTCGATATGTGTTTATATATTACGGACGTGCTTCATATCTTTTGTGTGGCACAATAGTAACTATATATTATTTATATAATTTGTAACAGAATTTCTTACTTAGTTCAAATTAATTTGCTTCTTTGCCTGTATTTTTAGGGGCAAAAATTATTAATATTGTTTCCTTTTTCTATGAACTTTGATCAATTTTAGTTGGATAATATATTTTAGTTACCCCTTGTAGCTGCAAAGAATTCGATCCATATTGAAATTCGTCGTGAAGTTTCGTTATTTAACATGTCAACATCCAAAACAATTGTACTGATATCAGCCAATGCATTAAAATATAAATGCTACACTTTTGTTGTCATGTTCGAACTGTCGTAATATTAAATAATAATAATAGAAGATTGTAATTTCCGTTTGTAAAATATGTTAAACAGTAAATATAAGAAATTTACACAAAAATATGGAAAATGCTAAGAAATATTTACTTTTTCATTTCCTTTTAAACTGGGTTTTTCTTTTTTATAAACACGGCTAAAACATTCTAATGACGCTGTAAAAGTTTAAGTCGATACTGCCTTAATGTTATTTTTTATTTGCGTACGTGATTTATTTAAAAAACAGCTGTTCATTTGGTTACATAATTATATTCTGTACCCTAAGATATTATGGTAGTCTCATATTTTTATGAAAATTGGTTTATATTTTTTTTTCCTCTTATTTTAATTAATATTTATTGTTTTTGAAATTAAGTTGTCCGCTAGAAAATAAATTATTTATATATACATATATATATATATATATATATATATATATATATATATATATATATACACCTTCAGAAAAGTAAAAAAGTAAAAGGTTAAACTGACTCTTGGAGATTCGTACAATAAGGCTTGTAAAAAATATTGTATAGTTTACGTTGTCTACGCATTCTATGTTTCAATATAGAAGACATCTTGTTTTTAATATATTATATCTAGTTCTAAACCATTGTTAGTAAACAATGTGAATCTAATAATTCGATTAGTAGATTTACGTAGCGTCAGTCATGTAGCGAATCCCAGAGTGCTCAGCCGTTAATTCTCAAATTCAATTCAATTAAAGGCCTTAGAAACATGAAAGGGATAAACTTAATTATTATCATATTTTTATTAGTTTGCTTTCTTGTCTGTTTGTTTTGGTACAAATTTAGCAAACGGTTTTAAACTAAACGGTTTTAAACTTTAAATATTTGCTCAGAAGTGGTTGACAACACAACGTTTAGACAGACAAGCTGTCTATATGTTTGCCTGTTCGGCACAAAGGTGAAAGCCCACGCGACTAACCTAACTTACGCCCACGTCGAATTTTGTGTCACAATGAAATTTACGTCATTATGTTGTTATTATGTCATTACGTTTCATATTATTTATACTTTGTACCTGGTCTTCACAACAGAGGGACCTTTTGAATGCGTTGGCAGAGTCCTTTGACATGTAAAAAAATATCTATCATACTTACAGAACTAAATTAGTTTTATGATTTTTATTTAAAGTATTAAATACTAATGAAATAAGTACTAAATTGGCTAACAATAAACGTTTGTTAATGTATATAACGTAATATGGCTCAAGTAAAGAACTTTTTATTATTATTATCATTTCCAGTGAAAAATTTAAAAGTTAAAGAGAGATATATCGACATATTCCAATAAAATTTAATGGATATACTGTGATGTTATTATTTGTAGAAAATGTATTATATATAAAAGATAATTTTTCAAATATATTTGTAGTCACGTTTCCAATGTAATAATTAGCATATGATACCCAAATACTTCGATTTAATCTATTATGGATTTGCATCAATCTATTATCGAGTTACAGTGTTTGATTAAAAACTGGAAATGTATTGCTGATTGATGAAAGAAAAAATATTGCAATGAGACTAACATGCCTCCGTTTTTACCATACATAATTACAATTTTAAAATAAAAAACGAACGATTTTCATGACAACACTATTTGTGTAGTAAACATAGTAAAAAAAACAAAAATTATTGTTTTATGCAACAAAGTCGAGTATCAACCAACGTTGATAGTTTTAAACTATTATATGTGGTAAAAGTCATAAAAAATAAGCCAATAATGAATTAACAAATAAACTAATTAAAAGTATAAATACAGCCAATTATATAATTTTAATCTAAATATAATTACCTTCTTCGCCTATTTCAACTAATTAATGTCGATTTAACTTGTACCATATAAGAGAAAAAGAGATTATCATAATACAAAGAGAAAAGAGATTATTCTAATAAAAAGAGATTAGTATAATAAAAAGATATTATTCTAATAAAAAGAGATTATTCTAATAAAAAGAGATTATTCTAATAAAAAGAGATTATTCTAATAAAAAGAGATTATTCTAATAAAAGAAGAATCTGAAACGAAAAAGTGTATTATACATATCATTAAGGCCTTTCTTTACCAACTATAAAAACACGTAAACTGAATACTATAATAGCTACATGGACATAAACAGCAGTAATTGATAAACACACTAGTTATCTGATATATATGCACCGGTCCTCCCCGTATCCAACAGAAAGGAACAAGGAAAGAACGTTATTGATCTGGTATATATAAAAGACAGCAATGTTTGTCTAATCATCAAACAAGCATCACGCCTTGCTTAATCGAGTTCTCCTGTAGTAACAACAATCAACATAAATCAACATGAACTTCACCAAGATTCTACTCGCCGTGGCCATGGTCTTCAGCCTCATTCTCGTAGGAGCACACGCCGACCCTCAACCCGGATGGAATCCTTTTAAGAAATTGGTAAGGGATTTTTTTTAACATTAACGTAATCTATCCAAGAATAAATAATATGCTGCCAGACATAAAATTATTATAAATCCTCCAACAGGTTTTATGAAGTTGAAATAAATATTTACGTAGTATTAAGAGTAGAAGTTTATACATGCTATTACAACAACATTGTCTTTTCTTTGCAGGAAAGATTTGGACAGAATGTTAGGGATGGGTTGATAAAGGCTGGACCTGCTATACAAGTCGCAGGGGATGCTCAAAAAATCTACCGTCAAGGTTAAAACAAGATATATTCAATGATTGTGGTTATAATAAACTTAGATTATTTTCGAACATTCTTTTATTTTAATTATTTTTATACAATAATGTAAGACTGAACAAATAAAATTATTTAATTCATTACAGACAATATTTATGTGTTTTATTAAGCTTAATTCGACGAGAAATATTAATTCGCCACCGTTTCGTATGTATTTTGTCCCATTATACGGATCATTGATGTTTTTTTTTTTAATTTGCTTTACTTTGTTTGAAATCACGATACAAAAGGTATATTTGTAAACTAGTCTAAAATTGTAAAAACTATGAGGATGTGATGGGCATGAACAAATTAAAAAGTTTCCTTATGTAACTAGGGAGTCTTAACGAAAAAGTTAAATTTTCATGATGTTGGAATCATAACTAAAACCAAAAAAAATACTGATAGTTCTTGAAGAGGATATACATGTAATATTAAAGTTCGATTACTTTAATTAACATAATAATTTTTACTCAAATAGTTGAAGGTGTTGTTAAAATATGACACATTATCCCTTTTACATTTAGGTACAAAATATGCGTGAGTTCTTGACCAAGGCACCTTGTATCAAGCATTTACAAGATTCCGGATACACTTGTGCAAAAAAAAATTTGTTCAATAGATTGTCGGGGCAATGAACAAGAATCCGATTATTTTTTCATTTAAACAGAAAATACATTGACATATGGGAAAACTATCTTTTATGTAGTATCTTTCTTTTATATAGTAGGAAAACTTTCTTTTATATAGTTTTATATAGTACTGGATTATATTCGAAAGGATATTTGAACAGTATATTTGAAAAGAATAAATGTAATACATATTAATTTCAGAACAGGTGCTCTTTTGTTAAAGTATTATATTATATACCGTAAGATGTCATGGTAGTCATTATTTTTATGGAAGTGTGTTTTGTATTTTTTGTAAAATATGAAGTGTAATAAAATAATTATAGAGTTAATAATATTTGTACATTGCATATGCTTCAATCTAGAAAATGATTTGTGGCTAATGTATTATAGCTAATTCTAAAACATTTCTTGGTAAAAAATTTAGGTCTGATTTTTCGATGTATAGATTATTATGCGATGTCAGTTAGATGAAGTAATCGTAAAGATTGAATATATTTGGCGTTAATATAATCTTTGCTAATAGCCCATCAGAAGATGTTGTAATACAACGAAACCTAGGCCGTGGTAAAGAACTTAAAGAAAGTAAAAATAATACTACATCACATAGTTTCACTTAATTGTGAATAATCGTAAAGACGTAAATAGACAAGCGAACAACGATGTCAAACTAAAAGAGTCCCCTTTTATTAATTTATAGTATGTCCATACTTAGAAGATTAAATCTTACCATAGCTAAAATTATTGAGAGCATTCAATTTTACTTTTTGTGAGATACCGAAATAGATACTACTCACGCATTGACACATTTAATTTCGTAGTGGAGAGCGAGTTTGTTAGATGCACGCTTTTTTCTTTTATTTTTCTGGCGACTTTTCATTTTAGGCCAATCATCGTCTAAACATTTTCCAAAATTTCCTTTCGATCTATGGCACCGAATATTTTATAATTTAAAATATGCAAGAATATTGTATGAGAATAACTGTCGGTCTTATTTTTTCTATTTGTCGAAATTATATCATACCGTTTGAAATGACCTTTTCAATATAAAAAATAAATGAAAACGTCTAAACATTTTCCAATTTTTTTTCTCTCGTCTTTATTGTCCTAGTGGCTCCGAATATTTCATAATTTTAAAGATGCAAGAATACTGTATGAGAATAACTGTCCATTTTCTTTTTCTATTTATCGAAATTATTTCATACCGTTTGAAATTACCTTTTTAGTATAAAAAAAATAAATTAAAACGAAAATCCAAAGAATAATGGAATGGAAATAAAAGGCAATAGTAATCTATATAATTAAATAATCTATAACATCGGTTTAAAGATTTTTTATCCAAGAGCCGATATCCATTGCCATAATATTTGGAAATGATTGCGTGTATTCGGATAAATTAATATTATTACAAAGTTGTAATTGCTTGTATATTAATTTTCACTGTTTTCATAAATATTTTTTTACGAGTAATAAATAATTTTTCGCGGTCTGTCTAATGACAAAATAGCCAAGATTTAATAAAGCAACTTTTTAAATTCATAAACAAATTTACGAGATAAATTAAGTGTTTATCACATTTTGAATGTTATCAGGTGGCGAGTATAGAATATAAATAGGTGCACGTGTTTCAGAAAGTTTACGCAATATAATAATTATAACCAACTTACCAAAAGTTACCGTTAAGTAGATAACTGAAATTGACCACAAAAACACAACTCATACACGAATAACAATTGTTTTGGCATGGCAAACAATTGTTTTAGTTGATAATTTCATTTCATCGTCTACCATTTCCATCGTTTAAGAAATTAGTTCATCTCTCCAGATATTTTCAACAATTCTCAAATTTCTACCAGAAATATACGACCAAAACTTAGTGAAGGTGGCAAATCTCGACGAGCACCAATAATGTTAATGAATATACTGTGGTATCTTGACAGTCAAAGGTGATATCAAATTTTGAAATATAATTATAATGGTTAAGAGAATATTACAGACAACTGTTACTTTGTAGATATTTCTTAACTCTGCCGCACTAGACACAGCGTCTGAGAAAGATTGATAAAAAGTGAAGTTTTTGTCATGTTTATGGTTTGTTGACTCACACCGTAGGTCCGCGGTGAACAGTCGTCCGGCTGTTCACCGTGAACCTTTTATATACATTTCAAATAAAAAAGATAGCAAAAAAGTAATTGTTTATTGTTACAAGATATACTTGTAGTATCTCTCTATCGTTCAATTCAAATAGGGAAAATATGAAGTTTTAATAAGTAAAATATATCAGGATTATTTTTTAAGTAATCATTATATTGTTAGATAAGAGTATAATCAATACAAATCTAATTATTAGTTAAATTACGCAGAAAATATAAACAATTTTCTATAAAATTGAATTCGTATATCATAAACTATTTAAATATAAAATCATAATAATAAAAATATTTTTAGAGTTCAATTTTCTTGTAGGGTGAAAATTGACTGCACTTTATCAAAATGAAAGCATTATCTTAGGAGGGTGGTCAATGAAAGTGATAGAAGAAAAGTGTTTCATAGTTTTCCACATACACTTAAATATTTATATTTGTCACCAAGTGTATATAGAATCGTCGGAATGCTAATTCCACTCGTATTAATAATATTTTTGAAAGTTAAATTTTCACGTAGGGTATAAATAGACCTTGTGTTTTTATCAAAATGAAATTATTGTCTTAGTAGAGGGTCAATCAAAGTAATGAAAGAAAAATGTTCTAAAGTGGTTGTAAGTGTATGTACTTAAATATTTATATTTGCCGTCAAGTGTACACGGAGCTGTCGAAATGCTAGTTCCACTTGTATTAATATTTATTTTTAAAGTGTAATTTTATTGTGGATGAAAATAACCTTTGTACTTTTATCAAAATGAAAGTATTATCTTAGCAGGGGTTCAATGAAAATAATGGAAAAAAAGTGTTCCAAAGTTGTATCCATAAATTTAAAGGTTTATATTTGCCACCAAATATAATGAAAAAATAAATGTACTAATATGAGTTAAACTAGCATTCCGAGTGTTCTTCATCACCCGGACTGCTAGTTAAACTCATACTAATACATTTTTTGGATTTCGATTTTATTGTGGGATGAAAATAACTCTAGTTACAATAATAAACAAGATTTCTGCAATCTAAACTGACTGAAAATATTTATTTTATTCAAACAAAACTAACATTGCACAGTATCTAAGTACACAGCATGACAGTTCGCATCTGTGACTACAAAAGGACATCAATCTATTGTAGAATACTTATCGCGTTATGGTGCTTGGTAAAAAATGGAAAATCGTTAATTTACGGAAGAAAAAATATTGCAGTGAGGTAGACAGGCTTCCAGTTTTACAATTCATAATTACAATTTTAATTTTAAAAATTAAAGGATGCATTTTGATTATCGATTTGATTAAATTTTATTTAATTATATTTCACATATATTAATTGAAATTAATTAATTTAACTTGGTTTAGTTTGATGTGGTTCAAACTTATTTTATTTTATTTATTTATAATGTTTGATTTATTATTTTGGTTTACCCAAATTTTACATGGTTAAAATTTGTTTTAGTTTATTTATTTATGACGTTTGATTTATTATTTTGGTTTACCCAAATTTGACATGGTTCAAATTTATTTTAATTTATTTACTTTTGATGTTTATTTATTATTTTGCCCAAATACGTCTCATCAATCTATTTTAGAACAGTCATTGTGTTAGTATTCGTTAATGTAATTAAAATTTATTGCTAATTGAAGGAAGAAAAATATTGCATGGAGGCTAAGATGCTTCCATTTTTATTATACATAATTACAGTTTTAATATAAAAAATTAAAGGATGCCATTTGATTATTGATTTGGTTTGATTTGATTTAATTGAATTTTATATAAATATATTGAAATAAATTAATTGAATTTAGTTCAATTTGACATAGTCCCAATTTATTTTAGTTTCTTTACTTATCGTTGATTTATTTTATCTGATACTGATTTTATCATAAGCAAAGCAAGCTTTGTTAAAACAGTCTGGTTACATAAAAATTTAATCATAACAACCTAACTGTGTACCAAACATGGTAAAACAAACAAAAAACTTATGCCACAAAGTCGAGTATCAACCAACGCTGATAATTTTAAAACATTATATTTGGTAAAAGTGATGAAAAATAAACAAACTAATGAATTAGTTTATAAACTAATTAAAAGCATAAACCCGGTTCTTTCTGGTAGAAAATTAAATAATCTCATATAACTACTTTCCTCGCATACTTCAACTAATCAATATCGATTTAAATTGTATATATACGAGCAAACGAGGTTATTCTAATAAAAAACGAATCTAAAACGAAATACACACTATGTATATTATTAACTTCAAGAAATCGGTATCCTGTAGCGTCTATCAACTCAAGTACAGTCTCGAATTTGATGTTCTTTGGCCATATCTTGAGGCGAAACAATGACTCCATAGAGTGTTTGGGTGATCCAGGAAAGGGTGAAAGGAAACAGACCGGGTGGCAGATCATTCATGCGATGGGCTAATCAAATATAATCAGCAGTTGGAGACCCTCTACATAAGTGTACTAGAATGTCGGCCAATAGGTTAAGATGGCGAGAAATTATGAGGGTGGTCACCAGTGGTGATGTAACCTCATCATGACCACAACCACTCTGTCAAGAGCGTACGGCGGAGAATATTATTAATGCCCTTCATTCAATTTTGAAAATATTTAAACTGAATACTATAATAGTATCGTCCATATAGATCGTAGTAAATTCCCCTTAATAAAAACACTCGTCATCTGACATGTGCGTACCGGCTTTCCCCGTACCCAAGAGAAAAGAACAGCGTTATCGATCTGATATACGAGTATATAAAAGACAGCAATGTGTGTTTAATCATCAAACAAGCATCACGCCTTCCTTAATCGAGTACTCCCGCAATAAATACTCATCAACATAATAATCATGAACTTCACCAAGATTCTTCTCGCCGTGGCCATGGTCTTCAGCCTCATCCTCACAGGAGCACACTCCAGTCCTCAACCCGGATGGAATCCTTTTAAGAAATTGGTAAGTAATTTCTTTAGCATTAATACAATCTAGTCAAAAATTAACAAGATGTTCCTAGATACGAAATAAAAACTAATCTATCACTGAGTTTTAAGTAGTTTATAGTTTATACACGATTTATTAGTTTATACACGATATTATAACAAGATTGTCTATTCTTTGCAGGAAAGATTTGGACAGAATGTTAGGGATGGTTTGATAAAGGCCGGACCCGCTATACAAGTCGTAGGGGATGCTCAAAAAATCTACCGTCAAGGTTAAAACAAGTCTAATTCGATCAAGTGCCTTGTTTCTAATAATCCTATTTATTTCAGCGCATGTTTTGTAAATATTTGTATTATTTATTTTCGTAGAATAATTTAAGAAAAAATTAAACTATTTAATTTATTTGCAAGCAATATTTATGCGTTTTATTCGCCTCTATTTCAAATGTATACCGCTCCTATGTTACATAACTTGGACGGTACTTTTTTAAAATATTTTGCTTTATATTAGTTGAAATATCAATATCGAAGGTATATTTCGTAAAAATTCACGTACATAAGTCTAACATTGTAGAAACTATGAGGATTTGATAGACATGATCAATTATAAATGTATATATTTGACTAACGACGAACTGAAATTGTATAATATTGAAAAATGTATATGTAGTATTAAGGTTTGATTATTTCAAACAACAATTTCTCCTCGAATATTTGAAGGCGTTGTTAAAACATGACATATTGTTACTTTTATTTGTTGAAAGATGTATATATAGTATTAAAGTTTGATTATTCCAAACATAACAATTTCTACCCAAATATTTGAAGATGTTGTTAAGATATGACGTATCGTTCCTTTTATTTGTTGAAAGATATATATGTAATATTAAAATTAGATTATTTCAAACGTAACAATTTCTCCTCGAATATTTGAAGGTGTTGTTAAAATATGACGTATTGTTCCTTTTATTTGTTGAAGGATGTATATGTAGTATTAAAGTTTGATTATTTCAAACCACAATTTCACTTCGAATATTTGAAGGTGTTGTTAAAATATGACGTATTATTCCTTTTATTTGTTGAAAGATGTATATATAGTATTAAAGTTTGATTATTCCAAACACAACAATTTCTTCCCAAATATTTGAAGGTCTTGTCAAAATATGACGTTTTATTCCTTTTATTTGTTGAAATATGTATATGTAATATTAAAGTTTGATATTTCAAACAAAACAATTTTTGCCCAAATATTTGAAGGTGTTGTTAAAATATGATGTATTATTCCTTTGATTTTAACACCACAAAATTATACCTGAGTTATTATCCTTACAAAGGCATTTAATTCCAAAGATTCCGGATACACTTGTGCAAAAAAAATAGCTCAGTAGACTGCCAGTGATAATGAAAAAGAATCCAATTTTTATATCAATTACATAGAAAATACATTGACGTGTCGATACGTGATATTATAAGTGTATAGATGCATATCAGCAATAAAGTTGTACGTTTGAGAACAAAATAATATAAATTTACTTTAGAAAATATTATATTTTGTACTGT
Source organism: Druceiella hillmani (assembly GCA_039881145.1). Taxonomy (NCBI): domain Eukaryota; kingdom Metazoa; phylum Arthropoda; class Insecta; order Lepidoptera; family Hepialidae; genus Druceiella; species Druceiella hillmani. The sequence continues at coordinate 26,898,749 of JAYKKI010000018.1, read as the reverse complement.
AAGATGCTGTAAGAAACTTTTATACAGAAGTGGGTTTTGTGTTTTTTGTATGATATGGTGTGTTATACAATAATTTTATAGTTTATAAGTATATCTCAATATAAAAAATAACTTGTGGTCTATTCAATATACCTAGTTCTAAACCACTTTTTTGAAAAAAGTGGGTATGATACTACGACATATAGATTACTTGTGTGTTGTCAGTTATGTAAAGCAGTCATATAGATATAAACAGACAATCGTACACCTATGTTGCACTATGGGTTCCTTTATATTCTTTTACGGTATGGATCCGAAAAGCTGAAATCTTATCACAACTAAAATTAATGAGTGCATCCAGTTTTAAATTTTATGCCATACTGAAAAAGATAGCACTTACTGCTTAGGCATTGAAACATTTAATTTCGCGCCATAGAGTCATTTGGATAGATGTCCGCTTTTTTTCTTTTATTTTTTTGGCGACTTTTCATTTTAAGCCAATCATCGTCTAAACATTTTCCAATTTTTTTTCTTTCGACTTTATTATCATAATGGCTCCGAAAATTATATAATTTTAAAGACGTAAAAATAAAAAATTTAATGCAAAATGTGTGGGTTAATAAGAAGTGCTATTATGATAAATTGGAAGTTTCTACGTTACACGGTTCCTAAGAAAATCGACTGAGAATAAGGAAAAACTTAAATATATTGCTTACTATATATTTTATAGGCCTAAAACATGGCCCATATTTAAATTTTATTTCAAGGCTTAAAATTTTATTCAGATAACAGTCAAGTTGTCTGACTAAAACTTACTATTAAGACAATTAATATTAGAGCCTTAATAATTTAAATTCAATATCCATAATTTCTATAATTTTTGTTCAATGTCCAAATTTTACATTTATTTACATGTTTACGGTATTTTTATTTTATTGAGAAATATTAAATTATTAGCAGGAAATTATTTTCTTTTATTGAATACTATGGTATTATGATAATGAAAGGTTACTTCGGATTCAGAAATATGATTATAAATGTTTATTAAATGTTTCATGACAAATTAGGGTATGAATTATAATTTAGGACAGGGACTATTACAGGCAACTGTCATATTTATAGATATTGCTCAATTATGCTGGACTAGATACAGGGATTGACGAAAGTTCGATAAGAAGTCTTTGTCATCACAGACTAGTACGTTAAATTCTTGGTTAGTAGTCGGGCACTTTCTTTAAGTGAACCGCTATAAAATAGTAATATCGCAAGTTTTGAGCTTAACTGTATCTATCTCTAACACGGTTCTAATTTTTTTTTATTTCTTTACTTAAAAAGAATTCAGTCACGTACATAACAATTAAATAGTTTTATTTTCGCATTTAATTTAAAAAAATTAAAAAATACTTTATATATCACTCAGTTTTTACGATATTATAATAATAATTATTATTATTTTATATTTAATATAAATCAAATATTAAAAAAACAGTAAATTTGTTATATATTACCAACGAATATAATGTCTCTCCCTTCAATGAAATAGTGCAAATATAAATATAACATTTTATAAATTAAAATCTATCTCTTGATATTGAATATATTTGGCGCTAATTTTGTAGAAAGAACTTAAAGAAAGTAGAAATAATACTACATCACGTAGTTTTATTTAATTGTGTAAAATCTATCTCATTTATTTCTTAAAAAATCAGTGAACTGTCAGATATGATAATAAAAAATTCAAATATAATTTCAATTAAATAAAAAACATAAACAATGTTTCTTATATTTTACTATTAAAATTATATTCGTGTACGATAAACGGAGGATATTTAAATACATATCAGGATACAAAGAATAGTTTTATTTCACCATTTCAGCTTTTCTTAAACAACGTTTCTAATTAATTAGATTAAGAGCGAGTTAGATTGATGAGTCATTAGTGTATAGTATAGAAATATATACATACAGGAATCAACGTCTAAAACAATTGAATTGGACGGTGAGTGAAAATGCATGAATGTTTAGAGTCATAAACTTTTGTAAATAATTAGTTCTTCTGTCAAAGTTGCAATGGTAACAAAATTTATCTCAGTGTTATTGTTAAATATGTATTAAACATGAGAAAATTTTAACATATCTTTAAGTTTTATTCGAGACAATTAAATAAAACTACGTGATGTAGTATTATTTCTACTTTCTTTAATTTCTTTACCGCGACCTAGGTTTCGTTGTATTACAACATCTTCAGGTGGGATATTAGCATCTGCAGTTTCGTCGTATTACAACATCTTCAGGTGGGATATTAGCAAGATCTTTGCTAATATCCCACCTGAAGATGAAATTAAAGAAATTAGAAATAATACTACATCAAGTAGTTAGATTTAATTGTAAATAATGAATTTCTACAAAATTAACGCCAAATATATTCAATATTTTATTCGAGACTCAAATCAGGGAAAAGTGTATGATTATCATGATGTGATTATCTTAATTTTCTCTTTCATATTATTGAATCCTTTAGGCTGTTTGGCATTTTTTAACTAGATTTAAAGTCAAGTTTCTAAATTAATGATATCCAAGTATGTCGCATCAATCTATCGTAGAATATTCATAGCGTTATAATGCTTGGCAAACAAATGGAAATTTATTGGTTATAAATTGCTGTTATATTAATATCCGTTTTAAACTGTTATAGTAATTCCGTTTTTATACTAATTTGGTTTTTAACTTTCAAAATCACAAGTTTAAAACCGAAAACGAAAGACCGCGTTTTGATTATTCATTTGGTTTGGATTTATATAATTGAACGTGATATATATTAATTGAATTGAATTTATTTAATTTAGTTGGTTTAATTATATTCAAATTTATTTTAGTTTATTTAGTCATGTTTAACTTATTATTTTGGTTTATCCTGTGCCTAATAATTACTGGTTTTGTCATAAACAAAACTATGTTAAAATAGTCTGGTTATATTAAAATTGAATTTAGATAGTACTTTTTGCACCAAATATGATCAAAAAAACAATAATAAATTTCTTATGTATCAAGGACATGTATCATCCAACGTTGATAATTTTTAACTGCTATATTTAGTAACAGCGATCAAAAATAAATACATTAACGAATTAATAAATAAAGAAATTAGAAACATAAATCCGACCATTTTGGTGAGAAATTAAATAATTTCAATCTACACATAACTACTTTCCTCGCCTACTTCGACTTATTAATGTCTGTATCATTTAAGATAAAAAGAGGTTACTCTAATAAAAAAACTTGTGAACCATTACGGAACGTCTAGCAGATGTGAAACATATATTTTTTTTTATTTTTAGAATATAATATTTTTATTTGAACGAAGTTAAAAGAAAAAAAAACAAATACTCAGTTAGTTGTTAGTAATGTTATAATTTTATTGTTATGAAACAATTTATCACCGAAATGTTTCTCAACAATCTATTGTAAATAGACATTTTTAATATTTTAAGTCAGTTTAACGTAATATATGTAACGATATGAACAAGTAAAGTAGTATGCGTTAGAAAATAAGAAACAATGCTAAACCCAATTAAGAGGGAAACAGCCGACAAGATGCGAAGGTGATTGAATGGCAAGACGCGTCTCGCCATTAGAACATTTTGACTCCCATTCAAACGGGTAATACATAGGAAATATAGATTAAGTATATCATTAAGGCCCTTCGTTCAACTGTAACAATCTCTAAGCTGGATACTATTATAGGAACGTCTACGTAGATAGGAGTGAATTCCTTTTAATAAAAACATCCGCTATAAAACAGTAAGAAATGTTTCTGAATTGATAAACTATTAAAAGATACTTCGCAAAATTTATGTTTTATATGATTTTCGAAAAATTTACGAAATAAAATCTCAATCCGATTCGTAGACAAACTGAATTCATCAAATATTTCCAAAATGGTGATGCTCCATTTTGGAAATATTCGATCAGTTTAGTCCGTTTACGGATTAAACTGAAATGTTATTTTATAAATTTTGTGAAAATTATGTAAAACGTAATTTCAGTAATGAATCTATTTATATTTTGCTACACAATTTAAAAGAATCGCCTCTTAAAACAAAGACAAATTTCTTTTGCATCAAATTGAAGTATCAAACAATGCTGATAGTTTTAAAATATTATGTAATATTTAGTAACGGCCGTTTTGGTGGGAAATTAAATAATTTCAATCTACATATTACTGCTTTCCTCGCCTACTTCAACCTATTAATGTCGATTTAACTTGTATAATATAAGAGAAAAAGAGGTTATTGTAATACAAAAAATCTAAAACGAAATACAGGTAATGTAAATTATTAAGGCAATTCGTTCAACTACGGGTACAAATATTTAATCCAAATACTATAATAGGAACGTGTACACAGATGATAGTAAATTCCCCTTAATAAAAACATCCGTTATCTGATGTGCGCGTGCCGGTCTTCCCCGTACCCAAGAGAAAAGAATACCGCTATCAATCTGGTGTATATAAGAGACAGCAAGTCTATCTAATCGTCAAACAAGCATCACGCCTCGCTTAATCGAGTTCTTCTGCAGTAAAAGCTAATCAACACAAATCAACATGAACTTCACCAAAATTCTACTAGCCGTAGCCATGGTCTTCAGCCTCATCCTGACAGGAGCACACGCCGATCCTCAGCCCGGGTGGAATCCTTTTAAGAAATTGGTATGAGATTTTTTTAACATTAGTATAATCTCCTAACAATAGCATAATTTTTAACAAGGGTAAAAAAGATTGGTTCGTATCTGCCAAAGATACAAATTCAAAACAAATTTGTCATTTGTATCTGAGTTTAACGTAGTTAAAAAAATATTTATTTCAAAATATTTATTTCGTTTATACATAAATTATAACATTGTTTTTATTTTTTCAGGAAAGATTCGGACAGAATGTTAGGGATGGTTTGATAAAGGCCGGACCCGCTATACAAGTCGTAGGGGATGCTCAAAAAATCTACCGTCAAGGTTAAAACAAGACGCATTCAGTCACTATGGTTATAATCCTAGTTATTTCAGCGTATTCTTTGTAAATATTTGTATTATTTATTTCTGTACAATAATTCAAGACTGAACAAATAAAACTATTTATTTAATTTACAGACAATAAATATGCGTTTTTCTAAGAAACTTAATTTAATAAGAAAGATTCATTTGCCACCAGTTTACATGTATACGCTGCAATTTTATATATCATGGACGATATATTTTTTTGAAAAATTTTGCTTTGTTCTAATTGAAATTTCTATATAAAACAATGATGTGATGATGGACATGATGAAATTATAATGCTTTCTTATTTGATTACAGAAACCTAATAAAAAGTGGAAATTTATAACATTGGAATTATAATAAAAAAAAATTATTTATTTAACTTTTAAAGAAAGTACATGTAATATTAAAGATGGATTATTTTAACGAATTTTACGACTTCTTCTAAAGTACTTAAAGGCCTTATTTCCTCTTAAAGGCATCTTGTATCAAATCTATAAGATTTCGGATATAATCGTGCAGAAAAAGAATTAGTTTAATTCAGAATTTAATTAGGTCGAGGATATCGATAAGAAATCATTTATTATTTTAATTACGTAGAAAATACATCGATATGTAAAAACCTATTTTCGTATGGTATATTACATAGTTGAATGCAAATGCTATAGATTAAGTGTATTTAAATACATACCAGAATTAAAGTAGTTTGCTTGGAAATAATAAAATAATGTGGGAGAATATTGTTTCCTGATTTCAGCTTTTCATATATAAGATTTCTAATATTTTAGATTGATAGCGCAAAATGATATCTAAAGCAATTAAACTGAAGGACACGCCACATCGAAGCTAATATATGTTAGCAAGAAAAATATGTAACCAATTACTTTAATTTTTATTCGTCGTACCATCCAATAACAGGTTGCAGTAAAACCAAGTTTAATCATTTCTCCGGTCATTTTGACGTGATTGAAACGATAATTCTAACACACATCGTAATATTTTACACACAAGCAAAGCTACGGATATAATATTATGTATTGTACTTCATCATATAGCCTATGTATATGCTGAAGTTGTTTATTGACTCAGTTAATAAATAATAAACAAAGTCACAAAAAAAATACACACATTCACATTTATATTAATTCCCTTTAATATAAACACTTGTTATGTAGTCTGCGCGTTTGTTACCGGTCTTCCTCGACCTAAGACAAATTAAAACTACTATATATGTGCTGAATATAAGCAACGGTAATTTCTACTTAATAATTTCTGCTTAAGTGTTAATCCCAATTAAGTCCCAAATTGTTTTACAAAAAAAATAATACAAATGTTACCAGGAAGTGGGAGAAAATAACTATAAATGTTAAAACCAGAGTGATTGAGCTTAGCTTGTTTCAACCTTGACGATTTGTTGAGCATAAACTACAACTTTTATAGTGGTTCTGCTCGAATCTTTCCTGTAAACAAAAGATAATGCCGTCATAATGTCATTTAACATTTTTTCTTTTAATTCTGCATTAACAATTTCTTAATTATTTAAATATAAAAGGCAGATTTGGTTTGATTTTATATCTGATAGAATTTTATTTGTCTTTAATTCGATTGTCATAGTTCAAAAAGCAATTAAAAGGTTGCCATTCGGTTTGAGGATCAGCTCGTGTTCCCGCTAGGATGAGACCGAAGGCCATGACTACGCTAAATGGAATCTTGGTGAAGTTAATATTTATTTTTTTTAGTGAGTTTACAGCTAGAGAACTCGAATATGCGGGACGTGATGCTTACATAATGATAAGTGATTTCCTTTTTGTTAAGTATGGGGAAGACCGGTACGCGCTGACCACATAACAGGTGTTAATGATAAGGGGGTTTACTCCACCTATGCACAAGTTCTCATTAAAGTATTCTTAGGTGTTCAGGCATTTCGATTAACTTTTTATTAACGTTAATATGTATTATTTCGATTTAACTTTTACATTTAGTATTGTAGAAGTCAAATTAAAATGAAAAATGAATCACTAGCAGTTCAGAGGACATGTTATTAAATTTATTAAATGTCATCTTTTCGTTAAACGTGATCTGTTTTTAATTTTTGGACGTAAAATCTTTAATGTGCAAGTCCTGCCACATTTTATTTCTCTCGATTGATTTCTTCCATATCTTCTTTAACTTTTTCTTATTCGTTTTACATACATATCATTGTCCATTGTCTTATATTCACAAAAATCAAACTTCAAAATATTTCTTTCCTCGTGTTCTTATTTCTAAATCTACAAATTGTAATATTATATAAAAGTAAATGAAAATCAAACTCACCTAAAGTACAATTAAAAGTATTTTTATGTAAAGTAAAGTTATAATAACTAGTATAAATGTGAAAAATGTTTTGTTGATTGTTGGTGACGTTGCTTGTTTGTTATTTATTAACCACGCCATTAAACAACTGTTTCATGTACATAGGCCGTCTGATGAAGTGATACATAGGTTATTATCCGCAGCTTTGTTTGCCTGTAAAATATTACGAAATATGTCAGAATTTTTGTTTCTCAATTACGTCAAAATGGTGGGAGAAATTTCCATTTAACTTAGTTGTATTGCAGCCTGCCAATAGATGGCACAACGTGTACATGTTAAAGCGATTACTTACATGTATCAGGTTAGAGGTGACGTGTCCTTCAATTCAATTGCTTTAGATGTCGTTTAGTACTATGCGCTATTAGCTTTTATCAATAAAGCTTTCTGTCAATCTAAAACATTGAAAACGTCATTTCAAACAAAATGTTTACCTACATTATTTTCCCAAATTAAATGAAACTACGTGATGGAGTATTATTTCTACTTTTTCTAAGTTCTTTACCGCGACCTAGGTTTTGTTATATTATAACATCTTCAGGTGGAATCTTTGCTAATTGCCCACCTGAAGAATTCTTTGCTAATAGCCCACCTGAAGATGTTGTAATACAACGAAACCTAGGTCGTGGTAAAGAACTTAAAGAAAGTAGAAATAATACTACATCACGTAGTTTCATTTTTTAATTAATTTTGTAATAAAAAATTAACGCCAAATATATTCAATACTACATTATTTTATTATTTTCAAACAAACTACTTTGATTCTGGTATGTATTTAAATACACTAGGCCACTATGTAATATATCATATCAAAAAAGTTCTTATGTGGACATATTTACTCCGTAATTGAAATAATAATTGAATTCTTATCCATTATCTCCGAGAGTCTATTAAACTAATTTTTTTTGTACGATTATATCCGAAATCTTATAAAGCTTGGTGCAAGATGTCTTCATGAAAAAATCAGTTATATTATGTGACTTAAAAAAAGAATGATATAAATACGTTTAAATACTTGAGAAGATTTTGTTAAGCTTATTAAAATATATAATTCTAATTATAATTCTTCTAAGGTAATGTACTTTTCTTCTAAGGTCAATGTATATATTTTTTTGTTTTTGGTTATAATTTCATTCCTACAAAATTTCAACTTTTTGTTAGGTTTTCCTAACGAAATAAGAAAGCATCATAATTTTTTGACCCCATCACATCATTGTTTTATGAGAAGATTTAAATTAGAATAAAGCAAACTAATTAAAAAAATTGCATCCTCCATAATATGTAAAATTGGAGCATATACATGCAAACCAGTGGCGAATTAATCTTATTAAATTAAGTTTTTCAGTAAAACACATAAATATTGTCTGAAAATGAATTAAATAGTTTTATTTGTTCAGTCTTTAATTATTGTACAAAAATAAATAATACAAATATTTACAAAGAATACACTGAAATAATTAGGATTATTATAGAGATTATTATATTCATCCAGAGTGACTGGATGTGTCTCGTTTCAACCTTGGCGGTAGATTTTTTGGGCATCCCCTACGACTTGTATAGCAGGTCCGGCCTTTATCAAACCATCCCTAACATTCTGTCCAAATCTTTCCTGTAAAAATAAATACAACGTTACAATATCATGTATAAACTTCTGCTCCTAATACTGTATAAATATTCTTTTTATTTTCTTAAAACTCAATGATAGATTTGTTTTTATTTTTTATCTGGTAGCATCTTGTTTATTCTTGACTAGATCACACTAATTTAAAAAAAAATTATTTACCAATTTTTTAAAAGGATTCCATCCGGGTTGAGGATCGGCGTATCCTCCTGCTAGGATGAGACTGAAGACCATCGCTACGGCTAGTAGAATCTTAGTGAAGTTCATTTTGATTTATGTTGATTAGCTTTTACTGCAGCAGAACTCGATTAAGCAAAGCGTGACGCTTGTTTGATGATTAGATTGATATTGCTGTCTTTTATATATACCAGATTGATAGCGGTAGTCTGTTCTCTTGGGTACGGGGAAGACCGGCATGCGCATGTCAGATAACGGATGTTTTTATTAAGGGGAATTTAATCTCATCTGTGTACACGTTTCTATTATAGTATTCGTATTAAATATTTGTACTCGTATTTGATTGAATTGCCTTAATAATTTACATAGTCTGTATTTCGTTTCAGATTCTTTTGTATTACAATAACCTCGTTTTCTCTTATATTATATAAGTTAATTCGATATTAATAGATTGAAGTAGGCGAGGAAAGCAGTTATATGTAAATTGAAATTATTTAATTTTCCACCAAAATGACCGGGTTGAGGTTAAACATATGGAATACATTTGGCATTAATTTTGTAGAAATTCATTATTCACAATTAAATGAAACTACGTGATGTAGTATTATTTCTACTTTCTTTAAGTACTTTACCACAACCTAGGTTTCTTTGTATTACAACATCTTCAGGTGGGATATTAGCAAAGATATTGCTAATAGCCCACCTGAAGATGTTTTAATACAACGAAACTTAGGTCGTGGTAAAGAACTTCAAGAAAGTAGAAATAATACTACATCACGTAGTTTCATTTAATCGTGGTTAAAAATATGGTTTATTTGTTAATTCATTAGTTTGATTTCACTTATTTTTGATCGCCTTTACTAAATATTACATAACATTTTAAAACTATCAGCATTGTTTGATACTCCAATTTGTCGCAGAAGAAATTTGTCTTTGTTTTAAGAGGCGATTCTTTTAAATTGCGTAGCAAAATATAAATAGGCTCATTAGAGAAATTACGTTTTATATAATTTTCAAAAAATTTATAAAACAAAATTTCAGTTCAACCTATAGACGGACTAAACTGATCGAATATTTCCAAAATCATCGGACCATCGCCATTTTGGAAATATTTGATCAATACAGTTTGTCTACGTAAGATTTTTTTTCTTAAATTTTTCGAAAATCATATAAAACGTAAATTTTGCGAAGTATCTTTTAATAGTTTATTGATTCAGAAACATTTGTTACTATTTTATCGTAACGAAAAAAATTTATACGTTAAAGTGCAATCAACGGTTATAAAGAAAATCGAATCAAATCAAATATTCTAATAAACATTAGAACCTTTGAATTCGTAAAATTTAAATTCAGATTTCTTTTTTTGTTTCGAATACTTTCTTCGTTTAATCTTTTCACTTTCAAATTAAATTAACGATTCATGCTTTGTTTTCATACTCTTAAGTCATTTTAATTAGAGCTTTCATACCGAATCGGTATTTAATTGAAATCGGTGAATTTAAGACAACCTGGTGCCGTCAGCCAAATGCGATCCTGGCTTTCGCATGAAGGGCTCCGTATCTGGATTGAAGTGCAATAATTTAACATAAATCATCACCAATAAAGACTTCCCAGCAAAATAAATATTTAATAATAGATAATGCTATTAAGGAGCATTGACATAATTATTATCGTAATGAATATTTCAAAAACTATGATACATAGATATGTTATATGATACATCGTTATCATTTTCCTGAAACTTTTACGTAGTTCTTCATAATTGTAAGTGCAGTAGTTTCGGAAAGAGGCCTCCCTCGGGGAATGGAAATTTAATTTTTTGCATATTTTTCAGTATATCTATAAAGATTTGTCATTAAATATTATTAATAATATTTATCGACACTTACGATTGGACCTTTTACACGATGTCCCACAGTATGTAGAGAACTAAAAAAAAATCAGGTATTTAATTTAACCTCTAAAATCTCCACATGGATATTTTTAAGTGTTACCTATTATTATATTAGGTTGGTTGTAAGCTTTTGTCCACTACTTCAGGACTTTTCTAGAAAGATTCCCGAAGTTTCCAGAAGGTTTTAATGTAGAGTTTAGATAGGGCAAAATGCAGTCTTTAAACAACAGTCAGCGCCGAAGCTTTAAGTGAATTACATAAAACTTAATGGATTTAAATCGATATCAAATACGGATTCTATTATTTTACGAATTTCATCTGGGTCACGATGCAAAGACTGCCAAAAATAATATATGTTATGCGATGGGCGAGTCCACGGTCTCTTACGCGATGACAAATATTTGTTTCAGAAAGTTCAGGAATGAGGACTGCGATCTTGAGACGAACCCCGTACCGGACGTCCTTTTGAATTGAACGTTCAACGATTAAATGCCTCATTGAGAAGGATCCTCGACTAACGACTCGTTAATTGACAGGTGAACTACAATGCAGTCGTGGCACCATAGAAATGCATTTTGCACCAATTGGTAAAAGTTTCAAAATACGGTGTTTGGATACCCGACGAGTTATCATCATATCACCTTCAGTGCAAAGTTGATACTTGTCAACAATTATTGACATTGAAAGGGTATTTCGATTGGCTAAATCAGTTAGCAACTGGCGATGAGAAGTGGGTTATATACGTACCTTACACGCAAACGTGAATGGCTGGGTGTGGGAGAAACAGGAGTTGCAGTATCCAAACCTGTAAAAAGGTGATGCTCAGCTGATGGTGGAATGTCAAGGGCATTATTCATTGGGAATTGCTTCCAGAGTGATTTACAATTAATGAAGATATTTATTGTAAACAATTGAACAGATTAGCTAACAAATTGAGTAGTCAACAGGATCGAGTTTATTTTCTACGTGATAATGCTCGAACACATGTTGCAAAAAGTACTCATGATAAATTAAAAGAGCTCAACTGGGTTCTACTCACTGATTCATATTCACCGGACATTGTGCCCTTCGATTACCATATAATTAGGGCTCCAAATAACCATATACGTGAAAAAAATTATACGTTAAAGATCTCCAAACTGACCTCGCACAATTTTTTGAATCAGTCATCGAAATTTTACAAGAAAGTTATATTGTTACCATCAACTAGATGAAGCCGAGTAGTAGATAATAATGGTGCATATTTAAATTAAATGTAGTATAACATATCATTTTTTTTTAATAAAAATTGTTGACAGCAACTCGGGGTTAAAAACTTATTAGCCAGGCCAATATAAAGATACAAAAGATTTACTACATGCGTGACAATAAAGTATTTTACGTACTTTATTACTATGTCAAATTTGAATTTCTATGTTAAATTTCTAATAATAAAAAAGGTCATGACAGATGAACATATGAGTGATCTGATAAGTATTCTATTTTTAGGTTTCCGTCTCTCAAAATCGAAAAAGAGAACCCTTATATTATCACTCTATTGTCCATCCGTTCGTCCGTCGGTCTGTAAAAGCCATTTTTTTTTCAGAAAGTGTTTGAGATTTCGAGTTCAAATTAAAATCGTTATTATATATGATATTAATTTGAACGTTATATAACCTTATTATATGGTACTGCCATAAGAATTAGGTTAAAAATATGAATAAGGTTAAAAATTTGAGGTTTGCCATACAATAAGGTTATAAATTTTGAGGTTTTTGGTTTAAGCAACATAATATTATGGTCCTTTAAAGTGTATTTTTTCTTCATTCTTATGATAAGCCTTGCTAATTATTTCTTAAAACCTACAGTGTTCTTCCAGTCGACCTAGAATCTTGAAGATTGACGTTATGGAAGTCGTATAATACAAGTAAAGGAGAAAATGCCAAAACCAATGATTTCTAATTCTATGTATTTTACATTTTATAATTAGTTTGTTTTTACGCCTGTGAAAAAAATGTCAGGCAATACATTTTCGTGGTAAACAATTAATATTTGTAAATGATTTAATTAGAAATACTACGTAATCCTAAATATTTGCAAGTACCTGAATTTATACGGAACTCTCGTTCTACTAGTAATTGAAAGATTTTTTTCTTTTTAGGTAGTAACAATATGTTTGAAAATATATGCTAAGCTCTTTAAGCCCTTTATAGACAATATGTATTTAAATGTACATTCGTCATATATTAATGTTTTAAATAATATTGTGAATTACCTAATAAAAGTGTATAAACCATAGTTTGTTAAAATAAAAAGAAAAACAAAAGTATTGTCAAATTAGTTGGATAATTTTATTTGTTTATTCCTAAATTATTGCATAAAAATAAATAATATAAATATTTACAAAGAATACTCGGTAATAACTGAACAATAGTGTATTTTATTTTATCCTTGACGGTAGATAGTTTGAGCATCCCCTACGACTTGTATAGCGGGTCCAGCCTTTATTAAACCATCCCTAACGTTCTGTCCGAATCTTTCCTGTAAAATAAAGACAGTGTTGTTATAACATTTGTTGTTAATTTTACATAAATAATTTTTTTAATTACTTCAAACTCAGTAAGCGAATTGTTTCGTCTAGCAGCTTATTATCGTCTGGCAGCTTATGTTTCCTTAATTCGAGTGTATTAAAAAAAAGTTCTTACCAATTTCTTAAAAGGATTCCATCCGGGTTGAGGATCAGCGTGTCCTCCTGCTAGGATGAGGCTGAAGACCATTGCTACGGCGAGTAGAATCTTAGTGAAGTTCATGTTGATTTGCGTTGGGGACCTTTCACAACTATAGATATTGCTTTGACGAAACGTAATGTTTATCTGATGAGAAAGCTGACATCGCTGTCATTTATATACGATCCATTCGTTATATTGTTTGTCTCGGGTGAGGGGAAGACCGATATGATAATACAAGGTAAGAAGTGTTTGTATTGAACGGTTTTTACCCTTATTTATTATCAGTTGCTAGCATGAAACGTCGATTTCTTCAGGTTGCTGCTACTTATTTTCAAATATAAAACTACTATGATATACTATGCTATGATATACTAGACTATGATATGCCTTAATTATATATAAAATGAATAAATATATCAAGTTGGATTAATTTTTAATCTTTTCAATCACTTGAAATGATTCAAACATATTAGATTGAATTTATCCAATTTGATATTCTCTATTTTAAAAATAATTCTGTAGTAATATGTATTTCAAATAAATGTTGTTTTTAAATTTCGTTTCATTTTAATTTATTTAATACCAACTACGATACTAGAAGACGAGAAAAGTATTTAATTACATATCATTGAAAATTATTTTACCACCACGTAAATGTTTTTTTTAGAGTTTACCCTTTGAAATCATCGATTTGTTTTTTATTCAGTTCTCTTTAATTTTGTAATACATAGATAACAGAAAAAGAAGAATGTAAATATTTCGAAATGTTATAAGTTGATCTCTGGTGTTAAATTTTTTTTTATATTTTATGGTATCCTATTTGTGAATTTTATAACTAAATGTCAAAAACGGGTTCTTACTAATCTTTTATAGTTACTAATTTATGAAAATTGGTTTTACGTAAATTACAAGCCTTTTAACGCGTAGTTTTTGGGAGAAGTGTAGTATTGACTTGTTTGTTGCACGTAGTTAGGGTAGGAAAAAATTATTAATTTCAATGATTATTAATTTTTCTTTTAAATTAAACATGTATAATTTTTATAATTTTTTATAATTAAGAACATAAATATAATTTCTTACTGACTGGATTGACCATTTTATTTATGTTAAAGGTGCAAAAATTTCAAGTTTAACGTAGAAACATATGATATTTATTTTATAAAAAAATTCTGCCGCATAATTCATATACTAATTATTCATTCAATTTCTTGAATTTGAACCAAAGCGTCTTATAAAAAAACGAAAAATGAGTATGCTATGGTTATCTATGTATATGGCACATTCAGAAAATATTATGAACTGTAAGAAATTATATTTAGTTTTTAGGAATTGTAGGTATTTTATTGTTAGATTCGGTCGGTGATCTGGGTTCTAATACCACTCTGAGATTTAATTTTAACATATGTTCAGAAATCATCATCAAAGTCTCCTTCTACTGTTATTGTTTGGAAGGATTAAGAAACGTTAATATCGAATTGTGCGTAGTTTAAATATGTCACTGGTTATCCACGGTATAAAATGAGAACCTGTAAATAGCTAATAGGGAAAGCATGGTACGCGTAGCGCTTGTGTGAAAAGGTGGGATGTTGCTTAATATTCGATGCTGCATCTAATCGAGATTTTCAAAGGATAGTAATTAATTTTGTGAACCGACGGAGTAGGTATTAAAATTAAACACTTTGTATAATCAATTTTGTGAAACGACGGAGTATTGCTTAACGTTCAACTCGTCATATTACCATTGCATGAAATGATGGAGTATTGCTTAATTTTCTAAATTAATAATTTAACTTAATAAAATTAATTTTGTGAAAGAACGGAGTAGTTTTTAAAATTAAACCCTTCGGAAAATCAATTTTGTGAAACGTCGGGCTATTGCTTAACCTTTAACTCGTCCAAAAGATGGGGTATTGCTTAATTTTCGACACTTAATAGTATTAATTTTGCGAAAAGGAGGAATCAAGCTTAATATGTAACTCTTCATATAATCATTTATGTGAAAGAACGGAGTATTATTTGATGTTCAAATCTTTGTATAGAAATTTTGTGAAAGGATAGAGTTAAGATTCAATACTTCATAAACAAATTTTGTATAAGGGCGGAGAATTGCTTAAGGTCCAATTTTTTATATAAAAAAAATTTCTGAAATCACGGAGTATTGCTTAATATTCAATTCTATATATAATCAGTTTTGTCAAAAGGAAAGAGTATTGCTTAATGCTCAACACTTTAAATAATCAAATTGATGAAAGGACAGAGTATGGCTTAACGTTCAACTCTTCATATATTTCTACTCTGCCCTCTCATAAAATTCCTGTGCGACACAAAGCGTATCAACGACTATCATTTAATAATGAGTTTCTCACTTTAATTACAATTCTATTACCAATGTGTGAACTTCTTTAGTAACTTGACGCGCAACTATGACCATCATAATAACTTAAAGTACGTATAAGAATTATTTTTAGTTAAATTTGTTAGTAATCGATTGACGACATTTAGGGACATGGCTTTATTTTTCGTTTAACTTTTGGGAGATTTTTTATCAGACTTTCAGAAGATTTTCCATAAAAGTTTTTTGAACTTATTATGTCAAAAACTTTGAATGTAAGATGAGTACATTCTATTTTCACGTTATTTTTCTACTGTATCTAAAACCATGAAATATACAATAAAAGGAAAATAGTTTTAAAATATACGAAAACTCTCTTTAGAAAAAGGTTCCATTTAGTGGAATAAAAATAATTATTATTTTCATCATATTTTTCTTCTTAAAAAAATTAATAAATATTTTGGTAACTTAATATTAGACATGGGCAAGTGACGTTATGATGGTTATGATATCCTGAATTCCATGTCAGATTTAGTAGTCTCTGAGTAAATTTCGTGGGAAAATTTTTCAGTAAGTTTTCTACTACGAAATAAAAGAAAAGTTAAATAAAGAAATGAAACTAACTTCTATAAATGAAAAGATAGTAGTGAAAATGTTGTATTTTTTATTTGAAATTTCCTTGCAAATTCATTCCCTTTTGATATTTTTTAAAGTTTCGGGCAAATATCTATGCGTACAAACAGACTATGATAATATATGTTTCAGTTAATCACACTGGCTATCCTATGCATCAAACTAAGTGGGAAATGTTAAGAAGTTATATAATAATTAACTAACATAAATAACGCTAAAAAAATCGCCATTGAAGTCAGGGCGACTTTTAAAGGAAAAAAATTATCTTTTTTACCAAACATACTTAGTTTTGTGCCTAGAATCCCATGTAGGAATAATAGAGAGGTTTTTTGTTATGCAAAAAAATGGTCTGTTATTGAATGCCAAAGACACAGGTCATATGCATAACAATTTTACATAGCTAGGTTGAGTAGATAAAGTATCAAAGCGAAATTAATTTAAATTTATAATATTACTTAGGATTTATATCTTTATTTTGCTTAATTTCTACATTCGGAGTAAGGAGTGTTCTTACAATTATAAAGAGCTATGTTATATATATATATATATATATGTGTGTGTGTGTGTGTGTGTGTGTGTGTATGTGTGTGTGTATGTGTGTGTGTGTGTGTGTGAGTGTGTGTGCGTGCATGTGTTTGCGTATGCATGCGTGTGCGTGCGTGTGCTTGCATGTGTGTACGTGTGCGTGCGTGCGTATGTACAAGCGCGCGTGTGTGTGTATATATGTGTAATTCTACATGGAAAATCTTGTCTATTCTGAACAAGTTTATATTCAAAAATAAATAATCTTAACTAGTTTATATCAGAATATAAACAACCTTTAGCTGCACTGAAATCGAACACAGATAAGGGTAAATATTTCGCACTGTAAACATTTCTTATCTCCCACACGTTCGCCGGTCTTCCCCCTACGCGAGACTCAGAAAAATATCAACACGCAGTATATAAAGAACCGCAATACGTTCTTAACCATCAGAGAAGTATCACGTCTCATTCAATCAAGTTCTCTAGAGGCAAAATACAACAAAAGTATCAACATGAACTTCACGAAGATTTTACTCGCCATAGCCACGGTTTTCAGCTTCATCTTAGCTGGAGCATACGCTGATCCTCAACCCGGATGGAATCCATTTAAGAAATTGGTAAGTAATTTTTTAAATTCTTTTATAAATTTTGCTTTCATATTCTTGTACGTAAATAAAGGGAAATTAATTGCTACCAAATTTAAAACAAAACCAAATTGCAGTCGAATTATAAATTTTGACTTTGGTTCAAAGCGATTTATATAGTCAGTGGTAAAGTCGTAATTAATATTGAGATAACGTTTAATTTTTCGATAGAAAAAATTGGATACAATGTTTGGAAAGCGATGGCGGAACAACTTTGATTAAAATAATTTATGTACAATTAGCAATGAATGTATACACATGACTTTACAACAAAATTGTCTTCTCTTTACAGGAAAGATTCGGACAGAACGTTAGGGATGGTTTGATAAAGGCTGGACCTGCTATACAAGTCGTAGGGGATGCTCAAACCATCTATCGTCAAGGTTAAAGCACGATATGCTCTAACACGCTTCCAATAACATCCCTATTTATTTCGACATTTTTTGTAAATATTTGTATTATTTATTATTGTGCAATAAGTTAAGACTGAACAAATAAAACAATTTATTTAATTTACTCATAAAACATATGTTTTATTAAAGCGCTCTTGATTATTGACCGTTAAATAATTTTGTTCATAACATAATTGAAAAAAATTAATTTGTGCAATTAATTTTTCGCGCGCAATAACCTGGATGATGTTATTATTTGTGCCGGTCCAAGCTCGGGTTTGGAGTGCAATAAGTTAAGACTGAACAAATAAAACAATATAGTTAATTTACACCTAAAACATGTGTTTTATTAAAGCGCTCTTGATTATTGACCGTTAAATAATTTTGTTCATAACATAATTAAAAAAAATTCATTTGTACAATTAATTTTTCGCGCGCAATAACCTGGATAATGTTATTAT